>CM035843.1:73870035-75299389 GCA_020510985.1 Pholidichthys leucotaenia | reverse complement strand
GAATACCTCCTCCCAGGCCACGGGGGGCAGGGAGTGGGCGAACAATCTGAACCTGTTTTTTAATAGGTTTGACCAACTGCCCTCCCCCTCGCCTGCACACCAACCACTGCTGCCTCTAAAGTCATCGAGACCTGCTGTCCACACCCCACTCCACCAACACCCCCCACTCCCAACACACAGCCCCCAACCTGACCCTCACTAAGACCCAGGTGAGGACGGAGCTGAGGAAGATCAAGGCGAGGAAGGCCTCGGGACCGGACGGCATCAGCGCAAAGCTCCTCAAGTTCTGCGCAGACCAGCTGTGTAGGATTGTGGAGCACATCTTCAACCTGAGCCTGAAGCTGGGGATGGTACCACAGTTGTGGAAAACATCTTGTGTGGTACCTGTACCAAAGACTTCCTACCCCAAAGACCTGAACATCTACAGACCAGTGGCCCTGACGTCTCACATGATGAAGACCCTGAAGAGACTGCTCCTTGCTCACCTCCGCCCCCTGGTGGGACCAGCAATGGATCCACTCCAGTTCGCCTACCAGCATGGCATTGGGGTGGAGAATGCAGTGATCTTCCTCCTTCACCGTTCCCTGTCCCACCTGGAGAAGCCCAGGAACGCGGTGAGGATCATGTTCTTTGACTTCTGCAGTGCTTTCAACACCATCCAACCGATGATCCTGAAGGATAAGCTACTGTGCGCAGGGGTGGACCAGCACCCGTCATCGTGGATCCTGGACTACCTCACTAACTGGCCACAGTTTGTGAGAACTGGGGATTGTGTGTCCGACATGATCACCGGCAGCAAGGGGGCCCCCCAGGGAATGGTTTTGACTCCCTTCCTGTTCACCCTTTATACTGCGGACTTCTCACACAACACAACACACTGCCATCTACAGAAGTTCTCTGATGACTCTGCGATCGTCTGCCTCATCTCCAACGGAGATGAAGCTGAGTACAGAGGACTTATCCAGGACTTTGTGGACTGGTGCCATCGGAACTGCCTCCAGATCAACGCGAGGAAAACTAAGAAGCTGGTGGTGGACTGCTGCAGGCAAGGACAACCCCTCACAGCACCAGTAAACATCCAGGGAACAGACATTGAGATGGTGACATCCTGCAAGTACCTGGGTGTTCATCTGAACAATAAACTAGACTGGTCACAAAATACTGACGCACTCTACAAGAAGGGACAGCGTAGGCTGTTCCTACTGAGGAGGCTCAGGTCTTTTGGTGTACAAGGGGTGCTCTTGAAGACATTCTACGACATGGTGGTGGCATCAGCCATCACTTTTGGAGTGGTCTGCTGGGCAACGGCATTACAGCAGCCGATAGGAGGAGACTGAACAAACTAATCAAGAAAGCTAGCTCTGTCCTGGGGCAACGCCTTGACCCAATGGAGGAGATAGGAGAGAGAAGGATGGTGGCTAAACTGTCAGCTCTGCTGGAGTCCGAGTCCCACCCTATGCAGGACATACTGAACACACTGAGGAGCTCATTTAGCAGCAGACTACATCATCCTAGGTGCGTGACCGAGAGGTTTCGCAGGTCCTTCCTACCTACGGCTGTCAGACCGTATAACCTAAGCAGGGCTGCTCGCAGAGATAGCAAAAAAAAAACAACGTGACGACCTAATAGTATTGAATGCAAAAGACGCAACAGACTTACACAAATCGTCCCCTCCAGTATACAACTAGGACAATATCAGTCGCTATGGAGGGTGACAATATGTATGGGTACATATTCATACCATGTAGGGTAACTAAATAGACGGTTATGCTGTTTATTCCATCTAGCTACAATGCTCCGCACTGTGTATATATATTTATGTATTTATGCGTACATATGTATATTCACTACTCTTATATTCTTATCTTCTAAATTATTGCTCTTAGTGTTGCTATCCCTGTGCTGTTGCAATCCTGGAATTTCCCCATTGTGGGACTAATAAAGGCTTATCTTTGACATGGTTAGGGACCCAGGAGACAGACGCTGACACGAGTAGATATAAGACAATTATTCTTTATTAATATAATGTGTGTGTGGTGAGTGAGTGAGTGAGTGAGTGAGTGCGTGGCTGTCTGGTCACTGGAGCTGAGTGTATCCTGCGGCAACCTGGCAACCCTGGAACACACAAGCACAAACAATTACTACTGTTCGCTGGAATGAGAGACCGGAAGCTTGTGATGCTTACTTGCAGGCGCCACAGAGAGAATCCTGCTGGCTCCGAGTGCCCGTGCGGCGTGGTGCTCGTGGTGCTCGACGTAGCGGAGGTGAGGAGGAACTCCGAGGTGGAGGAGATGGCGTCCCGTCAGCTGGGGAGGTTAGTCCGCCGCCAGGGAGGTCCACCTGTGCACAGGGGAAAAGGCTAGGAGAGGATGAGTGCTGAGGTTGCTTACTTGACGTGGCTTGAGGCGATGTCTTGGCTTTGGCTTGAGGTCGTATCCTCGACGCATTGCTGGGCAAAAGCGACAGACGACTCCGTGCAGAGCAGTCTGAGGTTCTGGCTTTTAAAGCCCGCTGATTACCACCTGCCGGTGTGTGCGCAGCTGATAATGATGATGACGGCCCAGCGGCCGCCATGACAGTACTCCCCCCTCTAGAGGTGCCTCCAGGCACCTGCCCAATCCTACCTGGATGCGCCCGATGGAAATCGCGGATCAGCTGCTTATCGAGGATCAACGCTGGGTGAATCCAGGAGCGATGCTCAGGACCAAACCCCTCCCAGTCCACCAAATACTGAAGGCCCCGACCCCGCCGGCGGACATCCAAGATGGCAGTCACCTCCCAAGCCGGATGGCCATCGATCATCCTCGGGGGGGGGGGGCAGGAGCTGCGGGGGGGCGGGCACAGAGGGTCGGCGATGTATGGCTTGACCTGGGAGACGTGAAAGGTAGGGCAGATGCGCATGGAAGAGGGGAGAGCAAGACACACAGACACAGGGTTGATAACATGAGAAATGACAAAAGGGCCGATGAAGCGCTTGGTCAGCTTGCGCTTCTCGGCCGGCACACTGATGTTCCTAGTGGACAACCAAACTTTCTGACCCACCTTATAGTCCGGGGCGGGCCTCCTGTGGTGGTTGGCCACCTGGATGTTACGTTCCATAGTCCTTAGGAGGGCTCTGCGGGTGATGGACCAGATCCGCCGACAACGCCTGGCATGGACCTGCACTGAAGGAACCGCTACCTCCTTCTCCTCCTCAGGGAACAGTGGTGGATCAAACCCCAGGGACGCCTTGAAAGGGGACATCCCCGTAGCAGAGGACACCATGGTGTTATGGGCGTACTCGATCCAAGGTAGAAACGTGCTCCAAGAAGAGGAGCAGGAGGAGATGACGCAGCGCAGCGCAACCTCCAGCTCCTGATTGGCACGCTCGCACTGACCGTTGCTCTGCGGGTGGTACCCAGAGGAGAGACTAGCCGTGGCCCCCAGCACCGTGCAGAACGCCTTCCAGACTTGGGATACAAACTGTGGTCTTCAATCCGATACGATGTCAGCGGGGATCCCATGAAGACGGACCACATGTTGAACGAGAAGGTCCGCCGTCTCCCGCGCCGAAGGCAGCCCTCAGAGAGGCACGAAGTGAGCTGCCTTTGAAAAACGGTCCACTATGGTCAGAACTGTCGTGAAATGATTGGAGGGGGGCAGGCCGGTTACGAAGTCCATGGCCACGTGGGACCAGGGGCGAGAAGGGACAGGCAAAGGGTGCAGAAGACCCGCCGGGGGGGGGGGTGATGATGATTTCCCAGTGGCGCACTGGGCACAGGCCCGGACATAATTGTTCACATCCTTCCTCAACCCTGGCCACCAAAAGGCCCTCTGGAGAAGGTCGGTGGTTCGGCCCACTCCCGGATGGCACGCCAGCTTGGACGCGTGGCCCCATTCGATTACCTGACTTCTGACAGAAAGAGGGACGAACAGACGTCCCGGGGGACCCCCACCCGGATCAGGCTCCGTCTCCTGCACTCTTCTGACCTTATCACGGATCTCCCAAGACAATACACCCACCACACAAGAGGACAGCAGGATGGTCACCTCCTGCTCTTCGGTGGACGGTGTGTCGAACTGCCTCGAGAGGGCGTCAGGCTTGCCATTCTTGCTCCCCGGCCGGTAGGTGATGGTGAAATTAAACCGGCCGAAGAAAAGAGACCAGCGGGCCTGGCGTGTGTTCAATCGCTTGGCCGTCCTGAGGTACTCAAGGTTACGGTGGTCAGTCCAAACGACAAATGGCTGGGCAGCCCCCTCCAGCCAGTGTCTCCACTCCTCCAGGGCGAGTTTCACAGCCAGCAGCTCCCTGTCTCCAATGCAGTAATTTCTCTCCGCGGGAGTCAGGCGGTGGGAGAAGTATGCACATGGTCGGATCCTACCATCCACCGGAGAACGCTGGGAGAGAATGGCCCCAACTCTCGAATCCGAGGCGTCCACCTCCACAAGGCACTGCAGCTCCGGATCCACCTGGGTCAGTACGCGGGCCGAAGCGAACTCCTCCTTCAGTCGCCCGAACGCCATGGCAGCCTCCTCACTCCAACGAAAAGGCACCTTAGGGGACGTGAGAGCAGTCAGGGGGCGGGCGATGTTCCCAAAATTCGGCACGAACCGACGGTAGAAATTGGCGAAACCCAGGAACCCCTGTAGCTGTTTCCTGGACATGGGCATGGGCCAATCCACCACCGCCTTGACCTTGGCCGGGTCGGGGAGCACCTGATTCCAGGCGATGATAAACCTAAGAAAGGAGGTCTTATCAGTGTGAAATTCGCACTTTTCAGCCTTGACGAACAGTTGGTTCTCCAGGAGGTGCTGCAGGACCCGTCGCACATGCACCTGGTGCTCCTCCAACATGCGTGAGAAGATGAGGATGTCATTGAGATAGACGAACACGAAGGAGTTGAGGAAATCCCGGAGGACGTCATTTATAAGGGGCTGGAACACGGCCGGAGCGTTGGTTAACCCAAACGGCATCACCAGATATTCGAAGTGGCCACTTGGGGTCCGGAAAGCCGTCTTCCATTCATCGCCCCCCCGATGCGCACCAGGTGGTAGGCGTTCCGCAGGTCCAACTTCGTAAACCAGGACGCCCCCTGGAGAGAGTCAAAGGCTGTGTTCATCAATGGCAAAGTATATTTGTCCTTAACTGTGATTTCGTTGAGCCCCCGGAAGTCGATGCAGGGGCGCAGTGAACCGTCCTTCTTTCCCACAAAGGAGAAACCTGCACCCACGGCCGAGGATGAAGGACAAATAATTCCGGAAGCCAGAGACTCCTTGATATATGTATCCATAGTCTCGCGCTCCGGGGCGGACAGGCTGTATAGGCGGCTCGCCGGGAGAGGGGCCCCTGCCCTGAAGTTGATCGCACAGTCATAAGGACGGTGAGGGGGAAGGGACAGCGCCTGTGACTTGCTGAACACCGCCCCCAGGTCGTGGTAGACTTCTGGTACCTTGGACAGGTCTGGGGGTGGCGTCGAAGGAGGAGGCACCAAGACCGAGGGAGCACACGCCGCAGACTGGAGGCAGGCACTCAAGCAGAAAGAACTCCAAGCAGTAATACTCCCAGCTTGCCAGTCAAAGGTGGGGTTGTGAAGCCGAAGCCAGGGGTACCCCAGGATGACGGGGAACGAGGAGATGGGTAATACCAAGAACCGAATTTCCTCCCGGTGATTCCCAGAGACTATTATTGACACAGGGGCTGTCTGATGGGAAACAGATGTCAGTGACGTCTTGGACAACGTAACGAGATTGACAGGAGGGCATAGCGGTTGACAGCTGAGGCCCATCTGGGTTGCCAGGTCTCTGGAGATGAAGTTTTGCTCAGCTCCAGAGTCAACTAAGGCATGTGTGGAATGTTCTTTATGTTTGTGGAGTAGCCTAATGGGGATGCAGCAACTAGTGAGGGGCTTTTTCTGATTCTCGTCCATCAATCCCCCTACTGTGATCCACGGACCTCCCCTTTTAACCGGTTCGGGCATTCAGCAACCCCATGAGACCCGTTGCCACAATAAAAACATAGGCCCAGATCCCTGCGGCGCTGTCTTTCAGCCGCTGAAACTCCCGATTGCCCTATAACCATATCCTCCTGCTCCAGAAGTTCCTCTGACGAGGGCAGAGCGAGGAGAGGTGGCCTAGCGGAGCGAGGGTGGGGTTTACTCGAACGGGAAGCTGTCCGCCGTTCGGCTGCTCGCTCTCTTAGCCTACTATCCAAGCTGATGGGGAGGGAAATGAACTCCCCTAACCTGTCTGGTTTGTCCCGTTCCGCTACCTCATCTTTCAACTCAGAGCTAAGACTACGGAGGAAGATACCACAAAGCGCTGGCTCCCCCCACCCAATCTCAGCGGCTAACACCCGGAAGTCAATGGCGTAATCGGCGGCAGATCTACTGCCCTGCTGAAGACTTAACAGCTGTTCGGTTAACACCGCGCCCCGGTCTGTATGATCAAAAACCTCCATAAACTCTGCCACGAACTGCTGGTAAGTCAAAAAAGGATAATTTGGTTTAGCCATAACTGTATAAGCCCAGTCTAAGGCCCTACCCCCCAGCAGGTTGGAGATATACCCTATTTTGCTTTGGTCAGTGGCAAAGTCCCCGGGACGCGGAGAAACACTGACTCACATTGGAGTATCACATTGGAGTAAAAAACCTTGCGCTTCCCCGAGCTTTCCGCTAAAGTGGGCGGGGGTTCGCACGGGAGTGAGACGATGTAAAGATGGTGTATTAGCTTGGCTAGTAGGAGCAGCTACAGGGGCTGGAGATGCCCCGGTCGCCGGGGGGAACGCCTGGTGTCCTTCCAGGCGGTCCAGCCGGCTGTTAACCTGAGTTAATTGATTAAGAATTACTGTCTGCTGGTGTGAAATCATATCTACTCGGGCGCTAAGAGTGTTTAGGCAGCGCAACAGCGTGCTGTCAGCTGGGTCATCTTGACGGAGTCGTACTGACATGGTTAGGGACCCAGGAGACAGATGCTGACACGAGTAGATATAAGACAATTATTCTTTATTAATATAATGTGTGTGTGGTGAGTGAGTGAGTGAGTGAGTGCGTGGTTGTCTGGTCACTGGAGCTGAGCGTATCCTGCGGCAACCTGGCAACCCTGGAACGCACAAGCACAAACAATTACTACTGTTCACTGGGATGAGAGACCTGAAGCTTGTGATGCTTACTTGCAGGCGCCACAGAGAGAATCCTGCTGGCTCCGAGTGCCCGCGCGGCGTGGTGCTCGTGGTGCTCGACGTAGCGGAGGTGAGGAGGAACTCCGAGGTGGAGGAGATGGCGTCCCGTCAGCTGGGGAGGTTAGTCCGCCGCCAGGGAGGTTCACCTGTGCACAGGGGAAAAGGCTAGGAGAGGATGAGTGCTGAGGTTGCTTACTTGACGTGGCTTGACGCGATGTCTTGGCTTTGGCTTTGGCTTGAGGTCGTATCCTCGACGCATTGCTGGGCAAAGGCGACAGATGACTCCGTGCAGAGCAGTCTGAGGTTCTGGCTTTTAAAGCCCGCTGATTACCACCTGCCGGTGTGTGCGCAGCTGATGATGATGATGATGACGGCCCAGCGGCCGCCATGACAATCTTATCTTATCTTATCTTAAAAGCAGAGCTGAAATCAATAGAGAAGCCTGGCATAACAGTTCTTCTGTTCCAAATGGGTCAAAGTTGTGTGGAGGGCTGTGGCTATAGCATCCTCTGTTGACCTGTTGTTCCTGTATGCAAATTGATGAGGGTTGAAAGTGGAAGAAAGTCCTTGAGTAATATGGTTCCTGACCAGTTTCTCAAAACATTTAATAATAACTGGAGTGAAAGCCACTGGCCGGAAGTCATTTAAACTGGTAATGGAGGTCTTTTTTTGGGGGGGTGGGGGGGTGGGGGGGCAGGTACAATAGTTGAGGACTTCAGGCAAGGTGGAACAGTGGCCTTGGCTTAGGAAAGGTTGAAAATTGTTGTAAAAATCTCTATGAGCTGCTCTGTGCAGTCTTTCAGCACCCTACCAGTGACACCGTCAGGACCTGCTGCTTTTCTGGGATTTAATGCCCTTAGCACGAAAGAAGAGGAAGAAGAAGAAGAAGACCTCACAACAATGTAGCAGTATTTAGTGGGATGACTTGTTGGAGGATATACAAATAGTAGGAAACCATTACCTGCTGCCCTTTTAGCTCACTGTGTTATGTTCATTGATAAATATAATTGTGCATCATCTACAGTGGTGTGAAAAAGTGTTTGCCCTCTTCGTGATTTCTTTTTTTTTTTTTTTGAATGTTTGTCACACTTAAATGTTTCAGATCATCAAACAAATTTAAATATTAGACAAAGATAACACACGTAAACACAAAATGCAGTTTTGAAATGAAGGTGTTTATTATTAAGGGTAAAAAAAAATCCAAACCTACATGGCCTTGTGTGAAAAAGTGATTGCCCCCTCTGTTTAAACATAAATTAACTGTGGTTCATCACATTTTTCAAAAGCTGAGCTCAATTTCTCTAGCCACACCCAGGCCTTATTACTGCCACACCTGTTTTCAATCAAGAAATCACTTAAATAGGACCTCCCTGACAAAGTGAAGTAGGCCAAAAGATTCTCAAAAGCTAGACATCATGCTGTGATCCAAAGAAATTCAGGAACAAATAGAAACAAACCAATTGAGATCTATCAGTGTGGAAAAGGTTATAAAGCCATTTCTAAAGCTTTAGGACTCCAGCGAACCACAGTGAGAGCCATTATCCACAAATGGCGAAAACATGGAACAGTGGTGAAGCTTCCAAGGAGTGGCCAGGCGGCAAAAATTACCACAACAGCGCAGCGACTCATCCAAGAGGTCATCCAAGAGGTCACAAAAGACCCCACAACAACATCCGAAGAACTGCAGGCCTCACTTGCCTCAGTTAAGGTCAGTGTTCAAGACTCCACCATAAGAAAGAGGCAAGGCAAAAATGGCCTGCATGGTAGAGTTCCAAGACAAAAACCACTGCTGAGCAAAAAGAACATAAAGGCTCATCTCAGTTTTGCCAGAAACCATCTTGATGATCCCCAAGACTTTTGGGAAAATACTCTGTGGACTGATGAGACAAAACTTGTGTGTCCCATTACATCCGGCATAAAAGTAACACAGCATTTCAGAAAAGGAACATCATACCAACAGTAAAATATGGTGGTGGTAGTGTGATGGTCTGGGGCTGTTTTGCTGCTTCAAGACTGGGAAGACTTGCTGTGGTAAATGGAACCATGAATTCTACTGTCTACCAAAAAATCCTGAAGGAGAATGTCCGGCCATCTGTTCGTAACCTCAAGTTGATGCACACTTGGGTTCTGCAGCAGGACAATGATCCAAAACACACCAGCAAGTCCACTTCTGAATGGCTTAAGAAAAACAAAATGAAGACTTTGGAGTGGCCTAGTCAAAGTCCTGACCTGAATGCGATTGAGGTGCTGTGGCCATGATCTTAAAAAGGCGGTTCATGCTTGAAAACCTTCCAGTGTGGCTGAATTACAACAATTCTGCAAAGATGAGCCAACCAAAACTCCTCCACAGCGCTGTAAAAGACTCTTTGCCAGTTATCACAAACGCTTGATTGCAGTTGTTGCTGCTAAGGGTAGCCCAACCAGTTATTAGGTTTAGGGGGCAATCAGTTTTTCACACAGGGCCATGTAGGTTTGGATTTTTTTTCCCTTAATAATAAATACCTTCATTTAAAAACTGCATTTTGTGTTTACTTGTGTAATCTTTGTCTAATATTTATAAATTTGTTTGATGATCTGAAACATTTAAGTATGACAAACAATAAAATGAGAAATCAGGAAGGGGCAAACACTTTTTCACACCACTGTATATAACGATGGAAACTTATGCAATACTTTCCAATAATATTATTTAACGGAAGCATAAAGTAAAGAGAATAGGACCTAACACAAAGTCCTGTGGAACTCTGTGACTGAGCTTTGAATTTGACAAAAACTTGTTATTGACATGAACAAACTAGAACCTGCTGGATAAATATAATTTAAAACACTGCAAAAAATTCAACTTTATTTATTTATTTATATAGCGCCATTTCACAACAGCAGTCATCTCATAGCACTTTCAACTGTAGGGGAAACCCCCACAGTTGCAGAAAATATATATAAAAAAGTTCCTTTAAGGCCAACAATTGTTGTAATCTATCAAGTAAAATATGATCTATGGAATCAAAAGCTGTACTAAGGCCTAAAAGGATAATCAAGTCCATTTTCAGATGCTATAAGAAGATTATTAGTGACCTTCACTATGGCAGCATAGTAAGAAGATCGTGGGCTTGATCCCACCCCTGGACAGCGGTGACCTTTCTGTGTGGAGTTTGCGTGTTCTCCTCATGTCTGCATGGATTTTTACCGAGTACTATGGTTTCCTCCCACAGTCCAAAGACATGCATGTTAGGTTAATTGGCTGTTCTAAATTGTCCCTAGATATCTGTTTCCTATAGGCCCTTAGAATAGAGGGTTAGTATTAAAGAAAGCGCTTTGAGTGGTCTTTGTGACTAGAAAAGCGCTATATAAGTGCAGGTTAGTTAGTTAGTTAGTTAGTTAGGTTAACTGGCATCAACTGGGGATAAACTGTCCTTGGCTATGAATGTAATAGTGAATGGTTGTCTGTCTCTCTCTATTGGTCCTGCAATGGACTAGCAATCTGTCCAGGGTGTACCCTGCCTCTTGCCCAAAGAGGCAAAGTTGAAGATGAATGACTGAATGTATGGTATGGTAGTTAGGTATATAACAATCAGAAACAATCATCTTCAATTACTTGTACATTAAGCATAGTGTAAGCGATAATGAGTGGTACAAAAAATTAGGTTCAGAATCAACAAGTTGTGTTTAAAGATTAAAAAGATCATTGAAAGTACTCTGATATACAGCAGAAGAGCAGTCAAGAATTTCCTGTTCATGGAGTTTTGTGTTTTTCAGATTTGATCTAAAAATGGAAGACTGAAACCATGAAGAACATTCAGTTCTGTGTAGGTCTACACAGTCTGCTCCACTAACTGTTTTTTGTTAATCTGGACACTGACCTGAAACACTTTGTGCACAGCCTGATATGGTGGGTAAATTGAATTATCTTAAGTTATAAATGTTTAAGTATCCATTGTCCCTTGAAACTGAGATCTGATCCAAGCCTCAGTGAGAGTTTACCTTATTAAATAAAGGTTACATTCCAGTGCTCCTTGTTTTGTTGCTAAAACTACTTTATATATGTCAGCTCTACTACATATAGGGTTTATGTGTGTAAAAAAAAATAGAACATGAAAATATGTGAAAAGGGATGAGTATTAGATCAGTAAATCATATGAGGCAAAGTTCCAAAGCAAAAAGAAAAATCAATGTGGCATACACATAAAAAATACACAAACCAAGCAAGCAGCAATGGGTGACTTCCTACACACTCCTACTCAGCTTCTTTTTAAATATTGCACACCTACTCCACTTCCTTTATTCTTCCTTTACTAATCTGTCTCAAATTAAAAAATATCTGCGCACTGATTTGCCATTATGATGCGGCAGACGAGAACAAAATGTATTGACACCATTAGCCAAACACTGCCTGCAGATCCTTTAGCAATCAATATTTTACCCTTTGTCATTCCCAGTCTTTGTATTGTCATGTTTCAGATGTCTAAATGTAAACTTTTGATTTAGAAACGATTCCGTGTGGGGGTGGGAGTACAATTAATCTTCATTTCCAGTGCCCTCCTACTGTCACAATCATCTGTTTGGCCCTGTTCTGACTGGGTCAGAGTGGCTCATGTATCACTGTCATTTATATCAAACCACATGACTCCTGATAATGCATAATTATGACAAATAACTGATGAGGGCATTAGGGTGACTGAAACTCATACGCATCTATATCGGTTTAATCAAGAGCTGAGATTTTTAGATGGCTGGCTATTGTTGCATCAGTCCAGACATGTTCATTAATAAATATGTTGTCCTCACCCGGCATTAACATATTTCCTTTGGTTTATCTGTAGTTATGTATGCATGCTAGGGCTGCACACGCTTGATATGCCTTCTGACCCTTCTAATTAGCATATGGAATGCATATCTGAACCAGTGACATGAGAAATGAGAAAAAGGCTTCTGAGCACCTTCTGAAAATCTAATTCATAAAAGAAAATAAGTGGATTGAATTTCAGCAGTACTGCAGCATCAGTTTTTCATCAAACTTTCACAATATTAACAATTTAAAGTGGATTTTTCCACTGCTTTTCTCATCTATGCATGCCGTATGCCTAAATTCCAGAATGATAATAAAAGATAGCAGAAATCCATACCAATGAACTGGTCAACTGAAGTCATCAAAATTGTAATCACTTGTGCTGTGGCTCAATACAAGCTAGTGCACTGTGTCCAATAACACAAAGATTTCCATCAGCACAAGCCGTGTTCCAGCACAAAAATTAAGCAGAAGAGAAATTTCAATTTGTTGTTGCTGTATTGATCGGAGAATCGGGTAAATTACTGGTGACAACATGAAGCTGGGCAGAGCAATCTATTTGATGTGTGCTTAAGAGCACAGAAAACGCTTCTAGAATAATTTCCTGGTTACAGGATTGACTTTAAGAAAATTTTAAGGTTGAAAGACAGTGGTGCTTAACATCAAATTGCACGTTTTGTCACTCAGAGAAATCGTACGTTAGGTATGTAATAATGGTCAGAGTCGGTCTTATGCCATGCAGCGAACTGACTCTTTATTAGAGAACACACAACTATATACAGTCTGGCCGTAGCCCACCTGACGTTACACCCAGGGCGGGTAAAGCAAGCCACAAGGGACACGCACACACAACATTCACTACATATCATTCCTCTCCCCCTTACAAAAATGCAAAACACATACACACAGTTCAGACCCTCCCCAATTTAGGACCCGAATCACGCACTAAGAAACGACAGGGAACAGTGAACTATAATGACCTAACACATTCACCCAAAACAACTCAGATAAGATTCTCCTTTTTTTTTTTAACTAAAATACACAAAATAATCCCACGTCATGACATACACTCAAGCAAACCTACAAACATATTTACATTACAGTGTTCATGTCACACCAATGTCCGCTGGCAGCCAAGGATAAAACCGGCTTGGAGGCCCAGGGCAGCACCACAGCATGCGTGCCCCTGGCCGCTGCCTGCCCCCAGGATCAAAACTGACCTCCCTGGTGAAAATGCCTCCTTTCCACAACCTTGGCCGCTTCTCTTGTCTGGACCCGCAGTGCTGCTGCCCGGCATGCCTGATGTGTAGTGTGTGTCTTGCTGTACCCGCCCTGGGTGTGACGTCAGGTGGGCTACGGCCAGAGAGTATATAGTTCTGTGTTCTTCAATAAAGAGTCAGTTTGTTGCATGGCATAACTCCGACTCCGACCATCATTATACAGACATAGCATTTGGTGACAAGGAGAAACTACGGGGGCGTATGGGCTACCGCCACCATTATCTTCCGGTTCCGGCGCCACACGAGTTGGCTGCCTTTTGCAACAGCGGCTCAATTCTGAGTCTTTTTATCTTCCTTCTTCTTTCTGATCCGGTGATAACTTTCTGATCCGGCACACCTTTCACTCTATATATATCACGGACACACAGATCGCCCCAAAGGTCTCCCGAGTCGGCGGACGGAGCCTCTGTTTACAGCAGGAGACGATACAGCAGGGAAGAGCTAGCTAGCACTCAACCGCCACCCGGTGCTAACGGAGAAACTCGACATACCGGGGAACTGAAGCGAAAACGACGCGGGTGCCGGACTGGAGTTTAGGCGGCGTGCAAGAAATATAAGACAGAATAATAAAGAGCGATGGCAAGAACCAAGCAGACCGCCTGTAAATCTACTGGAGGAAAAGTCCCCCAGGAAGCAGCTGGCCACCAAGGCTGCTCGGAAAAGCGCTCCGGCCACCGGCGGAGTGAAGAAGCCTCACCGTTACAGGCCCGGTACCGTGGCTCTGAGAGAGATCCGTCGCTACCAGAAATCCACGGAGCTGCTCATCCGTAAGCTGCCCTTCCAGCGCCTGGTGAGGGAGATCGCTCAGGACTTCAAGACCGACCTGCGCTTCCAGAGCTCCGCCGTAATGGCTCTGCAGGAGGCCAGCGAGGCCTACCTGGTGGGTCTCTTCGAGGACACCAACCTGTGCGCCATCCACGCCAAGAGGGTCACCATCATGCCCAAAGACATCCAGCTGGCCTGCCGTATCCGCGGAGAGAGAGCTTAGACTTTTTGCTGCACATCCACCAACCACAATGCTCCACACTGTGTCTATATATATACACCACCGTTCAAAAGTTTGGGGTCACTTAGAAATTTCCTTATTTTTGAAAGAAAAGCACTTTTTTTCAATGAAGATAACTTTAAACTAATCAGAAATACACTCTATACATTGCTAATGTGGTAAATGACTATTATAGCTGCAAATGTCTGGTTTTTGGTGCAATATCTACATAGGTGTATAGAGGCCCATTTCCAGCAACTATCACTCCAGTGTTCTAATGGTACAATGTGTTTGCTCATTGCGTCAGAAGGCTAATGGATGATTGGAAAACCCTTGTGCAATCATGTTAGGTCTGAAATGCTGTAATTGCTGCAAATGGAGGATTCTCTGACGAAAGCAAAGTTTGCAGGAAAAAGTTATTATTTCAAATACAAGTCATTATTTCTAACCTTGTCAATGTCTTGACTATATTTTCTATTCATTTTACAACTCATGGTGGTAAATAAGTGTGACTTTTCATGGAAAACACAAAATAATTGTCTGGGTGACCCCAAACTTTTGAATGGTAGTGTATATATTTATAGTAATATGTACATATGTATACTAGCTGCTCTTGTTTTTTTCTTGCCTTCTGATTGTTGCTCTGAGTGTTGCTATCCCTGTGCTGTTGCAATCCTGGAATTTCCCCATTGTGGGACTAATAAAGGCTTATCTTATCTTATCTTATCTTATCACCATTTCTGGAATATCCGGGAGAGCCACCGATCCTGTGGCCTAACTGGCTGGCCATTGTCGAGGGTTACATTGCTGCGCTGGGCTTGGGTGGGCTCGATGGAGTAGGAAGATGAGCACTTCTGGCCCAGCATCTCGGCAAAGAAGGTCGGAGAATTCTCTGTATGTTGGGAGAAACGGAGTCTTATGCGGATGCTATCGGGTGGCTGGCCAAATATTTTGTTGAACATACGAGGACCACGAAGCTGCGAGTAATGGAGCTGTTGGCGCCAGGAGCAACTAAGCTAGTTAACTGGGAGAAGCTAGCAGCTCAGTCAGTGTCTATGGAGAAGTTAGCCACAAAGCTAGGTGCGCGCCAAAACCAAGCTACCAGCTAGACTTTGAGGTAGGACTGGGGCCACGAGTGGGGGAGCCCCTGGTCACTGAAGACAGCAAGCCAGCCCAGGAGCTCAGCACGCAGGAGTCTGAGCAGCGACAACCGGGCAGAGGCAGCGCACTACCTTAGACGAGGGTGCCGAGAGCAATGACAAAATGCGCGGGTTGGAGAGTGACACTGACCAGAGCAAAGCTGAGAGCCCCGAGGGAGAGCAGCTACGACCAGGCATGGAGACAGCGCAGCGGAGCACCTGGAACAAGGGTGCTGGGATCAGCCGTAAGGTGCCTGGGCCGGAAAACAATGCCAGCGAAGGCAATGCTGTGAGCCCCGGGAGTGAGCAGCAGCAGCCGGACACGGAGGCAGCACAGTGGAGCACCCTGGATGAGGCTGCTGGGTGTTATGGCGAGGTGCCCAAGGCAGCGAGCGGTGCCGACGAGCAGGCTTCGGGTCTCCCTGGAGTTCAGCCACGGGGGGCCGGAGTGTTTGGAGCCATGACAGCAGTGTTGAAGGCGGTCGGGAGCGGACCAACGAGCACGGAGGGACGATGTGCCGGACAGCAGCATGGCGGGTTCCGAGGAGTAACGCAGTTGGCGGTGAAGAGGGACGTTATGGTGGGAGAGATTGTTTTTGATCCCGGGGGCAGACGGTGGTGATGAGCGCACATGTCGTGTGGCTGCCCGGGGCCTCCGAGCCGGTCTTATCTTCAGCAGCCAGGGGAGTGGATGGTTTGGGGCTGTCCTGGGCCTCTGTGTCGCTTTTACCCCTGGCTGCCAATGGACATTGGGGTAACTTAAACGTTGAAATGTAAATATGTATATATACTCTGCTGGTGTGCATGAGAGGATGTGTGTTATTTGGGGGGTTATTTTGTGTATTTAGTATGAAAAAACAATGCTGATTTTAGTTGTTTTGGGTGAATGTGTTAGGCTATTCTAATTCACTGTTTCCCTGCTACAGTGATCCCTCACTTATCGCGGTTAATGGGTTCCAGAACCGACCGCGAAAAGTGAAAAACCGCGAAGTAGCATCACCCCAATGACGTCATCCATAAACAATACGTACGTTCATTCTCTCACTCTCATATGATACGTGTGTGTGTGTGTACGTGTACATACATACGTAGATGTAAACAAAGTGTACATAAATATGTTTTTAGCACTCTTTTATTCTTATAACAAGATACGTAACTCAAGATGAAAATGATTTACTGCACAGGTTAATGAGAGCTTTACTGCTCCTCAGGTGACGCCTCATCGTGAGGTGCTGGAGGCGCAGGATCATCGAGGGCAGCTTCCGATAGAGCTGAAGCTGCAGGAGGCGGCGTAGTGCCTCGACGGGAAGACTATTTCGCACAAAATGGCACAAGAGAACAGCAAAAAGTTCCACGCGGCGAGACTAAGTAACACGAGCGATAAAAAGCAATGAATGCGGTCTTTCTTCCCTTCATGGGTGCTCGGCAGGGAGAGGAGGTGGGTGAGACGTCTCGGCCAATCAGCTTGCGGGGTGAAACGTCTCGGCCAATCAGCTTGCGAGATTTCCGAGCCCAGCCAACACGACAACAGCGAACAGAGAGTTGTGCTGCTCTCCGTGTTGACACCTGATGGTCTAATGTAGTCTCCCTGCCTTCTGCTAGCGCCCGCCCATTATTTCTCAATTTTGAATTTTTGATGAATATTTTTGAAAAATCCGCGATGCACTGAGGGCGCGAAAGGTGAAGCGCGAAGTAGCGAGGGATCACTGTATTTCCCTTAGTGCATGATTCGGGTCCTAAATTGGGGTGGGTTTGAATTGTATGTATGTGTTTTACACTTTTGTAAGGGGGAGGGGAATGATGTGTAGTGAGTGTGTAGGGTGTGTCTTGCTGTTCCCACCCTGGGTGTGACGTCAGGCGGGCTACGGCCAGAGTGTATATAGTTCTGAGTTCTTCAATAAAGAGTCACTTTGTTGCATGGCATAACTCCGACTCCGGCCATCATTATACAGACAACAATGCCGTCCCTCCATGCCTGTCGGTCCGCTCCCGACCGCCTTCAACACTTCTGCAGCTGCCGCCGCTGTAGCCCCAGACACTCCGGCCCCCTGTGGCCAAACTCTGTGGAAAACTAACGCTCGCTCATCGGTGCCGCTTGTTGACTCTGGCACCTCGCCGAAGCACCCTCGTCCAAGGCGCTCTGAGCCCTGGCACTGAGGTCCTGCCTTACCTCCATGGCACCCGGCACCTCCTCTCTATCATCCGAGGTGCTCCACTCTGCCGTCTCTGTGTCCGGCTGTCGCTGCTGCTTCCCGGGACTTTCAGCATCACCCTTGTTGGTGTCACTCATTGACTGAAGCGCCTCGTCGCTGCGTCCAGCACCGTCGTCCAAGGTACTCCGCTGTGCTGCCTCTGCGCCCGGCTGCCGCTGCTCCAACTCCAACGTGCTGAGCTCCTCGGCTGGCATGCCATCTTCGGTGACCGGGGGCTCCTCCACTCGTGGCCCCGGTTCTACCTCAAAGTCTGGCTGGTAGCTGGTAGCTTGGTTTTGGTGCGTACCTAGCTTCATGGCTAACTTCCCCATAGACACTGACTGAACTGCTAGCTTCCCCGAGCTAGCTAGCTTAGCTTCTTTTGGCGCCAACAGCTCCATTACCTGCAGCTTCATGGTCCTTGTATGTTCAGCAAAATATTTGGCCAGCCACCCGATAGCATCCGCGTAAGACTCTGCTTCTCCCAACATACAGAAAATTTTCCGACCTAAGATGGTGGGCCAGAAATACTCGTCTTCCTACTCTGTCGAGTCTACTTAAGCCCAGCACCACAATGTAACCCTCGAACATGGCCAGCCAGTTCGGCCACAGGATCGCTGGCTCTCCCGGATATTCCAGAAATGGTAAAATGGTGGAGGTAGCCCATACACCCCCATAGTTTCTCCTCATCGCCAAAATGTTATGTCTGTAATGATGGTCGGAGTTGGTCTTATGCCATGCAACGAACTGACTGTTTATTAGAGAACACAGAACTATATACACTGGCCGTGGCCCACCTGACGTCACACCCAGGGCGGGTACGGCAAGCCACAAGGGCCATACACACACAACATTACACATCAGTATGCAGACACGTAAAAAAGATTTTTCACGTACAGTGGATACGTAGTGTTTACAGCTTTAAAAGGTGTCA
The DNA here is from genome assembly GCA_020510985.1 of Pholidichthys leucotaenia. NCBI lineage: Eukaryota > Metazoa > Chordata > Actinopteri > Cichliformes > Pholidichthyidae > Pholidichthys > Pholidichthys leucotaenia. The sequence goes on along the minus strand of CM035843.1, from coordinate 75,280,917 downwards.
AACGGCAGCTTAACGGTTGCCAGTTTGTGTTCCTGTAACTGTTATTATCTTTCACCATCTACCAACTAACCCACACCTTAAGGCTGCGTGTCCACCAAACGTGTTTTTTTCCGCTCTGGGTGACGGTTTTCTATTCATTCTCTATGTAGTCCAGTGTTTACCCTCGGCGCTGAAACGCTTTGAGCAGTGGTCATTTTTGTTGCGGCACTCAGGGCGCTCAGCAATGAAAAAAGTTCAACTTTTCAGACTGCAGCTGAGCTTGTCAACGTCAGACCTTTCTAAGCATCCATCCATCCATCCATCCATCCATCCATCCATCTTCTTCCTCTTAATCCTTTTTGGGTCATGGGGGGCTGCAGCCTATCCAGGCATCTTTGGGCGAGAGGCAGGGTACACCCTGGACAGATCGCCAGTCCATCGCAGGGCCAACACAGAGAGACAGACAGCCATTCACTCTTACAGTCATACTTAAGGACAATTTAGAATCCCCAGTTTGATGCACCTAACTTGCATGTTTTTGGCATGTGGGAGGAAACCGGAGAAATCCCGGAGTAAACCCACGCAGACACGGGGAGAACATGCAAACTCCACACAGATCACTGTTGGTCGGGGGCTGGGATCGAACCCAAGATCCCCCGGCCAAGGGTAAGCAACCAATAAAAATTAAAGAAGGGCGGGACATGGGACGCCGATTGTCTCTACTGAGACTCCTGTTTTCCGTGCCATCATATTTTGCATCCAGAGCTGCTAGAATACATTTCCTGTCCATTGTTACTTAGAGACTGCTATTAAAAAATCAGTAGAAAGTCTGACCATAGGAAAAGTGGAAGTGCTGAGCTGTGAGTGACAAACTGTTGCTGGGATACAGGGCACAGACTTTTTTTCCAGAGTGCTGCACACAAATGCTGAAAAAAAGACGTTCAGGGCGGTCAGGTGACAAAAAACGCATTTGGTGTACATGTAGCCTAATCCCTAACCCTAACCTCCAGGGGGCGCCCTGGTGCTGCCACCACTTGGGCCCCTCGGCTGCTACCCCTGGTCCCTGCCACTGGACAGCCTAACATAATTTTATTTTTCTATGTCATATTTTACATGTAGTAGACGTTTAAGAATAGTTGATGTGTGCTGTAGGACAGATCACACTGTCAAGGTGCGTTCAGACCAAATGAGAACACGCACGCAGTGTGATTACATTTTAAATTGATTATGATGTGCCACCCTAAGATTTTCAGTGGTGGCCCCCCTATGAAAAAAATTCTGGAGGCGCCCCTGCTAACCTCGCAGGAGGTAATGCCTAAATGTAACCTTTCAATAGCGGAGTGAAAAACAAAGAATTAAAAAAGCTGACAAAAAGTCACTCACAGATGAGGGTGGAAATCAAACTCATGGGTTTTTATGTCATTGCTTGAAAGTCAAGCATAAATACCCAAACGCCATCCTGTCACTTTTATTGTCTTTCACCGTCTACCAACTAAACCACACCTTAACCCCTAATCCTAACCTCACAGGAGGTAATGCCTAAATGTAGCCTTTCATTAGTGGAGTGAAAACTAAAGAAAAAAGCGAACAAAAAAAAAAACAAAGAAAAAAGCAAACAAAAAAAGTCACTCACAGATGAGGGTGGGAATCGAACTCGACTGTTTTTATGTCATTGCTTGAAAGTCCATTGAGAAGCCAAATGTATATTCACTGCTCTTATTTTCTTATCTTCTAAATTATTGCTCTGAGTGTTGCTATCCCTGTGCTGTTGCAATCCTGGAATTTCCCCATTGTGGGAGTAATAAAGGCTTATCTTATCTTAAAGTAAAAGAGGTGGTGTTCTGCGCATGCGCAGTGAGTGAAGGCATGGACTAGGGGACTAGGCTTGTAAATACGTGTGGAGGCAGGTTATTTTTTGGTTTAACATGCAAATGTACAAGTTTAGAGGGGAGGAAAACGTTGATTAGATATGTTTTTTACTGAGACCGGGTTGCTGTAAAGAATAAAAAACAAAGAAATAAATGTTTACCCATGCTTAGCTATATATAAAATAAACTGTAACAGCCATGATGTATATTTTTTTTACTTTTGTCCTGTGGACATTGGCTCTAGTTCCATATTAAATAAAATAATAAGTAAACAAATGGCAAAAAAAATGCTATTAAAATAGTTTCTGATTTTTCTTTTTTTCCCCTCACTGATACAGCTATTGTAGAAATGTGTTAACTCAAGGCACATCACAAACCTGTTTGATACATTCAAAGGAGGAATAAAGTGGAACTTGTGTACTGTTAAACCTTAAAACCCTCCAAAAGATAATCAGTTTCACTGCCCAACAATCATGTGTAATTTCTAACAACTGTTCTGTATTTAAAGTGACACAAATTACAGTTCATTCATTCATTCAGCTTTTTAATTGCTTAATCCTTTTCGGGTTGTGGGGGGCTAGATCCTATCCCAGCATCTTTGGCCAAGAGGCTGGTTACTGTGGTATTGGGATACCTCAAGGGGTTAACCAGCATTGGCATGATGATGCAGCGGTATGGTGCTGTCATCATGCCAAACCATCTTAAGAGGAGAGTGGCCATCTTACGGCCTCTTTCCTGGTTGGCCCAATACCAGACAGCAGACCTGTACCATATGTTATTTAGTTGTAATAAAGTTTGTGTTCCAAGTCAGCACCACTCTCTGTGAGTCTCCCCAGTTTACAGACATAACAGGTACACCCTGGACAGATCGCCAGTCCATCACTGGGCTTACAAATTGTCGTAATGTGGAGGAATAAAATCAGGCGAGGTACGACGAGCTGGAAGGTTGCAGAGTTTTATTTCCTCCATCAAATTGAGACGCATTTTTTTTTTTTTTGTTACTTATTTGTACCCGTAGGTAGACTTGGTTTGCAGTTTGGTGACAAGCCACCGGCTGCTGGTCGCTGCGTGCGCGAGTGCCCTAAACCTACATGTTTTTGGTGTGCGGGAGGAAACCGGAGAAATCCCGGAGTAAACCCGCGCAACACGGGGAGAACATGCAAACTCCACACAGCTCACTGTTGGTCGGGGGCTGGGATCGAACCCACGATCTCATGATCCCCGCGGTCCCCCGGCCGAGGGTAAAACTGTGCTGCCACAGTGCTAAACCACTGCGCCACCGTGCAGCCCACCGAGCATTTGTAGCGCTGTGCGCTACAGTGGTGTGCTGTGTTCTGCTGTCGCATGTATCGTCAGCTCTTTTGTATGTTATACAAACAGAGAGAATGCATGGCACATTAGCATATTGATATACATATCAGTCAATACATATGATTAGCCTTACCACTGGTGCCCAGACGTCTTCTCCTTAATCCGGGGATGTATAAACAATAGTCCATTGTTCTGGTTGTCCCCCCAGGGGTTCTCTGTCCATATGTGAATGGTCCTCTGCTTCCACCAGACTTACTGAGTGTGAGGATTGAATGTCCATGTAGATTGTGGTGGGTCACCACAGGGCTCCCCCCCAGAACACTCAGAAGGGGCTGTGACAACCCCCTTCCCCGTCGTTTGGGCTCCTGCTCCGGTAGAACTGTCCTGCTGTAGAGGAGTGTCGGATGGCTTGTCAGTCCGTGGGGGGGACGGGGGAGGGGTGGAAAAGACGGTGTGATCCACTCTGAGTTCCAGCACGTTGAACGGCCGTGGATCGTGGACGCCGGGGCTGGTGTGCGTCATGCGTAATGGAACCAGACGGTGATTGGCCGGCTTTAGGGAGTGAGGTGCGGGAAGAGCTCTGTGGAGGAGGAGGGGGAGGGGGGTGGGAGTAAGTGAGTGCCGGCCCGGGACGTCAAAGGTGTCTGGGCTGTGCAAAAATTGCATGTGGATCCGCGAATGGTGAGGGACTTTCCTGTTAAACCTGGCGGTGATTCACAATGACTGTGAAAAAAAAAAAAATTAAGTCTATGACTCCTGTCTCGGCTCGATCCAGCGAGGATGTGGGGAAGGTGAGTGGCCAAATTCCCCGAGGATACGTAGCGGCTGTGAAATGACTGCAGCTGTGGGAGGGACCTGGTGGTTTGGCTTTTAGGTGCGGAAGCAGCCCTAAAACCATCAGGGACAGCAATCGGCTAAATTCCCCTTGTGCGCCGTGGCTGAGAAACCCATACAAAGTCCTGTGTGCAGGCTGCACGTCTGATTCAGGTGTGTGAGCAGCCCTGAAGGTTCCGAGGGTGGCGATTGGCCGTGTTTCTTGGGCACGTGCAGTGGCGGAGGACGCTGTATCAGTCTGTGGAGCTGGTTTTGTCCCTGTGCATTGCGCGCTTGGCGCAGCAACCACAAGCTGGCAGTTGCGCTGTCCTCGTAATCCTGTGGTGTGCGTGCGGTGCTTCTGTGCGTGGGAGGTCCGCTGTCGGGAGTTTAGTCAGAGTTGGGGAGCTCGGTGGAAATCAACGCAGACGGCGTCGATGATCGTCCCCGTTCAGGCTGCTTCCTTTGTTTCGCTCATGTCGCCGTTCATGGTGCGTGTCGGTCCAAGCGCTGCCCGCTCCGGTGAGGATGAAGAGGTTGCAGGCGTTCTCTGGTCCTCTGTGTCCACAGCGCGGTAAGAGGGAGCAAACGGTCATTCTCTCTCGTCAGGTCACCAGTGTGGAGGGATAAGATCAGGCGAGGGGCGCACCATGACATGTCGTGGGTCACCAGTGTGGAGGAATAAGTTTAGGCGAGATATTACGAGCTGGAAGGTTGCAGAGTTTTATTTCCTCCATCAAATTCAGACGCACTTGTGGTGTACTGTGTTCTGCTGTGTTGTGCTCTGCTGTGCTGTGTTCTGCTGTCGCATGTATTGTCAGCTCTTTTATATGCTATACAAACAGAGAGAATGCATGGCACATTAGCATACTGATGTACATATCAGTCAATACATATGATTAGCATGACCACTGGCGCCCGGACGTCTTCTCCTTAATCCGGGGATGTATAAATCAAATCAAATCAAATCAAATCAAACTTTATTGTCATATTGCTGTACATACAACTGTGGTGCAGGTAAGATGAAATTGCGTTTCTCTCGGCATCCATATAAATAGAAGCAGCATGATTTAAGACACACTCCCACATAGCTCCACCCCCCCATCCATTCACACATCCCTGAGACATACTTGGGAAAAAAAAAACTAACTAACTATAAGGTACAAATAATATACAAAATGTCCGTAGGTGCAGTAGTGTGTATGAGAGATTCCGGGTCAACTGTTCAGCATCCTGACAGCTTGTGGAAGGAAGCTGTTGATCAGTCTGGTGGTTCTGCCTCTGATGCTCCGGAATCGTTTACCAGATGGAAGAAGTTCAAAGTGTTTATGCAGAGGGTGAGAACGGTCCTTGACAATGTTCAGTGCCCTGCTCCTACAACGGTTCTGAAAAAGTTCTTGGACAGAGGGGAGGGAGACTCCAATTACCCTCTCAGCCCCCTTGACTATCCTCTGCAGGGCTTTTTTGTCTGACATACTGCAGCTGGAGTACCATGTAGCAATGCAGTACGTCAGAACACTCTCCACCACACCTCTGTAGAAGGTCCTGAGGATGCAGATGGGGAGAGAGGCCTGTTTGAGTTTCCTCAAGAAGCGCAGTCTCTGCTGAGCCCGCTTCCTGATCTCCAAGGAATTCTTGCTCCAGGTCAGGTCCTGCGAGATCTGCACTCCGAGGAACTTGATGTTCTCTAGTCTCTCCACTAAACGGCCGCCGATGTTGAGGGGGACGTGCTCAGGCTGTGACCGCCGGAAGTCGATAATCATCTCCTTCGTTTTGTCCACGTTGAGCACCAGATTGTTCTCCCTGCACCAGCCCTCCAGGTCTCTCACTTCTTCCCTGTACATTGATTCCTCATCCCTCTGAATAAGTCCCACCACCGTGGTGTCGTCTGCAAACTTAATAATCTGGTTCCCCTCGTGTCTGGATACACAGTCATGTGTTAGAAGTGTAAACAACAGTGAACTGAGTACACAGCCTTGACGGGATCCGATGCTCAGCATGACAGAGTTGGAGATGTTGTTTCCAACCCGGACAGACTGAGGTCTCTCAGTCAGGAAATCCAGGATCCAGAGACATGTGGCGGTGTTCAGACCGAGAAGGAGTAATTTCTCCATCAGTCTCTGGGGAATAATGGTGTTGAATGCTGAACTGAAATCAATGTACAGGAGTCTGGCGTAGGTGTCTTTCTGGTCCAGGTGGGTGATGACAGAGTGTAGGGTGGTGACTATAGCATCCTCCGTGGAGCGGTTTGAACGATATGCAAACTGGAGCGGGTCGTGTGATGCAGGGAGGCAGGCTGTAATGTGTGGTTTGACAAGCCGTTCAAAACACTTCATCGCAATTGGTGTCAGTGCAACAGGACGATAGTCATTCAAACAGGACACAACTGGTTTCTTTGCCACCGGTACAATGATAGAGGTCTTGAAGCATCTGGGAACGATGGCCTGACTCAGGGAGATGTTATAAATGTCAGTCAGGACATCCGCCAACTCGTTCGCGCAGTCTCGGAGCACACGTCCCGGAATGTTGCCCGAACCTGCAGCTTTGCGTGGGTTGACTCTGGTTAGGGTCCTCCGTGTGTCCGCTGTGTTGATAGTAAAAGCTGGTCCGACCGATGGTGGGGGTGGGCCAGCCCTCCCTCTGATTGTCGAGTTTGATGCTTCAAAACGTGCAAAGAAGTCGTTAAGCCTGTCTGGAAGCGAAGCGTCGTCATCATCGACCCCCTGCCTAGACTTATAGCCCATCAGTGTCCGAACTCCCTGCCACATCTGCTTGGTGTTCCTAGTGTCACAGAGGTGTCCCTGGATTTTCTCCGCATAGGCGCGCTTTGCCGCCTTAATTCCCTTTGAGAGCGCAGACCTGGCTGAGCGGAGGGCGATCCTGTCCTTCGCTCTGAAGGCTGCATCTCTGGCTGTAAGCAGCGAGCGCACCTCTGCAGTCATCCAGGGCTTATGATTACCCCGCATAGTGATGGTCTTCACTGTAGTGACATCCTCTGTGCACTTCGCGATGTAGCTGGTGACTGTATCAGCATACTCCTCCACATCTGTCTTGTCTTCCTGGGAGGCTGCTATTTTGAAGACCTCCCAGTCTGTGTGCAGAAAACAGTCTTTCAGTGCAGAGGTTGCACTCTCTGGCCAAATCCTCATTTGTTTCACTGCTGGCCTGCTGCGCTTCAATAAAGGTTTGTAGGCAGGCAGCAGCATCACGGACATGTGATCAGAAAGGCCGAGATGGGGGTGGGGTATCGCCTTATATGCATCTGTGTTTGTGTACACTAAGTCCAACATATTCTCTCCTCTGGTCTTAAAGTCTACACATTGTTTAAACTTGGGGAGCACAGTCTTTAGGCTGGTGTGGTTAAAATCCCCCACAACCACCACAAAACTGTCCGGGTGTGAAGTTTGGATTTCACTAATCGCATTGTGCAGTACCCCGAGTGCCTTCTTAGCATTAGCTTTAGCATTAGGGCTCGGCGCTATGTAAACACCAGCTACATACACGTTGCTGAATTCCCTCGGCAAATAATGTGGCCGACAATTTACAATAAGGAACTCCGCCAACGGAGAGCAGTGTTTAGACACTAACGTGGCATTGACGCACCAGTTCTTGTTAACATAGATGCATAGCCCACCCCCCCGGCTCTTACCGGAGCTCGCCGTTTCCCTGTCGGCACGGAACATCGCCATATCTTCCAGTTGAATGGCCTCGTCAGGAATGTTGCCGTGGAGCCATGTCTCCGTGAAAACAAACACACAGCAGTCTCTCCACTCTCTCCGGGTTTCTCTCAGCAGACGCAGCTCGTCCACCTTGTTTTCGAGGGAGCGGACGTTAGAGAGAAGAAGTGACGGTACCACTGGTCTGGAGGGGTTAGCCTTTAGCCTAGTATGGATCCCGGCCCTTTTTCCGCGCTTTTGCTTGCGTTCGCTCCGCTTCCGCTTCCTCCTCTCTCGGGTAGCTTCCAGCGGGGACGCCGCCAGAATTCCATGCTGGCGTAGAATGTCCAAATCACAACCGATCGCCGCGATTCTTGCAGCGTGCAGTACCTTGATGTTTAATAAGGTCTCACGGTAGTAAGTTTTACAGAATGTACGTCTGGGAAGATCACAACACTCAAAACTCTCACACTCGTTGATGCCAAGAGGGGCCGCTGCGTCCGAGCGCGCTGCCGCCATCTTAAAAAAACAAAACAAAACAAAAAAACACCCCCCACAATAAACAAAAACAAACAAACAAACAAACAAAAATAAATAAACAATAGTCCATTGTTCTGGTTGTCCCCCCAGGGATTCTCTGTCTATATGTGAATGGTCCTCTGCTTCCTCCGGACTTACTGAGTGTGAGGATTGAATGTCCATGTAGATTGTGGTGGGTCACCACAGTAAATGTATATATCCATGTACACTCTTGATCAAAATCTTAAGACCGGGGGAAAATTTACAAGTATTTTCATTTGTATTTGTATTTGAATTCTTGGATGGAATATGGGTGGGCAATATAAGCTGCGGCTTCAGCCATCACCCATTTCAGATAACTCACGTGGAATTGTATAGTAGAAGGAGTCTTTGTCTAATTTGACCTTGTTGTTATATTATACAGTTTCTTTTACCTGTAATGTACTATCCGAAATAAATTCATTCATTCATTCATTCATTGTAGGTAGAGTTTCAAAATGCAGAACGAAGAAACAGGAGCAACAGACAAAAAATAGTAGGCAATTTATTGGAAACGGCATTTAAAGTCAAACAAACTGTTCATTAGCTGATCAAAAGCTTAAGACCATGGCCCAAAGAAACCCCCAATCAAAACTAAAAGTGTCCACAAAGAACTGAGTAATGAGTAGCCCCGTCGTGCCTGTTGATCACTTCTAAAATTTGTTTAGGCATGGAGGTGAACACGCAGGAGGGTCCTAAAGAGCTAATCTCTAGGATCAGAAGGGCTGTCTTTGAAGACACAGGCTGATCCTAGACCCAAATTAAGACCCTTACTGATGCTGACTGCAGCCCAATAACCATAACTACAAAAGAAGTGCTTAAAGAACAAAAGATGTTAGAAAAGGCCACATCTCTTCCCACAGCAAAAACTTGCCCATTTGACTTTGCAAGGGAGCACCAAACATGGGACACTGAAAGGTGAAAGAAAGTTTTATTGGTTGGGCTGCTCACTACTGATTCCATTTTTGACACTTTTAGTTTTGATTGAGGGTTTCTTTGGGCTGTGGTCTTAATCTTTTGGTCAGCTGATGAACAGCTTGTTTGACTTTAAATGCAGTTTTCAATAAATTACACAGGGTTACAAAAATAACTTTTTTGTAAGTTGTCTGTGGTTTTTCAACTAATTTAAGACAATTTTGCACTGCTGAATCCGAAAATGGGCAGCACAGTGGTGGAGTGGTTAGCACAGCAACTCAGCCTTGGCCGGGGGATCCTGCGTTCGATCCCAGCCCCCAACCAACAGTGATCTGTGTGGAGTTTGCATGTTCTCCCCGTGTCTGCGTGGGTTTACTCCGGGATTTCTCCGGTTTCCTCCCACATGCCAAAGACATGCAAGTTAGGTTAATTGGCATCAAAACTGGGGATTCTAAATTGTCCTTAGGTATGACTGTGAGAGTGAATGGTTGTCTGTCTCTCTGTGTTGGCCCTGCGATGGACTGGCGATCTGTCCAGGGTGTACCCTGCCTCTCGCTCAAAGATGCTGGGATAGGCTCCAGCCCCCTGGCGACCCGAAAAGGATTAAGCGGAAGAAGATGGATGGATGGATGAATCCGAAAATGACATCTGTTTCTCTCGATCAGGTGCTAAGTAAAAACCTGTACTTACTTAGTACTGTGCATGTACTTACCTTTATATAAAGGTAAGTACATGTAAATTGAATGTTATGTCATCGTTGTTCAAAATTCAGAGAATTTCAAGACATAAAAAAGAATTTTGCATCATATAAAGTGAAAATACCTGTACATGTAAACAAAAACGTATAAAACAACATGTGGCCATAATTCAAAAAGTTGACCTGATTGAGCAAAACCAATGTGATTTTTGGATTCAGCACATCAAAATTGTCCTAAATCAGCTAAAAAAAAAAATTAGACAATAAATTTGGTGTTGACCAGTGTTATTATTTTTATTATTTGGTCGCCTATGAGGCGAGCGATCACATCTTGGTCGCTTTAAAAAGCTAATACAGGACAGGGGTTGCCACTCCTCACTGCCCACCTTTCCCCGTTCTATTATGCTGAGCACCAAGGAGGGCAAAAAGTATCATTTTTGCCTGGTCTTTGGTATGACCCAGCCAGGATTTGAACCCCAGCCTCCTGGTTGTGGGGTGGATTCTCTACCAACTAGGCCGCCACTCCGGTTTCAATAAATTGCTTCCTCTATTTTTTTTTGTCTCTTGCTCCTGTTTCTTCTTTATACATTTTGAAGCTCTACTTACAATCTGGTTATGATCCACCAGTGCAAAATGTAAATACTTATAGGGTCCATTCACTTTTGTCTGAGGTTAAAAACCTTCTGATAAACTGGCATCATTTCTGAGTCAACCTCAGAAAACCAAGATCATTTATTGATATTTTCAGACAAATTTAACCAACAAACATCACCATCATCTGATTTAACCAGATGCAAAAGTAATTTTAACTCTGGTTTTACATTACATTACTGTACTGCTGTACTGCTGTACTGCTGTAGCCAGTCAGCCATTAACAATTCACTTCCGGCGGTACTTCCGGTGCTGCACTTGTAATGCTTGATATGAGCCGAGAATTTTAAGCAAAACCATCAAAATAAGGACTTCTGTTGGCTACCAACAAACGTGGGGAATACCCTTACGACCCAGTGCTGACCTGGTGAAGGTTCTGGTAGATCTGGCTCCGTTTCGCCCCGTTTCCGACCTCTAAAGGCTCGCCTCTGATGCTAACCCAGATGCTAACCCAGAGTAACTGCAGCAGTGAGAAGGTATTCTTTACATCTGGCCATCTGGAGCCGAGGAGAGAAGGATTTAAAAGGAGGACGAACCAACCGAGGCGGCGATTGGGAGCTCGGGCGCGGCGTTGGTGAGAGACGGGGGCCACCTGGATCCAGCAGGACAGTGGTCTGAACCGGTGCTCAATTGCGAGGCCCAGCCGAGGAACGACCAGACTGACGGCGGTCGGTGACGGGGCCTAGACGGGGCCCAGCGGAGGAGCCGCCTAGCCAGACGGCGACGAGTGGCTGTGATCGGTGGATTCCGGCTGCGCCGGCGGTGCACGACACAACTGGCCAGGTAGACGGAGGCAGGCGCCGGCAATAGACGGCGGTGATCTGCGGAGCTGAGCAGCGTCACTCGGCGGAGAAGCTGCGCAGGAGCGGCGGGTCCAGTAGTGACCGAGCTAGTTGAGGCCTAGCCGGATTCTCTGCTTATTTCTATCCACAGGTCAGTAAAATGCCACCCAAAAAAGAGGAAATGGAAGAAATTAAAAAAACTCTGAACTTTGTGTTAGATGAACTGGCCAAAGTGACTAGCCAGCAGGACAAAATATTAGACCTAATACAGGAGGTACAAGCCCTACATTCAATAATAAAAGAAAAAGACAAAAAAATTATGGACCTGGAGCAACACGGGCGTCTTTTGGAGCAACGCGTTGAGGATCTTGAACAAGGTTCTCGCATTGATGACATAGTTATAAGTGGACTAGACATCAGATATCAGTCGTACGCCCATGCCGCTACAGGACTGAGTGGTGAACATGCTTCCATAAGTGAATCAATGTCCTTAGAAAACCAAGTGCTTCAGTTCCTTAATGATAAAGACATTAAGGTAGAAGCCAATGCGATCTCAGCCTGTTATGCTTTACCGAAGAAAGATAACAAAACAAAGAAATCAATTGTGATGCGCTTTGTGAACAGGAGGGTGAAAAATGACATACTGAGGCAGGCCAAAAAACTAAAGGAAACTCAAGTTTACCTAAATGAACACCTAACAAAAAAAAAAAACGCTGAATTAGCACGGCAGGCATGGATGCTAAAGAAACATAATAAGATACAGTCAACCTGGACAAGAAATTGTAGAATTTGGATTAAACTAAATGGAACACCTGAGCAAGCAAAAAGTATAATGATCAGAGATGCTACTGACTTAGATAAATACAGATGAACACTGACTATGAAACACAGAGTGAGGAAACTCAAACTCTAAAAATATGCCACTATGCTGAACATAAACCACAAGAGATGGAGAATGATATTGATCCTGATAACCACTTTTTCAATAATATTCATAACCACTGTGAATATTACACTGAAAAGCAATTCAAAAGTCAAGTGCAATTAGATGGTAAACTGTCAATAATACACTTCAATAGCAGAAGTCTTAACAAAAACTTCTCACAGATTCAGGACTATTTAAAACAGCTAAACAGAAAATTCACAGCTATAGCAGTCTCTGAAACCTGGCTTAATGCAGACCAGGCTCCCCTGATGGCAATAGAGGGATATCAGATGTTTAACATTAACAGATCTCAAAAAAAGGGTGGTGGTGTTGCACTGTATATTGATGACCTATATAGATGTAAGCTTGTAAATGAAATGTCCTTAGCACTACCAGGGATTCTGGAATGTGTTTGCTGAATCAACTTGCTGAATCAATTTGCTGAATCAATTTGCTGAATCAACCCACACTATACACCTTGTATCATTCATTAATACTCCCATACATGACATATTGTAATGAAGTATGGGGAAATACATATAAAACAAACATATATCCACTCTTTATGCTTCAAAAGAGAGCTATTAGAATAATCAACAAAGCAGCTTACAGGGAACCAACAAACCCACTTTTTCTTAAACAAAAAACTCTCAAGTTGAAAGATCTGATCGACTTTAAAACCGCAATAATAATGTTCAAAGTGAAGAATCTATCACTGCCCGCAAATATCCAAAAGTTGTTCCAAACAAGGGAGAAACGATATCACTTCAGAGGAACATGTATATTTCAAAAGCCTACAGTGAGAACAACTACCAAGCAACACTGTATTTCAGTGCAAGGTGTCAGATTATGGAACGATTTTGGACCTGAATTAAAATCATGTACAAAGCTTGGACAATTTAAACAAAAACTAAAGGAAGAAATACTCCAAACATATTTACAAGACGACATGTAAACTCACATAAGGATTGACATTTCCAGCCTGTGTTGTGTTATAGCTTAGTTTTTCTTTTTTCTCTGTGACACTATGTCTTAGATTTGTTTTTGAATAGTAACCGCTTAACTTAGACTAGCTCAGTTTTCTTTTTCTCTCAGTCATATTTTGTCTTAGCCTTGTTTTAAATTGTAATCGCTCTTGTCTTGTTTTCTCTTTTTTCTCCTTTGAATTCTTGGATGGAATATGGGTGGGCAATATAAGCTGCGGCTTCAGCCATCACTCATTTCGGATAACTCACGTGGAATTGTATAGTAGAAGGAGTCTTTGTCTAATTTGACCTTGTTGTTATATTATACAGTTTCTTTTAACCTGTAATGTACTATCCGAAATAAATTCATTCATTCATTCAATTGCTAGCAATGCCAAATGAAAAGAATGCAGTACATAGGAAATTTGTATATAGCAACACTGTAGTGACATGTTCAGATATAGAAGTTTGGCAGTTGTAGGTTTGTGACTGACAAGACTAGACATATAAAGCAGAAGTGCTAATGCAGTACATGTTATTCTAGTATTGATGCACGGTGCATGGGTGCCGCCATCTTGACTTCTCAAATCATGGGCTGCACGGTGGCGCAGTGGTTTAGCACTGTGGCAGCACAGTTTTACCCTCGGCCGGGGGATCGCGGGGATCATGAGATCGTGGGTTCGATCCCAGCCCCCGACCAACAGTGAGCTGTGTGGAGTTTGCATGTTCTCCCCGTGTTGCATGGGTTTACTCCGGGATTTCTCCGGTTTCCTCCCGCATACCAAAAACATGTAGGTTTAGGGCGCTCGCGCACGCAGCGACCGGCAGCCGGTGGCTTGTCACCAGACTGCAAACCAAATCTACCTATGAGTACAAATAAGTAACAAAAAAAAAAAAAAAAATCAGTCTTGCCAAGACAAGTTAAAAGCTGACTTCACACCTGGAAGTACTTTTGAGGCATGCCCCAAATTGTAACTGCTCCAAGAAAAGCAATGTGCAAACAAGTTGCAATGTTGCTTTGTATCGTGGACAATATGTTACCGATAGGAAAACTTCAACAAATAGAAAAAACTCTATGACATCACTTTTTGCAGATGTGTCTTTGGGCTGGCTGATACACCATGGTACTGCAAATGCTCAGCTTCTGCTTCAAAGTAAATCATTTGCCCTTTTATTGAACCTTGTGTACATACTGCCATTCAGCTGGAGTTTAGAGAACATGAGTGCTTCTGTAATCACTGAAATTATTGTGTAACTACAATGTAATTACAGTTGAGTAATGCCATTCATTAATAGTGCTTATTGTGGAAGAATTACTGTGTAATTAATTGTAAACAAAATAATAAATATTTGCAGTGATTTGTGCCATCTTTCTGGTGAATTAGTAATGTTATGTCAAATACAGAATTTTTTTTCTAAATTTGATTTATTTATTTATTTATTTCCTTTCCTTTTTATTTAAAAGATCTGATACTACCGTATTATCCTAACAGAGCACTACGCTCCCAAAATGCAGGATTACTTGTAATACCTAGAATCTCCAAAAGTACAATGGGAGGCAGAGCCTTCAGTTATCAAGCTCCTCTCCTGTGGAATCAGCTGCCAATCTGGATTCGGGAGTCAGACTCGATCTCTGTTTTTAAGAGTAGGGCTAAAACCTACCTTTTTGATATAGCCTACAATTAGGGAGGGAACATGTGTTTCTGAACCCTCCCTTAGTTATGCTGCTAATAGGTTTAGTCAGCCGGGGGACCTCCAGTAATGCACTGGGCCTCACTCCTTTCCTCACTCTCTATGAAATATTTTTTTTTGCTGGTCATTAACATTTGTTTGTTCTCTCCCGTAGATTGAGTCCCCATCGTGCTGTTTGCTCTCTACATGTCTGTTCTTTTTCTTCTTCTCTATCCCCTCACCCCCCAGCCAGTCGCAGCAGATGACTGCCCCTCCCTGAGCCTGGTTCTGCTGGAGGTTTCTTCCTGTTAAAAGGGAGTTTTTCCTCTCCACCGTCGCCAAGTGCTTGCTCACAGGGGATCGCCTGATTGCTGGGGTCTTTCTGCAACTGTGGGGGTTCCCCCCTACAGTTGATAGTGCTATGAGATGACTGTTGTTGTGAAATGGCGCTATATAAATAAAGTTGAATTGAATTGAATTGAATTATTTATTAGTGCTGTCTGGTGAATGCTTACTGTTTTGACGTTACTGCAAAAATGTTACTTTAGTTCAATCAAAAAATATATAAAGTATGCTCTACTTGCGATTTGAGGAGGGATGTCATCATCCCCCTTGTTGGCAAAATGGCCCAAGAGCATCCCACTTGTTAACCTGCCATCCGCATAAAGAGTGGAAGGATAGTTTATACAGTACAGCTGAATATGTTCTGAAAATGGAAGAGAAGAAAGTTTAAAATTTGTTGAAAAGAAATTTTGACCATGTTCAAAATTTACAAATGTATTTTTCTGCAAACTCAGTGTTGGTAAATGTCAATAAAGACAGAGGCAAACCCTGATTTTCACAAAGATTCCTCAGAAAATTTGACAAATCCAAAAATCGCATTTGTGATTGTCATTCTGTGAGATATTGGTTTAAGGAAAAAAATTGCTAATTTTTCAGAAAAAATTACAAATTTCCAAGAGAAATGACACAAGGAAAACCTCACAAATTGGCAAAAATTAGATGTTCATAAGAGAAAAAGGTCAAATTTTTTTACAAGCTTTTCTTATAATTAAACAAATGCTAATTTTTGTAGCAAATCTGGAACTTTTTTAATTGTAAATTTGCATATTTTATCATATTTGCAAGAATGCTGTTTGTTGACTTCAGCTCAGCATTCAACACAGTTATCCCCTCCAAGTTGATCACTAAACTTGGGGACCTGGGAATCAGTACCTCCACCTGCAACTGGATCATGGATTTTCTGACCAACAGACCCCAGCATGTTAGGTCAGGCCCCAACCGTTCTTCCGTCATCACACTCAACACTGGTGTACCACAGGGCTGTGTGCTCAGCCCATTCCTCTGCTCCCTCTTCACCCATGACTGCAGGCCTATGTATGGATCCAATTCCATCATAAAGTTCGCAGATGACACCATGGTGATTGGACTCATCAGGGACAACGATGAGTCAGATTACAGGGCAGAGGTTGAGCACTTGGCTACTTGGTGCGCTGACAATAACCTGCTCCTTAACACCAGCAAAACCAAGGAGCTCATAGTGGACTACAGGAAGGAGAGGGGAGAGACACATGACCCCATCCATATCAATGGCATAGCTGTTGAACGTGTCCCCAGCTTCAAATTCCTGGGGACCCACATCTCGGAGGACCTGTCCTGGTCAGTTAACACCACCAGCCTGATCAAGAAGGCCCATCAGCGCCTCTTCTTCTCGAGGACACTGAAGAAGAACCATCTGTCAACTGACATCCTGGGCAACTTCTACCGCTGCGTGATAGAGAGTACCCTGACCAACTGTGTCACAGTCTGGTATAGGAGCTGCTCTGTTGCTGACCGTAAGGCGCTGCAGTGGGTGGTGAAAACCGCCCAACGCATCACAGGGACTCCACTTCCAGTTATAGAGGACGTCTACAGGAAAAGATGTCTGCGCCGGGCACGCAGCATTCTTAGGGACTCCAACCATCCTGATCATGGACTGTTCCAGCTTCTCCCCTCCAGAAGGCGTTTCAGAAGCCTTCGGACTAGAACCAGCAGGTTTAGGAACAGTTTCTTTCCAACAGCTGTCACATTATTGAACTTGGTTCCCCGCTGACTCTCTTACCATCATCTCTTACCATCCTCACCTGTACATAACTGCCCATCTAACTTATTGTACATTATTTGCACATAACAGTACTCTTAACTTTCTGCACTGCTGCATATATTTGCTTAAATTGCACATACTGTTAATTACTGTATATACTGCACTGCTGTCCTTTGCACTTCTGATTGGATGCTAAACTGTGTTTCCTTACCTTGTATTCATACATGTGTAATGACAATAAAGTTGAATCTAATCTAATCTAATCTAATCTAATATTTTTGCACTTTTATTATTGCAAATTTGTAATTAATGCACATTTGTATTTAATCTGTATTTAAATTTGTGAATACTCCCTTGTTAAAAAAAAAATAGATTACCTACAGGATATACTCAGATGTATTTTGAGGTGATTGAGTGAGAAGTTTCTGTTTTAATCAGAAGTAGCCAGAACATCCTTAACATTTACCAGTCAACATGTTAAACATTAAGCATGATATGTTCTTTTTAAAAAAAACAGTCAAGGTGATAGCATCAGTTGAGTCCCTTACACAACAGATTCCAATTCAAAACAATGCTTAAGATTCAGCAGCAGTTGTCCAATATGATGCATCATAAAAACAAAGGGACTCTGTTCCGATCAAAAACACCAAAACACCACTGCCTCAGCAACATGAGCCATACACCCGAGGTCTTTGACGATAATCTGTTTTGACTGCAAATCATGAGATGAAGCGTGATTTCTAGTAAACAATATGTGTTTGTGCTGTTCAATTGATGGGCCCTTATGTCACAGTGTGTGTGTGTGGGGGGGGGGGGGGGAGATAGGCCTGAGCCTAATCTTTACTCCCCCTACACAGCTTGTCCTTAATCTTATCTCATCACTTGGGCTATTCTAATCTACTTTATGAAAGCTTATGAAACTACTGGTTACACATGGTGACAGTGCAGCGGGTGACTGAGACATTATGAGCTTCTGACTCAGCAAATGGGGCGAGTGAGGCTGTTTGGATTTGAAGGGCACCCTAAACACTCTAAATTAGATTACGCCCTTAGAGCCACTAGCTTCCTTGTAAACTTAGGCCATCTATTATACTTACACTGTCTATGCCAGATTGTTTGCCTGACCCGTTTTGATTGTCGGTGCACATCTGAAATGCTTGCACGAGTAAGAGTCACTGTAGAAAGAAATAAATCCTGAGTACAAGTGGCCAATCTATTATGAGAGGCTGCACCCTAAAAGTCACAGCCCCATTCCTCCCTAAATAAATAAACCAATAAAGACCTAATGGGCTCATTGCAGTTGGATGGTGAGCAGGCCCATTTAAAGCCCTGTAAATCTGGTATGGCCGGCCGTTTAATTAACTTGTAAATTAATGCAGCATGCTGTGTAAATTGGAAGGTGATAAATATTCATGTAGGTACCTACGAAAAGGGCAAGGACATATCACAGGCATAACTAGATTGCATTTGCAAGTGGCACACCCAATAAACACCTTATTGCTATTTTATAGACAGCTACTTTGCATTTTTTTAATGCTCCCTGCCTTATGTGAAAAAAGAAAGAGTGACTATATTGCCAATAGGTCATAGCATTGTAAAACCCAAGTGCTGTGTGCTTGAAATACATACAGTATACTATATATTTGACAGGAACAGTCCACTCAAAATCAGCTCATTTCACAATAGAAATGATCTCATTAGAGAGTTACAGTTCACATTTAAGTGTGTGGGGATACCTAATATCAACAGACAGGGAACCCTTGTTATCCAACAGGAGGGACATCTGAGCCAAGGACATTCAGGCACAGGACACTGCCACAGCTATTTATGTCCACAGTATGTGTCTTCGTGGCAGACTGGATGGGACTGAGCTGAACACACACAACACAGCTTAATGACTGCATTTTGGTCCAAATCTATGAGCCGAAATGACCCCAAAATGATGAGATTGCTGTCTGATGTGATTCCTTTCCGCAGTGTCGCTGGGGTTTAATCACTGCTCCTGGTGATACAGTCGACCTCCACAGGGGCCACGGCGGCTGACCTTGATGCTGAGGATCTGGTGGTCGGGTGCTGAGCCAGCACAGTGGGACCTGAAGGAAATCTGGGGTGTAAGGTTGTGTGTGTGTGTGTGGGTGGGGGGTGTTTCTCTTCTGTGACAATAAAAACAGAAAAGTCTTATTTCTGTGTGCACTCCCAGCTCTCACGGCACACTGTGCTCCTGCAGCTGAGGCTGCGCCGTCCTTTAGTCGGACAGGAGGACACGACTGTCTGCCATCCGCAGAGTTAAGGGCAGAAATGCGGACCACAGCCTGTCAGCGTGGCCACCACACCGCAGTGCCCAGCTGGCTCCCAGTCCACGTTTCACCAGCGCGCACATCACCTGACACTGACGCACTGAAGATCAGCACTGTTTTTTGCGTCATCGTGATCAGTGACCATATATGGGCTGTTTCTCTTTCGTCAGTAGGATTTTTTTCCCCTCTCTTTCATAAGTACATTAAAACCTGCCGTCACCGTTAAACGTCTGAGGCATATGTTCTCCCCCTGACTCGTGCTCTGCTTGTAAACGCTGAGGCAGATTATGGCGATGAAGGCAAGTCCAATATGATCTGCAAATGAGCAGCTCTGCAATCCGCGGAGCTTCAGGCAAGCATGAATTAAACCAGCAGGCGACCGCACGCCTTAAGAAATAAAGCAGCCTGCGCCTTTATCCGCTCCCTCACTACTTCCTGCGCAAAATGTTTGCCGTGAACGTCGATTCTTTCACAGTAACGATGACACGGAAATGAGGGGAAATGGGCAAGGATGCCCCCATCTATGCAGTGAAAGCTTGTTATTCTGGCCGGGTGGCGCAGAGGGAATATTAGATTCATGTGCCAGAGCTGCTCACTCCACTAGGTGATGCTTGTTTACCGGCAGGAGGAGAAAAGGCGCAGACTGCCAGAATAACGCAGTAATTATGCTGTGATCTGTTACTCTGGGTATGTCCCGAGGGGGGTTTTCCTCACTGATTTAAAAAAAAAAAATGGTGTGCGTTTTTGTTTTTTTTAACAAATGTGATTGCGTCTTTAATCATTTATAGCCAATTTATTGCTGCTAATAAAGACACTTGAGACTGGACAAAATGTCCCATAGTGGTAAGTCGCATGATTTTACATGGGAAAAAGTTACAAATGTGTAAAGGTGGTACATACACAAGAAAAAGACATTTCTATTTACAAAGAATAAAAATAATGTATAATATCTATGAGAACAACCTCACACACAGGGCAAATTTACAAGAAAAACTCAAATTTATCACCCCCCCCCCCAATTTTTTAATTTATATAAGTGAGCACAAGAAAGTTGTCTCAGATTCATAAAAAACACATTTTTTAAAGGATAAAATCTGAGATAGTTTTCTTGTACATTTAAGACTTATATTAAAAATTTGGATTTTTTTTTTTTGGGGGGGGGGGTAAATTACTTATTTTCCACTTAATGTACAAGAAGGCAGCGCGGTGGCGGAGTGGTTAGCACTGCGGCAGCACAGCGACTCACCCTCGGCCGGGGGATCCCGGGTTCGATCCCAGCCCCCGACCAGCAGTGATCTGTGTGGAGTTTGCATGTTCTCCCCGTGTCTGCGTGGGTTTACTCCGGTTTCCTCACGCAAGTTAGGTTAATTGGCATCAAAACTGGGGATTCTAAATTGTCGTTAGGTATGGATGTGAGCGTGAATGGTTGTCTGTCTCTCTGTGTTGGCCCTGCGACGGACTGGCGATCTGTCCAGGGTGTACCCTGCCTCTCACCCAAAAGATGCTGGGATAGGCTCCAGCCCCCCCACCCCCCAAAAAAGGATTAAGTGGAAGAAGATGGATGGAAAATATGAAATACAAAAAAATAGATATTTTTGCAAAAAAAAAAAAAAATAAACTAAAGAACTGTTAGTTTGAAAAGCTCTTAAGCAAAATACAAAGTTATGAGAGAAGTAAAGGCGGTCCTCACTATTTGAGCAATATATGGTAAGGCTTTATTTAGCAAGAGTATTTTTACTCTGTGTGTAGCCTACATAGATGATATGTTTTATAAGCCGTCTTAGCGCTGCATATGACGCAAATGAACGCTTTAGTGATCAGAAAAATCTCGGTCAGGTTAAAAAAAAAAAAAAAACAATCTCAAGAGAAGCCAAATGATGGATCATAGGAATAGAGGGGCTATAAATAACCCCCTGACTGCACACAGATGAGACGGAAGCAGCGCGGTAGTAGGAGGCGCGGCCCCGCCCCTCCACTCCGGCATTCATCTTTCCCACCAATGAGCCCAATGAGCTGCAAGCGCGCCGCCCACCGCCTGCGTGTGCGTATTTTTTTCCTTTTTTTTCTCCTTTTTTTTCCACGCTCCTTTCCTTTCTTTCTCTATAAACCGAGAGCCGTGAGTGTGTGGACCGTCACATGCCGTCTCTCGCCGGCAGACATGTGTGGAGTAGGTAGACGGACGTTACTCCATCGGCTCTGGGAATAGAGGATCAAATTGCTGGGAGGTGGGAGAGAGAGAGAGAGAGAGAGAGAGAGAGGAAAAGAAGGCGTATCGTTTATTTTAAAAGAATTACGAGGAAAGGCAGCAGAAGGAGGCGAGCAGGAGAATGGCGAGTCCGCCGACCACGGGCGATCAGTCTTTATTGGCCAGTAACGCGAGCGGCGGCGTGAAGAGGAGCGGGTACCTGAAGAAGCAGAAGCACGGACACAAGCGGTTTTTTGTCCTGAAGGAGCCGAGCGACGGTCTCCCCGCCCGGCTGGAGTACTACGAGAGCGAGAAGAAATGGAGAAACAAATCGGCGGCGAAGAGAGTCATCCCGCTGGACTGCTGCCTCAATATCAGCAAGAGAGCGGACGCCAAGCACAAACATCTGATCGCCCTTTACACCAAGGATGAGTATTTCGCGGTGGCGGCGGACAGCGAGCAGGAGCAGGAGAGCTGGTACCGGGTGCTGACGGACCTGACGGCGGAGGGGAGAGAATGTGACGGCTCCGCGTCCAACTCTGCGTCCTCGCTGGTTGGCTACGACGAGTCCAGCTACGGCGCCATAACGCCGGTGGCCGCCGCCTACAAGGAGGTCTGGCAGGTGAATGTGAAGTCTAAGGGCCTGGGGCAGAGCAGGAATCTCACCGGCGTGTACAGACTGTGTCTCTCCAGCCGCACCGTCAGCTTCGTGAAGCTGAACTCGGAGGTGGCGTCCGTCGTCCTGCAGCTGATGAACATCCGGAGGTGCGGCCACTCCGACAGCTTTTTCTTCATCGAGCTGGGTCGCTCGGCGGCCACGGGTCCCGGCGAGCTGTGGATGCAGGCTGACGACTCGGTGGTGGCTCAGAACATCCACGAGACCATCCTGGAGGCGATGAAGGCCATGAAGGAGCTGTCGGAGTTCCGTCCGCGCAGCAAAAGCCAGTCATCGGGCACCAACCCCATCTCTGTGCCCACGCGAAGGCACCTGAACAACCTCCCTCCCAGCCAGACCGGGCTCCCTCGGAGGTCGCGCACGGACAGCATGGCCGCAACCTCTCCTGTGAGCAAATGCTCCTCCTGTCGAATACGCACAGCCAGCGAGGGTGATGGCACCATGGCGCGGGCTATGTCAGTCACCGGGAGCCCCCTCAGCCCCGGGGTCCACAGGACCCTTCTGAGTAGATCTCACACCATAACAGCACGGCCGTCTCTCCCTTTTGAGCCATCTACCCTCCAGCACAGTAAGTCCATGTCTATGCCACTGTCTCATTCTCCTCCAGTGACACCCCTTTCCACCGGAAGTGTGTCCTACTGCCAGGACAGCGGCACTCCACGCCCCTCCAGCTGCAATGCATCCTTTTCCGGCTCCCCCAGTGATGCTGGTTTTATATCATGCGAGGAGTATGGCTCCAGTCCTGCAGACACACGAGACCTCAGGTTACCACTCACTCTACGCAGCAACACTCCAGAGTCCATTAAAGCAGACACACCTCCATCTAGAGATGGCAGTGAGCTAGATGGCTACATGGTTATGGAGCGGCAGAATCAGAACGGTTTCCGGTGGTTACCTGAGCTGGACAAATTGTACCGAAAGCGCACATATTCCCTCACTACACCCCGCCAGCAAAGGGTTCCTCCCCAAGTGTCTTCAGCCTCCCTGGATGAGTGTACTCTAATGAGGGCCTCATACACCAGTGGGAGCCAGTGTTCTCGCAGATGTCACACCACCTCTCCTAAAGGCATCGGTCTTGAGGATGATAAGGATGTTCACATCGGCTCGAATGTTGTCCAAGGTGACAGTGGCTATATGCCCATGATGCCTGGAGTAGCACCTTTGACACCAGGGTCCAAGGACGCTCCCTACATGCCCATGAGCCCCATGTGTGTTTCTGCCCCAAAGCAGATCATCAACCCCCGCTCGCACCCCTCTTCAGCGGGGCTGGTCCCACGCACATACTCTCCTGGGAGTGTTTCTCTAGAGGATAGCGGCTACATGCCGATGTTCTGCGGAAACAAGATGTCAGTGGAGAGCAGTGATGGAAAGCACTCCAATGGGGAGTACCTGAACATGTCTCCTGTCGACACTCTGGTGTCTTTTACACCCCCTGACTACATTCTTAGTCCTACAATAGAACCCCACCTCCCACAAACTCACAGACAGCCTTATTTGTACAGCTCGCTACCACGGTCACTTAAAGGGCAACTGCAGCGTAATGGATCCACTGACACGGACCAGTATGTAGTGATGAGTTTACAGAGGCAACGGATAGAAGAGGAGTCAAACTGCTGTCCCCTCTCACCGGGAGAGTCTGTGGCCGGTGGATCTCCGGGAGCACCAGGCACTCCATCCTCTGCTCCATCTACTCTCAGACTTGCTCGAACAGATGGAGGCCCTCTGCACCGGGGGAGGGTGTGCCGGCCAACCCGCCTGGCTCTGGATTCCCTCAAAACACTACCATGTATGAGCGAACACCCTCTCCCCTCAGAGCCACGCAGTCCCGGAGAATACATTAACATAGACTTTAGCACAGCAGCACAAAACCTGCCGGCACCCACAGGGCCAGTGAGCTCAGAGGCCTCTGTAGGTTTGATGTGTGCAGAGAGGGGCTCTCCGCCGCACTCAGACCATGCTACTATTAACACAAACACCCCTCCTCATCTGGGATCACACCAAAGTGGGAGCTCCCCCTCAGCAGGGTGTTTAAACCGTGTGAATAGCACAGAGGGGGACACATGGGGAGGTAAGGAGGAAGAGCGAGAAGAAAACAGAGAGAGGAAAGTGGAGGACAGGGGGATGGTCAAGGAATACACCCTCCACCAGCAGGGGAGCCAAGCGGGTCAGCCTGATCCAGTCAAAGATGACTACACTGAGATGACCTTTAGTCCCCCTGCCCCACTGTCTACTCTCTGCGCCACGGATGCCGCCCCCCTCCCCACCAGCCCCACCACTTGCATCCAGAGACTCAGCGTCGATGGCAGCATCATGGATGTGGTGCCCCCTGTGCCGGTGGCATCCTTCCTCCAGGGGGGTCCCACGCTATCGGTCCCAGTCGTGGATCCTCACAGGGGGGCTAAAGTCATCAGAGCTGACCCTCAGGGCCGCCGCCGCCACAGTTCCGAGACCTTCTCTTCTACCACCACCGTCACGCCCGTGTGCCCGTCTTTTGCGCACAACACCAAACGGCACAGCTCCGCTTCTGTGGAGAACGTGTCCCGCTCTGTCCGCAGCTCCGAGGGCACCGGCGAGGACCACGGGAGTCCCATGTGCAGGGAGACGTCAGCTGGCTATCAGAATGGACTTAACTACATTGCCTTAAACCTGATGGAAGGAAATCTCGGAGGATGCAGGTTAGGGGGCTGCGATGGACTCCTGAGGTTCAAGCCGGCCTGCAGCTGCAAGGGAAGGTTGAACGGTTTCAACACCAGCCCCTTTGCCAGCCTGGGATTCAAGGAAACTACTGCTGCTGCTGTCAAAGGTGAGCATTGTCTTACATCATATCACATCACATCTCACCCACACACACACATTCATTCAGGAAGTTTTTTTCATTCATGTGGGAGTGGTGTCAGGCTAGAGTAGGCGAAAGATCCGCCTCAGGGCGACTGTGTGCTCTGCAAAGATGGGCCTGGCTTTAGTGTGTTTGCCACACTTCACAGCCGTGTCTGTTCCACATTATCTCCCCAGAGCTCCTAGATCCGTCTCGTCCCCACACTTTCCAGTTAGCACAGCAGCCTCCCGTGGATCCGTGTAACCGGCCGTCCCCGCAACAACCTGCCGTGTTATATAATTCCGGCGTAGTAGGCGCATTCATTCAGTGTCTCTGGTAAACATTCCCACTGGTTACACAGTGATGCATGCGCACTACAGGAGCGCAGAGACGCGCACCGGCTGCGAGCGTCGCTATTGGGCGGAGGCTGTGCTGTTTAGATAGGATTAGTGGCCTTCTAGTCACACACTGACAAATCCCAAGGCTGCCTGGTGCAGAGGAAGACTTTCTGGTCTGCTTGAATCTGCAGCGCTGCAAAACAACTCTTGTTTTCCCTTCCAGATAAGAGCTTGGGGGATGGGGGTGTTAATTAAAAGCAGTGAGGCATTAAAAACACACACACACACACACACACACACACAACAGAAATGTTTGAATTGAATGTGGTCGATCACCCGACTGGGTTTGAAAGTTTGATTTTGAAAGTTGCGGTCGCATTTCATCCCATCCTGGCTTGATGGTGCCGCTGTGCGCTTGTGTAAACTGTACGCTCTAGTTGCTCCAGTGACGCAGTTTTGTTACTGCGTCAGTATTTTTTTTTTAAAAAAAAACAAAAAACACACCAGCTCTCATTCAGTGACGCATGCGGCTCTACACGAATC
Source organism: Pholidichthys leucotaenia (assembly GCA_020510985.1). Classification (NCBI taxonomy): domain Eukaryota; kingdom Metazoa; phylum Chordata; class Actinopteri; order Cichliformes; family Pholidichthyidae; genus Pholidichthys; species Pholidichthys leucotaenia. The sequence goes on along the minus strand of CM035843.1, from coordinate 75,255,189 downwards.
CCCGGTGAAAGTTGCTAGAACAGGCGAACACCGCTGTTCCTTTTGGAGAACAGAGTGGGACACGGCATTCGGAGAGCTGTTTGTGAACAGGCTTGTGAGTTGCCATCATAACAATGTTACCTTTCACCTATTTCTGTTTCATCTGGTAGGGGGGCAAAGGGGCGTCTGTGCGCGACCTATGTACACGGATGGATGACCTGGCGGGGGGGGGGGGGCGTGTCAGAAGTCGCTGTTGTTTGTAAGGAAAACAGAGTCGGGATCACTGTGTGAGTCAGAGCCGCTGCTCCCCGACGCTGAAACACAAGAGTTTAATTGGCGTTTGCGCTTTCACAACCAGCGCCGTCTCAGCCGGCGCGCTCATGCTGCGCGAGCGCAGGCAGCGTGGAGCGCGGTGCGAGTCATCGGGTTCCCCGCGAAAACAAGTGAGTCAGTTGTTTATCAGTTGTCAGGTACTGGGTTTCAGGGCTGGAATGTGGGCAGTGCGCAAAGCTTGCTGGGCGAGGTGAATGCTCGCTTGTTTTTCTAACCCGGTGGGATGGACTTTGAAAGGGGGATGGGAGGATACTTCCCCCCCACACACACACACACACCGAGTGCAACTTCACACACACACACACACAAGTGTACAAAACACTTGTGTGTGTGTTTTACAGAGGAGTACTGTTGCTTTGGTTCACTGTGTTGTGGCGTTTTTTTTGCAGTGAGATGGAGTGGAGAAGGGGAGTGCAGGCCCAGGTTCAGGCAGAAGTTGAAAATTCACTAGAAAAGTCACACATTTGCAAGAAAAAGTGGCAGATTTATAAGAACAGCCATGTATTTATGAGAAGCAAAGTTGCAAAGGAGTTGGAAATTTGCCCCCCAGCTAATGCACGAACACGGCCAAGCTCATTTATGTTTAAAACCTGACTGTCAAGGCTCAACACACGTTCTACAGCTCTATGCAGAAATTGCTCAAAATTACTTTTTCCACTGAGGAGGTTGTGTAAAGCCTGGTTTTAAAGTACCATGTTGTGCAAACTGGTGTTTTCGTAGGTTTCAGCCTTGGGTCGTGGGTCACATTTGCACTGTTAAAACGTTAAAACACCCACCTCACAGGGACATACACCCTGCTATTGGTCAGTTACGCTCTGGGAGGAAATTAGGAGATTGCACTTCCTGGGTTTTATGACATCACAAACCAACAAGCCCCACCTACAGTTCTCTAAGTTAGCAAACCAAACATTCCCTGATTGCCCCTGTATTTGTAATTGGCCCACTAAAAATCCTTGCCCAGTCAAATTAGGAAGATATTAATATTAATGAGCAGGCTTAAATCTGACTGTTAGAATTTTATCAACAGCTTTTTTGGTGTGCTGTGAAATGATGCAGAAATGGTTAACAGTCTTTAAATCTACATATACTGTATATGTCCTTGAAAATATCAAAACTTAAAATTAACCCCTGGAAAATGCCCAATATGGAACCTTTTGCAGCTAAAAAAGGGTTAAAGTATAAAAAAAACCCCAATGATAATTGATTGGAAACTTGAAATTTGAGCTGCTGACTGAATGTAGACAAAAAGATAGCAAAAAAGTAAGTAACCAAAAGAGAAATCTTGAGATCGGTAAGAGCTGCACCGACTCCAGTAAGCTACCTTTAACACATCTCCATTTACATAAATATACACCTTTCACCTCTGACAAGGTATGGGAGTAATGCAGTGAGTTGTTGCTATTCTCATATAAACACAGGACGCTCCCTTGTGAGAGAAAAAATGTGGCCGCCTATTTACTATGAAATGGCAGGCTTTGCCACATTCTCTTGTTATCGCGAAGTGAACCATTAGCTTGTTTTTGATGCCTCAGCGTGACACAGACGGATTATGAAATCACCTGTCCTTTTTTGGGAGATACTATGGTGCGAGGCGGAGATGGAGGAGAAGGATACCGCAACCGTGGCAGGATTGTGAGTGGCTTTTTAAGTTCCTCGAGGAGTGTTTACATCCTGATGTGTCAGTTTGAATCTCTGTAGTGCACTCTCTTTTGGCTGTGCCAGTTTTGTGATCTCTGAGTTAGTTTTGCATGTGTTGGGAAAGATTTTGCCATCAGGGCACTTCTAAAATTCAGAGAAAAAGAGGCATGTGCAGTTTTAATCCCCCCCTTTTTCTGAAAAACTCCCTTTGTTTGGCTGTTCTCATCTGATCTCTCCTTTTAGGGTATCCGCACGGCCATGTCTCAGGCCTCTTCATCATCCTGCTGTCATCTTCTTTTCCCACTTTCTGTCCTCATCTATCTAACTTAAGGCAGTCTTGCGTGGCTGCAGACCAAACTCATGCTCTCAGTTTGTTACCCCAGGCTTCTCCCACCACCACCATTGCCTTTCACCAAAACACACGCTCACTCACGCGCATATTTTGACTTTGCACGCCCCTCCCATGTGTGCAGACGTACACACAGGCAGTCGGCAGATGGCGGAGGGTGTGGGGGCGGGGTCGGGGGGGGGGGGGTGTTGCACCTGCCCCGCCAAGCAGTGCTCACTGGTTATCTGGCCTCTTCTGAGGAGAGTGACAATACGCTAATGACTGGCCACCATCTGCCACCACAACTACAGGGAGAAGGTGGGTGTGTGTGTGTGGGGGGGGGGGGGCAAGCAACCCAAAACCCTTCCCCTCTCCTCCTGTGGTACATCCTCCGCCCCCTTCTTCTCTCCAGGCCCCCTTTTTTTTTAGTTTTGTTTTTCAGTAGCACGCATAAACAGACACCGTCACCACATTGGTGAATTAAAGCCTCCTTGTTACCCGACCTCGATGGGACAATCCCTTATTGGCTTTTCACGCCTGAGGGGATAAAGGATCATTGTTAAATGTATTAAAAACAATCCACCTATCTAGAGACAACAGCCTCACATGCTGCTAGTTGACAGTGAAGATCATTTTAAATCAGATATCTTTGCTGACTTTAGGAAATTGCAATTACCCTTTTTCCCCCACTATTTTGTAACAGTCATCAGACAGAAGAGCAACAGCCCTGCCTTTTTATGGTATGTTCACCATGAGCCGGTGGGAGAACCTGATATCTTCCTCTTTGATTACACTGAGTATTTCCAGAAAAGCTGAACTGGCTGTCCTCACCTGTCCAGTAAACCCCTCTGCACCCCCCCCCCCCCCGCCAGACTCACACATACACAGTGCTCCGGGCTGTCTGATACATAACTCTTTCAGCAAAGTAGGGCGGGATGTTCCAGTGCCAGATGAAAACAAAGTTAACCTTGCGTATCCTCAATTTAGCTCGGAGGTAAGGAGGATTACATTCACTTCAGGATTAGGCATTGTTTAGTAGCCAGTTTTTCAACAGGTAGAGGAAGAGAAGCAGCTTCCATGACAGTTTTTATGTTGTAATTACGCACACAAACACAGCTGAAATGGATTGGAACAGATGTGATTTATATGACTGTTGAATGTGAAGAGTTATGATGTAAAGTAGTGAAGCTTTTTCTTGTCTAAGCACTTGTATCAAAGTTGTTTAGGATTTAGAGCTAAATGATAAAACACTGTTTTATTATTACTGTTAAAATGGAATGCATATGATTTAGTTAAAGCAGCGCTGTGTAACTTTCTTGTTCCTGGTCGTAACACTGGAAAGACTACAAGTACTATGGTGACTATGATCACAGTCCCGACAGTCAGTCACAGGGTGCTCAGTTGTTGGTGACTACAGTTGTGCCCTGTGACTGGCCGTTGGGACTGGGGTCATACAGTGTTCCGACCAAAACCAGAGCTGCTGCAGGCAGTGTGGGCCCCTCGGGTTGTGTGGGAGGTGACGGTCACCCTTTCAAAGGTTTATGTACCATCAGAATAATTGGGAAACATTATTTTGAGGTGAAAATCTTCCATAGTGTTACTTTAATTTTAAATGAAAAAATAAAACTGACATAGTGTTTTTTTTCTCGCAGCCTTTACATGGAAAAAGTCATTCCGAGCAATTGTTGTTTTGGCCAAAAAACAAACAAGGAGGTAAAATGGCCAATTTCCCACCAATTTTCTCTTCATTTCCTGCTTTTTTTTGGAGTAAATTTGTGATTTTTTTTTTTTTTTTTAAATCATTCCCACCAAAGACCAAAGCAGGATATTTTTGGGACTATAAGGCGCACCGGATTATAAGGCGCAATATCAATGAACGGTCTATTTTCATACATAAGGCGCACCGGATTATAAGACGCATTAAGTCGTTTGAATGGAATAAATCATTTTGACATGCACACGTCGACATTTCGACATTCCAAAATTAGTAGAAGAAGAAGCAACTTCCGGTGTAAACAAACCCCGCTTCATGTCTTTCTCTTTTTGAAATGGACCTGTATCGTGTTATTCAGACTGTACTTTTACTTCTGCTGGTCTCCGTAATGAAGCTACAAGTACATACTTCTGCATATGACGAACAGAGGGAGACAGCAGGACGATACAGACCAGTTTTGTTTTACTCCCGCTATGTTTTCTGCTAGCTGCTGCTAAGGCGGAAATACGTCACGTCGACGTGCGGCTGGTGTACAGACATGCGCAGTAAACATATTTTCTGCCCTACGTTCGGAATAAGTGTTTTCATGCGCACCATTCGGATTAACAATCGGCATAACCCACCCCTCTCAATCGGAATGGAATTTTGATCCGAATGAACGTGATCGGGTTAGAATATTCAGATTGCCATGTTTACATGAAGCATTTTTATTCCGATCAGGCTTTTAATCCGGTTACTTGTGTCCATGTAAACATAGCTGAGTTTAACAGTCGGGCGATTTCGGCATCAAGCATGCCCGGATCCCTCTCGTCATTATCCGAGTCAGTCTCGTTGCTGTTATTTAGCTGTTCAGTGATGATTCCGGCCTTTGTGAAAACTCGGACAACACTTGAGACTGATACCTTAGCCCAGGCATCCACGATCCATTGGCAGATAGTGGCGTAACTTGCTCGCAATTTAACTTTGAACGACCTGTTGACACCAATATCTAGCGGTTGGAGTTCTTTGGCTAATCTACCCGGAATGATGGCAAGCTCCAGATTAGTTTGCTTCACTTGGGTTTTGACAGTATCGATGAGATGGGCGCGCATGGAGTCGCAGATTAATAGGGACGGAGATTTGTGGAAAAAGCCATCCGGCCATTATGTTGAAGCACATATTACTCCGCGAGGCTCCTGACTATGGTGGCCGTAATTCTCCGACAATCCATCAAGCGGTGTGGCTTCGTAGTTTACCAAAGTCGTACTAAAACATTTTGACAGATTTTTGAGCGCCGTGTACCACATAATATCGGTTCGAGGTCAATAAGCACAACCAGAATTAATACATAAGGCGCACTGTCGATTTTTGAGAAAATTAAAGGATTTTAAGTGCGCCTTATAGTCAGAAAAATACGGTACAGCGACGTCTGTCTGTCTGTCCATCTGTCCCACAAAAGGTGCCTGTTTTGTCAAATCAACTCCTCCTACAGTTTTGTTCCACATGTTTTGAAACTTGGTTTCGGGGTTTGATATACACTGATGATGCGCATGGAAAAGTTGAAAACGGTGCTCCTTCAGTCTGATATTTGGATCTTCAAAGAAAACAGAGGTGTGTGGGGGGTATTGCGCTTGCCTCAGAGTGCTCTTGTTGTTTCTTAAATTTGGAAATTTCTTTCAAATTTCCTAATTTTGTCTTGTAAAATTGCAACCAAATTTACTCAAATTTCCAGTGTCTTACTCTGTCACTTTTTTTCTCATCAATTTACTATGTTTTCTTATAAATTTTCAGCTTTTTTCTTGTAAATTTGATTTTGCTTCTTTAAGTCTGCAGCTTTTCTTTTGCTCAAATTTGTGTATTTTTCTTCAATTTTATTTTATTGGCTAAAACCATACGGAGCCCCTCTGGCACAGCCAAAGGAGCTGCCCCAAAGTAGAGCACAGAGCTGGAGGTTGCAGTCTTTTAATGACAGATTTATTACTTACTAGGCAAAACAAAACATTCAGATGTCTCAGTTTTTTTATTGTCCAGCAGATTAATCGAGCAGCTGTGACTGAATTTGCTGCAAGACAATAGCTTTTTCAAACGAAATGCCTTGCAATGTAGAGAATCCTGCTTCTTCTTGAGTGTGCGTAACGGTGAGTCAGCACGATGACGGAGGCTACAGTGGTTGTTTCTGTTCTGTGCGGTCAGACAGAGGTGTGGGAGGTCAGAGGTCAGGCGCGTGTCGGGGTTTGTTTGGCGGAGCGCTGCCGCGGTTCAGGGAGGAGCACACGGAGCAGGAATGTAAACGGAGCCGATTTTGAGGCTGCTCATCTCTCCCTCCTGTCCGTTCCCAGTCCACACTTAATAGTGAATAAACAGTCGGCCGTCTTCTTGCTTTTCCCTCAGATGCTCTTCAGACTTACGGGCTTAACGGCCCCCTTCCCAGCATGAAGGTGCCCAAGGAGGTGACACATCTGAAGACACGGGGACTCGTTTGTACCTCGTCTACTGCACTGGAGCGGATGATACACGCTTGTTTGTTTGTGTGTGTGTGTGTGTGTGTGTGCAGTGTGCATCCTAGCCCTGAATGGAGCATGGCTAAATTTAGCCGGTGAGAATTAAATAAATAATGAACAGAGTGTGTTAGTCTGCATTTGTGTGTGTGTGTGTGTGTGTGTGTGTGTGTGTTGGAAACCAGGGGGGCACCCACATGGGTTGCTGGGAGGGGTGCTTGAAAAAGGAGGAGGGGTAGAAGCCATCGAGTTCATCCCCCCCTCCTCCTCTCCTTCTAGATTTCTGTTCCCTCCCCTCAATAGCATCCCCCTCCCCAAATCTTCCTGCCCACCCACACTTTCTCCAGTCAGCTTATGGTGAATAGCTAGCTCTGTGTGTGTGTGTGTGTGTGTGTGTGTGTATGTGTGTGTGCGTCCCTATGTTGCTCACTGTATTGGAAAAAAAAAAAATCTATTAACATTTTAGTGTGTTTGTGTTCATGGCTACACCTGGTTGCTAATCTAAGCTGTTAGTGATTCAACGCTCCTTCCTGGCAGACCTCAGTCATTCTCACCCTGGTGCCTGCCTCAACAGGCCGAGCCCGAGTGGCCCGGCCCCTCCAGGAGCGCACGCGCACACACACACACACACACACACACACAGAGATTCAGATTGTTATGGTCTGGCGGTCCCATGACCTCACTGCATTCCCGTTCCTCGCTGTCAGGTTGATTCCATTACCGTGGTTTTTCCACCCCGGCGTGTGTACCTGCGTCTGCTTCGGTCTCCAACACATGCGGCGGTGAGCGGGCAGCTGCTGTGGGTGTCCCTGGGAGTGAAATCAATTTATTCTATTATTCAGGTGAAGTCCACGGTTCCATATTTTTCTGCAGCTTTAGGTGCCCTCCTGCTAACGCGCTGCATCTCATTCCATGTTTTACTTTTATCTGATGCCGCTGTTGTGGCTGAAGCTTTAGATTGGGATGTTGGAATCAGATTTTCATTTACAGAAGCTATCTATAGGGCATAGAGATATTTGTGTGTGTATGTGTGTGTGTGTGTGTATGGGTATGTCCACGATGGGAAGAGTTGACAAGGCGGGGGGGGGGGGGCACCGAGGACTCTGAATGAAAGGCTTGTTTTAGAGACTGACGATCACATCCAGCTTCGTGAAAACGGCTCTTGTTCATGGCGGAGAAAGAGGGAGAGCAGACAGCCAATGAGGGAAGAAATGCATCCACTGTGCATGCGCGCGTGCGTGCAGCTCCCCCAGCCAAGACTTCCGCTCCCGATAGTGCTGCATGCAAATGAGACCTCACAAACGTACACAGGGGCCAAGGGTCAGCACAGCCTTCCAGTGGGCAAAGAGAAACTCCTAGAAGATTCTGGGTTCGGGGTGTTTGGAAAAGCAGTGTCGCAGTCCGTGCGCGTGTTTGCAGGAGCAAGTGAGATTACTTGTACTTGTGTGTTGTTGTTGTTGTTGTTGCTGCTGTCACCTTTAGTGAGTGTCCTCTTTCAGCAGCGCAGTGCTAAGTGCCACTTTAGTGTCCACCAGCAGAGAAAAACCTGTACACACTCACTCTGATGGGGCCCTTGAAGGGCACTTTTCCTCTCTTGGTAACTAAGTTTGGGGACGGGGACAGTGGGGGTGTCTCTTTGACCTTCACCCTCCCTTTGTTACACCTTACACAATAAACAATATACTGTATATACTGTACAGCCACATTTAAATTAGATTTCTTCAGGGAGTATTGATCAACAAATTTCATTTGATTACAGTCAGTTTCAAGTCTGCAGATTACATCACTGATGTGTTTTTTTTCGTTTGTCCTTTTTTTCCAGAATGAAGGCTGAAGGGTCTTCCCACAACAACTCCCCCGCTGCCTCCTTCTCCTTCTTCTTCTTCCTCCTGTGAATGTAGGATTTCACTGCAGCCAGATGAGGAGGTCGCCTCAGCGACAGCTGGACCTCGCGCTGTAGCCGATGTCCTCTGACCTCTTCGCCGCCTCTGGGGGTCACAGGGACGGCTCTCACCATAGAAACAAACACTTGACCCTCCTTCTTTTTCGGCACCTAAATTTAGGCGCCATTGCTGCTGTAGTTTTCAATTAGAAAAAAAAAATTAAACAGACTTTCAACTCTGAAAAAAGATCATTAGGTTATGATGTATGTCTGTACGTAGGCCTACAGTATATTATCATGTTATTACTGTTACTGTTATTATTAATTTCCAATTTAATCTGGGTTTCTAATGGCTTCAGCCATAGTTGCCAGACCTTCTCAACTGAAAACCTGTGAACCAAACCTGGAGACCATGTGTGCACATGTGTACCTGCAAAAACCATTCATGCATACTGACTACATGTATTTATTTATTTATCTATCTATCTTGTATGTATGCATTCAATGAAATGTGTGTGCAAATTTGTATTCAGACCATACTGCAAAAAAGAGATGGCATTTATGAGCATATTTTAAAAAAAACCTCAAAGGTAACAAAAAGGAAACCCTACCTCAGCACCAAGTCACACAGTAGAAAAAAATATATTAAATATTTATTTTCAGGGGTGAATGTTTTTTTTAAAAATCACCAATCCAAAGCCTTACTTCTGCCATCAGTCCCCCTCTGATGGATCCTTTTTTATTTAGTTTGGACCTATAAAAATTCAATATATCAAAGATTTAACAGATCATCTTTGTGACTGAATGTTTATTAGAGCCGGATGAGAGGCAGCCTCTCTGAGATTAAGTTTCTTCTCCCAGATTTATGACTAGATTATGTATTAAATCCAGAGTAATATATTTATTAATGTACCTAATATATAGGAGTCATACTCACTAAAATACACCTAGAGGACCTTGGAGGAATAGCTGACATTGCATTGCATCCCATACAGTATGCATGCAGCTGTAACACTGCACCATGAGCCGGGTCCATCTGGACCTGACCGTCAGATCTGTGGCCTGTCTGAGCCCAAGTCTCAGCACCTTCATACCAACACATTCAAAGTTCATATCCTGCACACAACCTGCCGGGACAAGGGACAGAAACATGAACGTTTGAAGCTATTTAAACAGCGTAACTGGACAGCCCCCACTACTTAACGATCTCTCACCTGATGCCTCTCTGTGGAGCTCTGTCCCACCAGGCCAGGCGGCACTGAACAATACGACACATGCCGGGCTGCGGGACTCGGTCCGACTGGCTGTCTGATAGGCCTTCTTATAGCTTGAACCACCACTGCTCGGTCTTGCATTTACAAACTTTCTAGATTGTAACACAAGACGCGTTTGAATGTAGTACACGCTGTGTTCCAAGCTGGGGAATGCACGACTCAACTGACACAACAACAACAATAACTGCAAAAACAACAGTGAAACATGCAGATTTACTGAAAGGAAAGGACAACAAAGATATAAAATAAAAAGAGACAGACCAGGGGAAGTATCTTATTTATCTGAACTCACAGGTACTTAACCATTGCCTATATACTGTAAATAGTGCAGTGTTACAGAGAATTGTAAGCAAATGCTGAGAGACTTTTGACAGATGTTAAGTTAAATAACTTATGTTGTTGTTTGTACTGTATATAATATGTGTTTGAGTGAACGTTCTGATAAAACAAAAGCACTAATTAAGTTATATGCTAACCTGTACGGTTTGGCTTTGATTCTTTTTAAATTGTCACGGGAAAATCTTGTAAAAATGGATGCCACTATGAGGTCATTTTTTTAATGCTGTAATTCAGAAGAAAAAAAAAGATTTGAAAGAAAATCATTATTACTTGACATAATTAATTCTTGATACTTAGATACGTCACAAAAAGGCATATATGCAATCTTTACACTTAAAAAAAATAGTTTACAAAGACATACCAAATGTATAAATACTGTTAATAATGTTTGTTAAACCTTAAATCAAATATTTGCTGTTTGTACATTTTTTTTCCCTTTAATTTTGAAACGGAAACTTTTTTCTGCTTGTTTTTGCTAATGGAGCCTCTCGATGTTTTGAGCAGTGTTTTTGCATTTGGATAATGTTTTTACTCTGCATCTAAAGGTAACGATAGGGCAATGGCTTACCTTGCTGTGTCTTCTTATTGTAAATATTTCATATCATGCACATTGTGATGCTACTAAGAAATGATAATTTAAACTTAGTCCATTGCTTTAGATTGTATTGATTCTTCATAGACACATGCAATAAATAATGCTATTTGTGAAAAGGACTGGCCTCTGATTACTCTTTTCGTGCTGCACTCCTCTCGGCGCTTCCCCAAAAGGAAATGGCTTTTCATCTCCTGTGAAGAGGTACTCAGCCAGTGCAGATGTTTCATTTCGGTTTCCTGTTTGGACAGGAAAAACCTTTTAGACGCAGTAAATCTTTGATTTCTCTCCCCGTCCTTTGGAAAGCCCCGCTCCCTGTTTGGAAGGAAGGCATCAGAAATGGGGTGGAGGCCTACACTAATCTGCCATTGCCTCCAGCATTAGCATTGGTATTGTTTTTCTGTGCTTCCCACCCCCAACAGTGGTAATTACACCAGCATGTTGAGCAGTCCTGTGCTGTGTCGAATAAATGACACAGCAATAAGACAGTGAGTCTATACCCTCAGCCATTTGCTATCACATTATCCATTCTCGCTGACTTGCAAATTAAAAAGGTAATTAATGCTGAGAAAATCTCATTGTCTGCTACGGCTGATGCTACCAGTATGAGTTTGGGTGTAGCAGGGGCGGCTGTTCTGCATGAAAAATGCTGGCTGAGGGATATGACATGTTAAACACACTTAAAGTAAATTAATGGGGTCATTGATGGAAAAATTGTGTTTTTGTGAGTTTTAACCTGAAAGGTCACATGATATTAGGAAAGGAAATATCAAAATGCTCACTCCTGTTTTCTAAAGTAAATTGGTGGCTTTATCCTAAATCGTACAGGTGCATCTCAATTAATTAGAATATCATCAAAAAGTTAATTTATTTCAGTAATTCAACTCAAAAAAGCGAAACTCATATAGATTCCATCACACCACAGAGGGATACATTTCAAACATTTATTTCTTTTAATTTTGATGATTATGGCTTACAGTTAATGAAAACCCCAAATTCAGTTTCTCCAAAAAAATTAGAATATTGCATAAAATCAATTTAAAAAGTGGATTTTTAATAGAAGTGTTGGCGGACTGAAAAGTATGTCCATGTCCAAGTCAGGTGCCAAGTCCTGTCATTTGGAAATCAAGGTCCAGAGTCTGCGAGGAGAGCGGATAGGGACAGAATCCCAGTTGCTCGAGGTCCAGTGTGAAGTTTCTACAGTCAGGTGACCGGTTTGGGGTAGCCATGTCAATCTACTGGCAAGCTTTATGGAGATGCTGGTTTCATTTTCCAGCAGGACTTGGCTCCTGCTGGTGCTGCCAAAAGTACCAATACCTGGTTTAATGACCATGGTCCCACTGTGCTTGATTGGCCAGCAAACTCTCCTGACCTAAACCCCGTAGAGAACCGATGGAGTGTTGTCAAGAGGAAGATGAGAGACACCAGACCCAACAACGCAGACGAGCTGAAGGCTACTGTCAAAGCAGCCTGGGCCTCCATAACACCTCAGCTGTGCCACAGGCTGATCACCTCCATGCCACACAGCATTAATGCAGTGATTCATGCAAAAGGAGCCCCCACCAAGTATTGAGTGTGTACGTGGACATACTTTTCAGTCAGCCAACATTTCTATTAAAATCCACTTTTTTAAATTGATGTTATGCAATATTTTAATTTTCTGAGAAACTGAATTTTGTGTTTTCCTCAGCTGTAAGCCATAATCATCAAAATTAAAGAAATAAATGCTTGAAATATATCACTCTGTTTGTGTGATGAATCTATACAATATGAGTTTCACTTTTTGAACTGAACTACTGAAATGAATGAACTTTTTGATGACATTCTAATTTATCAAGATGCTCCTGTATATTATACATCAGTTGGCTGAAATACAGGCCACTGCTGAATTCCACTTGTACTTAGCTAGTGGGCCAATGCCAATGTCAAGCCGTGGTTATCTCAGTTTATTTGCTGTATTATTTGCTTTACTAAAGGCTTCCATTTACTGGTCAAGAGGGAACAAACTTTCCTAACTATGTTCCACTTTTGAAATGACCTAGTGTGAGAAACTGACACATGCATTCAAGATAAAAGCATGCAAATCATAATTACAGCAAGATAATGCAAACTCGGGCCTGGTGCATATGACGTTTTCGTTTAGACCCAGAGAGAAACATCTGTGTGCACATGACATGTCACAGAAGCAACCGCACATGCACACGGATCCACCAACAGTAACTATAAACACCAGATTCCATCTGCAAGAAGTATTTATATTCATTTTTTTAAGCTTAAAGAATGAGGGAGTCATAAATAAATAAATAACCTGTATAATTTCAGGCAATCAAACAACTGGACTTACTCACAGCTGGTTCGAATATAGTATGATAATGAGTCTTTACACAGTAAATTTTGCATTGTTAGTTTAACACTGAAAGAGTTAATTTAACACTATTTCTGAGTCTATTTGATCCCATTTGGAAATGGTGTTAAATTGACTCTTGCTTAGTGGTTTCTGTGCAGTTTCTGTGCAGTCATAACTTTTACAAAAGTATTACAAGTAAGAAAAAAAAGTGATGTGATGTCATTTGTGCAGCACTGTAAAACTGGATTCGAAACATCAGCTGCTCCACAATCATTATTTTCATTATTCAGCAAAGGTAGGCATTAAATCTAGGGGTGTATTTTAGTTTGTAAATCCTCGGTTATAATTTTGATGATTATTACCAGGCTGCATCTATAGTGTAAAAACAAGCATTTTACAGATTAAGAGCCCCTTTTTTAACTTGATCCTAACTATAAACACAGCAGGCTTAAAGTTTAATCATGGAGCTTGTATTTCTGTGAAAAATACAGAACTACAAGCTCTGTATTTGTATTTCTCTGTGAGAAATAAATGCTCCTTGGTGTGTGGATTGGTTGAAATCTATTGTAAATTGAGTCTGTAACATACCGTTGCTCTTTATTTCTGTGCATACGGATGCAGACAAACAGCACCAAGAAAACCTCTCTACTCTGGAGGCTGGTTTCAAATCTCAACACTTTCACACCTCCAAATACCCGACATCATATGCATGGACAGCTAAACTGTAGACAAACTTCCACAGTTTGGGGTGAAAACATTGCTGTGTGCACGGCCCCACAGTGAAGTAGTTAATCTATAAATAGAATACACACACATGTCTGTGCGAGTCAGTGCATGTGTAAATGGGGAGTGGGGGTCGGAGGGAGGGCATGCTTGTTCAACAATCAATAGGCCCGTATGAGTAGCATAAAGTACCCATTTGCCCCAAGGAGTTATCAGGCTTATGGACAGGGACTTGCAGAAGCTCCACAGGAAATGGCATGCTTCCGGAAAGCTGTCCAAGACACCGCCGCTACATTAGTGGTCGTGCGCGCAATTTTAAAAGCCCTATATGCTTTGTGGGCATTGGTGGGTGTCGAACCACAGCATTCAGGCTTTGGTTGATTTGTGTGACCATCCTTGGCCACAGTTCAACATATTTTCTGAATTACGGCACACATGGAAGGACAAGGGCATTAGAGGGACACATGCTATGTTCATAAAACCATAAAATGCTGTAAACATAGAGGAACTGTTTTTTTCCCCCCTACAGCAGATGGATAAAAGTATTCTATTACCACTGTATTGGGGGGGGGGGGGTGAAAACTATGTTGAAAACTGAACCACATTTGGTCAGATTTGACCATTATGAACTTTTCAGCCTATGAATTTTTCACCCCCCCCCCCCCCCCCCTTGAAAATCTAAACTGAGGTGAAATGTGTGGTCTCTATAATGGCTGTGATGACAACTGCAAATTTGTGATTAGTAAACAGTTCATTTGTTTGATTCATTATGTTAACCTTGTGCAATATGTTTTTATTAAGAAGTTTGATGTGATCTTACACAAACTGTACTGTATTATCAGTTGTCAGGCATGCCAGACAGAGCCATGAACTTTCCTTTTTCATAAATACATTTACTGTCAGAGCTAAGTTCTCATGTGAATTATCTATGTGTCTAATGAATAGAAAAACGATTCTTGGTGGAAATGATCTCTTAGTGGACATGCTGGTGCAGTGCATTAACTGTAAATAAGATAACAGATGTGACTTTCTCAGAGGTTTTAAACTACATTCTCTTTCTCTTTATTTTAGAAGGGTATAATCAGTGTTAGAGACATAGTGAAAAATGGACTTGATTCTATTTCTCTGGTAACAGCTGATGATTGATGGGGATTTCTAATAAGATATACAAGTATGCCCATTGCTGGTGCTGCAATTGGTTTGTTTCAGATCATGGTTTCCAATCCTGTGGCTCTGGAGTTACAGGCAGCTCTTTGTTCCAGCCACAGGTGCATCTATCTATAAATTCAAGGAATCTCTGTCTGTGTGTTTGTGTGTGTGTCTGCTCCACGCATATCTCTGGAACCGTTTGTCAGACTGGCCTCAGATTTTAAACGTGGTTTCCTGAGGTTACAAGAGCATGCATCCTCGAATGTGGAGTCGCTCAGTCAAAATATGTAATTTTTATCAATAAAAGTTTTAGCCACCGCTCTGTGGCCACTCTCTGTGTCCTGGCGTTAAGAAGTGTGGTCGGGGTTTCAGATTGACTCTGTGCTGATTGGACAATACGCGGCATCAGGACCATGCTGATTGGATAACACACACAGCATCATGACTTGTAATTCACCACAGTGTTCCCGGAAGTGAAAAATGAGAAATTTGACTAGAAAAAGATAATAGTGAAGATGTAATGCTTAAAAAAAAAATATACTATAAAGTTGCCGTGATTGCATAGATCTAAAGGATAATTTGGCATATGTGGAGAATATGAGGTGTGTGAACCCGGGTCTGACAAAGAATACCGGTGTATCAACACAAAACATGCCGGGAGAAGCAGCATCCTGACAGGGCGGACCACAGTCCTTCGCAGGGAGGCACACCCAGCTTGCTCAGCCGGGTCTGACAAAGAACACCGGTGTATCAACACAGAACATGCCAGGAGAAACAGCAGCCAAACTGGGCGGACCATGGTCCTTCGCAGGGAGGAACGCCCAGCCTGCCTTAGTCAGCGGTAGACGGGAGTCCCTTTGCAGGACCATGACTCGCCGTCACCGGTGGCGCTGGTCTCAGTGTGCTTGCACAATTGTTAAAAGCTAATTATTAAAAGTTAATAACTGTGGAGCAGAATGCCCAAATCAACAGCATATCATATGTGGCCACATGCACGGTTTGATTAAACGACGACTGTCACCAAACTGGACACAAAAACACTCAATAACTCATAAAAGATCACATAAATAAGTGATATGACAGAAAATAAACAAGCAGTTCTTAAACAGTGGCTAATTTTGGATGTCCTGTGGTGGCACGGGTGGGGGATTCTCCACCCAGAGAAGGCAGCTGGGATAAGGGGGAACAATGGACCGGAGGAAGACGTGCCACTGGGGGGTTTCAAACAGGACAGTAAGGACTATGCACCCCCCGGGGAGAGGAGGAACCACCAGAGCCGCTGGAAGAGAGAAGGGTGGAGCCGTAGAAGCAGTGGGGCCGGCGTTATGTTATGTTAATGTGCCACACAGGTCTTTGTTCCAAACAGTGTATTATAGTTGGAAGTTCCGGGTCTTAATGCATGGAAGTAAAGGTATAAAAGAGGAATGCACAGAGACCCGGGAGCTCTTTTTATGTACTGTATGTTGGAGATGGAATAAAGTTCATGTGTCATCCAGCTCATTGCCTCACCTGCTTCCTTCCTCTACAGTCCCATTCATTTTCAATTATTCTGTAACTAATATTCACACAATCAAATAAATTTGAATTCAGTCCCTTTCATATTTGTCAAAGTTTAATATATGATTGCCTACATAAAGGCTACACCTCTGTATTCCACTTTCAAACACGGCTTGCACGGCCTGGCTCAAAGGCACACTAACTGATGGCAATAAAAAAGTTATTTTCAATAAAGTGAAGAAAAAAAAAGATAATGCATGGAGTGTGCTTTTGGCCTGAGGCTGATTTATCATGGAAAACAGCTGAGCTTTGTGGTTCCAGTGATCAGCTGACTGGATCCACCTTTTTTTTAACCAAAGGTAAAAAAAAAAAAAAAAAAAAAAAACATGGGTGGAAGGCCCTACAACCTTTGCTCCACGAATGCAGGCCATCAACCATAGGCTGGATGTATTTTCAGCATGGGGCACATATGTTTTCCAGTTTATAAAATTTTTCACCAGGTCTGACGTGTGTGTGAAAAAAATGCATTTTGAATAACGTTTAGACTGTGGAAGATGGAAGCAGATGAGGCAGCAAGCTGAACGACACACGAACTTTATTCCACTTCCAACATAAACAGAAACTCTAAAACCTGAGTGCCTCAGTGAACTCCTTTATACACTTTAATTCCCGCCTCCGGAACTCAGGATAAACACATTAACATTCAGACTGCAAGACATGCACACACATTAACATAACATTGACCCACATGTCACAGAGCAGGTCTTGCAACAATACATTCACACCCCTGCATCCTCAAGTGTCAGCCTGGCACAGCAGGGGGCAAAGGCACATCTTTGTTTGGTTGACTCTCTCAGCTTTCACCATTAGCGTCTCTAGATATCTTCTCCCCCACCAATCCCCTTGTTCTGGGCGGAATGCCACGTGTATTGTGTCCACCACACAGCACCCCCCACCCCCGAACACCCAGAAGGGGCTCTAACCCTCTGGCACCTTGGCTTGAGCTGGCGCCAGTAACGGCTGTAACGTGGACCTGCTGAAGTGTCTTGCTGTTGAGGAGGGCAGGAGACAAACTCGATCTCCGGCGCACAGTCCTGCGGAGGGGGAAAGGGTGGGGAGGGGAAAGATCTAGTCTGCTGCCAAAAGCTCTCTGCAGGGGAAACACCAACTTACAGAGCCACTGTAGGTGGTTGTCCGAACTTGATCCAACACCACCTGTTCGACTGCCAACACATAAGCGAGCTTAAGCCTGTCAATGCAGACGGTTTCCTTACGCCCCCCCAAGTCTTAACACAAAATGCTTTGTCCCGGTTTCCAGCACTCTGAACAGTCCGTCGTACGGTGGGCGCAGCGGGGTTCTGTGTGCATCGTGCCTAACAAAAACAAACTTGGCGCTCTGTATGCTCTTTGGGACAGAGGTGTGGGGAAAACAATGGTGCGCTGGACCCGGCACGTTAGTGGCCCCTGTACTGTAAAATAATTGTGGGGGTGGGTTGGGTCCACGGGTGTGGGTTTTTCCGGTAAAAATTCCCCCGGGGATCCGCAGCAGCTGAGAAAAAACAAGTTCTGCTGGGGAGGCTGCCAGATCCTCCTTAGGCACACAGCACAACCCCAATAAGACCCAGGGCAGGCAGTCGACCCAATTTTGCATCCATGAGTGAGGCTCTGAGCACTGCTTTAAGCGACCTAACGAAAGTGTTCACATAACCCATTAGCCTGGAGTTGTACGCAGTAGTGCAGTGGATTTTGACCCCCCAGGCTCTGGGCCATGCGCAGGACCAGAGTTCTGAAACAAATTGCGTACCCCTGTCGGAAGTGATGTCCGATGGGGATCCGAACTGTGCAACTCAAGCCGACAAAAAAACACGAGCCACTTCCGTGGACATGGTGGAAGCCAACGGGACCACTTTAGGTCAACGCGTGGTGCGGTCCACGACTGTCAAAAGGTGCGTGAACCCTTGCAACGGCGGGAGGGGTCCCTCCAAATCCACATGGACGTGGTCGAACCTCCTGGCCGGAATTTGAAATGGCTCGAGGGGGGCTTTGGTGTGCTTGTGCACTTTGGCCTGCTAGCACGTGACGCACACTGCAGCCCACTCTTTCACGTCCCTGCATAAGTGAGGCCAGATAAATTTTGCCACCACTTGTTTAACCAAGGTGCGCACGCCGGGATGTGAAAGGGAGTGGACTGACTCAAAAACACGGCAGCGTCAAGAGCTTGGAACCACCGGGCCTGGGCGACTGGTGGAGACGTCGCAGAGCAAGGGGGGGGGGGGGGTGCACCCTTCTTGCACACCTCTGCTCATCAGTTTTAACCCAGTAAGCGCGGACTGGAGCACACCAATGTCAGCGTCCCCAGTTTGCTCCGTGGCCATGGCGGGGAAATCTATTCCCATGTAGACTGGGGAGACTAACACGCGCGACAGGCAGTCAGCCATAACATTAAGCTTACCGGCTACGTGTTGAATGTCGATCATGAACTCCAAAATCGCAGTCAAATGTTGCTGCCAGGCCGACCACGGTTTCCGAGACTTTGGACATTGCATACATTAGCGGCTTATGATCAACGAACGTGGTGAACTCGCGCCCTTCCAGCCAAAACTGAAAGTGGCACATCGCCAGGTGGAGGGCCAACAACTCTCTGTCAAACGTACTGTATTTACGTTAGTTGTCACGCAAAGTGCAGCTGAAAAATGTGAGCAGCTGCCACGCACAGGAAACGTACTGTTCCACCACTGGCCCTATGGCAACATCAGATGGGACAGTGGTGAGTGCTATCTGTGCTGACGGGACAGGATGGGCTAGCAAAGTGGCGTTAGCGAGTGCTTGTTTTTGGCGGTTTGCGAAAGCCTGGGCTCGCTCGGGGGTCCAGTCGATGTTTTCTGCAGGCTTCTTTTTCTTGAGCGCAGCATACAACGGCTGCAGCAGCTGGGCTGCTTGGGGGAGGAAACGGTTGTAAAAGTTGACCGTGCCCCAAAATTCCTGCAGGGCTTTCACGGTCTGCGGGCGCAGAAAATCCAACACGGCACGCACCTTAACAGGCAGCGGAACCGTGCCCTCCGGCGAAATGCGGTGACCCAAAAATCAATCACTGGCATGCCAAACTGGCACTTCGCCGAGTTCACGATAAGCCCGCGCGCTTCCAACCTTTGGAAAACTAGTTTGAGATGGGCGAGGTGCTCCTCCTCGGATGCGCTAGCCACCAGAATGTCATCTAAGTAAACAAAAACAACGGGTAGGTCAAGCAGCACACCGCGTCCATTATTCTTTGGAAGGTTTGAGCCTGCGCCCTTTAACCCGAACGGCATGCGTCAAAACTTGAAAAGGCCAAAAGGAGTTATTACTGCTGTTTTGGGATGTCCTCCCATGCTCACCGGACCTGGTGGTACCCGTGGACCAGATTCACTTTCGAAAAAAACACGCGTCCCGGACAGGTGCACAGAAAATCCTGCAGGTGTGGGGATGGGATACGATCATGTTTCATGGCATTGTTCAAGTGCTGGAAATCGCCGCACGGTTGCCACAACCCATCGGCCTTAGGCACCATGTGTGAGTGGGATGCCCACAGGATGTTGAAGTGCCAAACAATGCCCAGCTGCTCAAAGATGGTAAACTCTCGTGTGCGCTGGCTAGTTATAACCACGGTCCAGGCGCCGAGGTGGCGCAAAACACTGGTGGGCCTTTTGTGGTTAGTGAAAGTGTTTGACCCCGTGTTTAGCTACTGTAGCAGAAAACGTTGGAACCGTGAGTGCTGGGAACTGTGAAAGTAAAATGGCTTACCCCCCTGGAGCTATAACACTAGCCTGTGTTGTTGGCCCAACTCCCCAAGCTGTGGCAGGGCAAGGAGGGTAAAAGAGACAGCATCCACTAATGTCTGTTGGCAACATCAACTAACAACCCATAAGCACAAAAAAATCTGCACCTAAAATGGGGACAGAACATGCTGCCACCACAAAAACCCATTGGCAATTGCATCCGTGAAAGCACACCATCAATGTCCTTTTACCAAACGTCTTGATGTTGGATCCGTTGGCAGCTGTGAGCTCAGGAACTGCTGCCTCCTGCTGATCTGTCTGCACCTGACCGGCAGAATGAGGCTTTTTTGGAGCTGGAGTCCACTAAGAAACGTCTCCCCGAATGTGTGTCTGTGATGAACACGGCTTGTTCCTGTCACCAGCAGTCGCAGCTGCTGCTGACTGCTGGCCGTGCCGTTTCCCTGGCTTCTTGAATTGGCATGGTGGCAGACAGCATTGGGCATCCAAGCCAAAGCGGCCGTGATAGACACAGAGTGTCCTGTTCCTGCGTCTCTTGGTGACCGTCCCAGCCACCACCTATGGCTCCTCGACCTTGCTGGAGTCCTTCCTGGATGCCGGTGTCGTTACATGCAAGGTTCTGGTCACTAGGATGATGCGGTCCTCTTCCTGCAACAGAGCACGGTAGTTCCTGTTTACCAGCAGTGGCGAGTTGGCCAGGATCGCCCTCGCTGTAGCAGGTAGGTTCCTGAGGAAGAGGTGGGTGAAAAGGAAGGATTCGTCGTTCTTCCCTCTCAATACTAACATGCTCTCCATCAGCTCCACAGCTGATCTGTCACATAACTCTGAGTGCGTTAGGAGTTTCTCTGCTCTCTCACTGTCGGACAGGGTATACCGCTGAATCAGCAGCTGCTTGAGCGTGTCGTGTTTCCCCTGAGCCGACGGTTCCTGGAGCAGGCTCGTCACTTGGTGCGTGGTGCGCACATACAGCGCAGCGACCACATGATAATATTTGGTGTCATCTGTTGTGATCCCGCGGAGTGCAAATTGGGCTTCAACATGTAGAAACCAAGCGGTCGGATTGTGAAGCCAGAAGTCTGGGAGCTTGACTGTGACACCACATACAACGCTGGTGTTCTCCCTCTGGGTTGTCCCCAGGGCAGTGCTCGGCTCGTTCTCCATTGCACGTCTTAGGGTCACCAATGTGAAAGATGGAAAGAGATGAAGCAGCGAGCTGGACGACACACGAACTTTATTCCACTTCCAACATAAACACAGAAACTCTAAAACCTGAGTGCCTGAGCGAACTCCTTTATACACTTTAATTCCCACCTCTGGCACTCAGGGTGAATACATTAACATTCAGACTGCAAGACATGCACATGCATTAACATAACATTGACCCACACGTCACAGAGCAGGTCTTGCTACAATACATTCACACCCCTGTGTCCTCAGGTGTCAGCCTGGCACTGGCAGGGGGCAAATGGCACATCTTTGTTTGGTTGACTCCTCTCAGATTTCCCCATTAGCATCTCTAACTATCTTCTCCCCCACCAACCCCCTTGTCCTGGGTGGAGTGCCATATGTATTGTGTCCACCACAAGAGGGTCACAAATGCAGTCGTTTAGGCGGAAAAATAATAATAATAAATAATCTTCTCGTATCAATAAAAAACAAATGCTTACAGTAGAGCTGCAGCACTCACATTGTGAGTCTTTGCCAGTCTCGCCCTCAAGGTTCAGATCATTGGCCTCAATCATAGCATTAAAGTTTTTAAAAACCTTTTAATAACAAAATATTGCTAAAATATAAAATGATGCACTGTATATTATCTCAATATCTCAAATATTTGTAAACTTGGCCTGTAATAGTACTGCATGAGTTTATTGACAATACACAGAAGAAATTCAATATTTGACTGAACAGTGAAATAATCTAAAATAATTATAATGATGGCTGAACAACTTCCATTCCACAAAGTGAAGATACACTATTTTCTTGAATATAAGTGATAAAAGAGCACACAAATAAGTGATCTGACAAATAAATACAAAGGGATCTGAAACAGTTGCTAATATTGGATGTCCCATTCATTTTTCAATATTTAGGTATTCTGTAATAATATTCACACAATTCAATACACACGTGGACAAAATTGTTGGTACCCCTCTGTTATGAAAGAGAAAACCCACAATGGTCACAGAAATAACTTGAGAATCTGACAAAAAGTGGTAATAAATAAAAATTCTATGAAAATTAACCAATGAAAATCAGGACCAGTGCTTTTGAATTGTGGTTCAACAGAATTATTTTAAAAAAACAAACTCATGAAACAGGCCTGGATAAAAATGATGGTACCATCCATCCATCCATCTTCTTCCGCTTAATCCTTTTTGGGTCGCGGGGGCGCTGGAGCCTATCCCAGCAGCTTCGGGCGAGAGGCAGGGTACACCCTGGACAGATCACCAGTCCATCGCAGGGTCAACACAGAGAGACAGACAACCATTCACTCTCACAGTCATACCTAGGGACAATGTAGAATCCCCAGTTTGATGCCAATTAACCTAACTTGCATGTTTTGGCATGTGGGAGGAAACCGGAGAAATCCCGGAGTAAACCCACGCAGGACATGGAGAGAACATACAAACTCCACACAGATCACTGTTGGTCGGGGGCTGGGATTGAACCCAGGATCCCCCCGGCCAAGGCTGAGTTGCTGTGCTGCCGCAGTGCTAACCACTCCGCCACCGCGATGGTACCCTTAACTTAATATTTTGTTGCACAACCTTTTGAGGCAATCACTGCAATCAAATGATTTCTGTAATTGTCAATGAGACTTCTGCACCTCTCAGCAGGTATTTTGGCCCACTCCTCGTGAGCAAACTAACTACTCCAGTTGTCTCAGGTTTGAAGAGTGCCTTCTCCAGACGGCATGTTTCAGCTCCTTCCACAGATGTTCAATAGGATTTAGATCAGGGCTCATAGAAGGCCACTTTAGAATAGTCCAATGTTTGCTTGTCTCTAGCCATTCTTGGGTGTTTTTAGCTGTGTGTTTGGGTCATTATCCTGTTGCAAGACCCATGACCTTGCGACTGAGATCAAGCTGTCTGACACCTGGGCAGCACATTTCTCTCTAGAATACCTTGATAGTCTTGAAGATTTCATTGTACCCTGCACAGATTCAAGATACCCTGTGCCCAGATGCAGCAAAGCAGCCCCACAACATAACAGAACCTCCTCCATGTTTCACAGTAGGGACAGTGTTCTTTTCTTGGTATGCTTCATGTTTGCGTCTGTGAACATAGAGCTGATGTGCCTTGCCATAAAGTTGCAGGTTTGTCTCGTCTGTCCATAGGACATTCTCTCTCAGAAGCTTGTGGCTACTGTCAACATGGCAGTTTGGCAAATTCCAGTCTGGCTTTTTTATGGTTTGTTTTCAACAGTGGTGTCCTCCTTGGTCGTCTCCCATGAAGTCCACTTTGGCTCAAACAACGATGGATGGTGCGATCTGACACTGAAGTACCTTGACCTTGGAGTTCACCATGAATGTGTTTAGAGGTTGTTCTGGGCTCTTTTGTTACCATTCTTATTATCAAGTCTCCTCCTGCGGCCCACGTCAGGGAGGTGGCTACAGTCTGTGGATCTTAAATTTTCTGAATATGTGCAACTGTAGGTCACAGGAACATCAAGCTGCTTGGAGATGGTCTTTAGCCTTTACCTTTAACATGCTTGTCTATAATTTTCTTTCTAATCTCTTGAGACAACTCTCTCCCTTTGCTTCCTCTGGTCCATGTTTAGTGTGGTACACACCATGTCACCCAAACAGCACAGGGACTACCTTGGTCACCTTTAAATAAGCCGACTGACTGATTACAAGTTTGTAGACATCTGTGATGTTAATTAGAGGACACATCTTGGTTGAACATGTCCCTATGGTCACATTATTTTCAATCTTTTCTAGGGGTACCATCATTTTTGTCCAGGCCTGTTTCATGAGTTTGTTTTTTGAAGTAATTCTGTTGAACCACAATTCAAAAGCATTGTCTGATTTTCAATGGTTGATTTTCATAGAATTTTTATTTATTACCACTTTTGTCAGATTCAAGTTATTTCTGTGACCATTGTGGGTTTTTCTTTCATTAACAGGGGGGTACCAACAATTTTGTCCAAGTGTGTAAATCTTAGTGCCATTTATTCCCTTTTATATTTGTCAAAATCTAACATGTGATTGCCTACATATAGGCTACACCTCTTTACTTTCAAACACAGCCTACATTTGGGCCTGGACAGCCTGATTGGGATACCTGTTTCAGACAGGAATATTTTGTTCTATGGGCATGCACTAGTCTCAATAAATTAGAATATTGGTGAACATTAATTTATTTCAGTTCAAAGTGAAACTCATATTATATAGATTCATTACACACAGAGTGATATATTTCAAGGGTTTGTTCCTTTTTGTTTTGATTATTATGACCTACAGCTAATGAAAACACAAAAATCAGCTTCTCAAAAAAAATCATTACATAAGCTCAATTAAAAAAAGTGGATTTTAATAGAAATGTTGGCTGACTGAAAAGTATGTCCATGTACACACAATACTTGGTGGAGGCTGCTTTTGCATGAATTACTGCATCAGTGTGGTGTGGCATGGAGGCGATCAGCCTGTGGCGCTGCTGAGGGGTTATGGAAGCCCAGGTTGCTTTGAAAGCAGTCTTCAGCACACCTGCATTGTTGGGTCTGGTGTCTCATCTTCCTCTTGACAATATCCCACAGATCCTCTGTGACATGATTTGGGGTTTTCGTGACTCAGATTTTGGCACAGAACCACCACAGAGACAAAGACACATTTAAGGGTTTTTATTGAACAGGCAAGTGTGTGTGGAAGTGTCAGTGTGCTGGCAGTCCTGAGGAGAGAGCAGAGAGAGAGCGAGAGAGGATGATGAATAATAGCTCTTACTGTTGACTGAATTTGTAAAGCTAGTAATTAAGTTTGCTTTCTTACTCAGGTAATAGGATTAGCTGATGGAGGAGAGATTAGAGGAGACTGCAGCACACCAACAGAGGTTGACTGGAACAGGTAGGTGAAGGGCAGCTGACAGGGAAGTCTCCACCCTGGACCAGACTGGGAAGAAACTACTAGTAGAATGGTATTGGTGGCTTACTTGTGAATATCCACATATTGTTTTCCAGGATGAGTTCGCTGAGGAAGCAGTCCACCTAGGAGTGTCCATGACGGAGACCTGTGCACAGGTAAGTAGTGAGAGGCAGGTTAATGATGAATGGTTCCTTACTAGTTTCCAGGATGAGGAGTAGAGGGCAGAGAGGCGAACAGAGATGAGTCAGGGAGAACTTCTCTGGAAGGCTGAGGCAGTGATGATAGCATAGTCTGACAATCCCACAGCCCAGGGCTGTTCCTTGATGAGCTGTAGGTGGTGAGAAGAAGCAGCTGCACCTAATTAGGGAAGAGAGCAGCAGACAGAGAGAGAAGGTGCGTTACGATCGCCCAGTATTGTACTCCGAAGTGGACTGCACAGGGTAATCTGCCATATTAAATGAAATTCCAAACTGAAGGGAGCAAACAGTCTTCAGTTCAAAGGGAACTAAGAACTGAGCAGGGAAGAAGTGAACAACCGTATATCACTTCACCAGAAGTTGATAAGGAGATTACCCATAAGCCATTGCACCTCAAATATGAATAAAACAAACTATTGTTGCTAACGTTTTCAACAAGCTGTTATGTAAAAGGTTCAGGTTCAGGTTCAGGTTACTTTATTTGTACCCGTAGGTAGATTTGTTTTGCAGTTGGTGACATCCATATTTACAAGCCACTAATTACATTCAACATAGACACAAACACAGGCACACATCTTACAAAATAGGTAAATATAAAATATGTACAATATAATTTTTATAGCTTGTTCAACTCTTTGACAGCAGCAGGGACAAAGCTGTTTTTGTAGCGCTGGGTTCTACTTTTTGGGACAGCAAACCTCCGTCTGGAGGGAAGAAGCTGAAAGTTGCAGTGCAAAGGGTGGGAGTCATCATTTAAAATCGAGTCGGCCATCCTCTGTACTTGTCTGGTGTACAGGGATGTCAGGCTCAGCTGTGACTCACCAAGCAAATGACTGGACCATCTGACTACCTGATCCAAGGATTTCCTCTGTTTCAGTTTTATCTGACCAAACCATGACATTAAAGAAAAGGATAAAACAGATTCAATAAAAGCCCGATAGAACATAGTCATTATGGTTCGGTCAGTTTGGAAGCGTGCAAGTTTCCTCAAACAATGCAAATTTTGCTGCCCCTTTTTGCACACCCTTTCACAGTTCACCTCAAAGTTCAATCCACTATCAATAATCGTCCCAAGATATTTGTACGATTGTACACATTCGGTGGTCTGGCCTTTTAGTATGGTGACTTTGTGCCTGGGAGTTTTCCTCCTAAAGTCAATAATCATATCTTTCGTTTTTGTTGTATTCAGCTGCAGGTAGGAATCCTCACACCAGTGAACAAAGTCATCAACTACTGGGCCGTGGCCACTCTCACCATCCTGGAGGAGACTGATAATGACTGAGTCATCAGCATACTTTATAATGTGTCTGTTGTCATGTCTGCTCCGACACATGTTTGTGTACAGGATGAAGAGTAGTGGTGACAACACACACCCCTGAGGAGAGCCAGTAGAAGAGCACTTTAGGTCAGACAATGTGCCATTGACCCTTACTCTCTGCGTCCTGTTGGTTAAGAAATCCAGAATCCAACCCACCAGATTATTGCTTAAATCAAATTGTTGCAGGAGCCTTTCAACTAAAATATGAGGTTGGATTGTATTAAAGGCAGAAGAAAAGTCCACAAATAAAAGCCTGGCATGTGTCCCATTAAAATCCAGATGTTTAAAAAGCATGTCAAACAGAGTGACAGTGGCATCCTCCACTCCTCTGTGAGGCCTATAGGCAAACTGCAGAGGATCCAATGCATGTTCAGTCTGCCTTAGGACCTCACATCTGACCAGTTTTTCAAAAATTTTCATTAAAATTGAAGTCAAAGCAACTGGTCTAAAGTCATTTACCGTTTTAGGACAGCTGGATTTTGGAACGGGAACAACCACGGCATCTTTCCAGATCTTAGGCACATGTTGTGTCTGTAAGGACTTATTGAAAATATAATGAAATATAGGACTCAGTTCATGTGCACAGGACTTTACCAGGTGTCCACATATATTATCAGGGCCCTGACTTTTGTTCACTTTTACAGCGCGGAACTCCCTTTTAACATCCTGCATCTCAATATTAAAGTGCTGATTGTCTTTGAGTTTCTGTTTCAAATCTTGGATTTCTGTGCTAAAATCAAAGGAATCAAAACGACCATAAAAACAGTTAAGAGCATTAGCCAGCTCTGTGTCTGAACTAAAACCATCTAAAAAACACACGATTACTGCGCTCTGTGCTCTGAAGGCCTGCAATAGTTTTCATACTGGCCCAGGCTGAACCAAGTTTATTTGCTGCCATCTTGCTTTCCAACTCTGATTTATAATTCTGTTTTGCTCTTAAAATTTCGGCCTTCAGCTCCTTAGTGGCAACCTGTAGCTCAGAAACAGACCCCTGTTTAAAGGCAAGAGCTTTCCTCGTAAGCAGGATTTAACTGATTTAGTTACCCATGTTTGGTGTTGGGTATATTTTGACACGTTTACGTGGAACAAACTTATTTTTGACAGTAAGCCATGTATGAGCATGTGAGCTCAGCCAGAGAGTCCAAATCATCCCCGCAGGCCATTATGAACATCTCCCAGTCTGTACAGTCAAAGCATTCCTGGAGGCTGTGCTCTGAATCTTCTATCCACACATCAATGTCTCTCATCTCCACCTTGCCTCTTCTGAGAGCAGTTTTATATGTGGGCAGCAAATGAACACAGTTGTGATCTGATGATCCTAAAGGAGGAAGGGGGAGTGATTTATAGGCCCTCTCTATGGATCCATAGCACAGGTCCAATGTCTTTTTTCGCCTGGTTGGGCAGGAGACATACTGATGAAAGTTTTTAAGTGTCTTCTTTAAAGAAACATGGTTAAAATCCCCAAGAATGAAGTTTGGCGCCTCTGGAGAAATTGACTGCAGCCGCTGCACCACATCAGAGATGGTGCTGGAGGCGGAGTCAGCGTCTGCCCTCGGATGAATATACACAACTGTGATGAAAAGTTGGGGAAACTCTCGAGGCAAATAAAAGGGGCGTAGTGACACAGACAGCAGCTCTACATCGGGTGTACAGATGCGCTCTCTGACCGTGACAGATGTGCAGTACTGCTTATTAATGTATAAACATACGCCGCCCCCCTGACACTTCCCAGTTACCTCTTCCTGCCGATCCGAGCGCAGCGGAGCTCCAAAGCCGTCAATCCACAGGTCTGCATCTCGATCATACGCAGTAAGCCAAGATTCAGTGAAAGCCATGACGCAGCAGTTCTTAAAATCCTTCTGGTAACGCACGTTGCCTTGAATTTCCTCCACCTTGTTTCTCACAGACTGTGCATTCCCAAAAATGATCGAAGGAAGAGGAATGTTACCAAACTGACGTCTTCTAAGGCGCAATTTCACACCTCCACGTCTTCCACGCTTCCTCCTGCCGCTTCTTTTTTCACCGCTGTGTCCGTCTCTCAAAATAAAGTCCGGCAGTTCAAGTTTGGGCTCAATCACAGACGCTGCATCAGCTGTGTTAAAGCGTAGCAACACGTCCCTGGAATATTGTATTCTGCCCGCTATTCTGCTCGCCATGGAGCCGAACGCGTTTACCTCAGAGACAAAGAGCCACAGCACAGATAGCAGCAGTGCGAGAGAGGAGAGGAAATCCATGTTGCCGATACCAGGGAGCTCTTTGCTATATATTCCACAAACGCTCCAGGGCAGAAACGACACAGAGGATTTTCTAAAAACGTAAAAAAGTACAAAAAACACACACACGCACACACGCACTATGTCATCAAGCTGCTGGTCGCTGCGTGCGCATGCGCCCAAGTAGGTAAGGTAAATGGTGAAAGGTAAATGGTGTTCACTTATATAGCGCTTTTTCTCATCTCTAGATGACCAAAGTGCTTTACAGATCCTGCTGTCCACCCATTCACACACCAATGGTGGCAGAGCTGCCATGCACCGGCGCTGGCCTGATGCAACAGGAGCAACTGGGGGTTCAGTGTCTTGCTCAAGGACACTTCGACATGCAGACTGCAGACAGAGCGGGAATCGAACCCCTGACCCTCCGATCAGTAGTCAGCCACACTACACCTGTACCACAGCCCGCAAAATATGGCAAAATATGACAAAATACCTTTGGAATGATGAGGCCAGGTGACTGGACGAACTCAGCTTTATTTAAGTGATAAACCACAATAGACACAAAGCAGACACGAGGCAGAGGGCACCGGTTGAAGAGAGTGTGTAATGATGCCCTCTGCTATTTATAGGACAGTGCAGTGGCAGAACAGGAAGTGGCCACCACTACACCGCACTTCACAATAAAGGCGTTAACCCCCCCCCCCCCCTTTAAAAAGTCCAAAACCCCTCACTCAATTAAGATCCTCCCGAATTTGGGACCCAAATCATGCACTAACAAAATGAAAACTAGTATTTCTAAAGGGCCTAACACATTCACACAACAAAACCTAAAGTAGGGAGGATGGGCGGACTACTGTCCTACCCACACTACAAGGTGGATTATTCTGCCACCTGCTAAAATAAAGCAAAGTCCATTAATAAACTAAAATTGCCGTGTTCCTAAACTAGCACAAAAAAAAGCACACCCCAAACAATAACATTTTACAGCATACATAAACATATGAACACTAGAACTATATAACAAAATTTACAGCACTGTCCCTTGGGCAGAAAGAGTAGAACTGGCATGGGGGGCCCAGGGCAGCCCCTCAGCAGACGCGCCCCTCGAAGCATCAGGCCCCCAGGACAATGGTAGATCTTCTGGACGAAAGCACCTCTTCTCTTCACCACCGACTCACGCTCTTGTCTAGCCCCGGCACCAGAAGCCTCCTCTCAGACATGCCGAAGCTGATTGGTGTGCCTCGCCGAGCCATCGGACAGCTGGAAGTATGCTGTGCCCAGTTTAGCTAATATGCGCACACACTCCTGATGTTTCGCAGGCTGTCGTCTGGCCCATCTTCGCTGTGGATGTTCCTCTTCTCAAACCCGGACCAAGTCCATAACCCTAAGAGGGGGTTGGCTTGGCCTGACATGGTGCTGCTTGGCACGCAATTTCTCTGTGCCAGTCGGTCTGGCCCCGTCCTCTTCTGAAGCCGTCATAGTGGTCGCAATCGTAGCTGCAGATCCTCCATTCCTCTGTGGCCAAGCTCTGGAGAAATCTGGGGCTAGCACATCGGCATCACTCGCCAGCACAGGTGCCTCACTGTCACGCTCAGTACCCCCCCCTACCGTTTCCCGAGCACCGGCACTGAGACCCTCCTGCACCAAACCCGAGTGAGCCTGGTCCTGCTTGACCGCCGCAATGTCCGTTAGTTCTTCAACCCATACAGCATCATCATTGACCACCGGAACCGGAGGGTTCACTAGCCACAACCCAACCATTCTTCCCCAGTATTGTCTTTAATGGTGAAACCCAGTCCCATTAAAAAAGTCACAGCCCATGATGTTGTCGCCTCGGGCAGTCACATGGAACGTGAAGTCAGCCATCATTGCAGACTTGTACCGAAACCTTAATGCCAACATTCCAACTGTGCACAGCCTGCCACCTCCATAACTATAAAGTGGCGCTGGGTTACCTCTTACTCTGTAGTGGGGGAAAAACTTCCTCACCATGGCCCAATTCAGCAGCAACCCCTCCACCCCAGCAGCAGCGGTATCTCCACTCCATCCAGCTCCACTGCACAGAAAGTGATGTACCCGTTGGTACTGTGGGACACCGTATGGATGGTTGTCGAGGGCGGGCAGAGTGATTTCTTCTGTGGGCTCTCCGGCTCAGATACACGGCACACTCTAGCATAATGGTTCAAGCGTCCACATCTGCTACAACGCATCCCTCTAGCCGGGCAGTCCTTAGCCTTATTTTGGTGTTTCACGGACCCACAACCCTTGCAAAGGGGTTTTCCCAGGGCAGACCTTCGGCTGGCAGCATTGATTTCCATACTGTCATCATCCAAGCTATCCTCGCTATCCGAGTCCGCTACTAATGCCACGTCAGAAGGCTCTGGCTGCCACTGTGACTGGCTCCAATTTAGCTCCAAAGCTAGCTTGTCCGCGGCCTCCAATTGTAGAGCTAGCTCGACAGCTCTGGCTAATGTTGTGTCACTCGGCGCCGTGAAAAGCCTAGCCCTTATAGCGGTGCTGCTCATGTGCTCTGCAAGCTGGTCACGTACCAATTCATCCTCCAGCGGCCCAAAACAACACTTGCTAGCTAACTGTCTCAGGTCGGCAACAAACTGGTGGATAGGCTCACCTACACGTTGATGCCGCTGCCGGGACCGAATCCTCCAGACAGTCACACTATCCGGGGTGTGAAAGTGGCTTGCTAGCAGTTCAACAACGTCCTCAAGTGAGTCCGAAGTGCCGAGAGTGAGCAGGACATGCTGGCCCTCAATCCCAAGGTTGTGAACAAGAAGCACATGTGCTCTTAACTTATCAAGCTTACCCAGGTCAAGCGTGGTGATGTAAGTCTGAAAGGCCTCAAACCATCTCGGCCAGGGCACAGGCGGCTCGCCCGGGAGCTTGAGGAAAAGGCAAATTGGTGTGATCCACGCCTCCATTAGTTAATCCTCGATCGCCAAATGTTATGTATGGTAAAATACCTTTGGAATGATGAGGCCAGGTAACTGGACGAACTCAGCTTTATTTAAGTGATGAATCACAACGGACACACAGCAGACACCAGGCAGTGGGCACCAGTTGAAAAGAGTGTGTAATGGATGCCCTCTGTTATTTATAGGGCGGTGCAGTGGCGGAACATGAAGTGGACACTGCTACACCGCACTTCACAATAAAGGTGTTTAACCCCAACACCACACAAGCTAAACGGATGTTGTTAGGGAAGCCCCTCTGGGGCAGAAGGCAGGACCCAAACGCAGGATTGAGTTTGTGAGATCACTAACACGTGCACACCACTGCAGAACATTAGTGCAGCTGAAAAGATGCACACAGACCTGTATCTAACTTGACTTCTGTCATTATAGGGAAGGAGCCAAACTAAAACATCCGGTTTTATTAGGGATGAGCTGATTCAATATTCAGTATTGATATTGGTTTGATGCTGGTGAAAATGACTGGATTGGGTATCGGGAGGAATAAAAATAAAAACCCATAATTAAATCACATAAAGAATATACACATTTTAAATCTGCCAACATGCTATAAACACCTCTTACTCACACAGCTGTGTGTGTGTGTGCGTGTGCATATGCGAGAGAGAAAGAGAGAGAGAGAGAGACTTGCATCTGAAGAAAAGTAACAGGAAAGATGGTTGTTAACCATTTTTTCATAATGAAAATAAGACGGAAGCTATACAAATGTAAATCACTGCAAACAAAATGTGAGAAATAAAAGAGATGGAAGACTTGTGGACGAATGGATAACTGATTTTATCTGTTTTGTGTATTTAACTTTTCATAAAATCTATCTAAAAAATTAGGCTGATAGAATGAGCACTCTTGTTGAGGATCTTTGATGAGGATCTTTACTTGTGTTCAGCTGCTGCTAAAATTTGTCTTTATGAGGATAAAACAGGAGAGGAAAGGAGTTCATGCAAGAGAAGGATTCAAAAAAGTTTCCACTTGTGTGATGGTGGTGAGATGAGTTGTTAGTGATATAGGAAGTTATTAACTTACTCTGAGGGGTGTTAGGTTGACAGTTGTCACTGTTAGCATGTTTGGAGGCGTCTATTTTTTTTCCTGTGACGTTTTCAGAATTCAGATTGTCCTTGTAATTCAGATAAACATTTCTGATGATAACATAGTACTGACTGATTTTAGCTTATCCCTTTGAGGAAGCAATGTGTTATTTACAGTAAATATAAAAAGTCTACACACCCCTGTTTAAATGCCAGGTTTTAGTGAAATAAAAAAATGAGACCAAGATAAATCATTTCAAAACTTTTTCCACCATTAATGTGACCAATAACCTGTAGAACCCTATTGAAAAACAAACTGAAATCTTTTAAGGGAAAAAATAAAAAATAAAAAACTTACAATAACCTGGTTGCATAAATATGCACACCCCATTATAACTGGGGATGTGGCTGTGTTCAGAATTAACCAATTACATTCAAACTCATGTTAAATGGGAGTCGACACACACCTTCCACCATTTAAAGTGCCTCTGATTAACCCCAAATAAAGTTCAGCTGTTCTAGTCGGCTTTTCCTGACATTTTTGTAGTCACATCTTACAGCACAAGCCATGGTCCGCAGAGAGCTTGCAAAGCATCACAGGGATCTCATTGTTCAGAGATATCAGTCAGGAGAAGGGTACAAAAGAATTTCTAAGGCATTAAATATACCATGGAACACAGTGAAGACAGTCCTCATCAAGTGGAGAAAATATTGCACAACAGTGACATTACCAAGAACTGGACGTCCCTCCAAAATTGATGAAAAGACAAGAAGAAAATTGGTCAGGAAGGCTGCTAAGAGGCCAACAGCAACACTGAAGGAGCTGCAGGAATTTCTGGCAAGTACTGGCTGTTTAGTACATGTGACAACAATCTCCCGTCTTCTTCATATGTCTCGGCTATGGGGTAGGGTCGCAAGACGGAAGCCTTATCTTATGAAGAAAAACATCCAAGCCATTTGAAATCTCCCAAACACATATGGGAAAATGTGTTATGGTCCGATGAAATCAAAGTTGAACTTTTTGGCCATAATTCCAAAAGGTATACATGGTGCAAAGATAACACTGCTCATTACACCATATCTACAGTGAAGCATGGTGGTGGCAGCATCATGCTTTGGGGCTGTTTTTCTTCAGCTGGAACTGGGGCCTTAGTCAAGGTGGAGAAAATTATGAACAGTTTCAAATACCAGTCAGTGTTGGCACAAAACTTTCAGGCTTCTGCTAAAAAGCTAAAGATGAAGAGGAACTTCATCTCTCAGCACAACAATGACCCAAAGCACACATCCAAATCAACAAAAGAATTGCTTCACCAGAAGAAGATTAATGTTTTGGAATGGCCCAACCAGAGTCCAGACCTGAATCTGATCGAACATCTGTGGGGTGATCTGAAGAGGGCTGTGCACAGGAGATGCCCTCACAGTCTGACAGATTTGAAGCATTTTTGTAAAGAAGAGTGGGCAAATATTGCCACATCAAGATGTGCCACACTGATAGACTCCTACCCCAAAAGACTGACGTGCTGTAATAAAAGCCAAAG
Source organism: Pholidichthys leucotaenia (assembly GCA_020510985.1). NCBI lineage: Eukaryota > Metazoa > Chordata > Actinopteri > Cichliformes > Pholidichthyidae > Pholidichthys > Pholidichthys leucotaenia. The sequence continues at coordinate 75,220,786 of CM035843.1, read as the reverse complement.
GTGCTGCAACAAAGGCTGTGTTCAGAATGTCCCCTCACTCACTCCCTCCCTACTCTCTATATAGTGAATTTAGATATAGTGGACTATATAGTAAACTCAATATAACAATAAAATTAACAGCTTTCAGACACTACTGGCTTGTTTTCGTGGCACGGCTAATGACGTCACCACATGAGACAGTAAAACGTAACAGACTAACGGTGGTTAAAAAAAATGAATACCTGCATGTAATTTGTAGTAAATACGTGTTAAATCAAATCGTTTTTGCTGAATTAATAAATATAAATACCTTAAGGTAGTTTATGTTGTGATGTGAAGCTCTCCTCTCACTGCTCCATTGGCTGCGCATTGCAGCATTTTTGTATGCATTTTTATATTTATATTACATATTATTTTATATTTTTTCTATAAATTCCATTTGCTCTAATGGAATTTATAGAAAAAATATCAACTGCCATTGAAAATAAAGAGTATTCAGTTGGGGTATTCCTGGATCTTAAAAAAGCATTTGATACAGTGGATCATAATTTATTATTAAAGAAACTACAAAATTGTGGTATTAGAGGGGTAGTACTGTCCTGGTTAAGTAGTTACTTAAAGAATAGATATCAGTATGTATGTGTTGGTAACAAAAACTCACAGTTACTGAAGGTTACTTGTGGAGTCCCACAGGGTTCAGTTTTGGGGCCATTATTATTCAATATGTATATAAATGATATATGTAAAGTTTCAGAAAAAATGGACTTAATATTGTTTGCCGATGACACTAATCTATTATGTAGTGGAAGCAATTTGGAACAACTTCTGGATACACTCGGAAAGGAATTAGGAAAGTTTAAACTGTGGTTTGATTCAAACAAATTAATGCTCAATTTAAGTAAGACAAAATTTATAGTCTTTAACAACCATCACAACAACTCAGTATCTAAACTCAGTGTAAATGGTGTAGAGATTGAAAGGGTATCTGAAACTAAATTTCTTGGAGTAATAATTGATAATAAACTGTGTTGGAAATCACATATTAATTATATTAAAGGCAAAATATCCAAATCAATTGCAATATTACACAGAGTGAAATATTTGCTGAATCAACCCACACTATATACCTTGTATCATTCATTAATACTCCCATATATGACATATTGTAATGAAGTATGGGGAAATACATATAAAACAAACATATATCCACTCTTTATGCTTCAGAAGAGAGCTATTAGAATAATAAACAAAGCAGCTACAGGGAACCAACAAACCCACTTTTTCTTAAATTAAAAGCTCTCAATTGTGAAAGAGTCTGGTTGACTTTAAAACTGCAATAATAATGTTTAAAGTGAAGAATCTAGTCACTGCCCACAAATATCCAAAAGTGTGTTCCAAATAAGGGAGAAACATATCATTTTAGAGGAACATTGTAGTATTTCAAAAAACATTCAGTGAGAACTACCACCAGAGCAACACTGTGTTCAGTGCAAGGAGTCAGATTAGGGAACGTATTTTGGACCTGAATTAAAATCATGTACAACGCTTGACAATTTAAACAAAAAACTAAAGTAGAAGAGAATACTCCAAACATATATACAAGATGACATGTAAAAGTCACATTAGGATTGTCATATCCAGCCTGTGTTGGTGGTTGGTAGCTTAGTTTTTTTCTGTCACATTTGGTCTTAGCTTCGTTTTGTGATTTGGTATCGCTCTTGTCTTGTTTTTTGTTTTTTGCTTTTTGTCTTTGAATTCTGGATGAATATGGGTGGGCAATATAAGCTGCGCTATCAGCCATCACTCATTTCAGATAACTTATGTTGAATTGTATAATCAGAGGAGTTATTGTCTAATTTGACCTTGTTGGATTTTCTTTCCCCCTTTGTTATATTATTCAGTTTCTTTTAACCTGTACTAACCGAAATAAATAAAGATTCATTCATTCATTCATTCATATGTTTGTCACACTTAAATGTTTCAGATCATCAAACAAATTTAAATATTAGACAAAGATAACACAGGCAAACACAAAATGCAGTTTTTAAATTAAGATGTTTATTATTAAGGGTAAAAAAAAAATCCAAACCTAGATGGCCCTGTGTGAAAAAGTGACCCCCTCTTCCCCGTTAAAACATAAATTAAAGCTGTGGTTTTCTCACATCTTTGGAAAGCTGAGTTCAATTTCTGGTAGCCACACCCAGGCTTGATTACTGGCCACAGCCTGTGCTCAATCAGAAATCACTATACAGGACTTGCCTGACAAGTGAAAGTAGACCAAATATCCTCAAAAGCTAGACATCATGCTGCAATCCAAAGAAATTCAGGAACAAATAAGAAGCAAAGCAATTGAGATCTATCAGTCTGGAAAAGGTTATAAAAATGGTAAATGGCATTCACTTATATAGCACTTTTATTCTCATCTCTTGATGACCAAAGCGCTTTACAGATCCTGCTATCCACCCATACACACACTGATGGTGGCATGCTACCAAACATGGCGCGTTCCAGACCCCACCAGGGAGCAATTGTGGGGTTGAGTGTGTCTTGCCCAGGAACACAACGGCAGGATATCCGGGGAGAGCGGGATTCGAACCGCCAACCATGCGGTTATTGGACAACCTGCTCTACCTCCTGAGCCACTGTAAAGCTATTTCTAAAGCTTTGGGACTCCAGCGAACCACAGTGAGAGCCATTATCCATAAATGGCGAAAACATGGAACAGTGGTGAACCTTCTAGGAATGGCCGGCCAACCAAAATTACCCAAGAGCGCAGTGATGACTCATCCAAGAGGTCACAAAAGACCCCACAACAAACATTCCAAAGAACTGCAGGCCTCACTTGCCTCAGTTAAGGGTCAGTGTTCGTGAATCACCATAAGAAAGAGACGGGCAAAAATGGCCTGCATTGGCAGAATTCCAAAATGAAAACCACTTGCTGAGGCAAAAAGAACATAAAGGCTCGTCTCAGTTTTGCCAGAAAACATCTTGATGATCGCCCAAGACTTTTGGAAAATAATCTGTGGACTGATGAGACCGAAAGTTGAACTTTTTGGAAGGTGTGGTGTCCCATTACATCTGGCATAAAAGCAACACAGCATTTCAGAAAAGGAACATCATACCAATAGTAAAATATAGTGGTGGTAGTGTGATGGTCTGGGGCTGTTTTGCTGCTTCATGACCTGGAAGACTTGCTGTGGTAAATGGAACCATGAATTCTGCTGTCTACTAAAAAATCCTGAAGGAGAATGTCTGGCCGTCTGTTCGTCACCTCAAGCTGATGCACACTTGGGTTCTGCAGCAGGACAATGATCCAGAACACACCAGCGAGTCCACCTCTGAATGGCTTAAGAAAAACAAATGAAGACTTTGGAGTGGCCTAGTCAAAGTTCTGACCTGAATCTGATTGAGATGCTGTGGCATGACCTTAAAAAGGCTGTTCATGCACGAAAACCCTCCAATGTGGCTGAATTACAACAATTCTACAAAGATGAGTGGGCCAGAATTCCTCCAAAGTGCTGTAAAAGACTCATTGCCAGTTATTGCAAACACTTGATTGCAGTTGTTGCTGCTAAGGGTGGCCCAACCAGTTATTAGGTTTAGGGGGCAATCACTTTTTCACACAGGGCCACATAGGTTTGGATTTTTTTCCCCTTAATAATAAGCACCTTCATTTAAAAACTGCATTTTGGTTTACTTGTCTTATCTTTGTCTAATATTTAAATTTGATGATCTGATACATTTAAGCATGACAAACATACAAAAAAATGAGAAATCAAGAAGGAGGCAAACACTTTTTCACACCACTGTACTTTCTCCTCGGTTGATCTGTGTTTTCACACCCATGTCATTCTCTCTCCTCAGGTTTGCTGCCACCTTAGCGGTGTGTACTCCGGGACTGATCAGCTCACATGACCCAAAGACACCGGACGTCCACCCAGGTCTCCGTCTTCCTCCTGTTTCCCTGGTCCCACACAGGAGTCCCCTGCTGGGCTCCTCAGCTCTCTGAAGTAAGAGTGTTCTTCCAGTCTTATTCTCCTCTTGTGAAGATTCTTCTCAAATCATCTCTTTTCTGCTCTTTTCCCATAGGCTGTGTGCACTCCAGCGGGCACCGGGTTTTGTGTGTAAATTTAAGTGTGTGTTTTTGTTTTTGCTCTTTTCTTTAGTCGTGCACTTTTATTTAGATTTGTGTGTTAGGTTTTCTTTTTGCAATAAACTGGTGAACTTTTACACCTGAGTCTGAGTGTTCATTCTGGGTGGCAGCTCAGCATTTGAGCCTCTCTCTTGTCCTGAATTATGACAAAAACAATAAAATGAAAACCTACACTGGAAAATAGACAGCATTTGATCAGAATAATCTCCTTCTCACTGATGCTGTTGCCTCATGTTCATGCGTAAACCTCCAAATAATTGCATCTCCCTGCAATGACAGTTGCCTGAAATATTATCTTTTAATGATGTTCATTTACAGCTATTGGTACAATTGATGGGCTAATTTATACTTAAAAGGCTGTTTTACCTTCATTAAAAGGCTCAAATATGTTTTGTGGCTCGGTATAGATGTTGTGGACATAATTACTCAAAATGACCCTTTTGAAGGTCATGATTGTAGACTCCTGCTTTACAGACGAAAGACTGAACACTTATAATCACTCAAACCCTTAATTAAGACCTAAAAAGACAGGGCTTAAAAATATCTTTATTTGAAAAAAGGTAACAGAAGCCATATTTAATGCACATTTTGCAAATAATTGTCTCATTTAAATATGATTAATTAGTGTATACCTCAGTGTGACTGTTAAGTAGCTATAGTGCCGTTTTCTCCCAGAAGCCAAGGGAAGCTTGGCCTCCTCTGTTTTTCAGCATATATACATATATACATATGTACATACACACACACACACAGCAGGGAAAATAAGTATTGAACACATCAATATTTTTCTCATTAAACATATTTCTGATGGAGCCACTGACCTGAGATTTTCACCAGATTTCAGTAATGACCCAAGTAATCCATACATACAAAGAAATCAAGACAACTGTGTTCACAAAACAAGTTATATTTAAAGGGTACCTGTGGTGGTCGTGAAAAAAAAAGATATTATATTGAGCCCCTGTCTCACGTTCTAGTTCAAGTTTAAGTTGAAATTCATGTTCAAAGCAATTTGATATAAATCCATTGCTGATGTGCTGGTTCAGCTATGTCAGCAAAACATGGGTGCAGCCATACTAGCGGCTACATGGCCTGCCAGGACGCTTCCTGTGACGTAATATCGTTGGCACCGCGATCTGGATCAATATTGGCTGAGCCTGGAGTGCCCGGATGAGCAGTGGCTTTCGGGATATTCAAATTCAAATTCAAACGTTTGTTTCAAACTCAGGGTTCATATTAAATGCAGAACTAAAACGAGTAGAAAATAAATAAATAAATGCTTAAATTCAGCGGGTCGTCTCGTCTGATCTGAGCTCATAATGCCCGCCAGACGGCAGATGATTCTAAAACTATATACAGAGCGGCAGACACTCGGCACGTTGCGTTGTGTGTGAGGACCAAAATTCAAACGTTTATTTCAAACTCAGGGTTCATATTAAATGCAGAACTAAAACAAGTAGAAAATAAATAAATAAATGCTTAAATTCAGCGGGTCGTCTCGTCTGATCTGAGGTCGTAACGGCCGCCAGACGGCAGATGATTCGGCTCCTCCCTCGCCGCGGGAGCAGCAGAGAGAGAGAGCAGCAGAGCAGAGCAACAGACACTCGGTGCTCTTGTTACAACAAAAACATACAATGCGATATGGATATCGCAACATGGCGGAATGTAAAGCCTTTGGATGTCTCAATAATAAGCGAAAAAACAAAGATAAACACTTCTTTTGTGTACCCAAACCCAGCTCACCTTGTCAGAAGATCTTAGCGGAAAAGTGATTGCGCAATCTCCGAACAGGGCACAGACGAATCCTTTCAGACGAAATTGCGCTGTGTGTGAGGACCACTTCGTCAATTTCACCCTCAGAAGACCTTTCTGGCTCAAACCTGTAGCCATTGTCGTGTTCTTTAGCTGAACGAAATAACATGGGACAACTGCGTGCTGTTGAACATGAACTTTACTTGGCGCTTGCATGAGAAAAAGAGACAGCGCATATATAATTACGTCACGACGTCAGATGCGTGACCAAAGATCACTAGTTACAGACAAGATAATACTGTGTCGTTTGTTTACACCACATCTCCCTTTTTTTTCTTTTTTTTTTTTTTTTGAGAGTATGCATACATCTAACTAGTATTCACGTGTACATTTTCTCTGAACTTAACATGTACTTTTTAAACCTTCACTTATTATTTTCTAAACATTAACAATACCACAGCTAAGAACATTCTGTGTTTGTACCTTTTTACCATTCTTTAGAGATCTAACTTTTTAGGTTTGACAATAGTTCTTCCCGATCTAGTTCTCACAACATCAGACTTTATAGGAGTAACAGGAGGTACAATAGGCATTTGTTTCACCTGTTCTGAAGGTTCATCTGACCCACTCTGCTGTTTGGTACACTGTTGCAAAGGTGAGTGTAGAGGAATCAAATGCATGCGATTGCGTCTCACTGTCCCCTGTGATAAGTCCACTGTATAAGATCTCGGTGTTGAGTGACTTTGGATAACAGTGCCTGGTGTTTTAGCATCTGTCACCCACACTTGTTCTCCTGGTGACAAGTTACACAAGGGTTTTGCTCGGTTGTAGTTTGAAATGTCCGACATCCTCTTCTCCCTTTCCTTATGAGCAAGAGTGACGCTGTCCGGCAGTGTCGGATCCAACTGAGAGGGAAGAGTCGGTAGTGTCGTCCTCAGGCGACGGCCCATGAGGAGTTCAGCAGGGCTGTAACCATTTTGGAGAGGAGTAGCTCTATAGGCAAGAAGAGCTAAATATGGATCAGCAGCCTTTTTCAGTAAGTTTTTCACAGTCTGTACAGCATGTTCCGCCTCTCCGTTACTTTGCGGGAACCTTGGGCTGCTTGTGATGTGTTTAAAGCCATAGGCAGCCGCAAAGTCTGTGAAAGTCCGACCAGAGAACTGGGGCCCATTATCAGACATCAGAACCTCAGGGATGCCATGACGGGCAAAGAAAGACTTCAGGTGAGTAATGACGTCGTTGGATTTCGTTTTGTTCAGCAGGGCAATCTCAACGAACCTGGAAAGATAGTCCACAGCAAGAAGGTAAGTTTTCCCTCCCAGCTCGAACAGATCTGTACCCACTCTTTGCCACGGGCGGTCAGGGCATTCGGTTGGCATTAATGGCTCACTGTGGTTGTGTCTCTCTTGTATGCATGTCCTGCACTTTAACACCATTTCACTTATCTGTTGGCTGAGACCAGGCCACCATACTGACTGGCGAGCTCGGGCTTTACATTTCACAACACCTTGGTGTCCGTCATGTAGTTTTGTTAAGACATCGTTTCGCATTGCTGAAGGGATAACAAGTCTTGAATCCTTCAACAGCAAGCCGTCTTTCACGGTAAGTGTGGCTCGGTCGGGCCAGTAGTTTCTCAACAGAGGTTCTTGTTTTGCATGTTCAGGCCAACCTTGACTGCACATGACCATTACACGAGCACACACACTGTCCATTTTCAGTTGTTCCTTGAGTGTTTGCATATATGATGAACTGATAGGCATATTTTCAGTGATGCTGTCCACATATATGTCTGTGCTCTCCATGAGTTCCTCGTCTGATTTTGTCAGTTTTGTTTTCAATGGTGAGCGAGACAAAGTGTTTGCTGTCCAGAGCGATTTACCTGGGGCATACTATACATTGTACGAGTAACGCATGAGTCTCATCCTGAAGCACTGGATCCTCGGTGGCAGTAGATCCAAGGCTTGAGCTCCTAAGAGTGACACAAGAGGTTTATGATCAGTTTCCAGACAGAAGTGTTTGCCTATTAGAAAATCACGGAATCGCTCGCATGCCCATGTGGATGCTAAGGCTTCTTTTTCCACTTGTGCATAGCGTTGTTCTGTTGGAGACAGCGACCTTGAAGCGTAGGCGACTGGTCTCCATCCTTCTTCCCACTGCTGCAGGAGAACACCACCTAGACCATAAGAAGAAGCATCAGCCGATACTTTAGTGTCTCTGTTTGGGTCATACATAGCAAGCACTGGGGGTGAAGTTAGAGCATCTTTGAGCGTTTTGAATGCTTTAGCTTGGTCTACATCCCAATACCAGCTGTTCTTCTTGGACAAAAGATCTCTCACTTGTCTTTCTCTGCTAAATGGGGGATAAACTTTCCCACCTGATTGACCATGCCCAGAGAACTTCTTAGCTCTGTCACGTTTGATGGCTCATTCATCTCTGTGATGGACTCTGTTTTCTTTGGGTCAGGACTTATGCCAGTGTCCGTAATGATGTGGCCAAGGAAAGTCACTTTGGTCTGTGACAGATCACATTTTTCCACATTCAGAGTTATACCTGCTTTTTCCAGTCTTTGCAGGGTGGTATGGAGTCGGGCGTCATGCTCCTCTTGGTCATGTCCCCATACCAGCACATCATCAACGTGACAGACCACTCCTTCAACTCCTTCGATAACCTCCGACATTTTGCGCTGAAAGTGCTCGGGCGCAGAGCTGATGCCAAAGGGGAGGCGGTTAAAGTGGAACCGCCCAAAGGGTGTTATGAATGTGGTCAGTTTGGCAGATTCCTCCGACAAGGGAATTTGCCAGAAGCCCATGTTGGCGTCCAGTTTGCTGAACACTTTGGCTCCTGCTAGCATCCCAAGACTTTGTTCGACAGAGGGCAGCACAAACTTTTCTCTGCACACATACTCATTTAGTCCGGTAAAATCCACGCACAGTCTCAGCCTCGGACTGTTTTTCTTCGGAACAACGACCATGCCGGCACACCAGTCTGTAGGTTCCTCCACTCGGGTGATGATTCCAAGCTGTTCCATCCTTTGGAGTTCCTCCTTGACTTTACCCATTAGAGGTATTGGAATCCTCCTTGGGGTTTTCAATGAGTATGGCACAGCGTTTGATTTGAGTTTTATGTGGTAGGGCTGCTGCACTTCACCCAGACCGCTGCACAGTTTGGGGTAAGATGTTTTCAGAGTGTCCATTGAAATAACATCAACTCGCACAAGAAGGCCTAGAGCTATGATGGCAGGAAGGCCTAACAGTGGCGTGCTGAGATTTTTGACAATGTAGACCTTTTCTGTTGTCTGTTTTGTCCCATAGTTGAGCTGAAGCTTTGTGAAACCTGCGACCTCCAGTGGTTTCCTTCCAGGACCCAACAATGGTTTCTCCGGCTGCTGGAGAACAGGCATTTTTGCTCTTGGAAATATTTGTTCCAAGTCTGACTCCGCTATTGCAGTGACATCGGCTCCAGTGTCGAGTTTGAAAGACATTTTAGTGTCCCTAACCAGAATATCAGCTGTCCATACCTGGTGGCCTGTTGTGACTGAGCCGAGGAAAAAACTTCGCTCCTCTTCCTCCTCAATACTTTGGACATTCTTACTTTGCCTGCAGACCCGTTGATAGTGGCCTTTCTTTCCACATGCATGACATTTGGCATCATTTGCAGGGCACTCGTATTTAGGGTGAGGAGAGCCACCACATTTATAGCACCATGCGTTTGGTGTACTTTTGCTTTTACTTTTAGACAGCTGGCGTCCGTTCACTGTTTCGCTTTTGAACTTAAACTTTGTCTTGTCGTATTTGGCTTTAGTAACTCTATCCACAGAGTTCGCATTCATCTGCATCACGTTTCCTTCTTTCCTCAAAGTTGTTTGTTGCTTTTTGATCTCTTCTGATTGCCTTGCCATATTTACGGCTTTCTCCAAGTCCAAGTCTTTTTCCATTTGCATGCGCTCTGACAGTCTTGTGTCGGCCAAGCCCACTACTATTCTGTCTCTTATGAGCTCATCGTGAAGCTGACCGTAGTTGCAGTGCTCCGCTAATGCATGCAGGGCTGTTACAAATGCGTCTACGGTTTCATTTGGCTCTTGTTTGCGCATATTGAAACGTGCACGTTCATAAACAACATTTTTCTTTACAATGAAAAAGCTGTGGAAGCCGTCTCTCACTTTGCTATATTCGAGCTGCTCTGCTTCGGTTAATTTTAAGCCTCTCAGGACATCATCTGCTTCATCTCCCATGCAGTATATTAATGTGTTGACTTGATTTTCATTTGAACTTGAAGACAAATTGCTTGCCTGGCGAAATCTTTCGAAGCGCCGAATCCACTTGGTCCATTCATGTGGTTTGGAGAAATCAAAGGGCTCCGGTGGCTGAATGCTAAACGTGGCGCTGGGCGTGCTAGCCGCGATGCTAACTCCTGCTCTCACCAGTTCATCATCTCTATCTTCGGGCATCTTAGCTCACCTCTCTCCCTCTTCCCACTAGAATGACTTTTAGTGTCTGTCTTCACAGCTACGCAGCACCTCTGACACCATGTCGTGTTCTTTAGCTGAACGAAATAACGTGGGACAACTGCGTGCTGTTGAACATGAACTTTACTTGGCGCTTGCATGAGAAAAAGAGACAGCGCATATATAATTACGTCACGACGTCAGATGCGTGACCAAAGATCACTAGTTACAGACAAGATAATACTGTGTCGTTTGTTTACACCACAGCCATGTTGGACGAATTCTTCCTCAGAGTCCGACAATTCAGCCATAATAGAATAAAAACACTCACAACAGCACCCTAGTCACTCATACAGGCGGAGTATTGGCAACGATATGACATCACATCCGCATGTGTCATGGCTGCGCGCAGAGTTTTCATTGGCTGGCCATGCCTGCGGTCGTATTTGCATATTTCTCTGGTGGTATATGTCTGGAAATAATTATTTAACCAAATAACGAATACTTTGCCTAATGTTTTCAAGTTGAATGCATTTAGACGACCACCACAGGTACACTTTAATAAAGTGAAATGACACAGGGAATAGACATTGAACACATGAAGAAAAAGAGATGTAAAAGGCATAGAAAGCCAACAAACCCGCTGAAATCCATCAAATTTAGGAAGCCATCCCATCCCCCACCAGTGCAAATTAATCTCAGCTCGTTAAGTCCTGACTGATAGCCTTTAAAAAGGTCTGTGAATATCAGATTGTCACACCACAAAGAAGGGACAAGGACCTGCACTTATATAGCGCTTTTCTAGTCTCAAAGACCACTCAAAGCACTTCACTAGTACTAACCCTCTATTCCAAGGGCCTATAGGAGACAGATATCTAGGGACAATTTAGAACAACTAATTAACCTAACTGTGGCGGCATGAAATAATAAGCGGCAAACTGGATGTTTTTGAGGGAGTTTATTAATCATACCGCCATCACGAGAACTCACTCCAGCCCTGTGGGTGCGGGCTAGAGCGAGCCCGGAGGCTCTCAGGCAAAGGCAATGCATGTAGTCAGATGAGCAGTCAGAGAGAGAGTGAGCATATGATATTCAGTCACTTAAATACCCAGTTACAGACAATACATGAAAGGCATGTTATCATCAATGAAACTGCAGGAAGGCATGGGACATTTGCATTTGAGTACAGAGCAGGAAGTCATACATAACAGCAGGATACTGGCGCCTGAACTAGACAAAGAGAGGCTGCCTATTGATATCAGCCATTGTTCTGCCAATTGCTCCAGCTGAGCACTCTGCTTGTCCCAGTATGTTGTGGGGGTAACCCACACTAACATGCATGTCTTCGGATTGTGGGAGGAAACTGGAGCCCCCAGAGTAAACCCACGCAGCACAGGGAGAACATGCAAACTCCACACAGAAAGGTTCCTACCCCTGCCAGCCTGAGGATTTGAACCTGGAACCTTCTAGCTGTTAGGCAACAGTGCTAACCACTGCACCAGAAGCAAAGAACTCTTTCTAGACCTTTGCAACTTTAATGTTGTAAAACATGATGGCATTGGTTACAGGCACATTTCTAAACTGCTGAATGTTCCAGTGAGCACTGTTGGAACCATCATTCGGGAGTGGAAAGAACATCATTTTACCATAAACTGGCCACGGCCAGGAGCTTCTCACAAGATTTCTGACAGAGGAATCAAAACAATTATCAGAAGAGTTATCCAAGAGCCAAAGACCACTTGTGGAGAGCTCCAGAAAGACCCGAAGTTAGCAGGTATTGCTGTTTCAAAGAAAACAATAAGTAATGCACGCAACCAACATGGGCTCTATGCCTGCTCACCTCGCAAGACTCCATTGCTGAAGAAAAAGCATGTTGAAGCTTGTTTAAAGTTTGCTGCACAACATTTGGGCAAACCAGTAAAATACTGGGAGAATATAGTCTGGTCACCTGAGACCAAAATTGAACTTTTTGGATGCCGCAACACACAGTATGGCTGTGTAGTTGTGCATGTACATGTTGGACATATGCATATGTGATTTAACTAGTTGTGCATGTACATGTTGGACATATGCATATGTGATTTAACCTCACGATGAAGGAGACGCAGAGTCTGAGACCCCTGCGACGCAGAGTCTGAGCCCCCTGCGGAGGACAGCGAGAGAAGACATAGGTGTGGACAGAAGACTCCCTGACCTCTGAGGCTCGAGAGGAGAGAGGGGGGAGTAATGTAAATAAAGGGATTATGAATGTGAATAAAGGGATTATGATGGAGATGTGTGACCTCCCCTGCAAGGAAGATTCCTTTATGTGAGAATGTTTAAAGGTGAGGACTTTGGTGTGTTTCCTCTCTTTGTTCGCTACTCAAGAATGAGAGCAGACTGTGGGAATGATTGCTTGAAATAAACTTGAATTAAATGCAATTCAGTTTCGTTATTCAAGGCTCCCCACACACAGCATGTTTGGAGGAGAAATGGCACTGCACATCCCATCATGGTGTGGGGGTGTTTTTCAGCACATGGTACAGACAGACTTCATATAATTGAAGGAAAGATGAATGGACAAATGTACAGAAACATCCTTGATAAGAATCTGTTGCCATCTGCCAAGACGCTGAAGATGAAATGAGGGTGGACATTTCAGAAAGACAATGATCCCAAAAACACAGCCAAGGAAACTCTCAGCTGGCTCCAGAGAAGGAAAATAAAGCTGCTAGAATGGCCCAGTCAGTCACCTGACCTGAATCCAATTGAAAATCTATGGAGCGAACTGAAGATCAGAGTTCATAGAAGACACCCACGGAACAGTCAAGATTTGACAGCTTGTGTGGAAGAATGAACTAAAATCACTCCTGAGCAATACCTGTGCCTAATTTCTCCATACAGGAGATGTCTGGAAGGTGTTATTACCAACAAAGGCTTTTCTACCAAATACTGAATTAATTTCACCAAGCGTGTTCAATACTTAATCCCTGTGTCATTTCACTTTATTAAACATAACTTGTTTTGTGAACACAGTTGCCTTGATTTCTTTGTATGTATGGATTGCTTGGGTTGTTACTGATGTCTGTTGAAAATCTCAGGTCAACGGCTCCACCAGAAATATGTTTAATGAGAGAAATATTGACGTGCTCAATACTTTTTTTCCCTGCTGTATATATTAGGGATATTAATCATTAATTGACTTTTGATTAATTGTCAATAAGAATTTAGTTGACTCAATTAAATTAGTTGTCAATTAACTGACAACTCAGCAGTCCTTTTCAATGGGAGCTTATTCTATGAAATGCAGTGGTGTCGCCGTCCAGGCAGGAGCACACGCGGTCACCCACTGCTGCATTTGAACCGAAAAAGCAGAAGAAGATGCCAAACCCCCAGAGTGCATGCACTGTCCAGAGCAAAAACAAAACCTAGCCTAGACAGCCACAATAAGTTCTAATAGCACGCGAGCTTGAAAATCCACCCACCTGCTTCAAATTAACACAGTGTAGCAATGGAGTTGAGCAAAGAAAAAGACTACACGAGCACAAAAATCCATCCCCAATGCCTTCAACTCGCTGCAAGATGGGAAAGCAGACCTGACTTAAGTTACCACTGAGGTAACAGACAACAGAGAAGCCCAGATCATACTGGGTTTGTCTGGATTGCCAGGGTATTGTGATAATGTTTAACATGCAACAGATGAAGCAGCTCACAATTTATTTTCCTGTTAAAACAGTCTACTAGTGCATCTCAGTAAATTAGAACATGAAAGTTATTTTTTGTAATATAACTAAAAAAGATAAATTTTATGATATTGGTAATAGTTTTTAAAATAAATCAAAAATCATGACATTACTTTTCATATGCTGGATGGATGCTGGCTTTCTGGCTTCCTGTGGTAATGCATCGTCACTTCCTGAGTTGCTGTCTGTCTGTGGTTTGCTCTGTGGTTAGCTCTCCTCATTCTCCTGAGGCTTTTTGCCTTTAATTGTATTTTAATCACTTTTTTCCATCTACCGTCAGCTCTCACTTCTGTTTATCAAGCCTCTTGCACCTGTGTGCGCACTCAGTGTCACCTAATCACCCTCTTTAGCCTTCTGTTCACCTTTCATGGATGTTTTTGTTAGCTTCGGGTTAGCCACTAGCTATGGCTACTAGCTCTCCTTCCCCTCCTCCTCTGGTATGCTCTCTCTGTCAGATGTTTAGCTACACCTCTGGCCTCTTCTAGTGTTAATGGTAAATGTAATAAATGTTGTCTTTTTGAGGCACTCGAGGCAAGGTTGTCTGATTTGGAATCCCGGCTCCGCTGCACTGAAACACCGTCTGCGCCAGTTAATAATGAAGGACGCCCCTTACCTGCAGTGGAGCACCCTAGCATAGGGCGGCCTGCTAGCGTTCCTCCAGTCCTCCTCAGCAGCGAGGAGACTGGGTGGGTGACAGTGAAAAGGAAGCCTAGTCGCAAGGCCCCGGTTCACCACCAACCTATTCATGTTTCTATTTGCTTTTCCCCGCTCAGTGACACACCCGCTGAGGAAAAAACACTGATCATTGGCAACTCTGTAGTCAGAAACATGAACCCAGAGACTGCAGCGGCCATAGTCAAATGCATTCCTGGGGCCAGAGCAGGCACCATCAAGTCAAATTTGAAAATGCTGGCTAAAAGTAACTGTAAATACTCCACAATTGTTATCCCCGCCGGCATTAATGACATCCGATTCCGGCAGTCGGAAGTCACAAAACTTAATGTGGAATCGGTGTGTGACTTTGCCAAAAACGATGTTTGCCTCTGTAGTATTCTCTGGGCCCCTCCCCAATCTGACCAGTGAGGACATGTTTAGCCGCTTGTCATCCTTCAACCGCTGTCTGTCTGTGTGGTGTCCTGCAAATAATGTGGGCTACATAGACAATTAGAGCTCATTTTGGGGAAAACCTGGTCTTATTAGACGAGACGGCGTCCATCCCACTTTGGATGGTGTGTCTCATTTATCTAACAATCTGGCATCATTTTTATCCAAATTTCCAAAACATTGACAACTCAGAGTTGGGACCAGGAAGCAGAGTCGCAGTCTTACACGCCTCTCTGCAGCTCCTCTTCATCCGCCACCCCTCAACTTAGCCCCTGTCTTCCCCATTAGAGAACCACTGTCTGCTCCCTCCAAAGTAAATAAAAATATAATGTATAAGCATCCCAAAGTGATTAAACAAAAAGTTGGTAAAACTCAAATTAAACATGAAGCCTCTAAATTTAATGATTTGACCTCTGTTCCTCCTCATAATTTAAAAATTAAATGTGGTTTGTTTAATATGAGGTCTCCCAAGTCTCTGCTAGTCCATGATCTGTTAATTGATCATCAAATTGATTTAATATCCCTTACAAAGACTTGGTTAGGGAAAGAAGATTATGTTGGTTTGAATGAATCAACTCCCTCTGGTTATTTAAACTGTCAAAACCCAGAAATTCTGGTCGTGGAGGAGGAGTAGCAACAATTTACCATTCCAAATTACTAGTTAATGTAAAGCAAAAAAACACGTTATAATTCCTTTGAGGGCCTGGTCCTCAGTTTTGGGCATTTTAGCAACTTTAGGCTAAACCCAATTTTAGCCATAGTTTATCGTCCCCTATCAACCTATTCAGAGTTTTTATCCAAATTTGCCAAATTCTTAGCTGATTTAGTGCTGAAATCAGATAGAATAATTATAGTAGGGGACTTTAATATACATGTAGATGTAGATAGTGATTGCCTTAATTTGATGCAGATTGTTTTCTCTATGCCATGTGTCAACACAACGGAAATAAGCTATAGACAGCTTACTCCTTCTGTAATTGATAGCATGGTAGATAGTGTTACAGCTTCTCTGCATTAGACTCTAGACATGGTGGCCCCTTTAAAAAAGAAAAAGTCTAATCAGAGATTTCTAACTCCTTGGCTCAACACAGAAACTCGTAGCTTAAAACAGAAGACTCGTCAATTAGAAAGAAAATGGCGCTCCACTAATTTAGATGAAATCTATTTAGCTTGGAGAAATCATCTTTTAATTTATAAAAAATCTCAGAGAAAAGCTAGAACGAGTTATTATTCTGCATTAATAGAAGAGAACAAGAATAATCTCAGGTTTCTTTTCAGCACTGTAGCCAAGCTGACAAAGAGTCAGGACTCTGTCAATCCTAGCATTCCCTTAGAGCTTACTAGTCAGGACTTTATGAACTTTTTCAATCATAAAATTTCATCTATCAGAGATAAAATCAGTCAGATTCTTCCCACCATTAACTTAAACACAGTAACTACTACAACTCCTTCAGTTGACATCTGTTTGGATCAGTTTACTCCAATTCACCTTTTAGAGTTAGACAAAATAGTTTCCTTATCCAAGCCTTCAACTTGTCTTTTAGACCCTATTCCTACCAGGTTATTTAAAGAAATCTTCCCATTTATTGGTAGTTTTATTCTTCAAATAATCAATTCTTCATTAACTTTAGGCCATGTACCGCAGGCTTTTAAAATGGCTGTAATTAAACCCTTACTCAAAAAGCCAGTGCTGGATCCAGGAGCTTTAGTTAACTATAGACCAATCTCTAATCTCCCTTTCATTTCAAAAATCTTAGAAAGAGTTGTTGCTACGCAATTATTTGACCACCTGCAGGGAAATGGTTTACTTGAAGAGATTCAATCTGGGTTTAGAATCCATCATGGTACTGAAACAGTCTTAGTGAAGGTCACTAATGACCTCCTGATTGCCTCTGATAATGGACTTGTTTCTGTACTTGTCCTTTTAGACCTTAGTGCAGCTTTTGATACTATTGATCATAATATTCTACTTGATAGATTAGAACACTACAGTATGTTGGACTTAATGGAACTTTGTTGCAGTGGTTTAGATCTTATTTATCTGATAGGTTCCAGTTTGTTCATGTCAGTAATGAGTTTTCTTTCAACTCAAAGCTCAGTCATGGAGTTCCACAGGGATCTGTGCTAGGCCCTACTTTTTTTAGTTCATATATGCTTCCGTTAGGCAACATTATTAGGAAGCACTGTATTTTCATTGTTACGCAGATGACACACAATTATACCTGTCAATGAAGCCAGATGATAGTAATCAATTAGCCAAGTTAGAAGCCTGTCTTAAGGAAATCAAAGCTTGGATGACTTGTAATTTCCTGCTATTAAATTCAGATAAGACTGAAGTCATTCTAGTTGGTTCAAAAAACCTTAGAAATACCTTTCCAAATCAAACTTTTAGTTTGGATGCAGTTACTCTTTCTCTTAATAGCTCTGTGAGGAACCTTGGAGTTATTTTTGATCAAGCTCTGTTTTTCAATTCACATATTAAACTTGTTTCTAAGACTGCCTTCTATCATTTGTGTAATATTGCCAAGATTAGGAGCATCTTGTCTCAGAGTGATGCTGAGAAACTGATCCATGCTTTTGTTAGCTCTAGATTAGATTATTGTAACTCTTTATTATCAGATTGTCGTAAAACATCTTTAAAAAGTCTTCAGTTGATCCAAAATGCTGCAGCAAGAGTTTTCACAGGTACTAGAAAGAGAGATCATATCTCTTCGGTTCTGGCCTCCCTTCAGTGGCTTCCCATAGAGTTTAGAATTAAGTTTAAAATCCTTCTTCTTACTTTCAAAGCTCAAAATAATCAGACCCCTTTTTTATTTAAAAGATCTGATACTACCCTATTATCCTAACAGAGCACTACGCTCCCAAAATGTAGGATTACTTGTAATACCTAGAATCTCCAAAAGTACAATGGGAGGCAGAGCCTTCAGTTATCAAGCTCCTCTCCTGTGGAACCAGCTGCCAATCTGGATTCGAGAGTCAGACTCGATCTCTGTTTTTAAGAATAGGGTTAAAACCTTCCTTTTTGATATAGCCTACAATTAGGGATAGATCGTGTGTCTCTGAACCCTCCCTTAGTTATGCTGCTAATAGGTTTAGACAGCCAGGGGACCTCCAATAATTGCACTGGGCTTCAGGCCTTTCTTCGCTTTCAATGAAATATTTTTTTTTGCTGGTCATTTACATCTGTTTGTTCTCTCCCATAGATTGAGTCCCCATCGTGCTGTTTGCTTTCTACATGTCTGTTCTTTTCATCTTCTCTATCTCCTCACCCCCCAGCCAGTCGCAGCAGATGACTGCCCCTCCCTGAGCCTGGTTCTGCTGGAGGTTTCTTCCTGTTAAAAGGGAGTTTTTCCTCTCCACCGTCGCCAAGCACTTGCTCACAGGGGATCGCCTGATTGCTGGGGTCTTTCTGCAATTGTGGGGGTTTCCCCTACAGTTGAAAGTGCTATGAGATGACTGTTGTTGTGAAATGGCACTATATAAATAAAGTTGAATTGAATTGAATTGAATTGAATATGTTAACGATAGAAAGACCATATTGTACCGAGGGAAATTAAGATTCTCAGGAAAATTGCAGCTTACTAATTAATCATTAATCGATTGATAAGGTGAATCAACTAATGATTAATGAATTAAGCCATTGCTACTTTATAGAGCTTTAGTAAACTTGGGTTTTAGTGGCACCTTGTCATAATCAAATAAACTGTATTCCACTTAGGCAATTCAACCCAATCATGTTCCACACAAACGCAGTAGACCAGTTGGCAAAAACCTAGCAAGGCTGTTGTCCAAACAGCTCAAGGATTTGGACAAAACTGCAAATGTAAAGAAACTGAAAGTGGGAGATGAGCCACTGCCCGAGTCATATAGCATCAGATCAACAGGCCAACAAGTGATATGTGAAATATGCCATGGTTGTTTGGTCAGTCTTTTTAAATCACCCTTTATTGTCATTCAACCAATCATGTGCAATTGAACGAAATTGTGCTTTTCCTATCTACAGTGTTAATCACACACACCCCATGTGTAAAATCAGAGGGCCGCTGCCATGCAAGGCGCTGCCACAGATTTCCCTCCTCCATTCCATTATTGCTGAGCACCAAGCTGGACGTCAGGAAGTTCCGCTTTTATATGGTCTTCGGCATGACCCGGCCGGGATTTGAACCCCTGCCTCCCGGGTGTGGTGCGGATGCTCTACCAACTGAGCCACCACTCTGGTTTGCCAGCTCATTCATCGCACGCCCATTTGTGATGTCACTCAAGAACGTTTCCAATCTGAATTCTTCAATACTATGAAAAAGTTAATTTGATTAAAAAAAAAAAAATAAAGCAGAAGAAAAAAGAAGAAGAAAATTTTTAAGCCTTTCTTTTTTTTTTAATAAAATACAGTGGGGCAAAAAAGTATTTAGTCAGCCACCAATTGTGCAAGTTCTCCCACTTAAAAGATAAGATAAGATAAGATAAGATAAGCCTTTATTAGTCCCACAACGGGGAAATTCCAGGATTGCAACAGCACAGGGATAGCAACACTCAGAGCAACAATCAGAAGGCAAGAAAAAAAACAAGCAAGCAAGAGCAGCTAATATACATATGTACATATTACTATAAAACATATATATACACACACACAGACACACAGTGCAGAGCATTGTAGCTGGATGGAATAAATATATGAATATGTAAACACACAGTGCGGAGCAATGTAGCTAGATGGAATAATATGTAGATATATAAACACACAGTGCGGAGCATTGTAGCTAGATGGAATAAATATATAGATATATAAACATAAACACACCCAGTGCGGAGCATTGTAGCTAGATGGAATAAATATGTAAATATATAAACACACACAGTGCAGAGCATTGTTGCTAGATGGGATGAAACAGCACAACCGTCTACTTAGTTATCCTACATGGTATGATTATGTGCCCATACATATTCTCACTCTCCATAGCGACCGGTATTTTCCTAGTTGTATGCCGGAGGGGACCATTGTGTAAGTCTATTGCATCTTTTGCATTCAAAAAACTATTAGTTTGTTACGTCTTTTTGCTATCTCTGCGAGCAGCCCTGCTTAGGTTGTACAGTCTGACAGCCGTTGGTAGGAAGGACCTGCGAAACCTCTCGGTTGTGCACCTAGGATGATGTAGTCTGCTGCTAAATGAGCTCCTCAGATGAGAGAGGTCTCCAATTTTCATCATAGGTATACCTCAACTATGAGAGACAAAATGAGAAAAAAAAAATCCAGAAAATCACATTGAAGGATTTTTAATGAATTAATTGGTAAATTCCTCAGTAAAACAAGTATTTGGTCACCTACAAACAAGGAAGATTTCTGGCTCCCACAGACCTGTAACTACTTCTTTAAGAGGCTCCTCTGTCCTCCACTCGTTACCTGTATTAATGGCACCTGTTTGAACTTGTTATCAGTATAAAAGACACCTGTCCACAACCTCAAACAGTCAGACTCCAAACTCCACTATGGCCAAGACCAAAGAGCTGTCAAAGGACACCAGAAACAAAATTGTAGACCTGCACCAAGCTGGGAAGACTGAATCTGCAATAGGTAAGCAGCTTGGTGTGAAGAAATCAACGGTGGGAGCAATTATTAGAAAATGGAAGACATACAGTACAAGACCACTGATAATCTCCCTCGATCTGGGGCTCCACGCAAGGGCTCACCCCGTGGGGTCAAAATGATCACAAGAACGGTGAGCAAAAATCCCAGAACCACAAGGGGGGACCTAGAGAATGACCTGCAGAGAGCTGGGACCAAAGTAACAAAGGCTACCATCAGTAACACACTACGCCGCCAGGGACTCAAATCCTGCAGTGCCAGACGTGTCCCCCTGCTTAAGCCAGTACATGTCCAGGCCCATCTGAAGTTTGCTAGAGAGCATTTGGATGATCCAGAAGAGGATTGGGAGAACGTCATATGGTCAGATGAAACCAAAATAGAACTTTATTGTAAAAACTCAACTTGTCGCGTTTGGAAGAGAAAGAACACCATAACCAAAACATCACTGCTCTAGAGGAGATCTGCATGGAGGAATGGGCCAAAATATCAGCAACAGTGTGTGAAAACCTTGTGAAGACTTACAGAAAACGTTTGACCTCTGTCATTGCCAACAAAGGGTATATAACAAAATACTGAGATGAACTTCTGTTATTGACCAAATACTTATTTTACCGAGGAATTTACCAATTAATTCATTAAAAATCCTTCAATGTGATTTTCTGGATTTTTTTCTTCTCATTTTGTCTCTCATAGTTGAGGTATACCTATGATGAAAATTGGAGACCTCTCTCATCTTTTAAGTGGGAGAACTTGCACTATTGGTGGCTGACTAAATACTTTTTTGCCCCACTGTATGATTATTATGACTTGATTCTTTGAGTTAAATTACTGAATTGTGGTATTCTGTGGCTTTGAGGTGCAGTAGTATTGGTCATAAGAAAAAAAAAAAACTTTGTCAAGGCTGTCTTAAAATGTCTTTTGGTCGTGCATGGATCCAACCATATTCATGTTCATAGACATTTTCCCAAGCAGGGATACATACTTCTGCACACAGGGATATTTTCACCATATTTGTATACAGCAGAGGAGATAGAAGATGATCAGCTCATGGGAGAGAGAGAGAGAGAGCACATTCTGTAGACTGTGGCATTCCCATTTTTTTTTTTTTTTTGTTGCTCTTGGGAGTCTGTAACTATACTCTTGGAGTACTGAAACATGTTAGCACACATTGTCTTGTGTTATCCTAATCATGTTTTCTGCCAGGAAACATGCCATAAACCAAATATAACTTCCATTATTCAATTGAATATTGACAATGCATAAGCTCTTTCTTGCTGTTTATGCTACATACACACAAGTTCCCTCACACAGACACTAGAGTTACTGCTTTGCCATCAACCAACTGAAAAAATAAATAAATAAATAAAAATGTGTGTGTGTGTGTGTGTGTGTGTGTGTAAAATACACCTGTACTCCTTTGATGCCCCACTATAGGGTTGAATAATGGCCAGAATATTTTTTACTAGTTTATCCATGAGTTTTAGAGGAAGTTTGTATAGATTATCCTGAGAAACGGTGCAGACAGCACATTATGTGAAAGGAGACTAAACACATAACATACTGTAGATTACTGCAATAAAAGAAGAGAAACCTATCTGAAAGAGAGTTTACAGGCAAAGTGATGAGTGTACAGGGCTAATAATGGTGGGAACCTTTGAAAAATAATCTTTTTGCTTGATGCGTTTGATTTGTTGTCACAAGCAATGAAATATATTTTGCATGGTCTTTAAGACAGCTCACTTGTTTGCTTTCTGAGTTCTCAAACCCTGAACGAACTGAGAAATTAGTCACCACGCACGTCCCAGGTGGGTCTGCGCCAGCATGTATCTTACAGGAATGTGTGAGTGGGAGTGGCCGTTGCTCACTTTCTGTGTTTATAAGCGCAACCATCTCTGCTTGCTTGGTCAGCTCGCTCGGTAGACTCCCAGCTGTTTTTCCAGGTACTTTTCTCACGCTTCTTTTGCATCTCAAGTTTCCCATACTGGCTGCTTTGACTATAATCCCTACCCAAACATACACAGGTACATGCTCACGCGCACACAAACACACACACGTTGTTCTTCATTGTCCTGAAGAAGGGAAATCCATCCAAACACTTTTAAAAGTAAGATATGAACAGGAAGTGGGACCAGGAAGAGACTTTTGTCATTAATATGATGCTTGTTTGTTACAAATTTGTGATGTTTTGTCATTAATTTGCATTTTTTTTCCCCCCAAAATAAGCATTTTTATTTTTGTAAAATTCTGAGTTTATTTTTGCAAACAAACGAAACAAAACAAAAAGCACCCACCTTTTTGTATGTTTGAAAATTTATACTTGTAATTTGCTACTTTTTATGGCTGTAAATTAATTTAAAAAGTCACAAATTAAAAAGAAAAATAATGATAGTAGTAATAATACTAATTCACACACTATGGAAGGCAATTGTCATTGAACTGTGCTGCTCACTTAGATCAGGGCCTCTTAAACTCTGTGACTGTGCTTATTGCTGCTGTGCACTGTGCAGAGTAAAGAAAGGGTGCGTGGGTTCACAAAATTATTCAGTGGATCCTGCTCTTTGCGCTGAAGCTTCTTTGATGCTATTGCTGTAAACCCATTGTTCCGCGTGTTGCAGAACAGGGGAACTGAATGCGACAGGCGTGCATCCATGTGCTCTGCTCTGAAATGTAAAAACAGTTAAAATTTTCAGCTCAATTGCTCAGTCATCTCCTCCTCCTCCTTTAACTTTATTAATGCCTGTCTTAATGCCAGGCACTGTAGACTAATGATGTTCTCATGCATTTTCACTTCATGCAGGAGCACATGCATTTCCTCAGTGCAAAAGCTGTACTCCTGCCTGTTAAAGGTGAGGAGTCAAGCCATTCTGATTGGTTTATATACCTGTACACCTCTGAATTAAGAGAGGACAGCCCTTTTGCACTTTTTGCTATATTTTTTTCTGCTGTTGCAATCGTAAAATGGAGTTGGACATGCCCATAAATGAGCATTGTGTTTATGACAATGTACTTTTGATTAGACCATCATAATAGGGCCCAAAGAAGTTAGAGGAACCAGACAGGATGAGCTCATACTAGCTCTTGGGCTCTGCCCACCATGTATGACTCATACTTGGCAGGTGTGTCGGCTCTATGTGTTTACAGCTGCTGATCAGCACAGGGTGTGTTCTCATCACAGCAGTGAACATGTCTCAAACACAGGTAGAGCAATGTTTTTTCAAGTTTATTTCTTTATTGCCACACTGTGTGCATAATTCAGAGCGACAGTAGGAAAGGCCCCTAAAAAACTATCTTGGAGCATACATTTAAAAAAACACGGCGAGGGTATGATGTAAGGATTACCAATTTGGAAAGCCTTGAGCGCTAATCTCTGTCTTGAAAGTAACCACATCCTCCTGGGAGGACAAAATGAGAGATTCCTTTGGGAGTGGGCCTCTGTTCCCCTCTGTGCCCCTTGAAATGATGGATGTGGTTGATGGAAACAACACACGACCTGCAAACAGCCACGTCCTTTGAAGGAAACTCCATTTGCTTCTTTGAATACTTAGTGGCAGGGTCAGCACTCAATGAGCCATTCTGAACGTTTTTAAAAGGACATCAAGCCACAAATCATACTTGAACCTTTACGGTAAGGTAAAACTGTGGAGCTATGAGAATACCACGCCCTTCTACAATTGTAACAGGGTAGTTTTTCCATCTTAAATATGAAACTTTTTCTTGTAAATTAGGTTTTTGACATAAATTTGTGACTTTTTACTTATAAAGTTGCTATTTTTCTCTTAAATTTGCAATGTTTTGCTCATAGATTTCTGACTTCTTGTAAGTTTGGCTGTTTTTCATATGTTTGCTATTTTTTCATTGTGTATATGTGATTTTCTTTTTACACCAAAATCTGAGAGTTGGCTCTGGAAGTTGGTTGGAGACCCCTGCCTTAGTGTTAATAAGAGGCAGGCGTATATCGATTTATTTTGTATACAGCAGGTAGTTCAGTAAATTTAATTCAAATACAGTATTTTTTTAACAGTATGAAAACACGGTGCTCACACGTGTCCTTCTGGAAGTCAACTGTAAATGCTTAAGTTTCGGATCTGGATGGAAATCCTGGTGTGTTGAAACATGCAGTCAAATAAACAGAGTACACCCTCCTAGACTTCACAACAGGCCAACAATTCCTTCTCAAGAACAGGGTCAACCTTGGTGAAATTCCTGTCGACTGACGTTGCAATAATTCCACAGTTCAAAGGCCTCGGTAGCGTCCCATAATGACAGCCTGAAAATTACCACATAAGGTTTTGTGTTCATGTTCATGCATGCACCAATAGATGTTATAAACTTCTTCGACTAATGTGCAAAACTATGTTACGTATGTGTTCCCTTCCAAACAGAAATATGCACCTTCTCAAAGAAAGAGACGCAAGTGCTTTTCACGGCGTTTCCTCATTTCAGAACCATTTGAATCTGAGTTAAGGGGGCAGATGAGGGATGATGGATGGGAATAAAAAAATACCAATCTCACTCTAGAGTCCTAATCTTTACTTTTTGTAATTGCTGACTGTCTTAACTTTTAATTCTTCAGTCACGATTCATTTCCATTTTTGCCAATGTTTGGTGCTGTGAGTGATCATCCGGGCCACCATGGGAAATTGCCTAATTCTATTTAATTGGTCCAAAAAATTGAAAATAATTTGCCAATAATGGGCATTATTGCCTGTAGTGGCTCACTGGGTGGCAGTATGAACAGGCGCAGCATGCATGTACGGATGTGAAGTTTGTTTTGATGATGTCGCCGTAATGCTCCGGAGCGGCTGACAGAGTATGGAAGGAATGGGTGAGCTGGAGTAAATAAACTTGCGTCAAGCTCTATGGATGCATTTGGGACAACACAGAAGTCCAAGAGATTTAATTACAGCCAGACAGTTTGGGCTGGAGAAGCTGAGGAGGTTCCACAGTACCATAGGAATATTTTAACATCTCCACAGTTGTAGCGGCTAATGGCTAATGCTGCTGCCAGATGGAACAACAACAACCCACTGCAGCCAGTGGCCACTGCCACCAAAGAGTGGAAGATCACCCCAGTAGTCTGGACCTCCCAGGAGTTAGGGAGAACAGGTCCAGAAGAGCATACCACAGCCAAGGAACCACAAAACGACACTCCCATCATGGATCATTTGGCAAGCCAGCAACGACAGAGCTGAACAGCAGATGGCAACAGCAGCAGGTTGATGGACCCGGTGAGTGCAGAAAGTGTGCAAACGTTGTCCTTTAGTATCATCCAATGATGATCCAGTTATAGTACGATGAATATAGATTAAAAAAAAAAAACACTAGGAAAAAAAACAAACAACAAAAACAATGATTTTGGCTTGGAATGAGAAGCGGGAAAACACATGCCAGTGTCCTTTCAAATCGGAAGCAGAGATGCAAACAAGAACAAGAATAAGAATGCTGACTACTTTGTTTATCTCCGTGACCACACAAAGAAACAGGTAACTTTATTTGTGTATGCCTTTCTTCAGTTCCTGCTAGGATATCAGCTTTGTCTTCATCTAAATGGGCCCAAGTTTCACACTGAGTATAAACTCATTACAAGAATAAACTGTCATTACAGTACATAAACTGTAATAGGCTGCAATATGTCCTTTTGTAACACTTTTGATTGGTGGGGTGCCGTGAGATTTTTTTCAATATAAAAGGGTGCCTTAGCTCAAAAAACGAAAAAAAAAAAAAAAAAACCAAAAACCACTGCTTTAGGCATTAAATACACAGTTTTATGGGTTATGGTTTGGGTATTGATAGGGCTATTAAAGGGTGAAGGCCTGATTTACAAACTGTACATTACAATTATAAGTTCTGCCATGTCATTTCATGGCATTTCCACAACCACCAGTGGCTCTTCAGTGTGCTCAAAATGTGCTTATTATACTGTAGGTTGTATGACGTGCTGGGAAGCCAACCAAATTACATGGAATTTACTTTTGGAGGACAATCTTGTGAATTTCAGACTAACTATATTTGACAAAAGTAACCTTTTATCTAAATTAAGTCATGCTTTGCTACATATTAATCTCACTCTTCAGTTGGAAGCAATGTGCTGACATTCTGAATAAGTTCTTGTATACTTCGAAAAAGGTGAAGACTGTTAAATAAAAAATTAATGCTTAGAAAATGTGTTAATGCACTTTTCTTTGTGTTCCTGTACATAATCTTTACAACTCTTCTCTACATTCACAGCTTTTTCCCTCTAACTTGTTAATAAATTGCTGCATTTGACGTCTTAACTGATGTCCACAAATGTTCCACGTCCTCTTATCTTTGTCTCAGCTCCATCTACATTTTTCTTTATCACTGGTAATATTCTGAATTCTCTGGGCTCGTGTCTTATCTCAGCAGCTCTTTGCGTGACGCACAGAACTGAACAAGGTCACACAGTCTCTATGCTACGCCGAGACAATGTCCTCGAATAGGCAATCTCAGAATAACTCCATGTGCCTCTCAAATGTTTCTATACTTGTGAGCTATGAATGGATAGGTACAGAGGAAGAATGCGACTGAAAACTGAAGGACAGTGGTGCCACAGTCTGAATTCATACTTTGATCCACAACTCCACATAACTGCTGAAAGTTGCACAAAGTCCCGAGTGAATATTTGAGAATCTTGCACATTTAAACTACAATGTAAACCAGTGGTGAATGAGATGGGTGCATGGCTGAAGAAAGCAAAGCTTGTGGTTGGGAGAGATGAAGGGGGGGATGGGAGTCTCATTTGGGAATTACCTCATTACTATATGAATGATGTAGGCGGGTGGTGGTGCAGGGAAGATAAATAATTAGCAAAACAAAAAACTGAGCACAACAGGGCCTCTTGCTAAAAGAAGAGGGAAGTCATTCATTGGACAAAGGCATGGATTAATATTGCCACTTCACTATTAATTTCACTGGCAACAGCAACAAAACAAAAAGGCCTTGAGATACAAAAGATTTCCTGCTCTGGCTTCTCCTGTATCAGCGTAATGGAAGCCGAGCTGCATCAATGAAATCACACGACAGGTTTACAGGGCGCTCCAGAGACACCGACACTGTCTGGAAATAGGCCATCACTTTCTTTCAATCACCCCCATGTGTCAGGCCGCAGAGCTGACAGCTGTCTATAGCAGAGCCACACACCCCCGCCTCCCCCCTGAGCGCTAATAAACAAACACACAACCTCCCCCAGGTGGTCTCAGTCAACACTCCGAACGGAGCATCACTCAGTGGCGGATCAAGAGAAAGACCATCCACCCATCCCTCATCTTATCCCCCCCCCCCCACCCCGCCCCGCCCGTCCCTCCCTTATCTACCCAGCAATCTTCGTCTCTGTTTCTGGTCTCTCCCACTCACTGATCTAACTATTTTCATTTAGCCCCCTGTCTCATCCATCCTGGGTGTTCCTGCTCCTCTCAGCTTCAGACAGGCTGAGGAGCTCCAGACGTCATCCCTCACCTGGCTCTCCCTGCTGGGACAAATAGGTCCCTGAACACTGTTGGTGAGCAATGGGGGCTGTAACATACAGTCATTTTTTTTTTTTTTTTTTTTTTACTTTTCCTTTGTCTCTCCCCGATATGTGAAACCTAGCTCAAATGCGTTAACTGTATCCTCTACTGAAGTGATTTGTCAGAGATCTGGCTGTCATCCATAATAGGTACCTACACATGGTGCACAGTTGGCATGCTGCCGCTCACAACGAGCAATACATCAACCTTAAGCACTATTACAGTTTGCTTTGTCGCAAGAAAAATGTGACGCAGTGAAGAACTTGTGTCACAGAAACAGCAGTCTATAACCATCTCCGAAGAAAGAGAGGACATGCCGATTATGTGCACTGAGCGACAGCTGATGGGAACCTTTGGCAGCCTAGATAGACTGTTGCTCCCAATGACATAGCAATGGCGTATGAGTTGAGCATAGGTGCTGAAGACGGGTGTTGAATGAACACTGGCTCTAACAAGCTAACTTCGCTTGTTTATCTTAAGAATTGCACAAATATGGTGCTACAGCTGGACTTGTTGGTTTTTTGAAATAGAATATGCACTGGCAAATGTATTCCATCTGACTTGCCACATTTCTCTTCCATTTGTTTTATTAAAAGATATTGGAAGTAAAAATGTGGGTCAATGCAAAAACTTTGCCTTAAAAGTGTAATGCTTGTTATTGCTTTGTATTTACTATTACTAGTGCAGTGCCCGGTCACATGGCCATATAAGGAGTTGTTCAGTTCCTGCTGAACTGAACAACACCTTAAAAGGAGTTGTTCAGAATTCCTTATACAAACTCTTTATATCTCTGGAATTTCCCCATTGTGGGACTAATAAAGGCTTATCTTATCTTATCTTATCTTATAGTTCTGAACAACTCCTTATAAGGTCTTCTAAGGAAAACCCGGTTTCGGAGCTCAGATCAGGCCCAAATTTTTAACATTTTATCCCACCAGCCTCCAAAGCCTGCCCTGTGAATTACAGCCCTCAACTCCCAGCAATTATGCCTTTTCCACCTCTGTGTTAATTTAATAGCTCCCCTATGGAAGTTCAATAAAGATTTCCCTTCATAAACTTCCACATATCCAGGGAGGCTGAAATTTACAGGGGTTATTGGGCTTAATATTATAGCCCTAAATCCCAATTTTCAGCCCCCAACTCCCAGTGGTTATACCTTTTCCACCTCTGTGTTCATTTAATAGCTCCCCTATGGACGTTCATTAAAGATTTCCCCTTCTAAACTTCCACGTATCTGGGGAGGTTGAAATTTGGGGATGCACACCCTCGTAAACTCAGCAAAGCACTTATCAAGTATGAGGTCAGTCTGACAAACGGTTCAAGAGCTATGCATGGAACAGACAGACACACAGACAGAGATTCCTTGCATTTATAGATAGATTATGATGATTTATTCTGTCTAGTTTCATAGTTTATGTTATGCATCCCTTGTGCCTTCACTGTTTAGTCTTTAGTTCTGAAAATATCCCCTGTGTTATCTTTGTGTTTATCTTGTCTCATTTGACCTTAGCTTATTTTGTAAGTGCTTCCTGTTTTGGTTTTATTCCCTTTCATGGAGCCTGAGTGCCTGTTTTATTTTGGTAGCATCTTCCTGTTGGTTCTTAGTTATGATTCTCAATTGGCATTTGGCATTATGTAACCTCTTTTAGCAAGTTTCTTGCCCCCCCCCCCCCAATTTAAGTGTGAACTGTCCCAATATAAAAAAAAATGTAGAATTGTAACAGTTCTACATTTAGGTTTTAAAAAAAAGTATTGCACACTCATGAGAAATATCTTAGTTTTACAAGAAACTATACAAGAGCAAACCAGGGGATTCAGAATAGATGTACGTCACAGGTTTAGCCCCCCCCCCCCGTGTTTCTTATGTCTAATTATCTGTTTGTGTACAAGTTTAAGTCTGTCCTCCTTACCTGTGTGACATCATTGTCTCTGTGAATATTCCTCGTGTCTCCCGTCAACCCGATCTCACTAAAAACTGTACAATATGAACGTTTTCCACCTCCTCAAAAAATGTGCATTTGTATGTAAAACAAAACAAAAAAAAAGGACCTGGATACATAGTAGAAACAGTGTACATAGGGAGTAACGCCTTCACTTACTGCACATGCGCAATTTCAACCACCCACTGTCATTCTGCACATGCAAGAAAAGAAGGCACTGCACACTCATTTTAACAAGGCTTCAACACTCATTCGGTTGGTGCATGGGGGATTGTGGCTGGTTAGTAACTTGTGGATTTAACCAACAGATCGCAAGTTTGTGTCCCACACTGAGCTGATTATCAGTATGAGGGTTTTTTTTTTTTTTTTTTTACATTTTTCACTCCACTAATGGTTAAGATTAGGAAAGATTTTTGGTTAGGTGTCACCTCTAGCAGTTAAAAAGAAAGAGCTAAAGAGAAAATGGCAGACAAATGTGCTGCCAGCAGACACATTTCTGAAATGTGTAAATGCCACGTATCCACTGCTTGTGTAAAATGTTTTCTCTGTCTGTGCACATTTTTTTAGAGTGAAAAACTGTGCAATTGTACATTTTTAAAGTGAGATTGGGCTGTTCCCGTGATCACCTGGTTCCTGTGCTCTGTTAGTGTTTTCCCCTTTGTATTTAGTTAATTTTCTTGTTCTCACTTTATTCAGTCATGTTTTTTTGAGCCCACGACCTGTGTCTTTTGTTCTTTATTCTACATTTAAATAAATACTTAAACTGCACCTTGCCTGCATTTGGGTCTTTCCTCTGCCAATCCACCCCCATTGTGACAAAAAGTATCAAGTTGTCACATATGGACGTGCAGAAGATGAAATAAATAAAAACACAATTAATTAATTAAATAAATGCATCATGAGTTATTTAAAATTGAAAATAAAAAGATCTTTTATTAAACTAGAATACACTAAACCGAAATGGAGACCCATGCCTTTTGCACCCCTAGTCTCCCACCACATATATAACAATATAACTGAAGTCACTGTAGGCCAAAACGGATTTTGACCTCTTATGACCATGTGACTTTAACGTTTTTACTGGAGTGGTGGCCTAGTTAGTAGAGCATCTGCCCCACACCCAGGAGGCCGGGGTTCAAATCCCGGCTGGGTCATATCAAAGACCATATAAAAATGGTACTTTCTGCCTTCTAACTTGGTGCTCAGCATAATAGAACGGGGAAAGGAAAGTTACGCGCAGAGCTACCAGAGGACTGCCCCCCCCCACCACCACCACTGTAGCTTTCACTACTTACAGTAGCTGTGTGGCCTAGGGTCATGAAATGGAGATAGACGCCATCCCTATACACCACATGGTGTCCCACATGCTGTGGAAGGAATAAGACAATGTCATTTCTCCTTTTGACCCCATAGGTGCTAATACCAAGGTCAACCTATGCACCAAGTTTGGTGTCCGTAGCCTTAATCCCAGTTGAGTTAGTAACGCCACTACTTTTGCAGTAAAGTGCTGTGTAACGAAATTACTGTTTAAAAATTCAGTAATGCGTTACAGTTACTGAAATTTGATTATATGTGTTACTTGTTAGTCATTTTATTATAATGGATAGATATTTTTAGCTCAAATAAATGAATGTACAAACTAATCCTACTGTAGCTGAGACGAGCCGGCAGTCGACATAAACTGTTGCAAAGAGCCTGAATCTTCACTACTGAGTGGAGGAAAAGATGAAGCTATTTTGTTTTTGTGGAAATAGACAGATTATTTTTCCTTTGTCACGGTTAAAGACAAAAGCATATTGGTGGGTTGCAAACTAAGTGCCAGTTGAGACCTACTGCAATTTTCAGGAGCACCTGAAAACAGCAACAAAACTCTGACAAAGCTAGTGCTAAGTAATGGTTAGCTATGCTAACAACTAACACTGTGTTAGTGGATCTACGCCATCTGAACAGCCACGGCTGGATGCAAAGTGGAAATATTCTTGTCTTGACAGCCACGGCTGGATTTCAGTCACAAGTATGCATCTGGACAGTTTGTGACCCAGCAAGAATTAAACCGACTGATTACCAGATACGCGGTTACAGACTGAAGATTGTCATGAACAGGGCTTGGGATTCTCCCAAGCTCAACTTCATGGCATTTTTCTGTTCCTTTATGATCTGTGTTTTCTGCTACCTTTTGAGTCCCATACTGTGTTTCATTGTTCAGCCGTGAGGGCCCCTCGTCTCCTGTCAGGTTCTGTCAGGTGATTCCAATTTGTCATTGTCTGCTTCTCTCCCTGCTCAGGTCCACACACTCACTCTCACGCACACATACACACAGACACACGCATTCACACCTGTACTCACTCAGCTCACACACACCTACTCACACCGGCAATCACTCTGGTCATTATGTCATGTATTATTAAAGCTCTGTCTCCCCATTGCTTGTTGCCAGATTATTGTTTCATCTGTTGCACTGTCATCTGTATAGTCATCTGCTTTGTCTTTCTGGAATTACCACCACGGATTGCCCTGTCTCCGGCTCGGTGAGTACGGTTTTGTTTCACCTCACTTCCAGTTACGTCTGGAGTGCATTGGGTCTTCTTTGTGCTTCCCCCCACTATCTGTCATGTCAGTAGCGCCTTGGGTCCTCTTCCCTGTTTGTGTACTCACCTGGAGCTGAGGGGCGTCTGGCGCGTTATCCCAGTAATTCTCCATTGTACATTATTGCTTGTTTGTTTGTTTGGACAGTCTATTTTCTCATTTTGTTCAATAAATACACACAACATCCTCCTGCGTTTGGGTTTCAGTCTCTCCTGCCTCAAAAAGGCAGGAAGTCTTGACAGAAGATGTGATATAAACAGTGACTTTCTATCAGATAGCTGAGACTGTGAGCCACTGAAGTTAAAACACATTTACTTGCTACCTAGATAAATCAATCCATCCATCCATCCATCTTCTACCACTTTTCTGGAGGTCCAGGTTGCAGAGGCAGCAGAGAAGCCCAAACTTCCCTCTCCCCAGCCACCTGCTCCAGCTCTTCAGAGAGGATACCAAGGCATTCCCAGACCAGCAGGGAGACATAGTCTCTCCAGTGAGTCCTGGGTGTGCCCCAGGGTCTCCTCCCAGTGGGACGTGCCCGAAACACCTCAGGAGGGAGGCGTCCAGGAAGCATCCTGATTAGATGCCCATACCACCTCAACTGGCTGCTTTCAATGTGGAGGAGCAGCGGTTCTACTCTGAGCCTCTCCCGGATGACTGAGCTCCTCACCCTATCTCTGAGGGTGAGTCCAGCAATCCTACGAAGAAAGCTCATTTCAGCTGCTTGTATCCACGATCTCGTTCTTTAGGTCATTACCCAAAGCTCATGACCATAGGAGAGGGTAGGAATGTAGATTGACCAGTAAATCGACAGCTTTGCCTTAGAGCTTAGCTCCCTCTTCACCATAGCTGACCTATACAACATCCACATCACTGCAGATGCTGCTTCAATCCGTCTGTCAATCTCTCGCTCCATTCTCCCTTCACTTGTGAATAAGACCCCGAGATAATTAAAACTCCTCCACTTGGGGCTGGAGCTTGTCTCCAGCCCGAAGAGGACAATCCACCTTTTTCTGGCTGAGGACCATGGACGCGGACTTGGAGGTACTGATTCTCATCCCAGCTGCTTCACACTCAGCGGCAAACCTTCCCAGTAAGATAAGATAAGATAAGATAAGATAAGATAAGATAAGATAAGCCTTTATTAGTCCCACAATGGGGAAATTCAGCGCAGTGATAGCAACACTCAGAGCAACAATCAGAAGGCAAGAGAAAAAAAGAAACAAGAGCAGCAAGTATACATATGTACATATAAATATAAATATATATATATATATATATATATATATATATATATATATACAGTATATAGACACACAGTGCGGAGCATTGTAGCTGGATGGAATAAATATATGAGTATATAAACACACAGTGCGGAGCATTGTAGCTAGATGGAATAAATATGTAGATATATAAACACACACAGTGCGGAGCATTGTAGCTAGATGGAATAAATATGTAGATATATAAACACACCCAGTGCGGAGCATTGTAGCTAGATGGGATGAAACAGCACAACCGTCTACTTAGTTATCCTACATGGTATGATTATGTACCCATACATATTCTCACCCTCCATAGCGACTGGTATTTTCCTAGTTGTATGCCGGAGGGGACCATTGTATAAGTCTATTTCGTCTTTTGCATTCAAAACTATTAGGTTGTCACGTCTTTTTGCTATCTCTGCGAGCAGCCCTGCTTAGGTTGTACAGTCTGACAGCCGTTGGTAGGAAGGACCTGCGAAACCTCTCGGTTGTGCACCTAGGATGATGTAGTCTGCTGCTAAATGAGCTCCTCAGTGCATTCAGTAAGACCTGTAGGTCATTGCTGGATGAAGCCAGCAGGACAACATCATCTGCAAACAGCAAAGATGAGATCCTGTGGTCACCAAGCATGACACCCTCCGTTCCCTGGCTGCGCCTAGAAATCCTGTCCATAAAAATTATGAACAGGATCGGTGACAAAGGGCAGCCCTGGTGGATTCCAAATCTCACTGGGAATGAGTCTGACCGAGTGTTGGCAATATGAACCAAACTCTCACAACGGTCGTATAGAGACCGAATAGCTCGTAACAACAAGCCCGATACCCCAAACTCCCAAAGCACCCCCCACAAAAAACCACAAGGGACGCGGTCAAATGCCTTCTCCAAATCTACAAAACACATGTAAACTGGTTGGGCAAACTCCCATGAACCCTCGAGGATTCTCAAGAGGGTAAAGAGCTGGTCCAATGTGCCAAGGTCAGGACGAAAACCACATTGCTCCTCCTGAATCCGAGGTTCGACCAACGGCCGGACTCTCCTCTCCAGTACCTTGGCACAGACCTTCCCAGGGACGCTGAGGAGTGAGATCCCTCTAAAGTTGGAGCATACCCTCCGCTCACCTTTTTTGAAGACAGGAACCACCACCCCAGTTTGCCATGCCAAAGGCACTGCCCTCAACCTCCACGCAATGTTGCAGAGGCATGTCAACCATGACAGCCCTACAACATCCAGCGCCTTGAGGTACTCAGGGTGAACCTCGTCCACCCCCGGGGCCCGGCCACCAAAGAGATTTTTAACCACTTTGGCGACCTCAGCCCCTGTGATAGGTGAGTCGGCCCCCTCGTCCACAAACCCTGCTTCCTCTGTGGAAGGCGTGTCAGTGGGATTTAGGAGATCCTCAAAGTATTCCGCCACCGCCCGACGACATCCACAGTCGAAGTCAGCAGTGCCCCATCCGCACCATACACAGTGTGGACAGGGACCTGTTTCCTCCTCCTGAGCCACCGGACAGTTTGCCAGAATCTCTTCGCGGCCAACCGAAAGTCTTGTTCCATGGCCTCACTGAACTCCTCCCATACCCAAGTTTTTGCTTCAGCAACCACCCGAGCTGCACTTCGCTTGGCCTGCCTGTACACCTCAGCTGCTTCGGGAGTCCCACAAGCCAACCAAGCTTGATAGGACTCCTTCTTCAGCTTAATGGCCCCCCTCGCCACTGGTGTCCACCACTTGGTTCGGGGGTTGCCACCATGAGATGCTCCGATGACCTTGTGGCTGCAGCTCTGGGCAGCTGCTTCAACAATGGAGGTGGAGAACATGGCCCATTCAGACTCCAGACTCCCTTGGAATGTGGTTGAAGTTCTTCCGGAGGTGGGAGTTGAAGACCTTTCGGACAGGGGCCTCAGCCAGACGTTCCCAGCACACCCTCACTATACGTTTGGGTCTACCAGGTCTGAATGGCATCCTCCCCTGTCATCGGATCCAACTCACCACCAGGTGGTGATCAGTTGACAGCTCTACCTGGATAAAGATTATTCAAAAATGGATTTTGATCTCCAAAAGGAATTTGAGGGACTGGATCATGTCTCTATCACAGCAGACATTTGAACTCTGGATAATGGACATTTTCTTTGGATCACTGCACATCAGATTAAATCCATATCATAAAGGTAACATAACATGGACAGCTTTATGCTGTGTTGCCACCTCTCATTCTTTTGGAGTGAGTCTTAAACTTTTTCCCTCTCTCCCACTCCACAAACCCTATGTATTTCTCATTCCAAAATGAGGAAATTACTGGCAATTTTGTGTTGATTTTCTTCAGATTTTTCCCACAATAAGAGCTCTCAAGGCAGGATAAAGCAGATTGAACATGTTCTAAAAGCTCTGTCTGAAACAGTCTGTTTTCAGCCTGACATTAATAAGACCATGTAATCCATTCATTAAATTATCTCGCTATGTGTGCAAGATGATTTAAGTATGCATTTAAAAGTAACATGAAAGTTACTTTTCCAAGTAAGTAATTACTTTAAACATGCAGCAATTGGTAAAGTAACTCAATTACTTTTGAAAAGAAGTAACTAGTAACTGTAATTAGTTACTATTTTTTAGTAACTTGCCAAACACTGTTTAGAGCACGGACATAACTGGATAGCCAGCTGCAGACAGCATCAACTGCACTACCCATGCAGCTCATCGCTGTGGGTGATAATTGTGGCATTGTTTAAAATTGGAATTGAATAAATCAATCAATCATTATTAACTATTAAGTTATTGTTTCATTCATTTAAAATCACATTTAATATTTTCATTGTATATTCAAATATTTCATTGTTCCTGTGCTTCAGTGTGTTCATTAACTCATTTTATCTGTCAACCTCACCAATGGCAGACAAAGATTGCAAGCTGTGGCTTGTTCACAGACATGTGCCATGGAGGCCCAAGATCCTGCAGGTTTTACTCCTAGTCTCTTCAGCAAGAGTTCTCACTGATCAGCAACCAGTGGGAAGAAATTCAGTGAAGACACTGGTTGGAGGTAAAACCTGCAGTGTCTTGGCCCTTGAGGGTACATGATTGGACCCCCCTGATTTAGTGTCTTGATGACACTAAACACACACTTGATGACTTATGCCCCTTTTCCACCAGCACCTACTCAGCTCGACTCGGTTTGTAGGGTTTTCAATTAGTACCTAGTATCTGGTACTAGGTACTTTTTTAGTACCTACTCAGCCGGGGTTTAAGCGAGCTGAGTTGAGCTGAAAATGTCACATCAACAGACTGCAGGCCACTGATTGGCCAGAGCGTAAAGTCACTGGATGAGTCATGAGAGCAACTTCTTCACAAGAATCAAACACGCCATCTGTAAAATTCTGCAACAGTGACTGTGAATTTTTATTATTTTTGCGATAATCACTGAGATAAATGGCTACACACAAATCAACACCATGGTCCAACGACGAGATGTAGACTTTTCTGTGCTTGGTGGCTGACAAGAGAATTCAGAGGGAGCTAGATGGAGTGACACAAAATGAAAAAGTATACCAGGAGGTCTCCAAGCTGATGGACACTCATGGACGGTGAGTGTTTTGTGATTTTAAGCATCTTTTACATTATTTATCCCATTAGTGGCAAGTTTACGTCACAGGAGTGTCGGGCTGCATTGCTATAATGACCCCACCCACTTGGAGGTGGTACTCAATTATAATGGAAAACGTCCGAAACCGTGGCCAGGCAAGTCGAGTCGAGCTGAGTAGGTGCTAGTGGAAAAGGGCCATTAAGTTGGATTCATGGTACTTTTCTGCTCTGGTCCGCTGAGGTGCGTGTCCGCTTTGGACAAGGCCGGTGCACACGTGGTTGTGTATATGCTTCACTTTTTTCATCTACCAGGCCAAGCGGTTGACACATGCGCACAGCTGTTATTTGTGGTTTCACCCAGTCCTATGGGTAGCGCAAATCTGCGAATACGCCAGTTTGTTCACCAGCTATATTAAAATGAAGAAACACGAGATCAACAACCATTTTTTGCAGCAGCAATAATGGCATTGTTTTGAGGAAAAGGAGGAATTACCGTGTTTCATTGCTCTTCTCTGCTCAAGCTGCTGCTGCTGAGAAACGATTTGTGTATGTTTATTCTCATCTTCCGTTTCCTCTACAGCTTCTTTGTCTAGTTTGACTTTCTATGCTGTGCCAGTAGCGCCCCCCTTGTGAATGGGAGGTTCAGTCTTGTGCATGTACAGTCAACGTGGTCAGGCTGTGCAGTCAGAAAATTTGGGCTGAACACGGACATCTACAAAATGGCTTTGCGGACGTCCATGAACTGGAGACGATGATGTAATTTTCGTCACACAAGCCTCACAGTTGACCAGACACAGACAGCAGAGGTGCAGCATGAATCCAGCTTTAGTGTCCTCCTGGTGAACGGAGCATTGATGATCTCCACTTGCTCTTGCTGCTGTTCATGTTCATACATGTTCACATGCTTTAAAGGAGTTGAAGAAGGTTGTAACGTCCAAGGGGAAGAGAGCTTGGTAGCTTAATGTTTGAAAAAACAGACAAACATACACCAAGGCCTTAATGCAGGAGTGACCATTGTTAAAGATGTACTCTGGTAGCTATAAATGCCCTATAAATACAAATCTACATTGTCTAAAATGGTATCGTATGCCCTTTTTTCTGCAAAAAACCTTTCATTTGTCTTACAGTTCATGTCAAAATCTTTTCACCCCCTACAAACGCCAGAATCGGTGATTACTAGACCCACCCACATCCCACAAGGTTAATAGTAGCTAGCAATACATTATCAGAATAAATCCTGTGATTAAAAAGACTTATGGGTTGAAGGACATGCCCAGTTGTATGCACGGTGGCCTGGGATAATGACTGAAACTGCATTGGTCCTTAAAAGCTGTTTAATGGTAAAATCCATCTTAATTTGGGTCATTTTCAAAGCAGTTTGTTAAAAAATACTATCTACCCTGGAGGATAACATAAGTTAGGCAAGAAAGCCCTTATTGGCTCAACACTACCCACATGCCAGCAACACGAATAGTTAACGTCAACAAAAACGTTACGTCTAAACGTGCCATTTTGCAGGGGGCGGGGCTTAAGTGAAACTTTACAGCAAAAAAACAGAGATGTGAGACATTTGAGTGATTTCACTCTTGATATGTCTTGTAAGTCATAAAAGACATGTTACAGACATGTTAAGAAAAAAGCTAGATTTTTGGTGGAGTGTCACTTTAAAATAACTTGTTCACAGAATTCTCTTAGCTTTACTCTTTTTAACAAATTCCATGTTTGTTTCCTTTTCAAAGGCTTTTAGTTAAAGTGGAGAAATTGACTGGAGAAAGGTCTGAAGTGGTAGCTCAATAGCAGGATAACAATCATGCAACTGTTGGCACAGCCCAGTAAAGAGCATCATAACAGCAATAATCAAAAACAGAGTCAAACACACAGAGAGTAGTTATGTATGGAAAGTAAGTAGAAATATGGCAGCCGGGGCTCCCGGGGAATAGCAAGGGGTGATGGACCGCCTTTCTGGTGGGAATATCACCCAGGGTATAAGAGGCACGGAGGGAGGCAACCGTGTCTCTCTCACCGTTGACCCTCTGGCAAGCAGGAGTGCCGTAACTGCATTGTATGTAGTTGCTACTCTAATAAAGCTACGTTCACTGCACCCTCTGGCCTGGTCATTACTAGAAGGATTAGGGGCACAACATTTGGCGACAAGAAGAACACGGTAATGGAACAAGCTCCCACCAGTTTCCGACCACTTTTGGAGGCCCCGGGCGAGCCATCTGTGCCTTGGCCGAGGTGGTTTCCTGCTTTTAAAAACTACCTGGTGGCCCTTAACCTCAGCGAGCTCGGGAAGCTGCATGCAAGGGCAATTTTGGTCCATGATTTGGGCATGGAAGGCCAACGAATCCTCGAGACGTTGGGAAAAGCAGATAGCTTTGATGAAGTGGTGGAGCTAATGGTGCGCTATTTTCGCGCTCCAGAAAACGTTATAGTCCGACACATCCAGTTTCGGCAGCGCCACCAGTGGATGGGTGAGTCTGTTAAAAGATACGTTGTAGACCTGCGTCAGCTGGCTAGTGAGTGCCAATTTGGAGCTTTGCAGGATGAAATGATCCGGGACCAGCTGGCGGAGCACGTGCGCTGTCCTACGGCCCGGTCAAGACTCCTGACTTATCTGGACGAACTGACGTTAGCCACTGCTATCAAGGTAGCACAGC
The DNA here is from genome assembly GCA_020510985.1 of Pholidichthys leucotaenia. Taxonomy (NCBI): domain Eukaryota; kingdom Metazoa; phylum Chordata; class Actinopteri; order Cichliformes; family Pholidichthyidae; genus Pholidichthys; species Pholidichthys leucotaenia. Next base: position 75,180,507 of record CM035843.1, on the reverse strand, counting down.
AGTTCGAGGCTACAGAAGCTGTAGTGAGGGACCTCAGCGGGAGGTCCACTCCAACCCTAAATGAGCTTCATGTAAAGGCGTTGACATTGGACTCCGAAAATGAAGACGACGTAGAGGAAGAGGAATATACCTCCGTTGTCAGGATTAGGTCTGTCCCTGGGAAGCCGAAATCTTAAGGCTGTGGGTCTGCCAGGCATCGCTACAAGTCCAGGGAGTGTCCGGCAAAGGGGAAGCACTGTGAAAAATGTGGCCTTTTGCACCATTTTGCCAGAACCTGTAAAAATTTTGAGCAAGGGGACCAAAGACAGGAAGCGGGCTCCTCCACGTAGACTCCTACGGTCATCCACACAGTTTCCCTGGAGACGGATGAACGTATCTGTTGTACTGTTACGCTGGATGGCGCTTAAGTGCTGCTGCTGGTGGACACAGGAGCGGTGGTTTCAGTGCTAAAACTGGTGACAGTGAAGAGTCTATTTCCCCATTACCGCATAGAGTATCCGCTCCCTGTTACGGCTATGGCAGGAACAGGCTTGCTGTGGTGGGGTCTGTGGAACTAACGGCTGCCTACAAGTCTAGAACGATGGCAGACGTCCAGGTGGTGGTGACTGCTGCGGGACCCAACATCATGGGGTGCGACATGTTTTATGGCTTGGGGTCCTCTATCATCAGCGATGCCGGAGAGGAGTAGCCGGGCTGCGGATTTTTGGGACCGACCTGTGCCGTGTGTGGACGGCAGTGAAGTGTGGGACAATGACTGGTCTGGTGTCACAGGAGGAGTGCAAACGAGACACCACGGTGCGCTGTCCCAGGATGGACCCGATGCCAGTGTCCAAGTTGCCGTTGGTGTGGGAACTGGACGGCATGACGGGACCCCCGGGGCAGCAGGTAGGACCGAGGTGCCAGCGCTGAAAGAACCCAGGGCAAGACCAGCTGGTGCAGTTTTAAAACGCACCAAACGACGGCCTTCGAAGAGGGCCTCAGGCCAGGTTGGCAAGACAACCAGCCCTGAAAGGGAGGCCCGCTCACAACATGGTGGTCCGAAGAAGCACAACAGAGCTCCCCTTCACATTGGTGACGAGGTCCGCCCAAGGGTTGAATCTCAGCTGAGAGGGACCCATTGACTTTACGAGGGACCCATTGATTTCAGTATGATGACCAGGGGCGGCTGCAGGTGACGGTGGCCCAGAGTTATGGCTATTTGGGCTTGTCTGACGAATTGTGGAGGCACCCCAATGAGCTGTGCCGCGTGGTGGAGAAGAGGAGGCGGTGCAGCCCATCTCCAGAGGCCAGGAGACGGAGGCGCTCTGGATGGGAACCACCAGATGGCAATCCGGGGGGTGGGGGGCTCCACAGGGTTTGTGTATTTAAAGTGTTCTAAGGTTATGTTCCCCATGTCTGGTTGTATATAGTTTTACCCGGTCTTATTGGGTTGTGCCCCATGTATGTGTGTTTACATTTGAGAAAATAATGCATTTTTAACTGAATTGATTGAATTGTTTAAAAAAAAGAGATATTTTGGTAATTTTGAGATTTGAATTGCAATGTAGTGAAATTTATGAGTGGTATTTGATAATGCCCAACACGGTTTGTTTTGAATTTTGTGATGTGCCAGAGTGTGGGGTGTATTGGGGTGGGGGGCCGCCAGTAGGAGGGTGTGCATACTGTTTGTGTAAGTTTGATGTGCTTGTTTAACTTGGTTGTGTATAAAACTTGCTCTGGGGTTAATTTTATGTTTTAGGAGCATGGCTACTATTTTAGTTTAGACTGGTATTTATGGCGGTAGAATAACCCGCCTGGCCGTGCAGGGGACGCCAGCAGTCTACCTGGTCCCTCAGGCTCACGTTGTGTGAATGGATAGATTTGTTTATTTATTCCTGTACATTTGGTTTTGTTGTTAGTGCGTGTCGGGTTACAGATTCTGGGAGGGTTCAATTGGCGTGCTTGATTTTTCTGTGGGGGGCGGGGGGCGGATGTTATGTATGGAAAATAAGTAGTAATATGGCGGCCGGGGCTCCTGGGGAAATGGACCGCCTTTCCGGTGGGGTCGTCACCCGGGGTATAAGAGGCACGGCGGGAGGCAGCCATGTCTCTCTCGCCGTTGACCCTCTGGCAAGCAGGAGCGCCACAACTGCATTGTATGTAGTTGCTACTCTAATAAAGCTACGTTCACTGCACCCTCCAGCCTGGTCATTACTAGAAGGATTATGGACACAACAAGTAGGCCAGTGAAAACAAATCAGACGTTCAACTTAAGCCACAATGAAGAGAATTCACTACCCCCAGTTTACGCTTAACAGCTGTCTGTCTCCACATAGTTTTCCCCTTCATAACTCTCCTCTCCTGACTCTTCTTTTTTCTTGAACATGATGGGGTGATTTTTTCTGTTCTCCCTTTGAGCACTTGCAGAGCAACAACACATTCCTGTCCACATTCCAGCCTCAGGAAAAACAGTGTCCGGAACATAATAAAAGACCAAACACGTCATTTGTTTTTAAACCCACTTGCACTCGTTGGAACGAAACTGCGCTGAGGGCAGGCAGGATTGGGCATATGTGCTTTTGCAAAGACAGGGAGTGAAAGGGACGTGTTTGCATGTGCGTTTCGTTCTCTGTGGTGATGAGAATGCGATGAGCTCCATCGTCCCATCCACCGTCAATATATCACACAGCCTCCACCCAGCCACAAGACCTGGAATACAAATTTTTTTTTTGTGTGTGTGTGTGTGGGGGGGGGGGGGGCTCAAAGCCAAGCCAGATTGACTAAGTTCACCTCATTTCTCCAGCTGTAAAAATCAGTCAGATGCTTATATGTTCGGATTCGTACCATTCCTCTCCCCTGCCTGTTGTCATTGGCATTTTGTCCAACTTGTCAAAATTTTCATGTGCACTTCCAAGTAACATGTATTCCCCATTAGGGCTGCAACAATTACTCGAATAATTCGAATAATTCAGTGACAAAAAATTCTCAATTCAAAATGTATGTGTCGACGTGCCATTTAATGTAGCACTTCCGGTCTATATGACCTTCTTCTGGTGCGACCTTCTTCTGGTCACGCTACCTAAAGTGGTTAGCACTGCAGCAGCACAGCAACTCACCCTTGGCCGGGGGATCCCGGGTTCGATCCCAGCCCCCGACCAACAGTGATCTGCGTGGAGTTTGCATGTTCTCCCCGTGTCCGCGTGGGTTTACTCCGGGATTTCTCCGGTTTCCTCCCACATGCTAAAAACATGCAAGGTAGGTTAATTGGAGACTCTAAAGTGGCCCCAGGTGTGAATGTGTGTGAGTGGTCAAAGGGTTGGGCGCCGCACCAGTGGCTGCCTCATCCACTCATGTGGATGCCCTGTAATTTCCCCACTGTGGGACTAATAAAGGAATCTAAATCTAAACAAAATTCGCATTTGTTTAATGGCGCCATGTGAGAGTGGCATAGTGACGGGCCAGCAAAGTTAAAGAATTTTTTAGAAAAATGACAAAAGTATCTCAAGTCTGGAATCATTTCAGTCTCAAGTTGAAGGGAAACATTGTGCAGATACGTGATTGAGATTTTAAAATTAAGATGAATAGAATATAGTCAGCTATGCTAATTATGCTTATATGACCAAGGAACATATAGCTACTACATATAGCTACTGCCGTTAGCATCTGGATGCTAACTGATGCTAACGGCATCCTCTAGCAGATGCTAACTGCTAGCAAAAGGAACTTAATGGTGTAACGTACCGTTTAAAGTTACGTTCTATGCAATAAACATTGCAGTAAGCATTGCAGTAAATGTGTACCTGTGTTATTGAGTGTTTGGTACAATTACTACTGCTCTTTAGCAAAGAAAGTTCAGCAAATGTTGGTCAGTGCAAGTTTCTTTAAAAAAAAAGTATCAGATTACATGAGTAATTTTCGATTAGAGTGGGTGATTACCCAAGCTGTAAAACAGTCGTTAGCTGCAGCCCTATTCCCCGTAGATACACCATGAGCTTGTTTGGATTACCTGCACTTTCAAGTGTCCGCAGTGCAAGCATACATGAAAAAGACACACTTTTGGCTGTATACAAAGCACTTACCGTCACACAGTGCCGGACACTGTGGCGGAGACCAGATCTGCACGTTTTGTGTTTGTTGTGGAGGTGACATTTCATGTATCCACACACTAAAAGATGGATAATTGTTCATTATCTGCAGTGGTGGGAAGTTGAAAGTCTGGGCTTTTTAAAATTGTTTTAGGTTGAATGCATCCTTGGTTGAAAAGAGTGTTGATGTCTCAGCCTGCCCAACATATTATCTCTTTCACACACAACCATCTTTGACTTGGCCAGAAGCAGTTTTTGTGAAAATGATGAATGTTTCTGCATTTATTATATTTGTTTCTCACAGCTGCTCGGACTCTGATGTTGTCAGACTCAATGGCACGGAGAGTTTAATCTATAGCACCGCTGACCTTATCCTGTCCTCCTCTATGTCTGCTGCTCCCTCATGGCCAGTCTCATCAGCACTTCAGGAAGCTAATAATCTTCCTGCATTTGACACAGGACGTGGCGGCCGGCAGCAGAGTGTGAAGATTGCACGTGCATGTGTGTATGTGTGCGTGCAGGCCCAGGCACAATGATTATTCAGCTATAAAGGAAGTCATAAAGACTTCCGCTGATCTCTATCAGTGTAGACAGAGGGAATGGAGGGATCATACAGCCGCAGGGTACACCAGCAAACAAACTAGATCACAACTGCACTGATGCAGAAACAATGCCTGTGAGGGCGACAGACATACCAGTCACATTATTTCCAAATGTCAACGAATGTCAGTTTTTAAAAAAAGGTCATGCCGTTATAACACAAAAACATATTTTACATTGGTGTCTGAATTATGGTATGAGGGTGGCTCATTAAAGATTTCACCTGACCCACTTCCGGTTACTGTCAGAGGCTGAAATTGCACATGTATAATAATACATATCTCTGTAGGTCATGTGGTAATTTGCAGCTCTGAACTCCTAAGAGTTTCTCTTTTACAGGTGCTAAGGTGGAGTAAGGTGTGGTAATGGAGCCAGCTAAATGCAGAACGCTCATCAGGTTCCTGCACTTGAGAGGCCTCGCACCACGGGAGACGTTCGATGAGATGAAAGAGACTTATGGGGAGGACGACCCATCGACCACACTTCACCTGTTGATGCCAGTGTTTGACTACAAACACTGGCATCAACAGGTGAAGTGTGGTCGGACATCAGTGGAAATGGCTTCCATTCCCGGGTGACCACTGTGTGCCATTGATGAAGACAGCATCCGGGAAGTAGAGGCCACCATTTTGGAGGATCACCAACTTGCCCAAGATGTCAAGATCAGAGTGGAGTCTGTGGAAAAAAAGAAAATCATCCATGACCATTTGCGCATGTGGAAGTTGTCTGCAGGATGGATTTCTGGTTGCTCACACCTTTCCAGAAGCAGGAACGAGTCATGTGATCCCAGGCCCTTTTGGCCATGTGCCGAGAAAACCAGAAGGACTTCTGTGACAGACTAATCACACATGATGAAACATGGGTCCATCATTATGATCCAGAGACAAAAGCCCCATCAAAGCAATGGAGCATTATAACTCACTATCTCCGAAGAAGGCATATGTCCAACCCTCGACAGGCAAGGTCATGCTCACAGTCTTTTGGGATCAGCATGGAGTATTGTTGATGGATTCCCTGCCAAAGGGTACCACAATTACCAGGGCTTACTATGCTTCAGTGCTGCAGAAATTGTGGAAGGTGTCCACCTCCTTCAAGACAACGGCCCGGTTCACAACTTGTGTGCTGCCCAGACACAAGCACGGTCCTGTGGCTATGAAATCCTTCCTCATCCCCCTTATTCTCCCAACCTCACACAATCTGACTTCCACCTCTTTCCAGCCATGAAGTCATTTTTGCATTTTTTAAGGGCAAGCACTTCCAAGAAGATGAAATGCTGAGGGCAAATTGTGGCTTCTGATACAACCTACAGACTTCTACGGGTGAAATTTCCACAGCTGCATAAAGCAATAATAGAAATGTGTGACCCTTAGTGGTACCTATGTAGAGAAAGACAAAATAATAACTGTGCCCCGTATGGTTCCTCTCAGTCCATGGGAAATGAGTTAGGGGAAGTCTTTAATGAGCAGCCCTGGTATCACATTTATTTGCAGCATTTCAGTAGAGAGATGCCATCTGTGATATAGGCTCCAACATATTGACCCACCTTAAACCTGTTTTGCCCTGATTTCTGCTCAAGATCTCACAGAAAAGTAGTTCTATTGTTCTGTGTTATGCAACAATGGATAGTCGGGGCTAATAATAATAATCTCTGTGTGTGGGTTTTTTTTTTTTTTAGAAAAAGTATGTACTTTGTGAAACATCATAGACGGGAACAGACTGAGCTGGTGGTTAAAGATCAGAAATATTCAGAGGAAAATTAGAGGAAGAACATTTATTTGGCAACTCAAGCATAGTGTTTCTTTAAATAGACTGAAAATAAAACAAGTGTTAAAACTTTTTTTTTTCTTTTAAGAATAAATTCTGTTGAAATTTTTGGAGAAAAATCTGCTTTAGGTCAACATTAATAATAAGCGCTACGTTACTCCTCAGTGACAAAAAATTTATTTAAAAACTACATCAAAACTGTTTTGATGTTTTGAACTGTGTTACGTATGTATTCTTCCAGTAAGAGGAACATTAAAATGGAAGCACCATTTTTTCTGGCATTTTGCCAGTTACAGTAGAGACATACACGGAATGTGTGGAATTAGACCAGCAGAGGCCCAGCTGATTGGAAGCTAAAATGGGGACCCAGCTGCTTGGGGCAATTCCGCCCATGTGGTATATGGCATAACCACCCTGCAAAGGGGTTGCTCTGGTCAGTGGTTATTTTGAGCTGATCCCATAAATATGATAGTGAAGCCACAGAAGAATGCAAACTCACAGGAAGTGTAATCTTCCGTTAAGCAGATGCATTGGCATAATTTATGGGGGGGATAGGGGGGTTCCAACCACACCCCCCAAAATCAAATCCATCCAATATAACCCCCCCAATAATCATATAATTACAATTAATAAAAAAATATCTACAAGTGAGTGAAGAAGTTGTCATTTTTTCATTTGCAAGCAATGAAAAGTAACATTTCTAATAATTAAACAATGTATCCCCCCTCCCTACAGACTTGGTATTGCCCAACTGGTCCATGCCTTCTCTGGTCAACACTCAGTCATTTGTAGCAGCGGCAGGTGAGGACGCTCGTTGACGCAGCAGGAGCAGCTCACAAGTGAGACAATAAAAAGAGCTCCACAAGGGCAACATACCATTTCAAATTGTTGGTTGTCAAATAAAAGTACAAACCTCTGTGTCCAAAAGGAGGTATATATATTGTTGATTTAGCTGATGAATTGTTGTCTGAAGTTAGCTGGTTGCTAGTTTTCTAATATGAGTTAAAGCTATGGGAGTACACCATATGTGCTGCCTGGTAGGATTTCGCTGATCTGAGAAACGATTAGCTCTTCTCATACAAATTTGGGCTTTACGTTGTATTTATCATTCATGAAATGTGATCACAATGGATTTGTTCGTCAACTGTTAAAGTGCATTCACACCAAATGCAAACAGCCGGCATGAATCCATACAAAGTGAACGGGAAGACTCAAGTACACGCAAATATGCGTAGTCGTGCGTTCGCGGCTAGCTTTGAGATTCTGCTGTCACCAGAGTAAAATTATCACCACTGCAGAGTAAACTAGATAGAAAATGAAACTCACTCACCGGGAGTCAGGAGGGCCGGGAACTCTTCAGCCAAATCGGAATTTTGGAGTTATTTACCTACGGTTTCTGTGGGTCTTTGCTAGGACGTCTGTGGCCGGAAACCATGGGTAAATAATTCCAAAATCCTGATTCAGCTGAAGAGTTCCCAGTCCTCCTGTCTCCCAGTCAGTGAGTTTCATTTTCTAACTAGTTTACCCTGCAATGGTAATAATTTTATTCCGGTGACAGCAGAATCTCAAAGCTAGCAAGCTAGCTGCTAGCTAGCGGACACGAATGTGCAACTGCGCAAATTGGCACGTACTCGCATCTTCCCATTCACTTTGTATGGATTCGCGCCGCCCGTTCGCGTTTGGTGTGAACACACCTTTAGAGTGAAATTTACATATGTTTTAGTGCTCATTTAAATGTTAGCAGCTCCGAACATTTATCAAGGACAAACAAACTCTCTATACCACTGGTCCTTAAATATAAATGCCTTTAAATATTGCTTATCATCCCCACAAAATTCAAGTTAGCCTTAAACTGTTCTGTATTTTTAAAATGTCATGATTTTGAAAATTATAAAATTCAATTAGAAAGCAAGTTTTACCACTTTCAATTATAGAGTAATTCACTGAAGGCTATTCTTAAATATCCACGTTAAAAGAAATTGATTATTTTCCCTGCAGATCATTTTCAGATCTTCTATCTTATGTTAAAATACCACAACTGCACAAATAGTACTAAATGAATATATAAGAAATAAACACCAAATAGATGAATTAAAGAACAGATGCATTTCATCGGCCTAAACTTTTTAAAATATCTCATTAAGGAAAATACAGCACTGTAAATTTTAACCATATGCATAATGTGTTAAAATGAATTCAAAAGCACAGCATCACTTATTTGGAATTTAATTATTGAGCTTAAATAATTAAAAATAAAGTTTAAGCTTAAAATCACATTTCTAGTTTTCCATTCCCATTTTATTCAATCACGAGACAGCATTAGGCAGTGCTCAAACACTGAGATATTGATGGCTTATTATCATCAATGTATAGTGATTTAGCTCCTAGTATAACAAGATTCTGATTGAGCGTTTGTTTTCACAGAGCTCAGACTCTCACTTTATTTCTAAGTTTTGTATGTCTGTTAGTTGATTTTGCTAGTTTCTGTCTATATTTTGGTTTGTTGACACTTATGCCTCCCCTTTCCCAGATGCTGCCGCTAGCTGCACACAGTCTGCTCTCCTCAGCTGTGAGCAGTTAGTCAATTAGGTCACCTGCTTGCTCAGCGACTCACACCTGCAGCTTATTTTTGCCCCCATGTATTTAAGCACTGCCTGTCCACTTTCTCATTGTGGCAATATTGAATGTTTCCAAGACTGACTTCTACTCTGTTAATCCTCTGTGTTCGCAGAGCAATTTCGGCTCTGGAACACCATCGCTGTAAGTTATTTTTTGTTATATTTTTGGGATTCTCTGCACTATTTTGGACTTGTACGTTCTTTTCGTTAATGAATGTCACGAATGCAGTTCAGCGCCTGGGTCTGTTTTCCTGCCCCGGAGGGGTATTCATAACAGAACATTGCAGCTAGTTAATGACCCAGCTGCTGCATTTGTACATTTTTTCCTTTTTTGTGTTTTTTTTCACTCACCTGCTCGTTGGAGCGCATGATGGACTCAGCAGGTTTATGGGGATACCGGATGCACCTGGGGTGGGAGTGCTGCTGGGCTCTCATGGAGATTCATGGGCTAATCTCCACGGCACGCACATATTCCACCCCGGAGGATGCATTGTGGTATCTGGTACTTGCAGAGGCAGCTCTTTGGCACTGCCCTCAGCTGTCGGAACATGCTGAGGGAAGAGAGGATTTCTCTGGTGGCTGCGCTGCAACGCAAGAATGGCGGGATGATGAAGAATTCCCTGGAGAAGGCTGGGCACACGCCGAAGGGGAGGCACTCCCTGGGCACCATTACTTCTACTCCTCACCAGCCTCCGGCGCCCGTTCCTCTCCCATCAATTCTATGAAGACAAGGTCGTCCCACTCCGGACCACTGGAGGAAGCCTCCCGCCGCTTCAGCAGTCATTTCCATCACACCAAGCCTGACAATTCCCACAGCAGCTCCTCTCTCTCCTTCTCCTTCGCCAGCTGTCCGTCAGCCTTCGCTCTCTCCACTGCTGCTGCAACTTCCGTCCCCTCGACTTGTCCTCCTGCTGCCGAGGGGTCCTCCATGTTTTCCCCAGTTATGTCCACCTCCGTGACTACAGGGGCGGCTCCTCCACAATCCTCAGAGGGGCCCAAGCTCACCATAGGCACGGAGAGGGATGACTGTTCACCTGCTGCAGCAGATAACATCGCTCACCAGGATGACAGACAAGTTTTATTTCATTCTACAGTATGTCAATTTATGATGATATGCCTTGCCTGATTCCTGGTAATGAGGCTCAGGGTCTGCAGTCCCCTGAGCTCTCACCACCTGCTGCAGTAATCAATTGCTCACCAGCCCTCTCTGTGTCCTCTCCCCCGGTTCCTGATTGTCCGCCGGCCCCAGAGCAGAACTGCCAGATGATGGAGGAGCCCGTGGCCCTGGAGGACCCTGTTCCAGCACCAGCGGTGAGCCAGCCCCCTGCCGCCAAACCGGATGAGACACCAGCATGGGTCACTTTGCCTGGGGGCCCCAAAACTGCAACCACCATCAGGCCTGCTGTGGAGGCTGCTGCAGCAGAGTTCGTGGCCGAACTGGACCTCCAAAGGATGAAGCCCGAAGTTACATCGTTGCCTGAATCGATGGAGTCCTGGACAGCAGTGGAGCTCGAGCTCAGGCAAGTGCTCTCCTTCATTTTTCTCTTGTCTGTCTAAGAGCAATCTTTCCTGGCTCTTGGTGAGGGGGGCCGGGTGCAGCCACCCGCTGCACCTGAGCTTGCCTCTTCAGGCTCTGCCGTTGCCGCTGCCAGTGACCCTGATCCCTCTTCTCTGCATGTTTTGTCTGAGCTTCCTCCCAGGGCCACCGGGAATGTTCCAGTACCACCAGAGGTCTCTGTGGTTCCAGGCTTGCCACTCGAAGTCTCACTGAGTCCAGCTTCCCCCGCAGTGGAGGTCGTCGTGGGTGCCCTGTCCCAGCCCAGGACCTCCGTGGGTACAGCTTCAGCCCAGGCCGAATCCACCGCAGGTGCAACTCCTCCTTTGCCAGAGGCTGTCGTTTGGGTCCCTCCTCCTCTGTCTGGATCCCCGTGGGTGCTGCGCCCTAGCCTGAAGTCAACGTTTGTGCTGTGTTCTAATATGGGTCCGCTATGGGCATTGTGCTCCAGCCTGGGGCCCACCGTGGGTGCAGCATTGGCCCAGTCAGGGCCCACCATGGGTGCAGCGTTGGCCCAGCCTGGGCCCACCAAGGGTGCAGCATTGGCCCAGTCCGGGTCCACTGAGGGTGCAGTGTTGGTCCAGCCTGGGCCCGCAGAGGGTGCAGCTCTGCTCCTGCCAGGAGCCACCGAGGGTGCAGCTATGCTCCAGCCCGGAGCCACCATGGGTGCTGCTGTGCTCCAGCCCGGCGCCACCGCGGGTACTGCTATGCTCTAGTCGGGAGCCACCACGGGTGCTGCCTCTCTCCAGTCCGAAGCCACCAAGGGTGCAGCCCGGAGCCACCACGGGTGCTGCTATGCTCCAGCCCGGAGCCACCGCAGGTGCAACAATGTCTCAACCCGGAACCACCATGGGTGCAACCGGCCAGCCCGAGGACGTCATGGTCCCCCTTCCTCCTCTGCCAGACGCCGTCGGGGTTCCCCTTCCTCCTCTGCCAGATGCCGTTTGGGTTCCCCTTCCTCTTCTGCCAGATGCCGTCATGGTCCCCCTTCCTCCTCTGCCAGATGCCTTTGTGGTCCCCCATCCTCCTCCACCACCAGACACCATCGTGGTTCCCCCCCTCTGGCCCTGCTTTCCGTCATTGGGCCTTCCCGTGGGATAGTCGCCCCCTGGGTCACCCCTCCGGTCCTGGTGGCTTAAGAACTCTGGCTGGCCGCCCAAAAGACTGAACTGCTGGGTCGGGTGGTCCACACTCTCCGGCAGGCCACCCGACTCATACCACCTTGCTGTCCGGCTGGCCTGGGACTTCGGCCGGCCACCCGAACTATGTAATTCTGTGACCTAGGGGGCCCAGGGGTCTAGTGTTGTTTGTGGTGTGGGTCATGGGCGAGGTTTGTATTCCTCCCACCAGGGGTGGTGTTTTGCTGTACCTTTTTCTCTCGGGGGGGGGGAGGGGTCCTTTTGGGTGTTATCTGGGGGTATCTGGAATCCACCCCTTAAAAGGGGGGCTCTGTCATCTGTCTGAGTGCATGTTTTCACAGAGCTCAGACTCTCACTTTATTTCTAAGTTTTGTATTTTGGACTTGTATGTTCTTTTTGTTAATAAATGTCACAAATGCAGTTCAGTGCCTGGGTCTGTTTTCCCTCCCCGGAGGGGCATTCATAACAGATTCATCACCTTAACACCATACCTTTTGAGTTTTTTTTCCTTGCAGCATTTGTCGTCTCCTCCAGCCTGTTGCTTTTCCTGTATGGTTACTTCAGTATTGAATACATGTGTGTATGTATATACTGTATATATATATATGTTATGGAGGAACAAATAAGTTCAGGCGAGATGCGACGAGCTGGAAGGTTTCAGAGTTTTATTTCCTCCATCATCATGAGACACACTATAGCGCTGAGTGCTGTGTTGTGCTGTGTGTGCCGTGTGTGTGCTGTCTCTTGAGGCATGTATAGTAAGCTCTTTTATACAGACAAGAGAGAATGCATGGCACATTTGAATATTGATATACATATTGTCATGACCCGAGCACTATGCCTTGGTGCTCGGGTTATTCTTGTCAGGGTTTGACAGCGGCGTTATGATTCTAGCTCTCCGAGCTCTTATTCTGATAGTGCTCGGGGAGGCTTCTGCCCAGCTGTCAAACCCTCAACAGCTGTGCTGCATTTGTGGTCGTTAGCGCTCAGGCTATTTTAACCCACGCTGGCGATTGCATCTCGCAGCAGTGTCTTTTCACTTTCCCGGTTCACTCTCCGTCATGCTACGGGTGCCTGGACTAATTCATACCACGCCTGCTTTTGGTTTGACCGTCGTTCCCCGGAACTAGTAAGTGTGCTGTATTAGCCTTATTCCTCCCGGTGTGAATTGATCTCTGTGAGTCTCTGCCTTAGCAGCCTGTGTATCATTATTATTTCACCGTAAATAAAACTCACTGAACTCACTGGCGACTGTGTGGCGTCTTATGGTGGCTCGCGAGAGCCACCCATGACACATATCAGTCAATACATATCAATCGCGTGGCCAACTGGCACCCAGACTTCCTCTCTTTAATCCAGTGATGTATAACAATAGTCCGTTGTTCTGGTTGTCCCCCCAGGGGTTCTCTGTCCATATGCAATCCCTGCTGAGCATGAATAGTATCAATCTGTATTGTGCTGAGTGCCCACACGGCTCCCCCCAGAACGGTCAGAAGGGGCTGTGACACCCCCCCACCCCGTCGTTTGGCTCCAGCTCTGGTAGAACTGTCGGAGGGCATGTCAGTCCGTGGGGGGGACAGGGGAGGGGTGGAATGGACAGTGTGCTCCGCTCCGGATTCCAGCATATTGAATGGCCGTGGATTGTGGGCGCACGGGCCGGTGTGTTTTGTGTGTAATGGAACAAGACGGCGATTGGCCGGCTTTAGGGAGTGAGGTGCGGGAAAAGCACTGTGCAGGAGGAGGGGGAGGGGGTGGGAATAAGCAAGTGCCGGCCCGGGACGTTAAAGGTGTCTGGGCCACGCAAAAATTGTGTGTGGATCCGCGATGGTGAGGGACTTTCCCCAGTGACGGTGATCCACAGCGGCTGTGAAAAAAAAAATTATATCTCTGACTTCTCTCGCGGCTCGATCCAGCGAGGATGTGGGGAAGGCGAGCGGCCAAATTCCCCGAGGATGCGTAGTGGCTGTGAAACAACTGCAGCTGTGTGAGGGTGTGAGGCGGTTTGGCTTTAGGTGCAGGAGCAGCTCTAAAGTCATCGGGGAAAGCAATCAGCTAAATTCCCCTTGTGCGCCGTGGCTGAAAAACCCATACAAAGTCCTATGTGTGGGCTGCACATCTGCTCCAGGCAATTGAGCAGCCCCGAAAGTTCCGAGGGTGGCGATCAGCCATGTTTCTCGGGCATGTGCAGCGGCGGAGGACGATGTATCAGTCTGTGGAGCCGGTTCATCTCTGTGCGTGGTGCGCGCTTGGCGCAGTGACCACATAACTGGCAGTTGTGCTGTCCTCGTAATCCTGCGGTGTGTGTGCGGGGCTTCTGTGTGTGGGAGGTCCGCTGTCTGGAGTTTAGTCAGAGTCAGGGAGCTCGGTGGAAATCAACGCAGTCGGCATCGATGATTGTCCCTGTTCAGGCTGCATCCTTCGTTTTGCTCGTGTCGCGGTTCATGGTGCTTGTCGATCCGAGTGCTGTGCTCCGGAGCGCGCACTCCTGTGAGGATGAAGAGGTTGCAGGCGTTCTCTGGTCCTCTGGGATCCACAGCGCAGTGAGAGGGAGCAGACGGTCATTCTCCTTCGTCAGATCACCAGTGTGGAGGTAAAAGATCAAGCGAGGGGCACACCATGACGTGTGCTGGGGCTTCCTGTCCGGGTCGTCTCCGGGGTGTTCGACTCATGTTCCATTCTTCGTCAAGGGTCACCAGTGTGGAGGAACAAATAAGTTCAGGTGAGATGCGACGAGCTGGAAGGTTACAGAGTTTTATTTCCTCCATCATCATGAGACACACTGTAGCACTGAGTGCTGTGTTGTGCTGTGTGTGTCGTGTGTGTGCTGTCTCTTGAGGCATGTATAGTAAGCTCTTTTATACAGACAAGAGAGAATGCATGGCACATTTGCATATTGATATACATATCAGTCAATACATATCAGTTGTGTGGCCAACTGGCACCCAGACTTCCTCTCCTTAATCCAGGGATGTATAACAATAGTCCATTGTTCTGGTTGTCCCCCCAGGGGTTCTCTGTCCATATGCAATCCCTGCTGAGCGTGAATAGTATCAGTCTGCATTGTGCTGGGTGCCCACAATATATTATATAGGAACTAAAAGTATATTATAAACCCATTTAAAGTTAAAGCTGTCCTCACTACCAACTTTTGGGGCTGTGAATATTCTGTCCAATCTTTTTTTCTCCCTTAATAAACTTCATCAGTGTTTTATGTAGCACTGTGATGTTTCTAATGTCACTTTTTTGTGTGTGCAACTTTTTTGTCATAGTTTTACAGATTTTCTTGTAAATTTGCCTGCTTTTTGTATAAAAATGCAGTATTTTCCCCCATATTGTTTTCTGCCTAAATTCACAGTTTCTCAAAAATGTAACATTTTTCTCAAATTTGCATTTTTTGTCATGGAAAATAAGCCTTTTACCTTACATATTTGCAAAATCATTTAAATTTCTTAATTTCTTAATTTTTTTTTTGACTATTATCAAGTTCCTACTTTCTTCTTGTGAATTTATACTATTTTCTCCTAAATTTGCATGTTTTTTCTGGTAAATTTGGTAAATGTACATTTGTTATTTATCTTTTTTTTTTTTTGGGGGGGGGGTGGAATACCTGAATCCTAAATTTGAAAAAATGAATGTCATTGTAAAAAATTAAATGTCTAGATAATGAATCCGGCGGCACGGTGGCGGAGTGGTTAGCACTGCGGCAGCACAACAACTCACCCTTGGCCGGGGGATCCTGGGTTCGATCCCAGCCCCCGACCAACAGTGATCTGTGTGGAGTTTGCATGTTCTCCCCGTGTCTGCGTGGGTTTACTCCGGGATTTCTCCGGTTTCCTCCCACATGCCAAAAACATGCAGGTAAGGTTAATTGGCATCAAACTGGGGATTCTAAATTGCCCTTAGGTATGACTATGAGAGTGAAAGATGCTGGGATAGGCTCCAGCCCCCCCCCCCCCGCGACCCGAAAAAGACCCGAAAAAGATTAAGCGGAAGAAGATGAATGAATGAATGAATGATAATGAATCCAAAGTAAGTTTTTAATACCAGGATGATTTAGTCACAAATCTACTCACAGATTTGCTATTATTTCATGAATAAAACGGCACACCTAAAGTGTGGTGTGCTGTGTTCATAATGTCTCTGCAGACAGGATAACTGTAACTTTTGTCATGGTCCAGCTGATTAAATCCCAGTAGTGTCCTTAGTTCATCTGCTTGGTAAGAAATAGCCACATGGTGGCAAGTGGTGACATCATAAATTAATGAAAAAACATTAGTCCAGTCAGAATAAAAGTGTTAATCACCACAACTGATTAATAGCAAAATAAAATGAGTTAAGATTAATGGTTATTAAGCCTCATTCAGCAGCTAGATTAACCTCAGTTAATACTGATTGCATTGTTAAGATGCTATTAAGAGGGAAGAAGGGCAAAAATCTAGCATGAATTACATCCTCCAAAATTGTCCATGAAGTACCTCTCTTAAACCATTTGAACGTTAACTGTGCCTTTTCATATCAGGAGCAAGAATGTGGCAGCAGCAGGGTGAACCAAGAAGGAGAGGAGGTAAAGGTGACCAGAGAGGCACAGGGGGCACACATAACCAGGTAACAATAGTCAAAACTTGATTTCTGCCAGTGCTGAAATACTTAACACATAATGGGTATTAAGTAGGCCTGCTGCTTCATAGTGGCATAGAGTATTACAAGGCTGAATATACATTTGGTAAATTAGGGAAATAATTTTTTCAACTGTTACTAATATGGGAATGCCTAAATAAAGGGGTAAATAAGCCCTGTCCTTTTAGCAAAGCTAATGATTTTGCGCTCTTCCTCCACACTAGGAAACATACTGTATACTGTCATTTTTTGCTTAAAAAATCCTTTTCCTCTAAAAATGAAAAGAGACATTGGAGACAACTGCCTGTACTGATGACCTGACAGTCCTATAATGAAATGATTTTTTTTTAACCCTTATATGGGCAGAGATCTCAACCCCCCCCCCCCCCCGCCACCCCCAATGTTTGAAACAAAGTTATGCCCTTGAGCAGATGTAACAACAGTCATGATTTTCTTTTTATGAATTGTGTTTTAGCTCTGGGTGCATCAACTCTAAGACAGAACAGGGCACAACTGCTACTATGCAAACTATTTAAGCAATATTACATGAGAGGGATTACGGTATCAATGAATACAGTAACTGTGGGTGTGATCCGTCTAATGCCCAACACTAGCAAATTTTGATGTAAAATAAAGCTAGTTAGCCTATTCTTTCTGCTCACAGTGGCACTGCAGTGCAGAGGTTCCAGAAGTATTTGTCTTGGCAGAGAAAAACACATGAGCAAATAAAAAAATGTAATCTGCTATAGCCTATTACTGTCAAATAGTCAATGAATTTAGTGGAACTGTTGAATGAATGCAGTATCATACCTGAGCTCATGCATCCATCATCTACCGGAGGTCACGGGGGCAGCAGTCCAAACAGACTGCTGCCCATTTCACATAGCACCATGATCCCCATGATCCCTCCTGCAGATGGTGAGCGCACTAGAGGGTGGACCCATGTGGCTCCTTTGGGTACACTGTGTCCTTGATGTAACTTTTTTCATGGGGATCTACTGGACCACTGTTGCTCTGGCCCTTCACTCAGGGCCAACCTGTCTTGGGAGACCCTACCGGGGAGAACTGAGCCCAACCACATAGCTCCTGGGATCATTAGGGCACGCAAACCCCTCCATCAAGATACAGTGGCAATCCACGGAAGGGTGAGCTCATGCAGTATTGTGAATATCATCATGCTGTGATGTTGATTCATGAATTTCTTGAACTGCACTTGAACAGCAGATGTCTAAAATGTTCATTGGTGCAGCAAGTTTCTATAATAACCTTGCTATTGCTCTTTCTGTATCATTATGCTTAATGAATGATAAATTCATTGTGTCACTGGTGTATGTCTGTGTGTATGTGGACAAAACTTGCTTGCTATTGTAGTACCACCACCATTAAACACTGCCTGCCATATTCAACGGGCATCAGTGCTCGGATATAAATAAAACGAGTAATGAATCTGTTCAAATTTCAGTAACCATAACATACGACTAAATTTTTAAAGAGTAATTTCTACTCCCAAACTGTTCCAACACTTTTTATTACATTTTTGCTTTGCATTTCTGGTTAGCAGGTGTGATATTGCAATACATTCTTGTTAAGTTTAAAATCAAGCTTAAGTGCAGTTTCATGTGACACTAAAATCTACAAGAACAGATTCTAAAATGGTATAATGCCATACAGAATTCAGTAGAACTACATGAGTGCATGTTATGGTAGTTTTTCTACATATCCAAATGAGGTCATTAAGGCCTAGCAAGAGATTTTATAAAAACCAGAAAATTCTGCAGTTGTTAAATGATTTACATCCACCATCCAAACGCAGCATTTTCTTATACATTACTGCTCACATCAGCAGACTTGGTGGCCTTGTCCACTTTTAAATGATGTAAGAGAGATTTCCCACACAGGAAACATCAAAAGGCCAAAGTTTAACAGCCCTCTAATAAAGCAGTAGTTCTTACAACCTGCTTTTATATGATCCCGATATTGCACTACCGCTCTGTTAGGGCTTGAGGGACCAATGACTTATGTCATTAATGAACACTGCTTATCGCACTGCCTCTTGACCTGGACAAATGGTGGGACAAGACCTGATTTTCTTCTCTCTGCTTTTCTGTACTTTTCCACAAACATACAAACGATAGTCAAGTTGCAAAAAAAAAACAAAAAAAACAACAACAAACCTTTATCAATTTATTATTATAGTTTATTCCATTTTATATTATGAATCTTCCAATGAAAATAAATTCTTAAATCTTAATGGCAAATACTGATGACAAGAAGACGATTCATCTGAGGGGAAAGGGATTCTCTCTCATTTCTTCTCATTTCTGATTGACTCCTTCGCTCCTTCTCCTAACTCAGAGTACCTCTTGTTTTCTCTGTAGTGGTCTTGATGTTGTAATCTACACCTGGACAGGCGCCAAGCATGTCTGCAGACACCTATGTCAGACCGACAGAAGAAAAACAAGCCTGAAAAGAACAATTCCCCACAGCCTGCCTCCATCCAGGACATGCGCTCTGTGTCTTCCTCTCTGTTTGGCTGCCCTTCTGCTCCGCTGCGTATGCTCTCTCTGAGTTTTGAATGGGTCATGTGACTTCCTTCCTGTTGTTTTGATCCAGAGGTCATTATGCCTGAGGGTCAGAGAACCCCCACAACCACCCTCTTTACTTATAAGATGCAATCTGAACATCTTTGTCTTTTTTTTTTTTTTAACTTTAAATTGCACACACTTTGACAAACATATAGAAACACAAAGCAGAGCAGCCAGACCAGAGGAACCGGCCCCTTTTGAATCTGATTGAACTTTAGCAGAACTCTGTGTTCACGTCTTTATTGCGCTCTGAGGCTGACCTTTCTGTCTGTGGGGCAGAGCAGACAGCGGGGGGTTGGGTTTTGGCCTGTTGTTATGGCTCCATGTTATGGGTCCAGACACTATGACTGTTGATAAGGACTTTGAGCATCAGTCACCCTGTTTCTTTGTGCAAACAGAAGTGTATCATGAAGGATCTGCACTCCTAATACGGCTCTTTTAACATCCATTGACCAGGATAGCCATTATTTAAACAAGGCATTGAGCTCTGACAATTCAAGGTCATCAGATCATAAACTTCCTCCCCTAAATTTCCCCTTTGGGTTTTTAACATGCAATGTCCTGAATTGTCAAAGGTCCTACTACCTCACATTTTTCACATAGCAGCAGGCTTCTGTTCCTATCCAAACACTGTTCAAGATTCAGAACAAGTATCAGAGGGCCCCCATCAAATCCAGCTTGTTGTCATTACAGATAAGTGTTGTCACTGTCTAGCTCTGGAAAACATGTGACCACTGATGTATTCCTGTCATTTTGTGTGTGGTTGCACACGTTTATGTTGTGTTCATGTATGCACAGTGGGAGCATCAAAGGCTACGTGAACAGGGCGCTTCCCTCTCCACATGAACAGTACTATCTTTCTCTACGTCAGAGCTTTGACGAGTAGTCCTTCTGCTTACAGCTATTAGAAACAACATAACATTACCTCACTTATCAAAACTATTCCTGTCCAGAATGAGGTGGAACAATCTGTCTTGGTCTTTGTTTAATCAGCCCCCGCTTCAGACTGAATGAGTGATACAGATCTTCCACAAGCAGTTTATAGGCAGTCTTTGAGAACACATGGTGTTAAGAAGTCCAAATTAAACCTGTCGACAGATGCATAACGTTCTGTTCCTACCCTCAGTGCGATGAGCCCCAGGCATGAAGTCTGGCATAAGTTGAAGTACTTCTCACACCTTATCCTCGCAGAACAAGGTGACCCACTAGTGTCATGTCAGCCATTTGTGGAGCAAGAAGAGTTTAAAATACTTTGTAAAGGGTGAGTGTTACCACTCTTTACAGGAAGGCAAGTCAGAGATGGATGAGGCATTTTTTAGATACACAATTTTGACCATAAGTATAAGTTTGCTTGCTCACAGGGGATCGCCTGATTGCTGGGGTCTTTCTGCAATTGTGGGGGTTTCCCCTACAGTTGAAAGTGCTATGAGATGACTGTTGTTGTGAAATGGTGGTATTGTGGCAATGCATATTGTAGAGGAGTCAGCAGACAGCATCTTAGTCAGGATGCAGTGATTAAACATAAGAGAATAATAGACAGGGGGGTCATGGGAAGTTGGCAGGAAGAGGGAGCTGGGGGTTTAAGGGAAATGTATTGTGGGGTTAGATGTCATGCAGTGTGATGTGAAATGTGATTCGGGAGTCAGACTCGATCTCTGTTTTTAAGAATAGGGCTAAAACCTACCTTTTTGATATAGCCTACAATTAGGGAGGGATCATGTGTTTCTGAACCCTCCCTTAGTTATGCTGCTAATAGGTTTAGTCAGCCGGGGGACCTCCAGTAATGCACTGGGCCTCACTCCTTTCCTCACTCTCGATGAAATATTTTTTTTTGCTGGTCATTAACATTTGTTTGTTCTCTCCCATAGACTGAGTCCCCATCGTGCTGTTTGCTCTCTACATGTCTGTTCTTTTCTTCTTCTCTCTCCCCTCACCCCCCAGCCAGTCGCAGCAGATGACTGCCCTCCCTGAGCCTGGTTCTGCTGGAAGTTTCTTCCTGTTAAAAGGGAGTTTTTCCTCTCCACCGTCGCCAAGTGCTTGCTCACAGGGGATCGCCTGATTGCTGGGGTCTTTCTGTAACTGTGGGGGTTCCCCCCTACAGTTGATAGTGCTATGAGATGACTGTTGTTGTGAAATGGCGCTATATAAATAAAGTTGAATTGAATTGAATTGAATTGATGTGAAATGTCACGCAGATGTGAGATGATCTGTTGAGTTTATAAGGAGAAACCTGGTTTGGCTGTTCCATGCTTTTTATGTGTATGTCTGATGAGAGAGTGTTAATAAATTTCGTCTGCTCATAAACTGGCCTCCTCATTTCCAACACTCTCCACACTGGTGACCCTAGACGTATTATGGAACATGAGGCAAGAACCCCGGAGTCGGCCCGGACGGGAAGCCCCAGCAACGCGGCAAGCATCCCACAGACGGCCCGGACAGGAACCCCCAGCAACGCGTGCGCTGTTGCAGTCAAGCTACCGGACTTTTGGCAGCACAACCCGCGCTCTTGGTTCCACCACACCGAGGCCCAGTTTGCCCTCCGGGGAATAACGGCAGACGACACCAAGTTTTACCATGTGGTTGCAGCGCTGGACGCTCGCACAGCTCAGCAGGTAGCGAGCCTGCTCGACCAGCCCCAAGCCCACAACAGATACGAGACTCTCAAAGCTGCGCTGACCCGGCACTACACGCTCTCGGACTGAGAGAGAGCAGAGAGGCTCCTCAGGTGTTCCGAGTTAGGAGATGGTTCAGCCGTCGATCTGATGGAGAAGATGTTGGCATTAATGGGCATGGACGACGGACATTTTCTGTTCGCCCACCTTTTCCTCCGGCACCTTCCAACAGAGGCGAGAGCGGTCCTGGCCAATTCACCATTGCTGGCCGCGCGTGACTACCATGCGCTAGCCCAGGAGGCAGACCGGATCATCCTCACCACCAGAGCGCCCGCAGTCAACGCGGTGACGGTGGTACCCAGCGAGACGATCAAAGGAGGCGAGGATCCACCGACAGTAGCGGCAGCGGGGGCCCAGGAGCGCCAGAGAAACGCGCTCTGCTTCTACCACCGCCGCTTTGGAGAGAACGCACGCAGATGTGCGCCACCGTGCCAATTCAAGCGCTCGGGAAATGCCAAAGCCAGCAGTCGGTAGTAGCTGCGACTGCCGATGAAGAGAACAAGCTGCTCTACGTGACGGATTCGCACTTGGGGAGACGGTTCCTCGTAGACACTGGAGCCCAGAAGAGCATCATCCTGCCGACCTACGCCGACTGGCTGGCAGGACCTAGCGGCCCCGGGCTGGTAGCAGTAAACGGCTCGAACATTAAGAACTTTGGTGAGAGAACACTGGTTTTATCCCTACACGGCCGTACATACGAGTGGACTTTTGTCATAGCAGCACTGAAGTTCCCAATCCTGGGAGCTGATTTTCTGTGTGCACATGGTTTACTAGTTGATGTTGCGCCTGGTTAATGCACTGTCCTTTGATTCTCTCCCCTGTACAGCTTGAGGGGCCGGGCCAGTAACACAAGCCAACGTCACAGCTCCAGGCAGTAAGTTCCACACACTGCTCACTCAGTTCCCAGCACTCACGGTCCCGATGTTTTTGGCAGCCATCGCTAAACATGGGGTGGAGCACTTTATCACCACCACCGGGCCGCCCTTTTTTGCACGACCTCGGCGCTTGGACACAACTAAACTGGCCATAGCGCGCGAGGAGTTTGCCAACCTGGAAAGGTTGGGCATCATCAGGCGCTCAAACAGCCCATGGGCATCCCCGCTACACATGGTCCCTAAGGCTGAGGGGTCGTGGCGACCGTGCGGGGATTTCCACAGGTTGAATAACGCCACAGCACACGACCGCTACCCGATTCCCCATATTCAGGATTTTTCCATTCACCTCGCTGGAGCACGCATTTTTTCTAAAATAGACCTGGTCCACGGTTACCACCAGGTCCCGGTGCGCGCTGAGGACATACCAAAAACAGCGGTAATAACTCCGTTCGGTTTGTTCGAGTTCCTGCGCATGCCATTTGGGTTAAAAGGAGCGGCACAGACGTTCCAGCGCATGATGACGCGGTGCTGCGCGATCTCCCGTTTGTGTTCGTCTACCTGGATGATATCCTGGTAGCCAGTGCGTCCGAAGACGAACACGCAACCCACCTCAGGACAGTTTTCCAGAGGTTGGAGGAGCACAGGTTAATAATCAACCCGGCGAAGTGCCAGTTCGGCGTGACGGGGATTGATTTTTTTGGGGCACCGCCTCTCACCGGAGGGAGCGATACCCTTGCCCGACAAAGTGCGCGCTGTGGCGAACTTTCCCGGGCCTCAGACGGTCAGGGTGCTGCAGGAATTTTTGGGGATGGTTAACTTTTATAACCGTTTCCTCCCCCGCGCAACTCAACTCATGCAGCCATTGTACGCTGCACTCAAGAGACGGAAACCCGCGGATGGAGTCGAATGGACTCCGGAGCGAGAGCAGGCGTTCTCTGAGGTTAAAGCAGCCCTGGCAAACGCCACGCTGTTGGCACACCCAGACCCGGTGGCCTGGATAGCGCTCACTACCGACGCCTCAGGCGTGGCCATAGGGGCCGTCATGGAGCAACGCGTCGCCGGTTCTTGGCAGCCGCTCGCTTTTTTCAGCAGGGCTTTGCGCGACAGTAAGCGTAAATACAGCGCGTTCAACAGGGAGTTGCTGGCTCTCCACCTGGTCATACGCCACTTCCAGTTCTGGCTGGAAGGGCGCAGCTTCACCGCGTTCGTGGACCACAAGCCGCTGACGTTTGCAATGGCCAAGGTTTCAGAACCATGGTCAGGCCGGCAGCAGAGACAGCTGGCCGCGATCTCAGAGTTTACGACCGATATTCAGCATGTGTCGGGTAAACTGAATGTGGTGGCGGACTGCCTCTCGCGCGCGGTTGTGGCCCCGGTCTGCGTGGGGATAGATTATACAGCCATGGCTGCAGAGCAGATTAGCGATACGGACATGCGCACGCTCCAGTCTGGACTAACAGGGTTAAGGCTGGAGAGCAGAGTACTGCAAGATGGTATCCCCCCCCAATCTGCGACGTCTCCACGGGACGCCCGCGCCCGGTGGTCCCGGTCGTGTGGCGCCGCCGCATGTTTGAGTCAGTTCACGCTCTGGTGCACCCAGGAGTGCACGCGTCAGTCAAAATGGTGGGAGCGAAATTCGTGCGGCCAGGCCTGCGCAAACAAGTGAAAGAGTGGGCGGCAGCCTGAGTAGCGTGCCAACGAGCCAAAGTACACAGACACACGAAGGCTCCTTTGGAGCCGTTTAGTATACTGGCTAAAAGATTCAACCATGTTCACGTGGACCTCGTGGGCCCCCTCCCGCCGTCGCAGGGGTGCACGCACCTTCTGACAGTGGTGGACCGCACCACACGCTGGCCAGAAGCAGTCCCGCTGGCGGCAACCACATCCGTGGACGTGGCGCGTGCTTTTTTGACAACATGGGTGGCGTGTTTTGGAATCCCGTCGGACATCACATCCGACAGGGGCCCTCAGTTTGTGTCCGAACTTTGGTCCATGATGGCCCGCAGCCTGGTTGTTGCAATTCATCGCACAACAGCGTACAACCCACAGGCAAATGGGTTATGCGAGCGTTTTCATAGGTCACTGAAAGCAGCACTCAGGGCTTCGTTGACGGATGCAAATTGGGTTGACCGGTTGCCGTTGGTTTTATTGGGGTTGTGTTCTGCGCCAAAAGAGGATTTGGAGGCTTCCCCGGCCGAGCTGGTTTTTTCTCAGCCACTGCGGCTGCCCGGGGAATTTTTGCCAGATAATCCCGCACCGGACAGCTGCCCGTCTCAGCGTTTGCAGCATAGTGCAGACACAGGCACGCTGCCCAGCCCGGCTCACCACTGTTTTCCACGCGCTTTCGTGCCAAAAACTTTGAAGAACACGGAGTTCGTGTTCGTCAGACATGATGCCCACTGCCCTCCATTGTGCCCACCCTATGATGGCCCGTTCAGAGTGCTGGAAACAGGGGACAAGCATTTTTTGTTAGACTTGGGGGGGGCGTCGAGAGAAAATATGCATAGACAGACTTAAGCCCGCCTTTGTAGTGGCGGACGAGCAAGTGCTGCTGGCTCGGGCCCCTCGGCGTGGAAGACCCCCACTGAGAACTCCCCAGGCAAACGATTCACCAGGACAGCCACACAGGCAGATCGAAGTCCCCCCCCCCCCCCCGCCTTGGCCCACCCGCAGTCAGACACACATCCACTGAAAACTCTGTCTGGGGGTGGTGGTGTGGCAATGCATATTGTAGAGGAGTCAGCAGACAGCATCTCAGTCAGGATGCAGTGATTAAACATAAGAGAATAATAGAGGCGTCATGGGGAGTTGGCAGGAAGAGGGAGCTGGGGGTTTAAGGGAAATTTATTGTGGGGTTAGATGTCATGCAGTGTGATTTGAAATGTCATGCAGATGTGAGATGATCTGTTGAGTTTATAAGGAGAAACCTGGTTTGGCTGTTTCATGCTTTTTATGTGTATGTCTGATGAGAGTGTGTTAATAAATTTCGTCTGGCCTCCTCATTTCCAACACTCTCCACACTATATAAATAAAGTTGAAATTGAAATATTTGGACAGGTACACATTTGATTACAAGAGACAACAAATGTGAGACAAGAAGTCCTGGTTTAGGGAAAATTATATTGTGGAGAAAGAAGGCAGGCGAGGCAACAAGCTGGATGACACAAAAACTTTATTCTTTCTCCCACATAACTTACAGCAAAAGAGAATTCCGGGTCTCTGTGCATTCCTCTTTTATATCTTTAGTTACATGCATCGAGACCCAGAACTTCCGACCATAATACATTGTTGTTTGAACAAAGAATTGTGTGGGACATTAACATGACATAACGCCGGTGCCACTCCAACACCCTTCTTCCCTCAGTGGCTCCAGCATCTCTTACTCTCCCCGAGGGGTGCATAGATCCAACAGTCCCGTCTGATACCCCCCCCCCCGGTGACACCTCCTCCTTCGGTCCATTGTTCTCCCCTTCCCCCGTCTTCTCTGGGTGGAGAAACCCCCACACCATGCCCCCACACAGCTCCCCCTCGAACACCCAGAAGGGGCACTAACCCCCCCGTCCTTTGGGCTTGAGTCGGCGCCCATGGCGGCTGTAGCGAGGGGTTGCCGATCCAGTTGAACTGCCCTCCTGGTGAGGTGTACCGGAGGGCACGTCAGTCTTTGGAGTAAAAAAGGGAGGGGGGGGGGAACACATTAGCTTCGTGAGCGTAGGTCCCTGCCGAGGGATCACCACTTTGCGGAGCCACCAACAGTGGGCGTCTGTGCCGGGGAGCTTGGGCCAACACCACCTGCTCGTCTGCCAACGCAAAACCGGGCTTCAGCCTGTCGATGCAGACGGTCTCCCTACACCCCACCAAAGTCTAACACAAAATGCTTCTCCCCAGGTTCCAACACCCTGAACGGTCTGTCGTACGGTGGGCGCAATGGGGTCCGGTGCGCATCGTGCCTGACAAAAACAAAACTGGCGTTCTGCAAGCTTTTTGGGACAAATGTGCATGGAAAACAATGGTGGGCCGGGCCCAGTACGCTCACAGCCTATGTACTGTGTAAAAATTGCATGGACAGATCAGCCTTGGGCACAGGGTTTTCCGGTAAAAACTCTCCGGGGAGCCGCAGCGGCTGAGAAAAAATGAGCTCTGCTGGGGAGGCTGCCAAATCCTCCTTAGGTATGGAGCGCGACCCTAAAAGAACCCAGGGCAGGCGGTAGTCCCAATTTGTGTCCGTGAGCGAAGCTCTGAGCGCTGCTTTAAGCGACCTATGAAAACGTCCGCATAACCCGTTAGCCTGGTGGTTGTACGTGGTAGTGCGGTGGATTTTGACCCCCAGGCTCTGGGCCATAGCAGACCAGAGTTCTGAAATGAATTGTGGACCCCTGTCGAACATGATGTCTGATGGAGATCCGAAACATGCCACCCAAGTCAACAAAAAAGCAAGAGCCACTTCTGTGGATGTGGTAGAAGCCAGCGGGACCAATTCAGGACAGCGTGTGGTGTGGTCCACGATTGTTAAGAGGTGCGTAAAACCTTGCAACGGCAGGAGGACCCACCAAATCCACGTGAATGTGGTCGAACCTCCTGGCCGGGATTTGGAATGGCTCAAGGGGGGCTCTGGTGTGCTTATGCACTTTGGCCTTCTGGCACGCGACGCAAGCTGCAGCCCACTCTTTCACGTCTTTGTGCAAGCATGGCCAAACAAATTTCGCCCCCACTAGCTTCATTGAAGCACGCACTCCCAGATGCGAAAGGGAGTGGACCGACTCAAAAACATGACGGCGCCAAGAGCTCGGAACCACCGGGCATGGGCAGCCGGTGGAGATGTCGCAGAGCAAGGGAGGGCACCCTTCTTGCACCACCCTGTTCTCCAGCTTTTACACTCAGTAGGCGCAGACTGGAGCGCACAAATGTCTGTGTCCTCGGCTTGTTCCGCGGCCGTGGCAGGGAAATAAATTCCCATGTAGACCGGGGCGATTAACGTGTGCAACAAGCAATCGGCCATGACGTTGAGCTTACTGGCAACATGCTGAATGTTGGTAGTAAACTCCGAAACTGAAGCCAAATGCCATTGCTGCCAGGCCAACCATCATTCTGAGACCTTGGTCATTGCGTACGTCAGCGGCTTGTCGTCCATAAACGCGGTGAACTCACGCCCCTCCAGCCAAAACTGGAAATGGCGCATCGCCAGGTGGAGAGCCAGCAATTCTCTATCTAATGCACTGTATTTGTGTCCGTTGTCGCGCAAGGTTCAGCTAAAAAATGCTAGCAGCTGCCACAAACTTGAGATGCACTGCTCCACCTCTGCCCCTATGGCAACATCAGATGCATCTGTAGTGAGCGCTATCTGTGCAGACGATCCAGGTGGGCTAGCAATGTGGCATCTGCCAGTGCTGTTTTGGCATTTGCAAAAGCCTGGTCTCGCACGGGAGTCCAGTCGATGGTTTCCACAGGCTTCTTTTTTATAAGTGTGGCGTACAACAACTGCATCAGCTGGGCTGCTCGGGGAAGGAAATGGTTATAAAAATTAACCATTCCCAAAAACTCTTGTAGTGCTCTCATGATGCAGAAAATCCAACACTGCGCACACCTTATCCAGTAACAGGATCGCGCCCTCCAGTGAAATGCGGTGGCCCAAAAAATCAATCACTGGCACACCAAACTGGCACTTCGCCAGGTTGACTATCAGCCCGTGCGCTTCCAACCTCTGGAAGACTGTGTTGAGATGGGCGATGTGCTCCTCCTCGGACGCGCTGGCTACCAGAATGTCGTCTAAGTAGATGAAGACGAAGGACAAGTCGCGAAACACTGCGTCCATCATCCTCTGGAAAGTCTGTGCCATGCCTTTTAATCCGAACGCCATACGTAAAAACTCAAAAAGGCCGAAAGGAGTTATTACCGCTGTTTTTGGAACGTCTTCCACACGTATCAGGACTTGATGGTATCCGCGGACCAGATCCACTTTCGAAAAAACACGTGCCCCGGCCAGGTACACAGAAAAATCCTGGATGTGCGGAATGGGATAACGATCGTGTTCCATGGCCTTATTCAAGAGCCGGAAATCGCCGCACGGTCGCCACGACCCATTGGCTTTAGGCACCATGTGTAGCGGGGATGTCTATGGGCTGTTGGAGCACCTGACAATGCCCAACTGTTCTAAGTTGGCAAACTCCTCGCGCACGCTGGCCAGTTTAGCTACGTCCAAACGCTGAGGTTGCATGAACACCAGCGGATCTTTTGTCATTATAAAGTGCTCGACCCCGTGTTCGTTACTGTAGCAGAAAAAGTCGAGACCGATTGATTGATTTTTCTTTGTTTAACCAGTTATTTTGCTCTCCTGAGAAAAACAGTCCCTTCCAAATGTACCCAATTAACTGTTGCTACACACCTCCTTGAGCATAATATAGAAAAGAATAGGCTTAGTGTTATTTCACATATATGTAACAAAATTAACTATTGTCCAGTACAGTTTATGTACATACCAGTCACATGTTCCTGGAATTTCCCCATTGTGGGATTAATAAAGGCTTATCTTATCTTATCTCATCTTATCTTATCTTATGTTGAGTACAGTTTGTGGGTCACATTATTCGCTCCGGTGGCTAGTTAGCAGTTTAGCTTCAGCACATTTCCATGTTTGTGTCTCCATGCTTTGCTCACTTTTTCTTGGCATTTTTAGATGAAACAAAGACTCCATCACCACAAAGTTATTATGGTTGCTAGTTGAGACAATAAATCCAACTCTAACTTGTCTATTTTGTCGTAAACAAATGTGAAATATCTAGCCAGATGATAACAAGGGCAGGACTTCTGGGTCATGGAAGTCCAGATTTTTAGGACCGTCTCTTTTCAAACAGCACCTCACTGTGGAAATTAAGATATTGGCACAGTATTACAATTCCCACATATTAGATGCCACTGATATTAACAATAATTCAAAGATAATTAGAAGATCATTGAAGTGGAGTGATATGGGGGGGGGGGGTGAAAAGTTTGTAATCGTCAAATGTGACCAAATGTGGTTTATTTTTGAACATAGTCTCCCCTTTGGTCCACACACTTCTTCCATCAGTGTTGCAGCACATGGATCCCTGCAGTTGAAAAATAAACCATATTTGGTCAGATTTGGCCACTATGAACTTTTCAGCCCACCCCACATATCCAGGGATGAGAATGCTCCGCGGATCCGCGGAATTCCTCGAATTTGATCATGTCTAGGGTCATTCTCGTGAATCGTCTAAATTTGAGGAGAAAATTTTAGGGGGGGGGGGGGTATGTTATGAGCGGCGAGTCATATTTTCGATCGGCTGCTAAAATCCACCGCGCAGAACGCGCTACCCAGCGAGATCAGTAATGTAATGTAACAAGGCCACTGATTGGCTGACACTTATTGAAGCAACCAATCGGCGATTTTGTTATTCCTTTGTCATATCCAACACGTGGAGCGAAATGCAAATGGCGGACAGTTCAATCAACTGAGTTTTCCCGATTTCGTGAAAATGGTGAACCTAAAACTCACGAAAGACAACAAAGCAAGAATTTTAGAAATCGGCAAAGGGATAAGGAACAAGTTTCGTTGGGAATGGCTCGAAAAAACTGTGTCAATGACTGTAAAGATCGGTAAAAATACTGAAGTTGTGGTTGAAAAAATGGCCGACTTCATAGCGAAATGCAAAGTACCAGGGAAAGCCCAGTGTGTTTATTGTAACGATTTCTTGAGTTATGGATCTCGTGATTGTGTTGCCTTAGTTGAACACTGTTCAAAACAGAAACATCTCAAAATTGTGGCTACAAGGAGATCGAACTACTCGCTCGTGCTGCATTCAAAACGATCGATGGACACGGTCAAATTCAGATGCCAGTCAATCAAAGTTCATCACAATCGACCCCGATTACAGCAATTAGTGATCGGAAGACACATTCCGAGGTAAGATTTTTTTCTCGTTATAAGTAATGTACTTGAGATAAGTAATGTACTTGAGAATTTTCGCGTAATGAATTTGTTATGAGATAGCATGTGTAAGTTGTGACGTCATGCCTGTTTTGAAACACTAATTGCATTTGAATGCTGATTATTGATTGTTAATTGATAAATGTTATTACTTATTTTCTCACAATTTGAAATGCAATCTAGGAATTTTGAATATAATTTATCATTTTTTGTTTCACTAGGAGGAGTTACATAATGCATGTAAGTTTTTTTTATCATGGGTGGTGATGGGTTGCCTTTCCTAAGATATCTTTGCTTTTATTAGTAAACATAATTTCTTCATGGTCATTGCATAAAAATATTAAACATCTTTTAGGTTTTACTTACTTTCTTAGATTATCTTTCATAAAATATACTAATATGTGTCACGCCGCGGCGCTCATCAACGGCGCCACCTGCTCACACACCTGCTAATCATCAGCGGCGAGGGATAAAAGCCGCCTCGCCCTAAGCTTCGGCCTGAAGCCGTAGACTTCATCGCCCTTCCATGCGAAGCATCAACTCTTTCTTCAGCATCACGCTAAGCGGTAAGAAGATTCCTTACCTTACCCTTTCCAGTCTGCTCCCCTGTGCACAGGTGGATTCCTCGGCGGCGGACAACTCCGTCCCTCGTCCTTCCTCGCTGCTGCACCGAGTCCTGCAGGTGACTGTCTCCCGGGGTTCCGTCCTTGAAGTGCCTGCCATCAGTCAAATACAAGTAAGCTTCTCTCCCTCGCCTATTCTCCTCCTGTATTGGTGTGTGCCCGTCATCCTGTGTCTGTTCTTTCCCATAGGGTTGCCGGCTGAACGGTCTCCTGCCTCTGTGCCCGAAGCAGACGCCACCACCAATACATTTACATTCCGCAGACACACACCCATACATCCCTGTTGTTAATAAACAGTTTGAACTACTCTGAGCCTGTGTGTGTGCGTCTCCTGAGCCAAACGTTATGTCAGTACGGCTTCAGCAGAGCGGCTCGGCAGACGGCGGGCTCGCACACCGGTTTACCATCCTCGAGGCTCGAGTGGATCAGGTTGTTTATCAGCAACAGGTGATCCTAAATCAATTAGTAAATTTAACTAACCGATTGAACCGCCTGGACCCCCCGGCTCGCCAGGGTGGCGCGGCTCCTGCTGTTCCAGCGGCCGTCCTGCCGGCTCCAGTGGCACCGGTTCGGCTCACACCGATTCCGACCCCCGCCCGCTTTAGCGGTAAGCTCGGTGGAGCGCGGGGGTTCATTATGCAATGTGAGTCCGTGTTCCATCGTGTGCCCGGAGATTTTCCCTCGGATCACAGCCGAATTGGTTACATAGGGAACCTTCTGGAGGGGCGTGCGTTAACTTGGACCTACGCCGTAATGACGAGGCCCAGTTACGCCACCCTCACCTATGACCAATTCGTGAGGCGCTTTCTGGAGGTCTTTGACCATTCTCAAACCGAGACGGTCCAGACCGATCGGCTTCTCGCGCTCCAGCAGGGAAGCCGGTCGGCAGCGGACTACGCAGTCGACTTCCGGGTAGCGGCGGAGGAATTGGGCTGGGAGGAACGCTCCCTCTATGGCCTGTTCCTCCGCAGCCTCAATGATGATCTGAGGGATGAACTGGCTGGACGGGATATCCCTGAAACGCTAGCGGAGCTAACTTCTTTAGCCATCAGCTTGGACAACAGGCTGCGCGAGCGCTCCTCAGGACGGAAGTCGTCTACTTCGCGCCCTCGTAGAGTCTCGCTGCGCCTGCCCCAAGCTCGCCCCCTGGCGGCGCCGCCACCATCGTGCCCCGAGGAGTCGGAGCCGATGGTGACGGGCTGGACAAAGCTCTCCCCGGCAGAGAGACAACGCCGCCGTGAGTTGAATCTCTGCATGTATTGCGGAGACAGTCAACACACGGTGGAGCTTTGTCCACAAAAAGCCAAACGGCGGGGTCCGCGAGTCACTGTAGGGGGCCTCGCGGACGTCAATCGGTTAGGTCCACTCACTCAATTAAAGCTGCCCATCCGTTTCTGCCACAACCCCACTGGGCATCTCACCCACGCACTGGTGGATTCGGGTGCAGAAGGCAGCTTCATTTCACAGAGCCTGGCAACCCGTTTGGGCATCCGCTGTCAGGCACTGAAAAATCCCATCTCCCTTGTCAACCTCTCCCGTGCCTCCCTTGGGAGAGTGTCACACCAAACCATCCCCGTTCCGGTCATCATCTCGGGAAACCACCGGGAGGAGATGACCTTCTATGTCCTTCCCAACTCTGTGTCGCCCGTCATCCTGGGGTATCCCTGGCTTCGTCTTCACAACCCGGTCCTGGATTGGAAATCAGCTGGGGTATCGGCATGGAGTACTTTCTGCATGGGCACCTGCCTTCAGTCCGCTGCCTGCTCTCCGTCCGCTCCTCCCCCTGCGACGGACGTTGCACCCCCGGACCTGTCTCTGGTGCCTCCGGAATTTCACGACCTGGGTATGGTGTTCAGCAAAGCGAAAGCTATGTCTCTCCCCCCTCATCGGCCCTATGACTGTGCCATCAACCTCCGCCAGGGGGCTCCCTTACCTTCTGGTCGCCTTTACAGCCTGTCTGCGCCGGAGAAGGAGACGATGAGCGCCTACCTGAAGGAGTCATTAAGCGCTGGGATAATCCGCCCATCATCGTCACCCGTGGGGGCAGGGTTCTTCTTCGTGGGAAAAAAGGATGGGTCCCTCCGCCCTTGTATTGACTACCGGGCCCTCAACGATATCACGGAGAAGGACCGTTACACCCTGCCTCTCATGGACACTGCTTTCCACTCCCTCCAGGGGGCGACCTGGTTCACCAAGCTGGACCTACGCAGCACTTACCACCTCGTCCGGATCCGGGAGGGAGATGAGTGGAAAACAGCCTTCCGTACCCCGAACGGCCACTTTGAATACCTGGTGATGCCGTTCGGGTTGACCAACGCTCCTGCAGTCTTCCAGCGCCTCATTAATGACGTCCTCCGGGACTTCATCGGCCTTTTCGTGTTCGTCTACCTGGACGATATCCTCATCTTCTCCAAGTCCAGGGACGAGCACCAGGTCCACGTGAGGCGGGTCCTCCAAAGGCTGCTGGAGAATCGTCTGTACGTAAAGGCAGAAAAGTGTGAATTTTACGCCAGGACTACGTCCTTCCTGGGGTTTATCATCGCCCACAACAAGGTGCTCCCAGACCCAGAGAAGGTAAAGGTGGTGGTGGAATGGCCTACACCTGCATCCCGGAAGCAGGTGCAACAGTTTGTTGGCTTCGCCAATTTCTACCGCCGCTTTGTCCCCAACTTCAGTACCATCGTTGGACCACTGACCCGCCTCACGTCCCCGAAGGTCCCGTTCCGGTGGACCGAAGAGGTCGCTGCCGCCTTTGAGGCGCTGAAGGCGGAATTCTCCTCCTCCCGGGTCCTTCGCCAGGTCGACCCCGCGCTGCAGTGCATCGTAGAGGTAGACGCTTCGGACACGGGAGTGGGAGCAGTGCTGTCCCAGCGGTCGCCGGACGATGGCGCCAAACGACCCTGTGCCTTCTTCTCCCGGCGCTTGTCCCCGGCGGAGAGGAACTACGATGTGGGGGACAGAGAGCTCCTGGCCATCAAACTCGCCCTGCAGGAATGGCGTCACTGGCTGGAGGGGGCGAACCTGCCGTTTGTGGTCCTTACGGACCACAAGAACTTAGAATATCTACGATCTGCCAAGCGCCTGAACGCCCGCCAGGCGCGTTGGTCTTTGTTCTTCGCCAGGTTCCAATTTTCAATCACCTCCAGGCCTGGCTCTAAGAACGGCCTGCCTGACGCCCTCTCCAGGCAGTTCACTCCCGTGGAGTCAGAGGAGACGCCCCACTCCATCCTGCCCAGGTCGTGCGTCGTGGGAGCCATCTCGTGGGACATCAAGAGCAAGATTCGGAAGGCACAGGAGGTGGAACCTGATCCTGGCGGCGGACCGGAGGGGAGGCTGTTCGTGCCATCCGCGGTCCGAGAAGAGGTCATCCACTGGCTTCACACCTCCAAGCTCACCTGTCACCCTGGCACCTCCCGGATGATAGATCTCCTCCAACGGTCCTTTTGGTGGCCAGGCCTGCGGAGGGATGCAGCCCACTACGCCCGGGCTTGCCCAATCTGTGCCACCTGCAAGTCGGGAAATGCCCCTCCAGCGGGTCTGCTCCAGCCCCTGCCCGTCCCTGGCAGGCCCTGGTCGCACATCGCGTTGGATTTCGTCACCGGACTCCCTGCCTCCAACTCCTATGACACCATCCTGACCATTGTGGACCGCTTCTCCAAGGCCGTGCACTTCGTCCCCCTGCGAGGCCTCCCTACTGCCCTGGAGACGGCGGACCTCCTCGTCCAACACGTGGTCAGGCTGCACGGGATTCCGGTGGACGTGGTCTCGGACCGGGGCCCCCAGTTTTCATCTGAGGTTTGGAGGTCTTTCTGCAACACCATCGGAGCCAAGGTGAGCCTCTCCTCCGGCCATCACCCCCAATCCAACGGGCAGTGTGAGAGGACCAACCAGGAGCTGGAGGCTGCGCTCCGCTGTGTGTCCAGATCCAAACCCACGTCCTGGAGCAACCATCTTGCCTGGGTTGAATATGCCCACAACACCGCTCACTCTTCTGCTACAGGGATGTCCCCCTTCAAAGCGTCCCTGGGTTACGACCCCCCGCTGTTTCCGGAGCAGGAGAGTGAGGTAACTGTCCCGTCAGTTAGGGCCCATCTCAGGCAGTTCCGCTCCACCTGGACTGCCGCGCGCAATGCGCTCTTACGCACAGCGGAGCGCAACAGGACTGTGGCGGACCGGCATAGAAGACCTGCCCCGGCGTACAGAGTTGGGCAACTTGTTTACGTTTCCACCCAGGACGTCACTTTAAAAGGCGAGAGGAGAAAGCCGGCACAGCGCTTCATGGGTCCCTATCCCATCACCCGGATCATCAACCCGGTGGCTGTGCGTGTGGCTATTCCCCCCTCCCTCCGCATTCATCCCACTTTCCACGTGTCGAAGGTGAAGCTGGCAGTCACCGACCCCCTTTGCCCTCCTCCTGCAGCGCAACCCGCGCCCCGGATGATTGGTGGCCATCCGGCCTGGTCCGTCTCCTCCATCCTGGACTCCCGGCGCCGAGGTCGTGGGTTGCA
Organism: Pholidichthys leucotaenia; assembly: GCA_020510985.1. Taxonomy (NCBI): domain Eukaryota; kingdom Metazoa; phylum Chordata; class Actinopteri; order Cichliformes; family Pholidichthyidae; genus Pholidichthys; species Pholidichthys leucotaenia. The sequence goes on along the minus strand of CM035843.1, from coordinate 75,144,945 downwards.
ATACTTGGTGGACTGGGAGGGCTATGGGCCCAAGCATCAACAATGGGTGCCCCCGTCGTTTGTGTTGGACCCATCGCTCATCGCGGACTTCCACCGAACGCACCCGGATAAGCCTTCGCCAGGAGGCGCTGCTAGAGGGGGGAGTACTGTCACGCCGTGCCGCTCATCAACGGCGCCACCTGCTCACACACCTGCTAATCATCAGCGGCGAGGGATAAAAGCCGCCTCGCCCTAAGCTTCGGCCTGAAGCCGTAGACTTCATCGCCCTTCCATGCGAAGCATCAACTCTTTCTTCAGCGTCACGCTAAGCGGTAAGAAGATTCCTTACCTTACCCTTTCCAGTTTGCTCCCCTGTGCACAGGTGGATTCCTCGGCGGCGGACAACTCCGTCCCTCGTCCTTCCTCGCTGCTGCACCGAGTCCTGCAGGTGACTGTCTCCCGGGGTTCCGTCCTTGAAGTGCCTGCCATCAGTCAAATACAAGTAAGCTTCTCTCCCTCGCCTATTCTCCTCCTGTATTGGTGTGTGCCCGTCATCCTTTGTCTGTTCTTTCCCATAGGGTTGCCGGCTGAACGGTCTCCTGCCTCTGTGCCCGAAGCAGACGCCACCACCAATACATTTACATTCCGCAGACACACACCCATACATCCCTGTTGTTAATAAACAGTTTGAACTACTCTGAGCCTGTGTGTGTGCGTCTCCTGAGCCGAACGTTATGTCAATATGCAACTTTTTTATATTCCTAGTAACACTAACAAATGCACACATTAATAAATCAAAATGTTTGCAGAATGTCAGTATATTTTAATAAATGGGTGATGGACTTGGTGATGGAATTCTGTTAATATTTATAATTTATTTTACTTGGTTAAATTATTTTGTCTGTTCTAGAACTATGTAAATGTAATTCTGTGTCATTTCTAAACATTAAATAGTAGTAAAATATAATTTAGTATTATTACGTCAACATACCATTCAGATATCATAAATTTACACATGTGATACAGCAGCAGATTAAAAAGGTAAACTATAAATGCATTTGTACTTACTTCTAACTTTAAATATAAGACCACATTTGAGCATTCTAAAACACCAGATTTCATTAGCTCGGGGGTCTTGGGGGCCTGCGTCCCCCAAGACCCCCGGCTTAGTTTTCTCTTTTTTTCCCAAACCCCATTGTCATCCCTGCATATCCCCTCGTACATATTCTGTGAAATGTGTGGTTACTGGGGAATATAGTAACTCATATATATATATATATATATATATATACAGTATATACTGTATATATATATATATATATATATATAAAATCCCTAATGGCTGATCATATTACTTGGTCAGAACTAACTGCTGTATAAAAAGAGTCACGTTCAACACAAAGTTCAGAACATCTCACAAACTTAATGAAATGAAACATATTTTCTTTTGAAGATATATTTCCTTTTTGAAAACAAAACAATTACAAAAAACATGTCGCTCGGATGTTGAACAGGTAATTCACTAATTAGAAAGTTCAACAATGTCTGATATACGTGTAAAAGCATAAATGTAACAAAGCACAAAGCTCACAGCACCAGTAAACATACAGGGAACAGACATTGAGATGGTGACATCCTACAAGTACCTGGGTGTTCATCTGAACAATAAACTAGACTGGTCACACAATACCGACGCACTCTACAAGAAGGGACAGCGCAGGCTGTTCCTACTGAGGAGACTCAGGTCTTTTGGTGTACAAGGGGCGCTGCTGAAGACATTCTACGACACGGTGGTGGCATCAGCCATCACTTTTGGAGTGGTCTGCTGGGGCAACGGCATTACAGCAGCCGATAGGAAGAGACTGAACAAACTGATCAAGAAAGCTAGATCTGTCCTGGGGCAACGCCTTGACCCAGTGGAGGAAATAGGAGAGAGAAGGATGGTGGCTAAACTGTCATCTCTGCTGGAGTCTGAGTCCCACCCTATGCAGGACATACTGAACGCACTGAGGAGCTCATTTAGCAGTAGACTACATCATCCTAGGTGGGCAACCGAGAGGTTTCGCAGGTCCTTCCTACCTACGGCTGTCAGACTGTATAACTTAAGCAGGGCTGCTCGCAGAGATAGCAAAAAAAAAACAAAACAAAACGTGACGACCTAATAGTATTGATTGGAAAAGATGCAACAGACTTACACAAATGGTCCCTTCCAGTATACAACTAGGATAATATCAGTCGCTACGGAGAGTGACAATATGTATGGGTACATATTCATACTATGTAGGATAACTAAGTAGATGGTTATGCTGTTTATTCCATCTTGCTACAGTGCTCCGCACTGTGTATATATATTTATATATTTATGTGTACGTATGTATATTCACTGCTCTTATTTTTATTTTTCTTATCTTCTTAATTATTGCTCTGAGTGTTGCTATCCCTCTGTTGCTGCAATCCTGGAATTTCCCCATTGTGGGACTAATAAAGGCTTATCTTATCTTATCTGGATGGATTGATGGTATTTGTCCATGTATGTGCATTTTCCACATCCAATTCATTGTCTGTGTAGGAGAGTTTACCATCCTGGTGCCATTTTGGGTGTGGGATAAACAGATAAACAGATCTGACAGAATGGCCAGCAGCAGATGTGTCATAGAGTCGACCGATGAAGTGCAGCTCACTTTTGAAGCCCTTGGCCTCTAGATCCCTTAAAAAACCTTTATTGAAGAAAAGACAAAGTGCAAATATTGCTGCGGTTTCAAGCCTGAAGCGTTTAACAATCAATTTAAAAAAGACCATTTTGGAATATTTCACAGGTGGACAAGTCAATTGGAAACAGGTGTCATGAAAGGCTCAGTTGTTCACAAGCAAGAATGGGGTGAGGTTCCTCACTTTATGAACAACTGCATAGGCAAATACCATAGTTCAACTGTTTAAGAACATTTCTCAATGTACAATTGCAAGAAATTTAGGGATTTCCTCATCTACAGTCCATATTATCATCAAAAGATTCAAAGAATCTGCGGAAATTTCTGCTCAAAAGCAACAAGGCCAAAAACAAATATTGAATGCCCATGACCTTTAATCCCTCAGGTGGCACTATATTAAAAACCGACATCATTCTGCTAAGGATATTACCACATGGGTTAAAGCAGACGGACAGTGACATTTTTTTATTGAACCAATCAACAGATTGTATGAAAATATTCTATTCTGTCTATTCCCGCGATTTAATATGTGTCACCAGCTTCCATAAATGACCTTATTTGCTCATAGCTCAGCCTTCACTTAGTGAGGCTGCAGTACCGCCATCTCTCGATAGGTGCGGGCATTGGTGACGTCACAACAGCAATACATAGTAAATGGCAGAACGAGAGCAAAGTGATTCGGACAGCGATTATTTTCTCGAGTTTGACGACCTCAATATAAATGATGACATTGAAAATGAGGAATCGGATGATGAAGTAGTTTTGGGTGGTGCTGAGGGGGTATTCAGCCTTATTTGTGGGAAAGAAGTGAGGGTTATGTTGCCTGCCTGTGCGGTGAGCCTCATCAGAGAAACATTCCCATCTGATCACTACAAGGGATTTTGCCTACCAAGATTAGATTTGTGAACAATGATATGTAAATAAAGTTTTGTAAAATCATATATTGAGTTTATTAATGTTCATGTCAATGTTATAATTCTCATAGTTCAGCATTCATCAAGGTCGCATGTCATATACATTTGAATAATTTGAACACACTAAATTCTTCTCAATGTGAAAAGAAATATTACATACTATACCACCTTTGTATGAATGTTTGAAAACACAGCAGAAATATACAAAGAAATACAAAAATCAATGGAGTATCACTACAGATTAAGAAAATAACTAGTTTCCAGATATAGCAATTATTATATTCCAATAAATAACATTTCACAGTTATAATGGGCACCATTTTATGGTAGAAAATTGGGGTTCCATTTTTAAAAGCACATTTCTCTTACAATCTTAGGCTTATATTTATTTTTCTTAGCAAATATGTTGCTTCCCTAAAAATTGAAAGCTGAACTGTCATTGGTAATTACCTCCGCCAGGCCGAAAAGGCCAGGAGGAGGTTATGTTTTTGCCGGGGTTTGTTTGTCTGTTTGTCAACTCTGCGTTCTTCAACGTTTTAGGCACAAAAGCACGCGCAAAACACTGGTGGCCTGGGCCCGCCAGCGTGCCTCTGTTTGCGCGCAGCTCCAAAACCTGACACGGGCACCTGTCCGCCGCCGCATTATTTCCCAGAAATAATTTGATTTTGAAAATCATCCATTGCTTGGAATTCATTTAAAATGTTTAGTAAACATTTGCAGTGAATATTAAAAATACAAAACTTACCCGGTTTACTTCTCGTTTTCTGACAGCTGATTGCCTCGGTAGATCACCCTGGCTTTTCACGCCGCTGTCACTGACACTTGTCTCACAGTCAGACTGGGGAAGCGAGGGATATATAGTTGGAATAGCCGTTTTCTTTATCACCAATCTTTTTGCAAATTTCATTTCAAATTGCATCTTATTCTCAAAATCGCTGTAAACAAAATGTCTACTGCACATGTAGGGCGCTAACGAGGTGCAGGTGTGCGCGCAGCTGAGGCAGATGCCTGAGAGCGGCGAGCCGTGACACCTGCAAAATATATGTGGACAAGAAAGACTGACAAACCTGGGTACTATTTCACTGCAGTCTGCTTTAATACAGAAGCTGAAGCAATAGGGAACACTGTATGTCTCTGTAATTGAGAACTTTGCTTCTAAAAAACACAGGAGGATGGACTTCCAATATAAGTAACCGGTGAGTTAAACTGTCTTTCTTCAGCATGTTTTTTCCCCCTAACCGTTCTTATGATCATGAAAATATTTGGTAATTCCGAGAAATATCCGTAATCGCCGATTTTAAAACATAAACATCAAGTGTTGCATGAAGCAAAACACAGCAGTGGCCGACGACCGTGTGCGTGTGTTTGGCTGAGCTGACGTCACACAGTCAGTGGCCATCTTAGCCGCTGATCGCTTGGCTCTCCAGGGCAGCATACTTTCAAGAGCACATTGTCACCATATGCGACATTTGTTGAGACCAAAACATGTGCAGTTCGCTTTAGCTCGTCTCAGACAACAATTTCAGATATGAATTAGCAATATTGAATTTTCGTCTGTCCGTCTGAAAAAAAACACTTTCGAAAACCATTGTCAGTTAACAGTTCTTTGCTACATTTACAACTGCAAGTTCAAACTCTTCCAATTAAAAGCAAAAGCCAAATGAAAGCCTTTTCGTGGGCTGAAAAGGGCGAGAATGCCGGATGGCAAATAAACTTACAGGCAAAACGAAGCTACAACTGGTGGGATCGGAAGCACTACAAGACTGGATAATAACAGTATAAAGCTTCGTGGAGTGGGACCAGGAGCACAATAACTTGGCAGGAGAAACAACAGTATAAGCTACGACCGGACGGAACTGGGAAAACAACAGTAGAACGCCACGGGGAGTAGTACCCGTAGCGAACATATATATAGAGCAACACAAATTACAAACAGCTATGCATAATTAAACAATCACCAATGAAAAAACAGCCAGGAACAGAAAAAGCACGTGAGGGCAGACGTGAACAAAAGACACTGTCAAAGATAAGAGTCAAAGGAAAACACAGAACAAGACAGGAATAATGATGAAATCAAACATAACAATCCTGATAACAAAACAATGCAAAGATACGGGCTGTGCTCATGTCCCGGTAACAACAAAAGGCTCAAAATATGAATCAGGGCGAGGACATGGCACAGTCCATAGTCCTGATCCTAACACTTACATTGGTACTTGTGTCTTAACTTCATCATTCAGTTTTTATATTGTCATTCCGACAGAGGAAAATCGCAGTTGGAGAACTTCAGAGCAAATGTAAAGTGTTGATAGTTGCCAAGAGATGAATACTAATATGCACAGAATGAATGCACATCATCATCATCATCATCATCATCATCATCATAGCAGTCTGTCGGGGGTGACAATGACTGTTTCATTTAGGTCTGATCAGCTCCCTCCACGCAGCTCTGTCCTTCAGAGCTGTCTGTTGTGTCTGTTGGGCAGAGTATATTTTCTGCACAACACAAATGAGATTAATATTTCCTTAATTTGGTTAAAATTACAAATATGCATGTGAATTCCTTTGTTAAGACTAGTGCTAAACATTATTTTACTATCAGCCAAATGTCTGACACTGTCTAGAAACAAAGGGATAGTACTGCTAATTGTCCTTGCAAGTGAGCATACACTACCACCTGTGAATTTGAACAATTATTTCACACTGTGTCTCTGAGCAGTTTCACACATAAACCAGATCCTCTTTGTAGCAAATTTTATAACAAACAGGACTAAAAACAGGAAAAATAAATGCATAGTGTACATTTTTCTGTAGATCTGAAAGACGTTTTTTTTATACTTTCATTCTCCCCAGCACTCCAATTATGTGGTTAGCAGGCTGACTACAAAGAAGAGCATGTGCAGCAAAATGCAGCAATCTCACTCAAGCGCACACCCCATAATCAAAGGGGTGCTGTGTGTGCGTTGTTTTACGGTAATTATCATATGTAAATAACATGACAAATCCAGCATAAATATTTGATCCAGAAAAATTCACCCCCTCCTGTATACTAATACACAGATCTAGAACAGTGCCATCAGCAGGATTAGGCCATTGTAATAGAATGTGGGAAATGACTCCCATCAAATGAAGGATTTGAACTGGTATGGTGCCAGTATACTTATGCATGCCTCGGATGTGAAGGAAGAATGAAGAATAGATGACTGGAAAAAATAACACTCGTCTGGTTGCACAAATGCCGTGCTGTTTTATGGGGAAATAGAATAGATTTATTATTTTTAATCAAACTCAACAGCATCATTTTGAAGTTTTTTTTATGGTTCATTATCTTTATGTGTCAAGATCAAGGGCATAACTTTGTTTCAAACATTGGGGGGAGGGGGAGTGAAATCTCTGCCCATATAAGGATTTTAAAAAAAATATCATAGGACTGTCAGCACATCAGTACAGGTATTTGTCTCCAATGTCCTTGTTTTCATTTTTAAAGGAAAAGGATTTTTTAAGCAAAAAAAAAAAAAATGACAGTATAAAAAATTATTTCCCTGATTTACCAAATATATATTCAGCCTTGTAATAATCTATGCCACTATGAAGCAGCAGGCCTACTTAATACCATTATGCGTTAAGTATTTCAGCACTGGCAGAAATCAAGTTTTGACTATCGTTACCTGGTCATGTGGGCGGTGTGGTGGTGCAGTGGTTAGCACTGCGGCAGCACAGCAACTCACCCTTGGCTATGGGATCCCTGGTTTGATCCCAGCCCCTGACCAACAGTGATCTGTGTGGAGTTTGAATGTTCTCCCCGTGTCTGCGTGGGTTTACTCCGGGAGTTCTTCGGTTTCCTCCCACAGGCCAAAAACATGCAAGTTAGGTTAACTGGAGACTCTAAAGTGGCCCTAGGTGTGAATGGTAAAGGGATAGCACCGTACCGTGGCTGCTTCATCCATCCAGGTGGATGCCCTCAATTTCCCCTCTGGGGATCAATAAAGTATACAAAATCAAAAAAAAAAAATCAAAATGTGTGCCTCCTGTGCCTCCTCTCTCTCTCTCTCTCTAGTCATCCATACTCTTGCTCTCCCTCTGGACACCTGTGCTGATTCTCTGGTTATCTTTACCTCCTCTCTCCTCTCCTTCTTGGTTCACCCTGCTGCTGCCACATTCTTGCTCCTCATATAAAAAAGCTCAATTAATGTTCAAATGGTTTAAAAGAGGTACTTTATGGACAGTTTTGGAGGATGTAATTGCCAAAAACTTGAAAAGATGTGAAATATTCTTTATGCCTTCTTCCCTCTTAATAGCATCTTAACAGTGCAATCAGTATTAACTGAGGTTAATCTAGCTGCTGAATGAGGCTTAATCACCATTTTTCTTAACTCATTTTATTTTGTTATTACCTTTACCAAATTTACCAGAAAAAATATGCAAATTTAGGAGAAAATAGTATAAATTCACAAGAAAAAAGTAGCAACTTGATGATAATCAAAAAAAGATTATTTAAAAAAAAATCTAAAATTTAAATCATTCTGCAAATATGTAAGGAAAACAGCTTATTTTCTATGACAAATTTGAGAAAAATGCTACATTTTTGTGAGAAATTGAATTTGGGAGGGGGGAACAACATTTCAACATTTCAAAACTTTTTCCACGATTAATGTGAACTACAACCTGTACAACCCAGTTGAAAAACAAACTGAAATATTTTAAAGGGAAAAATAAAAAACTTACAATAACCTGTTGCATGAATATGCACACTCTGTTATATAAGTGGGGATGTGGCTGTGTTCAGAATTAACCAATCACATGATAAAAATCACGTGATTTTTAAAAATTATTCTGAATTTCATGTTTTTGGAATATAAATAAATATGTTTACTTGTTACTTGTTGCTTTTTTGTCCTTGGCCAGTCTCATGCCTGAACATTATATATACATTTTACGACACCCTTCTATGCTCTCTCCTTTCAAGAGATTAAATTTGTTGTGTGAATCATGTGTTGGACTTCACAGTGGAAAAACAAGGTGGAAAAAAGACCATACATTATGTGTAAGGTAGCGATCCTCACTATATTTTTTTTTTTCACAAGATCCACATTGGCAGAGCAAAGTCAAAGCGAGAGACACTTTTACAACAATATATCAAGTCAGCCACACAGATGAGCATTTCTACATATAAATTAGTCATCTCACAAAAAAATCTCACCCAATGCATTTTCAATTAAGACCACTTTTCTTGCTTTTCTGAGTTCACTGCCAGGTTGATAACGTTCATTGAATTTTGTTTGTGCTGTTATGAAATGGTACTCCAATTTGCTTTGTTTGAAACAGGTGTGGGTTTGCTTGAACATTAAGCACAGAGGGTTCATGCTTCGAAGGACAAATAAGAATTTGTCCATTTCTATTGAAATTTGCTATGGTCATCTTGCATGCCTCATACCTGGAGAAATATAATGTGGATGTTTGCGTGTGTGTAGTGTTCATAGTATATTTATGTAGCACATTTTTCATGTATTTGCTGTTTATAGAGAACCTAAGTCACGTCCCCTCTACTTCCTTAAATTGAAAAAATTCTCCATTGAAATAAATGGCAAGAGCAAAATTATGCTTTGATCCTGATCAGATTTTGCCACAAGTTACACATATGATGTCTGTCAATTTAAAAGATAATTTTCCACGAAAACAAAGTTGTCTGGTGTCGTATAATGACAGAGTAATGTTTCATCGGCGGCCTCCGTCGGTCTATGATGACCATGGAAGAGAATCCTAAACGTCAACTCTGCTGGAACAGCACCGCCTGTGGCTGAACAGGCCGATGCGCACCGGTGTTCTACCTTCCAGCGTTGGGCGTTGGTAGGATTCAAGCCTGGGCAGGAAGATATGGAGGACAAGATGTTACCCATGCAGCATGTCCCCCCCTCTCCACGTCACTGATGAATCCAAAGGAACAGCAGGGCTGCTATAGTTTGGCACCAGCGCCGTCGCAGGAGCTGCCAGAACGATGTTGAGCACAACAGAGAACTGCCTTAGGGACTCTGACTCCGGATTTTTCCTCAGGGTTGACTCCCGAAGTCTTTCCCGTGACCGGGTGTGCCGCAAGGCAGCGGAGGTTTGAAATCAGGGTTTACCTTCCCCTAGATGGGCTACCTTCCCAGGTTGACGAGCCACCATCTACCCGAAGCATCTGGTTTTAAGGCGCCAGAGATCCGCCCTCGCCCCTTCTCCTATTAGTAAAAGCAGTTCTGCCGGGCTTAGAGACTAAACCACGTGGGCAGGCTAGGAGTTGGACTTGGTTGTCAGAGGCTTTTCGAGACGCATGCCGTAAGGAGCATTTTGTGAGCACTGGGAGCTTAACCCCAGTGCCGCTCCTGACTATGACAACCTTGGAACAAAGAGTAATGTTTAGATTTTATTTAAACGACTAGTGGACAACTTCCATCATTCCACATCACTAAACTGTCATCGTGTTTAGTGCTATTTACATGGAAAATTCTCTTTTATATTGTCAAACATCATATATGTGGCAAAATTTGATCAGGATCAAAGAATAATTTTACTCTTGCCATTCATTTCAATGGAGAATTTTTTTCAATTTTAAGAAGTAGAGGGGGAGACTTCCGGTCTGGACACCATGGTGATAGCAGCTTAACACTGAAGCTCCAAGACCCCATCCATGAAAATACTTTGAAAATCAGATTTAACGGATTTTTGGAAGAGTGAAAATCAAAAGACAAAGTCATTATGCCTAAAGGAAAGCAGAAGAGATCGACATTTCCCAGGCCAAGACGCACATCGGCCGGAGAATCTGACCTGGAGGACATCCACTCGGAAGCAGAGGAGCTGAATGAGGCTAGCAACACGGTTAGCTTAAAAACGATAATTCAAGAATTAAGAGAATTTCGCCGAGAGTGTTGGGCCGAACTTCGTGAAATTAAAGACGAAATAAAAAGGGCAAACAGCAGAGTGGACCAGGCTGAGGACCGAATCATGGAAGCAGAGGAAAGAATAAAAGGGCTGGAAGAAACCGTGCTGGATTTACTTAAACGACAGACAAGACTGGAGGCTAAGCTAACCGACCAAGAAGGAAGACTAAGAAGGGCCAACATAAGAATTCATGGTCTGAAAGAAGGAGTTGAGGACGGTTTCACCACAATGGCTGCATGCGTGGAATCCATACTGAGAGAGAAGTTGGAAATTCCCCAATCCACCGACTTGAAGATAGAAAGGGCGCACCGTACATTAGCCCCAAGGCCGTCGGCGGAAGCGCCTCCAAGGTCGGTGGTGGTGAAGTTTTCCAACCTCAGAACAAAAGAAGAGGTTGTGAGACTGGCTTGGCAGAAAAAAGGATTTATGCACCAAGAAAGAAAAGTTTTTGTGGAGCACGACTATGCCCCGGAGGTCCTCAAAAAGCGTCGGGAATACAATGACGCTAAAAAGGTACTAAGAGAGAAGAAACTGCACTTTCAAACTCCATTTCCGGCGAAGCTGTGGGTTTTTTACAGGAATGAGACGTGTCTCTACAACTCGGCGGAAGAAGCAACCAGGGATATGGCGAGAAGAGGGCTCCCGGTAACGGTGTATAAACCCGCAGTAGACCTGATCGAAAGAATCAAGGCTCAAATGTGGTGAACACAGAGACCCTCAAAATCCACGGGCCAGCAGCGGGAAACCCAGCACCAGGGCTATAAGGAAAAACTGAGCGTTTTCAGGAGGGAATAACGATATTTTTAGTCAATCTGCGCATCCAACCCTCTTCCTACAAGGTAACAAACATTAAAGGAGATGCAGAATCAGCAAGTGGTAAAACATTTCATGGAACAGTCATAATATTAGAAACAAGAAAGTCTTTAAAAAAAACAAAACAAACTTGTTAAAATAGAAATGTGACAATGAACCACATGAACTCTCCACACTAACAAATACTGTATTAACGTGATTGTTTGCTGTGATGGTGGTGGGAAGTTGCGCACAATTTCATAGGGTATAGGCATAAAAAAAAAAAAAAATCATTACAAGTTCGGATTGGGATCTGAAATTCACGTTAAAAACATGGGACAACTTACAAGGGTAAGAGAGGGCCCTCAACACGTAACAGAGTTTGAGGAATTTCTCTCAGAGCCAACACACCATCAAGGCTCTTCTAAGGTCACTAAAAAGACCTCAGCTCAGGAAGATCTTTTGACAGTTTTTTGTTTTAAAGTTTTATATACTATGTTCTTAATGTTTTTTATGTTCTTAATGTTCTTTCAGTTTCTGAGTAGCATAAAAGAGGGCCACTACACTGTTATACTAAATAAGACAATACAATGGAGAAACAGGGTGTAACCAAAATAATCTCATATAATGTAAAAGGGATCCTGAATCCAGTTAAAAGATCCAAGATTCTTGGCAAAATGAAAAAAGACAAAGCAGGAATAATATTTTTACAGGAAACCCACCTAACAGACTTGGAGCACACTAAACTTAATAGACAAGGGTTTAAACTGATCTCTTCATCCTCATATGTCAGGGAGGAGGAGGGGGGTAGCGACATTGATCTCAACCAAAATTATGTTTGAAAAAAATTCAGAACACAAAGATAAAGAAGGAAGATTTAGCATGGTACTTGGTCGGCTAGAGGGAGAAGATATCACCCTGCTGAATGTATATGCACCTCCAGGGGCTAACTGGAAATTTTATAAAAATGTATTTGACCTAATGATAACTAAAGCCAAAGGTTTAGTGATATGTGGTGGAGACTTCAGTCTAAGACTGAACCCATACTGGGATGCATCAGGTAATTCTCTACATCAAAATAACACTCAAAGTAGAAAAACTCGGATGCTAAAAGAAATGGGAATCTGTGATGTGTGGAGGGAACTCAACCCCAGTGTAAAAGATTATACATTTTACTCAGCACCACATTCATCATACTCAAGGATTGACTATTTTTTTATGTTTAATAGAGACATTGGAAGAGTAAAAGCATGTAAAATAGGACTGATGGATCTCTCTGACCACACTCCGATCTATATGGACTTAAATATCCAAAAATACACAAATAATACATTTCTTGGAGGTTAAATTCAAATGTGCTGAAAGGACCACTGAAAGATGAATTGGAATCAGATATTCTCAGATATTTGGAAGAAAATGATAATGGAGAAGTATTCTCCTTTAATACTGTGGGACGCATGCAAAGCTGTAATAAGGGGAAAGATTATCACAAAACTGGCAATCCAAAAGAAACTGAAACAAGAAAAACTAATCACATTAGAGTCTGAACTTAAGAAACTAGAAAAAGAGCACAAAGACAACACTCATTCTAATGACTCGCTCAAAATTAAGGAAATTAAAAAACAAATAAACGAGATCTACACAATAGAAATCCAGAAGAAACTTACATTTTTGAAACAAAAATACTATGAAACAGGTTGCAAATCGGCAAAATTACTAGCCTACAAATTGAGGAAACAACAAACGGAGAGAACAATCTACAAAATCAGAGACCGAGTATCAAAGGAAATAAAATTGAGAATTCAGGAAATTCTTAAAAGCTTTGAGAATTACTACAAGAACTTATACTCCCTCAAAAAACACAAGAACGCATCCGAAGCCTTCCTAAATACATTAAATCTTCCCCAACTTACTGAGTCACAAAATAAAACACTACTGTCAGAAATACAACATAAAGAATTAGAAAAAGCAATTATGAAACTTAAAGCTAACAAATCCCCAGGAGCAGAGGGCTATACAGCAGAGTGGTACAAAACCTTTAAACAGCAACTATCTCCTCTCCTCCTGAAAACATTTAACTGTCCTCCACAAAGGGGAAATCCCCCCTCCTGGAGAGAAGGGGTCATTGCAGTCATACCTAAACCTGAAAAGGATAAATTAGACTGCTCCAACTACAGACCAATCAGTGTGTTAAATCAGGACTATAAACTTTTTACCACTATCCTTGCCAAAAGGTTAGAAAATATACTGACAGACTTAATTCATTTAGACCAAACAGGTTTTATAAGACAAAGACAGACACAAGATAACATTAGACGCACGTTACACATAATTCATCATATAAAAAATATAATTTAAATGCAGCCATATTGGGATTAGATGCTGAAAAAGCATTTGATTTGGTTGACTGGTCTTTCCTATATAGAATCTTATCCAGTTTCAATTTTCATAATGACTTCATTAGAACTATCCAGGCATTATATAAAAAACCAACAGCTAAAATAAGGATTAATGGTAAATTATCATCATCTTTTGAACTGGAAAGAGGATGTCGTCAGGGCTGCCCCTTGTCTCCACTGCTCTTTGCAATCTTCATAGAACCTCTGAGCCAATGGATAAGACAGAATCAAAAAATTCAAGGTATTACACTTGGTCAGAAGGAACATAAAATAGCACTCTTTGCCGATGACATCTTAATATACCTGGGGCAGCCGGACACCTCTTTTCCAGAACTAATCTCAGTTTTTTCAGAGTATGGAGAGTTATCGGGGTACGAATTAAACATGCACAAAACCCAAATTTTAACATTCAACTATGACCCAAATCAATATTTACTAAGCAAACTCAAAACTAACTGGGAGATGGAATCTATGAAATATCTGGGGGTCAATATCCCGAAACAACTCAACAAAATTATAACACTAAACTATGATCTACTGATGGAAAAATAAAATCTGATCTAGCAAGATGGAATATGATACCATTCTTGGGTACTGCACAAAGAATTGAAGCAGTCAAAATGAATATACTTCCACGTCTTCTATACCTTTTCCAAACAATACCGGTAGAACCTCCCAAAAAAACATGGCAAGAACTGGACAGAAGGATCTCAAGATTCATATGGCAGGGCAAGAGACCAAGAATCAGGTATAGAACCCTACAGCTAAACAAAGACAAAGGTGGGCTCGCGCTGCCAAATATCAGGGACTATTTTAAAGCCACACAAATTAAAACTTTAGTAGAGATATGTAACCCAGTCTACACTGCACAATGGAAGGAGATGGAATGCCAAATAACAAGTGGCATTCCCCTACAGGCGATAATAGGGAACAATGCCTTACCTAAACTTTTGAACAACACTAACCCGTGGATAGAGACCCCGCTAAAAATTTGGTTTAAGATAGTCAGAGAGAATCAAACTAAAGAACCCTATCAATTATTGCAATGGATTTCCTATGATCAGGACTTTACTCCTAATAAAACAGACACTAGATTTAAAAAGTGGAAAGTGAACGGACTGATAAAATATTACGATTTTTTTAAAGGGCAAACTTTAAGAAGTTTTGAAGATTTGAAAAAACAAGGTCTAGTAAATCAAGACCTTTACAGGTTCTTTCAGCTTAGACACCACATAAACAAAATACTTAAAAAGGAGGATTTGGAAAGGGCCCAGTCAGGTGTTCTGAAGGTTTTCTTAATGGCATATAAAGGGATCCCAGGGATCAGATACATTTCTAAAATATACCATGGTCTTCAAGATTTAAAAGGAGACAACACATCATATATAAAAGAGAGATGGGAAAAAGAGGGGAATTTCACTTTACAACTGGAAATGACACGGTGGTGGCATCAGCCATCACTTTTGGAGTGGTCTGCTGGGGCAGTGGCATTACGGCAGCCGATAGGAAGAGACTGAACAAACTGATCAAGAAAGCTAGCTCTGTCCTGGGGCAGCGCCTTGACCCAGTGGAGGAGATAGGAGAGAGAAGGATGGTGGCTAAACTGTCATCTCTGCTGGAGGCCGAGTTCCACCCTATGCAGGACATACTGAATGCACTGAGGAGCTCATTTAGCAGCAGACTACATCATCCTAGGTGCACAACCGAGAGGTTTCGCAGGTCCTTCCTACCAACGGCTGTCAGACTGTACAACCTAAGCAGGGCTGCTCGCAGAGATAGCAAAAAGACGTGACAACCTAATAGTTTTGAATGCAAAAGATGCAATAGATTTACACAATGGTCCCCTCCGGTATATAACTAGGAAAATACTGGTCGCTATGGAGGGTGAGAATATGTATGAGCACATAATCATACCATGTAGGATAACTAAGTAGACGGTTGTGCTGTTTCAGCCCATCTAGCAACAATGCTCTGCACTGTGTGTGTTTATATATTTACATTGTGGAATGTGAGAAATCACAGGCAGATTCATTTCAGAATGATTTATTTCACACTCACATCTCACGAGCACAGAACAGGCTGAACTTTTTACCAGAGACTCTCCTCTTAAGTTTCACGGCTTACATCACACACAACAGGACATTTGTATCACACTGCATTCAACCCCCTACATCCTTGACTCCTTCCTGCTCTCTCACCAGGAGGCTCCTGCTCTTTTGTCTCTCATGCTTATTCACTGTCCCTTGATTGAGATGCTAGAAAGCTGACTCTCCCAAGGTGCTACAAATACCCCCCCCCAGCATCTTAGATAGGACAATAGAATAACAGTTCACATGCTGTGATAGAACAACAGAACATCAGTCCACATGCTTTTTGGGCTTCCGTCTCCTCCCGTATCTGCTGTAACTGGGTTTTACCACCTCCGTGGCACCGTTGTGCCGATGGGAGGTTGCTGGGAGGGGGGGCACTTCGGTCTGTCCGTGTGGCTGCTCTGGCGAATCGTTTCCCTGGGGAGCTCTCCGTGGGGGTCTTCCCCGCCGAGGGGCCCTAGCCAACAGCACTTGCTCGTCCGCCAGAACAAAAGCGGGTTTGAGTCTGTCTATGCCAATTTTTTCCTTCCTACCCCCCAAGTCTAGCAAAAAATGCTTATCCCCTGTTTCCAACACTCTGAATGGTCCATCATAGTGTGGGCGCAATGGAGGGTGGTGGGCATCGTGTCTGACAAACACGAACTCCGCGCTCTTCAAAGTTTTAGGCACAAAAACACGCGGAAAACTGTGGTGGGCAGGGCCCGGCAGCGTGCCTGTGTCTGCACTACACTGCAAAAGCTGAGATGAGGAGCTGCCCGGAGCGGGATTATCTGGCAGAAATTCCCCGGGCAGCCGTAGTGGCTGCGTAAAAACGAGCTCTGCCGGGGAAGCTTCTAGATCCTCTTTCGGTGCGGAGCGCAACCCCAATAAAACCCACGGCAGCCTGTCTACCCAATTTGCATCCGTCAATGAGGCCCTGAGTGCTGCTTTCAGTGATCTATGAAAACGCTTGCATAACCCATTGGCCTGTGGGTTGTACGCAGTTGTGCGGTGAATTGTAACACCCAGGCTGCGGGCCATCACAGACCAGAGTTCGGAAACAAATTGAGGGCCCCTGTCGGACGTAATGTCCGACGGGACTCCAAAACGCGCCACCCATGCTGTTAAAAAAGCGAGCGCTACGTCTGCAGACGTGGTTGCCGCCAGCGGAACTGCTTCTGGCCAGCGCGTGGTGCGGTCCACCATTGTCAGGAGGTACGTGCACCCCTGTGATGGCGGGAGGGGGCCCACGAGGTCCACGTGAACATGGTCGAACCTCTTAGCCGGAATATGAAACGGCTCCAAGGGAACCTTCGTGTGTCTGTGTACCTTGGCTCGTTGGCACGCCACGCAGGCTGCAGCCCACTCTTTCACTTGTTTGCGTAGGCTCAGCTACACAAACTTCTCTCCTACCATTTTGACAGACGCGCGCACTCCTGGGTGCGCCAGAGTGTGAACTGACTCAAACACGCGGCGGCGCCATGCGGCCGGGACCACGGGACACACTCAACCTGTGGAGACATCGCAGATTAGGGGGGGCATGCCGTCTTGCAGCACCCTGCTCTCCAGCCTTAACCCTGTTGGTCCAGACTGGAGCGCGCGCACGTCTGCATCGCTAATCTGCTTCGCGGCCATGGCTGCGTAATCTATCCCCACGCAGACCGGGGCCACCACTGCGCGTGAGAGGCAATCCGCCACTACATTCAGTTTACCCGACACATGCTGAATATCGGTAGTAAACTCCAAGATCGCGGCCAGCTGTCTCTGCTGCCGGCCTGACCACGGTTCTGGAACCTTGGCCATCGCGAATGTTAGCGGCTTGTGATCCACGAACGTGGTGAAACTGTGCCCTTCCAGCCAGAACTGGAAGTGGTGAATGGCCAGGTGGAGAGCCAGCAACTCTCTGTCGAAAGCGCTGTATTTACGTTCACTGTCGTGCAAAGTTCTGCTGAAAAAGGCGAGCGGCTGCCGAGCCCTGGCGACACGCTGCTCCACGACAGCCCCTATGGCCACGTCTGAAGCGTCGGTGGTGAGCGCTATGCGGGCCGTCGGGTCTGGATGTGCCAGCAGTGCGGCGTTTGCCAGGGCTGCTTTAACTTCCGAGAACACCCGCTCTCGCTCCGGGGTCCATTCGACCCCATCCGCGGGTTTCTGATTTTTGAGCGCGGTGTACAATGGTTGCATGAGCTGCGCCGCGCGGGGAAGGAAACGGTAATAGAAGTTCACCATTCCCAAAAATTCTTGTAGCGCTCTGACCGTTTGAGGCCGAGGAAAATCCGCCACGGCGCGCACTTTCTCGGGCAGCGGGATCGCTCCTTCTGGAGAGACGCGGTGCC
This sequence comes from Pholidichthys leucotaenia, assembly GCA_020510985.1. NCBI lineage: Eukaryota > Metazoa > Chordata > Actinopteri > Cichliformes > Pholidichthyidae > Pholidichthys > Pholidichthys leucotaenia. The sequence goes on along the minus strand of CM035843.1, from coordinate 75,126,830 downwards.
CCAAAAAATCAATCTCTGTTACGCCGAACTGGCATTTCGCCGGGTTGATTATTAACCCGTGCTCCTCCAACCTCCGGAAAACCGTCGTGAGGTGGGTTTCGTGTTCGTCTTCGGACGCGCTGGCTACCAGAATATCGTCCAGGTAGATGAACACGAACGGGAGATCACGCAGCACTGCATCCATCATGCGCTGGAATGTCTGTGCCGCTCCTTTTAACCCGAATGGCATGCGCAGGAACTCGAATAGACCAAACGGAGTTCTTACCGCTGTTTTGGGTACGTCCTCAGCGCGCACTGGGACTTGGTGGTAACCGCGGACCAGGTCTATTTTGGAAAGAATGCGTGCCCCGGTGAGGTGAACGGAAAAATCCTGTATGTGGGGAATCGGGTAGTGGTCGTGCGCCGTGGCGTTGTTCAACCTGCGGAAATCACCGCACGGTCGCCACGATCCCTCAGCCTTAGGGACCATGTGTAGCGGGGAAGCCCATGGGCTGTTCGAGCGCCTGATGATGCCCAACCTTTCCAGGTTGGCGAACTCCTTGCGCGCTATGGCCAGCTTAGCTGCGTCCAAGCGCCGAGGTCTTGCAAAAACGGGCGGCCCGGTGGTGGTGATAAAGTGCTCCACCCCGTGTTTAGCGATGGCCGCGGAAAACGTCGGGACATTGAGTGCCGGGAACTGAGTGAGCAGTGTGTGGAACTTACCGCCTGTAGCTGTGACGTTGGCTTGTGCTGTTGGCTGGGTCACTCGAGCTATACAGGGGAGAGAATCGAAGGACAGTGCATTAACCAGGCGCCTGTTAGCAACATCAACCAATAAACCATGTGCACACAGAAAATCAACCCCCAGTATATGGTAATTCAGTGCTGCTATGACAAAAGTCCACTCATATGTACAGCCGTGTAGAGACAAGAGCAGAGTCCTCTCACCAAAGGTCTTAATATCCGAGCTGTTTGCTGCCACTATCTCGGGGCTGCTAGATCCTGCCAGCCGGTCAGCGTAGGTTGGCCGGATGAAGCTCCTCTGGGCTCCGGTGTCCACGAGGAAATGTCTCCCCAAGCGTGCGTCCGTTAGGTAGAGCAGCTTGTTCACTTCACCGAGGGTTGCTGCTGCTACCGACCCTCGGCCTTGGCGTTTTCCCGAGCGCTGGAATTGGCACGGTGGAGTACATCCGCGTGCGTTCTCTCCGAAGCGGCGGTGGTAGGAACAAAGCGTGTCTCTCTGGCGCTCCCTGGTCCCCGCTGCTGCTACCATCGGTGGCTCCTCGCCTCCTCTGGTCATCTCGCTGGGCTCCGCCGCTGCTGCGTTGACTGTGGTCACCCTGGTGGCGATGATGATCCAGTCTGCCTCCTGGGCTAGCGCACGGTAGTCTCGCGTGGCCAGCCACGGCGAATTGGCCAGAAGCGCTCTCGCTACTGTCGGAAGGTTCTGGAGGAAGAGGTGGGCAAACAGAAAGTGGTCGTCGTCCGTGCCCTTTAATGTCAGCATCTTCTCCATCAGGTCTACGGCCGAACCCTCTCCTAGCTCGGTCCGCGTCAGGAGCCTCTCCGCTCTCTCACAGTCCGAGAGCGTGTAGCGCTGGATGAGCGCAGCTTTGAGCGCCCCATAACTGTTGCTGGCTGGAGGCTGATCGAGCAGGCTCGCTACCTGTTGAGCTGTGCGGGCGTCAAGCACTGCGACCACATGGTAGAATCTGGTGTCATCCACCGTTACCCCCCGGAGGGCGAACTGGGCCTCAGTGAGGTGGAACCAAGAGCGCAGGTTGTGCTGCCAGAAATCCGATAGCTTGACTGAAACCGCACACGCGTGGCTGGAGGTTCCAGTCCGGGCTGTCTGTGGGATGGCTGCCGCCTCGCTGTAGCTTCCTGACCCGGCCAGCTCCGGGGATCTTGCCTCGTGTTCCATAATACATCTTGGGTCACCAGTGTGGAATGTGAGAAATCACAGGCAGATTCATTTCAGAATGATTTATTTCACACTCACATCTCACGAGCACAGAACAGGCTGAACTTTTTACCAGAGACTCTCCTCTTAAGTTTCACGGCTTACATCACACACAACAGGACATTTGCATCACACTGCATTCAACCCCCTACATCCTTGACTCTTTCCCGCTCTCTCACCAGGAGACTCCTGCTCTTTGTCTCCCATGCTTATTCACTGTCCCTTGTCTGAGATGTTAGAAATCTGACTCTCCCAAGGTGCTACAACATATTTATTCCATCTAGCTACAATGCTCCGCACTGGGTGTGTTTATATATCTACATATTGATTCCATCTAGCTACAATGCCCCGCACTGTGTTTATATATTTACATATTTATTCCATCTAGCTACAATGCTCTGCACTGTGTGTTTATATACTCATATATTTATTCCATCCAGCTACAATGCTCCGCACTGTCTCTCTCTCTCTCTCTCTCTCTCTCTCTCTCTCTCTCTCTCTCTCTCTCTCTCTCTATATATATATATATATATTTATATTTACATGTACATATATATATTTGCTGCTCTTGTTTTTTGTTTTGTTTTTTTCTCTTGCCTTCTGATTGTTGCTCTGAGTGTTGCTATCCCTGTGCTGTTGCAATCCTGGAATTTCCCCATTGTGGGACTAATAAAGGCTTATCTTATCTTATCTTATCTTATCTTAAATATGGGAAAAGCTAAATAAACAACAATGGAAAAGTACTTCATCCCTGCAGTGGAGAGAATTTGGATGGAAAAATTTGGTAAGATTTTTCAGAACACCTGCACAAAACAAATTTACTTGTAAGGGGTTGAATTGTTGGCGCCTGTGTGGTGAAAAGACTGCAAATCATTTTCATGTGTTTTGGTCATGCCCAGTTATCCACCAATATTGGACCAATGTACAGACAATATTGGGGAAAATATTCAAAGTAACAGTTCCCTTTTCTTTTGTAACTTTGTATTTGGGTTTACTACCAGAATCACTGGAAAGACGAGGGGAAAAATACTTATTCACTGTTTTAATATTGGCATGTGGGAATGTGAAAAGGATGAGACTGATCTCTCTCAAAGCAGCTTTATTCACATTCACCATCATCTCAACGAAAAAAGAGGATATCACAGGAAACTCCAAGGAAATTCTGTCTTTGTTCTTATCTCAAATGTGAGGCCTTAAATAAGTCACAAAGTAGGTCACATGTGTGGCCACCCCCCCCCCCAAACATTTAGATCGAACAACAGAATAACAGTTTGCATGCTGTGATAACATCATTGTACATCAATCCACATGCTGCTTGGGCCTCAGTCTTCTCCCGTATCTGCTGTAACCAGGTTTCACCGCCTCCACGGCACCGTCATGCTGGGGAGCTGCTGTCTGAGGGTGCAAACTTTCTGTCAGTCTCTGCGGGTGATCTGGGGAAATATTACTCTGGGAAACACCCCGTGGTGGCCTGCTGCGTCGAGGGGCCCTTGCCAACAGCACTTGCTCGTCCGCCACCACAAAAGCGGGTTTGAGTCTGTTTATGCCAACCTTTTCCCTCCTACCCCCCGAATCTAGCAAAAAATGCTTGTCCCCTGTTTCCAACACTCTGAACGGCCCATCATAAGGTGGTCGCAGTGGCGTGCGATGCGCATCATGTCTGATAAAAACAAACTCCGCGTTTTTCAAAGCTTTAGGCACAAAAACGCGCAAAAAACTGTGGTGCACGGGGCCGAGCAGCGTGCTTGATTCTATGTTACTCCGCAACAGCTGAGACGGGGAGGTGTCTGGAGCCGGGTTATCTGGGAGAAACTCCCCAGGCAGCCGAAGTGGTTGCGCAAACACGAGCTCCACTGGGGAGGCTTCTAAGTCCTCTTTAGGCGCAGAACGCAACCCCAATAAAATCCACGGTAACTTGTCTACCCAATTTGCATCCGTCAGTGACGCTCTGAGAGCCGCTTTCAACGATCTATGAAAACATTCGCATATCCCGTTAGCCTGCGGATTGTACGCGGCTGTGTGGTGAATTGTGACACCCAGGTTGCGGGCCATTGTCGACCAAAGTTCGGACACAAATTGAGGGCCTCTGTCGGACGTAATGTCCGACGGAACGCTGAAGCGCGCCACCCAAGCTGTTAAAAACGCGCGCGCCACCTCCTCGGCCTTGGTTGATGCCAGCGGGACCACTTCAGGCCAGCGCGTGGTGCGGTCCACCATTGTCAGAAGGTGTGTGCACCCTTGTGACGGCGGGAGGGGGCCCATGAGGTCCACATGAACGTGATCGAACCTCTTGGCCGGAATGTGAAACGGCTCCAAAGGAGCCCTCGTGTGCCTGTGTACTTTGGCTCATTGACACGCCGTGCAGGCTGCTGCCCACTCTTTAACTTGTTTGCGAAGACTCGGCCACACAAATTTCTCTCCTACCATTTTGACCGACGCGCGCACTCCAGGGTGCGCCAAAGAATGAATCGAGTCAAAAACGCGGTGGCGCCATGCGGCTGGTACTACTGGACGCAGCCGTCCAGTGGAGACATCGCAGATTAGAGGGGGCATACCGTCTTGCAGCACCCTGTTCTCCAGCCTTAACCCTGTTGGTCCAGACTGGAGTGCGCGCACATCCGCGTCACTAACCTGCTCCGCGGCAATGGCTGCGTAATCTATCCCTACGCTGACTGAAGCTGCCACGGCGCGCGAGAGGCAATCTGCCACTACATTTAGTTTGCCCGCCACATGCTGAATATCAGTGGTAAACTCCGAAATCGCGGCCAGCTGTCTCTGCTGCCGGCCTGACCACGGTTCGGAAACCTTGGCCATCGCGAATGTTAGCGGCTTGTGGTCAACGAACGCGGTGAAACAGCGTCCTTCCAGCCAGAACTGAAAGTGGCGGATGGCCAAATGGAGAGCCAGCAGCTCCCTGTCGAACGCGCTGTATTTACGTTCACTATCGCGCAAAGTCCTGCTGAAAAAGGCGAGGGGCTGCCAAACCCCGGCTACGTGCTGCTCCACGACCGCCCCTATGGCCACATCAGACGCGTCAGTAGTGAGCGCTATGCGGGCCGTTGGGTCTGGGTGTGCCAACAACGCAGCCTTTGCCAAGGCTGCTTTAACCTCCGAGAACGCTTGCTCCCGCTCCAGGGACCACTCGACCTTATTCGCGGGTTTCTGTTTTTTGAGCGCAACATACAGCAGTTGCATGAGTTGCACCGCGCGGGGGAGAAAACGGTTATAAAAATTCACCATTCCCAAAAACTCCTGTAACGCCCTGACCGTCTGCGGCCGGGGAAAATCTGCTACCGCGCGCACTTTGTCAGTAAGCGGAATCGCTCCTTCGGGGGAGACGCGGTGTCCTAAAAAATCAATCTGCGCCACCCCGAACTGACACTTCGCTGGGTTGATTATTAACCCGTGATCTCCCAACCTCCGGAAAACTGTGGCTAGGTGGCTTTCGTGTTCGTCTTCGGACGCGCTGGCTACCAAAATATCGTCTAAGTAGACGAACACGAAAGGGAGATCGCGTAGCACCGCGTCCATCATGCGTTGGAACGTCTGTGCAGCCCCTTTAAGCCCGAATGGCATGCATAAAAACTCGAATAGGCCAAATGGAGTTATTACCGCTGTTTTGGGTATGTCCTCAGCGCGCACTGGGACTTGGTGGTAACCGCGGACCAAATCGATCTTAGAAAAAACACGAGCCCCTGCCAAATGAACGGAAAAATCTTGGATATGTGGGATTGGGTAGTGGTCGTGCGCTGTAGCGTTGTTTAACCTGCGGAAATCCCCGCAAGGTCGCCATGATCCGTCAGCCTTCGGGACCATGTGTAGCGGGGAAGCCCACGGACTTTTTGAACGCCTGATAATGCCCAACCTCTCCAGGTTGGCGAACTCCTCGCGCGCTATGGCCAGTTTAGCTGCATCCAAGCGCCGAGCTTTTGCAAAAACGGGCGGTCCGGTAGTGGTAATAAAATGCTCCACCCCGTGTTTAGCGACTGTTGCCGAAAATGTGGGGACCGTGAGTGCTGGGAACTGAGTGAGCAGTGTGTGGAACTTACCACTTGCAGCTGTGACGTTGGCTTGTGCTGTAGGCGGGGCCACTCACGCTGTACAGGGAATAGAATCAAAAGAAAATGCATTAACCAGGCGCCTGTTAGCGAGATCAACCAATAAACCATGTGAGCACAAAAAAATCACCCCCCAACATATTGAAATTCACTGCTGCTATAACAAAAGTCCACTCAAAAGTACAGCCGTGTAGAGACAGAAGCAGAGTCTTCTCACCAAAGGTCTTAATCGCCGAGCCGTTTGCTGCTGTCACCCCGGGACCTCTGGAACCTGCCAGCCTGTCCACGTAGGAAGGTGTGATGAAACTCAACTGGGAGCCTGTGTCCACGAGGAACTGCCTACCCGAGCGTGCGTCCAACAAGTAGAGCAGCTTGTTCTCTTCCCCGAGGGCCGCGGCTGCTACCGACCCCCGGTCTTGGCATTTCCCGAACGCTGAAACTGGCACGGTGGTACACACTTGCGTGCCCTCTCTGCGAAACGGCGATGGTAGAAACAAAAGATGTCTCCTCCGCGTTCCCTGGCTCTCGCTGCCGCCGTCGTCGGTGGGTCTGCTACTGCTGCCCCTGGCCCCCTGCCATCTGCGGTCATCGCGCCGAGTTTTGCTGCTGCGGCCGTGGCCGCGCGCTGTCTGCTGGCGTTGACAATTCGCTGCGCCTCCCGGGCCAGCACGCGGTAGTCCTGCGGGTCCAACAACGGCGAACTGGTCAGGGTCGCTCTCGTTGCTGACGGTAGGGTCCTGAGGAAGAGGTGGGTGAAGATGAAGTGGTCGTCATCTGAGCCTTTCAACCTCAACATCTTCTCCATCAGATTAACGGGTGTGTCATCTCCCAACTCAGTCAGCACCAGGAGTCTCTCTGCTCGCTCCTCGACGGAGGGGGTGAAGTGCTGGATGAGTGCAGCCTTCAACGCACCATATTTGTCGCTGTCTGGCAGCTGCTCGATAAGGCTCTCCACGTGCTGAGCCGTGTGGTTGTCCAGTCTTGCGACCACATGGTAGAATTTTGTGTCGTCTACCGATATTCCCCGGAGGTTGAATTGTGCCTCAACCGCGTGGAACCAGGAGCGCGGATTGTTCTGCCAAAAGTCCGGTAGCTGGACCGTAGCGGCATTCGCTTGGCTGGGGGCTCCTGACGATGCTGGCCCCGGGGAACTCTCCTGTTGTTGCATGCTACGTCTTGGGTCACCAGTGTGGGAATGTGAAAAGGATGAGACTGATCTCTCTCAAAGCAGCTTTATTCACATTCACCATCATCTCAACGAAAAAAGAGGATATCACAGGAAACTCTCATCTCTTAAATACCCGGGACTCTCACAGCTCACAAGTCAATTTGCATCACAAGTCACATTGCATTATAATCACGTCACTTTGCATCACAAGTCACATTGCAATATAATCACCAGTAACAATGCATCTCCTCTATAATCTCTTAATATCACCCCCACAGTCTCAGGCCCTGCATACCAAAGCTAACATCTTCCAGCTTCCTGTTATCTCCAAGGAAATTCTGTCTTTGTTCTTATCTCAAATGTGAGGCCTTAAATAAGTCACAAAGTAGGTCACATGTGTGGCCACAGGCAAGTAAAAAAGCTCTAACAAAAAAATGGATGTTGAAAGACTGTCCTACACCTGAAGATTGGATTAACATGATTCAAGACATTTATTCGATGGAAAAGTTGACATTTGCACTGAGACAGGACATGGATGGGTTCTTGAACTTTTGGCAACCCTGGAACGCTTATGTGTCTTCCATCAGATCTAATCTTTGACAAATACCATTTCAATAATGGCTCCTCTCTTTGCTCCAATGCTACTCAGATGCTCTTTTATTTTCTGCTCTTTGTTTTTTTTTTTCCTGTTTGTTTTGGGGGTTTTTTTGTTTGTTTTTTGTTCTTCTTTTAATTTCTCTTTTTCTTTCACTTAAAAAAGGGTGTTGTAATAATTTTTTTTCCAATGTTGTCAAAAAAACAAAAAAGGGGGAATATGTGATGAAAATGTAAACAATGCAATGCTGTAATGACATGTATACCCTTTTCAAAAACTTAAATAAAAAAAAAAAAGAAGTAGAGGGGGTGTGACTTCAGCTCTCTATTATGAGCTACATTTTTTTATGTATAAATTACGTTGAAATTAGGTCCTTATAAGACGTTGACTGGACGTCCACAGCAACTATATTTGAACTATACTTTAACCTTGTACGGACGTCCTGTAGACGGCAAACCTGAATGCACAGAAGCCGTCCAAAAAACGACGTTGTAAAAAAACTTTCATCCACACCTTCTGGAGATGTCTTTTGTACATCTGACCATGACGTAAAAAAGCCGTTTCAACGTATGCTTGGTCAGTAGCCCCAGAAATTATGGAAGGCCATCAAAACCCTGAGGAGTGGCATGGTGAGCAATTCTGTTCCAAATGTGGTTCCTTTCAGTCTGTGGGAAATGAGTAAGGGAAAATCTTTAATGAACAGCCCTCGTACATAAATGTACTATACTCAGTATCACTACTGATTGGAGTGTATGTGTCAGTGCATAAATGGGTGTCTTTGTGTGCTCATCAGGACCTAATCCCTAATTTTCTTGGCAGATAATAAATGCAAATGACCTGTAGGTGACTTAAAACCAAATTAGGATAGGCCAGGCAGCTCATCTTAGCACCATTCAGCAGCTAGTCTTTCACCCATAAAGAAGAGCCAGCCATGCTAATTAAATTACTTTTACCTATTAAGTGGGGCAATTATGAGATTTAATTAGTTGGCAAATGGTTGATTAGATAGTTAACTAATGCTTGATTAAAAAGCGCTATGGTACTATGTGGCGTGGATTGTCATTTAGTCTTTGGGGGAGGGTAGAGGAGACCTAAGACTTCAGACAAATATGTGTAGGATTAAAGGAGAGCTGTAGGGCGTTTCCTCTCTGCATTTTGCTCCTTCAGACAAATGAAGGGAAGAAGGCCTGGACACCATCCAACTAGAGGAACTTGGCTTGAGGTGGTTTCATGACGTTTCTGCCCCTCTTGACCAGGCAGTGATGCTGGATCTTGAGCATTATGCATATTCCTCAGACCAAGTGATCGATAGTTTCACACACTCCTTCTGAATGTACATTTGAACCACGGCGGCATGTGAATTTTCTTCATAACTGATACATACATCCATTTACTCTAAGCCACAGTATAGAGCGGGGTGGTTTTGTTAATTGTCATGTAGCAAAAAAACAGAGGCCCTTAGAAAGACAACCCAAAGGAAAACAGCAGCACTGCAGTACAAACGGCAGGCTGCACTCACAGCATACTCTTTTCCAGTTGCCATGGAAGCAATCCAGAGATTATTGACATCATTTTAGAAAATTCCCAGGAATCTTACCTTGGCCTTAAACGCCAAATTTCCTTGACACCTCTCACGTGGAGAAACTGGCTCTGGAGCTCCTCCTGGTACATCCACATTTCAATAATTTAATGTTCAACACAGAAATCTTTAAATCCTCTGGATATATCTGTGACTGCGTGTCTGCACATACATTGCACATGCAGTACAGCTAATTATCTCCTCTGAGAAGCTCACCTGGCAGATATTTATGAGTGAGTGACTTTTCCTTGTATCTGTATGATTACAAAAGTGTCTCGGTTTGTCTGACATTGTCAGCAGTATACATTTTTGCTAATTGCAATGTTAATTAGCTTTATTAAAGACAGCCCCATCCTCCACTGACTGTAGGCTAAAGAGAACAGGATGGCGATGATTCAGCTGCTGGTGTCTGGAGTTAGAGAGGGTAGAGCAGATAGGATTCATCTTGTGTTACTGATCTGCTTTTCATGATTTATCACTTTATTTCCCTTTTCTGAAGTACGTGAGCATGGGATGATTGTGTCACTGGAGTGGTGGCCTAGTTGATAGAGTATCTGCCCCACAACCGGGAGGGTGGGAGTTCAAGTCCCGGCCGAGTCATACCAAAGACCATGTAAAAATGGTACTTCCCACCTTCTAGCTTAGTGTAATAGAATGGGGGAAGGAGAAGTTGTTTGTGGCAGTGACACCTCTGATTCTAGATGTGATTAACATTGTAGATAGGAGAAATGTAATTTTGTTCTACTGTACATGATTGACTGAATGATAACAGAGTTGGCTTTTTCTTGTGTGTCTGCATTAGAGAGTTTAATGGCTGTTTATCAAAATCAGATGGAGCAAGAATTTCCATGGTGGGAAAGTTGGTGTGCTAGTCTGCTGAACTGTTGACTCAATCCATATTTCATAAAGGCACAGATGAGGTTTGATGGGGTCAAAAGGATATGTCGTTGAACACTTTATCAATGAAACAGTAAAACAGTATCGCTACCATTTTTAATTATATGCCCTGTTCTATAGTAGTTTCCGTTTTATCCTTTTACATTTGCTGTCTGATGTGTTTCTTTGCCTTCTCGTTTAATCCCTATGCAGGTCTGCTGTGACTGTCTTTTTAATTTCTCCTTGTAAACCACCAGGGTGACTTATTTTAAAGCAGCTATAGTTACCTATTTTGAGCTTGAAGTATATTCTGGTTATCAACCCTTTCAGAGGTTTACCTCCTGCAGAGGTGGGTAGTAGTTATATTTTCTCAAGTATGCAAGTAACTTTTTCACAAAATTGTACTTACACAAGTAGTTTTATTAAAGGATTTTTTTTTTTACTCTTACTTGTGTACCTTTTTAAAGGGGAAAAAAATACCTATAAATACATGTGATCCTATGAGTTACTTTTAATTTCACTGATTCGAAAACTGGGTGGAAATGTGCTTGCTTATATTGTCATAACTTGTTCTCTGCAGAAATGACCACATCTTTGGTCATTTTAGTAAAAAATTAAACTTATTTCATTGACGGTGTGGATATTGTACTTAAGGGTCAGTTGCAAAGGAGTGAGGATAAAGTTTAAAAATTTATCACAAAAACATTGAAAAATTATAAGTTAAAATGCTAATGTATTTAAGAAAGTCACACTGTTATCAAAAAGTCATAATTTATGAGAAAAACTATATCCTATGCTGCCATACTGCACCTTACAGTCTAAATGGTACCTCACATTTCACTCTGCTCCTGATAGTTCTGTATTGTGCAGCGGGTATGATTCATATGTTTATACGGGTCACCATCTATTCAGCTATGATGTATATAGGCTTTTTATAGTAGTGTTAGTTTTACTTTCCATGGGTAATCCCTTTGACATGCATGTGTTTTCCGTCGTTTGGTTGTCTACTGTCATGCTGCTGTTACACTGCAGTTTCCCAGTTTGGGATCAATAAAGTACATCTATCTATCTATCTATCTATCTTTAAAAGAATTACAGGGTATTCAGATAGTGCATACCTCCATCAAGGATCTGTCCGTCTGTCTCTCTCCCTCTTTCCGTCCTCCATCCGTACATCTGTCCCTTCGACCGAACCTTAAATGTCATGTAGTTTTTACAAAATCCTGTTGCCGGGCGGACAATCACATTGCATTAAGAGATAGGGCCTTGGCGGGGGCATGTGCTCTTGGATCACTTCGAAAATCCAGTGGGTTCATCCGCAGCCCAAGAGCCACCTCTGAAGAAGATTTCATCAAAATCCATCCAGTGGTTTTTACGTAACCCTGATAAACAACAAACAAGCCGCACCAATCACATTACCTCCTTGGTAATGTGATTGGTGCAGTTTGTTAATGGACATAATAAATTCCAGTTTACAAGAAAAAAGTTATACATTCATGAGAAAAAGATCACAAATGTATGAAAAAAGTGCAAATTTATGAGGAAAAAGTTAAAAAAATTAAGATAAAAAATACTCACCACTGAAGCAACTTTTTTTTTTTACTAGATACTTCCTTACTCTCACAAGTAATTTTTGTAGCTACTTTTACCTGCACAAGTAATTAATATCATAAGGTAGCACTATTTTTACTTGAGTACATTCTTTTTTTGGCTTAGCCACCCACCACTGGTCCCATCAAGGCCTTCTAATCCATATTTGGCACAGATGTCCTCGTACACTACTTCAACAAGTAGGTTACACTTGTATGTAGTCCCAGACTGAACCTTACACCCTGCTATTATGTCAGAGCCAACTTTCACAGCCTCTAACTTGGGTCCCATCTGCTGTCACTGACTCTCGTCTCTGTGGCTCTGTTCTCCCTTCTCTCATCTTGTGCTGTCTTGATCCAAGTCACATGTTCCTCGCCATGGGTTTTCTACTCACTGCTAGGGTTTTTAAAAATGGTTTTCCTCTACTGGCCCCCACAAAACAGAAACACAGTCTCCACCTAGATATTTACTCTAGATAACATCACTTTGTCTCCTTGGGCTTGAACCTAAGGCTCATGTTTGATCAGGATATGTCCTTTAATTCACATATTAAACAGATCTCCACGACCTCCCTCTTTCTTTCATTGCAAGATAGGAAAAATCTTTTCTCTGAGTGATGCTGAAAAACAGAGAAAGGGCACATTTAGAGCTGCGTAAATTGACCATATGATACTGTGTGGCATCCTGGATTGTATGTGAATCTACTCCACCTCATCCCCGATGTGAAGCTTGTGAAATTTATCTCAATCGTACTCCAAAATCACTCCTTGTTTGTGGTAACATCTTGTGGCAAATGCAGCAGAAAATGTCAACTATGTAATGGCCTACCACAGGGATCTGCATTGGCCCCTGTGCTCTTTAACATCTACATGGCCCTCTCACAACATCAAACAAGTACAGTGCATCCGGAAAGTATTCACGGCGTTTCACTTTTTCCACGTTTTGTTATGTTACAACCTTTTTCCAAAATGGATTAAATTCATTTTTTTTCCTCAAAATTCTACACACAATACCCCATAATGACAATGTGAAAAACATTTTTTTTTTAATTTTTGCAAATTTATTAAAAATAAAAAACTAAGAAATCACACATACATAAGTATTCACAGCCTTTGCTCAATACTTTGCTGATGCACCTTTGGCAGCAACTACAGCCTCAAGTCTTTTTGAATATGATGCCAGAAGCTTGGCACACCTATCACTGGGCAGTTTCACCCATTCCTCTTTGCAGCACCTCTCAAGCTCCATCAGGTTGAATGGGAAGCATTGGTGCACAGCCATTTTCAGATCTCTCCAGAAATGTTCAAATGGATTCAAGTCTGGGCTCTGGCTGGACCACTCGATTCACAGAGTTGTCCTGAAGCCACTCCTTTGATATCTTGGCTGTGTGCTTAGGGTCGTTGTCCTGCTGAAAGATGAACCGTCGCCCCAGTCTGAGGTCAAGAACGCTCTGGTGCAGGTTTTCATCCAGGATGTCTCTGTACATTGCTGCATTTATCTTTCCCTCTATCCTGACTAGTCTCCCAATTGCTGCCGCTGAAAAACATCCCCACAGCATGATGCTGCCACCACCATTGCCATGGTTATGAGCGGTGCCTGGTTTCCTCCAAACATGACGCCTGGCATTCACGTCAGAGTTCAATCTTTGTCTCATCGGACCAGAGAATTTTGTTTCTCATGGTCTGAGAGTCCTCCAGCTGCCTTTTGGCAAACTCCAGGTGGACTGCCATGTGCCTTTTACTAAGGAGTGGCTTCCGTCTGGCCACTCTACCATACAGGCCTGATTGGTGGATTGCTGCAGAGATGGTTGTCCTTCTGGAAGGTTCTCCTCTCTCCACAGAGGAATGCTGAGAGCTCTGACAGAGTGACCATTGGGTTCTTGGTCACCTCCCTGACTAAGGCCCTTCTCCCCCAATCACTCAGTTTAGATGGCTGGCCAGCCCTAGGAAGAGTCCTGGTGGTTCCAAACTTCTTCCATTTATGGATGATGGAGGCCACTGTGCTCATTTGGACCTTCAAGGCAGCAGAAATTTTTCTGTACCCTTCCCCAGACTTGTGCCTCAAGACAATCCTGTCTCAGAGGTCTACAGACAATTCCTTTGACTTCACGCTTGGTTTGTGATCTGACATGCACTGTCAACTGTGGGACCTTATATAGATAGGTGTGTGCCTTTCCAAATCATGTCCAATCAACTGAATTTACCACAGGTGGACTCCAATTAAACTGTAGAAACATCTCAAGTGGAAGCAGGATGCACCTGAGCTCAATTTTGAGCTTCATGGCAAAGGCTGTGAATACTTATGTACATGTGATTTCTTAGTTTTTTTATTTTCAATAAATTGGCAAAAATCTCAAAAAAAAAAAATTTTTTTTGACATTGTCATTATGGGGTATTGTGTGTAGAATTTTGAGGGAAAAAAAATTTAATCCATTTTGGAATAAGGCTGTAACATAATGTGGAAAAAGTGAAGCGGTGTGAATACTTTCCGGATGCACAGTATCTGTATGTGGATGGCAGTGCCTACAAGGAAATACTATCTATCCTGGAGGCTGACTTCATCACAGTCTACAAATACCTTTTTTGTTGGCACCTGAAGCTGAGCAAATCCAGAACGGTATGCTCAATCTATCACCTAGCTAACCAACCAGCTTAAATGGAGCTGGAAGTAAGGTGGGATGGAAAGAAACTTGGGTGCCAATTTCCCTTGGCATTAATTCAATTCAATTCAACTTTATTTATATAGTGCCATTTCACAACAACAGTCATCTCATAGCACTTTCAACTGTAGGGGAACCCCGACAGTTGCAGAAAGACCCCAGCAATCAGGCGATCCCCTGTGAGCAAGCACTTGGCGACGGTGGAGAGGAAAAACTCCCTTTTAACAGGAAGAAACCTCCAGCAGAACCAGGCTCAGGGAGGGGCAGTCATCTGCTGCGACTGGCTGGGGGGTGAGGGGATAGAGAAGATGAAAAGAACAGACATGTAGAGAGCAAATAGCACGATGGGGACTCAATCTATGGGAGAGAACAAACAGATGTTAATGACCAGCAAAAAAAAAAAAATATTTCATTGAGAGTGAAGAAAGGAGTGAGGCCCAGTACATTACTGGAGGTCCCCTGGCTGACTAAACCTATTAGCAGCATAACTAAGGGAGGGTTCAGAAACACATGATCCCTCCCTAATTGTAGGTTATATCAAAAAGGAAGGTTTTAACCCTATTCTTAAAAACAGAGATCGAGTCTGACTCCCAAATCCAGATTGGCAGCTGGTTTCACAGGAGAGGAGCTTGATAACTGAAGGCTCTGCCTCCCATTGTACTTTTGGAGATTCTAGGTATTACAAGTAATCCAGCATTTTGGGAGCGTAGTGCTCTGTTCGGATAATACGGTAGTATCAGATCTTTTAAATAAAAAGGGGCCTGATTGTTTAGAGCTTTGTAAGTAAGAAGAAGGATTTTAAACGTAATTCTAAACTCTATGGGAAGCCAATGAAGGGAGGCCAGAACCGGAGAGATATGATCTCTGTTTCTAGTACCTGTTAAAACTCTTGCTGCAGCATTTTGGATCAGCTGAAGACTTTTTAAAGATGTTTTAGGACAACCTGATAATAAAGAATTACAGTAATCTAATCTAGAGCTAACAAAAGCATGGATCAGTTTCTCAGCATCACTCTGAGACAAGATGCTCCTAGTCTTGGCAATATTATGCAAATGACAGAAGGCAGTCTTGGAAACAAATTTAATATGTGAATTGAAAGACAGATCTTGATCAAAAATAATTCCAAGGTTCCTCACAGAGCTATTAAGAGAAAGAGTAACCGCATCCAAACTGAAAGTTTGATTTGGAAAGGCATTGCTAAGGTTTTTTGGACCAACAAGAATGACTTCAGTCTTACCTGAATTTAATAGCAGGAAATTACAAGTCATCCAAGCTTTGATTTCCTTAAGACAGGCTTCCAACTTGGCTAATTGATTACTATCATCTGGCTTCATTGACAGGTATAATTGTGTGTCATCTGCATAACAATGAAAATGTATACAGTGCTTTCTAATAATGTTGCCTAACAGAAGCATATATAAACTAAAAAGAGTAGGGCCTAGCACAGATCCCTGTGGAACTCCATGACTGAGCTTTGAGTTGAAAGAAAACTCATTAGTGACATGAACAAACTGAAACCTATCAGATAAATAAGATCTAAACCACTGCAACGAAGTTCCATTAAGTCCAACATAGTGTTTTAATCTATCAAGTAGAATATTATGATCGATAGTATCAAAAGCTGCACTAAGGTCTAAAAGGACAAGTACAGAAACAAGTCCATTATCAGATGCAATGAGGAGGTCTTTAGTGACCTTCGCTAAGGCTGTTTCAGTACTATGATGGATTCTAAACCCAGATTGAAACTCTTCAAGTAAACCATTTCCCTGCAGGTGGTCAAATAATTGCGTAGCAACAACTCTTTCTAAGATTTTTGAAATGAAAGGGAGACTAGAGATTGGTCTATAGTTAGCTAAAGCTCCTGGATCCAGCACTGGCTTTTTGAGTAAGGGTTTAATTACAGCCATTTTAAAAGCCTGCGGTATATGGTCTAAAGTTAATGAAGAATTGATTATATGAAGAATAAAGCTACCAATAAGTGGGAAGACTTCTTTAAATAACCTGGTAGGAATAGGGTCTAAAAGACAAGTTGAAGGCTTGGATGAGGAAACTATTTTGTCAAACTCTAAAAGGTCAATTGGAGTAAACTCATCAAGACAAATATCAGTTGAAGGAGTTGTAGTAGTTGCTGTATTTAAGTTAACGGTGGGAAGAATCTGATTGATTTTATCTCTGATGGATGAAATTTTATTATTGGAAAAAGTTCATCAAGTCCTGACTAGTAAGCTCTAAGGGAATGCTAGGATTGACAGAGTCCTGACTCTGTCAACCTGGCTACAGTGCTGAAAAGAAACCTGGGATTATTCTTGTTCTCTTCTATTAATGCAGAATAATAACTTGTTCTAGCTTTTCTAAGAGATTTTTTATAAATTAAAAGATAATTTCTCCAAGCTAAATAGATTTCATCTAAATTAGTGGAGCGCCATTTTCTTTCTAATTGACGAGTCTTCGGTTTTAAGCTACGAGTTTCTGTGTTGAACCAAGGAGTTAGAAATCTCTCATTAGACTTTTTCTTTTTTAAGGGGGCCATCAAGTCTAGAGTCTGATGCAGAGAAGCTGTAACACTATCTACCATGCTATCAATTACAGAAGGAGCAAGCTGTCTATAGCTTATTTCCGTTGTGTTGACACATGGCATAGAGGAAACAATCTGCATAAATTTGGTAACAACATCATCTGAGAGGCATCTACTGTAGTAATATTTTTCTTTAGGAGCCAAATAGAAATAGTAAAATCAAAGGTTAACAGACAATTGTCTGTCAGTACAGGGTTATGAGGAGACACTACCAGATTTTCTATTTCTATGCCATATGTCAGAACAAGGTCCAATGTATGGTGGAGATAATGAGTAGAATTTCCTACTTCCTGAGAAAACCCCATCAAGTCTAATATTGAATTAAATGCTGCATTAAGGCAATCACTATCTACATCTACATGTATATTAAAGTCCCCTACTATAATTATTACTAGATTACTATTACACTAGATTGCAGCCAAATGTTTGGTTCTCATCTCAAAAACACAGCAGACAAGGTTTCTAAACAAGTCAATATTATCAGGAAGCTTGTTGGAATGAGGTGGGGTCCCAAATTTACCACTCTTCATTCTTCAGTCCTCTGCAGCAGAATGTGCAGCTAAACACTGGTCTCACAGCACTCACACCAAGGCAGTCAATGCTGTCCTCAATCATGCAATGAGACCAGTCTCTGGCAATTTGAAGTCCACTTCAGCAAATATGCTTCCTGTGGTTTCTGATATTCAGATGTGACTTCCAGGTACTTAACCTGGCTGAGAAGTCTGAAGACAAGGATAGCATGGTTCCTGTGGTCTATATTAATCATATATCCCGTAACCTACATATGTATAAGCATGTGAGAATGTTTGGTGATTACATATGTAAAGCGACTTCACACCTCAGAACAGGACAAAGGGTCTCAACCACCAGTGAAGATCAAAGAGCATCCGAGGCACTGCGGTGGAGACCAGATAGGTCGCCCTGACCTCCCAGGGCCGGGTGGAGGGGTACGGAGACAAAAGAGGATAATTAAGTTAATGGGGGATGTCAGCTTTGTATGCATGTCTTTTGTTGTGTGTGAGTATAAGTACACAGAGCCGAATGTGTTCGCTCTCTTACTTCTTCTGCTGCTGCACTAGATGAGACTTGTTAGAGGAGCAAAGCTGATAATAAACTTTGGTTTATAAGTCACATCGCCTCGTCATTCCGAGCTCTTCTACAGTTCCCTCCATTGATGGCGCTGCAGCTTAAGACCTTATAAAAGTAAGTCTGGCAAATGTCGAACTGCTATACCTCACAAAGATGATTACTCAGTTTTGGAGGAATAAAATCCATGAATTTTTTGAATGTCCCACTTATGTTTATCATTTAATCTTTAACTGTGTTTATCTGTGTACTGTTTTGTTGTAAATACCATGAGTTAGGCTTTTAACAGCTAGAGAAAAAAAGCAGCAAGAGTAGAGCTGTGCCATAAATCCAAAGTAAAAAGGTGTATGACACAGTCCAGTTCATCTACTCAACTTTTTTTTTACGTTGAGTGGTGTGCAAATAGATTACGGGGTGTGTAAGTGCAAGAGTCACTTTGCATGTGAATGTGTCTGATTTTTTTCAAAGGCCAATCCGATGTGATGGATGTGTCTGGAGAGGCAGACCTCAAAGTCGTTAATTGAAAATTGAGGCAGTGTTGAGATGATGCTATTGATTTTCACACTCTTTGCAAGCAGTGTATGGAAGTCTGTGTCACCGCGAGCAATGGGTTAGAAGGTGGAAAGGGAAGAACAGCAGGGTCAGACCTTTAATGTCAAAAATGTGATATGATTGGGCGAACAGCTGAGAGGGCAAAAGGAGGTTGGAAAGGGGCTCATGAGGGTGAGCAATAAAGCGGGGCAGAAAATTGACATTTTAGAGCCTTAAAATCCCTGGAAAAGAGTCACCGTCCTTCATGTATAGTACAAGAATAACCCTAAACCTGAAGCCTGTGAAGGCTCCCAGCTGAGGGAATGACCCTACAAACGTGTGGCCTTCCTTCACAGCATTGATCAGACTGGAACTGGCCAGTCCCCAAGCCGTTTAGAAGTCACCGTAAACCTACCTATCCTCCAATCAGTGCTCAGGTAATCGATAGAGGTGGGAATTGTGTTTACTCCAGTGTTCCACAGCCTTTGAAATGCCTCAGATGGAGTGGCTGCTTTCATCTGCCCCCTCTGTCTCAGTCACAAATATATGAACAAGTAAACAAACAGCACATTGTGTCTGTGTACCTTCAGCGGTGATTTCTGGCCCAAAACAAGCACACAGGATCAATATTTATTTTATTCATTTATTTATTGATTGATTTTTTTTTTTAACATCAAGACAAAAAAAATTAAAAACAAGGAATCAAAACCAAAAAAAATAAACATAACAAAAAAATGCCTTGTACAAGAGGAGTGGGAAGAAGCAGTGCTTATATAGTCCCACCCCTTCTCCATACCCAATAAATTATATCATTCTAGTCATTATCCATCCCATAATTACATTCATTATACAATACCATAATATATAATGCATCTTATAATTAAATTATGCAGTAGAAATAATACAACAATGATAGTTTATAGTGACAATAATACCAACATCTAATAATAATTTTAATAATAATAAGTAAATACTTCTGGGATGTTTAATATAATTGTAGACAATATTATCATCATCATAATCACCATATATACCACCATATACCCCCACATGGCTTACAATACCTAGGCGCAATAAATAACCATATAATAATAGGTAGCCATATAGTAGTTACAATAACAATAATAATAATAATACCACCTGGCCTATATAATACTTTAAGTAATTCCATCCTAAACAGCAATCATAATACTATAATACCATTGTAATATTCTAGTAATAATGATATCAATAATAATAGCACTCAGCATATACTGTATATTCAACAATAACAACAATAACAACCTTTCTTCATTGAAGACACATAGTAATATTACTGTCCTTTATTTTTATATTGTTCAAAAATCATTTCTTTATATGTTGATTTAAATATATGGATGTTTGGACATTGCCTGTGTTTCTCCCCCAACCCATTCCACAATTTTACCCCACACACAGACACTCAAAAACTTTTCCTAGTAGATCTCACAGTATTAGGTGCATTTTAAATTTTGTATTCCCCCATAAATTGTATTTCCCTTCTCTCTGGCTAAAAAGATTTTGTATATTGTGTGGCAAAAAGTTTTTACTGACTTTAAACATTCTTCTTCTTGGTTGTCCATCGATCCGATGATGACCGTCCCTCATGTGTTAAGTCCTCTTCTTTCGTGAGCACAGAGATGGCTGTGTCGGCCGATCCTCAATCGGCAGACACAGCTGCAGTTGGGGCAAGGAAACTGCCCAGGTTATAACGCCTTTCTTCGTGCCCGTGCTTCAGCTACATCAGCTCGCCTTTTCTCTTCAAAGTAGTCTCGTGCCTGGGTAGTGAGGGCGTGCCAGCCTGGCCTGTCCATAGCCCACAGCTCTAATTCTTTGGGAAGGACGCCAGTGTGTCTGATGTTGAGCTTCACGCAGTCTTTGAATCTTTTGCGTGGTCTGCCTTGGTTCCGCTTCCCAGAGCAGAGTTTACCATACATGAGCTGCTTGGGCAGCCTGTGGCCATCCATCTGTATCACATGACCAACCCATCGGAGCTGGGCTTTCAGAATCATGGCCTTGATGCTGGTCATCTCAGCTCTGTCCAGAACCTCAAGGTTTGTGACCCGGTCTTGCCAGTGAATGTTCATGATCATCCGTAGACTTCTCATGTGGAACTTCTCCATCTGCTTCAGGTGTTTTTTGTACACGGTCCACGTCTCACATCCATAGAGAAGGCTGGTGAGGACAACGGCCCTGTACACTTTGAGCATCGTGGTCAGCTGGATGTTGTGCTGGTTCAGGACCTGAGCTCAGGGACGACCGAGAGCTTGACTAGCCTTGCAGATTCTGGCGTTGATCTCCTTATCCAGGCTGCCATCATTGCTGATGGTGCTGCCGAGGTATTTAAAGTCATCTACTGTCTTTAGTTGGGTACCCTCGATGGAGATAGAGGGGGGTAGGATGGTGGAGGCGGGTGCTGGTTGGAACAGTACCTCTGTCTTGCCGAGGCTGATGGTAAGACCAAAAAGGCGGGAGGCTTCTGCAAACTTATTCACGATGATCTGGAGATCAAACTCTGTGTGGGCCATGAGGGCACAGTCGTCAGCGAAAAGTGCTTCCAGTACAATCTTTTCTGCGACCTTGGTCTTAGCCTTCAGTCGGCGGAGGTCGAACAGTGAGCCATCAAGTCTGTAGATTAGATTAGATTAGATTCAACTTTATTGTCATTACACATGTGTGAATACAAGGTAACAAAACACAGTTTAGCATCCAATCAGAAGTGCTGTATCACAGGAGGTATACCCCAAGGTCCAAGTCCCTGAAGGCATGGTTGAGGACGCAAGAGAAAAAGAGGTTGAAGAGGACTGGGCCAAGAACGCACCCCTGCTTGACACCATTGCCGATATTGAATGGCTCCGATACCTCTCCACCTGAGAGAACCTGCCCAGTCTTGTTGTCGTGAAACTGGCGTATGAGGTTTACAAACTTGTCTGGGCACCCAAGCTTGAATAGGATGATCCAGAGGGCCTCCCTGTTCACCGTGTCGAAGCCCTTAGTCAGGTCGATAAAGACCGCGTATAAGTCCATATTTTGTTCTAGACATTTCTTCTGCACTTGGCGGACGGAGAAGATCATGTCCACGGTGCTGTGGTTTGAGCAGAATCCGCACTGTGTTTCTGGCAGGTTCCCTTCAGAGATGTTGTTAATCAGTCCGTTGAGGAGGACCCGGGCCAGTATTTTTCCGGCAATAGATAGAAGGGAGATACCTCGGTAACTGCTGCAGTCCGACTTGCTACCCTAATTCTTGAACAGGGAGACAACAGTGGCATCCCTGAAGTCTTTGGGCAGTTGTTCTTCATCCCAGATGCTGATGAGGAGGGTATGGAAGATTTCAAGGGCCACAGGACCGGCTGATTTGAATATTTCCACTGGGATTCCATCCATTCCAGGTGCTTTGCCTGAATTGGTCTGCTTAATCGCCTTCAAGACTCCGTCCATTGTAGGGGGGAGGTCGAGGCAGTTGACGGTGGATTTTTGTGGGATCAGATCGAGGGCATGGGGGTCTACAGTGGAGGGCCTGTTGAGCAGGTAGCTGAAGTGCTCTCTCCATCGCGCATTGATGCTGCTCTTCTCCTTCAGCAGAGTTGAACCGTCTGCAGACAGGAGTGGGGTAGTACATGGCTTGGCAGGTCCATATACTTCCTTGATGACACTGAAGAACATCTTGGAATTCTGCATGTCAGCGTATCTCTGCACCTCATCTGCCTTCTTCTCCCACCATTCATTCTGCATATTTTGCAGCGCTGCTTGTGCCTGTCTCTGGAGGTGCTTGAAGCGATCACGTTTGGAAATGGAAGTGGGGTCATTCTCCCACTCAACAAAGGCCTTCTGCTTGTCATCCAGGAGTGTCTTGATGTTCTCGTTGTTCTCATCGAACCAGTCCTGGTGCACTCGTTTCCTGGGGCCGATGGTAGTTTTTGCTGACTCCATCACCAGTGCTCTAAACTGTCCCACCTTTGTGTTGGGCAGCCAGTCAGGAGTCCATGGACAATCAGTCGGCCGTCCAGATCTTCTGCAAATTCACTACGTCGCTGAGGTTGTTCAAGTTTGGCGACGTTGAATGCTGGCTTGATGACTTTTGGCGTCTTGCGATGTGTTGGGGCAATATGCAGGGATAGGATGGATCTGACTAGACGGTGGTCCGTCCAACACTCTGCTCCGCGCATGGCCCTGGTGATCCTGACGTCACAGATGTCTCTCTGACGGCAAATGGCAAAGTCTATCAAATGCCACTGCTTGGATCTTGGGTGCATCCATATCGTCTTATATTTGTCTGCTTGCTGGAACAGTGTGTTTGTGATAGCAAGGTGGTTTTCAGCACAAAGGTTCAAGAGCATCAGGTCGTTGGAGTTCAATTTTCCAGTGCCGTGTGGCCCTAGCACGCCTTTCCAGTTACAGCAGTCTGTTCTGACTCTGGCGTTGAAATCGCCTAGCAGAATAAGTTTGTCACTGGGGGGAGTGTCCTTCATGAGCGTACTGAGCTCCTCATAAAAGACTTCCTTCACTTCATCGCTGCTGGTGAGAGTTGGGGCATACGCGCTGATGAGGGTAACGTGCCGGTTATGGTTAAGGGGGAAACGGAGTTTCATCAGCCATTCATTAACTGACGTTGGTAGGTCAGGAAGTTGCTTGAGAACCGCTGTCTTGATGGCCAGTCCTACTCCATGGATCCTCTCTTCATCTTTAGCCTTGCCTTTCCAGAAGAAGGTGTAGTCACCTTTTAGTTCGGCCACAGATCCTTGTTCGGCTAGTCTGGTCTCGCTGAGGGCCACGATGTCAATGCTAGTTCCCTTGTAATGAGGGCTGTTCTTCTCTCAGGCCTCGAGGAGGCATCTCTGTCCATGAGCGTGTGTACATTCCACGCACCAAGAATTAGTTTCTTTCTTCTTTGGTTTTGACCGCTTGGGGGGTAGAACTGCCAGCCGCGGTATGCTGGCCAGTTGGAAGGGACAAGCATTTGTTTGAGACACATTTTCTAGTCTCCTCCCTCATGTGAGGGTGAGCAGTGCTGTCCTAAAGAGGCTGCTCAGTCACCTGGGGGAACGCCGAATTCCACTGTTGTCCCGGGGTCAGAAGGAGAGCGACTATTGCCACCAAGCCGCCTGCGTGCAGGGTTCAAGCTACAACTGCCAGTGGTCACCTCCACCCGTTGCTTCACTCGTTCCCCATCGCCGCAGGACTGTTGTAGGGTTGTGAGGACTAACACACACGAGAAAAACCTGTGCGGGAAAGTTTTTTTAAAAGTGGGAAAGTCGATGCACAGGGGCAATCCCACTCTCTCGGCCTCAAAAACCAAGATCTGGTGGTACGAAAAGAGCCATCACAACCAGGGACTTCCTCGGCTGCAGTGGATGACCACGACGTCTATAGTGCCTTGCCGTGCCCTTGCGTTCCACAACGCCTGCTGTCACTGCCTTCATGACCGTTGGGACAAAAGATGACCTCATCCACTCAATCTGCCGACTACAGTCAGGTTCAGGTTCAGGTTCAGGTTACTTTATTTGTACCCGTAGGTAGATTTGTTTTGCAGTCTGGTGACATCCATATTTACAAGCCACTAATTACATTCAACATAGACACAAACACAGGCACACATCTTACAAAATAGGTAAATATAAAATATGTACAATATAATTTTTATAGCTTGTTCAACTCTTTGACAGCAGTAGGGACAAAGCTGTTTTTGTAGCGCTGGGTTTTGCTTTTTGGATTAGTTAAACAGGGTAGGCTACCCTCACCTGCTTCAGCCCGCCTGCCAAAGCGGTTTACCGGGGTGTGGCCGCTGCGCATGCTACAGCTTCAAGGAGCCACAGGTGACAGTTGGGTGCCAGGTGGGAACCAATGTAGAATGAGTTGTCCTAAAAAGAACATGGCAAGCATCCCCTACAGTGGTACTATCCTCCCCCCCCCCCAGACACCCCAGACACTAATATTTTGCAATATTAGCAATGAATTAGATAATAAATTTGGTGTTGACCAGTGTAATTGTTACCCCAGACCTCTATACCATAGGTCAAGTATTGGAAGTACTAATGAGCAATACAAGATATGAAGTGATTCGTAATCTAGGACTTGCTTAATTTTATTTACAATTGCAATACTTTTTGCCACTTTGTTTTGTATGTATCTGATGTGTGGTTTTCAACTAATTTTATCATCCAGGATTACACCCCAAAATTTGATCACCTTAACATTTTCATTAATTACATTATCTATATGAATATGTTTATCTTCTTTATTTTTACAATTACCAAATATTATTACCTTAGTTTTATCTATATTTAGTGATAATTTATTGCTATCCATCCATTTTTAAGCCTATTTAATTCATTATTGAGAGTATGGATTAGTTCCTTATAATTATTTCCAGAATAAAATATATTAGTATCATCAGCAAATAGTATTATTTTTTAATAATTAAGAAACTTGGAATATATAATTTATATATATGTTAAATAATTTGGGCGGCAGGGTGGCGGAGCAGTTAGCACTGCGGCAGCACAGCAACTCACCCTTGGCCAAGGGATCCTGGGTTCGATCCCAGCCCCTGACCAACAGTGATCTGTGTGGAGTTTGCATGTTCTCCCCATGTCTGCGTGGGTTTACTCCGGGATTTCTCCAGTTTCCTCCCACATGCCAAAAACATGCAAGTTAGGTTAATTGGCATCAAAACTGGGGATTCTAAATTGTCCTTAGGTATGACTGTGAGAGTGATTGGTTGTCTGTCTCTCTGTGTTGGCCCTGCGATGGACTGGCGATCTGTCCAGGGTGTACCCTGCCTCTCGCCCAAAGATGCTGGGATAGGCTCCAGCCCCCCCGCGACCCGAAAAAGGATTAAGCGGAAGAAGATGAATGAATGAATTTGGGTCCTAATACTGACCCCTGGGGGACCCCACAAGCAATTCCCACACATCCAGACAGATATTCTCCCATCTTCACAAACTGTTGTCGTTTAGATAAATAACTTGTAACCCAATTCAGTGCCACTCCCCTAATACCATACAATTGCAGTTTATCAAGAAGTATGAATGAATGAATGAATGAATCTTTATTTCGGATAGTACAGGTTTAAAGGAACTGAATAATATAACAGGAGGAAAGAAAATCCAACAAGGTCAAATTAGACAATAACTCCTTTGATTATACAATTCAACATAAGTTATCCGAAATGGGTGATGGCTGAAGCCGCAGCTTATATAGCCCACCCATATTCCATCCAAGAATTCAAAAGAAAAAAAAAAAGACGAGCGATTACAATTAAAAAAAACAAAAAAACAAAAAAAAACCGAAGCTAAGAAAAAGTGCGACAGAAAAAAAACTAAGCTACAACACAACACAGGCTGGATATGACAATCCTTATGTGATTTTACATGTCATCTTGTATATATGTTTGGAGTATTTCTTCCTTTAGTTTTAGTTTAAATTGTCCAAGCGTTGTACATGATTTTAATTCAGGTCCAAAATCATTCCATAATCTGACTCCTTGCACTGAAACACAGTGTTGCTTGGTGGTAGTTCTCACTGTAGGTTTCTGAAATATACATGTTCCTCTAAAAAGATATTGTTTCTCCCTTATTTGGAACAACTTTTGGATATTTGCGGGCAGTGATAGATTCTTCACTTTAAACATTATTACTGCAGTTTTAAAGTCAACCAGATCTTTCAACTTGAGAGCTTTTAGTTTAAGAAAAAGTGGGTTTGTTGGTTCCCTGTAAGCTGCTTTGTTTATTACTCTAATAGCTCTCTTCTGAAGCATAAAGATTGGATATATGTTTGTTTTATATGTATTTCCCCATACTTCATTACAATATGTCATGTATGGGAGTATTAATGAATGATACAAGGTATATAGTGTGGGTTGATTCAGCAAATATTTCACTCTGTGTAATATTGCAATTGATTTGGATATTTTACCTTTAATATAATTAATATGTGACTTCCAACACAGTTTATTATCAATTATTACTCCAAGAAATTTAGTTTCGGATACCATTTCAATCTCTACACCATTTACACTGAGTTTAGATACTGAGTTGTTGTGATGGTTGTTAAAGACTATAAATTTTGTCTTACTTAAATTGAGCATTAATTTGTTTGAATCAAACCACAGTTTAAGCTTTCCTAATTCCTTTCCCAGTGTATCCAGAAGTTGTTCCAAATTGTTTCCACTGCATAATAGATTAGTGTCATTGGCAAACAATATTAAGTCCATTTTTTCTGAAACTTTACATATATCATTTATATACATATTGAATAATAATGGCCCAATTGAATAATAATGGCCCAATAATGGCCCTGCATGCCTTTAAAAAGAGTGTTCTGACTTCACAAGGTGCCTATGATGTCTGTATGACATCATAGAAGGAGTTGTTCAGAACTCTTATGGTCATGTGACATCATAGGAACACAATGTGTGCCTGTGATGTCATAGCTATGAATGCCCACAGCTCCCCTATGAATCCCCTATGGACGTTCATTAAAGATTTCCTCTCCCATACTTCCGTATGTGCTCTGTCTATGTGTCGTCATATAGACATCATATCTTTATGATGGCATCGTGAGTCCTATGATGCCTGATGTCCTATAAACGTGACACACACACACACAGACACAGATTTTTCGCATCTCCTCGGTCTCAGCTTCTCTGTGCCTTGCATGGAATTCACTGTCCCTGGCCAGCTGACTATTCCATATCTCCTTGGTCTCAGCTTGTCTGTGCCTTGCCTGGAGTGCAGCGTTGCTCGCTTTGCGGACATTTCGGGCTTCAAGTGACTCAGCACATGCATGGCACATTGCCACATGTTTTCTGTCTGTTTGTGTATCCCTTGTGTGTCGTGCCCTATGCTGGTGAAGGGTGTCCTCCTGTCTCAGACAGGTGCGATGTACTGCTGGAACCTCAGGTGTTTCATCTTCATGACGTCTTTTCTGACGTGCAGCAGTTCTCCTCGTTCTATTACTCTCCATCTGGTGGGTCTTCTTCTTCGTTGAGACCAGTGGTTGAGGGATAGATGTGTCGTAATTCTAGTTCATGAACAGGATCATAAAAATAGATCTGAGCAAAAAGAGGCTTTCGGGCATGGACTCACTGTATATGACATCATAAAGACATGAAGGCAGCCTTGATGTATATGACATCATAAAGACATGTTAGGATGCATATGATGACATCATAAAGACATGTTGCCTGATATCACTGTATATGACATCATAAAGGCAGGCTTGGAGTCCAATGATGCCTGAGTTCATAGGACGTCCTATGATGTTCAGGCAGAGATCATAGGCCGTCCTATGATGTCCTATGAAGCATGACATACACATAGACAGACACACCGAGATTTCTTGCTTTTAGGATCACCACTTCCTGTGTTGCTGGCTGTCTGTGGTTTGCTCTCCTCATTCTCCCGAGGATTTTGCCTTTAATTGTATTTTAATCACTTTTTTCCATCTACCGTCAGCTCTCACTTCTGTTTATCAAGCCTCTTGCACCTGTGTGCACACTTAGTGTCATCTAATCACCCTCTTCAGCCTTCTGTTCACCTTTCATCAGTTTTTGTTAGCTTCAGTTTAGCCACTAGCTATGGCTACTAGCTCTCCTTCCTTCCCTCCTCTGGTGTGCACTCTATGTCAGATGTTTAGCTACACCTCTGCCTCTTTTAGTGATAACAGTAAATGTTGTCTTTTTGAGGCGCTCAAGGCGAGGTCGCTGTATTGAAACACCGTCTGTGCCAGTTAATAACGACGGACGTCCCCTAGCTGCAGCGGAGCTCCCTAGCGTAGGGCGGCCCGCTAGTGGTCCTCCGGTCCTTCTCAGCAGCGAGGAGACTGGGTGGGTGACGGTGAAAAGGAAGCCTAGCCGCAAAGCCCCGGTTAACCACCAACGTGTTCATGTTTCTAATCGCTTTTCCCCGCTCAGCGACACACCCGCTGAGGAAAAACTGATCACTGGCGACTCTGTAGTCAGAAACATGAACCTAGAGACTCCAGCGGCCATAGTCAAATGCATTCCTGGGGCCAGAGCAGGCGACATTGAGTCAAATTTGAAAAATGCTGGCTAAAAGTAACTGTAAGCACTCCACAATTGTTATCCACACAGGCATTAATGATGTCTGACTCCGGCAGTCACGTGGAATTGGTGTGTGACTTTGCCAAAACAATGTCGGACTCTGTAGTATTATCTGGGCCCCTCCCCAATCTGACCAGTGATGACATGTTTAGCCGCTTGTCATCCTTCAACCGCTGGCTGGCTGTGTGGTGTCCTGCAAACAATGTGGGCTACATTGACAAATGGAACTCATTTTGGGGAAAACCTGGTCTTATTAGATGAGACGGCGTCCATCCCACTTTGGATGGTGTGTCTCATTTATCTAACAATCTGGCATCATTTTTATCCAAATTTCCAAAACCTTGACAACTCTAGAATTGGGACCAGGAAGCAGAGTTGCAGTCTTACACACCTCTCTGCAGCTCCTCTTCATCCGCCACCCCTCAACTTAGCCCCTGTCTTCCCCATCAGAGAATCATTGTCTGCTCCCTCCAAAGTAAATAAAAATATCATGTATAAGCATCTCAAAGTGATTAAACAAAAAGTTGGTAAAACTCAAATTAAACATGAAGCCTCTAAGTTTAATAATTTGTCCTCTGTTCCACCTCATAATTTAAAAATTAAATGTGATTTGTTAAATATTAGGTCTCTAACTCCTAAGTTTCTGCTAGTCCATGATCTGTTAATTGATCATCAGATTGATTTAATATCCCTTACAGAGACTTGGTTAGGGCAAGAGGATTATATTGGTTTAAATGAATCAGCTCCCTCTGGTTATTTAAACTGTTAAAATCCCAGAAGTTCTGGTCGTGGAGGAGGAGTACCAACAATTTATAATTCCAAATTACTAGTTGATGTAAAGCAAAAAACACATTATAATTCCTTTGAGGGCCTGGTCCTCAGTATTGGGCATTTTAGCAATTTTAGGCTAAACCCAATTTTATTTGCCATAGTTTATCATCCTCCATCAACCTACTCAGAGTTTTTATCCGAATTTGCCAAATTCTTGGCTGATTTAGTGCTGAAATCAGAATCAAATCAAATAATTATCGTAGGGGACTTTAATATACATGTAGATGTAGATAGTGATTGCCTTAATTTGGCATTTAATTCAATATTAGACTCGATGGGTTTTCTCAGAAAGTAGGAAATTCTACACATTATCTCCACCATACGTTGGACCTTGTTCTGACATATGGCATAGAAATAGAAAATCTGATAGTGTCTCCTCATAACCCTGTACTGTCAGACCATTGTCTGTTAACCTTTGATTTTACTATTTCTGACTATTTGGCTCCTAAGGAAAAATATTACTATAGTAGATGCCTCTCAGATGATGCTGTTACCAAATTTATGCAGATTGTTTCCTCTATGCCATGTGTCAACACAACGGAAATAAGCTATAGACAGCTTGCTCCTTTTGTAATTGATAGCATGGTAGATAGTGTTACATCTTCTCTGCATCAGACTCTAGACATGGTGGCCCCTTTAAAAAAGAAAAAGTCTAATGAGAGATTTCTAACTCCTTGGTTCAACACAGAAACTCATAGCTTAAAACAGAAGACTCGTCAATTACAAAGAAAATGGCACTCCATTAATTTAGATGAAATCTATTTAGCTTGGAGAAATCATCTTTTAATTTATAAAAAATCTCTGAGAAAAGCTAGAACAAGTTATTATTCTGCATTAATAGAAGAGAAAAAGAATAATCCCAGGTTTCTTTTCAGCACTGTAGCCAGGCTGACAAAGAGTCAGGACTCTGTCAATCCTAGCATTCCCTTAGAGCTTACTAGTCAGGACTTTATGAACTTTTTCAATCATAAAATTTCATCTGTCAGAGATAAAAATCAATCAGATTCTTCCCACTGTTAACTTAAATACAGTAACTACTACATCTCCTTCAATTGACATCTGTTTGGATCAGTTTACTCCAATTGACCTTTTAGAGTTAGACAGAATAGTTTCCTCATCCAAGCCTTCAACTTGTCTTTTAAACCCTATTCCTACCAGCTTATTTAAAGAAGTCTTCCCATTTATTGGTAGCTTTATTCTTCAAATAATCAATTCTTCATTAACTTTAGGCCATGTACCACAGGCTTTTAAAACTGCTGTAATTAAACCCTTACTCAAAAAGCCAATGCTGGATCCAGGAGTTTTAGCTAACTATAGACCAGTCTCTAATCTCCCTTTCATTTCAAAAATCTTAGAAAGAGTTGTTGCTACACAATTATTTGACCACTTGCAGGGAAATGGCCTATTTGAAGAGTTTCAATCTGGGTTTAGAATCCATCATAGTACTGAAACAGCCTTAGTGAAGGTCACTAATGACCTCCTTATCGCATCTGATAATGGACTTGTTTCTGTACTTGTCCTTTTAGACCTTCGTGCAGCTTTTGATATTATCGATCATAATATTCTACTTGATAGATTGGAACACTATGTTGGACTTAATGGAACTTCACTGCAGTGGTTTAGATCTTATTTATCTGATAGGTTCCAGTTTGTTCATGTCAATAATGAGTTTTCTTTCAACTCAAAGCTCAGTCATGGAGTTCCACAGGGATCTGTGCTAGGACCTACTCTTTTTAGTTTATATATGCTTCCGTTAGGCAACATTATTAGAAAACACTGTATACATTTTCACTGTTATGCAGATGACACATAATTATACCTGTCAATGAAGCCAGATGATAGTAATCAATTAGCCAAGTTGCCTGTCTTAAGGAAATCAAAGCTGGGATTGTCATGGTTCCAGCGCCGATCCCGTCCGTGCTCGAGCCATGCATTATCTTCGCCCATTTGACGGCTGTGTGCCCCTTTTGGCTCTCCGAGCCTTTATTGTGACAGCGCTCGGAGGGGCTTCCGGCTGTCAGACTTGACAACTGAGCCGCATTTCACCTCATCAGCTGCCCTCCACTTAAGAGGGCAGCTGAGAAAAGGCGTGGCAGTCTCGTGGCAGTCCACGAAAAGGCGTGGCAGTCTCGTCAAAAACCTTTCCATGGTCAGACGTTAGCGAGCATTCCTCTGTTCGTACATTGACCATTCTACTTCTGTGATCGTAAGTGTGCCTCTTTGTGTATCCATTTTCTGTTGTCATTGACTGTTTTTCGTTGTAGTGTGTTTTAGCCCCCCGTGGCTTGTTATTTTGTTCCTTTCCTGTTCAATTAATAAACTATGCAAACTCACTGGCGATTTGTGGCGTCTTATGATGGCTCGTGATGGCCATCCATGACAGTAGACTGCCGCCAGACTGAGACGCCTATCGGCGTGAGTTTGCTGTGGTCGGAGTTTTTTCCCTTCGTTGGGGCGAGTGTATAGTATGTCCACCCTCGAGCGTGGATTCTGCCCTGAGTGGTTTCAAGAGATCGACGGCTATCTGGCTAAGGCCCGTCATCTCATGCCCACTTCAGTGGCAGGAGACTACTTGTTTCTCGCCCAGAGGGCCTTATTGAAATACCACCTCACCTTCTTTCCGGAAGGAAAGGAGAGGATAACATGGATTGTGTCACAGCGTAGGTTAATTGGAGAGGCGGCCAAGGAACCTCCTCCTTCTCCCCCGAGTACGGCGTCCCTGATGAGGATGGAGGTCCGTGGACTGGAGGGAAACCCCGGCAGGAGGCCGACGGAGAGGCATCCTCACCCCTCGCCTCGGAATTCAGCTCCCGTCACCCGTCCAGCCCCGGCGCCATGTGTTCCTGGCTCCATCGTCTCACCATCAGCCAGTAAGTGTCGTCGCCATGTCACAACAAGGTCCCAGCGAGAATCCTGTCCGGATCCAGCTCCGGGTCGTCGGAGTAACCCAGCCTCCCAGTCAGCTGCGTCCTTTACGTCACGACAGGAGGGAATCCCCGTAGCCGCTCCCCCTGGGTCATCAGTCCCAGCTGTTCCGTCAGCTCCTCGTGCCCGGATTGCCTCGACTGTGGCCCCCTCCTCCTCGACGTCATCTCCGGCTGCTGTGAGTGCTGTGAGTCGTGCTTTGGCAAGACCCTGCTGCTATCCACCGCGAGCGGTTCCTCCTCATCTTCCTGAGGAGCCTGCCATCACCATCCAGAAGGGCGAGGGAGGAACTCCCCCCGCTACAGCAGGCACCATCCATCCTCCGGGAAACAGACAAGTGCAAGTTCATGTATCTCCCCGTAGTTGTGATTTGCCTTGTCTGACTCCTGGGAGTGGAGTTCGGGGCTCACAGTCCCCCTAGCTCCCACCACCTGCTGTAGCTTCTGTCATTAAACCTGCTGCTTCTGGGTCTCCCTCCGCTGAGCAGTCCACGACGCCAGGCCTACGTCACCGGACGAGGAGGGGGCCTGCGGCTCTGGAGAGCCTGGTTCCAGCCCCACAGCCACGTCATGGGCAGAGGAGGAGAGCGGACTGTAGCACGGAGCCTGCGCCGACGACGAAGCTTCCCCGGGTCTCCACAGATGAACGGTCCGATCCAGCAGGTCGAGGGTCCCCTACCACCATGCCGTGCGGGTCGTCGGCGTGGACGTCAGTGCCGGAGGGTCCTCAGGCTGCGGAGACCATCATGCCGGCTTCGTCCTGAGCCTGGATCATCGAAGTCCTGGGCAGCGTCGGAACCCGAGTGCAGGAAAGTGCTCTACCTTGTTTTCCTTCTTTCAATTTTGGAGCATTTTTGCCTGCCTCGTGGGGAGACGAGCCAGGGGTAGCCGTCCACTGCACCCGAGCTCGTCTCCTTGGGCTCTGTCGCTACGGGTGATTCTGATCCCGGTTCTTTCCTTTCTCCTGAGCCTTCTCCCAGGGTCACCGGTGCGGAGCCAATCCCGGTCGCTGTACTGAATCAGAATCAGAATCAGGTTTATTGCCATTGTTCATGTAGTACACAAACTAGGAATTTGTCTCGGTACAATGCTGCAACATTAAACATGATAGGATAAGAGAAATAAACTATACATGTAATAAAGTGTAGGATAAGATTAAGTGATACTGGTCAACAGTTAAAATATATATTAGCCAGCAGCAGATACTGTGGAGAACTATATAGTGCAGTCGGTAATGCAGGAAGAAAAACAGTGATGATTGACATGAGTCTGGTTGAGCTGCTGTACATGGTGCACGAGAGTCAATAAGTCAGTACTGGAGGTTCCAGGTTCAGGGTTGGAGGTCGTTACTGGTGCTGCGCCAACCCAGTCAGGGTCCATCGCGGGTGCAGCCGAGACCCAATCGGGGTCCATCGCGGGTGCAGCCGTGACCCAATCGGGGTCCGACGTGTGTGCAGCACCGGTGTGGTTCAAGGTCGGTGAAGGAGCTGCAGACCCTCTGCCGCCTGACATTGTACTGGCTCATCGTCATCATCATCATCACCATCCCAGCTCATTGCCACCGGGGGCCATTGGGGTTTTCTACGTTCGGCCCGGCTCTCCCTCGTCTTTCCCTTCGCCAGGGAGGCCGTCTCCAATTGTTTCCCCACAGCCCTGGTGGCTGAGGGATGCGGGTCAGCCGCCTGATGAGCTTTTTCGCCGATTCGGTGTCCTGGGTCGGCCACCCGACATACTGTGCTTTCTACTGGGCGACCTGGTTCGGCCGCCGGAGGTTCTGACTTTCCGGGCCTGGGACTGGGGTAGGCCGCCCAAACGTTTCCTTTTTCCCCAGTTCTCCAGCTGGACATTGGACGCAGGGAGACCACCAGAACAGTTCCGGCGTTATCAGACTCTGCCTGCCGTCATCCTCGGGTGTCGCTTATTTTCATGTAGTATTAAGGTCACTTGGGTGCATTGTTTTTTCCCCTATGTCGATCTGTGTATGTAGCGCTGTGTAGTGTGTTTTTTTTTCCTTCTCCCCTCCCCTGTCTGAGGGATGATTTGCATCTGTCACGTTACGTCGTATAGGCCTGTGTTTTCGGTTCTAGGTCTCCGACTATCATTTGCATCCTTTTTGCCCTGCTCTGTGTATTTTCTGTGCGTTATGGAGTATTATGTTTTTCTGTTAACCATACTCAGTAATTGCCTCATTTGTTCCCTGTCACCGTCATGGTTGGTTTTTTTTTTTCTTGCCCTGTTCTAAGTATCATTTGTGTGCTATGGAGCATTGTGTTTTTCTTGTTAACCGTACTCTGTAATTACGTACCTCATTGGTTCCCGGTCATCGTTATGGTGTTTTGTTTTGTTTTTTTTCTCTCTCTCTTGCTGGTTCTTGCCCTCCAGGCCTCTTCCCCATCCGCCCACCCTGGGGGGGGGCACTTGGGTGTCATAGGGCGCTCGTAGTTCACCCTTGGGGGGGAGCTACTGTCATGGTTCGAGCGCCGATCCTGTCTGCGCTCGAGCCATGCACTATCTTTGCCCATTTGACGGCTGTGTGCCCCTTTTGGCTCCCTGAGCCTTTATTGTGACAGCGCTCGGAGGGGCTTCCGGCTGTCAGACTTGACAGCTGAGCTGCATTTCGCCTCATCAGCTGCTCTCCACTTAAGAGGGCAGCTGAGAACGAAAAGGCGCTGCAGTCTCGTCAAAAACCTTTCCACGGTCAGACGTTAGCGAGCATTCCTCTGTTCGTATGTTGACCATTCTACTTCTGTGATCGTAAGTGTGCCTCTTTGTGTATCCATTTTCTGTTGTCATTGACTGTTTTAATCCATGTTTCAGTTATTGCTATAATCCTAAATGGGGTCTTAAATTGATTTAAAAACTCCTTAATACTATCAAAGTTGGCATAGAGACTCCTACTATTAATATGCATTATTGTCAATGTCTGATCTGAGTTCATAATTCTATTTAATTGTTGTTCATCATAATAAGTACACTTATTGTTAATATGATTAAAGTAGTTGTTATCTGAGTTAATATCACCAAGAATAACTTGTGGTTGCTGTTCAGTATTTACAAAGGTTTCAGCTTCAATTTTCCATTATTAAATGAGGAAGAACGATTGGTTAAAGTGGTAATCATAAGTTGTGTCAACAATGTATACCAAAAAGAAAAAAAAACGAGGAAGAAAAAAACAAAACAAGAAAAAAAAACCTAAAATTTCCACTCATATTCTAATTGCACTGTTATTTGTGCATAAGAGCTAAGGTTTAAATTTTTCTAATTCCTCCATATCTCTAATCATTATTACTTTAGCTTCTTCTGGAGCGCCAAGCAGTTTTATCCACACCGTACAGTTCTTTGTCCATGTTGATTGTATTTTCCCCTGTTTTCTGAGAGCCCTGGCTTGTCTAGCTATTTCAGAGTCCTTTTTTGTTAAATGTTCATTTACAAAGATAGCCGTTCCTCTGTTTTCTTGATTGTTGCAGAAGATCAGTTTTTGCTTTTCTGTTGACAAATTGGATAATAATTGCTGGTTTTCCTTTACTGTCTTTTCTAGGTAACATGTGGCAAACTGAAAGAGTCTTATTGTCCACAACAATGTTTTTAGAGTTGAAAAAATTTAACACCTGCTGCTCAAGAGTGTATGATTCTCCCAGTGTCTCATCCTCCCCATCCTGGTTATCAACTCCAGCTGTCACTAGTGCATGGGAGCAGTGTCTGGTGTTAAGACCGCTCACAATGACATCATCCATTCTTGTATATTGTTCTAATTCATCTACACGTCTTTCTAAGAAATTAAATTTCTTGTCTTTTTCCATAATTTCAGCCTTTAATTCTCGCACTTGTTCCATAAGGCCAATAAGCAGAGTTTGTTGTTTTGCTATCTTAGATATTTCTTCAGAAATAAAATTTAGTGAGTTTGATCTCCTCCAACTCCTCTCCATTTGCCTGATTCTTTTTTGGAGGCATAATGACTAGTCTGATTGGGATCGAAGGAGATGCTCACCTGTTGGCTAGTACAGGAGCCGAAGTACGCCCAATGGCTAGTGGAGGCTGTCAGCTGCCTTTGTCGTCTAATTATAACTGTTATCTGGCGGTGAGGCCAAAGCTCTCCCGATGGCTAGTGAAGGCCGCTAACTGGCGTCGTCATCTGGTAGCTGGATCTGCTGGTGAAACCGAGGAAGCCAAGGCTCCCTCAGTAGCTAGTGGAGGCCTTTAGCTAGCATCGTCCTATCTGGTGGTGAATCCGAAGCCCTCCCGATGGCTAATGGAGACCGTTAGCTTGGGTTGTAGCCTGGTAGCGGGTATCTGGCGGTGAAGCCAAAGCTCCCTTGGTCCAAGTGGGTGCCTCCGGCTAGCATCATCGTCTGGTAGGTGGTATGTTCACCAGTTCCCCCACTTCTCCCCACTACTGTTTATGATAGGGAGTGTTTTTAACTTCTCATCAGGCTGGAGTGATGGAGGCCGAAAGGTTCATGTGACACGGAGGCTTGGTATGCTAGTGATGGTTTTTAAATTCCAAAACTTGGGAACATTTCCACACTGGTAGTGGTGCACTTTCCCCGGCGGCTCCCTGCATGCGTTTGCCAATTCATCCAACTAACAAGGTTCACTGGTGTCTCCACTGACTGTTCACATGTTAACTTGGCCTTTATGAGCAAGTCTAAGTTGCAATGTTTCTTCCAGCATCTTTTCTTGCAGCATTTGTCACCTCCTCCAGCCTGCTTTTCCTGTGTGGTCACTTCATATTTTGTCTCTTCTTTCTGGTTGTGCTTGCCTCACATGTGCAAAGAATCTTCCCCCACACCCACGCCGTTGAGCAACAGTCCCTT
The DNA here is from genome assembly GCA_020510985.1 of Pholidichthys leucotaenia. NCBI lineage: Eukaryota > Metazoa > Chordata > Actinopteri > Cichliformes > Pholidichthyidae > Pholidichthys > Pholidichthys leucotaenia. The sequence goes on along the minus strand of CM035843.1, from coordinate 75,089,521 downwards.
GATTCCTGAGAACAATAACAATCTAGTTCCAGCTAAGAATGACATGATGCAAACATTTTATGCAAATACTCATTTATTTGAGTAACTGACTGAATGGGGACTTTGTGCTCAGGTCAGCAAAACACATTACAAACACACCTCTTGTTTCTTGCTTGTCATGAGTAAACACGCACACATCCACTGTATTTTACTTTGTTTATTCTTCTGCCAGTGGTTCGTCTGTAAACAACATATGAAAAACAAGATTGATTTTATTATTTTTCCTCCTCCTATTGACTGAAAAATTATATTATTGTGGGTTTTAACCTTCTGAAAGGCGTCTATTGGTCACGTGATTATCAAAAAAAATTGTCAAAATGCTCACTTCTCTTTTTTTATTTATTTTTTTTTAATTTAACTTTTATTTTACTAGGGATAAAACTAATTGAGGTAAGGACCTCTTTTACAATGGTGCCCTGGCCAAGATGGCAGCACTTATAAAAACAACCAATCACAAAACAACACAGAGGTTAAAAATAAAATAAATGAATACATATATTAAAAAACAAATAACTCAATAAAAACTAACTAACTAACCTGCACTTATATAGCGCTTTTCTAGTCACAAAGACCACTCAAAGCGCTTTCACTAGTACTAACCCTCTATTCTAAGGGCCTATAGGAAACAGATATCTAGGGACAATTTAGAACAACCAATTAACCTAACATGCATGTCTTTGGATTGTGGGAGGAAACCGGAGCCCCCGGAGTAAACCCACACAGCACAGGGAGAACATGCAAACTCCATACAGAAAGGTTCCAACCCCTGCCAGCCTGGGGATTCGAACCAGGAACCTTCTAGCTGTAAGGCAACAGTGCTAACCACTGCACCACCGTGCTGTGAACACGGTGGTGCAGTGGTTAGCACTGCACCACAACAAAACAACAAAACAAACATCAAGTATCTATTTATCAATGGCACAAACAAACAGTGAAAGGTTTATTTATTAGTGCAGTCACTTTAGACCTAAATTCAGACATCTTTACTAAACTGTGTAAATTGGGGTTATTTTGTGGCTTATTCCAGGTGACTGGAGCAAAATAAAAACATTTTTTCCCCATCTCTGTCCTGACATTTGGGACAGCCGACAAATATGAATTAGCAAATATTGTAACCATCACTTTAAATCACATCCTGTTAACTCAAACTGAAATGTTATGGTTTCTCTGAAACACCGCTTTTACAGATGGGAAGTTATTTGTCTGGTAGAAGCCACAAAGTTTATTATAATAGTTGTTTTTCTGATGACTGCTATACAGACTGTGGTGTCCCACGAGGAAGTTGTCTTGGTCCTACTGTTATGATCCGAGCGCTGATCTCGTCCGCGCTTGGGTCATACGCCATCTCCTGCAGGCTTGACAGCAGTGATTACCCTCTGGCTCCCCGGGCTCTTATTGTGACAGCGCTCGGAGGAGCTTCCTGCTGTCAAAGCCTGCCAGCTGTGATGCATTCAGGGCTCATTAGCAGCCGGCATTTAAGCGGTCGCTGAATGCAGCCCAATGCAGCAGTCTCCGTCAAACATCCCTCATCAGATGTCGAGCGAGCGTCCCTTGTCTCAGATGCCAATATTCCTTATTATCCCACATCTATGATCATCCTTCGTCCTAACCTGGAACCGTAAGTGAGCTTGTTCAGCCTTGCAGCTTCTACATCCAGTGTTGTGTGTTTTAGCCCACTGTGGCTCATTCCTTTCTGTCACTTTGTGTATTATCTTCTGTTTCATCGTCTTTAATAAACACCACTGCAAACTCACCGGTGACCTGTAGCGTCTTATGGTGGCTCGCAAGGGCCACCCATGACACCTACTTCTTTATTCAGTTTTTACTGATGACTTACCATCCATCCATCCATCCATCTTCTTCCGCTTAATCCTTTTCGGGTCGCAGGGGGACTGGAGCCTATCCCAGCATCTTCGGGCGAGAGGCAGGGTACACCCTGAACAGATCGCCAGTCCATCGCAGGGCCAACGCAGAGAGACAGACAACCATTCACTCTCACAGTCATACCTAAGGACAATTTAGAATCCCCAGTTTTTGATGCCAATTAACCTAACTTGCATGTTTTGGAATGTGGGAGGAAACCGGAGAAATCCCGGAGTAAACCCACGCAGACAAGGAGAGAACATGCAAATTCCACAAAGATCACTGTTGGTTGGGGCTGGGATCAAACCCAGGATCCCCCGGCCAAGGGTGAGTTGCTGTGCTGCCGCAGTACTAACCACTCCGCCACCGCACTGCCCCTGATGACTTACCATGTATATTAAAAAAAAAAAAATCATCTATAGTTGCAGTATGTATGCTGATGATTCAACTGTTTTATTCATCTAATAATATAGATGTTTTAACAAACGTTCTTCAACACGATTTATTAGTTGTACTAGGTTGGGTCAGTAACAATAATATGATTTTAAACTTTTCTAAAACCAAGTTTATGCTTATTGGTAGTAAAATGAGTGCAGCTAGAAATCCGAGATTGAGTTTATCTGTGCATGGAGTCAGCTTGGAACAGGTGAAGCAGCATAAAGTACTCGGTGTCATAATAGATCAAAATCTATATAGACACTATAACTAGGACAATGGGCAGGGGTATCGCTGTTTCCAGAAAATGTTGATTTTGTTTCATCCTTTTTGATGAAGACAGTTGTTTCTTCATTAATCTTATCTCATTTGAATTATTGTTCAGTTATTTGGTCTGTCACCAATAACAATGATATTAATCGCTTACAACTTCTTCAGAATAAGGCTGCTAGACTAGTTTTATGCTGCTCATATCGGTCTAATATTAATGAAATGCACAGAAGGCTACAGTGGCTCTCAGTTGAGACAAAGTGCTGCTCAGTCCTCATATTGTTCTTAAAGAAAGTCCTTTTATTTACCTCTCCTCTGGCATTCATACCCTTTTTAATGGATTCTCAGATACAATATATAGATATCTCACTCGTTGGACAAGTAGGAGAAATTTATTTCTTCCCTGGCCGAATACAAATTTTTTAAAATGCTCATATTTTTATAGAGCTTTTATAGAAAGGAACAAATTACCTAATCATATTAGAGTTCTAACCTGTATTCATGCTTTTAAAAAATGTTTGAAAACATTTTTTGGACAAAACACCATCAATTAAGCAACTTATTGGTGTTTGAATTGTACGGAATATTTATTAACTTTTACCCATTTATAGAGTTTGTTATGCCTCGGTAAAAACGGAGGCATACAGTAATCACTGAGTGTGTCTGTTTGTGGCTCTGTGTGTGTGTGTGTGTCTGTGTGTCTGTCTGTCTGTCTGTCTGTCTGTCTGTCCGCCTCTATGTTTCAGCTCGCCCGATCAAAATTAAGTGGAACTAAAGGCTTGTATTGTGGCAGACTGAAGAATGAACCTCTCACCCAGTGGGACTTGGGGTTAGGGTTGTGGTTTGTGTTTCCCGGTTTTGGAGTCCGGCAATGGTTACAGTTAGTTGTTGGTGGCACTTTGAGGAGTAAAGATAAAAACTCACCTTTGGCTCCTGTGTGTTTCTTCCTCTTGCCACATTGGTGACCCTGACTGAAGCATGCCTGCTACAGAAGAAGACTGCGTTTCTTCATCAGCCATGTCGCCCCGACCTTCACAGTCGGCCGCTTGCACTGCAGCTGTGAAGCTTCTGGTATTTTGGCAGAGCGACCCAGCTTTGTGGTTCCAGCATATCGAAGCGTTGTTCCACCTGCGAGGAATCACTGCAGATGAACCAAGGTACTACTTGGTCATCGCTGCTCTGGATCAGCAGTCCACACGGCATGTCATGCAGTTACTTCATGTGCCCCCACAGCACAGTTCCTGCTCTGGAGATATAGTCTGTCGGCTGCAGAAAGAGTGGATAAAATCTTTTCCCTGTCAGGCTTGGGTAACGGCACGGCTGTGAATCTTATGGACAGAAGGCTATCGCTGCTGGGAGCGGATGAGGGTGGTTTCCTTTTTCCACACATTTTCCAGCGTCAGCTCCCGCGGTTTTGTGCTTGCGGTTTTGGCTAACGTCCCGCATTTGGCAACCGGTGACTACCGAGCTTTAGCCGAGGAAGCTGATCAGTTCCTACTGGCTACCAGGCAGTTTGCTGTGCAAAGCGTGGCATTGGATACCCTGCAACTCACGATGGAGGATGTGGACCTGGCAGTGGTAGCCGAAGTGGTGGCCCAGAGATGACACGGGAAAGGTCTGTGTTTCTTCCACCTGTGGTTTCACAGCAAGGCTAAGTGCTGCATCCCTCCATGCATGTTTGAGACGACGGGTAAACTCCAGAGCCAGTGCTCAGTAGCAGCTGTGGGCGCTGATGGACGAAGTGAGCTGCTCTTCATTAGAGACTCGCTGTCAGGAAGACACTTCCTAGTGGACTCCAGCTCACAGAAGAGCCTACTCCCTCCAATTAGCATAGACCGGCCGGCGGCAGGCAGCAGCCAACGTCTGAGTGCAGCTAACGGTTCTTCCATCGAGACATCTGGCACCAGGTCTGTGACTGTTTGTTTCCAGGGACACAGTTTTGAGTGAGACTTTGTAATCGCTTCCATTACAGTACCTATTGTTGGCGTAGATTTTGTGTGTGCGAATGGTTTACTTGTTGATGTTGCTAACTACTGTTTGAGTGATGCTGTGTCTTTTGCCACCTTGCCATGTGAGGCTGGGGGAGCTGGGCTGTTGTCATGCATCTTTTTAGCATCAGATAATGCTTTTCTTCGTTTGCTGGCAAATTTTCCATCGCTCACAAAGCCTGCTTTTTCCACCGCAGCTACTAAACACGGGGTGGAACAATTCATCCCCACCACAGGACTATCGGCTTTTGTGCATGCACGACACCTTGATGCGGTTAAATTGGCCATAGCGAAAGAGGAGTTTGCCACTATAGAACATTTGGGTACAGTGAGGCGTTCTATCAGCCCATGGGCCTTGCCGTTTCACATGGCACCTAAGGCAGATGGGTCGTGGCGGCCATGTGGTGATTTTTGTCTGCTTAACAATGTCACCGCGAATGACCGTTATCCTATTCCGCACATCCAAGATTTTTCTGTGTGTCTGGCGGGCTCTGCCATTTTTTCAAAGGTGGATCTGGTGCGAGGTTATCACCAAGTTCTCATGCGCATGGACAACGTCCCCAAGGCTGCAGTAATTACCCCGTTTGGGCTTTTTTGAATTCCTGTGCATGCTGTTTGGCCTTAAAGGCATGGCCCAAACATTTCAGAGGTTGATGGAATCGGTGTTACGTGACCTCCCGTTCATGTTTGTCTACCTCAACAACATATTGGTGGCCAGTCCGTCAGCTGAAGAGCATCTGTTGCACCTCAAACAAGTTTTTGGGCGCCTTGAAGAACGTGACCTGATCGTCAACCCGGCTAAGTGTCAGTTTGGGCTGCCGGTGATTGACTTCTTAGCCCACCACATTTCGTCACGGGACGCAATTCCATTGCCTTCTAAGGTTCAAGTGGTGGTGGAATTTCCCCGTCCGGACTCCATTAAGGCACTGCAGGAATTTTTGGGTATGGTAAATTTTTACAATCACTTCCTCCTCGTGCTGCCCACCTCCTGCAGCCGCTTTAAGAGGCTCTGAGGCTAAAAAAAGGCTAAAAAAAAAGCACCTGGACTCCCGAATGGATCCAAGCTTTTGATGGAGCTAAATCTGCCCTTACGAACACAGCTCTACTCGCTCACCCTGTGCCCATGGCGCCCATAGCTTTGACAACAGACACCTCCGACACAGCTGTGGGGGCAGTGGTCGAGCAGCGCGTGGCAGGGGCGTGTCAGCCTCTTGCGCTTTTCAGTCACAAGCTGAGGGATGGCGAGTGTAAGTACAGCGCTTTTGACTGGGAGTTGCTGGCGCTGTACCTGGTGACGCGTCATTTCTGTTTCTTATTGGAGGGCTGTTCTTTCATGGCTTATGTAGATCATAAACCGCTAACCTTTGCTATGTCCAAGGTGACCGAGCCGTGGTCTGCCCGTCAACAACGCCATCTGGTAGCCATCTCCGAGTTCACAACAGATGTTCAGCATATGGCTGGCAAGTCCAACCCTGTTGCTGATTGCCTGTCGTGTGCTGGTGTGTCCGGTACACCTCGGGATGGATTTTTTTGCCATGGCCACTGAGCAGCTCAATGACCCGGACATCCTGGCCCTTTGGTCCACAGGTACAGCCCTCAAACTCTAGGAGGCAGTGATGCAGGAAGGTGGTCCTACTCTCCTCTGCAATGTCTCCACTGGCCGCCCCCGCCCTGTTGTCCCTGTGGTTTGGCGCCATCGAGTTTTTGACTCACTTCACTCCCTCTCACACCTGGGAGTTCGGGCATCAGTGAAACTGGTCAGTGCTAAGTTTGTCTGGCTAGGCCTCCGCAGGGATGTCAAGGGATGGGTGGGCGCATGCTTGGCGTGTGAACACACTAAAGTCCACCAGCACACCAAGGCACCCCTTGAACCATTTCGGATTCTGACTAAATGTTTTGACCACGTGCATGTGGATCTGGTTGTCATGTTCAGGTGAGCGCACGCCCCCTCCTTCCTGAGAAGAAGTTCCCCGACCTCACCGCCAATCAATACACCTGTGTAATTAGACGCACCTGCCACTTCTGCCTCACTAGCTCATAAAAGACCTTCAAGCAGAGACTTCCGGGCTGGCTCGTTGGGTATACTGCCTCAACAAGTATAAGCCATTTCTAGCTTAGCATAACCTAATTAATTTCTTTGCTTTTTCCCTTTCTCAGATTGCTGCCATCTGTGTGGTGCGTCTTCGAGGATTGCTGTGCGCTCACCTGCCCCATCAACCTCATCCCGGTTCTCTGCTCGGCTCACATAAGTGGTAATTTGACCATCCACTTCCATAGCTGCCTTCCTCCGCTTATTTGCTCTTGTCTCTCCCCACAGGCTTGTCTTCCTCTGGTGAGTGATGTTTTCCCTAACTGTGCTCCTGTTGTTGAAATTAATAAACTGTTTAATCCCTTGAACTCTGTGAATTCCACGGGCGGTCACGTCTCTGCTTCTTAGTGCGTCTCGGTGCGCACTGAAAAAAAAAGCTGTATTTCCGGTCTTCCAGTACAGACACAGCCTTGTTACAACCTGAGAAAAAAGCTGTGTAATATATTCGTTTTTTGTGGTATTTTTACAAAATTTTGACCTGAGCTTGAAAACACTTGGTTCTACATTTCTGTTATGTTTTCCAGCCAGTATCTGACAGCTGTATGTTATTTGCAAGCATTTGTATCTAAAAAAACACCCAGGTGAACTTTCTTGTTACTCAGTGGTAGGAGCACTTAGAGAGATTATGACTGTTTTGCCAAAAAATTCAGAGTGTTTTCTTTTAAATGAGACTAACCCCATGAAGATGCTGCAAAGGGTTGAAGAACAGCTTTTGATTTACTTTGGGCATGTTATTTTTAGGCGTTTTTAGGGAAGTTGAACAGAGTTCAACAGGTTAAACGTTGTTTCTCTGTGTCGTGAGTGTTTCCTCTGGTCTGGTTCCCTGCACGTAAGCTGATCATTCTATCAATATGACAGAATGAGCCAGCCATGACATGAGCTCAGCGGGAGCTGCATCAGTGGAACACTCCGCTCTTCACCGCAGAGAGCCAGGTGGCCATGCTCACTCAACAGCTGCAAACTATTACGCAGCAATTGGGTATGGTCACCGAGCATTTGGCCCATATCTCTCGCCCGACTCCCTCCGCTCCACCTGTGGCCCCTATTTCTTCCACCATGCGCCAAACAACTTCCGTTTCCTCACCTGCCCCGTACGCGGGGGAGGTGGGGAAATGTAAGGACTTTCTTTGTCACGTTCGGCTTTACCTGGGCCAGGTGGGCAGGAAGTATCCGGACAAGATCTCCAGAATTCATTTTATGATTCTCCTGCTGCGGGACTGAGTCCTTAGTTGGGCTCAGTCCGTACTCGACAGTCTGGAGGGTCCCACCTATACATTCAATCACTTTGTCACTGAGTTTTCCTGTACTTTTGACCGCATGGAGAGTGAGGGCAGCATTATGAGCCACCTTTTGTTTCTCCGCCAGGAAAGTCGGTCTGTAGCTGACTTCCCAGTGGCGTTTCGGGTGGTCGCGGCGGACTCTGGATGGAATGATGTTGCATTACGCATCGCGTTCCTCAAGGGTTTAAACGCTCACCTCCACGACGACCTGGCGGTTCATGCTGTTCCCTCATCTCTTAATTGACCAAGCTGTCGGTTTGGATAACCGTTACCGCAAGCGCGCGAAGGAGCGCAAATCCTCCTCTTGCCTGCCCTTCGCACAAGTGCCCATCCAGGCTACTGATTCAGGTGGAGCCAACTCCTCCTCAGAACCAATGGTGCTCGGCCGGGTCTGTTTGTACCCTGAGGAGCACCAATGGAGGAGGAGGATCGGTGCTTCCATGTATTGTGGCTCTTTAGAGTATAAATTGGATTATTGCCACCTGAAGCCAAAAGACGCAGCCCATCAGTAGCCATGGGAGGGTCTGACGGGCGGGACCATTATTCATCCCCCCGGTAATCTATCTATTTCAGCCCTCATTCAGTTACCGGGGGTTGAGAGGGTTAAGGCTTTAATTGACTCAGGGGTGAAGCAGAATTTTATTTCATCCTGGCTCGTGCGGGAGATGGGAATTCCCATCACCAAATTATCTCTCCCACTGAACGTCACTGCCGTATCGGGCAAAAATGTGGCTTCAGTAACGGAATGCACAGCGCCCATACCCATCCTTCTTTCCAGGAACCACCGGGGGAGTTGTTGTTCCTCATCCTCTCAAATTCTTCCTCCCCAGTGGTCCTAGGGTACCCATGGCTCTGAAGGCATAATCCCATAATTAATTGGACACAGAATTCGATTTCCTCCTGGAACCCACTTTGTTTGGCATCTTGTTTGGGTTTGGCTGAGTGTTCGCCGTCCTTATCCATCTCTTCCCCTCCAGCCGAGCCACTGGACCTCACCCTCGTATCCGAGGTCTATCATGACCCTGGGGGGGTCTTTAGCAAGTCGAGAGCACTTTCTTTACCACCTCATGGTTTGGTCAGATAAAACTGAAACAGAGGAAATCCTTGGATCAGGTAGCTAGATGGTCCAGTCGTTTGCTTGGTGAGTCACAGCTGAGCCTGACATCCCTGTACACCAGACAAGTACAGAGGATTGCTACCTCCATTTTAAATGATGACTCCCACCCTTTGCACTGCAACTTTCAGCTTCTTCCCTCAAGACGGAGGTTTGCTGTCCCAAAAAGCAAAACCCAGCGCTACAAAAACAGCTTTGTTCCTGCTGCTGTCAAAGAGTTGAACAAGTTGTAACAATATATTGCACATAATTTAGGTACCTATTTATTAACCCCATCTTATATTTACTTATTTTTGTAGGATTTTATTTGGGTTCTAAATCTTTTATTGGGTTTTAGACCTTTGAGTTTTTAACCTCTTTGACTAGTCTTTAACTTTTTAATATGACCCTTCTCTCTTGTCTCTGGTTTTTCTCTCATCTCTTTGTCTTTATACCCTGATTGATGGAGCCTTGAGTATTTTTATCATGTTTATAGTCAGCTTCATGTGTGCCTGTGTTTGTGTTTATGTTGAATGTAATTGTGGCTTGTAAATATGGATGTCACCAGACTGCAAAACAAATCTACCTACGGGTACAAATAAAGTAACCTGAACCTGAACCTGAACCTCATCACTCGTACGACTGTGCTATAGACCTCCTCCCGGGTGCGCAGCTGCCGACCAGCTGGCTTTATAGCATTTCTGGCCCGGAGAGGGAAGCGATGGAAAGATATATTAAGGACTCGCTGAATGCTGGCCTCATTCGGACTTCCTCGGCTCCTCTTGGGGCAGGATTTTTCTTTGTCGGTAAGAAGGACGGATCTCTGCATCCGTGCATTGACTACCAGGAACTTAATGCGATTACCGTTAAAGATAAATATCCTCTGCCTCTGATAAACTCCGCATTTGAGCTCCTTCAGCGCGCACGGGTGTTTACCAAACTCAAACTACGCAGTGCGTATTATTTAGTCCATATTCGCAAGGGGGACGAGTGGAAGACGACCTTTAAGACTCCCCTGGGGCAGTTTGAATACCTGGTGATGGCTTTTGGTCTCACTAACGCCCCTGCTGTCTTCCAACGACTCATTAATGACGTCCTCCGCAATATGGTTAATCAATTCATTTTCGTCTATTTAGATGATATTCTCATTTTTTGCCACATGCCAGAGGAACACAAGGTCCGTGTCAGAGCCGTGTTACAACGGCTTCTGGAAAACCAACTGTTTGTGAAGGCTGAAAAGTGTGAGTTTTCCACCTGCTCCACTTCCTTCCTTGGATTTATTGTGGTGGAGGGGAAAGTGAGAGCCGACCCGGCCAAGGTGAAGGCGGTGTTAGATTGGCCTACACCCCACTCCTGCAAGGAGCTTCAGCGCTTCTTGGGGTTTGCAAATTTTTATCACACGTTCATCAGGAACTATAGTGGGGTCGCATGGCCTCTTATGCAGCTGACCTCCGTTAAGGTGCCATTTCTTTGGTCCGAGGCAGCTGAACAGGCTTTTTCCAAATTAAAAGAGCCTGTTCTCTAATACTCCCATCTTGGCCCAGGTCAGCCCTCAGCTCCAGTTCACCCTAGAGGTGTATGCTTCTAATTCAGGGGTGGGCGCTGTCCTCTCACAGCGCTCAGCCTCCGATCAAAAGTTCCACCCATGTGCGTATTTCTCTCGACGGCTCACCCCAGCCGAGAGGAATTATGACGTAGGGGACCGGGAGCTCCTAGCCATTAAATTGGCTCTTGAAGAGTGGAGGCATTGGTTGGAGGGGGCTATCCATCCCATAGTTGTGTGGACCGACCATAAGAACCTAGAATACCCCTGGCCGGCAAGCTAACTCAATGCCAGGCAGGCCCAATGGGCTCTATTCTTCCTTAGATTTAATTTCACCATCACCTATAGACCTGGCTCACGTAATGTTAAACCAGATGTTCTTTCCCGACAATTTAGCCCAGCTTATCCAGCCTCCCCCCACGTCTCTCCCCCAGCCTATTGTTCCACCTTTGATCGTCCTTGGAGCCCTTACCTGGCAGATCAAGCAGAGGGTCCGATGGGCCCAGTCGCTAGAGCCTGAACTGGCGGGAGGGCCTGGTAATTGTCTGTTTGTTCCTGTCGCCCTCCGCAGCGATGTCATCCAGTGAGGCCATTCCAGTCACTTCGCCTATCATCCTGGGGTGTCCCACACTATGGACTTTATTCGACGAGTGTTCTGGTGGCCCACCCTGCGGAGGGACGTACAGGAATACGTGAAAGCATGTCAGACCTGTGCCTGCAACAAATCCAATTCCTCACCTCCAGTTGGCTTGCTTCACCCTCTGCCTGTGCCCGGTCGACCATGGTCCCATATTGCCTTAGACTTTGTTACTGGACTTCCCCCTTCCCAAGGCAAGACTGTTATTCTCACTATTGTTGACCATTTATCTAAGGCTATTCATCTTGTAGCCCTCCCCAAATCACCCACCACATCCGAAACCGGTGACCTCCTCACTTCCCGCGTCATCGGCCTCCATGGGATCCCCTTGGACATCGTGTCTGACCAGGGCCCACAATTCACCTTGATGGTTTGGAAATCTTTCTGCCGATCACTTGGGACAACTGTCAGCCTCACGTCTGGTTACCACCCCCAGAGCAATGGGCAGGCTGAGCATACCAACCAGTCCCTGGAGAACTCCCTCAGATGTGTGCCAGTCGAGAACCTGTCCATATGGAGCTCGCATCTGGCTTGGGTGGAATATGCACATAACTTGGCTGTCTCTGCTGCTACTGGACTCACTCCATTCGAGACCTCTATGGGGTACACTCCCCCCGTTACCCATGGCGGAAAGGGAAGTGGCCGTGCCGTCCGTGGGGCCTCACGCATGCCACTACCGCCAACTTTGGTGAGTCATCCGAGCCACTGTCCTCCGCTCCACAGAGTGCAACTGCCAATACGAGGAGCGTAAGCGGGTCCTGGCTCCCAAATACAAGGTCGGGCAGCGCGCCTGGTTATCAGCAGATCAGATTCCATTGAAAACAGACTCCAGAAAATTGTCACCTTGTTTCTTGGGTCCATATGTCATCACCAAGATCATCAACGACGCCACTCACCTATAGCTCCCATGGGCCCTTCGCATCCATCCTTCATTCCAGGTGTCATGTATCTTATCTGTATATCTGTATCCTCTCTCCAAACAGATATATTTCCCAATGCAATGAAAATAGCCAAAGTAATTCCGATATACAAGATGGGTGACAGAGGGGAATTTTCAAACTGTAGGCCTATTTCACTATTGCCGCAATTTTCAAAGATACTCGAAAAAATATTCTGTGAGAGAACTGACAACTTTATAATGAAGAATAATTTATTGTGTGAACAGCAATATGGGTTCAGACACAAGAGGACATCTGCATTTGCTCTAATGGAATTTATAGAAAAAACATCAACTGCTATAGAAAAGAGTATTCAGTTGGGGTATTCCTGGATCTTAAAAAAGCATTTGATACAGTAGATCATAAATTATTGTTAAAGAAACTACAAAATTATGGTATTGCGGGGGTAGCACTGTCCTGGTTATGGAGTTACTTAAAGAACAGATATCAGTATGTATGTGTTGGTAGCAAAAACTCACAGTTACTGAAAGTCACTTGTGGAGTCCCACAGGGTTCAGTTTTGGGGCCACTGTTATTCAATATGTATATAAATGATATATGTAAAGTTTCGGAAAAGATGGATTTAATATTTTTTGCAGATAACACTAATTTGTTATGCAGTGGAAGCAATTTGGAACAACTTTTGGATACACTCAGAAAGTAATTAGGAAAGCTTAAACTGTGGTTTGATTCAAACAAATTAACACTCAATTTAAGTAAGACAAAATTTATAATTTTTAACAACCATCAGAACAACTGAGTATCTAAACTCAGTGTAAATGGTGTAGAGATTGAAAGGGTATCCGAAATTAAATTCCTTGGAGTAATAATTGATGATAAATTGTGATGGAAGTCACATATTAATTATATTAAAGGTAAAATATCCAAATCAATCCCAATACTACACAGAGTGAAATATTTGCTGAATCAACCCACACTATATACTTTGTATCATTCATTAATACTCCCATACATGACATATTGTACTGAAGTATGAGGAAATACATATAAAACAAACATATATCCAGTCTTTATGCTTCAGAAGAGAGCTATTAGAATAATAAACAAAGCTGCTTACAGGGAACCAACAAACCCACTTTTTCTTAAGTTAAAAGCTTTCAAGTTGAAAGATCTAGTTGATTTTAAAACTGCAGTAATAATGTTTAAAGTGAAGAATCTATCACTGAATGCAAATATCCAAAAGTTGTTCCAAATAAGGGAGGAAACAATATCATTTCAGAGGAACATGTATATTTCAAAAACCTTCAGTGAGAACTACCACCAAGCAACAGTGTCTCAGTGCAAGGAGTCAGACTGTGGAACGCTTTTGGACCTGAATTAAAATCATGTACAACGCTTGGACAATTTAAACAAAAACTAAAGAAAGAAATACTCCAAACATATATACAAAATGACATGTAAAATCACATAAGGATTATCATATCCAGTCTGTGTTGTGCTGTTGCTTAGTTTTGTTTTGTCACGTTTTGTCTTAGCTTTGTTTTGATCACTTTTATTTTTATTTTTTTGAATTCTTAGATGGAACATGGGTGGGCAATATAAGCTGCGGCTTCGGTCATCACCCTTTTCGGATGACTTATGTTGAACTGTATAATCCGAGGAGTTATTGTTTAATTTGACCTTGTTGGATTTTTTCCCCCTTGTTATATTATTCTGTTCCTTTCTTTTAATCTTTTAATGTAATCTATTCAAAATAAAGATTCATTCATCAAACCCCTCTCCGCCAGCCTTCTCTGCCCCCACCCCATCCCCCCCGAAGCTGCCTCCTCTTCCTCAGATCCTCAACGGCTAGACCACCTACACCGTCCAGAGAATTCTGGACGTTCGCTGTCAGAGCCGGGGCCTCCAGTATTTGGTTCACTGGTAGGGCTACGACCCAGAAGAAAGATCATGGATCCCCAAGTCCTATTTTCATGACAAGGGGATGGTCCGGGCCTTCAATCAAGCCCATCCAGAAAAGCCCAGTGGACCGCCAGGAGGCGCTCCAGGATGCTTCGCCTGTTGACCTGGTGTTGGGTCAACTGCTCCGCGTTCCAGGAGAGTTTTTGCCCGAAAGTTCTGCCCCACAGACTGGCCCCACCGTCTACCCTTTTTTATCTGACAGTGCACTGGTTCTGAGCCCCGTTCACTAATGTTTTCCGTGGGCACTATACCTTCCACCACTGATACCACTCCGTGGTCTGCACTTCTGCACTGATATCACTCCGCGGTACTATGTATCCTACCGCGTGCCTATTTCCCAATTTTAGACTCAAACTAAAATCTAGTAAAAATGCATTTATTACTGAGCGGTTCCGTTTAACCGCAGTACTTTTCCCAACAGGACTCGAAACCGTCAATACCAAATCCTACACATAATCCCACGGTCGGACTGAAACCGCCGCACCAGACGACTGAATAATTAAATTTATTTATTATTTAGATATTTATTATTTAAATTTATTTATTAAATAATTAAATTTACTCACTTCAATCTGACACGGTTCTCTCCGTCACTCTTCTCCGCCCAGGCGCTCCATACCGCCTCTCGCTGATGCCTCACTTCAGCCAACCACTTCCAATGGGGAGGCGATTGGGAGGTCTTTTCCAGTAGAGAGAACGGTCCAAAGCATTGCAGGTCTGGAGAAAAGACGTCTGGAATCACTGTTCGGTGCGCCAAATATGTTGGAAAAATTCTCTTTAACCAGTAGTCAAAGAATCAGGCCGGATCAAAGTTTCAGTAAATTTTAATTTGTACTGATTAGTGGAGAACAATAAGTGGTACACTCAGAGCTGCCTATCAAAATTGTTCTGAATCACATACACAACTTTCAGTCTTAAAGCATCCTGCTATCTCAAAACTGTCCAAGAGAGAATATCTAGTTCAGTCTGGTTCTTCCAAGCTGTCTCCTTTCTCAGACATTACAGAACATGCGTATGTAAACAAAGATTGTTTGTGTCTACTGAGCTCAGTTTGGCCCGTTTTGTTTTTGTGCGACATGACGCTCACCGCTCACCTCTCCAACCCCCATACGACGGTCCATTCCAGGTTCTGGAGACGGGTCCTAAGAGTTTTGTGCTGGATATGCATGGGCGTAAAGAGTGGGTCATGTTGGATAGGCTTAAGCCGGCGCACATTATGGTGGATAAGCATATGTTTCCAGCCCAGGTCCCCCATTGGGGTCGCCCCCCTTCTAGAACCCAGGCTGGGTCTGCACAAGATGAGGTTTCAGGTTTCCAGCCTACTATGAACTGTGTTTCACCTGCCCATCGTCCATGTGGATGCCCTGCATGACAGGTTTCTCCTGTGGTTCCGGCTGGAGGACAGCACAGCCGTTATAGCAGGCTCATCAGGCCCCCAGTGAGAGACTGATTTTGACTACTGGAGTCCCCTCTGGGCGTTGGGGGGGGGGTGCGGCAGACTAAAGAGTGAACTTCTTATCCAGTGGGACTTGGGGTTGGGAGCGTGGTTTGTGTTTCCCGGTTTTGGAGTCTGGGAGTAGTTAAAGTTAGTTGTTGGCGGCACTTTGAGGAGTAAAGATAAAAACTCACCTTTGGCTCCAGTGTGTTTCTTCCTTTTGCCACGGTATGAATGAATGAATGAATGAATGAATGAATCTTTATTTTCGGATAGATTAAAAGTACAGATTAAAAGAAACAGAATAATATAACAAAGGGGGAAAGAAAATCCACCAAGGTCAAATTAGACAGTAACTCCTCTGATTATACAGTTCAACATAAGTTACCCGAAATGGGTGATGACTGAAGCCGCAGCTTATATTGCCCACCCATATTCCATCCAAGAATCCAAAAGAAAAACAAAACAAGAGCGATTACAATTCAGAACATAGCTAAGACAAAATGTGACAAAAAACTAAGCTACAACACAACTCAGACTGGATATGACAATCCTTATGTGATTTTACATGTCATCTTGTATATATGTTTGGAGTATATCTTCCTTTAGTTTTTGTTTAAATTGTCCAAGCGTTGTACATGATTTTAATTCAGCTCCAAAATCGTTCCATACAGTATCATTGTATCACCATATTTTCTTGACTTTAAATTTGCCAGAATTTCAAAATAACGCTTTGTTTTTTAAATAAACACAAAAATAGCTCACCTTTACTGTCAACAGAATGGTACTGCGCATGTGCCTGGAAACTCCTGCCAGAGAAAAGTACTGAGCAATCCACCACTACTGGGTGAACAAATGTTCGTCTTTTTGCCCGTCTGTTTTCTTCCTCTGCCACTAAACAGCAAAAGCTCCTTTTCGTCTTGATTGACATTGTATTCACGAACCTCCATCACTTCCGCCATTTAAAACGTCTGCCACCGTGCTCTTCTTGTGTTTGGATTGCAGCTGTTCCATTCAGGTTGGTGGCTCTTGGCTGCCGCCGACAGTATGGGCATGTGACTGCAGACTATTTTCACTGCGCATAGGTGTACTCCAAAACTACTAGATGGATTTGGATGAAATTTTTTACCAGAGGTTGTTCTTGGGCTTGAGAGGAACCCATAACATTTTGGTAATGCTCCCAGCATGCATACGTCCACCAAAGCTTTTATCTTCTCACAGTGTGTTAGCAAGAATACCCCAAAACTATTAGATGGATTTAGATTTTTACCAGAGGTGGTCCTTGGGCTACAGAGGAACCCATAACATTTTGGTGATGATCCGAGAATGCATACCTCCGCCAAGGCTCTGGCACCGAGGCATCAGCACCTTTTTTTTTTTTTTTTTTTTTTGTTACTTATTTGTACCCGTAGGTAGATTTGGTTTGCAGTCTGGTGACAAGCCACTGGCTGCTGGTCGCTGCGTGCGCGAGCGCCCTAAACCTACATGTTTTTGGTATGCGGGAGGAAACCGGAGAAATCCCGGAGTAAACCCACGCAACACGGGGAGAACATGCAAACTCCACACAGCTCACTGTTGGTCGGGGGCTGGGATCGAGCCCACGGTCTCATGATCCCCGCGATCCCCCGGCCGAGGGTAAACTGTGCTGCCACAGTGCTAAACCACTGCGCCACCGTGCAGCACCTTGGTGCTTTCATTAGTTGAGACATTCATATACAAAAGGTCACCATAATCAAGAACTGGTAAAAAAAAAAAAAAAAGGTGAATAAAATCAATCTTTTTCTAGCTTGTAGTGAAAAACAAGACATATCTATAGTAAAAGCCAAACTTCAGCCTGAGTTTTCTCAACAGGTTTTCATTATGTTGTGGGGGCATGGCGTGGGACTTCTCCACCTACAGAAGAAGGCAGCTGGGGAAGGGGGGAACAATGGACCGAAAGAGGAGGTGTCACTGGGGGGGGTATCAGACGGGACAGTAAGGACTATACGCCCCCCGGGGAGAGGAGTAAATGCTGGAGCCGCTGGAAGAAGGGTGTCGAGAGCAGTGTCGGCATTATGTCATGTTAATGTGCCACACAGGCTCTGTTCTAAACACAATGTATGATGGTCGGAAGTTTTTGGTCTCAATGCATGGTATTAAAGATATAAAAGAGGAATGCACAGAGACCCGGAAGCTCTTTTACTGTACTAGATGTTGGAGATGGAATAAAGTTTCTGTGCCATCCAGATTGTTGCCTCGCCTGCTTCCTTTCTCCACATTGGTGACCCTAAGACGTCCCATGGAAAGCGAGCCGAGCACCGCCCCAGAGACTGCCTGGAGAGAGAGCACCAGTGCCACGTGCGTGGTCTCAGTCAAGCTCCCAGACTTCTAGCTTCACAACCCGACTGCATGGTTCTTGCACATACAGTAGAAGCCCAGTTCGCACTCCGCGGGATAACGGAAGATACCAAGTATTACTATGTGATCGCTGTGCTGGATGCACGTGCCACACAACAGGTGATGAGCCTGCTCCAGGAGCTGCCGGCCCAAGGAAAACATGAAGCGCTCAAGAGGATGCTTCTCCTGCGCTATACCCTTTCTAACAGTGAGAGGGCAGAGAGACTCCTAACGCGTTTGGAGTCAGGGGACAGATCAGCTGTGGAGCTCATGGAGAGCATGTTGGCACTGAGGGGGAAGGACAATGAATCTTTCCTGTTTGCCCACTTGTTCCTCAGGAACCTACCGGCTACAGCGAGGGCAATCCTGGCCAACTCGCCACGGCTGGTTGCTAAGGATTACCGCACCCTGGCGCAGGAAGCGGACCGCATCATTTTGGCAACCAGAACTCTCAGCATCCAGACAGTGGCACCGGCATCCATGAGGGACTCCAGCAAGGTTGAGGAGCCATTGGTGGTAGCCAGAACAGCCACCAGGAGACGAAGGAATGGGGAGATTGTGGCGCATATGTTGGTTACATATTCCCCACAATCGTGTTGCTGTATGTGTATTGTGTGCTTCACGTCTCATGGAACAGAGAGGACTGAGACTCTGGGATTCAGCAGAGGAGTGTGAGATTCGCCCTTTGTTTCCGGGAGACGACTGGGGAAGATTTCCGGGCCACAGAGACTAGAGGATAAGGGCGTGAGATCAAAGGGGTTACTTTGGGATTGAGATTAAGTACCATGTGACTGTATGTTTGATTAAACACCATGTGACTGCTGTTTCGTGCCCAGGGTATAAAACCCCTGATGTGAGATGAAAACTCCCTCTTGATTTTCTTTGAGATTTGATGGAGATGTGCTCTGTGAATAAAGCTGAATCTGAGGAACAAACTCAGCCTCATCCTTGAACACATTCTCCACACTGGTGACCTTACGACTCAGAATGAGCAGAAATAATTCTCCCAAGCGGGGCTCGGCAGAAGCCAGCCTGATGGTTGCCTCCACACTCCGGCTGCCTGACTTCTGGCAGCATAGCCCGAGCTCCTGGTTCAGCGCGGTCGAGGCGCAGTTCAACCTCCGGAGAATCTCGAAGGATGACACGAGATTCTACCATGTTGTGGCGAAGCTGGACAGCCACACAGTTCAGAGGGTGGAAGATTTGGTCAACCACCCACTGGACAGCGACAAATACGGCGCCTTGAAAGCTGCGCTTATCAGTCATTTCACCCCCTCCGTGCAACAGTGAGCAGAGGGGCTCCTGACGTTGACGGAGTCGGAGAACGACAGACCCGTAGACCTGATGGTCAAAATGCTGAGGCTGAAAGACTCCGAGGACTGCGAATTTATCTTCGCCCACCTTTTCCTCCGGACCCTACCGCCAGCGGTGAGAGTTACCCTGGCAGATTCACCCCGGTTGGCCGAGCGAGACTACCACGGGCTGAGCAAGGAGGCGCAGCAACTCATCGACGCCCACAAGCGAAGCGCAGTTTCGGCTGCAGCAGCGGAGCTAGGAGCGACGCCCAGAGACGGCAGGGGGCCAGTGGTTGCAGCACCAGACGCGCCGACGACAGCAGCAGTCAGCACCAAGCGACACGGAGCGGGCGACGTCTTGTGCTTCTATCATCGCCGTTTTGCAGAGAGGGCACACAAGTGCCTCCCGCCATGCCACTTCAAGCGTTCGGGAAACGCCAAAACCGAGGGTCGGTAGCGGCTGCGGCACTCGGGGAAGAGAACAAGCTGCTTTACCTGACGGATGCACGTTTGGGGAAACGATTCCTCATGGACACAGGCTCCCAGATGAGCTTCATCATGCTTTCCTACGCGGACCGGCTAATGCCGTCCCAAGTTCCCCGGGTGTCAGTGTCAGCAGCGAACAGCTCAGCTATTAAGACCTTGGGTGAGAAGACTCTGCTTCTGTCTTTGCAGGGTCGTTCATTTGAGTGGACTTTTGTGGTAGCTGCAGTCAGTTTCAACATGTTAGGGGCTGATTTTTTGTGCTCACATGGTTTATTAGTTGATCTTGCTAATAGACGTCTGGTTAATGCACTGTCTTTTCACTCTATTCCCTGCACAGCACGAGTGGCACCGCCAACTGCACAAACCAACGTCACGACTGCAGGTGGTAAGTTCCATGCACTCCTCACTCAGTTCCCAGCACTAACAGTCCCAACGTTTTCGGCGACTGTGGCCAAACATGGGGTGGAGCATTATATCACCACCACCGGGCCGCCCGTTTTTGCAAAAGCTCGGCGCCTGGACTCAGCTAAACTGGCCATAGCGCGCAAGGAGTTTGCCAACCTGGAAAAACTGGGCATCATCAGACGTTCGAAAAGTCCCTGGGCTTCACCATTGCACATGGTCCCAAAGACTGATGGCTCATGGCGACCTTGCGGTGATTTCTGCAGGTTGAATAACGTCACCGCGCACGACCGCTACCCGATCCCACACATTCAGGATTTTTCGGTTCATTTGGCAGGAGCGCGCATTTTTTCTAAAATAGATTTAGTGCGCGGCTACCATCAGGTTCCAGTGCGCGCCCAGGACATCCCCAAAACAGCGGTAATAACTCCTTTCGGACTTTTTGAGTTTTTGCGCATGCCTTTTGGACTCAAGGGGGCCGCGCAGACATTCCAACGCATGATGGACGCGGTGCTGCGCGACTTCCCTTTCGTGTTCGTCTACTTGGATGACATTTTAGTAGCCAGCACGTCCGAAGACAAACACGAAAACCACCTCACGGCAGTTTTCCGGAGGCTGGCAGAGCACGGGTTAATAATTAACCCAGCGAAGTGCCAGTTTGGGGTAGCGCAGATTGATTTTTTGGGGCATCGCGTTTCGCCAGAAGGAGCGGTCCCTCTCCCCGATAAAGTACGCGCAATAACAAATTTTCCCCAACCTCAAACGGTCAAAGCGTTACAGGAGTTTTTGGGAATGGTTAATTTTTATAACCATTTCCTCCCAAGTGCAGCGCGGCTCATGCAACCATTGTACGCGGCACTAAAAAAACAAAAACCCACAAATAAAATCGAATGGTCTCCTGAGCGGGAGCGCGCATTCTCTCAAGTCAAAACAGCGCTGGCAAACGCGGTTTTGTTGGCACACCCAGTTCCAACAGCCCGCATGGCCCTCACCACTGACATGTCCAATTTAGCGGTAGGGGCGGTCGTTGAACAGTGGGTAGCGGGGACCTGGCAACCGCTTGCATTTTTCAGCAAAACCTTGCGCGATAGCGAGCGAAAATACAGCGCGTTCGAAAGGCAGTTGTTGGCCCTACACTTAGCCATCCGCCATTTCCAGTTCTGGCTGGAAGGGCGCCGTTTCACCGCGTTCGTGGACCACAAACCGCTGACTTTTGCGATGGCCAAGATTTCTGAACCTTGGTCGGGCCGGCAGCAAAGACAGCTGGCTGCGATATCAGAGTTCACCACCGATATCCAGCATGTCGCAGGTAAACATAATGTAGTGGCAGACTGCCTCTCGCGTGCTGTGCCGGAGCCAGACCACGTGAGGTCAGACTCTGCAGCCATGGCCGCGGGCCAGGGTAGCGACGCGGGAGCGTGTGCGGCCCCGGTCCGCGTGGGGTTAGATTATGCAGCCATGGCCGCGGAGCAGGTTAGCGATGCGGACGTGCGCGCGCTCCAGTCTGGACCAACAGGGTTAAAGATGGAGCACAGGGTGCTGCAAATGGGTATGCCTCCCCTAATCTGCGATGTCTCCATGGGACGGCCGCGCCCTGTGGTACCAGCTGCGTGGCGCCGCCGCGTTTTTGACTTGATCCATTCTCTGGCGCACCCGGGGGTGCGCGCATCGGTCAAAATGGTGGGGGAGAAATTTGTATGGCCGGGGTTGCGCAGACAGGTCAAGGAATGGGCGACAGTCTGCGTAGCGTGTCAGCAAGCCAAAATACACAAGCACACTAGAGCTCCTTTGGAGCCTTTTCACATTCCTGCTAAGCGCTTTGATCACGTGCATGTCGACTTGGTAGGCCCCCTCCCGTCATCACAGGGGCACACACATCTTTTGACGATCATGGATCACACCACGCGTTGGCCAGAAGCGGTTCCTCTGGCGTCAACCACAGCGGAAGAAGTGTCAGCGCGTTTTTAACAGCTTGGGTAGCGCGTTTTGGAGTCCCGTCGGACATAACGTCAGACAGGGGTCCTCAATTTGTCTCCGAACTCTGGTCGTCGATGGCCCGCAGCCTAGGGGTAAAGATCCACCGCACCACCGCGTACAACCCCCAGGCTAACGGTTTATGAGAACGTTTTCACAGGTCATTGAAAGCGGCCCTCAGAGCGTCACTTACGGATACAAATTGGGTTGGCAAATTACCATGGGTCTTATTGGAGTTGCGTTCTGCACCTAAGGAGGATTTGCAAGCCTCTCCAGCAGAATTAGTTTTTGCACAGCCTCTCCGTTTGCCAGGGGAATTTCTCCCCGATAATCCTGCCCCAAATTGCCCCCCCCCCGCTCAGCTGTTGCAGAGCGGCACAGGATCAAACGCGCTTCCTGGCCCGGTTCATCACAGTTTTCCACGCGTTTTTGTGCCGAAGGCTTTAAAAAATGCAGAGTTTGTTTTTGTGAGACATGATGCTTGTCGCCCCAGCCTGCGCCCGCCTTACGATGGGCCGTTCAAGGTGCTGGAAACAGGAGAGAAGCATTTTTTGCTAGATTTGGGAGGCAGAAAAGAATTGATTTGTATTAACAGACTCAAACCCGCTTTTGTTTTGGCGGATGAGGGGGTGCAGTTGGCGAGAGCCCCCCGTCGCGGTAGACCCCCTAGAGGGCATTCTACAGGACTCCCACAGAGATTGACTAACAGTTCTAATCCACAGGTGCAGACAGCAGCAAAGCCGGCTTTCAGCAGATACGGCAGGAGACTGAGAGTTAGGCAACTGGTGGATTGATGTGTAGTGATGTTATGATGTCATGTGTCTCTGGTTATATTTGTCCCATTTAGACGTTTGGGGGGGGGGGTCTTGTGGCGCATATGTTGGTTACATATTCCCCACAATCGTGTTGCTGTATGTGTATTGTGTGCTTCATGTCTCATGGAACAAAGAGGACTGAGACTCTGGGATTCAGCAGAGGAGTGTGAGATTCGCCCTTTGTTTCCGGGAGACGACCGGGGAAGATTTCCGGGCCACAGAGACTAGAGGACAAGGGCGTGAGATCAAAGGGGTTACTTTGGGATTGAGATTAAGTACCATGTGACTGTATGTTTGATTAAACACCATGTGTCTGCTGTTTCGTGCCCGGGGTATAAAACCCCTGATGTGAGATGAAAACTCCCTCTTGATTTGCTTTGAGATTTGATGGAGATGTGCTCTGTGAATAAAGCTGAATCTGAGGAACAAACTCAGCCTCATCCTTGAACACATTCTCCACAAGATCTGTTTTTGTCATCGCCATTTCAGCTTGAATGCCCAATGCTGCCTGGCGCCATGCCAATTCAAGAAGGCGGGAAGACGGCGCATTCGGAATTCAGTGGCAGCTGCAACATTTGCTCACACAGTTCCCAGCACTTACGGCCCTGACTTTTTCGGCTACGGTAACGAAACATGGGGTTGAATACTTTCTAACGACAAAAGGCCCACCGGTGTTCGTGCGACCTCGGCGTTTGGATGCAGCTAAACTGGCCAGCACGCAAGAGGAGTTTGCCAACTTAGAGCAGTTGGGCATCGTCAGGCGCTCCAACAGCCCGTGGGCATCCCCACTACACATGGTGCCTAAAGTCGACGGGTCGTGGTGACCGTGAGGCAATTTCTGGTGCCTGAATAACACCAGGGAACATGATCGTTATTCCATTCCGCACATCCAGGATTTTTCTATGCACCTGGCTGGGGCGCGTATTTTTGCAAAAGTGGATGTGGTCCGTGGATACCATCAGGTCCTGGTGCGTGCGGAAGACGTTCCAAAAACAGCGGTAATAACTCCTTTCGGCCTTTTCAAGTTTTTACGCATGCTATTCAGTTTAAAAGGCGCGGTGCAGACTTTACAGAGGATGATGGACGTAATGCTTCTTGACTTGTCCTTCATTTTTGTCTACTTAGACGACATTTTGGTGGCTAGCACGTCCAAGGAGGAGCACATCACCCATCTCAAGATAGTTTTCCAGAGACTGGAGGTGCACGGGCTAATAGTTAACCCGGCGAAGTGTCAGTTTGGTGTGCAAGAGATTGATTTTTTGGGCCACCGCATTTCGCCAAAGGGAGCGATTTCCTTACAGGTGCACGCTGTGTCGGACTTTCCGCATCTGTAGACCATGAGAGCACTACAGGAGTTTTTGGAATGGTTCATTTTTATAACCATTTCCTTCTCTGGGCAGCCCAGCTGATGCAGCCGTTGTATGCCGCGCTTAAAAAAAAGAAGCCCGCGGAAGTCATCGACTGGACTCCGGAGCAAGTCCAGGCTTTTACAAATGCCAAAATAGCACTTGCAGATGCTGCGTTGTTAGCCCACCCAGATCCATCTGCACTGATAGCGCTCACTACGGATGTGTCTGATGTTGCCATAGGGCAGTGGGGGAGCAGTACGTCTCATGTTTGTGGCAGCCGCTTGCATTTTTCAGCCGAACTTTGCATGACAATGAATGCAAATACAGCACGTTTGATAGAGAATTGCTGGCTCTCCACCTGGCGATGCGCCATTTCCAGTTTTGGTTAGAGGGGCGTGAGTTCACCGCATTCGTGGACCATAAGCCGCTGATGTACGCGATGGCCAAGGTGTTGGAACTGTGGTCGGCCCAGCAACAACAGTGTTTGGCTGCGATTTCGGAGTTTACTACCAACATTCAACACGTCACCGGAAAGCTCAACGTCGTGGCCGATTGTCTGTCGCACGCGTTAGTCTCCCCGGTCTGCATGGGAATAGATTTCCCTGCGATGGCCGCGGAGCAAGCCGTGGACGTGGACATTTGTGCGCTCCAGTCTGCGTCTACTGGGTTAAGGCTGGAGAGCAGGGTGGTGCAAGAAGGGGTGCCCTCCCTTGCTCTGCGACATCTCCACCGGCCGCCCATGCCCAGTGGTTCTGAGTGGATCTGAGTGGTTCTGAGTGGTTCTGGCGCCACTGCGTTTTTGAGTCAGTCCACTCTCTTTGCATGTGGGAGTGTGCACTTCAGTGAAGCTAGTGGGGGCGAAATTCATCTAGACGCGCTTGCGCAAGGAGGTGAAAGAGTGGGCTGCAGTGTGCGTCACGCGCCAGTGAGCCAAAGCGTACAAGCACACCAGAGCAACCCCTCGAGCCATTCCAAATCCCGGCCAGGAGGTTTGACCACGTCCACATGGATTTGGTGGGACCCCTCCCACTGTCGCAAGGTTTAACGTACCTTTTAACAATCGTGGACCACACCACACACTGGCCTGAAGTGGTCCCGATGGTTTCTATCACATCCGCAGAAGTGGCTCATGCTTTTTTGTCGGTTTGGGTGGCACGGTTCGGATCCCTGTCGGACATCACTTCCGACAGGGGTCCACAATTCATTTTGGAACTCTGGTCCGCTATGGCCCAGAGCCTGGGGGTCAAAATTCACTACACTACCGTGTACAACCCCCACGCTAACGGGTTATGTAAGTGTTTTCATAGGTCGCTTAAAGCAGCACTCAGAGCTTCATCCACAGATGCAAACTGGGTCGACCGCCTGCCCTGGGTTCATTTAGGGTTGTGCTCCGCACCTAAGGAGGATTTTGCAGCCTCCCCGGCAGAACTCATTTTTTCTCAGCCACTACGGATCCCCAGAGAGTTTTTACCGGAAAACCCCGCACCCGAGGCTGATCTGCCCGCGCAATTTTTGCACAGTACGGAGGCTCTTAACATACCGGGCCCGGCCTACCATTGTTTTCCCCGCACCTTCATCCCAAAAATCTTGCGGAATGCCAGTTTTGTTTTTGTCAGACACGATGCACACCAGATCCCGCTGTGACCACCGTATGACCGACCGTTCAGGGTGTTGGAACCTGGGGCGAAGCATTTTGTGTTAGACTTGGAGGGATGTAAGGACACTGTCTGCATCAACAGGCTGAAGCCTGCTTTTGTGTTGGCAGACGAGCAGGTGGTGTTGGCCCAAGTTCCCCTGGTGCAGACGCCCACCATTGGTAGCTCAGCAAGTTAGCAATCCCTCGGCAGGGACCTGCGCTCATGAAGCTAATGTGTTTTCTCCCAAGCTGCGCTTGCAAAACATTTAAAGCAGATAGTAATTTCTCAAGTGCATCCTTTAACGATGGTGCACGACAATATGCAATATATGTTCCATCCATGTTTACCCCATATCATTTATACAGAGAGGAAATAAAAGTGGGCCAAGTACTGATCCTTGAGGTACCCCAATAACAACAGTAACCC
The DNA here is from genome assembly GCA_020510985.1 of Pholidichthys leucotaenia. Taxonomy (NCBI): domain Eukaryota; kingdom Metazoa; phylum Chordata; class Actinopteri; order Cichliformes; family Pholidichthyidae; genus Pholidichthys; species Pholidichthys leucotaenia. The sequence goes on along the minus strand of CM035843.1, from coordinate 75,063,228 downwards.
AATTTGAGCTCAACCCTTAATTCTTACACACTGAGATCTTTCGGACGGATAATTAGAAAACCAGTGTACTGCTTGCCCAGACAGTCCAATGTTATACAACTACACAACTCTGATTATTAGCCAACAGACAAATTTGAAATAGGTCTGTAGTTATTAAAAGAGGACATATTGCCACTTTTAAACAAGGGAGTTATATATGCTGATTTCCACATTCTAGGTATTGTATTTGTATAAAGTTTGATATTAAAAGAATAAGAGATAGAAGAAGCAATGAAATCTGCAGCAACCTTCAAAAAATATGGTTCTAACAGGTCTGGACCAGCTGATTTCTTTATATCAAGCTTCTGTAAGGCATCACATACAAGTGTAGAAAAAGGCTTAAATTTAAAACCTTCAGCATCATCTGTGTAGTCATCTGACTTTATTGGCTCAGGGTAACTAGAGCCCGAGTCATAAAGTCTAAATGATTCAACAAAATGTTCATTAAAACAATTCAATATGCACTGCCTATCTGAGATAGTAACTGAGTCCTTAATAATACTAGATGGAAGTGTATCAATATTATTATGGGCAGCAGACAGAGATTTGATAGTCCTCTAGAATTTTCTAGGGTCATTAACATTATTACTGGTAGAATGAAGACAATATTCAGATTTGGCTTTTCTAATTTCAGATGTGCAGCTATTTCTTAATTGCCTAAAGTGCAGCCAATCTATTTCAGAGCCGGTTTTTCTTACATTAGCCCATACTTTCATGCATCTTATTAGTGAGAACCAAGGATTATTACGATTCTTTACTCTAAATTCTCTGAAGGGAGTGAGTTTGTCAACAAGGCTAACAAAGGCATCATAAAAAAGTGACCAATACCTTTTATTATATTATAGTATGATGATATTGTATTACTTTCAGCAGTGTGAAACGACACGCTTGACAAATTACCAAATCACAAAACTGTTACATCCAGTACAGATCAAACCTATATGAAACTGTATGATTCACAGTATCATTGTCTTTAGTATTTTCTCTTTGTCAGACTATTGTGTTAAAGTTATGGTCATTTGTAACGTGGTAATGCATCATGATTAATTGCACTGGATTGCCACAAATATCATCTTGTCACCTGGCACATCAAAAGAACACTCAGTCATTTATTTATTTATTTTTATATTAATTTAATCAAGCAGATGACCTAAACAAACTATTTAAATGCTGCAACGTGATTTTAAAAAATGCTGATGCTGAGCTTTTGCCTGAAATTTTGATCCTTGGCACTGATGAGCTTTTAAGATTGGCATTGTGCATGTCACATTTATCATATTTAATTAAATGGAAACGAAACCTCCCACACATTAAGGGCTCTATTATGATGATCTATTCAAACAGTCTATTGTTTATGATGCAGAGCACATTTATGGGTGTGTCCAAGTCCATTTTGTTATCATGGCAGCAGGAAAATGGTCCAAAGAGGCTGGTCTAATTATTCAGAGGTGTGCTTTGGGTAATCCAGTCCAAAGCTTCCCCATCCCTTTAATGCACAGAGGCACATCATCAAAGGTGAATTCTGGTCATAATGGCTTGTTTAATGCGGGTTTTGCGCTGGCCAAAGGGCGCGCACATGAGGGAAAATGCACACAATTGTAAAGCTGTCAATTATTTTATGGAGGACAATGGAGAAGAAGAGATGACTGAACAATTAGGCTGAAGAATCTAGCTGAATTTAATAGGTTTAATGTATGGTGCATAGATGCAGCATGCAGACATGAATGGGCTTGAAACTTCAGGAAATGAGGAGGATCTGCTGAATAATTTCCTAAACCCATGCAAAGTTTTTTTTTCCTCTGTGCAGTGAAAAAGTCTCTGCTGCATCTTCAAATAGTTTGGATTTAAATTTCTTCACATTAACACATTCATAACACACTTCATAACACACCTCCTTTTTCCTGATCAAAAGCGCATCGTCATAAATTGCACTAAAATGCCAACTAGGGCTGCAAGGATGACTCAAATAAGATAAGCCTTTATTAGTCCCACAATGGGGAAATTCCAGGATTACAGCAGCAAAGGGACAGCAGCACTCAGAGCAATAGTTAATATGATAATAAGAACTGGTTAGCCAAAGCAGTAAATGAATATACATATGTACACAAATATATACACAGTGCAGGAGCATTGCAGCTAGATGGAATAACAGCATTACGGTTTATTAAGTTACCCTGCAGAATTTGAATATGTACCCAGACAGTATATTTCGCATTTGAATCAACAGTGTTGTTGCCACCCTCAGTAATGATTGATATTGTCCTAGATGTATAATAGAGGGGACAATTTATTTTGCAAGGTTGTTACGTTTAGTACATTCAATACGACCTCTACGAGCAGCCCTGGTTAGGTTATAAAGTCTGACAGCCGTAGGTAGGAAGGACCTGCAGAACCTCTTCGTCGTGCACCTAGGATGGCACAGCCACCGCTAAATGAGATCCTCAGTGTGTTCAGTGTGTCCTGCATGGGGTGGGACTCGGACTCCAGCTGAGATGACAGCTTAGTCACCATCCTCCTCTCTCCTATCTCCTCCACTGGGTCGAGGCATCGCCCCAGAGCAGAGGTATCTTTTTTGATTAGTCTGTTGAGTCTCTTCCTGTCAGTTGCCGTGATGCCACTGCCCTAGTAGACCACTTCAAATGTGATGGCTGATGCCACTACTGAATCGTAGAAGGTCTTCAGGAGTGCCCCTTGCACTCCAAAAGACGTGAGTCTCCTCAGGAGGAACAGCCTGCGCTGCCCCTCCTTGTAGAGTGTGTTGGTGTTGTATGACCAATCCAGTTTATTGTTCAGGTGAATACCCAGGTACCTGTAAGATGTCACCATCTCAATGTCTGTTCCATGGATATTTACTGGTGCTGTGGGGGTTGTCCTCGCCTGCAGCAGTCCACCACCAGTTCCTTAGTTTTCCTCATATTGATCTGGAGGCAGTTCTGTTGGCACCAGTCCACAAAGTCCTGGGTAAGTCCTCTGTACTCCGCATCATCTCCATCAGAGATGAGGCCGATGATCGCAGAGTTGTCAGAAAACTTCTGTAGATGGCAGTGTGGTGTGTTGTGTGAAAAGTCAACAGTGTAGAGGGTGAACAGGAAGGAAGCCAGAACTGTTCCCTGGAGGCCCCCCGTACTGCAGATGATGATATCAGACACATAGTCCTGGATTCTCACAAACTATGGTCGCCTTGTGAGGTAGCCCAGGATCCACAATGACAGGTGCTGGTCCACCCCTGTGCACAGTAGCTTGTCCCTCAGGATCACTGGCTGGATGGTGTTGAAAATACTGGAGAAATCAAAGAACATGATCTTCACAGTGCTCCCAGGCTTCTCCAGGTGGGACAGGGAATGGTGTAGCAGGAAGATCACTGCATCTGTAGCGGACTTGAAACTGTTATCTGTGTCTGCGTTGTGTTATGTAGGGAAAAAACTCCAACAGTGGGTTCACAGCTGACACTTTATTCTATGAAAGACAGGCATTAATCAGTGGGATACACACAGCAGCAGCACACTCTCGTCCCGTCTGTGCAGGGTCCACGCAGTTTTTGCAGGGAAAACCCCTGCATGCACAATGAGCCGATTTGCTGTGTCCCACTAATTAATGACCCACTAACAACAAGGAAAATCGGAACCTTTAAATTATAAATTTGTTCCACTGATTCAAAATGGACTAGATTATTAATATTGTCACTTTATTCTAGTTGTGAAGAAGTGCACTTAAAAATAAACATAATAAACATAATGCCTCAGCTACACATCCTCCATCCTCATGCCATGCTGGTAGGCAAACTGAAGTGGATCCATCGCTGGTCTCACCAGGGGGCAGAGGTGGGTGAGAAGCAGTCTCTCCAGGGTCTTCATGTAATGTGATGTGAGGGCCACTTTTCTGTAGCTGTTCAGGTCCTTGGGGTGAGGGGTCTTCAGTACAGGTACCACACAGGATGTTTTCCACAGCTGTGGTACCCTCTACAGCTTCAGGCTCAGGCTGAAGATATGCTCCACAATCCCACACAGCTGGTCTGTGCAGGACTTGAGGAGCCTCGAGCTGATGCTGTCTGGACCCGCAGCCTTCCTCGCCTTGATCTTCCTCAGTTCAGCTCTCACCTGGGTCTTAGTGAAGTTTAGGTTGGGGCAGGGAGGCTGTGTGCTGGGAGAGGGGGTGTTGGGGGGAGGCCGTGGACAGTGGGACTAGATGAAGGTGGAGGTAGCAATGGTTGGTGGGCAGGTGGAGAAGAGGGCAGTTGGTCAAACCTGTTAAAAACAGGTTCAGGTTGTTCACCCATTCCCTACCCCCCGTGGCCTGGGAGGAGGTATTCTGGTGCCCAGAGATGGTTTTGAGGCTTCTTCAGACACCACTGATGTCACTCAGTTGCAGCTCGTCCTCCATCTTTTTCCTGTAGCTGTCCTTCCCCTCTCTGATCTTCCTTCTTAGCTCCCTCTGTACGGACTTCAGCTCCTCCTTGTTTTCCAACCTGAAGATCCTTTTCTTCTCCTTCAGCAGTGACTTTATCTCAGGGTTGATTCAGGGTTTGTTTGAGAAACACCGTATGGTGTTGGTGGGTACGGTGTTGTCCACACAGAAGTTGATGTAGTCTGTGATGGTGTGTGTGAAGCCATCGATGTCCTCACCATGTGGATCACAAAGCTGCTCCCATACAGTGGATTCAAAACAGTCCTTCAGAGTGCCCTCCGCCTCCTTAGACCATATCTGGAATTTCCCCATTGTGGGACTAATAAAGGCTTATCTTATCTTATCTTATATTTTCACTGTGCAGGTAACAGAAGGTTGTCTGTGTACCAGGGGTTTGTACACAGGCAGGAGGTGAACCAAGTTGTGGTCCGATCTCCTGAGGGGGAAAGGGCGGGAATGGCAATGCAGTGTAAGCCCTTTGATGTTTGCATAAAATAAGTCCAGTGTTTTACTGTCTCTGGTGTGGCACATGACATACTGTGTGAAAGAAGACAGAATGGAGGACAGTGAAGTATGGTTGAAATCACCAGAGATGAAGAGGAGAGCATTTGGGTGTTGTGTCTGCAGCCTACTAGTGACTGAGTGGATGATGTTCCATGCTACATCAGCGCTCGTGGAGGGGGATACTTAAATAACAAATCCAACAACATGTGAGAACTCCCTGGGGAGGTATGCCAGTTGCATGCTTACCGCTAGCAACTCAGTGTCCTTGCCGCAGTGTTGTTCTTTAATCATGATGTGGCCAGGATTACACCATCTGTTATTCACATACATTATCAGCCCCCCGCCTCTGCTCTTCCCGCTGTCTGGTGTCTGATATGCCCGTATTGTGTGGAAACCCTCCAGTTTGATGTCAGCATCTATTGCTAGTTATGGTAGCCACGTTTTAGTAAACATCATAATGCTAATCTCTCTGAAGACGGTCTCATGCCAGGACATAGCCGCCAGTTCATTTGTCTTGTTAAACAGCGATCTCACATTTCCCATAATAATGGATGGTAGGACAGGTCTGTACCTTATTCTCCTCACGCGTCGCTTCACTCCAGCTCGACATCTCCGTAGTTTTCACCTGACTTCTTTTGAGATATTGAGTTTTTGCATTAGCACTGTGGGGCAGCCCAGTGCTAACAGCTGGCTCCTACTGTAAACAATATTGCTCATAGTCATTGGCGATAGCTGCTGAAAGATGGCTAATATCAACATCAGTGCGGCGATATATGTGTCCTTGGCATCTGTGATGGATACAGGGTCACAGGATCAGTAAGTTGTGTCAATAAAAAAAAACATAGTAAATACAAAACGAGAAAGAAACTCAGAATTGAGCCACTGCTGCAAAAAGGCAGCCGACTCATGTGGCGCCAGAAATAAGGAAATAATTTGAATAATTCGGAAGTAAGGAAATCATTCGAATAATTTGGTTACACCCCTCATGGATCATCACCTTGTCGTGGTGGGGGGTTTGCGTGCCCTGGTGATCCCAGGAGCTATGTTGTCCGGGGAAGTTTGCCTCTGGTAGGGTCACCCAAAACAAACTGGTCCTGGGTGAAGAGCCAGACTAAGAACGATCCAACAGACTCTCATGGTGAATGCTAGAATAAGGACTCAGTGTACCCTGCCCGATATGGGGTTACCGGGGCCCCACCCTGGAGCCAGGCCTGGGGGATGGGCTTGATGGCTAGCATCTGGTGGCCGGGTTTCCACCCATGGGACCCGTCCAGGCTCAGCCTGAAGGAGTTACATGGGTCCACCCTCCAGTGGGCTCACCACCTGCAGGATGGACCATGGGGGTCCGGTGTTATGAGGATCAGGTGGCGATCAAAGGCGGAGACCTTGGCGGTCTGATCCCAAGCTTCCTAAACTGGCTTTTGGGACATGGAATGTCACCTCTCTGGTGGGGAAGGAGCCTGAGCTGGTTCATGAGGTTGAAAGATACCAGCTTGATATAGTCGGCCTCACCTCAACACGCAGCTCCGGTTCCGGGACCAGTCTCCTGTAGAGGGGCTGTAACTTGGCCTACTCTGGAGTTGTCCCAGGCAAGAGATGATGAGCAGGGGTGGGTATTCTTGTATCCCCCCACCTTGCTGCCTCTATATGCCCACCTGGTGGTCTCTTCTTCGCTAAGGGGGTCACCAACATGCCCAAAGACTTCCAGCTGGCCCGCCGCATCCACGGAGAGAGAGCTTAGACTTTCTGCTGCACATTCACCAACCAACCATAATGCTCTGCACTGTGTGTCTATATATATATACGTATACATTTATAGTAATATGGACATATGTTTACTAGATGTTGTTTTTTCTTGCCTTCTGATTGTTGCTATCCCTGTGCTGTTGCAATCCTGGAATTTCCCCATTGTGGGACTAATAAAGGCTTATCTTATCTTATCTTATCTTATATTGGAGTTTTCCCCGGTGGATGAAAGGGTTGTTTCCCTGCGCCTTCGGGTTGGGAAATGGGTCCTGACCATCATTTGTGCCTATGCACCAAATGATGGTTCAGAGTACCCACCCTTTTTGGAGTCTCTGACTGGGGTGCTGGAGAGTGCTCCTCTTGGAGACTCTATTGTCCTACTGGGGTACTTGCACATGGGCAACGACAGTGAAACCTGGAGGGGGTGATTGGGAGGAACGGCCTGCCCGATCTGAACCGGAGTGGTGTTCAGTTATTGGACTTCTGTGCTAACCACAGTTTGTCCATTACAAACACCATGTTCGAGCATAAGGGTGTCCATATGTGCATGTGGCACCAGGACACCCTAGGTCACAGTTCGATGATCAATTTTGTTATTGTGTCATCAGAGATGCGACCGTATGTCTTGGACACTCAGGTAAAGAGAGGTGCAGAGCTGTCAACTGATCATCACCTGGTGGTGAGTTGGATCCAATGGCAGGGGAGGATGCCATTCAGACCTGGTAGACCCAAACGTATAGTGAGGGTGTGCTGGGAAAGTCTGGCTGAGGCCCCTGTCCGAGAGGTCTTCAACTCCCACCTACGAAAGAACTTCAACCACATTTCGAGGGAGTCTGGAGACATAGAGTCTGAATGGGCCATGTTCTCCACCTCCATTGTGTAAGTGGCTGTCCAGAGCTGCGGCCGCAAGGTCACCAGAGCATCTCGTGGTGGCAACCCCCGAACCAAGTGGTGGACACCAATGGTGAGGGGGGCCATTAAGCTGAAGAAGGAGTGCTATCAAGCTTGGTTGGCTTGTGGGACTCCTGAAGCAGCTGAGGTGTACCGGTAGGCCAAGTGGAGTGCAGCTCGGGTGGTTGCTGAAGCAAAAACTTGGGTATGGGAGGAGTTCAGTGAGGCCATGGAACAAGACTTTCGGTTGGCCTCGAAGAGATTCTGGCAAACTGTCAGGCGGCTCAGGAGGGAGAAGCAGGTCCCTGTCCACACTGTATGGCACGGATGGGGCACTGCTGACTTCGACTGGGGATATCGTCAGGCGATGGAAGGAATACTTCGAGGATTTCCTCAATCCCACTGACACGCCTTCCACAGAGGAAGCAGGGCTTGTGGATGAGGGGGACAACTCGCCCATCACAGGGGCTGAGGTCACCAAGGTGGTTAAAAATCTCTTTGGTGGCCGGGCCCTGGGGGTGGACGAGATTCGCCCAGAGTACCTCAAGGCCCTGGATGTTGTAGGGCTGTCATGGTTGACACGCCTCTGCAACATTGTGTGGAGGCCGAGGGCAGTGCCTTTGGCATGGCAAACCGGGGTAGTGGTTCCTCTCTTAAAAATAGGGGACCAGAGGGTGTGCTCCAATTTTAGAGGGATCATAATCCTCAGCCTCCCTGGGAAGGTCTATGCCAAGGTACTGGAGAAGAGAGTCCAGCCGTTGGTTGAACCTTGGATTCAGGAGGAGCAATGTGGTTTTCGTCTCGGCCGTGGAACATCGGACCAGTTCTTTACCCTCTCAAGAATCCTCGAGGGTTTGTGGGAGTTTGCCCAACCAGTTTACATGTGTTTTGTGGATTTGGAGAAAACATTCGACCACGTCCCTCGTGGTTTTTTGTGGGGGGGGGGGGGGCTTCGGGAGTATGGGGTATCGGGCTTGTTGTTACAAGCTATTCGGTCTCTGTATGAAAGTTGTGAGTTTGGTTCGTATTGCCAACACTCAGTTGGACTCATTTCCAGTGAGAGTTGGACTCCGCCAGGGCTGCCCTTTTTCACCAATCCTGTTCATAATTTTTATGAATAGGATTTCTAGGCACAGCCAGGGAACAGAGGGTGTCATGCTTGGTGACCACAGGAGCTTATCTCTGTTGTTTGCAGACGATGTTGTCCTGCTGGCTTCATCCAGCAATGACCTACAGGTCTTACTGGGACGTTTTGCCACTGAGTGTGAAGCAACTGGCATAAGAATCAGTACCTACAAGTCAGAGTCCATGGTCCTCAGCTGGAAAAAGGTGGATTGTCCTCTCTGGGTTGGGGACAAGCTCCTGCCCCAAGTGGAGGAGTTTAAGTATCTTGGGGTCTTATTCTCGAGTGAGGGGAGAATGAAGCGAGAGACTGACAGACAGATCGGAGCAGCATCTGCAGTGATGTTGTGGTGAAGAGGGAGCTAAGCTCTGAGGCAAAGCTGTTGATTTACCAGTCAATCTACGTTCCTACCCTCACCTATGGTTATGAGCTTTGAGTAATGACCAAAAGAACGAGGTTGCGGATACAAGCGGCTGAAATGAGCTTTCTTTGTAGGATTACTGGACTCACCCTCAGAAATAGGGTGAGAAGCTCAGTCATCCGGGAGAGGCTCAGAGTAGAACCAGGAGCCAGTTGAGGTGGTTTGGGCATGTCCCACTGGGAGGAGACCCCGGGGCAGACCCAGGACTCGCTGGAGAAACTGTCTCCCAGCTGCTCTGGGACTGCCTTGGTATCCTCTCTGAAGAGCTGAAGCAGGTGGCTGGGGAGAGGGAAGTCTGGGCTTCTCTGCTTGAACTGGTGCCTCCATGGCCCAGACCTCCGGAAAAGTAGTAGAAGATGGATGGATGGATGGATGGATGGATGGAATTCTGTTACAAAAAATTCTCAATCCAAAATTTATGTGTCGATGTGTCGTTTAATGTAGCACTTGCGGCCTATATGACCTTCTTCCAGTGCAACCTTCTTCCCATCACGCTACCGAAACAAAGCACAGATTTGTTTAATGGCGCCATGGAAGAGCAGCATAATGACGGGCCAGCAAAGATAAAAAAAAAAAAAAAAATTAAAAAAAGACAAAAGTATCTCAAGTCTGGAATCATTTCAAGCTGCAACTGAAGGAAAACATTGTGCAGTGTGCATATGGTAAAGCCGATCGGTGAGCGAGCATGCTACAATGTCGGATGTTACAGTGTCTCAGCAGAAAGCACTGCACATTATGCACAGCCAGTGCACCCGAGACAAGGTACGTGATTGAGATTTAAAATCAAGATGAACAGAATGTAGTCAGCTATGCTAATTATGCGTATATGACCAAAGAACATATAGTCACCGCCGTTAGCATCCGGATGCTAATGGCGTCCGCTAACAGATGCTAATGGCTTGCGAAAGGAACTTTATGGTGTAACATACCGTTTAAAGTTACATTCTATGCAATAAACATTGCAATAAGCATTGCAATAAATGTGTACCTGTTTTATAGAGTGTTTGGTACAACTACTACTGCTCTTTAGGAAAGAAAGCTCCACAAATGTTGGTCAATCCAAGTTTCTTTAAAAAAAAGTGTCAGATTACTCAAGTAATCTTCGATTAGAGTGGGTGATTACCTAAACCGTAAAATAGTCATTAGTTGCAGTCCTAATGCCAACGGCAATGTGCCAGTGCCAGTGCCACGCCTGTCTTACATGAGTCCACTCCTTGCAACCATCTACAGGCAATTCGATGGTGTGACGCCAGCATGGAAAACAGACTAAGCACTGACATATTCACCAGTGCAAGACGGGAAACGTGCAGCAAATGCGCACTGTTGATAGCTGTAACAAGGCCCCACCTCACTGTCCCTCCTCCATGTCACTTTTGTAGTTACTGTTGCAACCACTAGAGATCATGTTTTCAACGACAGAACTATAGGGTGGAATTCTAGCGAGTTAAAGTGCTCTATGTGGTCATTTTTTGTGGACAGGGATAGATGCTCAGGTGGATCAGGAGAAAAGAACAACCCCCCCCCCCCCCGAAACTTACTAAAAGATATGTAAAGTCCTCAAAGGAAAGTTGGCAGAAGCCTCACTTTCACTTGCTGATTATGGTGAGGCACTAAACACAATTCAATTCAACTTTATTTATATAGTGCCATTTCACAACAATAGTCATCCCATAGCACTTTCAACTGTAGGGGAACCCCCACAGTTGCAGAAAGACCCCAGCAATCAGGCAATCCCCTGTGAGCAAGCGCTTGGCGATGGTGGAGAGGAAAAACTCCCTTTTAACAGGAAGAAACCTCCAGCAGAACCAGGCTCAGGGAGGGGCAGTCATCTGCTGTGACTGGCAGGGGGGTGAGGGGATAGAGAAGATGAAAAGAACAGACATGTAGAGAGCAGACAGCACGATGGGGACTCAATCTATGGGAGAGAACAAACAGATGTTAATGACCAGCAAAAAAAATATTTCATTGAGAGTGAAGAAAGGAGTGAGGCCCAGTGCATTATTGGAGGTCCCCCGGCTGACTAAACCTATTAGCAGCATAACTAAGGGAGGGTTCAGAAACACATGATCCCTCCCTAATTGCAGGCTATATCAAAAAGGAAGGTTTTAACCCTATTCTTAAAAACAGAGATCGAGTCTGACTCCTGAATCCAGATTGGCAGCTGGTTCCACAGGAGAGGAGCTTGATAACTGAAGGGCAACACAGCCGAAGGGCATCTGCTGCTCTGCTTATGCACAATATAGTATGACTGGAATGAGAACAGCTCATACTAGCAAAACAACGCCATAAAGGAATTAGAAATGGAGTGGTATATACATCTTCAAAGAAAAGTTGTGTATGTTAAAACTGTGTAATGTTATGTAGTCACAAGTTTCACAATGATCAAACCTAAGAACAAACAAATGTTATTGTAGTTAAAAAAAGCTTAAAACTGTAATAAAACGACAAAGTACTGCATGTTTTAAGAACTGAAGGCATAGTTACTGCAAGGAAGACATGAAGTGAGGAGGACAAATAAATCTGTGGGCAGCTCTGTTATTCAAAAACTTTAAAACCGTAGATAATTTGCATTTTTGGAAGATAAGTGAGACCCAGATGCATAGATACGCATTTAATCAAGAACAAACAAGACAAAAGGGAGTGAAAACATTATCTAGCTTATTGTGCTAATCAGACAGCATTTCCCCCTCCAGCGTTTAAAGCTCCCGGCTCATCCATATACATTCACATACACCAGGTGTTTCACTCACCAGTGGCTCATTTGTCATTCATTACATGTTACAGATGCAGTTTGCACACATACGCAGATGAAATGTGTGCCAATAAGAAATTGGAAGCAGCAATAATTCAATGAAGCAGCCTGTCTTTACCATTAATCCCTGTGGTGCACCAATATATGTCCCCCCCCCCAAAAAAAAGAGTAGAATCAGAATGGAAAGCAAAGTTTAGTTGTTTTTTTTTCCCCTTTCAAGCATCATTATTCTTCCTTGTATAGTTGTATAAATAGTAATAGTTGTATAAATATTCACAGAAGCTGTGCTCCCCTAACATGCAAATAAATAAAGCAAACACTAATACCCCCATACACAGGGGTGGAGATCATTGAAAGATGATAAAATGGCCAAATCGCTTAATCTTACAGTGATCTCTCAGTGATCACCAAGATTTCTCAAAGATTTTTCAGTGATCTCCACGGTCCCCAAAGTTTTGACTAAGTCCAAAACAATCTCTCAGCAATCACCAAAGGGAAGTGATCACTCAAAAATCTCACCTAAAGCACTCAAGGGGCACTCTACAATCTCATCAATCTTCCAATGATCTCTCTGTGATCTTTCAATGATTTCTCTCCAACGTTTCAGTGAATCAAATCAGTGTCAAATTTTTCCACTCCTGAGAGATCAGTGAGCAATCATGTCCGATGAAAGACCAATAGAGTTCACTGAAAGATCATTGAGAGACCATTGGGAGATCATCAGGAGATGGATCATTGAGATCACTGAGCGCTACCTTAGAGATTGCTTCCCTCTGATGATCATTGAGAGATTGTTTTGGACTAGGTCAAAACTTTGAGGAGACTATGGTGACCGTGGAGCTCACTGGGAGTTCTTTGAGAGGTCTTGGTGATTGCTGAGAGATCGCTGAAAGATAGTTGTGAGATTGTTGAAAGATGAAAAAATGGCCAGCTCTCTCAAGAGCAGTAGAAACCTTTCATATATCTCTCTTTTAGGTCACCCAAGAAACTCTCAATGGTACCTCAATGATCTCTTGTGGTCTCTTAAGTGATTTCTCCTGGTCCCTCAGTGACCTCCCAATGATCTTTTAAAGATCTTCATAGACTGCCATGAAAGTTGCTGAAACATCACAAACATTTACACAGAAATAGCTTTTTCAAGGCTTCGGGAGATTGTTGAGAGATCGAGTCAATTTTGATCTGTCAGTGGTCACCCAACAATCTCTGTCTGTGTAACGGGGCCTTAATAAATGTTCACAAGTCCCAGAGATGCCTTGCTACAGTGATTTTTTTTCTAAACATTGGTATGACCCCATGAGTCACCAAGGCTTGTGGAGGTCTGTTTGAAGAACCACTCAAGCAAAATTCAAGACTGTGCTTTTTGTCAGCATTGCATGTGAACCTAAAATTTCCGCCATCATCCTGCAGCTGGATAATGGGTCGATTCTGTGATTGTCCGTTTCCAGTGACATGCTACTTTCTTGTCTTGTCTTTAGCCCCCTTTGACATACTGTATACTGTACACACATCTGGCAGCACATGAGTCAGCTCCCTTTGGTACAAAGCCGTCAGCTGTGACACACACTGACACACAAACTTCAAAGACGAGGCTCCCACACACGGAGGTGAAGCCTTTCAGTGACAACTGCTTGAGGGAAGAATTATTATTGGAGGAAGAACAGGCTTTTGCTCGTCTTAACCTGATTATTAACTCAGAAAGCTTTAGGTTTGTAAATAGCTGGAGGTACATCTTCTCATCATGGGAAATGTTACACTGAAAGAAACAAACACAAACAACACTATTGTCAGGCCTACAGTGGAACACAACTACACACGACACCAACATCTGAATAGAAACAGAAGACAAAGTCAGTAAATCACCATTTTATTCACAACAGAACACAGAAAACATAAACGTTGAGAGTGACACATTTGACGAGTTCATGAGAAATATTAATTTCAATTTCAATAGCAGCAACATATAGCGAAACAGTTGGAACAGGGTTACAAAAACAGTTTTGTTCTAATTGTTTTGAAACTTGGTACCAGGAGTTGATATACACTGATGAAGCACACATTGCTATTGGACTGATCGGATAGTTTTTGCAGGAATTATAGAGCTTGAGGTCCGGAGCAGTGCTAACACGGTGCATGAGTGGATACTTCATTTCCATGTTGACAGGGACAGTAAACAAAACTTTTTCTCCAGAGTAAACATTTAGGGGACACTAAGTATTTTTGTAGTCAGTCACAAATTTATGAGAAAGAATGAACAAATGTACACTCATGGGGAAAAGCTGCAAATTTACAAGAAAAAAAAGTCAAATTTATGAGAAAGAAAAATGCAACTTTACAAAAAGTCAAGTTTACTCAAAAAAGTTGCAAATTTGTGAAAAAATATGTAACTTTACAAGAAAAAACACACATACAGCGTGGAAAATAAGTATTGAACGTATCAACAGTTTTCTCATTAAACATACTAGTATGGCGCATATTTAGGGCGCATATATGGCATTCATATTCACCCACATATACCTAGTAGGCATGACGGTGCATATTCTGGAAGCTTCACGTCTCAATGGCCAAAGAGGACCTGACCCTGCAGAGACCTACGAGAGGTGTGAAGTTGGTCTTTTAGGAGACGGGAAGTGGGAGAGAATGTCCCAGCAGGAGCCCCGGAGGCTAGAAGGATGAGAGAGACAATGGAGACGCCAAGGAGCCTCGGGGGCTGTATGTTTACTCAAGGACTGTGGGTTGGGGGTGTGTTATTTGATGTTGGGGTATAAGAACTGTGAAGGATGATGGTTCTACCTCTTTTCTGAGATTCTGTTCTTGGTGGAGGATGTGACCTCTCAATAAACCAACCCTGAGAAATAAACTCAGTCTCGTTTGTGAAAGGCATCCTCTACACTGGTGACCTACGACAAACTATGGCCGGTGGCAGCGATCTTCCCGCACCGGACTTTTCAGGAGCCAACCGGGTTAATGCAGCTACCACCTCTACACTAGTACATATCCGTGCATACCCATCCATGCCCGTAGAAACCAAGTATAAGCAAGTATTTCTGCATGCCCGGTGCTGAAGGGTGTCCTCCTTTCTCAGATGGCTGTGTTGTTCACAGTCATGGCTGTGGCATACTGCTCAAACCTGAGGTGTTTCATCTTCACGGCATCTTTTCTGACGTGTAGCAGTTCTCCTCACTGTCTTCTTCTTCTTCTTCTTTGTTCAGACCACTGGTTAAGGGATAGGTTCCAGTTCATGGAGAGGATCCTGAAAATTGATCTGAGCAAAAAGTGGCTTTGTTCTGCCAGACCCATGCATGCCCACAGAAACCAAGAAACCGGAGCAACCGGATAAAATCAGTGCTTTTCTTGGTATTTTACAGATTTGTAGTGTAGACTGCGATTCTTCAAGGTGTGCTTCCATCATTGGTATCCAGTCTTATTGTGTATATGACGGCATCGTCCTATTGTCTATATGATGGCATCGCGAGTCCTGATGGTCTACATCAAAGTTTCGCAGTAGCATGATCACCATTTTCAAGGCAGGCATCCTAGGACATCATGTGTACATCATAGGTAACCGGTGCTATTGTGTATATGACGGCATCGTGCTATTGTCTATATGACGGCATTGGGAGTCCTGGTGGTCATCATAAAGACATCAAGGCAGGCATAGGACCTCATGGTCTATATGACTTCATGTAGACATCAAGGCAGCCATCACTGTATATGACATCATAAAGACATCAAGGCAGGCATGACATCCTATGATGGAGACATCATAGGAACATCATAGGCCATCCTATGATGTCCTATGAACGTTACAGACAGACACACACAAACTGACAGAGATTTCTTGAATTTATATACATAGATTTCTGATGGAGCCATTGACCTGAGATTTTCACCAGATATCAGAAACAACACAAGTAATCCATACATAAAATGAAATCAAGGTAACTTCACAAAACAAGTTATATTTAATAAAGTGGAATGGCACAGGGATTAAGTCTTGAACACATGAAGAAAAAGAGGTGAAAAAAGACATAGAAAGCCAAGAAGCCATCCCATCCCCCCATCAGTGCAAATTAATTTCAGCTGGTTAAGTCTGGACTGATAGCCTTTAAAAGGGCTATGAATATTAGATTGTCACACTACAAAGAACTCATGATGGGTAGAAGCAAACAACTCTTTCTAGATCTTTGCAACTTTATTGTTGCAAAACATAATGATGGCATTGGTTACAGGCACATTTCTAAATTGCTGAATGTTCCAGTGAGCACTGTTGGAGCCATCATTCAGAAGTGGAAAGAACATCATTTTACCATAAACTGGCCACGACCAGGAGCTCCTCGCAAGATTTCTGACAGAGGAGTCAAAAGAAGTATCAGCAGAGTTATTCAAGAGCCAAAGACCACTCATGAAGAGCTCCAGAAAGACCTGGAGTTAGCAGGTACTGCTGTTTCAAAGAACAATAAGCAATGCATTCAACCAACATGAGCTCTATGCTCACTCACCTTGCAAGACTCCATTGCTGAAGAAAAAGCATGTTGAAGCTTGTTTAAAGTTTGCTGCACAACATTTGGGCAAGCCAGTAAAATACTGGGAGAATACAGTCTGGTCAGATGAGACCAAAATTGACTTTTTGGATCTCACAACACACAGCATGTTTGGAGGGGAAATGGGACTGCACATCAGCCAAAATACACCATACCATCAGTGAAGTTTGGAGTGGGAGCATCATGTGTGGAGTGTTTTTCAGCAAGTGGTACAGGCAGACTTCATGTAATTGAAGATGAATGTGTGAGGAAGAAAGCAGATGAGGCAAACAAGATGAACAACACACAAACTTTAATTTCTCCTCCAACATCAAGTACAGTAAAAATTCTGAAGCCTGAGTACCTGAGCAAACTCTTTTATACTCTTAATTCCTGCCTTCGGCATTCAGGGTGAACACATAACATTCAGACTGCAAGACATGCACACACATTTACATAACATTGAAAACACATGTCACAGAGCATGTCTTGCTACAATACATTCACATAACACCAGGACCTGCTTCTCACACCCTGTCATCGTTCAGTGGGCTCTGGTGTCCTCCTGAACTCCCCAGGGGCGAATAGTCCTTTCTGTCCTGAGACCCCCCGGTACCACTTCCTCCTTCAATCCATTATTCCTCTTCCCCCCGGCTCCCTACTCTGGGTGGAGAACTCCCCACACAGTACCACCACAAATGGACAAATGTACAGAAACATCCTTGATAAGAACCTGTTGCCATCTGGACCACTAGGGGGCATCTAATGGAGTAGATGTGTTCAACACGAGGTCCTAAGACTTTATGATATTTCAGTGACATTTCTTCAGACACATCCGTAATTCAACCCATACTGAGACGACTACAGGGGATTTAAGAACTTCAGGCATCAACGTGGAGTTATACTTGTATATAAAATGCTGCAGAAAATGACCAAGGTGACTGCTAACTCCGACGAGGCTAAGGCTCAAGGTAACATGCTAGAAGATATTTGCAAAATTGTGAAGGAAGTGATCCAAGACGAAATTTCCTCTTTTAAAACAGAAATACAGCCAGCCACTGATAAGAGGCGAAATTAATGATTGTAAGGCACAACTGAATGACCATGAAGAGGGCTTAAACACGCTGGCAGCACGAACTGACTCAGTTGAGGCCCGGTGCGACAAGTTAGCAAGTGCTAATACTACATTCAGAATCAGAATCAGAATCAGGTTTATTGCCATTGTTCATGTAGAAACACAAACTAGAATTTGTCTCTGTTACAATGCTGCAACATTAAACATGATAAGATAAGAGAAATAAACTATACATGTAATAAAGTGTAGGATAAAGATTAAGTGATACTGGTCAACAGTTAAAATATATATTAGCCGAGCAGCAGATACTGTGGAGAACTATATAGTGCAGTCCGGTAATGCAGGAAGAAAACAGTGATGATTGACAGGAGTCTGGTTGAGCTGCTGTACATGGTGCCACGAGAGTCAATAAGTCACTTAGTGTTCAGCAGTCATAATGGCAGAGGGGAAGAAGCTGTTCATGTGAACGGGAGGTTTTAGTCTGATGGACCGAAGTCTTCTACCAGAGGGGAGGGGGGGCAAACAGTACGTGACCAGGGTGTGAGGGATCGGCTATGATCCGGCCAGCACGCCTCCGGGTCCTGGAGAGTACAGATCCTGGAGAGATGGGAGCTTGCAGCATTACATTACAAGGCCAAAGTGGATGACCCTTGGAAAATAAGCAAGATGTTGTAACTTGCGGAATGCTGGAGTGCCAGAGGGTACGGAACAGGGCAGGCCTACGGATTTCATCGCCAACATGCTGTATGAACTATTTTCTGGTTCGGGAAATCTGGAGAAGCCCCCAGTAATTGACTGGGTCCACCGAGTTCCCTTAACCCGGCCAAAAGATGGGAGCCGCCCGTGTACCATATTATGCAGAGTCCACCTCTTTCAGGTGAAAGAACTAATGCTTAAACTGTCACGCCAGAAAGGGAAGCTGGTTTACAATGGCAATCAGATCCACATTTTCCTAGACTATAGTGCTGACCTGGATAAGAGGAGAGCGGCATACAACGAGGTGAAGACTTTACTTTGTGAAGTCAATGTGAAGTATGGATTACTTTATCCTGCCCGACTCCAGGTCATCTACAAGGGCAATATGAAGATGTTCAGCTCCTCTCAGGTGGCGATGGAATTCTACACGGCTGAGGTACAATCCACACCTGAAAAGGCATAAATATAGAGGCTGTTTTGGCGTGTCCAATCAACTATTTGCAACTCCAAGAATAGAACTTTGCAGCAGTCAAGGATAGAACCACGGGTACTGTAATTCTGAATGTTACAAGATGTGAACATACCTTGACCTAATCCAAATAATGGTGGATTGTTATAATCCCTTTAAGTCAAAGTAGCCAGATAATGTTTCAGACTATTACTATCTTTGCTTCTTCTAGCATAGTTACTCTGACAGGTGTTTATATATTCAAATATTCACTCTTACACCCTGAAGATCATATTGTTTAGTGTATGTGTGTGTCTATGTATGTGTATATGTGCATGTATGTACATGTATGTGTGTAATATCTAATACAGTATATATATATATATATATATATATATAGTATATATATATATATATATATATATATATATACCACACAGACAAAGACAGAATTGTTGGTCCCCTCTGTTAATGAAAGAAAAACCCAATCTTATTTCCATCTTTTCTAGGGGTACCATCATTTTTGTCCAGGCCTGTTTCATGGAGTTTGTTTTTTAAAATAATTCTGTTGAACCACAATTCAAAAGCATTGTCTGATTTTCATTGGTTATTTCAGAGAATTTTTATTTATTACCACTTTTGTCAGATTCAAGTTATTTCTGTGACCATTGTGGATTTTTCTTTCATTAACAGAGGAGTACCAACAATTTTGTCCATGTCTGTATATATACAGTGGGGTAAAAAAGTATTTAGTCAGCCACCAATTGTGCAAGTTCTCCCACTTAAAAGATGAGCGAGGTTTCCAATTTTCATCATAGGTATACCTCAACTATGAGAGACAAAATGAGAAAAAAAAATCCAGAAAATCACATTGAAGGATTTTTAATGAATTAATTGGTAAATTCCTCAGTAAAATAAGTATTTGTTCACCTACAAACAAGCAAGATTTCTGGCTCTCACAGACCTGTAACTTCTTCTTTAAGAGTCTCCTCTGTCCTCTACTCGTTACCTGTATTAATGGCACCTGTTTGAACTCGTTATCAGTATAAAAGACACCTGTCCACAACCTCAAACAGACTCCAAACTCCACTATGGCCAAGACCAAAGAGCTGTCAAAGGACACTAGAAACAAAATTGTAGACCTGCCCCAGGCTGGGAAGACTGAATCTGCAATAGGTAAGCAGCTTGGTGTGAAGAAATCAACTGTGGGAGCAATTATTAGAAAATGGAAGACATACAAGACCACTGATAATCTCCCTCGATCTGGGGCTCCACGCAAGATCTCACCCCATGGGGTCAAAATGATCACGAGAACGGTGAGCAAAAATCCCAGAACCACACGGGGGGACCTAGTGAATGACCTGCAGAGAGCTGGGACCAAAGTAACAAAGGCTACCATCAGTAACACACTACGCCGCCAGGGACTCAAATTCTGCAGTGCCAGACGTGTCCCCCTGCTTAAGCCAGTACATGTCCAGGCCCGTCTGAAGTTTGCTAGAGAGCATTTGGATGATCCAGAAGAGGATTGGGAGAATGTCATATGGTCAGATGAAACCAAAATAGAACTTTTTGGTAAAAACTCAACTTGTCGTGTTTGGAGGAGAAAGAACACCATACCTACTGTGAAGCATGAGGGTTTAAACATCATACTTTTGGGCTGTTTTTCTGCAAAGGGACCAGGACGACTGATCCGTGTAAAGGAAAGAATGAATGGGGCCATGTATCGTGAGATTTTGAGTGAAAACCTCCTTCCACCAGCAAGGGCATTGAAGATGAAACGTGGCTGGGTCTTTCAGCATGACAATGATCCCAAACACACTGCCCGGGCAACGAAGGAGTGGCTTCGTAAGAAGCATTTCAAGGTCCTGGAGTGGCCTAGCCAGTCTCCAGATCTCAACCCCATAGAAAATCTTTGGAGGCAGTTGAAAGTCTATGTTGCCCAGCGACAGCCCCAAAACATCACTGCTCTAGAGGAGATCTGCATGGAGGAATGGGCCAAAATACCAGCAACAGTGGTTGGATGTTCTTCCTGCGGCAGCTGAGGAAGCTCAAGCTACCCACCAAGATGTTAGTGCAGTTCTACACAGCCATCATCGAGTCCATCCTCACCACCTCCATAACCGTGTGGTACGCAGGAGCCACTGCCAGGGACAGACTAAGGCTGCAGCACGTCGTGCGCACTGCTGAGAAGGTGATCGGCTGCAAGCTCCCATCTCTCCAGGATCTGTACATCTCCAGGACCCGGAGGCGTGCAGGCCGGATCATAGCCGATCCTTCACACCCTGGTCACGTACTGTTTGCCCCTCTCCCCTCAGGTAGAAGACTTCGGTCCATTCAGACTAAAACCTCCCGTCACATGAACAGCTTCTTCCCCTCTGCCATCAGACTGCTGAACACTAAGTTACTTATTGACTCTCGTGCACTATGTTGTAAGGGAAAATAGAAATATTAAAAAGTAATAAATATGATCAGGTATGAATTATTTAATTTATATTGATGTATTGGAATCTGAGCTCAAATCTCATTTCATATACATCAGAAAAGTTAATAACACTCGTAAGCAGCTCAACCAGACTCATGTCAATCATCACTGTTTTCTTCTTGCATTACCGACTGCACTATATGGTTCTCCACATTATCTGCTGCTCGCTAATACATTTAAACTGCTGACTAGTATTACTCACTCTTATTCTACACTTTATTGCATGTATAGTTTATTTCTTTTATCATGTTTAATGTTGCAGCATTGCACCGAGACAAATTCCTAGTTTGTGTACTACATGAACAATGGCAATAAATCTGATTCTGATTCTGATTCTGAACAGTGTGTGAAAACCTTGTGAAGATTTACAGAAAACGTTTGACCTCTGTCATTGCCAACAAAGGGTATATAACAAAGTATTGAGATGAACTTTTGTTATTGACCAAATACTTATTTTACCGAGGAATTTACCAATTAAGATAAGATAAGATAAGCCTTTATTAGTTCCACAACGGGGAAATTCCAGGATTGCAACAGCACAGGGATAGCAACAGAGCAACAATCAGAAGGCAAGAAAAAAAAAAAAGCAAGCAAGCAAGAGCAGCTAATACACATATGTACATATTACTATAAAAATATATATATATATACACAGACACAGTGCAGAGCATTGTAGCTGGATGGGATAAATACGAGTATATAAACACACACAGTGCGGAGCATTGTAGCTAGATGGAATAGTATGTAGATATATAAACACCCACAGTACGGAGCATTGCAGCTAGGTGGAATAAATATGTAAATATATAAACACGCAGTGCGAAGCAATGTAGCTAGATGGAATGAATATATAGATATATAAATATAAACATAAACACACCCAGTGCGGAGCATTGTAGCTAGATGGGATGAAACAGCACAACCGTCTACTTAGTTATCCTACATGGTATGATTATGTACCCATACATATTCTCACCCTCCATAGCGACCGTATTTTCCTAGTTGTATGCCGGAGGGGACCATTGTGTAAGTCTATTGCATCTTTTGCATTCAAAAAAACTATTAGGTTGTATACGTCTTTTTGGCTATCTCTGCGAGCAGCCCTGCTTAGGTTGTACAGTCTGACAGCCGTTGGTAGGAAGGACCTGCGAAACCTCTCGGTTGTGCACCAGGGATGATGTGTCTGCTGCTAAATGAGCTCCTCTGTGCATCCAGTATGTCCTGCATAGGGTGGAACTCGACTCCGCAGAGATGACAGTTTTAGCCACCGTCCTTCTCTCTCCTATCTCCTCCACCGGATCAAGGCGCTGGCCCCAGGACGGAGCTAGCTTTCTTGATCAGTTTTGTTCAGTCTCTTCCTGACGGCTGCAGTAATGCCACTGCCCCAGCAGACCACTCCAAAAGTGATGGCTGATGCCACCACCGTGTCATAGAATGTCTTCAGCAGCGCCCCTTGTACACCAAAAGACCTGAGTCTCCTCAGTAGGAACAGCCTGCGCTGTCCCTTCTTGTAGAGTGCGTCAGTAGTGTGTGACCAGTCTAGTTTATTGTTCAGATGAACACCCAGGTACTTGTAGGATGTCACCATCTCAATGTCTGTTCCCTGTATATTTACTGGTGCTGTGAGGGGGTTGTCCATGCCTGCGGCAGTCCACCACCAGCTCCTTAGTTTTCCTCGCGTTGATCTGGAGGCAGTTCCGATGGCACCAGTCACGAAGTCCTGGATAAGCCCTCTGTACTCACCTTCATCTCCATTGGAGAGAGGCCAACGATCGCAGAGTCATCAGAGAACTTCTGTAGATGGCAGTGTGTTGTGTTGTGTGAGAAGTCCGCAGTACAAAGAGTGAACAGGAAGGGAGCCAACACCGTTCCCTGGGGGGGCCCCGTGCTCCCGATGATCGTGTCGGACACACAGTCCCGGTTCTCGCAAACTGATGCCCGGTTCGTGAGGTAGTCCAGGATCCATCCAATTAATTCATTAAAAATCCTTCAATGTGATTTTCTGGATTTTTTTTTCTTATTTTGTCTCTCATAGTTGAGGTATAACTATGATGAAAATTTGAGACCTCTCATCTTTTAAGTGGGAGAACTTGCACAATTGGTGACTGACTAAATACTTTTTTACCCGCTGTATATACTGTATATATACAGTATATATATATATATACTGTATATATATATATATATATATATATATATTATGGCAAGCCATTCAGGAATATATATATATATATAACAAAGAAAAGTTTGGAATATATTGAATGAACTTCCGAATATATACACAGTCATGTGAAAAAATTAGGACACCCCATTAAATATTCAGTTCTTTATTAATAAATGTTCACATATCTATGTCTAACCTTGTTTTTGTTTATTTGCATTTTTTAACATTAAATTTATCCATTTTAGGGGAATGAATGTGGGTGTGTCCAAAAAGATGGGGGTGTCCTATTTATTCCTCACTATTTGTTTAGAGTTACATTTTACAGAAAATTTACAGACCAGGGGAGATGTGATTGACTTCAGAAGAGGAAGGCTCCTTCTCAGCCACTGCAGATTGGGGGGAGGATTGGGAGTGGTTGAAGACGTACAAATATCTGGGTGTCAGGATCAGCAACGGGTTGGACTGGAGATCCAACACCGATGCTGCGCACAAGAAGGGGGATGAGCAGACTCTATTTCCTGTGAAAACTGAGATCCTTCAACGTGTGCAGCAGGATGCTGGAGCTTTTTCTACCAGACTGTTTGTCACCGAGCGCCATCTTCTTTGCTGCGGTCTGTTGGGGTAGCAGTATCAGGGTCAGAGATACCAACAGACTTGACAAGATATCAAAGGGCTGGCTCTGTAATTGGTCTCAGACCGGAGACCTTTGAGACAGTGGTGGAGAGGAGAACACTAATAAACTGCGATCCATCATGAACAATCCTCATCACACCCCTCCACCACACACTAGATAGGCAGCGAAGCACTTTCTCCAGTAGACTACTACAGCTTCGTGGTCGAACGGCCAGGGTACAGGAAATCTTTCCTGCCACATGCAATTTCACTGTACAATAACTCACTATGATGTTGTATCTGGTCATAGCATAAGCTGCCACACTGCCCTTACAGACTAACTGGTACCTCACATTTCACTCTGCTCCTGATAGTCCTTCTTTGTGCAATGGGAATGATTCATGTGTTTATACGGGTCATCATCCATCCATCCATCCATCCATCCATCCATCTTCTACCGCTTTTCTGGAGGTCCAGGTCGCGGAGGCAGCAGTTCAAGCAGAGAAGCCCAGACTTCCCTCTCCCCAGCCACCTGCTCCAGCTCTTCAGAGAGGATACCAAGCGTTCCCAGACCATTGGGAGACATAGTCCTCTCCACTGAGTCCTGGGTCTGCCCTGGGTCTCCTCCCAGTGGGGACGTGCCCGAAACACCTCAAGTGGGAGGCGTCCAGGAGGCATCCTAATCAGATGCCCATACCACCTCAACTGACTCCTTTCAATGTGGAGGAGCACGGTTTCTACTCTGAGCCTCTCCCGGATGACTGAGCTCCTCACCCTATCTCTGAGGGTGAGTCCAGCAATCTACGGAGAAAGCTCATTTCAGCCGCTTGTATCCGCGATCTTATGTTCTTTCGGTCATTACCCAAAGCTCGTGACCATAGGTGAGAGTAGAAACGTAGATTGACTGATAAATCGACAGCTTTGCTTTAGAACTAAGCTCCCTCTTCACCACAACAGACCGGTACAACGTCCGCATCACTGCAGATGCTGCTTCCGATCCGTCTGTCAATCTCTCGCTCCATTTCCCCTCACTTGTGAACAAGACCCCAAGATACTTAAACTCCTCCACTTGGGGCAGGAGCCTGTCTCCCAACCCAGAGAGGACAATCCACCTTTTTCCGGCTGAGGACCATGGACTCGGACTTGGAGGTGCTGATTCTCATCCCAGCCGCTTCACACTCAGCGGCAAACAGGTCATCATATATTAAGCTATAATGTATATAGGTTCTATAGTCGTGTTAGTTTCTTTTTTACTTTCCATGGGTAATCCCTTTGTCTGTCGTGTGTGTTTCTGTTGTTTGGCTGTCAACTGTCATGCTGCTGTTACACTGTAATTTCCCAGTTTGGGATCAATAAAGTACATCTATCTATCTATCTAAATTTGAAAAGTTTTTAATTCATTTTTAATTGTTTAGTTGTAGTACATGAATCTCCCAGTATTTTTAACATTGATATTGTCATGCATGCCCCTTTCAGGGCATAAATGAGGTACCAGATGCCAACAGTGAGTTTTGTTATTTTATTGAGAATTACAAAATAATGATCCTCAAGGGGCAATACACGTACTCTAAACACACGACTGCGAAGGGTCAAAATAACTAATAATCACAAGGCGACAAAGAGACTTACACTTAATACAGCGGGACAGAACTGGATACTGAGACTGGAGCCGGACGTGGGGACTCCAGCCTGAATGGGTGTGAGATCGCAGCTAAGAATGAATCTCCACTGCAATCTTAATAGAGCGAAGTCCTAAATGGCTTCTTCTTCTTTAGATTTGATTGGCGGTTTGGCAACCAGCTTACAGGTGCATTACCGCCACATACTTCACTCTATATCATCACTCTATCTGGTCAGGAGCTGTAGTCCTTCTATCATCATTGCTGTGTCCAATCAAACCTCAACTGTATCAGACATCACTGTTCTTCGTCTCCTCGTACTTCATTCTATACTACCGCTTCATACATCTTGGCGCCACGGCCCCCGGAGGGGCCGCCAGCTGTAAAATTAATGTGTCAGATCAGAGGAGCCTCTGTGAGGTAAACAATGTAATCCCAGGTTAGTGATCAGCTGTGGCAGCCTGCGGGGACGGTATGACAGCCGAAGTCTGGGCCGCGGCGCTGTCATAGTAAAAGCATCAGGAAAAGATATTTCAAATATTAACCGGGACTAGGAATACAAGGAAAAAGGAGAAATACTGAGTGACTCAGATATTAAATATCCATATAAATGAATGAATGAATGAATCTTTTATTTCGGATAGATTAAAAGTAAAGATTAAAAAGAAACAGAATAATATAAGTCCACATTGAAATACTGTGTGATTGTATATTTTTTCATATATTTCTGCAAAGTGTGGTTAGTCCGAGTAAATAACTGCATATATTCCTGTATATATTTGCATCCTTTTATAGAAACGTGGACAGACTGTAATTTGCTGTACATACTCTGTTTGTCATTGAATCCTTATTTAAATCCTTCACCTGAACAACGAGAGCAAGTTTTTAGCCAAAGTCAAATTCCTTGTATGTGTTGTGCATACTTGGCCAATAAAGCTGATTCTGATTCTGATTCTGATAACAAAGGGGAAAAAATCCAACAAGGTCAAATTAAACAATAACTCCTCTGATTATACAGTTCAACATAAGTTATCCGAAATGGGTGATGGCTGAAGTCGCAGCTTATATTGCCCACCCATATTCCATCCAAGAATTCAAAAGAAAAACAAAACAAGAGCGATTACAATTCAGAACAAAGCTAAGACAAAATGTGACAAAAAAAAACTAGGCAGCAACACAACGCAGACTGGATATGACAATCCTTATGTGATTTTATATGTCATCTTGTATATATGTTTGGAGTATTTCTTCCTTTAGTTTTTGTTTAAATTGTCCAAGCGTTGTACATGATTTTAATTCAGGTCCAAAATTGTTCCATAATCTGACTCCTTGCACTGAAACACAGTGTTGCTTGGTGGTAGTTCTCACTGAAGGTTTTTGAAATATCCATGTTCCTCTGAAATGATATTGTTTCTCCCTTATTTGGAACAACTTTTGGATATTTGCGGGCAGTGATAGATTCTTCACTTTAAACATTATTACTGCAGTTTTAAAGTCAACCAGATCTTTCAACCTGAGAGCTTTTAATTTAAGAAAAAGTGGGTTTGTTGGTTTCCTGTAAGCAGCTTTGTTTATTATTCTAATAGCTCTCTTCTGAAGCATAAAGACTGGATATATGTTTGTTTTATATGTATTTCCCCATATTTCAGTACAATATGTCATGTATGGGAGTATTAATGAATGATACAAAGTATATAATGTGGGTTGATTCAGCAAATATTTCGCTCTGTGTATTGCGATTGATTTAGATATTTTACCTTTAATATAATTAATATGTGACTTCCAACACAGTTTATTATCAATTATTACACCAAGAAATTTAGTTTCAGATACCCTTTCAATCTCTACACCATTTACACTGAGTTTAGATACTAAGTTGTGATGGTTGTTAAAAACTATAAATTTTGTCTTACTTAAATTGAGCGTTAATTTCTTTGAATCAAACCACAGTTTAAGCTTTCCTAATTCCTTTCCAAGTGTATCCAAAAGTTGTTCCAAATTGCTACCACTGCATAATATATTAGTGTCATCGGCAAACAATATTAAATCCATTTTTTCCGAGACTTTACATATATCATTTATATACATATTGAATAACAATGGCCCCAAAACTGAACCCTGTGGGACTCCACAAGTAACCTTCAGTAACTGAGTTTTTGTTACCAACACATACATACTGATATCTATTCTTTAAGTAACTACATAACCAGGACAGTGCTACCCCCCTAATACCACAATTTTGTAGTTTCATTAATAATAAATTATGATCCACTGTATCAAATGCTTTTTTAAGATCCAGGAATACCCCAACTGAATATGCTTTATTTTCAACGGCAGTTGATATTTTTTCTATAAATTCCATTAGAGCAAATGCAGTTGTCCTCTTGTGTCTGAACCCATATTGCTGCTCACACAATAAATTATTCTTCATTATGAAGTTGTCAATTCTCTCACAGAATATTTTTTCAAGTATCTTGGAAAATTGCGGCAATAGTGAAATTGGTCTATAGTTTGAAAGTTCCCCTCTGTCACCCGTCTTGTATATCGGAATTACTTTAGCTATTTTCATTGCATTGGGAAATATACCTGTTTGGAGAGACAAGTTACAAATATACGTCAGTGGTTTCACTAAGCATTCAATCTTAGTTTTGACTAAGAGCATGTCAATACCATCACAGTCCGTAGATGTTTTACTTTTAAACGATTTAACAATTTCAATGACCTCTCTCTCGTCTGTGTTCTTTATGAAAATGGAATCTTTTATAGCAGTGTTTTTGCTTATTGTATCATCTGTAGGTGCCGTAATGGGTATTCCTAGAGCCAAATTATATGTCCCAATATGTTAAAAAAAAAAACAACAGGTTTATACAGGGTGTCCTAATTTTTTCACGACTTTATGTGTGTGTATGTGTGTGTGTGTGTGTGCGCGCGCGTGTGCGCATATATGTATATTATTTCAGCCTTTTTGAAACAATAACCACGGGGTGTTGATATACTGTTCAGGAGAATATTCAGATATTAAATTGATTCTTCCCCCCCCCCCCTTTATATAGCTACTAAACCTAACTTTGGTTAACTGCAGTTTAATTTATTTACTTATTCATTCTTACTACATATATTATTTTAATTAAGTTTCTATCCTCTCTTTTGACTTTTGTTAATATGGAGTGACTTATACATTTAAACACTTATACACTTAAATAGTCTGTTTATATGTGTGTATATGTATGCATGTGTATGATGTGCACATGCACCAACATACAGTACATATATAATATTGTGTGTAGGTGTGTGGGTGTATGTACTGTATGTATATGGACATATATAATATTTAGGAACTTACTGGTAAAGGATATTTGGAGTTATTGGGAGGGTTGTATAAAGAAAAGTTTCATAGTTTTACAATTAAGGACTTAAAGTTGTGTTTATGATGGTCAAACTGAAGCTTATCGAGCTGTGGGAACTATTTGTGCAAGGGGTTTAGGGAGCCAGGAGAAGTAGGTTATAAGGAAAATGTTTTAAAGTTTGGGGTATTTTCTTCTCTTTTATTTTGGTTATTTGTTTTTTCTTATTTTTACTCTGTTTTTCTACTTGTTTTTGATTCCACTCCCCTTATTTTAACTGTTTTACTAACTTTTTCAGTACTTGACTATAATGACAACTCAACTTAACTGTTCAAGGACCGACGGCTACCAGGTCAGTTTTGTCACCTGGAACTGCAAGGGCCTGAATCAACCTGTTAAGCGGAAGAATGTTCTTTCCCATCTTCAGAGTCTTAAGGTAAATGTTGCATTCCTTCACGAAACACATTTAAGGATTTCAGACTACTCAAAGCTTAAAACTCAATGGGTGGGTGAAGTGTTTCACTCTAAATTTAATGGGAAAGCACGAGGTACAGCTATTCTTATTCATAAATCCACACCATTTGTTGCAACCAAGACCTTAGAGGACCATAATAGCAGATATGTTATGGTCTCTGGCTTACTATACAACGCACTGTTAACTCTTATTAACATCTATGCCCCTAACTGGGATGATGAAACATTTTTTAACAAGCTTTTCTTATCATTGCCCTACACTGAGGGACATCAATTAATAATAGGAGGTGATATGAACTGTGCTCTGAACCCTAATTTAGACCACTCCTCAGCTCGGCCCGGGCAGGTCCAAAAATGTGCTGCATCTTTACACTCACACTTAGAAACTCTCGTGGCTGTGGATGTGTGGACGTTCCTCTACCTTTCAACCAAACAGTATTCTTTCTTTTCACCTGTACATCAGTCATATTCGCGCATCGATTATTTTTTTTATTGATAAGCACCTTTTACCAATGGTTAAAAATTGCTCATATAATGCAATTGTTATATCAGATCATTCTCCCTTGCTTATGGAATTGTTGCTTTTTTTTAAACTCAGCCCCCATCCGCACGATCCTGGAGGTTTAATACCTATTGACTCTCAGATGAGACCTTTAGGAACCTCATCGCCTCCAAAATAGATTTCTTCTTAGAAGTTAACAGTGGGCTGGGAGTAAGCTAGGGTATATTATGGGAGAGTCTTAAAGCTTACATCAGAGGAAAAATTATTTCTTACAGCTCTGTTAAAAATAAACAGAAGAATGTGATTACAAGAACTGACAGACTTGATTTTACAGGTGGACCAACAACACTCTAACTCTCCTTCTCCAGAGTTATACAAATGGAGACTATATTTACAGACTGAATTTAATATTCTCTCCACTAAGCAAAGCGAACAGATGATCTTGAAATCTAAAAGGTCGACTTATGAGTATGGTGAAAAACCATCAAAGATTCTTGCCTGTCAGCTGTGTCATTCAGAAAACTCACGGTTAATGTCTCACATCAAAACTGAAACTGGCAATTTGACAAGTGACTTTAATGAAATAAATAAAACATTTGTGGAATTTTACAAAAAACTTTATAAATCTGAGTCCTGTCAAGACGCTCAACAGTTCAACAAATTTTCTGATGGAATTCTTATCCCTGATGTAGGTGATGAGGTTAGGCAGTATCTTAATATCTTAAAATCTTAATCCTTGTTATATCTGATATAAGTGGAACCCAATTAAAATTGCTTTTATTTATCATTATTATTGTTATTATTTTTTTCTTTTTTCTTTTCCTCCAGGCTTCTTTTTTTTGGGGGGGGGGGGTTGTCTGGGAAGTTCTTTTTTTCCCCTTTTTTACGGTTGGCATGTTCAGAATGTCAAGGTGTTAATATGTAAAACCTGAATAAATAAAATGTTTTAAAAAAGAACCTGTTGCCATCTGCCAAGATGGTGAAGATGAAATGAGGGGGAACATTTCAGCAAGACAATGATCCCAAACACACAGCCAAGGAAACTCTCAACTGGCTCCAGAGAAGGAAAATAAAGCTGCTAGAATGGCCCAGTCAGTCACCTGACCTGAATCCAATTGAAAATCTGTGGAACAAACTGAAGATCAGAGTTCATAGAAAACACCCACGGAACCTTCAAAATTTGAAGACAGTTTGTGTGGAAGAATGGGCTAAAATCATTCCTGAGCAATGGCTGTGCCTA
This sequence comes from Pholidichthys leucotaenia, assembly GCA_020510985.1. Lineage (NCBI taxonomy): Eukaryota > Metazoa > Chordata > Actinopteri > Cichliformes > Pholidichthyidae > Pholidichthys > Pholidichthys leucotaenia. The sequence continues at coordinate 75,032,172 of CM035843.1, read as the reverse complement.
GTTTCTCCATGCAGGTGGCGTCTGGAAGTTATTACCAACAAAGGCTTTTCTGCTAAATATTAAATGAATTTCACCAAGCGTGTTCAATACTTATTCCCTGTGCCATTCCACTTTATTAAATACAACTTGTTTTGTGAACATAGTTGCCTTGATTTCTTTGTATGTATGGATTACTTGAGTTGTTACTGATATCTGGTGAAAATCTCAGGTCAGTGGCTCCATCAGAAATATGTTTCATGAGAAAAATGTTGACGTGTTCAATACTTATTTTAGCCGCTGTATCTATTAGTAAAAGGTTACACATTTACAAGAAAAAAATTTCAAATTTATGAGGAAAAAGTGGCACATTTACAAGAAAAAAGTTTGAATTTACAAATAAATGTAAATTTATGAGACAATGTTACAAATTTATGAAAAAAGCTGCAAATTTTAAAGAAAAAAAAATCCCCTCAGACAATTTACGTCTATGTTGGGTGTCCTGCTGTGGGAACATCTGGGCAAATGCAGCGACTGTCAGTGGCAGTTAGCGGAACATTAGTGCACATAATTGCACCGGTGATAGACCCACGAGTGTACACACACACATGGGTTACAAGCGCGCTTTTCGAGCTTCGGTGGCAGCGAGGCCAAGTTGGTGGTAGAGGTCAGGCGGCTGTGTTTGGACTGGAGCGATCGTGGCACAGGTGTCGCTCAACACAACGCTGATTCAGTCACACACAGGTAGCGCAGCAAAGTCGGTAAGCACAGAGAAGCCAGTATATTAAATAAAGATGAAATAAAATAAAGTCAAAAATACACAGAATTTCTAACATATGAACATCAGACTTCTGACTGTGGCTCCCTGGCTTTCATTTTTCCATCACGTTTGGATCGTTGGTCCATGGAGGGTGGTGGTGCGGGGTGCCGTGGAGCAGAGTGGGCGGGGAATGCTGACATGTTTTTCTCGGCACAACACCTTCCCAGGTTGTGGTTCTCCGACTGCCAGCGGCAATCGTGACCGTTATCTTCCTCTGCTCAGGCTGGGGAGCGCGGTGTGGTTTCTCGTGCTTGCCCGCCTTCACTGAGCATTTTGACCTGGTGTGATGGGGCCTCAGACCTGACTCCGTCCGGGGCTGTTCTTACACCATAACCTGTCCCACTGGCAGCCATTATAATGTTTGAGTTCCATTTTTTTTTTTTTTTTGTTCTATCAAAATGGAACAGACATGTTTTTTTTCCTGAAGACTGAATATTCCCTCATCTACTATACATGCCATCAAATGTTTCCAAGACTCTGGAGACATCTCTGTGCATGAGGGATACGGCAGAAAATCAATACTGAATGCCAGATCTTCGGGTCATCAGGCGGCACTGAATAAAAACAGGCATGATTATGTCATGGATGCCACTGCATGGGCTCAGGAATACATCAAGAAATCTCTGAACACGGTTCGTAATGCCATCCACAAAGCTCTATCATGCAAAGAAGGAGTTCCCGTCTTCCCTGGACCAAAACTCATTTAAAGTAGACCGAGACAAAGAGCAAAACTCTTCTGTGGTCAGACGAATTGAAATTTGAAATTCTTTTTGGAAATCATAGACCAAAAAAAAAGTGACCAACCAGTTTGTTCTCATCGCTTACTTCCATGCTAGGCTAAAGGCTAACCCCTCCAGACCAGCGGTACCGTCGCTTCTTCTCTCTAACGTCCGCGCCCTCGAAAACAAGGTGGACGAATGATCTGCTGAGAGAAACCCGGAGAGAGTGGAGGGACTGCTGTGTGTTTGTTTTTACCGAGACATGGCTCCACGGCAACATTCCTGACGAGGCCATTCAACTGGAAGATATGGCGATGTTCCGTGCCGACAGGGAAACGGCGAGCTCCGGTAAGAGCCGGGGGGGTGGGCTATGCATCTATGTTAACAAGAACTGGTGCGTTAATGCCACGTTAGTGTCTAAACACTGCTCTCCGTTGGCGGAGTTCCTTATTGTAAATTGTCGGCCTTATTATTTGCCGAGGGAATTCAGCAACGTGTTTGTAGCTGGTGTTTACATTGCGCCGAGCCCTAATGCTAAAGCTAATGCTAAGAAGGCACTCAGGGTACTGCACAATGCGATCAGTGAAATCCAAACTTCACACCCGGACAGTTTTGTGGTGGTTGCGGGGGATTTTAACCACACCAGCCTAAAGACTGTACTCCCCAAGTTTAAACAATGTGTAGACTTTAAGACCAGAGGAGAGAATATGTTGGACTTAGTGTACACAAACACAGATGCATATAAAGCGATACCCCGCCCCCATCTCGGCCGTTCTGATTACATGTCCGTGATGCTGGTGCCTGCCTACAAACCTTTATTGAAGCGCAGCAGGCCAGCAGTGAAACAAATCAGGATTTGGCCAGAGAGTGCAACCTCTGCACTGAAAGACTGTTTTCTGCACACAGACTGGAAGGTCTTCAAAATAGCAGCCTCCCAGGAAGACAAGACAGATGTGGAGGAGTATGCTGATACGGTCACCAGCTACATCGCGAAGTGCACAGAAGATTTCACTACAGTGAAGACCATCACTATGCGGGGTAATCATAAGCCCTGGATGACTGCAGAGGTGCGCTCTCTGCTTACAGCCAGAGATGCAGCCTTCAGAGCGAAGGACAGGATCGCCCTCCGCTCAGCCAGGTCTGCGCTTTCAAAGGGAATTAAGGCGGCAAAGCGCGCCTATGCGGAGAAAATCCAGGGACACCTCTGTGACACTAGGAACACCAAGCAGATGTGGCAGGGAGTTCGGACACTGCCTGTCTAGGCAGGGGGTCGATGATGATGACGCTTCGCTTCCAGACAGGCTTAACGACTTCTTTGCACGTTTTGAAGCATCAAACTCGACAATCAGAGGGAGGGCTGGCCCACCCCCACCATCGGTCGGACCAGCTTTTACCATCAACACAGCGGACACACAGAGGACCCTAACCAGAGACAACCCACGCAAAGCTGCAGGTCCAGACAACATTCCGGGACGTGTGCTCCGAGACTGCGCGAGCGAGTTGGCGGATGTCCTGACTGACATTTATAACACCTCCTTGAGTCAGGCCATCGTTCCCAGATGCTTCAAGACCTCTATCATTGTACCAGTGGCAAAGAAACCAGTGGTGTCCTGTTTGAATGACTATCGTCCTGTTGCACTGACACCAATTGTGATTAAGTGTTTTGAACGGCTTGTCAAACCACACATTACAGCCTGCCTCCCTGCATCACACCACCCGCTCCAGTTTGCATATCGTTCAAACCGCTCCACGGAGGATGCTATAGTCACCACCCTACACTCTGTCATCACCCACCTGGACCAGAAAGACACCTACGCCAGACTCCTGTACATTGATTTCAGTTCAGCATTCAACACCATTATTCCCAGAGACTGATGGAGAAATTACTCCTTCTCGGGTCTGAACACCGCCACATGTCTCTGGATCCTGGATTTCCTGACTGAGAGACCTCAGTCTGTCCGGGTTGGAAACAACATCTCCAACTCTGTCAAGCTGAGTACCGGATCCCCTCAAGGCTGTGTACTCAGTCCACTGTTGTTTACACTTCTAACACATGACTGTGTATCCAGACACGAGGGGAACCAGATTATTAAGTCTGCAGATGACACCACGGTGGTGGGACTTATTCAGAGGGATGAGGAATCAATGTACAGGGAGAAGTGAGAGACTGGAGGCTGGTGCAGGGAGAACAATCTGGTGCTCAACGTGGACAAAACGAAGGAGAGGATTATCGACTTCTGGCGGTCACAGCTTGAGCACGTCCCCCTCAGCATCGGCGGCCGTTTAGTGGAGAGAGTAGAGAACATCAAGTTCCTCGGAGTGCAGATCTCACAGGACCTGACCTGGAGCAAGAATTCCTTGGAGATCAGGAAGCGGGCTCAGCAGAGACTGCACTTCTTGAGGAAACTCAAACGGCCTCTCTCCCCATCTGCATCCTCAGGACCTTCTACAGAGGTGTGGTGGAGAGTGTTCTGACGTACTGCATTGCTACATGGTACTCCAGCTGCAGTATGTCAGACAAAAAAGCCCTGCAGAGGATAGTCAAGGGGGCGGAGAGGGTAATTGGAGTCTCCCTCCCCTCTGTCCAAGAACTTTTTCAGAACCGTTGTAGGAACAGGGCACTAAACATTGTCAAGGACCATTCTCACCCTCTGCATAAACACTTTGAACTTCTTCCATCTGGTAAACGATTCCGGAGCATCAGAGGCAGAACCACCAGACTGATCAACAGCTTCCTTCCACAAGCTGTCAGGATGCTGAACAGTTGACCCCGGAATCTCTCATACACACTACTGCACCTACGGACATTTTGTTATTATATTAGTTTTCTTTTCCCCAAGTAGTCTCAGGGATTGTGTGAATGGATGGGGGGGTGGGGGTGGGGGGTGGAGCTATGTGGGAGTGTGTCTTAAATCATGCTGCTTCTTATATGGATGCCGAGAGAAACGCAATTTCATCTTGCCTGCACTACAGTTGTATGTACAGCAATATGACAATAAAGTTTGATTTGATTTGTTTTGATTTGAAAAGCCTGAATCCCTGATGGTATGGGGCTATGTCTGGCTTCTGGAATTGGCACCTTCTAGAACATCTAGGAAGGCACCATCAATGCTAAACAGGTAAATGCAGCATTCAGAGTAGATGACGTCTTCCTGCAGTCCACACCTTTTACCAGTTGAAAATATTTATAATGTCAACAAATGTAAAATACAACAAAGAAGATCTAGGACTGCTGAGCAGGTGGAATTGAAAGTTCTAGCAACTGGCCTCCTCAGTTCCACGACATTGACTGGCTGTTGTCAAAAAAAAGAGATGCTACACAGTAGCAAACGTGGCCCTGTCCAACTCTCAATGTGCTACTTTCAACATTTGACGTTTTCTGTTTTATTATGGAAAATACAACAGTGGTTTATGAGATTTGTAAATCATTGCATTAGATTTTACACAGTGTACTAACCTGTTGGGAAATGGGATTGAATTACAAAAATATAAAACACCTACTCCCTACTTGATTGTACATTTAAAAAGCAACCAAGACAGTTTGTCTAAACTCATGTAATTTTTTGGAGCCAGTAATACAAATGCCCATATTTAAACCATCTGGTGGAGTGCAAACTTCTTGACTACCATGAGCTTGGTTAACAAGGTTCCTCCATAGAGAGAGAGAGAGACCCCATCCAAATGAGAAACATGAATCTTACAAATTAAGAGTGTATTCTAGTTAGCCAGAGAGCCATTATGAAACACTTGGATTTCCCTATTTTAATTGCAATTGTACCATGCATGCTGCAGAATGATACTGTCCTCGATAGTAAGTGTGCAGTCAGGCTAAAGTACCCAGAGAAAATGAAAATCAGAACTGAACACACAGAAAAACTTGCATCGACACATTTGTGCTTTATTGCTGTACAGGTACAGTACTTATAAAACATTGGGAACATAATAATTATGAAATATCACAATCTCCTTTTTTAAATCCACAAACACATATGTATGCAGATTGAAATATATCATATGATATGTACAAAAGAAAAAAGTACAAAAGAAACTCAACACTATGAAAGGCAGTGAGACGTCCCTTTCTAGGTGATAAAATGTTGTCTTCGAGGACGACTATACATGGACTGGGGGACAGGAGCAGATGACTGATAGGTGCCCGGCTAACGAAGATGACTGGCAGCCACGCGACTGGCGGAGTTCGCCGTGCTCATGACACACTGAGCCGTGTTTTGGAGGTCTGTACGTGACTGGAGTGGAGGCGTCAGTGGGCCAGCTCAGCTAAATGGGAGGATATGTCGGGGAGTGGTGTAAGTGATTCACAGTGGAGGAGAAAGCATTCTTCACATTACACACCCTTTATCTTTTCAGCAGAGGCATGACAGAAGGGGGGCGAGGTCCGGCATGTAGTCATGCATGATGAAAAAAAATACTGAAATAGTTTAGATTTAAAAAAAAAAAAAAAAAAAAGGTTCAAATTTTTAATATGAGCACACACAAAATTGCCCTTGGCCTCCCGAAACTTTTATGATAATGAAGGACAAAACAGCAAAGCTACTAATTTAGTTAAGGGAACATCTATCAATTAGGTGCTTGTTAGTATCCTATAAAATCTGTATTAGTCATTATGGAGCACTTATTACAGGTTTGTCTTCATACAAATTTCCCTGTGTCTCCGGTGTCACGTTAGTCTTTATGTTGAACAGACGGCCCACAGTCATCACTTCACTTAATAAATAAATGCATAACCTGTATGCTCATCCTGAAAGAAAATGGAGATAAAAACAAAAAACATTTACTAACTTATATGAAAATTAAAATGACAGAAAATATTAGTTTATTATGGAATTTTTACAATTCTGTCCTTCAAAAGGACAGACAAAGAGAAAGACAACCTCTACAAAGAACGTGCATTATTCTAAAGTGTGGGACAATTAATAGTAAGACACTAATATAACCTCATATGTTACTGTTTTATCTATCATCAATGAGCAGGAATTAAGAGGCCATTAATAAAAACTGTTAATACCACAATTGTGGTAGCATATGGTCATGCAGAATAAGTTGTTAATAAGTGCTTCATAATGACTTTTAATAAGCTAATCAACATTAATGAGTGCTTGATTAACAGTTAAGGTGCGTTCAGACCAAATGGGAATGGGCGAATTACATTTTAACTCCACGTAAAGACGCAAATAAACATGAATTCTGAGTCTGAGTGAGTTGCAGACAGGTGAAGTTACCTTTATAACTTCTGCAGCTGCGTTCAACCTGCTGTGGAAATCCCTAAAACACCGTCATGCTTAGGTTTACATTATCCGTCGGGGTCTCACCCGGAAAAATTGTCCCTCCCTCCAAAAATTTCACCTGGATGATGGGTTGTTTACACTGCTAGCCTTGTTTGCACATCCGTGGCAGAAGTCCCGGCCCGTCTGTCTCCAGGTGAGTGGCAATCTCATTTTCAAACTAGTTTACTCTCCAGTGTTGACACTTTTACTCCGGTGACGGCAGAATCACAAGGCTAACGCTATCCCTCGGACGTGAATGCACCAGATTCATGTGTGCTCACCTCTTTCCATTGACTTTGTATGGATTTGCGCTGCGGGAAAAATTCGCTTTGTGTTTGGTCTGAATGCAACTTTAGTATGTGCCCCTTAAACTAGTGTGTTTTTTTATTAATAAGGTTGACTAGGATGAATTTAGTTCCCATCTTTAATTTGATCACGGATGAGTTTAAATTCGTGAGTGAAAATGTTTGACGTATTTTGCCAGTGCAATACTCATGCAGCCCCAGGCAAATGAATGGCATACATAAACTTCTGAAGACAATAGTTACACTAAGCATTAGCTTTAGATTCAGGCGCACGTTCCATTAATAATATACACAGATTTAGCAATGTGCAAAGGCATGGGAGAAACATCTGCATTTATACAGTACATTCAACCATAAAAGTGGTCACAGCTCGGCCAGTTCACCATCTCGCTCGTGGGTTCTGCCCCTGAATATTGGTGCACCTCCACGCACCGACAGCAGCTGAAATCAATCCTGGGATGGCGCTGCTAATTTGTGAGGCTGAATCAATCAGACACATTGTGGGTGATCAGTGGGAATGAGAAATCCATCAGGGCCATCGACACTCTGCGGCTCTAAGAGTTCAGACTGATCTCCAAAGATCAAACGGCTTGTTGGGACACGCCCAGTCCATTACAGAAGTCAGCACAACTCCACATAAATACTGTGCAATCAGACATCCACGCGAACACTGAAAACATCTGCCTTGCGTATCGTGGCGGGGGGGGGGGGGATAAAAGGGGATGAGAGGGGAATAAACAAATGGTATTAAATAGAGTATAAAGAATTACATAGCATTGACAATCATTCTAAAAAAAATTCACATTTTAAAATAAACCTCTTCTCTTTACCTTAGTCATTGCATCGAACCCAAGACATTCTTAAATCTTAGTTTCACCGTTTTTACCTCTCTCCTGCTTTGCCTTTTGTCTTCTAATTCATCCGTGCTCTTCTTCTATAGTAAACGCTACAACATACAACACCATTCACTATTTACACTTGGGGTTACCATGGAAACACCCGTAAAGCCGGTTTGATCCATTGGGGGGGGGGGGTCAGGAGGGTTTGCTTGTCGAGGTCAAGTGAGGAGTATGGGGAAAAGAAGTATGACAGGAGGACACAGAAGGTAATAAGTGATGATCTGTACAATAACACTCTGTGTGTGACGTCTCCTGATTGATCGGTTCTAAATACCGGTGACACACTGTTCCGCTTGTGTTTCTGTTTCGTTTTTAAATACTGAATGCCAGCAACAGCCATAATTTGGTCATTTATTAGTCTGTACATACAGTATACAAGTCATTAGTTTTTCTTTTATAACTGCTCTTGTTAGTTTAGACACATCTTTCACACATTGTATCACTTTGGCACAAAGTATCATGTTCACAGCATGAACTGTACACCGACCCACTAAAGCTTTGTTTCCTTAACATTATCTTTATACCCTAAACCAAAGCACCCTGAATAGTTGGTTCCACTTCTCAGAGTACAGTTAAGTGCAGAATTTGGCCAAAGGACGTAGGCTGGTGGTACCATGGGGGGTGCACCTTGGAATAATCACAGACTGTATATAAATAAAGACGGACGACATGAGAGCTCTCCAAAAGTGAAGCCAGTGCATCGTGATTGCCCTCTGGTGATTGGCTGCAGTAAGATGACAACAGTCCCACCTCCCCCCATTACTCTGTGCAGCACTTTGAAAAACTGAAAGCCAAAAATAATCAAATTAAAATGTGCGTTAACGCAACGCCCCTCTGATCACGCTAAACATTTTTAATCGTGATGAATCACAGTGGAGCGGGAAAAAAAAGTGGAACTCTTGAAATGCAGGTACTGTTGCGGTAGGACAGTCTATTGCACAACTCAAAACAGACGCATGAAGCCAAGTTCATGGCACAAACTCCCCATTTCTTTTAATTCTGGGTGTTCAAATCAGTTTGCTGGAGTAATGCTGTCATACACTGTGGACCATATTAATACACAGTCACGACTTAAACGTTGGAGAGGAGAGAAGAGGACAGCAGAGAAGAGATGAGAGGCTGCCACGTGCGGCACCAAGGTGGGCCCTGGGCAGCCGATAACGAGGTTCAAGGGTGTGGGACCGGGTTGTGGATGGTGCCGGTCTGCTGGTTCGTCTCTTTAAAGATGAAAGCTGCTCCGTGATCCAAACAGTGAACCCTAGAAAAGCGCACTTGCTGTTAGAAGCAGACGTGCAAAGGGCTAACAGCTAAGCTAAAGGCTAACCCCGGGCGGACATCACTTCCATCAGTTCAGTATGCAAATGTCCACTCCCGAAAAACCAAACTGAACTATCCATTACCACTATTGGAGCACACATTGAAAAGGGAGGTGACAGATGCAACTGGTGTAATAATGCCAGAGTGGTCACTAGTTGTTTGCACATGCAGTATTTCTGTAGTACATATGAGGGTTTTTGGAGAATATTCTGGATAGCTGTTGCCATTTTTGACATGTTGAAACCTGTAAATAAACTTGCAGTTCCAGAAGACAAGCACATTTGTCCACTCCCATGTCAACAAGAGTAGGAAAAACTTGAAAAATGACCAATTTAAGGTACGTTATATAGAAAAAAAAATTCCATGATTAAAGTGCGATTATTCATGAATAGCATGCAATTTCAAAAAATTAATTGCAATTACATTTTTTAATTGTTGCCCACCACTAAAATTAATATTTACTGATCAGTTTGATTTTAATTAGTTAATTGATGCTATAAAGACGGGGTGTGATTGTGACTGACGAGTCGAGTTTGAGTACTGCCTATGGGCTGATGCACTAACGGGAGGTCGTACAGACAGGAACCTGACGCTGGGCTAAGCTTTACAGTCAGACCGTGGCTACAAATAACTCCTCACCAACTTCTCTTTTCTACAGTGGATTTAAGTGGTTGCACGTTGTCCATATTTATATACAGTCTATGGGAATAATAGTGAGGCTACCCTTCCCCTGACCGCTCATTGCCATGATGGCAGCAGCACTTTGAGCCCAAACATGAAAGGCTAAGTAAGAGCTGTGTACCTGAAAGAGCTCCCAAACTCAAGTCAGTGAACTGACACAAAAACAGGAGGTTTCAAAAGGCATTGGTTCACTTGTAAACTTTCTTTAAACGCAGACTGCACACATCATAACCCACGGGAACATCCCAGCACACACCAAGTGTCATCAGCACCATGTTTGAGGTTGACATCCTTTCTGTGCAGCAGTACATCATGATAGACTAGGCAAACTAGGCGGAGTCATTCACTACGTGAACACCACGTAAACGCTGTTTTTTTTTAGGCCTCTGATTGTTGAACATCATCACGAACATTTCTATTCTGCAAGGACTGAAAAGAGCTGCTTCAAAGTATGTGATCATAATATAATCCCAACCTCTGGTGATCCTGGTTTCCTTTTATTTTTCACGGATATGACCTGTCAGTGTCACAGAGACTGGGGAGGATCAACCACAATTCAATGAAAAGGGAAGAGTTAGGACCTTTATTCAGCCCTGGGACTAGGCTAACGCTAATGTGTGGAGCTTCAGCGTAGCCCAAGGGCATGGAGGTCACTACCTAAAAACAAACATGGAGCCAACGGGTATGACTGTATGACTAAATATTTGTCACGGAGAGGCCTTCCTATTGGTCCAGAACAGCGTGGGGGGCAGGGGTGGGGACTGAGGTGGGCGGTGCTTCCAGTCACTCCGCCCCTCACACTGCAACCGCCGCCAGCGCAGAAGCTCCCCTAAGGCAGTGCTCTCATCCCCATTTGACAGACGTAACCGCTGGAACACCTGGGTGTATTATAAAAGAAATCAAAGGAGAGCCCAGGTTAGAGTGAGGAGAAACAGAAACGTAGCATGTATGCACTCAAAAATCACAAAAATACAAAAAGGTTGATGGGAAGAAGCTCAAATGAAAAAGCTGTGATTGGAGAGGCGAGTGGGAATGACAATTTGTAGCTTTTAAATGAAACAAAAAAGTTATCCACAAATCATTCGACAACTGCCTAGGCACATTCACGTCGAAATATAATTGCCCTATTTGTGTTTCTATCAGAGATTACCTCCTACAGAGCAAGAAAACCAGCACACAGCTTTCTCTGAGTCTACATGTTTGTAAGAGGCAGAAGTTTCTCATCTCAAAGTGGGTCATTTTTTTTTTATTCCACTAGTCTAGATGTAAATGTGGGCCTGGCACTGAGCCACCTCGTCAGAGTTGAGACAGCAGGAACCAGTGAGTGGGAATCCCTTCCTCTGACTGACAGCTTTAACAGCAACTCATTTCCATATTGTGTAACTGGAGCCCACATACACCCCCCCTCCCCTCCAAGAAGATCTTGTGAATTCGAGTGGGCAGCGAGCACCTGAAGTGTCTCCTTTATATCTTTACACGCAACATACCACACGCACTTCCATGCGAACACGCACAACAGTCTGGAGCAGATCATCAGTCATCTGCAAGTCAATATCCAGGTAAATCAATCAGCCAGAAAGTCCAATTTACCCAAGAGGGGAACGCTGGCAACATGGCCGGCACCATTTGATGCAGACATGATTAGAAAACGCTGTTGATGCACTGTTACAGCACACAAGCTCAGGTGTCTGCAATTGTGCCAAAAACCAATGGATTTCTGTGGGAAAAAAAAGAGGAAATCCACAAACTTTATGAAAAAAAAAATGTTCCTTGAGTGAAAATTAATACCAAGGCTTACAAGGAGATGCAGGTGGGATTTTATTAAATAATTAATGGAAAACCGAGGGTATAAAGACCAGGATCTAAGCTAACCAAACACAAGGGTATACTAAAAATAAAACCATGGCACGTGGGCAGGAGGAACACCAACTGAAAATAACGGTAACAAAATACAAAACAAAGCACTGCATGGGGGCAGGGGGGGAAATAATAATGGAGGAGCGTGGAGACAGGCAGGTTAGACATTACGGGAAACAGCTGATGACAGCTGTGCAGGTGAGGGGAATAACACTAACGAGGGAGACCAACCGACAAAACAAACCAACCTGAAAGGAACTTGCAGACCACCAGACACACAAGGATCAAGCAGTAACTAAAGAACAAGGAGTTAACTAAGGAAAGTACATTCAACTAAACACCAAAATTCTGTTTCTTGAGTTTTTGTTTTTTTTTTCTATTCAGCCATATTCATTCCTCAGCTTTCAGCTAGAGTTAGATCGGTGAGCCAAATCAAATACCTCCACTGCAACATTTTCCTGTTAACAAGTACACTCAGTGATCCATTTCAGACAGAAATCCATGCACACACATGAATAAACGCACAGCATGCACAGTACCACAGTAGGCACATAACAGTGTCTGAAGAAATGCACACCTAGTATCCGTGTTTACAGAAACACACACACACACACACACACACTGTCTCCACTTGCACAATACTGAACAACCTAATCCATAATTTACACCTCCCTGCCAGGCTATTCTCTGCACTGGCGCCAGTGAAGAACACTGGCTACTGGAACAGAAGACAAGTAGGAACACTGTGTCCTCCTGCGATGCATGACTCTACATGGACACACGCGCAATGCAATAAACATTAGCTACACTTCTGAGAATTAAGAATTTTGTGACATTGTTTACTTTCCTTCAGAATGTTCACACAGTATCAAGGCAGGGTGGCAAACCGGCATCCAAAGGCTTGAATGTAGACTTTTGGATCCATTATCTGGACACCTCCTTCACATTTTAAACATGAAGATGCCTTTAAAAGGGGAATCATTAAAAAAAACAACAACAACATAATATTAACTGATAAGAACTGAATCAAAGAAGCTTTCTCCAGACCAGGGAAACTCCCTAAAAACGCCATCCCAGCTCTGAAATCTTAACCACACCCTCGGGATTGGTGCCTGACATGTCTGTCAATTGTTATGGTGATAGTGATCATTCCAGACTGTCACTCACAAACAGGACTGTCCCAAAGCCACAAAAATATGACAATAATATCTAAGCTTGTCCACATATAAACAGAGTGTTTAAACAACTACGGTCTAAAGGCTATGTGCACACACTGACACACACAACAAAAAAACACTACATGTTGCTATATTATGTATATCATAATAGTAGAGTTATCCCAAATATCAGTTTTGAAATATCTGGGAACAATTCGCCGCTGCTGATAGAGTGGTAGCAGTGTCAAACACATAGTTAATAGTTAATCCTCGCCTGGCCGCTTAAGTGACTGTTGCAGCCACTCGTCTGAAGGCAGGGCGGTCTTGGGCTAGGGCAATGAGGTCAGCCAGAGGTCTTATCGTTGCGACTTGGGTCGTCCAGGACAGACTGAGCTGACCTCAGGGGCGATGCCAACCCTGGGGTGGGTGGGTGGGGGTAGAGGGCGAGCGCTGGCGGAGAGGGCCTGCTTGGCCACAGTGCCATCATCCGACCTGGCCATGTGGACGAGGAGCCACAGCTTTCCTCTTCAGACACATATGTCCTTATATATTTTATCATGCAAGTAAATATGAAATATGGAACTCAGGTACAGAACATATTTGGCAGTTGTGATTCAGGCTATATTTATTAATATAATTATGATACTTAGCCTGTTTTTTTTGTCTTTTTTTCTTCAATAAATGTGTCAGAAAATGCCCTCTGTGTAATTTATTTTGCCCCTTTTTTTCCCCAGGAGAAATGTAACTTTCAAAATCTAGCATTTGTCATTATTATATGTTATAAATACTTAAAACAGCGTGCGATAACAAAAAAGTGAAAAAAAAAGAACTGATTTGAATTTTCATCAGATTTCTCTTTATAAATATTTCAAATGTAGATGAACAAAACTTTTGAGATTACAAAATGAAACTGATCCTATTTTACATCTTTTCAAACATGTGTTTGTCACACTGCAAAACCCTCACAAACAATACTAAATTATTTACACAGAAAACACTGCTAAAACACTGCAAAACTACTTGAAGAGCTCCTCTCTCCTTTTTCCTCCAGTTCTCCTGCTGTGCGTACTTCCTCCTTCACTCACAGGCAATCCCACGATTACCATAACGTACCTTAAGCATATGGAAAGCTCCACTTCTCAGCTTTCAGAATCCGTTGGAATTACATCACTAGCATGAATGGTCGAGGAGTTACGACAATTTGAATAAGGTGCGTCACTTTGCATCACTAGTTTAAGCAAGCATACATTTTCACCAGAAACCAAATCAAAATCACACCAACATCTTATATTTCTATAACCATTTTGCTGTGCAGTGGCTGGGAATGGTAGAAATAAAAGATTAGGGATAAGATGTTGACGATCAATGACCCTACAGCAGGGGCATGCAAACTTTTTTTGTTTGGAGACACATACATAAACTATATAGCGTGATATACTACAGATAATAATAAATTTTCTATACTGCTTAACAGTGGTCAATGTTCTGTAGAAAATGGAAGTGTGGCGTCCCTGGCATCAGTGCAGTTGTAAAATGCCATAAAAACACAAAATGCACAAGATTTTCACATAGGGCCAGGAAGGTTTGGACAGCCTTTTTTTTCCCTTAATGAGTGAAGTCACCATTTAAAAACTGCAATTTGTATTTACTCGGGTTATCTTTGTCTAATATGAAAATTTGTTTTACTCTCTAAAAATTTAAGTGTGACAAATATGCAGAAATATCAGAAATCAGGAAGCTGCAGATACTTTTTCACAGCACTGTATATAGAGTGCGCCACAGTAACAATATCTGGTGTTGAAACTAACAAGCATAAAATGCAGTTTTCTCAAGGACAAAAAGCACACAAATCAAACCATTGTATTGCAATACTGCATTAATTTATCCCATGAGCTCAAGAAAAGAAAATGAAAAAAGACAGCGACAACCATGGCTGTTCTCAGCTCTCGTAGAATCATTCATAAACTGTATTACCAACATTCTATTTGATTTTTATAATTTGAAACAGGCCACTTAAAAACGGCCTGCAGACCATAGTTTGGACAACCTTAAACTACAGCATGAGTGAGGTCTTCCTTCACCGTTTCTCTAAGGTGGACCCATGCAGACACACAGACGTCTCGGTCTGTCTGCCTGCCCTTTCTTCACATTCAGAATGACAAGGAGGGTGTCACATGATTAGTAAGCATGTAACCACCCCTTCTACTTTAATTGTCACCACTTTTGCCAAGACACTGTTTGAAAAGATAAACAAAAATATCAATCTTTGTACCATTCACTTATTTAGCAGTCAGTCAGTCTTTTCTTTAATTAGTCTGGACTGCTGATGTCTACGCATTATGAGGACCAACACAAACCAGTCCATTCATTCCTAACTAAGTTGAGACTCCCATTTTCCTCAGTCCTTTCATTTTCATTTATTGTATTAGAGAACCATATATAAAAAGGTCAGGAATGCAGCTAACTGAAAGGCATTCTGGGTAACAGGATTGTACCCATCCCATGATAACAAAACCATTATAGATTAAAGGTGCCAAGATGACACCTTCTATCTAAATATGTAAACAGAGAAAATGCTGCATGTCATCTTTAGTCTGGCACAGTTTTACAGTGACAATATCTCACACATCAGGATAAACAGAGGATGTCTACAGGACTGATCAGCTCCATTACATTTGACACCAAAAACAACATTGATGCTGAAAAAAAAATCTGTGGAAAAGTCTTGGATGATGGATTTGGCAACATAAAATCCCAGCAGATGAAAAGGAAACAAAAACTGTAGCTCAGGGTGTAATATCTTTTAGCAGCAAAGCATCCGTATTGGCATGCATCCTTATTTCTATGCTGACCCAAAAACAGGGTCAAAAGGAACAATCAGCTAATGATGACTGACACAGAGTCTTCATTAAGCCAAGAGCTGCAGTTTCTTTACAGAAATGAGGGGTAAAAAGTAGGATGCAGCCATGCGACCAAATACAGGAGAAGACTTTTGGACTCGACATTGACAGCTGAATGGTATCCTGCACAAGCAGTGGTTTTCATTTCCCCCCACCAAGCACCTTTCTTTTTCAGAAGATGTGAACTTTTAAGTTTCCATCAGCTCATTTTTGTATCTGCCATAAATTCCAGCTATTACTGGAATCGAATTTCAATTGATTTCAGATGTCCACAACCTCTGATCTGTACACTTTCAGCTTAATTTCTGTCTATCATTCCCCCCCAAAACAGATACTTGGCAGTTTTAATTTTGATCTAGACTTGAGGATCCAGTGTTCCCCACAGAATAAGAATGGTGAAGAAGGCGTGCATGCATTGTGAGTGCTTGTGCAACGTAGCACTAACCCAGTCTTAAGGCCCTGTCACACCTAGACGATTTAGGCAGCATTTGCCAAATGTATGAAAAATTTGGAGAATACGCTGGTATATGTCAAATCAGTTATGGGCAAGTTTTGTATAAGTCAAGAGCACACTGAAGAACGCTGAAGCACATTGGTATATGGCGTTGTACGCTGAGCTCCTCTTAAAATTTTCAGCATGCTGAAAAATCGCCAATGTGTCCAGCGTATGGCTGAAACATCCCGCATATGCAGAGCATGTTGTAGGGAAGTTATGCACTCGTTCACACACATTACTTGTAAGCAACTCATAAGTTACTCATAAGTGAAAACACATCGAGATAAATGTCTAGCATACCTCAAACTTATTTTAAGCATATCAGTAACGATCTTTGAACCGATGTGTAACTTACTGAACGGGTTTCTAAGTTACAGCTACCCTATAATGGCGTATTGGCAGCACTGGTTCACAGGAGGAACCCGATAAACTGATCTTGTTCTTCTATTCAAAGTAAAGAAATGTTTTCTACCTTGACATGTTTCGGCTGTGTGATGGTCTCTGTGTAGACTAGGTCACACCTTTACTAATTAAGAGCTGACTTGATCCACCTACTCTCTGTTCTGATCAGCCCAGCTGGTGCCTGCAGTACGCACACATGCACAGAGCTACACACATGTACTTGTTGGCGTAATGGGACCTGTCGGGGACGTGTCCGATAATATTATGAAGCTCCAAATCGCTGTTTAGCCCTCCTCGTCGTGTTTTTTTATCTTTGACTGCAATCCGTACCATCAGCTGTCCAGTTCTGTTCTGATAGCTATTCCAAAATGTCAGAACACCGGAGGAGGTGGATCCAACCAGTTGATCGCCCAAAGCACAGAGCTCAGCTGTTTTCCATGATAAATCACACTTTGCTCTCCCTTGGCTGCTGCTCTCTGATGCTTTTGGGTTCACACCGGCAAAGGCATACTCCATGCATTAACTTAATTTTTTCTCACTTTATTGAAAATAAACTTAATCGCCATCAGTTCGTGTGCCTTTGAGCCAGGTTGTGACAACTGTCATCTGGCGTTCGCAACATGTCACATCAGCTGTTTTAGATGTGATCGATCTTACAGATTTGACAGCTCTGTGATGGTCTTTGGAGGGGAGAATCCCCTCGGTTGAACAGAGATGAGATGTCACACACTGAAGATTTATGGGTCGAGAGGCTACGGCAGTTTGGCATGACCGTACTATGCATAAATTAGGATAAGCTATGCATAAGTTATGCATAAGTTAGACTGTGGTTGGACATAAGTTGTGAATGCCAGCAACACGCTAAGCATTTGTTGGTTTAAGTTATTTATAGGTTATCCAAACGTTCTATATAAGTTACTAATACATGATGTATATGTCAAACTCGTTATGGATACTTGATGCATATGACCAAAAGTGAAAATTTCGGTGTATGCCAGCGTTTTAGATTAATTTTTATACGATTGGCAAATGCTGCCTAAATCGTCACCGTGTGACAGGGCTTTTAAGTTCAGTTTTCAATAGTATACAGTGCATCAGGAAAGTATTCACAGCGCTTCACTTTTTCCACATTTTGTTATGTTACGGCCTCATTCCAAAGTGGAATGAATTAATTTTTTCCTCAAAATTCTACACACAATATCCCATAATGACAATGTGAAAAAACTTTTTTTTGAGATTTTTGCAAATTCATTAAAAATTAAAAAAACAACAACAAAGAAATCCCATGTACGTAAGTATTCACACCCTTTGCTCAATACTTTGTTGATGCACCTTTGGCAGCAATTACAGCCTCAAGTCTTTTTAAATATGATGCCACAAACTTGGCACACCTATTTTTGGGCAGTTTTGCCCATTCCTCTTTGCAGCACCTCTCAAGCTCCATCAGGTTGGATGGGAAACGTCGCTGCACAGCCATTTTCAGATCTCTCCAGAGATGTTTAATTGGATTCAAGTCTGGGCTCTGGCTGGGCCGCTCAAGAACATTCACAGAGTTGTCATGAAGCCACTCCTTTGATATTTTGGCTGTGTGCTTAGGGTCGTTGTCCAGCTGAAAGATGAACCGTCACCCCAGTCTGAGGTCAAGAGCGCTCTGGAGCAGGTTTTCATCCAGGATGTCTCTGTACATTGCTACATTCCTCTTTTCCTCTATCCTGACTAGTCTCTCAGTTCCTGCCACTGAAAAACATCCCCACAGCATGATGCTGCCACCACCATGCTTCATGCTGTGGGGATGATATTGGCCTGGTGATGAGCGGTGCCTGGTTTCCTCCAAACATGATGCCTAGCATTCACACGAAAGAGTTCAATCTTTGTCTCATCAGACCAGAGAATTTTGTTTCTCATGATCTGAGAGTCCTTCAGATGCCTTTTGGCAAACTACAGGCAGGCTGCAATGTGCCTTTTACTAAGGAGTGGCTTGTGTCTGAATGTCACGATGCACTGACTGGCAAAAGTCCACCACAGACCTTGCAACAGATGTGCTTATCTGCCAGGATGTCCAATGGAGTCAGTTTGTCTTGGCCTGTCCTTGCCACTGATAATACCTCTATCTGCCAAGAATGTGTCGCTAGTCCAGCAAAAGCTAGTGGTACTCAAATGCTTTGCAAGCAGTTTCATGAAATGGTCAGTCAGAGAGTAACTCATACTGGCTCGGATGTCGCCCGGGTTAACAAGGTCAGGAGTTCCTGGCAGCGGAAGGCGAATTACAGAGCTGTGTGGAGGAATCTGATCAGACCTACATGAAACAGTCATTGTCGCCCCCGACAGACTGCTATGATGATGATGATGACGGCTTGTGTCTGGCCACGCTACCATACATGCCTGATTGGTGAATTGCTGCAGAGATGGTTGTCCTTCTGGAAGGTTCTTCTCTCTCCACAGAAGAACGCTGGAGCTCTGACAAAGTGACCATCGGGTTCTTGGTCAACTCCCTGACTAAGGCCCTTCTTCTCCGATTGCTCAGGTTAGACGGCCAGCCAGCTCTAGGAAGAGTCATGGTGGTTCTGGACTTCTTCCATTTACAGGTGATGGAGGCCACTGTGCTCATTGGGATCTTCAAAGCAGCAGAAATTTTTCTGTACCCTTCCCCAGATTTGTGCCTCGAGACAAGCCTGTCTCGGAGGTCTACAGACAATTCCTTTGACTTCATGCTTGGTTTGTGCTCTGACATGCACTGTCAACTGTGGGACCTTATATAGACAGGTGTGTGCCTTTCCAAATGATGTCCAATCAATTGAATTTACCACAGCTGGACTCCAATTAAGCTGTAGAAACATCTCAAGGATGATCAGTGGAAACAGAATGCACCTGAACTCAATTTTGAGCTTCACGGCAAAGGCTGTGAATACTTACTGTATGTACATGTGATTTCTTAGTTTTTTATTTTTAATACATTTGCAGAAATCTCAAAAAAATACAACTTTTTTCACATTGTTATTATGGGGCATTGTGTGTAAAATTCTGAGGAAACAAATTAATCCATTTTGGAATAAGGTTGTAACATAACAAAAATGTGGAAAAAGTGAAGCGCTGTGAATACTTTCCGGAAGCACTGTACTGCTTGTGACAGCAAAAACAAACCAGGCTAATACTACTCTACCAAAGACTGAGGCAGTCGATGTGGCGTAGAGCAGCTTTTGTCAGCAACAGTGCTGTACAGGTATAAATGGTAGATACTGGAGGTGGGATGAAGACAAAGCTGAATAAAGCCATTAAATTGACCTATGCCACAATACCAAAACTAAAAAAGCATTTGTTAATCTGTGAAATTTCAGAAAAAAGAGCCTTCCACACCAAGAACTATAACTATAATGACATTATTTACTAATCATATTGATAAATATAAAGTTCTGTGGAACAGTGGCGCTAATGCTCCAGCTGTATATGCTGGGTTCACACTGCCTGTGTCAGGTCTACTTGACAATTGGGTTTTTATTTAGGTATCCAAGTTATCAGGATACAACGTAATAATTATGTAGGCTGAGCTGTGCTGGAAACCAAAACGGATTTTATGACTGGACCTGTTGCTGCTGTACAATAAAAAAGAGTGCGTGGATTCACAAAGTTATTCAGTGATCCTTCTTTTTGCGCCAAAGCTTCCTACAGACTCAAATGGACTTGAGTTAAAACAATCTTTGAAATGATAAATTCATAACTACCATTATGCTTCTTGGTGGAGATGGCCCTTTGAGTGAGTCAATACTAAAATGTAAATTCATGGTATTGTTCTCAAGAATGGATGAATAAATATATGCGGATGGCAAGTTAAAATTGTAGTTGGTGATAATATAGCTGGTCAGCCTGATCAAGTATTGTCCATGAGTGGGAAACACTGGGGTCATTACTGTCATGATCACATACCAAGTCTATGAAAATCACTGCTATGATGGGTGGGGAGCAGCCTGTAATGACATACACTCACCACATCCCTACATGTTGACAGGACTTCCCGTAAGCCCCCCCGACCCCCTCGCTGTTTTAGAGGGCAGCCCCCGCACCAAATGGAGAAAAGTTGAGATGACCCCTCTGGAAAATAAAGGCGGGTGTGAGGGTAACGAGCAAAACTCATTAGAATCAAAGAGAGAGAAGAAGAGTTTATAAAAGGAGGTTAATTAGACTGAGAGGAGACTGCTACATTAGTGTCAGAAAGTGCTTAGGTGTTTTAAAACACTAAGAAATGAGCTTTAAATGGAGGTGTGCTGGCACATCAGTATTCTATTTCACTTTCACAAGCAAACCTTAAAAATATGCCCATGGTGTGCTTATGACAGCTGTGAATGCAGCGACGCAAGACTTCATCAACCTGAGGATTGTCGAGTGGGTATGCAGCGTTCCTCCAGTGAAGTTTTCTTGTGCTGAGCTCCTCAGAAACTGGGACACTGTGTCCTCGGCTCATTCTTGTGCATCACACAGAGCAGAGAGTAACACCGAGTTTCTACCTAAAGCAGTCTGTGATGAATCTCAATTAGTCTTCATGTTTTGAGCACTAACCTGACAGAGCAAGTGGAGCAACTTCACCTTAGATTCATTGTTCCCAAGATGTTAAACATACTGAAGTCGACAACTTCACAGATATGCACTTGTTAACAATAATGCAGGACAGTAACATGTTTTTATGTACGTGTGTAGGTTATGTTGAATGTAACTCATTTTCTAGTAACACAAAGTTCTAGAAGTACGTCTAAATACTTGGCA
Organism: Pholidichthys leucotaenia; assembly: GCA_020510985.1. Classification (NCBI taxonomy): domain Eukaryota; kingdom Metazoa; phylum Chordata; class Actinopteri; order Cichliformes; family Pholidichthyidae; genus Pholidichthys; species Pholidichthys leucotaenia. The sequence continues at coordinate 75,010,603 of CM035843.1, read as the reverse complement.
GCCATTTTCAATGCTGTCCCAGCGGTTATTTGAAGATTATACATCGCTAAATCAGTGGTTCTTAAAGGGTGGGCCACAGACTGCAGGTAGGCAGCTTTTCATTTCTCATTCTATTCTATTCTTAGCTATTTGAATCTTGAAACAGAAATAATAACTAACATAAAATTAAGCTGTGGGTTAAAAGTTACATTTTTGCGTTGCTTTTCTTGTTATGGGTGTGATGATAGTGACTTTTGTTCTGCTTTCTAGGACTTATTGATATTATGATTTACCCTTGTTGAGTTCCTGAAAGTATTCCCTGTGTTATTCTTGTTTAGTTGCCTTGATCTTTGTTTTATTCTGAACGTATTTCTTGTTCTTGGTGAGTCTAGTTCAACTTGATTTCCTGTTTTATTTTGATATGTATTTCCTGCTTTGATTCAGAGTTTACTTTTAGGTTTAAATCTTGGTAATTTCCCCTTAGTTGTATTTTAGTCTTGTTTTAATGTGTTTTCCATGCCTCCCTTTTATACCTTGGATCTGTTCTGTCCTGAATTCCTGTTCCTAATGTTTATTCTCCTTTCGTGTCTGCGTTTCCTTCTGTCTGCTCAGCCACTTGTCTCTGTCTCCCTCATTAGCGTGACTCCCTTCACCTGTGTGTTTGATGTTTGTGGATCTTTTCCTCCCGTGCTCCCCATCTTCCCTGACTCCTCATTCTCCTATGGTTGGTAATTTGTAGGATTCCGTCGCTTTCATAATTATCTCCTGATGCTTAAGTTTACCCCTCATGGATCGTCACCTTATCGTGGTGGGGGGGTTTGTGTGCCCTAATGATCCCAGGAGCTATGTTGTCCGGGGCAATTTGCCTCTGGGGCAATTTGCCTCTGGTACGGTCACCCAAGATAAACTGGTCCTGGGTGAAGGGCCAGACTAAGAATGATCCAACAGACTCTCATGATGAATGCTCGAACAAGGATTCAGTGTACCCCGCCCGGTATGGGATCACCGGGGCCCCACCCAGGAGCCAGGCCTGGGGGAGAGGCTCGATGGCTAGCACCTGGTGGCCAGGTTTCTGCCCATGTCACCTGGCTCGGCTCAGCCCGAAGGAGTTACATGGGTCCGCCCTCCAGTGGGCTCACCACCTGCAGGATGGACCATGGGGGTCCGGTGCTATGTGGATCAGGTGGCGGTTGAAGGCAGAGACCTTGGCGATCTGATCCCAGGCTTCCTAAACTGGCTTTTGGGACATGGAATGTCACCTATCTGGTGGGGAAGGAGCCTGAGCTGGTGCATGAGGTTGAGATATACTGGCTAGATATAGTTGGCCTCACCTGAACACACAGCTCTGGATCTGGAACCAGTCTCCTGGAGATGGGCTGTAGCTTGGCCTACTCTGGAGTTGCCCTGGGTGAGAGGCGATGAGCAGGGGTGGGTATTCTTGTATCCCCCCACCTTGCTGCCTCTATATTGGAGTTTTTCCTGGTGGATGAAAGAGTTGGTTCCCTGCGCCTTTGGGTTGGGAAACGGGTCCTGATCATCATTTGTGCCTATGCACTAAATGATGGTTCAGAGTACCCACCCTTTATGGAGTTTCTGGCCAAGAGTGCTGGAGGGTGCTCCTCTTGGAGACTCCATTGTCCTACTGGGGGACTTCAATGCACAAGTGGGCAACAACAGTGAAACCTGGAGAGGCGTGATTTGGAGGAACAGCCTGCCCAATCTGAACCGGAGTGGTGTTCAGTTATTGGACTTCTGTGCTAACCACAGTTTGTCCATAACGAACACCATGTTCAAGCATAAGGGTGTCCATATGTGCACCTGGCACCAGGACACCCTAGGTCGCAGGTCAATGATCGATTTTGTTATCGTGTCATCAGACCTGTGACCGTATGTCTTGGACACTCGGGTAAAGAGAGGTGCAGAGCTGTCAACTGATCACCACCTTGTGGTGAGTTGGATCAGATGGCAGGGAAGGATGCCATTCAGACCTGGTAGACCCAAACGTATAGTGAGGGTGTGTTGGGAACATCTGGCTGAGGCCCCTGTCCGGGAGGTCTTCAACTCCCACCTCCGGAAGAACTTCAACCACATTCCGAGGGAGTCTGGAGACATGGAGTCTGAATGGGCCATGTTCTCCACCTCCATTGTTGAAGCGGCTGCCCAGAGCTGTGGCCACAAAGTCGTCAGTGCATCTCATGGTGGCAACTCCCAAACCAAGTGGTGGACACCAGTGTTGAGGGGGGCCATTAAGCTGAAGAAGGAGTCCTACTGAGCTTGGTTGGCTTGTGGGACTCCTGACGCAGCTGAGGTGTACCGGCAGGCCAAGCGGAGTGCAGCTCGGGTGGTTGCTGAAGCAAAAACTTGGGTGTGGGAGGAGTTCAGTGAGGCCATGGAACAAGACTTTCGGTCGGCCTCGAAGAGATTCTGGCAAACTGTCCGCCAGCTCAGGAGGGGGAAGCAGCTCCCTGTCCACACTGTGTATGGTGCGGATGGGGCACTGCTGACTTCGACTGGGGATATCGTCAGGCGGTGGAAGGAATACTTCGAGGATCTCCTCAATCCCACTGACACACCTTCCACAGAGGAAGCAGGGCTTGTGGATGAGGGGGACGACTCGCCCATCACAGGGGCTGAGGTTGCCAAGGTGGTTAAAAAGCTCCTTGGTGGCCGGGCCACGGGGGTAGGTGAAATTTGCCCCGAGTACCTCAAGGCCCTTGAAGTTGTAGGGCTGTCATGGTTGACACACCTCTGCAACACTGCCTGGAGGTTGGGGACAGTACCTTTGGCATGGCAAACTGGGGTGGTGGTCCCTCTCTTTAAGAAAGGGACCGGAGGGTGTGCCCCAACTTTAGAGGGATCATACTCCTCAGCCTCCCTGGGAAGGTCTATGCCAAGCTACTGGAGAGGAGAGTCTGGCCGTTGGTCAAACCTTGGATTCTGGAGGAGTAATGTGGTTTTCGTCCTGGCTGTGGCACATCGGACTAACTCTTTACCCTCTCGAAAATCCTCAAGGGCTCGTGGGAGTTTGCCCAACCAGTTTAACTGCGTTTTGTGGATTTGGAGAAGGCATTCGACCGCGTCCCTCGTGGTTTTTTGTGGGGGGTGCTTCGGGAGTATGGGGTATCGGGTTTGTGTTACGAGCTATCCGGTCTCTATACAACCGTTGTGAGAGTTTGTTTCGTATTGCCACAACTCGGTCAGACTCATTCCCAGTGAGAGTTGGACTCCGCCAGGGCTGCCCTTTTTCACCAATCCTGTTCATAATTTTTATGGATAGGATTTCTAGGCACAGCCAGGGAACGGAGGGTGTCATGCTTGGTGACCACAGGATCTCATCTCTGTTGTTTGCATATAATGTTGTCCTGTTGGCTTCATCCAGCAATGACCTACAGGTCTTACTGGGATGGTTGCCACTGAGTTTGAAGCAGCTGGGATGAGAATCAGCACTTCAAAGTCCGAGTCCATGGTCCTCAGCCGGAAAAAGGTGGATTGTCCTCTCTGGGTTGGGGACAAGCTCCTGCCCCAAGTGAAGGAGTTAAAGTATCTTGGGGACTTATTCATGAGTGAGGGGAGAATGGAGCGAGAGATTGACAGATGGATCGGAGCAGTGTCTGCAGTGATGCGGATGTTGTACCGGTCTGTTGTGGTGAAGAGGGAGCTAAGCTCTAAGACAAAGATGTCGATTTACCGGTCAATCTACATTCCTGCCCTCACTTATGGTCAAGACCTTTAGGTAATGACTGAAAGAATGAGATTGCGGATACAAGTGGCTGAAATGAGCTTTCTTCGTTGGATTGATGGACTCACCCTGAGAGACAGGGTGAGGAACTCATTCATCCGGGAGAGGCTCAGAGTAGAACCGCTGCTCCTCTACATTGAAAGGAGCCAGTTAAGGTGGTTTGGGCATCTGATCAGGATGCCTCCTGGACGCCTCCCACTTGAGGTGTTTCGGGAATGTCCCACTGGGAGGAGACCCTGGGGCTGACCCAGGACTCGCTGGAGAGATTACGTCTCCCAGTTGGTCTGGGATCGCCTTGGTATCCTCTCTGAAGAGCTGGAGCAGGTGGCTGGGGAGAGGAAAGTCTGGGCTTCTCTGCTCGAACTGCTGCGTCCGTGACCCGGACCTCCAGAAAAGCGGTAGAAGATTTTTTTCTTTTGATTTTGTATACTTTATTGATCCCCAGAGGGGAAATTGAGGGCATCCACATGGATGGATGAAGCAGCCACGGTACGGCGCTATCCCTTTACCATTCACACACACATTCACACCTAGGGCCACTTTAGAGTCTCCAATTAACCTAACCTGCATGTTTTTGGCCTGTGGGAGGAAACCGGAGAAATCCCGGAGTAAACCCACGCAGATACAAGGAGAACATGCAAACTCCACACAGATCACTGTTGGTCAGGGGCTGGGATCGAACCAGGGATCCCATGGCCAAGGGTGAGTTGCTGTGCTGCCACAGTGCTAACCACTGCGCCACCGCACTGCCCATGACCGCACTGCCCATGCCCATCCATCATGGATGTTTAAGTTTCGTAGTGTGTTTTCTGGCCCCCAAGCATGGGTTTTATTTTGTAGTGATCCAGTACTTCAGTTTAGTTGGTTTTCCTCCCCATTTATATCAATGTCTGTGTTGTTTATTTTAATAAACCTCCATTCACCTGCCTCCATGCCTGCATCTGGGTCCTACTCCTGCTTTTTCCCTGCTTTAACACATAACATGTCTTTATCTTATGGAACAGACCACTAGACAACAAGACCAGAAAAAAAAATAAATGAAACTTCTCTGAATACCTTTGCTGTTATACATAACTCTCCAATAGATTTTAGTTCAATATTCTTTTGTCAGTCATGTCTCCTCTGTACTGCTTTTAAAGATGGAGCAGGCACAGGTATAGAAAGTTGCAAATAGTCATGATTTGGAAAAAAAAAAACTGCTTTCCTTCTGAAGCCATTTCTTTTTCTTTTATTTTGTTGTTTTCCCTTGAACCTCACCTTTCTAAGTTAAAGTCCTCTACTTCACCTACATCTTGTGTTGCTGGACAATACTGTAATTAGACATACATTAACCACAAAAAGTTAGGGATATTCGGCTTTCAAGTGAAATTTCAGGATGCACCTAAAATGCACTATAACCTTTACAGGTGAACTTAATTTGACCTTCTCTAACATTTTGAATGCACATGTCCAACTATTCAGTGTTTTAGTACTTTTTGCATAACTTGCTTAATGGCAAAATTCACAACAGGTGTTTGAGCCATGAATCAACCAATATATTTTCTTGTTCAGTTAGAATTGGTATTTAAACAGTCCTCTTCATCATGCTGTTCACATTTTGACATCATGAGACCAAGACGACACCAAACAATTGATCAACACCATTGCGAGGCTTCAAACAGGATGTTCTCAGAGGGCAGTGGCCACTGAGCTTAGAGTGTCACAGAGTGTCATCAACAGGTTGCAAAAGAGATACAGAGTGACTGGAAGAGTCACAGAAAGGCATAGAAGTGGACGTCCTTTGGCCACATCCCACGCTGATGACCGCCTCGCTGTGAACAGTGCTGCACGGTGGCGCAGTGGTTTAGCACTGTGGCAGCACAGTTTTACCCTCGGCCGGGGGACCGCGGGGATCATGAGATCGTGGGTTCGATCCCAGCCCCCGACCAACAGTGAGCTGTGTGGAGTTTGCATGTTCTCCCCGTGTTGCGCGGGTTTACTCCGGGATTTCTCCGGTTTCCTCCCACACACCAAAAACATGTAGGTTTAGGGCGCTCGCGCACGCAGCGACCAGCAGCCGGTGGCTTGTCACCAAACTGCAAACCAAGTCTACCTACGGGTACAAATAAGTAACAAAAAAAACAACAAAAAAAAAACAACAGTGCCCTGCAAAACCGGATGATGAATGCCACTCAACTCCAGGCATATTTAAAGGAGGTGAGAGACACTCAAGTGTCACATCAGACCATTCAAAACGTTTACATCAGCATGGTCTGCATGCTAGGTGACCTGCAAGAGTACCTGACCACACCACCAGGCACTGGCATCATTGTTTGCATGGGCCAGGAAGCATTTACACTGGACAAGGGACTAGTGGTCCTCAGTGCTGTTCTCTGTTGAAAGTCGATTCATGTTGAGCAGAACTGATGGCCACCAACGATGTTGGCGACGTCAAGGACAGCGCTATGCATCAGCCACTGTTGTTACCATGTTACAGTCTGTGCAGGTGTGTCTAGTCAAAACAGGCCTGCCCCACACCTTGTGACTGGTACAGTGACAAGCCAATACGACCTGAATAACATCATTAATCCAGTCATTGTGCCAGTGAATGAACAACACAGGCCTAATTTTATCTTCATGGGCGACAATGCTCCAGCTCATCAAGGTTGTATCATTAGGAAACGGCTGCTGGAGGCTGGGGTACCTCAAATGGACTGGCCTGCAATTTCTCCAGACCTGAATCCCATAGAAAACCTATGGGATCAGCTGAGTCGCCACACGCCACAACCTCAATGACCTGAGGGACACCCTTCAAGAAGAGTGGAATGCCATTCCTCAGCAGAGAATAAGTCAACTTGTGAACAAACAGCATGAGACATCGTTGTCAAGTTGCAATTGATGCTCAAGGGCACATGACAAGTTATTGAGACACTGACATTTTTGTTGTGGTATAACCACCACTGTTGGCTTTTGTTTCAATAAATTGTTTAAGATGAGGAAATCACCATTGCATGCTTCTACTTAAATGCCCTACTTTCATGATATAACATCACTGTAGTGTGAACTTTTTACATTTTCCATAAATTTCACCCGAAAGCCAAATATCCCTAACTTTTTGTGAGTAGTGTACTTGTTGTATTTTCATACATAAGAAACTTTTTTTGTACGGCTTGAATTCAAGATAACAGAGTCTCTACCATTTATTTATTTAGATACATACAAATAGTTTTAATGTATGAGATGCACTCACAGACGCTTTAAATATATTTAAGGGAATTGCCAATATTTGCACACATTTTAAAAACATTCACTGACACAATGTGATATATCTAAATAAAACTGTGAATTAATGGGTTACAAAAGAAATATTGCATTTTTGTTGTAGTGAAAGAAGAAATGACAAGATACTAATTTAATATAATTTAATCATCTTAACTAAATAGATAAATTTATTTCAAGGAGGTCTGGTTAATATAAAAAAGGGTATTTTTTTTAAATATTTGCTGGTGATGGCTGTCTATTAATCAGTGGGCACATAGGAGTGCTTTTTATTTACTGATAACTACCATGACAGATTGAAAGATGATGTGACAAATTTTCCTCTGATGAACATCCTTAATGCTGAACTGATTATGTGAGATTGATTGTGCTTAGTGTTAAAGTGTAAAATCCTTGAGACCTTCAAAATTAAATATCATCAGCGTTTCAAAGCCTTTTACACAGAAGATGGTTCCGATTAGAGTTTTATCATCTCCACCCTGCCTAACCAGACTGTGTGTGTGCATGTCGTAAGAATGTGAGTGCTATAAATTCAATCCTGTAAGCATACACCTGTTTTCAGAAGCAGGGAAAGGCTCACATGTCATGAGTGATGCGTGCTGTTCAAAAGGGGCCACTTCCCCTGCCCATTCAAAATGTCAACAAACCCAAACAGAAACCTTATACAACTGTGCTGTAACTGTGCGTGAGTGCATGCATCTACATACGCAGGCTGCTCTTAATAGTTTCAAACTAATCGAGATTTGACATTTACGGTCATAAGGTGCTGGAAATTAAAGTTGCAACAAAAAGAAATGTGACCTGTTATTGGTATCCGAGGATCTGAAGATTGAAAAAAAGTTGCATAGATATTCATTTAAAAACATAGAGTGGATTCTTCTTAACATACTCACACAACTACCCAGGTGTAAGGAAAATATCCACATTGACCTTGAGCTCAGTAGACGTTCCCATGAATGAGTACTTAAATAACAATCAGATCACGAAAAATGAAAGAGATGATGATATGTAGCTGATGTATGCTAACCATAAAGGAGCAAACATTAGCCACAACAGCTAACATAAGCATCAAAACTGTCATTCATATACAGTAAAGCTTACTGAGCCACATACATGGAACGTAAATGAGTTTAAGAGGCTGGCATGCCGAAGAGGGCCTCACACTGTTCCACTGTCAGTTAAAAACATTGCCTAGAAGCTGTTAAAGTGGAATTAAGATTGCACTGGAACACTGTAAAAAGCTGACATGCAGAAAACAACAACAACAAAAATTGTACATGGGTTTTCTACTCTGCTGCATCACATTTTTGCACTGCAGCAGTGTGAAACAGCTTTAAAACTCGTATATTCAACTGAGATATGATCAGGACACAATTCATTTATACACGCTTAATGTGGTGCTGGCCTCTGGGTGGATACCTGAGTATGGTGGCTGTCCATGTGTCTGTGCAGAGAGGTGGTGCTGGAGGAGATGGACTTGCTGTGACTCTCATCCTCCAGTGACCCTGAAGATACACAGCAGAAGAACCACATAAACCAAGACCATCTGACTGGAAGTCCTCCCACACGGCACAGAGGTAGGTACAGGCTGAAGGACAACTCACTTTTCAAACACAAGCAGTCGGTATTTCAAAAACAATCTTTTTGAATGCAGAGGAACATGTTGAAGAAACATAGCGAGGCTGCGTAATGAATGAGATCGCCTTTATTTTGTCGTGCTGCATTTTACCATGTTGTATAATTTCCCACTCATCTGGCGTAACTCAGTCCCTGCTTTCTTGACCCCATCATTTTTATTTCACTCATGTCCAAGTTTAATTTAATTCGTTATATGATATAAATTAAAGTGAGATTCAACTGACAGTTTGCAGCTTAAACAACTTCATTTATTTATTTATTTAGCGAATGCAAAGTCCTTAAGCCAAGCAGTTGCCTCCTGGTTTGCTGTATGGAGGGTGTGTAATCCTCCTTCCAGTCTTTGGAGCGGGCAAGCCTCTATGATGTGTTCCATTGTTTGCTCCTCTCCACATGCGCACAGTGGGCTAGGGCTACTGCCCCATCTGTAAAGGCTGGCCAAGCAGGGGCCATGTCCAGTCCTGAAGCGATTGAGTGTAGACCACTGTCTCCTTGCTTCATAAACTTCACATACAGAGACGACAGACTGACATCAGTTCTCTGTTCATTTAGATAACTAAATACATACCAAGATGAAAGTCACATACTGGAACATGACTGAATCTGGCAGAAAGTTCAGTTCAATTTGCCCTTGCACTACCTGTTAGACCTGAAATTGTGAGGTTGCTGATCCGTAACAAGGTACAGCTAGAATTGTCGGAATACGACAATAAAACAATTAGTCTTGACTGAGGAATTACAGGTGTTGTGTATCGCTCCACTTCAGCTGTGGTCTGATAATTGTCATTTATAGTAATCCACTGCACCTATCTTCTTACGATATGCGACGATTGTAATGCTTTGGTGTGTACCCTGTCTTCCACTGTGAGGCGCTGTTTGAGACGAGACAGCCTTCACCACTTGTGTTCCAGGTTCATGCTAATAATTATCCCAGTTACCTCTTTACTTTTAAAATTAGTTACACCAAAGTTAAAGGTAGTATCTCACTGGGCTGTGACAGCTCGTGACTAGTTAGAGAACGGAATCAACAAGGGAGTTTCCAAAATCTCTCTAAACGCTTGTGAGGAGGGGTCGTAATTTCCCCCGGTGAGTTGCAGGGCCTCAGTCTCCTGTCGCAGGAATTTTGAACGTCCATTCATCCATCCATCTTCTTCCGCTTAATCCTTTTGGGGTCGCGGGGGGGCTGGAGCCTATCCCAGCATCTTTGGGCGAGAGGCAGGGTACACCCTGGACAGATCGCCAGTCCATCGCAGGGCCAACACAGAGAGACAGACAACCATTCACTCTCACAGTCATACCTAAGGACAATTTAGAATCCCCAGATTTGATGCCAATTAACCTAACTTGCATGTTTTTGGCATGTGGGAGGAAACCGGAGAAATCCCGGAGTAAACCCACGCAGACACAGGGAGAACATGCAAACTCCACACAGATCACTGCTGGTCGGGGGCTGGGATCGAACCCAGGATCCCCCGGCCAAGGGTGAGTTGCTGTGCTGCCGCAGTGCTAACCACTCCGCCACCGTGCCGCCCTGAATTTTGAACGTATTCAAAATATTTGTGCGAAGAATTTTCTCTGAAAATAGTCTTAGAGTTGTCACATATGTTTCGAACCTGTCTTGAATCCTTTCCAATTTTTCCATGAGTCAAATTTGTGAAACTAAATTGTGACTGACTGGAGACAAAAAATAGGACGAGACATTCTGCATGTGCGACAGGCGCAAACGGCCTGGTCATTTTCTAGCATAGGACCGACAGTGTCACCATGCCACCCAAGGGCAAAAAAGGCAAGGCTAGGGATGGAAAGGTGGTGGTGGTGGGGGGTTGCCGTCCCTGCCCCAACCCCACAGGTCCCTACAGAGGAAGCGGTGTTGGTCCCAGGGTCTGCTGTGTCTGATGCAGAGGACTCGGAAGCAGCCTCCTTATCCAGCAGTCTCTGCACTTCCTCTCTGCGATCAATCTTGCTTGATGTCTGATGATAAAATGATAAAATGACTGCTGGAATAGGGAGAGATGGTCCCAATTTCACAATTGTCATGTGAGTGTTGCACGGGATTTGCGCGGCCGTCGCGGAACAGTCAGAAGTGCAAAAAAATGCACAATTTTGTATGGCGCTCATGCTGTGCAAATGTAATACACACATGCAACACCGGCATGGCATATATGTGAACTTATGTTACATTCATGCAATATTTGTGTGGCATATGCAAATATGCCAATTCAGTGTAATTTCAAGTGAAAACTGTCACTAACTCACATATTTGTTACGTTTTGTTTTTTTTTTTTATCTCCAACTAGTTGTGAGCTGTTGCAACCCAATGAGATACTAATTTAGTCTGAAACCCCACAGCCTACTGAAGCCTCATAATGTGAAGCATTCTTAGGAGTCATTACTTCATCTAAAGATACCAATAAGAAAGTGGTGAAGAAAACACAGATACAGATAAAGTGCTAGCTAGCTAACTAGCAGGTCACTTGACCAAAGTAACTGAACTGAGGAATCTGGAAAAGTCTGTAGTATATATAAACAATGACTGGTGGACAATAGCAAAGTTCAGTGAACATCAACTGTACGTATGAAAACTTACAATAAAGCTAATTCATTCTATAACAGTGGTTCTCAACCTGGGGTGCCTGGAATGGATGGATGGATAGATGGATGGATGGATGGATGGGTGGATGGATGGATGGATGGATGGATGGATGGATGGATGGATGGATAGATAGATAGATAGATGTACTTTATTGGTCCCAAACTGAGAAATTACAGTGTAACAGCAGCATGACCGTAGACAACCAAACGACACAAAATACACACATGACAGACAAAGGGATTACCCATGGAAAGTAAAACTAACACTACTATAAAAAAGCCTATATACATCATAGCTGAATAGATGGTGACCCGTATAAACACGTGAATCATACCGGCTGCACAATACAGGACTATCAGGAGCAGAGTGAAATGTGCGGCACCAATTTGACTGTAAGGTGCAGCATGGCAGCATAGTTATGACCAGAATACAACATCATAGTGAGTTATTGTACAATGAAGTGGCATGCAGCAGGAAAGATTTCCTGTACCTAACCGTTCGACAGCAAAGCTGTAGCAGTCTGCTGGAGAAAGTGCTTCGCTGTCTGTCCAATGTGTGGTGGAGGGGGCGATCAGGATTGTCCATGATGGATCGCAGTTTAGTGTTCTCCTCTCCACCACTGTCTCAAAGGTCTCCAGCCTCAGACCAATTACAGAGCCAGCCCTCTTGATAATCTTGTCAAGTCTGTTGGTGTCGCTGGCTCTGATACTGCTACCCCAACAGACAGCAGCAAAGAAGATAGCGCTGGCGACAGTGGTCTGGTAGAAAAGGTCCAGCATCCTGCTGCACACATTGAAGGATCTCAGCTTCCTCTGGAAGAGAGTCTGCTCATCCCCTTGTGTGCAGCATCAGTGTTGGATCTCCAGTCCAGCCCATTGCTGATCCTGACACCCAGGTATTTGTAGTCCTCAACCACCACCACATCCTCCCCTCTAATCTGCAATGGCTGAGAAGGCGTCCTCTTCTTCCTGAAGTCAATCACCATCTCTCTGGTCTTGCTGACATTCAGCCTCAGGTGATTCTGCTCTGCCCACTCCACACATCTGTCAAGCTCAGATTTCCATTGGAAATGTTCTAATTTCACTTCTTAACTGGCCCAAAAATTACAAATAATTTGCCGTTGTTGTGCATGTGTTCTGTAGGCACCCTTGCACTTCTTTTTCTTCTTTCGGCTGTTCCCTTTAGGGCACAGGTGTCAAACTCATTCCATGGAGGGCCAAGACCCTGCAGGTTTTACTTCCACCCAGTGTCTTCAACAGGTGATTTCTCTGAATTTCTTCCTACTGACTGCTGATCAGTGAAAACACCTGCTCAAGAGACTGGGTGGAAGTAAAACCTGCAGGGTCTTGGCCCTCCGTGGAATGAGTTTGACACCCCTGCTTTAGGGGTTGCCACAGCAGATCATCTGCCTCCATCTCACTCTATCCCTTGCATCTTCCTGTGTAACACCAACTGTCTTCCTCTTTTCCTCCTGCCTAGCAGCTCCATCTTCAACATCCTTTGTCCAATATATCCACTATCCCTCCTCTCCACATGTCCAAAACATCTCAGCCTTGCCTCTCTTACATTGTCTCCAAACCACTCAACCTGAGCTATCCCTCTGATATACTCATTTCTAATCTTGTCCCTCCCAGTTACTCCCAATAAAAATCTTAGCATCTTCAACTCTGCCACCTTCAGCTCCACCTCCTGTCTTTTTGTCAGCACCACCGTCTCCAATCCATACATCATAGCAGGTCTCACTACCATCTTGTAAATCTTCCCTTTCACTCTTGCTGCTGCCTTTCTGTCACAAATCCCCCCGACAGTCATCTCCACCCACTCCACCCTGCCTGCACTCTCTTCTTCACCTTTCTTGTCTATTTTCCATTGCTTTGGATGGTTGACTCCAGGTATTTAAACTCATCTACTTTCACTACCGCTACTCCTTCCATCCTCATCATTGTACCTGCCTCCCTCTCATTCACACTCATGTATTCTGTCTTGCTTCTAACGACTTTTATTCCTCCTTTTCTCCAGAGCATACCTCAACCTCTCCATGTTCTCTTCCACCTGCTCCCTACTCTCACTGCAGATCACAATGTCATCTGCAAACATCATGGTCCACGAAGACTCCTGCCTGATCTCATCTGTCAGCCTGTCCACCACCATGGCAAACAAGAAAGGGCTCAGAGCCGATCCCTGATGTAACCCCATCCCCACATTAAATCCATCCATCACTCCTACAGCACTCATGCACAACAGCGGCAAATTATTTGCAATTATTTGGACCAATTAAGAAATGAAATTACAAAAACTTCCCATGGAAACCTAAACGTTCCAGGGACCCCAGGTTGGGAACCATTGTTCTACACTGCCTACTCCAACCCCCCCCGCCCCCCCAAAAAAAGTCACTACCATCAGACAAAAAGGCGTCAATTTGCTAGGGAGCATAAAGATGGACTCTGGAGCAATGGAAGAAGGTCATGTGGTCTGATGAGTCCAGATTTACCCTGTTCCAGAGTGATGGGAGCATCAAGGTAAAAAGAGACGTGGATGAAGTGATGTACCCATCATGCCTAGTGCCTATCATACAAGCCTGTGGGGGCAGTGCTATGATCTGGGGTTGCTGCAGTTGTTCAGGTCTAGGTTCAGCAACATTATGTGCCCAAAGAATGAGCTCAGCTGACTACCTGAATACAGTACCTCTATCCACCTGTTATGCAGGAATGTAGGGGTGGTAAAGCATGAATGTAAGTACTGCATATGGAGGTTTAGTAGAAGCAGGCCCAAGTGTTATGCCAGTGTGGGCAGGTGAACAAAATTTAAACTTTTAACACCTTTAAACACCTTTTACCTCTTGGGTTTGTGTGTACCGTCAAAGCTTCCATATACAGTATTCGCATTTGCACGTCACCACCTTTACCCACCTGTACCATAGGGTTTTCAGTCTCTGTAACTAAAGTCACGTGCAATTCAACCCTACATGCATGTATTTCTGATGCTAAATGTGCAAAGGTAGGATGTTACCGTTGGGGATCTGGTTGCCGTTCTCTACAGGCGCAGTGCTTGGGGAGTGGATAGAGTGGTTGTTGGCATTCTTGTCCTGGAGCTGCAGAGATGGCGAGGTGGGAGCAGAGCCACAGTCTTCCCTCCCGGGCAGATTGATGTTGGAATTGAATCCTGGTGTGAATAAAACCATCTACATATTAGTGCATGATACGCAGAACAGGCATTCTGGGTACAACAAACCTAAAAAAAAAACAAGCTGGAGAGGTCTTTGTTGGGTTTATATGGTTACATTCTAGACTTTTAAAATGTATTTTGTCAGCTTTTGTGAAGGAAGTGTGACTTTGGCCCTGCTGCCGCTACCCGGGGCTCACATGCTCTCACTCACAGCATAAGTAAGTAACTGTGGGTACATATGTGCATGGCAGCCTGAATGGGAATTTATCAGCTGCCATCCCACATTGAGAACTTGTGCCTCCTGGTCTCCCCCCGCATTGGTCACAAGATGCTTAAATATAGCCTTACCAAACTCTACTACAGATCCCACGGGAGAAGTGTGCGTTTACAAGGCACAAAAGGCCAGGGAGATGGATGCTTAGGAAGCATGAGTCACTGTGAGAAGTTAGGAGGTGTATAATCAAGACAAAACTGTAATGACAATTGGGCTTGTTCAGTCTGAGAGATTGGTAGCACTGCTGCTGAGGTACAAGATGTCTTCTGACAGTGATTTCCCAAAGCCTGTCATCGACCACCTGCCCTCTTTCTCTGGCATTCCTGTGGTTTTCTCATTCCCCGATGGTGAGGGGGAGGGCGGGCAGAGTCAGCTGCTCTTCAGAGAGATATCTGGGATATCAACTGTAACCCCCGACCGGTCCCACAGCATCAGGTATCGCATTCAGTTATTTAACAGCTGAGAGGGAACGGAAGTAGGTCGTCCCGCTAAGCCCTTTGGCATCCCCCGGCGCTCAGATCTAAGGGGGCCGCCTGGCTTCGCCCACTCAAAATACCCCACTGCCTGGCTCCCCTGTCACACACACCGTTTCCATGACGCCAGCACTGTTCCTGCACGGCTCCAGGTGCTGACGAAGAGTCAAGTGCAAGATGTCACGTGACACATTTGCGTAAGCGTCGCTCACTTGTTCAAATACCCTCTCTTATATGGAGTTCAGGTTCTCACCACGCAGATTTGTTACCACTATAGAGACACCTCTGTGGACAGAATGACTCATTACTTAGGACTATACAACTTTCGTTTGATTAGCATTTTTCTGTCAGAAAGATAACTGCTGAAGGTGCGTGCACATCTGCTGGGCTGTCATACTCTTTTCAGAAGAACCTGAGTGAACTGTTAAATATTTCATACCAATTCTCATAATTCTAGTCCTCATGTATTATTAAACCAGCCACAACTAATACACTCTGAAGAAAGACACACTCAGGAAAAAAAAAAGCAAAGTGGCAGCAACATAGCTTTAGTTTCTCTGAAGATATATTGGTAGCAATAAACTTTCAGAAGAAAATCACCTTAAAGGATCCGTCTGTGGTTCTGAAGTCTTTGATCTGAGCAGACATCTACATATTTGACTACTGACCATGTCTGACAGATAATGTATGTTTATCCCCCTTTAAGGTCAACCTCTGCATCAGTGTCAGTCTACCTGTCTGTGCTGTGCGTGCAATACACTACAGCGTCAGATACCAGAAGCACAACATGCATATGTGCAGTGCGGTGTGATGCAAAGTGGTTACACAAGCTAGGTCATTAGCTCACACATCAGAAGGCAGCTGCAGCAGCCAAAGGGCACGGCGGCGCTGCAGACACTAACAAATGGGTTGTTTCAAGTAGGCCAAAGACTGTGGCTGCAGCAGCACCTGAGTTAGTGTAGAGGTCAGTGTGGAGTTGGTGCATCCCTACCAGTCGATGTGAATGCGATTAAAAATAATGATTAGACAAGAGGGGAAAAAAACAGGGAATGGCGTACAGTTTTGTCAGAAAACGAGGAGACTCCAGAGCCACATGCATACACACAACGGCTCCCTGTGACTGCAGCAAAAAGACTACAAAACACTCCCGTATATTTACTGTAGCATATCTACGAGGAACAAATGCTATTTTTTAAAAGATTTATTTTTCAGCATTTTTGCTTTTAATGGACAAGAGACAGGAAATGGGAAGAGCGATGCAGACTGGGAAGTGAAGCAGGGATCACTGTGTTTGTAATATTCTTAATGATTTGGCTACTGGCACAAACTGAAAAAAGGCTGATTTGGCAGGAAAAAACCTCTCAAATTTGCAAAAATAAAATGGACCAAATTAATTTAAAAAATGATCAAAAAAAGATGAGAAATTTAAGAGAAAAATATACATTCATACATTAGATCACAAAAGAAAAAAATAGAAAATGTATATAAAATAAATGTATATATAAGAATAAAACATCTTTTTTACTGCTGCTCATAGGCTACTTTATCCTTATAACTCTGCTCTTTAACCTTTAATAGATTTTGTGGCTCCACGCAGGCTATTTCGGCTTTTTATGTTCTCGTTTCGTGTTCACATTTTCAAAATTGCTCAAAATGGCTCTTTTCCTAGCAGAACCTTCCGACCCCACCCCGCACTGCCATGGAACTACACAGCGGTGAGTGTCTGCGTGTGAGCGTCGCTGACAGACCTCCATCTCTCATCTTGCGGCCAGACTTCCTCAGTAGGCTGCGCCCGGAGCTGAACAGAGTGTTGAGCTCATCCAGGGGGCTGGTCAGAGGTCTGCCATTGGCCGGGTTAAACAGCAGCGGTGAGGAGGAGCAGGAGTGGGCTCTGCGGGGCTCGGGGCGAGGCACCTTCACAGGGGAGTAGGGAGGCGGCTTTCCCAGCGGCTCCCCGCCCGCCCTTTGCGAGGACGTCTTGGGAGGATCCGAGCTCCCCGTAACAGTTGCTGCCCGCGTCAGAGCAAGGAAGCTGGCCTCGGGTGGGAAAGGGAAGTGGGAAGGCGGTCTGTAAGGAGGTGGTGGGGCACTGGGGGGAGGTGGCGGGGGCGGAGGAGTGAGGGGAGGGGTGGACTTCTTCTCTGGCATGAGGATCATGAGGCTGGGGGAGGAGTCGGCCCTCTGGCGGGCATACTGTGGCGACAGGGGGCTGTCCGGGCCGGCGGCGTAGTTCAAGTTGGTCTCAAACACGGGCAGCTTCTTGACCTCGATGGGGGTGAGGGGCGACTCGTCCGACGCGGGCGAACAGGTGACAGGAGAAGGGGGGAACACCAGGAGAGGTGGGCGGTGGGGAAGCAAATTGGGGAAGGGCGCCGGTATTTCACAGCCGCCATCTTTGCCTTGTTGAGCTTTGGGTGAGTGGGATGTGTCTGTGGCAGCCGTCGTTCCTGCTGCCGCTCGTTTGGTCTCTTTGCCCTGAGGAGGAGGCGACCCCAGACCCACCAGGCCTAAGCTTAATGCCTCCAGCCTGGCCGCTTTGGTGGCGGCGGCGGCCGACGCCCCTCCCTCCTCAGAAGGGAAGTACTTCATCTCCTCATACACAGCCTCCGAGTCGGCCTGTTCTGGGCTGTCGGGCGGCTCTTGGAGGCTGCGGGCTCGCAGCTGGGATCCCAGCATCTCTATGTACACGTCCTCCTCATCGTGTCCCTTGTAGAGGCTTAGCGCCACTCCCTGAGGGGCATCCAGAGAGGCCGCCCTCTGCATCAAACCTCCAAACGCCCCGCCGCGAGACAGCAGGGCCAACTTGACCTCAGTGGGGCGTAGCTGATGTAGCTGGGGCGCTACGGCGTTAATCTCCTCGTATGAGCCCGACAGCTTGGTGTTGGGGCTGCGTTTTGGTTTGGGCGGTGGCACCTTTCTCATAGTTGTGTAGTCATCGCTGTGGGGGCGGGGCTTGGACAGGGCTGAGGAAATCACAAAGCGGAGAAATTTAATGACTGGCACATACAGACAAAAGATTAAGACCAGAGGAGTTGGTGTACCTGCAGGATCAGTGGGGGACAGCTGGGATTTAGGGGGGCTTCCAGCTGGCGATCCACACCCCTCTGGAGTGGCGCCGTCTTTGGCAGCCATCGTCAAACCAGCACTGACAGCTTCGTAAGACGCACTGAGACGGGTGTTGGGGTCCCTCTTTGGTTTGGGAGGAGGCTGTTTGCGAGGAGAGGAAAGACCGCCCCCACCCGCCGACTCCTCGCTGGCGTGAGCTACCTGGTTTAAGGCCGGTTTGATGGATGGACTGGCGGGGGCATGGACCATGTTCTCCACGGCGAGAGGGCAGGGCACTGAGCTGGAACGGAAGTGGCGAATTACTCGACCACCGCCGCTGACGGGGCCCTCGAGGACTTTCCCATTTTTCTCCACCACCCTGGGAACAAGACAGGAAAAAACATTAACAGATTTCATGTGTGAATCAGGGAAAATAAATTAATTCTTACACTTGAGTTCAATATGTGCTTCACAAACACAAGAGTTAAAAAAAGGAAAGCAGGAAATCGAGGAAAGAGATTGTGCTTTAAAAATAATCTGCTTAGTGGTAATTCGATAACATCCAGATTGAAATTTCCTTGGCTAATCTACATGAGCCATCTGCTAGGGTCCCTGATTGCAGGGGCGGTATGATGCCAGGGTGGGGTATGGGAAGGAGCTGCATGGGATTGGAGGGGGTGGGGGGCTCAGAGCATCTGTGAAGGTGCTCAGGGACGACACTTTTAAAAATCTGCAGAGACACTGCAATACTGAGTAGGTGGAATGTTAGCATGCAAGAAGTCCCTTTCCTATATGTTAAGTGTGGCTCCTCCCCTAATAAACCTGCTGATACCACCACCACCTTCCGCTCAGCCCCCACCCCCCTGTGCAGCTCTCGCCTGTTCCAGCAGCAGATGTTATATTCACAAGGACACACAGAGGTCACAGAAATTATTGGTGCATGTTTCTTATATTGATGCTGCAGGATATGTGTGTGTGTGGTTTTTTTTCACATGCAACTGACATTTTTGCATTTCAGCTGCAGCTGCTCGGTGTTCAGGGGAATACCAGGAGTGTGTGATGGAGGGATGCTGTGTCAAAGGGATTCTTGCAACATTAAGATTTTGGCCTCAAAATGTTAAACTAAAATGAAAGTTACTGTCTGAAGAATTTTGATCAATGCAAATGATACAGAGACCTGCTTCCTAAACAATTAAACACTGTGTTAAAATATTGAAATATGGCCCCCTCTGCACAGATGGAGATCGCTGGGTGACCATTCAGAGATCAAAAATTGGCCCAATCACTCAATCTCCTAAAGCCTCAAAAAAGCTGTTTTTGTGTAAATGTTTGGGAGATGTTTCGGCAACTTTCATGGTGATATATAGAAATCTTTGAAAGACCTTTAAGAGATTGCTGAGAGATCAGGCGAGATCACTGAGGGATCATTGAGCATTTTTTGGGTGACCAAAGAGGTATATATCGAGATCGTTGAGATATTGTTGAAAGATGTCAAAAAGGCCATATCCCTCAATGATCTCAGTCGCCTCAAAGTTTTGACTCAGTCCAAAACAATCTCTCAACGATCACCAAAGGGAAGCAATCTTTCAACAAACTCAGATCGATCTCCCAGTGATCTTTCAGCAATCTCCACGGCAGACTTTCAATGAACTCAGCTAGTCTTTCATCGAACGCTCAGCAATCCCTCACAGATCCACATCTACTTTCGCGGTGGAAAAAAAAACCGTCATTCATTGAAAGATCATTGAAAGCTCGATGAAATCGCTTCCCTTTGGTGATCATTGAGACTGGGGAGATCACTGAAGATCATTGAGAGATCTCGGCAATTGCTGAGAGATCAGTGAAAGATCATTGACAGAGCTGGCCATTTTTTCTCATCACTCAATAATCTCTCAATGATCTCCACCTCCATGTAAAGGTGGCATAAGCAGCATAAAACGAGAGTGTACTCAAATGTGTATGAGTTTGTTAGTGCAAAAAACATTGCTTTAAATATCTGTATTTCAACATGTAGGAAGTTATCGTCGTCATTTAAACAACTTTCAACTCATCCTTCCTTCCATGGTTATTTCCAGAGGTGAGTAGTAACTAGTTACATTTACTCAAGTACAAGTAGATGTACTCAAGTAACATTTTCACAATATTGTACTGTAAATTTATGGTAGAATAGTTTTTAGTCTTACCTGAACATATTTATAAAAAAATACTTTTGATTGTACTTCGGTTTGACAAATTTACTCACTAAACAAGTAACTTTTAAGTAGCTACTGGTGCTACCACTTCTACTTAAACTTGAGTAATTATCATCATAACGTAATGCTACGGTTTCTAGCTACTCTACTCACCTCTGGTCATTTCATTTTCTAAGTGTCCCACACTGTATCAGGATGAGCTAGGAGATACGGGTCCTGTTCCACGGGTGCAACTCAATACAAACACAATCTGATAATGCCCCTCCCTATCTGACTATCCATCATCAAAGTTACAATTAAAAGTGTGCGACGCAGAGGTATACAATGACATCATTAATCAGCAAACACATGCTGCGCAGGCATGACCACACACATGCATACAGATGAATAACACACACACACACACACACACACACAATTATAAAGGCAAATAATTACTTTATGCAGTCATAAATCTTCTTAATGACAAAGATGACTTCTTATCCTCTGGGCTAAATAACACTAGAGCCACTATGAATTAACCACAGTGAATAACAAAAATAAAGGTAATGCGAGGTTTACCTTTGTGAGAATATGTTACTGAGCAAGTGTTTCTGTTCTTTATACTACATAGTACATGTTTGCTGTATTTTTCTGGTTGTAGTTTAATAAAAAAGGCTGAGAAATAAACACAAAGTCATTGTGGACTTTTCTATGTGCTATAACCTGATGCAGAGCTAAAGCTTAACATCATATACAGTATATAATCATCCATCTCAGTAAATTAAAATATTGTGAAAACGTTAAAGCAACACCATGTAAGGCTTTCACCCATAATAATGTTCCCCAAATTATTTTTTATGGTACATCAAGCTTTGACCAGATGAATATCACTTCCCTAAAAGGGCCCACATTGCCTGCAACAATCTTTTCTTGGTAGGAACACTGAAAGGACTGCAACCATGACAACTATGACCCCAGTCCCATCAACCAATCGCATGGCACAACTATAGCCACCATTAACTAAGCACCGTGTGATTGGCCGTTGGGACTCAGGTCATAGTCGCCATTGTTGTAGTCTTTTCAGTGTTCCTACCCACAACAAGAATGCTACCCACAACACGAATGTTACATAGTACCGCATGTCCATCTGTGCATAGCAACACTCTAGACCTGTTTTTCTAGATGCTTCACAGACACTCTTAAAAAAAGGGTCTCCACCCTGTATCTTAGCAACCACTTGACCTATTACTCAAAGCTTGCTCTCAGGGTTCTCTCTATTTTGCACCGAAACTCTCTACTAACTGCACTAAACCTCATCAGACTGGTAAGAAAACATACATCCCTCCAAGCTTGTGATTTTAAATACTGATCATGATGTACTGTTAACATAATTCTGATTGGCTGATTACAGCACCGACAGCACACACATGTCACACCAACGCCAGCCCAACGTACTAAGTTTACATCAGGAATACGTCATAGAGGTCATACATGCAAACTCCACACAGAAAGGTTCCTACCCCAGGCTTACAGGGATAGGAACCTTTCTGTGTGGAGTTTGCATGTTCTCCCTGTGCTGCGTGGGTGTACTCCGGGTGCTCCGATTTTCTCCCACAATCAAAAGATATGCATGTTAGGTTAATTGGTTGTTCTAAACTGTCCCTAGCTAACTGTCTCCTATAGGCCCTTAGAATAGAGGGTTAGTACTAGTGAAGCGCTTTGAGTGGTCTTTGAGACTAGAAAAAGCGCTATATAAGTACAGGTCCTTATCCCTTTTCCCTTATTTGCACATTGGCAAGATGCTGAGTAGACATCTACGTTAGATTAGTGAGCCAAAATTTTAATCTTTTGGCTGCTCATCATCATATGACATTGTGATGATCTGCATATTTGATTTGGCAAAGATGTTACATGGTCTTTGGTATGACCTGGTCATGAACCCACAACCTCCCAGCTACGGGTGTGCCATATCGTATCGTTCACGCTAAAATACTGGTACAAATTTATACATCAGTGAAAAAATTAATATCACGATATTTGGGGTCTGCTGCATGATGACATCACATGGTTACGCTGCCGACAGAAGTTATATGTTACCATAGAAATGGCAAAACAAACATGGCTCTGGGAGCTGCCGCACCGTCTGCATCCAGTTGAGTGGAAATATTTAAGTTTCAGTTTCGGTTTCAGACTGCTGCCATGGTAAAAAGACAAAACAAAAATGGTTCAGCAATGTGGATAATCTGCCTGCATTTTTTTCTGCACGTCAACAACACCGCTGGAGTGGTGTTAACGTACAACAATATGCTGCTCAAAGTGTCTGTAGTTGCATTTTCATTCCGTTTTGGCTGCTTCATCTTGGTTTTATTCAACCACCTGAAGAGGGGAAAAAACATCCGTTCAGTGCGACGAGAGCCAGAAAGTTCCAGGAGAGGTCCGTACAACAAGTTACAATGCAGGTGAAGTGATCCAGCATAAAATCCAACATCTGTGTGCACTTTAGATGTAACGGTTTACATTATTTTCTTGTACTATTTGATATAGAACAAAAATATTTTAATTTAAATCTGAACTGCTGTTTATAAACTGGAGAAATAAGAGTTTTGTTTTGCTTTTCCTGATTATGTCGAAGGTAAGTAATGCTGGCCTGTGAAACTGTCCTTTTCACATAAATTTAAAAGAAAAAACAATGTCGTAAAAATATCGTTATCATGAAAATTAACAGAAATATTGTGATGTCATTTTTAGGCCATATTGGCCACCCCTACTCCCAGCTGTGGGGCAGATGCTTACCACTGATCATAATTTAGCAGTAGTGTTCTTCACCTTGAATAACAAAAGAGCTGCAGTCTTAAAGCTCTGACCTAAATAAATAAAGTTCGTGATTAACCTTTAACTGCAGAATTGTGGAGTGGTGACCTAGTGGTAGAGCATCTGTCTAACAGCCAGAAGGTCCTGGGTTCAGGACCTGTTCCGGAAGAGCGTCCGGTGTAAATGCAGATCATCACAATATCAAATGATAATACGCTGTGGTCACCCCAAAAGGGAGCAGCAGGAAGTAGAAGATGAACTATGACTGCATCTATTATAGCTTTGATAGGTCATTTAAACACCGGCTGACAGTCGTTGCCAATGTGACGACCTTTACGAGATGTATTCACTATGTAAACGTGCCAACATCGCTGCAACATATGTGTGCTGTTGGGGAGAGATGTGCTGCTGATGAACACTGCGGTGCTCCAAAAGCTGAACTTTTTCAACTTTAAGCACTGTGAGTGCAGACGCAAAAAAAAAAAAAAAAAAAATAGAAGCTCACTGCTAAGAGCATTTTTGCACCAAGGACACTGAGCACATTAAATGCTGGACTGCATAGAAAATAAACAGAAAACAGATGCTCAGAGTGGGGAAAAAAATGTGCTCGGTGGATATGCCACCTTAATGCTTGCTTGGTGATATTATTCAAGATGATAAACTTTCATATATTTTAATGTTCATTGCACGCACAGTGAAATAGTTCAAGACTTTTTTGTTTTAGTTTTGATTTTTATGGTTATATTTTTAAAATTAAACCACAAATCATGACAGTCTAACTTAGGGAGATAGACTAGGATAGTAATCGGTCAAATTTATTGATCTGTTGTTCAAAGAAATAGATGCATTTATTGCTTTTTATATGAATAGTGGAAAAGATTAAAGCTGGGCACGATAATTCCCCACAGGCATCGATATCAATAATAATCTAAAATAAAATATAAAGAGTCAACCATCATGAAAAACCTGCATAAAAACAACATACTGTATGCTGAACTTTAACCAGAGAAGTTCTTTTTTTCCTTGAAAATTTAAGTTTTTATAAATAATTAATAAGGGTGGGGGTAAAAGTTGATAAAATGTAGTGTCCCAATACAATTGGGACAAGATTGGCTAAAATACCACCAGCAATGTGTACATATCTAGTCTGAATTATTATGTTTGTTGTGATCATGGATCTCTTGTTCTATTTATAATTTGTAATGTATTTGTAATTTTAATTAGCTTATAAATTTTGTATGTATAGGCTAACTTATGACCTATATAAGCCACCTATGGACCGGTGTTGAGAATTAGCACTTGTGCTATATACACCTATGCAAAACATCTGGCCTCTCCTTGTGATTGTACTAATGTAATTTGTTATGTCCATATTAAATAAAGAGTAAAAAAAAAATATTGTATTGGTTCAGAGACACCAAGATTGTGATATTTTATTAAAATTTACAACAAATCTTCTAAATACAATCATAAATTTTGGGGTACCAGAATAAAAAAACAAAACAGCAACTTTTGAGTCTGCAGGATGATGTCATGTGCTCAACTGTCTGGTGAGGTCATAGCAAAGGACTGACTCGTGAGCTCAAGCTGGGAGCTGGATAGACAATCAATCCATCCATCCAGGTCATGGAGGCATCAATGACCTGGATGGTCATTGATGCCTCCATGGTCATTGATGGTCTATGTGAACTCCGCCCAGTTCACATAGCACCATGATCCCCATTTTTTTTTAAAGGAGGGCCACTGGACCACCCTTGATCTGGCCCTTCACCCAGGACCAGTTTGCCTTGGGAGACCCTACCAGGGGCAAGCTGAACCTGACAACACAGCTCCGGGGACCATTTGGGCACTCAAACCCCTCCACCATAATGAGGTGGCGATCCACGGAGGGTAAGATAGAGATGTAGGATAGGAAATCACAATATATGATACCACAATACTCAACACATCAAGACTGTGATAATATTGCATCATTAAAATGGCATCAGTATAATATATCCGTCCTTTGGTGATTCCCACCCCCATAATTAATGGTTTATATTCTATCAATCAAGTGTAATCGATATACAAGCCAATTCTCAAATCTCCAATCAGAAGTAATGTGGAAATGAAATGAAAATGTTCAGATGTTTTCTCATTTTACCTCTTGACTGGCTGATCCTCCTCTTTGCCCACCGGCTCTGGCCGCTCACCAAGGGGCGGGCTGCTGCTGAGGGTGCTGATCAGGGTACTGCCATGGCAGCGCAGGCGGTCGTTCTCCCGGGCGATATCAGAAGCGTTCTGGATGACCAGTTGGTCATAGGTTCGCAGCCCCATGTCTTCCGCCCCCTGCAGGAAGCGCTGCACACTACACTCCTCTTTGAGTTGTAATGACAGCCTGTGATAGGCCCGCTGTCTGACCAGCCAGCCACGGGCCACTGAGAGAACACAGAAACATCAGAGGTGAGTGACAGACAAAGGCAAAAAAAAAGGTTATTTGTTATGCTGGGTTTTACCTTTCTGACAGGTGATGATCTTTTTATGGAGCTGGAAGCAGCGGTCGTTGAGCTGGTCTGCCTGCCAGTACCTCAGAAACACTTTACTGCTGCCCATCTATACACCAGCAAACAAACATGATAAAACATGCATGCATGGTTATTTAGAGCTGAAAGTGAGAGGCTGTTTTCTGTTGAGAATCTGAGTTGAGTGATGGGAGATGAGGCAGCGATGCAGCAGTGATGTATGATGATCGGTGGGTGTGGAGTGTGGATAGGGCGTGGGTCTGTATGTTGATGATGTATTCACTTCTTGGTCTAAGAGAGCATTTGTGGGGTGATGAAGGTCACTCTGTACCAGGTGCATAGCACTGTGGGGGTGACATACTTCCACAGATAGCCCCATTCAACCCAAAACAAGCTACTTGTTGGAGTGCGTGTGAAGCAGGAGTGTATGAAAGGCGCCTGCGGGGCATTGTGGAGGAGCGAGTGTGTGCGTGTGTGTGTGTGTGTGACCTGTGGGGTCACACGCTCAGACACAACAGCAGTCGCGCAGACAGGGCAGAGCGGGGCGGAGGGGTCCGTGCTGCTGCGTGTGCGTGTGTGTGAACAGAATTTTGATGAGGTGGGACAGCTGGAACAAGTTGTCAGGATTCCATGGGATTTTGGAGACAGAGGGTCAGGGATTAAGTCATTTGGTCAATCTTTCATCACTGATGGAGACAGAAAAAGTCACGGGACAGACTAATGCACGCACAAGCCCACGAACGCACCTGCCATCCTTGGAGTTTGGACTGCTGCAGGACTGAGCGGCATCTCTCCTCTGGTGAGAGTTTTCTCTCGTCTCCCAGGGCGGCGACCACAAGGTCTTTATATCTGACAACGACAGAGAAAAACAGAAAATATTAAAGCTGCAGGGATAAAGATCACAAACTTAGAAACTCTGGCTAGACACAGCGGCAGCCTCTTTTGGAAACAATGGGTTTAAAGGTCAGTGAGGTCATACGACACACAAGCCAAACAGCATCTGTTCCTACTGGTGGTGTCCAGGGCAACCAGTGCTATTAATGGTGAGCTGGGATGAGTCAGTGGTTTGTTTATGGCTGGGAAGATGGCTAAAGGAAACGGTGAACTAATAATTCACAAAAAAGGAAAACTCAGTAAAGGTGTTTATATTTTAGCTTTATTTTAGCTGGCCATAAGGATAGCATCAGAATCAGAGAATTATCTTAGACAATTAGATGAATTTTCCCAGCTAACTAGATTATAAAACAAACTATTCTTCCTTTAAACAATTAATATCAAAGAGTCCTTTCTTTTTGCTCCAAGAAGACTACGGAGCCACACACTTAGTGTAAAGATATTGTAATGAAATGTAATTTCTTTAAGACATATGCAGCAAGAAACAATCAACATTAAACATCTTTGCTGTCATTTTAATGGCCATAAAATAGCAATGAGAAAATGAGTTTCTGGCAGTAAACTGCTATGTGTGTTGCCTGTGGCAGACAGTGATAAAACTGTTCATTTGCATTACTCCACACTGTCGCACTGGGGTGGGGATACTGATGTAGAGGTATAAATATTCGATCAACACTGTTCAGCTTTGACAGTGACAGACACCCAGCACTCATGGTTTACAGGCCCATGGAACATTATGATAATTTCTAAAAGAAAGTGCATTGTTGGAAACTATTATGCTTACGCAGTAGAATTATTTATTTTAAACAGTGAGTTTTTAAATGGTGTGCTGTGAGGAAGACTAGGTGTGTTATGAAGGAATAGTTAGTTCACTACAAGAACTTTGTAAATCCACAATTCATGTTAAGATACATAGGGTAATCCCTTTAAACAACACTGAAAAAAAATTGAATAAAACTACGGTCATTTTACATAGCTGATGGGAAAAATCAAAATATGAGCACATCATCTATGAGGATAATATCTCAAGGTGTTAGGAGCAAGTTATATGATTTTTTTTTAAGTCCCTTGATGCATCCGGTGGCGTCTGTCTTCATTTCAATAAGTTGTGAGTCTGCCCTTTAGTAGCTTTGTTCTATTATGCTGAAGACCAAGCCAGATAGCTGAAAGGTGAGACCTTGAACCCACAATCTCCAGGCTGTAGGGCAAAATCGAGCATTGACAAACAGCTGATGTGTTCTGGAAGCAAGCGCTGTGGACTGATGAAGTTAAAATAGAACTCTTTGGCCACAATCAGCAAAGATATGTTTGGAGATAAAAGAAGCATCATTTCATGAAATGAACCCTTTACTAATAGTTCAGCACAGGGGTGAATCGATCATGCTTTTGGGTTGTGCTGCAGTCGGCCACACGGGAAGCATTGCACAGGTAGAGGGAAGAATGAGTGGGTCAGGTTGGGTGGTGAGGTTTCCTCCAACAGTCCAAAGACACGACTGTTAATTTCGTTTGTGATTTTGCTGTTCTCTCAGGTGGACTGGTGAGCTATTCGGTGCGTGCCCTGGCTCTTGCCCCAAAACAGTCAAGAAAATGATGGATGGATACAGAAATATAACAAAATATTGGATTAATGGAGTGACGTTCTGATCTAGTTCTGGCTGTCAGCTTGAGCTATGCAGCTCCATTACACAAACGATACATCATTCCCAGATGTCACATCTGAGACACACCCTTCTGATTTGGTGATCTTTTGAAGCAGCAGAATTCTCCCACCTCCCCCTCTGAGTTGGAGCCATGCTGCCTTATTGCTGCCTGCTCTTCAAACCCCTCCATCATATATCGATAAATATTTTATCATCACACTCAAACTACAACTATTTTAGCCTCAGGGATTAAAGAACCAAAGCCTAAATGCAAAACCATGAATATATTTATTTCAATAAATAATTTCAAGATCACCAGAAAAAAAGGCTTTTCATTAGTAACTTATAAAGATGTGCTTTAGAACTATAACATAATCAATAACATTATTGTTCAGGAGTGACGCTGTACAAATTAATGAATTTCAGATGAAACATGCAATAGTCATGGGAAAAAAAGCAGTTAGTGGGAGCAGAAAAGACATCCATCCATTTTCTACTGCCTTTCCAGAGGCAGCAACTCAAGCAGAGAAGCACAGACTTCCCTCTCCCCAGTCAACTGCTCCAGCTCTTCGGAGAGGAAACCTAGGCATTCCCAGGCCAGCTGGAAGACATAGTGCCCTATTAGGATGATCATTTGTGGACTTTTCCGACAGACTTTCAGCCGTACGCCAGTGTTCTTGTTAGTTTCTCTCAGCGCATTGTCTGTTTTTTTTATGGTTTGCGTCATGCCATCAAATTACCAGTAGATAGTGTGCTGGCAGGCAGAGGCCCATTTCAAAGAGGTGTGGCAGTGCGCAATGTAATGTGCATTACTGTTATAGTGCATTCCAAAAGAATCCACTTTTCATCAGGAAAAAGGAGGTCTATTGTCAGAAGCGCATTGTTTAATGATATTTCAGTAGTGTGTTTTGAAACTGTGCAGCTCCGGAGCTCGAGTAAACGGCATCCGCTGAGTTTTTCTGTTATTTTAATAGAGAGAGTTGTAATAGTCCTCATGTAATCGCCCATCATTTTAATTATATGATGATCACACACTGTTTTTTTTAATCCCATCTGTGATGTATTAAATATCATTATTACTATATTGTTGTATGTTATGGGTGACGGCTCCACCTTTCCGGTTCTGCCACCACCCAGGGTATAAAAGGCCAATGCGGAAGGGGAACGGTCTCTTTATGACCAGGCCTCTGCCTAGACGGGAGCGCCTTTGAGTTATTGTGAGTTTGCAAATAAAGTCACATTCTACTGCACCTTCGGCCTCATTATTGGAGTCTTGGTTATGGACATAACACCGTCCACACTCTCATTTTAATTGCAGACTTACCATTGAAATCTATAGATTAGGCATTAATGTAGAATTTTTTTAGGCGAATGAATGAATGACAGGGAATCAGGCATGTTAGTCTGAAGATTTTTATTCCATCCACATTTTCATCAAGGGCTAATTAGGCATTAATGTATTTATTTTTAGGGGAATAAATGAATGAATAAGGAGTGTGCAGTGTTTAACTTTTCACGTTAACTCCCCAGAGAAAAAGGAGATGCATTCACACATCTGCCTCGGCTGCACATCCCAGGTTTCAAGCTGGGCCGCACCACACCTAGGGCTGCGGTTCTCCACCAGCAAGCTCCCCGGCTGCCACCCATCAGGGGCTGGCAGAAGCTGCTAAAAGTGGGCTCGCTTCGTGGACAGGTCGACATGGATGGGAAGCTGCGCCAGATCTCTTGTTTTCCTCCTGCCCGGAAGGAACTGGGATAAAGAGCCGCAGACCCCCGCACAAGATGGGGGAGACCCTTGGTCGGCAAAAGCAACAGGAGAGGGAGCACTCCATCTCCCCACGGGCCGGGAGCGACTTCCACACCACTGTAAATGAAAGTTTATGAATGCTTACAGAGGCATCATCCTCTTTTCTTGAAGTTTCAAACCCATTCATGTCTGTGTGTTGCATCCATGTGCACTACATTACACCATTCAGCTGATTTTTCAGCCCATTCTTCCTTGTTTGGTCTAACGTAACAAACTGGGCATCAACTGTGATTGATATCTTCCTTATTACCAAGCAGCATTACAATTGGGTGCATTTTGACTCACACACACGGGCTTTGGTCAGTGCAAAACCCGTCTTAAACCATCATGATCACAGTTCACTTTAAATAATGCGTCTCTTTGCATTAAAGGGATGGGCATGAGTGCTTTGGATTGGATTATCCCAAACACACCTCTGAATAACTAGACCGATCTCCTTGCATCATGCGCCAGCGGAAAGTGCATTTTTACACTGTTGTGATAAGGAAATGAACTTGGAAATGCTCATAAACGTGTTCTGCTTCACTGACAACTGATTAACCGACTGCATCATTGTAATACAGCCCATAGTCTCTCCAGCGTGTCCTGGGTCTGCTCTGGGGTCTCCTCCCAGTGGGACTTACCCAAAACACCTCAAGTGGGAGGAGTCCAGGAGGCAGATGCCCAAACCACCTCAACTGGCAACTTTCGATGTGGAGGAGCAGTAGTTCTACTTTGAACCTCTCCCAGATGACTGAGCTCCTCACCCTATCTCTAAGGATGAGTCCAGCAATCCTACAGAGAAAGCTCATTTCAGCCGCTTGTATCTGAAACTCATTCTTTCGGTCATTACACGAAGCTCATGACCATAGGTGAGGGTAGGAATGAAGATTCACCAGTAAAACAACAGCTTTGCCTTAGAGCTCAGCTCCCTCTTCACCACAACAGACCGGTACAACATCCGCATCACTGCAGATGCTGCTCTGATCCGTCTGTCAATCTCCCGCTCCATTCTCCCCTCACTCGTGAATAAGACCCCGAGATACTTAAACTCCTCCACTTGGGGCAGGAGCTCAACCCCGATCTGGAGAGGACAATCCAACTTTTTCCGGCTGTGGACTACGGGCTCAGACTTGGAGGTGCTGATTCTCATCCCAGCAGCTTCACGCTCAGTAGCCAACCATCCCAGCAAGACCTGTAGCTCATTGCTCAATGAAGCCAGCAGGACAACATCATCTGCAAACAACAGAGATGAGATCCTGTGGTCACCAAGCACGACACCCTCCGTTCCTTGGCTGCACCTAGAAATTCTGTCCATAAAAATTATGAACAGGATCGGTGACAAAGGGCAGCCCTGGCAGAGTCCAACTCTCACTGGAAATTAGTTCCACTGATTGTTGGCAATATGAACCAAACTCTTGCATTGATCGTAAAGGGACCGGATAGCTCGTAGCAACAAGCCTGATACCCCATACACCCAAAGCACCCCCCACACAAAAAAATATGGAAAATTATGTTTAATATGATCAAAATTGGACTATGGCTTGCTAAAACTTACATGAACTAAATTTACAACCTTTTTCAATGTAAATTACCCTTATACAGACATAAAAAATAGCAAGAGAAACACTGTTTAATTATTTATGAAGAGCAGTAAATACTGTAAAATGGAAGAGAAAAATATTTGCAATATCAGAGTGAAGTGCAGGTAGATTTGGGTCCGACCCAAATTTGTACCCCTACCCCTTCGCTTACTTCATAAATTGGGACACCCCCCCTTCATGGCTGCATGACATCATTAGTAGGTGCTGATGGATTTAACTTAAATGGACACTACCCGTTTTCACCAGAGAAGCGAAAGAAAAAGAAAACTGATCAGAAAAAAACCACAGCACTTATGGGAGTTGTAGTTTCGTAGTCTCACATTGCAATAAGTTTATTATTTTAGATGCCGTTTGAGAAAATTACAACCGGCCAAAGTGACTTGTGGGTGTGGCTGTCACTGCTGAAATCCACCAGCCATTGGCTGGTTGGCTAGTGTTAATGTCAAGCCCTGATTCCCTATATTCCTCTCCTCTGAATACACCCATATGAACCCTGTTGAAGATGATGACACACCTTAAAGTGACACTGGTCAAAACAAAGTTTTTTTTTCTTGTTAACATGTCTGCAACATGTTTTTAATGACTCACAAGACATCAAGAGCTAAATCACTCTTATGTGTCATGTCTGTGTTTTTCTGCTGTTAAAGTTCAGTTACTCCACACACAGATCAGTTCCTTGATAGTAGAAATATAAAGGTCGAAGCAAATGCAATTTCAGCCTGTCATGCTTTAACCAGAAAGGATAATAAAACAAAGAAATCAATTGTGATGCGCTTTGTGAACAGAAGGGTAAAGAATGACATACTGAGGCAGGCCAGAAAGCTACGGGGAACAGAAGTTTACCTAAATGAACATCTAACAAAAACTAATGCTGAAATAGTACGGCAAGCACGGATGCTGAAAAGACAAAATAAGATACAGGCAACATGGACAAGAAATTGTAGAGTTTCGATCAAACTAAATGGAACACCCGAGAGTATCTTTCCGGTTATGGTGGCCGCGTAGGAGGGTGTGCTTCACTCTGCTCTGCTCCTAATGATAAAAAAGTAGTCTAAAACTCTCCCAATTGGAACAAAAACCTATTCTAGCGTTTGGGGGCGGACATGGTAAAAACTAAGGCTGTGAAATCAGGCGGAGGAAAAACTGATTCGTCGAGACAACCCAAGTTAACAGATTTCCACGCTCGTGAC
Organism: Pholidichthys leucotaenia; assembly: GCA_020510985.1. Classification (NCBI taxonomy): domain Eukaryota; kingdom Metazoa; phylum Chordata; class Actinopteri; order Cichliformes; family Pholidichthyidae; genus Pholidichthys; species Pholidichthys leucotaenia. The sequence goes on along the minus strand of CM035843.1, from coordinate 74,977,842 downwards.
GCAGCAGATAAATCACCAGTGACCATGGCTGAGGAGGGAGCTACCAGCGGGGCGGTGACTGCCGAAGGAACGAATGCGGTCCTTGCTGCCATCAGCGCTATGAGACCAGACTTTTCGTCTAAGTTTGATGGGATTATAGCAGCGATAGAGGCTATGAGAAAGGAAATGAGCGACTGTGTGGAGCGAATTTCGCAGGCGGAGCTCCGGATCTCCAACGCTGAAGATGACGTCACCAGCCTGCAATCAAAGGTCCAAACATTGGAATTAAAAAATAAACGTCTGGAGGATAACGTCTTGGACTTGGAATCCCGGTCGAGACGGAATAATTTAAGGTTTGTGGGCCTTCCGGAGGGGGCCGGATGCGTGTTCCTTTTTGGAAAAGTGGATTCCAGAAGCGCTGAACAACGCAGAGCTGGAGTCATCAGTCATCTTGGAGAGCGCACACCGAATAGGCCCACCGAGAGATAAGAAGACACCACCGAGGACGCTAATTATGAAGTTCCTCAACTACAGGGACAAGATGACGGTCTCCAACGCAGCGCGTACTAAAGGAGAAATTAAATACCAGGATCAACAGGTGCGGTTCTACCCAGATTTGGCCGCAGGAATCCAACAACTAAGGAAACAGTTTGACCCCGCCCGTAAAGAGCTACGCAGCCTTGGGATTCGTCACGGAGTGATTTATCCAGCAAGATTGCTGGTCCCGTATAAAGGGAGAACCCAAGTCTTCAAGACCCCTCAGGAGGCACAGGAACTCATTAAGCAGATCCAAGGAGAGACTGGCGGGAGCCAAGCATGAAGCAAGAACAAGATATAAAAGGTAGAATATTTAAGCATGTGTACAAGTATCTGACTGATTTGAAACATATAGCATGTCTACAAAATATAGATTGTATTATATAAAAAAAAAAAGCTATGATGTACAAAGTTGCTATAAAATTTTGGAGTTAAGTTGGAAAAACTACAGAAGAGAGTCAGGGTGATTGAGAGGAGAAAGAGTGGGCAGTTTGACTGATCCTCACGGGGAGGAGCAGATTCAGGCTATAACGGGAGACGGAATTTTTTTTTTTTGATTTTGGGGGGGATTACCACGAATGTGGGGAGGGGGAATTTGTTTGTGTGTAGTTTGTGGGATGAATGTTCAACCATCCATGTTTTTGCTTCTCTGTATGAGCATGCTTATTTTGCAAGGTAATCTCAAACTCTTTATTGATCATAGACCAAAGCGTTAAGCTTAATTTAACATCATGGAATTGCAGAGGTCTACAAAATCTAAAAAAAACTTAAACAAATTTTGAATAAAATAAAAGACATAGGTTCAAAAATTGTGTTTTTACAAGAAACTCATCTAATAGAGGAGGATGTAAAAAGAATAAGGAGTAGATGGCAGGGAAGTGTGTTCACCTCATCATTTTCATCCCGAGCCAGGGGAGTTATGACTCTCATACATAAATCAGTCCCATTTCAAGTGAAAAATGTAATTGGAGATAAATTGGGAAGATATCTAATCATCCAAGGATCTTTGTTATTAGAAAATATAAATCTGGTGAACTTATATGGTCCCAATATAGATGATCAAAACTTCTTCGTTAATTTATTTCTTACTTTAGCATCACTCACAGGGCAACATATAATAGCAGGGGATTTTAATTGTACATTGAATCCCAGTATAGATAGATCAACAGGACAGGACTGTACGCATAATAGATGTAGGATGACCATTAATCATTTTATGAAAGAATTGAGATTGCTAGATATATGGAGAGAAATGAAACCACAAGTCAAAGCCTATTCTTGTTATTCTAACACCTACAAGACATTTTCACGTATTGACTATTTTTTGATCTCCACAGAATTAAGGTCCAAGATTCAAAATTGTTTCTATGATAACATTGTGATCTCTGATCATGCACCCTGTTGCTTAATATATGTAGATAAGAAACTGACAAAGGTTCCTGGTAGGTGGCAATTTCAGCATAAATGGCTTCAGGATGAGGAATTTGTTAAGTACATAGAAAAACAGATAGATGAGTTCTTTGATATCAATACTACACAAACATCAGCATGTATAAAGTGGGAAGCTTTCAAAGCTTTTATTAGGGGGCATATTATTAGTTACACAGGTTCAAAATCTAGGAAGACTCGAGAGGAGAGAGTCCAATTGGAACGTAAAATAAAAATTCTTCAAGAAAAAGTATATGCAGGAAGTAATCCAAAATTAGAGAATGAATTACTGATTCTGAGAGCTGAATATGACAAAAAATCAGCGAATAGAGCTGCCTCAAGTCTTCTAAGATTGAAGCAAACCTTTTATGAACAAGGTGAAAAATCAGGAAAATTATTGGCATGGCAGATTAAACAATTAGAATTTAAAACACCAATTACCAGTATTATAAGTAATGGACAGGCAGTCGTAGATCCTTTAGAAATTAACAGTGCCTTTAGAGATTATTATGAAAAACTATGATACAAAAAATGAAACTGACTTAACAAAACTAAAAGGGTTTTTGGACGGATTATCTATACCGTGTATTCCAAATGAAAATAGGGAGATACTGGAGTCAAAAATTAGTCAAGAAGAAGTTGGGCTAGCCATTGATAATATGAAATCAGGAAAAAGTGCGGGACCTAACGGTCTTCCAGTTGACCTCTATAAAAAATTTAAGAATAAATTAATAAAACCATTTTTGGAAATGGTTTTAGAAGCATTTCAAAATAGTGAATTACCGCCATATATAAATAATGCCTTAATTATACTGTTGCCAAAACCAGGTAAACCCTCTAATAAATGTGAAAACATGAGACCAATAAGCCTATTAAATGCAGACCTTAAGATAATCTGTAAAATTTTAGCAAGACGACTACAAGAAATATTACCAAATATTATTAACCGAGATCAGAATGGCTTTATAATGGGAAGACAAGGCTTCCATAATGTAAGAAGACTATTTAATATTATTTATTCTAATAAAGAAGCGCCGGATACAGCTCTCCTATCATTGGATGCTGAAAAGGCCTTTGATAGGGTCGAATGGCCCTTTCTTTTTGAAGTTCTTCAAAGGTTTGGACTTGGAAAGAATTTCATAAAATGGGTTCAGATAATATACAATAATGCTACAGCAGAAATCCTAACAAATAGCAATATCTCAAAATCAATAAAAATTAATAGAGGTTGCCGACAAGGTTGTCCACTTTCACCTTTACTGTTTACTATGGCAATTGAACCTTTAGCGATGGCAGTACGTTTACATCCACAAATATATGGAATTAAAGTAGGACCAACAGAACATAAAATCTCCCTGTATGCTGATGACATAATTTTGTTTATGTCGAATCTTAAAAAATCAATTCCGACCTTGTTAAATTTAATAAAGAACTTTGGGGAAATATCAGGATATAAAATAAATAAAACTAAATTTTCAATATTAATGCTAAATGAGACCCAGAGAAAGCATCCAGCTCCTGAGGTAAATCAATTCAATGTTGTAAATCAGTTTAAATACTTAGGAATTCAAATTGTGCCTAAGTTAGAATCAGCTGCCAGTGTCAACTATGAAGCCTTAATGACAGACATTAATGAGTTACTTCAGAGATGGATATCACTACCAATGTCGATGATCGGGAGAATTAATATACTTAAAAGTAATATCTTACCCAAAATACTATATTTATTTCAATACATTCCTTTACCACCACCTTCAGATCTATTCTCAAGAATTAAAAAAAAGTTAGTGGAATTTATATGGAACAATAGGAAGGCTAGATTACGTCTGTCCTTACTATATTTACCATTTGATCGTGGAGGTCTGAAATGTCCAAACTTTATGTTGCATTACTGGTCAGCACAACTGAGGTCTATGACATATTATTTTTCATCAAATGATCTCCCTCACTGGACGGAGATGGAATCATACAATTTACCTTTACCTCTTCCCTTATTCATATACTCAGACTCGGCTAAAAAATTACAGAAACAAGTTAAAAATCCTATTGTAAAGCCTATGATCAAAATATGGTATGAAATCAAAAAATATTTAAAAGAACCACACTTATTGTCACAATTTAGCCCAATATGGGGTAATCAATATTTTACACCAGGGAGAGCGGATGCTGTATTTAAATTATGGAATTTAAAAGGGATTCAAAAGATTCAAGACTTATATTTGGCACGTTCAGATAACATAATGTCTTTTGAAGAACTGAGGACCAAATTTAGTCTTAATAGAACACATTTTTTTAAATATCTTCAGCTTAGGAATTTTATTCGATCAAATCAAAATAATGCTCTCACCCGACCTACCTATTCCCACTTGGAAAAAATTTTGACGAAAAATAGTAAGAGAAAGGGTATTATTTCAGAGTTCTATAACTCACTGATATTATCCTCAAGTGAAAACTCACAGAAAAGAATGAATTATTGGAAAGAAGACCTGCAAATTGAAATTTCAGAGGAACAATGGGAATTGGCTTGCACAGAAGCTCAAACCAAATCAATAAATGTACGTCTTAAATTGATGCATTTTAAATGGTTAATGCGGATGTATGTTACACCGGTGGAGTTAAATAGATATAACAAAAACATACCAGATACATGCACAAAATGTATGGAAAGTAAAGGAACTCTATTTCATTGTTTATGGGAATGTAGAAAAATTAGAATGTTTTGGGAAGAGGTGAGGGTAACAATTGAAAAAATAATTTCAAAACAATTCATATTGAATCCTAAATTGTTTTTGTTGGGTCTGTATCCAGAAAAGCATAATTTTAATAAGAGTGAAAGAACATTCATAGGCCTCAGTTTGCTTAACGCCAAAAAATGTATTGCACGACTGTGGAAAAAGACTCATAGACCAGATGTGACTCAGTGGTTAAGACAGATGTTAACAAACCTTCCACTAGAAAGAATAACATACATATTGAAATCAAAGGAAAATGTGTTTGAGAATATATGGAGACCTTTCATTGATTATGTAAAGAAACTAATCATAACTTCTGAAGAAGAAGGTGAATGATATGTGTGGACCTTGTAAATTCAAAATTGGTGAATGTATAATATGTATACTTATGTAATGGATTACCTAGGCTAAACAGAGGAGCATTGTTTGACTTGTTTTGTTAATGGTTGTTGGTGTTTTTAGAACATTTATTTTTAATTTACTTTAGTGTTAGGGTTTGATTGTTGGTGTCATGTTTGTTAAAAAAAAGGTTCAATAAAAAATATTGTGGAAAAAAAAATGGAACACCCGAGGAAGCAAAGAGTATAATAATCAGAGATGTTACTGACTTAAATAAATACAGATGAACACTGATTAAGAAAATTAAGAGACTATATAAGTCCATATCCGCACACACACGGCAAGAATAGTTCTTTTGACATACCATGTCAATGTACTTAAAAAAAAAAAAAAACTAAACAAAACGAACAAAAAACTTATGACTGACTTGAGTAGACATCAATTATCCCCAGTTGGAGGAAGTCATTTGACACAGAGTGAGGAAATTCAAACTCTGAAAATATGCCATTATGCTGAACATAAACTACAAGAGATGGGAAATGATATTGATCCTGATAACCACTTTTTCAATAATATTCATAATCATTGTGAATATTACACTGAAAAGCAATTCAAAAGTCAAGTGCAACTAGATGGTAAACTATCAAAAATACACTTCAACAGCAGAAGTCTTAACAAAAACTTTCCACAGATTCAGGACTATTTAAAACAGCTAGACAGAAAATTTACAGCTATCGCAGTCTCTGAAACTTGGCTTAATGAAGAGCAGGCTCCCCTGATGGCAATAGAAGGATATCAGATGTTTCATATTAACAGATCTCAAAAAAAGGGTGGTGGTGTTGCACTGTATATTGATGACCTGTATAGGTGTAAACTTGTAAATGGAATGTCCTTTGCACTACCAGGGATTTTGGAATGTGTTACTGTTGAGATTGACCAAGATAAAACAAAAAATCTAATTATAAGCTGTATATATAGAACGCCGGGAACTTGCATTGAGACATTCAGAGATAAATTAGTCGAGCTGTACAATAATATTACTAGTAAGAAAATGGTAGTAATTTGTGGAGATTTCAATATTGATTTACTAAATCAATATCAACAAAATGTAATTACAGAGTTCATGAATTCTATGTACAGCATGAGTCTATATCCCACAATAACACATCCCAGTAGAATCACAGTTCACACTGCTACACTTATTGACAACCTGTTTGTTAATATTATTGATAAGAAAATAGAAAGTGGATTATTGATAAATGATATAAGTGACCATTTGCCAACCTTTGCACTTATCCATGACCACACGGGGGCCAATACAGAAAAAAATTTAAAATCGTTCAGATACAAATCACAAAATGCAATCAATTCTTTTAAAGAAGTCTTGCTGAAGCAAGACTGGACAAAAGTCTATGTATCAGATGTAAATGAAGCCTATGACACATTTATAAACATTGTAACCACTCTTTATGAAAAAAAATGTCCATTAGTAAAGAAAAAGCTTAAACATAAATTTGCCGATAAGCCATAGTTAACCAAAGGATTACAAAAGGTGTGTAAAAAGAAAAATTTATTATATAAAGCTTTCCTAAAGAAAAGGACAAAAGAAGCGGAGCAGCGGTATAAAACATACAAAAATAAGTTAACATATATAATAAGATGTAGTAAAAGACTATTACAGTAAAGAACTGGAGAAAAACAGAGACAATATTAAAAATACATGGACAATACTTAACAATATTCTTGGAAATAAAAACAGAAATACAAGCTACCCAACCAATTTTTCAAAAAATAATAAAACAACGTCAGGAAGAAGATGGAGGACAAGCTGCAACAGAGCGACATCGGTGGGGTCTGGAGAAACCTTAAAACCATCTCTGGGCTCCAGAATACCTCCCCCCAGGCCACAGGGGGCAGGAAGTTGGCGAACAATCTGAACCTGTTTTTTTAATAGGTTTGACCAACCGCCCTCCCCCCCGACTGCACAACAACCACTGCTGCCTCTAAAGACATCGAGTCCTGCTGCCCACACCCCACTCCACCAACACCCGCTCACTCCCAACACAGAGCCCCCCAACATGACCCTCACTAAGACCCAGGTGAGGACAGAGCTGAGGAAGATCAAGGCGAGGAAGGCGTCAGGACCGGAGGGCATCAGTGCAAAGCTCCTCAAGTCCTGTGCAGACCAGCTGTGTGGGATTGTGGAGCACATCTTCAACCTGAGCCTGAAGCTGGGGAGGGTACCACAGTTGTGGAAAACATCTTGTGTGGTACCTGTACCAAAGACTTCCCACCCCAAAGACCTGAACAGCTACAGACCAGTGGCCCTGACGTCCCACATGATGAAGACCCTGGAGAGGTTGCTCACCTCTGCCCCCTGGCGGGACCAGCGATGGATCCACTCCAGTTCGCCTACCAGCATGGCATCGGGGTGGAGGATACAGTGATCTTCCTCCTTCACCGTTCTCTGTCCCACCTGGAGAAGCCCGGGAATGCGGTGAGGATCATGTTCTTTGACTTCTCCAGTGCTTTCAACACCATCCAACCGATGATCCTGAAGGACAAGCTGCTGTGCGCAGGGGTGGACCAGCACCTGTCATCATGGATCCTGGACTACCTCACTAACCGGCCACAGTTTGTGAGAACCCGGGACTGTGTGTCCGACACGATCATCGGTAGCACAGGGGCCCCCCATGGAATGGTTTTGGCTCCCTTCCTGTTCACCCTTTACACTGCGGACTTCTCACACAACACAACACACTGCCATCTACAGAAGTTCTCTGACGACTCTGTGATCGTCGGCCTCATCTCCAACGGAGATGAAGCTGAGTACAGAGGACTTATCCAGGACTTTGTGGACTGGTACCATTGGAACTGCCTCCAGATCAACGCGAGGAAATCTAAGGAGCTGGTGGTGGACTGCCGCAGGCAAGGACAACCCCTCACAGCACCAGTAAACATACAGGGAACAGACGTTGAGATGGTGACATCCTACAAGTACCTGGGTGTTCATCTGAACAATAAACTAGACCGGTCACACAATACCGACGCACTCTACAAGAAGGGACAGCGCAGGCTTTTCCTACTGAGGAGACTCAGGTCTTTTGGTCTACAAGGGGCGCTGCTGAAGACATTCTACGACACGGTGGTGGCATCAGCCATCACTTTTGGAGTGGTCTGCTGGGGCAGTGGCATTACAGCAGCCGATGGGAAGAGACTGAACAAACTGATCAAGAAAGCTAGCTCTGTCCTGGAGCAGCGCCTTGACCCAGTGGAGGAGATAGGAGAGAGAAGGATGGTGGCCAAACTGTCATCTCTGCTGGAGTCCGAGTCCCACCCTATGCAGGACATAGTGAACGCACTGAGGAGCTCATTTAGCAGCAGACTACATCATCCTAGGTGCGCAACCGAGAGGTTTCGCAGGTCCTTCCTACCTACGGCTGTCAATGTTGTTTTTTGACAACATTGGAAAAAAATTATTACAACACCCTATATTTATATATTTATATGTACATATGTACATATTCGCTGCTCTTGTTTTTCTTGTCTTCTTGATTGCTGCTCTGAGTGTTGCTATCCCTGTGCTGTTGCAATCCTGGAATTGCCCCATTGTGGGACTAATAAAGGCTTATCTTATCTTATGTTAAACTACACATATAAACTAAAACAATTATAATGATGACTGAACAACTCCCATTCCCTAAAGTGCAAGATACAACACTTATGAATGTAAGTCATAAAAGATCAGACAAATAAGTCTGACAAACAAACAAACAAGGGTTCTTAAAGGCCAAATGTCACGTAATTTTTTTTTCTAAATGACAACGAATTTAGATAAAATACACATAGCTTAAACCAAATATTCATACCGGAGACCATATCACCCACCTGTATTTACATAATTGCACAAAATACACCAGGTGAAGGCCCCACCTTGCTTGCTGGCTTGTGACAGCCAGTCCAGACCACGCCCATGTTTTTGACATCACCAGTTGTACCCTGGCTGCCCTGCCTATCCACATTCACACTTATCAACATTGGACAATCATGACGGAAAGTGACAGCGATTGTGAACAAATTAGTTTAGTTTTGTCTTTTTTTTTTTTGTCTTTTTTTTTGTCAGTGGTTCAGACAGTGACAGAGGCATAGAACCTTACAGGTTTGAGCCGTCCGAGACGGAATCAGATGCTTTGTCTGATGACAACAGTTCCAACGATGACCAGAGAGCAGAACCAGTGGAAAATGTCATTGAACTGGACATTAATCGCCTCCAGAATTGCGAAGCCAAAGGGGATCTGTCGAGGGCGCCCCATAAATATTGATTTTTCGGAAGCCATTATTATTACAGTGGAGGAGAGCCGCTGCTGTCAAGAAATTGACCAGATCAATATGAAAATGGAGGCGCATACCTGTCAAGTGAGACGTTTTCGCCGTATTTTGGTGCCAAGCGCGGCTGTGGGAGACGCCGGAGTGGTTTGGGACACTTTTCTGGGATATGTTTTAAATGTAGTTCGTGTTGTTATTGTCAAATATTTTAAGGAAAATACGGGGGAAATGCAATTTTAGCAAAAACGGGCGTATTGCCATTTCTGTACGCCCAAAAGAAAAAATATACTGGAAAAAAAACTGAGTGTGTTGAGGAGCCCGTCCTGTGTGTGATCACCCACAGCTGGTGCTGTCAGATCGCTCAGCCTGAGCTATTATCACTTCAATGAGAAGTGTGGAGTAAATCAGTTTGATTGTCTGGGCGGGCTGATCGCTCAGCGTGAGCTATTCGCACTACCATGAGAAGTGTGGAGTCACTCATTAGTCTAATTGTCGGGCGGGCTGATCGCTCAGCTTGAGCTATTCTCACTACAATGAGAAGTCATTAGGACAATGGTTTAACACGTTGAGCTGTGCAGCGGTTGCGGAACAGACAGAGATCGCCTGACAAATACAGAATTCTGCCTTTTTTTTTTTTATTTAGCGCCGGACGCTGAGTTGTGTTGTTATTGTCAAATATCCATGAATCCTTAAAATATTTGACAATAACAACACGAGTTGCATTTGGGGCATTTCCCAGAGAGGTGTCCCTTGTTGCTCCACCGTTCCTTATAGCCGCTTTTTATGGTGTTGAAGTACGGCGAAAACGTCTCACTTGACAGGTATGAAAACATTTCCCAGAGAAGTGTCCCTTATTACCCAGCTGTCCCTGATAGTCCCGTTTTAAGGTATGGGTGAAATATCCAATTTTTTCTTTCTTGTTGCTCACTTCAACCTTCCAGTCTCCATATAAACAATCAATTGAAATACCCCAAGCATCAAACTAGGGTACAATCTATTTCGTCACTTCCGCCTTCTTCCCCAGGCGATTCCAGGGGCCGTGTCAGGCCAAGCGCGGCAGTTTTAAATTAACGAATATTCCGTTGTTACTGAAGCATATGCACCAAGACCCGAACGGATCGGTTCCCTTTTATATCTAGTTTCAAGATATTTAAAGTACCCTGTTACGTGACATTTGGCCTTTAAACATTCGCTAATACTGGATGTCCCATTCTTTTTCAATTATTCTGTAATTAATATTCACACAATCAAATAAATATTAGTCCCTTTTATATTTGTCAAAGTCTAACGTGTGATTGCCTACATATAGGCTACACCTCTGTATTCCACTTTCAAACAAAGCCTACATTTGGGTCAGTAAAGCCTGATTGGGCTACCTGTTTCAGACAGGAATACTTGGTTTCTACAGGCATGCACTAGTTAATACAAATGTAAGAATGCCAGATTTAGCAATACTGCTAATTTGCATCTGTAGTCCCCCAGCGGGTCACAAAAACACACAAACAACCATACACAAACAGATCTGCAATGAAACTGTACAAAGTGGATATGCTAAAGTGCAAGAGTTAATGTGCTACAAAACATTTAAATGTTACACGAGTGAAGTGCTGCATATGCATACATACACACATGCACCCAAGCACCTCACAGCAACAAGATAGGTGAGTGATCGCAGGCAGCACAAAAAAATGGCACTCCCATCCTAGAGTCCTGAATTCACACCCCTATCTCGCACTTTCCTCGCTGCTGTCTGTCCTTCTAACCTGAAGTGAGATCTCACTTCAGGTTAACTTCCTTTAGACTTTGCATGCACAGGGTTAGGCACTAAAAATAATTGGTTAAGATTTGGGAAATGGCTTGGGCAAAGAAAGCTGAGGGTACACTTTATAACTGTAATCTTCTACCAAGTCCTTTCATGTCATTATTTACATGACCACTAGAAGTTACTTGATGGCTGAACGTACAAACAGGACACAACACCTGCTCATAAAAACCATATATGGGGACAGTTTTTGATGACATGTATGCACAGGTTTAATGATCAGTCAATAATTGCAGATATAATTAAGCACCAGCGAAAAAGTAAAAAGAAAACCAAATCTCTTATCAGCAGAACAGTTAATTTTGTCTGTCAGTGGACAGCCTCTTGGGTTGTGGATGAGCGGCAGGGCCAGCTGATGATGCCACACATCTGATGAGGCAAACATAACAAGCAGATGGCTGGAAACATTAACCACTTCTGCTGTCAATAGCGAGCGAGTGAGTGCACGCGTATGAGGGATGTGTTCGATTTGCAGGAGTGGGGTATGTCTGAACTCTTCCTAACCCTCTCTCTGTATAGCAATACCAGATCTGTAGACAGCACAGGCTGTCCCTGAGGGCCCATAAAACACAAAGGAACTCAGAAAACCCATGACCTGTGCAATGAAGATATGAAAACCATAAATGGTCCCTGCTTTTACAAGACCACTGGGGGTCTTCACATGGAGTCAAAGATGTGAAATAAACCCCTTTTATAAGAGTGTAAGTGGGGGGGCTACACTACACTAACACACTTCAGTGTGACCAAAGGGGCCATCATGGACCTCTGTGATTGGGCACTGCAGATGTGGTAATGGTGATGCATCTGCAATTTACACCCTCACTTCCTCATGTTAGACAAGCTTTGATTTACTGCATCCTAAAAACCTATTGACATCATTTAGTCATGGATATTTACCGACAGCAGTCAGATAAAATGAAGCCTCTTCATCTATTGGTAATATACAGTAACTACACTCGCGAAAAAATTTGGACACCGCTTTAAACATTCAGTTCTTTATTAAGAAATGTTCACATGTCTATGTCTAATTTTGTTTTTATTTGCATTTTTTAAATTTTAACCATTTTAAGTGGGAATGAATGTGGGGGTGTCCCAATTTATTCCTCACTATTTGTTTATTTACAGACGCGGACAAAATTGTTGGTATCCCTCTGTTAATGAAAGAAAAACCCACAATGGTCACAGAAATAACTTGAATCTGACAAAAGTGGTAATAAATAAAAATTCTATGAAAATTAACCAATGAACATCAGACAATGCTTTTGAATTGTGGTTCAACAGAATTATTTTAAAAAACAAACTCATGAAACAGGCCTGGACAAAAATGATGGTACCCTTAACTTAATATTTTGTTGCACAACCTTTTGAGGCAATCACTGCAATCAAACGATTTCTGTAACTGTCAATAAGACTTCTGCACCTCGCAGTAGGTATTTTGGCCCACTCCTCATGAGCAAACTGCTCCAGTTGTCTCAGGTTTGAAGGGTGCCTTCTCCAGACGGCATGTTTCAGCTCCTTCCACAGAAGTTCAACAGGATTTAGATCAGGGTTCATAGAAGGCCACTTTAGAATAGTCCAATGTTTCGCTCTTAGCCATTCTTGGGTGTTTTTAGCTGTGCATTTTGGGTCATTATCCTGTTGCAAGACCCATGACCTGCGACTGAGATCAAGCTGTCTGACACCGGGCAGCACATTTCTCTCTAGAATACCTTGATAGTCTTGAGATTTCATTGTACCATGCACAGATTCAAGACACCCTGTGCCAGATGCAGCAAAGCAGCCCCAGAACATAACAGAACCTCCTCCATGTTTCACGGTAGGGACAGTGTTCTTTTCTTGGTATGCTTCATTTTTGCGTCTGTGAACATAGAGCTGATGTGCCTTGCCAAAAAGTTCCAGTTTTGTCTTGTCTGTCCATAGGACATTCTCCCAGAAGCTTTGTGGCTTGTCAACATGCAGTTTGGCAAATTCCAGTCTGGCTTTTTTATGATTTGTTTTCAACAGTGGTGTCCTCCTTGGTCGTCTCCCATGAAGTCCACTTTGGCTCAAACAACAACGGATGGTGTGATCTGACACTGATGTACCTTGACCTTGGAGTTCACCATGAATGTGTTTAGAGGCTGTTCTGGGCTCTTTTGTTACCATTCGTATTATCCGTCTCCTCCTGCGGCCATGTCCAGGGAGGTTGGCTACAGTCCCGTGGATCTTAAATTTTTGAATAATATGTGCAACTGTAGTCACAGAAACATCAAGCTGCTTGGAGATGGTCTTATAGCCTTCACCTTTAACATGCTTGTCTATAATTTTCTTTCTAATCTCCTGAGACAACTCTCTCCTTTGCTTCCTCTGGTCCATGTTTAGTGTGGTACACAACCATGTCAACAAACAGCACAGTGACTACTTGTCACCCTTTAAATAGGCCAATTGACTGATTACAAGTTTGTAGACACCTGTGATGTTAATTAGAGGACACATCTTGGTTGAACATATCTTTTCTAGGGGTACCATCATTTTTGTCCAGGCCTGTTTCATGAGTTTGTTTTTTAAAATAATTCTGTTGAACCACAATTCAAAAGCATTGTCTGATTTTCATTGGTTAATTTTCATAGAATTTTTATTTATTACCACTTTTGTCAGATTCAAGTTATTTCTGTGACCATTGTGGGTTTTTCTTTTATTAACAGAGGGGTACCAACAATTTTGTCCACGTCTGTATTTTAAACATCCATAAATATGTAAAAAAAAAAAAAAAAAAAAAAAGACACACACAAGCTGATACAGGGTGTCCTAATTTTTTCACGACCGTACCTAAAATGTACAGTGCTGTGAAAAAGTATTTGCCCCCTTTCTGATTTCTTTTAAGGGAAAAAAATTTGTCCAAACCTATCTGGCCCTATGAGAAAAAGTAATTGCCCCCTTTGTTACATCATGAATTAACTGTGATTAACCACATTTTTTTGAACACTGAGTTGTACTTCACTAGCCACACCCTGGTCTGATTACTGCCAGACCTGTTGAATCAAGAAATCACTTAACCCTCCTGTTATGTTACGGGTCAAATTGACCCGTTTTAAAGTTTGAACATCTAGGAAAAATAGTTAAAAGTATTTTTTCAGTATGAAACTTCTGCTTGTCTTAATTAGTGTAATCAACATATAATATGCAAATGGTTCATCTCACATATTTGCAGTCACCCCCTGCATGTTTATATCACATAGATACTGTTTGGGTCAATGTGACCCAGTCAAACTGGAGGTAAAAGGGTGTCAGAAATGTCAGACTATTTCTTTCTTTGCACCTTATTGCAACATATTACACACACACACACAAACACACACACACACACACACACACACACACACACACACACACACACACACACACACACACACACACACACAGATGCAGGTGTTATGACTTTTGACGGGAACCATTTATGTTCTCGCGGGAAAACTCCACCCATATTCAGTGGACACTCAACAGGGGAGGGGCAAAACATATAAAAGCTTCTCTGCATGGGAGTCCTACCAACATTGCCCTGTCAGGCAGACCTTTACAAAATGAGCAGCAGATGCAAAAGGATGACAGTCCAGGAGGCTCTGGAAGCCATCTTTGATCATGATAGTGAAATAGAGGAGGATGTGTCTGAAGATGAAGACTATCTTGAGCTAAATTCTGATTCTAATGATTCTGATTTTGAACCAGATGAGGGAATAGCTATTCCTGTTCCTCCAAGCAAGACATTTATGTCAAAAAATGGTGAAATACATTGGTCTTTATCCCCAAATGTGCGTCAGGCAAAACTGTCTGCAGAAAACATAATAAAGACAGTGCCAGGGCCCACTAGGATGGTGATGTTGTGTGACTGACATCAAGTCAGCTTTTGAGCTGGTCATGCCAGATTCAATACAGAAAATCATTCTGGAAATGACTAATCTAGAAGGGAGGCGTGTTTTTGGGGAGAAGTGGAAGGAGCTGGACAAAACACATTTAGATGCGTATTTGGGGCTCCTCATCCTGGCTGGGGTCTATAAATCGAAGAATGAATCAACAGCCAGTCTGTGGGATGCAGAGACAGGGAGGCCGATATTTCGAGCCACAATGTCTCTGGAGACTTTTCGCATTTTCTCCAGAGTAATCCAATTTGATAATCGAGAGACAAGGGCTGGTAGACAGGAGAGAGACAAGCTGGCAGCTATTAGGACAGCGTGGGACAAGTGGGTAGAGCAACTCCCACTACTCTATAACCCAGGCCCTAATATCACAGTAGATGAAAGGCTGGTGGCATTCAGAGGTCGCTGCCCATTTAGGCAATATATGCCTTCCAAACCAGCTAAATATGGAATAAAAATCTGGGCAGCATGTGATGCAAACACCAGCTATGCATTGAACATGCAGGTTTACACTGGAAAGCCGGTTGGAGGAGCCCCGAAGAAGAATCAGGGCACAAGGGTCGTGCTCAACATGGCACAGGGTGTCAAGGGGCACAACATAACCTGTGACAATTTTTTCACAAACTACAACTTGGGTCAGGAGCTTCTGAAGAGAAAGCTCACAATGGTCAGAACTATTCGAAAGAACAGGGCTGAACTCCCTGCTGAGCTGCTGGTAATCAAGAACAGGACCCCTCAATCTTCCATGTTTGCCTTCACAGACACCACAGCCCTAGTGTCTTACTGCCCCAAAAAGGGAAAAAATGTTGTGCTCATGAGCACTCTGCACAAAAATGCTGAAATAAGCACAAGAGAGGAACAGAAACCAAGCATGAGCCTGGATTACAATGCCACCAAAGGGGGGGGTAGACAACTTGGACAAAGTAACAGGGTCCTACAGCACCAAACGAATGACTGCGCGCTGGCCATTGGTCATCTTTTATAACATGATCGATGTATCGGCCTACAACGCATTTGTCATCTGGACTGAGATCTTTTCTGACTGGAATGTGTCAAAGCTGTACAAGAGGCGCATCTTTCTCGAGGAGCTGGGGAAGGCGCTTGTGACACCGCACATCCAACGGAGGGAGCACCTGCCAAGGACCCCAGCCGCTGCAGCCACGGTGAGGGAGATCCAGGAGAGGACTGCACCAAGTACACCAGTGCGTGAGGTAAGTAAGTGTTTGTGTGTATATATAAGTGTATGAGAGTGCGTTGTGTGTGTCTTGGGATCAGCAAAAAGACAGCACAGTAAAGTAATCATGGTCCTCTTGGTTCTAGGTTGCTGCTGAGGGGAAAAGAAAGAGGAAGAGATGCCAGGTCTGCAGGCCATCTGATGATGTCAAGACAAGCATGACCTGTGCGAAATGTGGAAAATTCATTTGCACAAAGCACAGTGTGATGACATGTCACTCATGTGCTGTGTCGATGTAAAGACAGACAGACACACACACCTTGTTCATATTGTGTTATTTTGTTCATTAGTGGTTCACAAACAGTGCATGTATGTAAAACAAAATTTAAATGTTATGTTTCAATGTTACAGTGGGGCAAAAAAGTATTTAGCAAGCCACCAATTGTGCAAGTTCTCCCACTTAAAAGATGAGAGAGGTCTCCAATTTTCATCATAGGTATACCTCAACTATGAGAGACAAAATGAGAAAAAAAAATCCAGAAAATCACATTGAAGGATTTTTAATGAATTAATTGGTAAATTCCTCGGTAAAATAAGTATTTGGTCACCTACAAACAAGCAAGATTTCTGGCTCTCACAGACCTGTAACTTCTTCTTTAAGAGGCTCCTCTGTCCTCCACTCGTTACCTGTATTAATGGCACCTGTTTGAACTCATTATCAGTTTAAAAGACACCTGTCCACAACCTCAAACAGTCAGACTCCAAACTCCACTATGGCCAAGACCAAAGAGCTGTCAAAAGACACCAGAAACAAAATTGTAGACCTGCACCAGGCTGGGAAGACTGAATCTGCAATAGGTATGCAGCTTGGTGTGAAATCAACTGTGGGAGCAATTATTAGAAAATGGAAGACATACAAGACCACTGATAATCTCCCTCGATCTGGGGCTCCACGCAAGATCTCACCCCGTGAGGTCAAAATGATCATGAGAACGGTGAGCAAAAATCCCAGAATCACACGGGGGGACCTAGTGAATGACCTGCAGAGAGCTGGGACCAAAGTAAAAAAGGCTACCATCAGTAACACACTACGCCGCCAGGGACTCAAATCCTGCAGTGCCAGACGTGTCCCCCTGCTTAAGCCAGTACATGTCCAGGCCCATCTGAAGTTTGCTAGAGAGCATTTGGATGATCCAGAAGAGGATTGGGAGAATGTCATATGTTCAGATGAAACCAAAATAGAACTTTTTGGTAAAAACTCAACTTGTCGTGTTTGGAGGAGAAAGAACACCATACCTACTGTGAAGCATAGGGGTGAAAACATTATACTTTGGGGCTGTTTTTCTGCAAAGGGACCAGGACGACTGATCCGTGTAAAGGAAAAAATGAATGGGGCCATGTATCGTGAGATTTTGAGTGAAAACCTTCTTCCATCAGCAAGGGCATTGAAGATGAAACGTGGCTGGGTCTTTCAGCATGACAATGATCCCAAACACACCACCCGGGCAATAAAGGAGTGGCTTCGTAAGAAGCATTTCAAGGTCCTGGAGTGGCCTAGCCAGTCTCCAGATCTCAACCCCATAGAAAATCTTTGGAGGGAGTTGAAAGTCTGTGTTGCCCAGCGACAGCCCCAAAACATCACTGCTCTAGAGGAGATCTGCATGGAGGAATGGGCCAAAATACCAGCAACAGTGTGTGAAAACCTTGTGAAGACTTACAGAAAACATTTGACCTCTGTCATTGCCAACAAAGGGTATATAACAAAGTATTGAGATGAACTTTTGTTATTGACCAAATACTTATTTTAGGAGGAATTTACCAATTAATTCATTAAAAATCCTTCAATATGATTTTCTGGATTTTTTTTTTCTCATTTTGTCTCTCATAGTTGAGGTATACCTATGATGAAAATTGGAGACCTCTCTCATCTTTTAAGTGGGAGAACTTGCACAATTGGTGGCTGACTAAATACTTTTTTTTCCCCACTGTATGTTTTATATGTTGGTCTTTCAAAAGTAATAAAGTGGTGAAACATTAAAAAAAAGTTTGAACATTTTTTTTAATGAAACACGAGTGAATTATCTTAATTGAACCATTACCTATTAGAGGTAAGGAACACCAATGCACTAAATATTGATAGAATAGTTAGTAATGGAATTAGTAATGAAATATTAACAATGTTTGTTAGGATTTTTTTGGTTTCGGACATCTTTTGGATAATTAAACATGCACCGGGTCAAATTGACCCGGGAACACCATTGTTGTTCCTGACAAATGAACATAACAGGGGGTTAAATAAAACCTGTCTGACAGTGAAGTAATGTAAAAGATCTCAAACAGCATGCCACAATCTAAAGAAATTCAAGAACTGATTAAAAAAAAACAACAACCTCAGAACATCTAAGGAACTGCAGGCCTCACTTGCCTCAGTTTGGGCACTGGTCCATGATTTACCAATAAGAAAGAGGCTGGACAAAACTGGCATCCATAGGAGAGTTCATAGGCAAAAACCACTGCTGACCCCAAAAAACACAAAGGCTTATCTCACAATTGCCACAAAACATCTCAATGATCCCCAAGACTTTTGGGAAAATATTCTGTGGACTGAACAGACAAAAGTTGAACTTTTGACCCGTTTCATCTGGCATAAAACTAACAGTATTTCATAAAAAGAACATTATACAAACAGTCAAACATGGTGGTGGTAGTGTGATGGTCTGGGGCTGCTTTGTTGCTTCAGGTACCTCAACAATTTGCTGTAATTGATGGAACCACGAATTCTGCCCTCTACCAGAAAATCCTGAAGGAGAATGTCCGGCCATCAGTTCATTACCTTAAGCTCAAACCCTTCAGTGTGGCTGAATTAAAACAATTTTTGCAAAGAAGAGTGGGCCAAAATTCCTCAAAACTGATGTAAAAGACTCATCGCTTGTTATGACAAACGCTTGATTGCCATTGTTGCTGCCAAGGGTGTCACAACCAGTTATTAGATTTAGGGTGCAATTACCTTTCGACATAGAGCCAGGGAAGTATGGATATCTTTTTTACTTTAATAAATGAAGTCATCCTTTAAAAACTGCATTTTGCATTTACTCAGGTTTTCTCTGGCTATTATCAAAATTTGTTTGATGATCTGAAACATTTAAGTGTGACAAATATGCAAAAATATAAGAAATCAGGAACGGGGCAAATACTTCATCACAGCACTGTATGCTTATCCATCTGCCCAACAAAGTAAATACATATCTGACAGAGCCAAATAAAATGTGATGCATATGTTTGCATATATATCTCTGCCACCAACTTTCTGTGAAAGAAAGAACTATATGGAGGGCTAGAATCCAAAGAAACAAGGTTCAAGTGGTTGTAGTTGACCTTACCCATTTGGCAGAGAATAAAATTAACCACAAAACACATAGAGTATCATAAAAGACAAATAAAAAGCAACAGTAAAATAGATTTCCTCGTAAATCACTCTGGTTTCCAGGACACTAATGTGATCTGCTCCAGGCAGCCACTATGACTTAGTGAAGTCATCTGCGTGGCCCTATTGGTGTATGACCATTCATCTGTGTGCATGAGAATATAGCTATGTCAATATACTTTAAATGACTGATTTATTGGCCTGCCATTTTGAATAATTAATTCGCTCATTCAAGTTTTGAATGAGAGACGACTGGTAAGCTTGGAGAAAAGGACGGAAAATGAAAAGATAAAAGAGAGTACGAAATACAATACTGAGATGTGTTCAGAGCAGACAGCATGTGAGGAAAGAATGAGGAACCGAGTGAGAAAGCACTTTGTGAAGGCAGCAGTGTTGCCCACCCCCGCGCAGTCCTTGGATAAAGCTGTGTTCATTCACTGGGCAGAGAGAGAGACAGAAAGATGAATGGCTCTTAGGCTGAGCTAACTGGTGTCTTTATGAGTGACAGCCACTTGAATTAAGCTTGACTTTCATACAGTAAAAAAAACACGTGCAGTAAAGACACACAAAAGGTCAGTTTATAAGAGCACAAAACAAATCAAACATACAAGTCCTTCAGTTTAAAAAACCATATCTGTCATTTGTAATTCCAGTTTTAAACAACCCAAGTAAACCTTCTCCCCCAACTTTCGAACAGGACATATTTTCTAGTATGACTGACATTCACTTCTTACTCCTCAATCTCTTGTACATACTGGGATCAGGAATGGTTGTTTTTCTCTTTCAGGATGTGTATAACTGCACGTTTGTGAGATGGATCCAACAGACATGGTCACACTGACCTACTGGAAGCATGATCAGTGACAAAACTACAATTCGTCTCAGAATTCAGAGAACTCGTGTGGTTCCGGCGCCACACGAGTTGGCTGCCTTTTGCAACAGCGGCTCAATTCTGAGTCTTTTTATCTTCCTTCTTCTTTCTGATCCGGTGATAACTTTCTGATCCGGCACACCTTTCACTCTATATATATTACGGACACACAGATCGCCCCAAAGGTCTCCCGAGTCGGCGGACGGAGCCTCTGTTTACAGCAGGAGATGATACAGCAGGGAAGAGCTAGCTAGCACTCAACTGCCACCCGGTGCTAACGGAGAAACTCGACATACCGGGGAACTGAAGTGAAAACGACGCGGGTGCCGGGCTGGAGTTTAGGCGGCGTGCAAGAAATATAAGACAGAATAATAAAGAGCGATGGCAAGAACCAAGCAGACTGCCCGTAAATCTACTGGAGGAAAAGCTCCCCAGGAAGCAGCTGGCCACCAAGGCTGCTCGAAAAAGCGCTCCGGCCACCGGTGGAGTGAAGAAGCCTCACCGTTACAGGCCCGGTACCGTGGCTCTGAGAGAGATCCGTCGCTACCAGAAATCCACAGAGCTGCTCATCCGTAAGCTGCCCTTCCAGCGCCTGGTGAGGGAGATCGCTCAGGACTTCAAGACCGACCTGCACTTTCCAGAGCTCCGCCGTCATGGCTCTGCAGGAGACCAGCAAGGCCCACCTGGTGGGTCTCTTCGAGGACACCAACCTGTGCGCCATCCACGCCAAGAGGGTCACCATCATGCCCAAAGACATCCAGCTGGCCCGCCGCATCCGCGGAGAGAGAGCTTAGACTTTCTGCTGCACATCCACCAACCACAATGCTCCACACTGTGTGTCTATATATATATATATATATATATACTGTATATATATATATAGTAATATGTACATATGTATACTAGCTGCTCTTGTTTTTTCTTGCCTTCTGATTGTTGCTCTGAGTGTTGCTATCCCTGTGCTGTTGCAATCCTGGAATTTCCCCCATTGTGGGACTAATAAAGGCTTATCTTATCTTATCTTAGATATACCAGTTATTTGGCAAAGTGCTACTTTATTCAGGCATTTTAATCGGGAAATTGTTTTATATATTCAACATGCTGCACTACTAAACATATGGTAATTACCCCAGATGTTGTGTTTTTGTCACAATCTGAGCGTGGGGGATTCCAAAGGGCTCAGTCTTTCTGCCTTTTTTCATATTTGTACCGTGTTGTCATTTTGAGTTGCATTCCTGTCATTTTTTCCTTGGTTGCTTTGTCACATATCCTGTATTGTATCTCAGTGTGATTTATTTTCCTGTTTACGTTCATTATAGTTTGTTAATTACATTTTTGAGGTTACTTGTCTTTATTTTCTGCCATCTCATTATATTTGTATTCTGTCGTGTTCTCTCTCTTGGGGTTGACAGCTGTCAGTGGCTTTCTGGGGTTTTGCGCTGCGTGGGCGTGGCCCTGTCAGCTGTCAACTCCGATCGCTCTCTCCTCTCTCATTATTTCCAGCTGGTCTAAATTGCATCTTTGTTTTCTCCTGCCCGCTCAGGTGACCCACACCTGCGATCAATTGTTTCATTTGTGTCTAGCCTTATTTAAGGACTGTCATTTTCATTTCCCGATTGCCGCAGGCTTGTTGTTTCTCCTCGTCTCCACCAGAGCCCTGCCTTGCTCTGGTGCCCTTTCCTCAGTAAGTTTATTTGTTGTTTGTATTTTGTGTTAGAGCACTGTGTGGACTTTATGTTATTTTCAATAAATTTCACAAACTCACAGTTCAGTGCGTGGGTCTCGCCTCTCTGCCCCGAAGGGCAACTCATGACAGTTTTTAGTATGATTTGGGTGTCTGCTAGCAAGATTATGCAAAACCTGTTGATCCAATTTCAGAATAATTTGGTGGAACGACAGAAACTTGGTCGCTGAGATTGGACAGTTTTTTTTTTACATTCTCATTAAATTCTCTGGGTCATTAGAGTTGCTGTATTTCAGAGCGCTGGGTCTTTTATTGTATGTGCTTTTTGGAGAGCTAGTTTATTACCGTTCCATAGATCTGTATCATAGAGTTGGCTTGTCTTCACTTGTTTCTGTTTTCATAGAGCTACAGTAAATCAGACAATCTTAAATCATCTCATCCTAAACAGCACATCTCAGTGAATATATTCCCATTGTCAAAAATGAGTTTGGAGACGGTGGCACTGACAAAAAAAAACAGGAGGTGGCGTTTAAGATGCTAAGAGTCTCATTGGGAGTGACTAGGATGGACAGGATTAGAAATGAGTATATCAGAGGGAAAGCTCAGGTTGAGCAATTTGGAGACAAAGTAAGAGTGTAGTATTCAGGTAAAGCACACTCACTTACTTTAATTATCCACTCATCACTCTCATGATTACCTCCAGCTGCACCGATCAATGCTCCTGCATGTAATCAGCCTCTCCCTATAAAGAGCAGCTCATTCCTCTCCTTCCTCATGGGACTGTTTGGACTTCTCCCAGAGCTGTCAGCAGTACTACTTCACCTGAGTGTGCTTCCTGCTGCATGTGCCTACCCTTCTCACCTTCTCCCTACACTGGATGGGGAAAGTAAGCTGCAAATTCGTTCTGTCACTATTTTCCTCACCACCTCTCCTCTCCCAGGATCTCTCCTACCTGGTTCCTCCCCACGGTGGACCTAGGACCTCCGTGGTGGACTTGTGGGCTTACTGCGGCAAACCACCTTCCTTACCTGGATCCACAAACTCTTCCTCCTGTAAGTCTCGAGCAAACCAGCATTAATATACTTATTCAAAGTCCTTGAGCCCGGGGCACCATCTCACCTGCAGTTATCTTCCTTAAGTACCAAGCAAATGCTGAAATGTGAGGAAGACTGCTTCAACTCACTATATTCCTCTGCACCTGTGAACGTAACAAAAACAATATTCATGTTCATTACCAGTTTCCTAAACAACATACTGACCCATCTGCTCTCTGTCTCCTCAGGGTTGGCAGCATCAGTGTCCTCCTGCTATTTTATCGTTTCAATAAAGACTTCACTTTTTGCACCTTGACAAGTTATCTTTTCTGTATCTGCATTTTGGGTCCATTAATTAAAACATGTCAGTAAAGCAAGGCTGAGGTGGCCTGGACATGTGCAGAGGAGGGATAGTGGATATACTGGATAAAGGATGTTGAAGATGGAGCTGCCAGGCAGGAGGAAAAGAGGAAGAACACAGAAGATTCAAGAATGTAGTGAAGGAGGACATGGAAAGGGTTGGTGTGAGAAAAGAGGATATGGGGTGAGATTGAGACAGATGATCCGCAGTGGCAACCCCTAAAGGAAGCAGCTGAAAGAAGAAGAAGAAGAAACAGCTTCTTTTTGTTTCTAAATCTGTAGACCTAACAGGCTGGAGTTTGTCCAAGCCTAATAAATAACATAACTCACTACGATGAACAACGATTGGTCTCACTAAAAACTTTCTCCTGCAGAGTTGGGACAGATGTTTACCTCCTGTGTAAAATGACAGCTGGAAAGTCACGCTTCTGCATTTAAATTTCTGCCTAAAAAAAACCTGGATTAACTTATGAAATGATTACTTGCAAGAAATATGCAACTACAAATTTAGGGAATTATTTTAACTCGCATATTGCATTTTAAAGGGGTCACTGACTGCACTTTTTCATCATTTTAACAGCTCACTCATGTCTTAATGGTAAATGGTGTTCAATTATATAGCGCTTTTTTACTCATCTCTGGATGAACAAAGCGCTTTATAGATCCTGCTATCTAGCCATTCTCACACACATTTACACACTGATGGCGCCGGAGCTGCCATGCAAGGCGCTGGCCTGATCCACCAGAAGCAGCTGGGGGTTCGGTATCTTGCTCAAGGACACTTCAATATGCAGACAGCGGGAATCCAACCACCAACCCTTCGATCAGTAGTCGGCCACACTACACCTGCGCCAAAGGTGTCCACAGCTGTCCCCCAATGAAGTATTTGTGACATTTTGTTCACTTTTTCTTTATTTTTTTAATTACTGAAGCAAATTTATTTTTATTTTTCCTGGCTTTCTTGAAAAGCTCTGATTTAAAGTCTGTCATGTTAAGAATGATCTTTCAACTATTCGATTCCGCCCTCCCTCTTACATCAGTTAGCCATTAACTGACTAGCTTCTAGCCTCCTTCTAGCTTGGATGAGCAGCACTAGTTCACTGATCCACAGCCGTTTGTGTATCTTGCGTCACTTTGTCCTTTCTCCCAACAACTCCCAACAAATCGGCAGCACCATGTGCCGGGTGACCCAACAATTGCCGCAACCTGAGGCTGCTGGCCGTGCCACGGGATCTCAAAGGGCAGTGTCTCACTCTGCGGCACTCTGCTCCTCTCCCATGGCCAGCTGGGGGATCCCCCATCATGAAGTGATTCCCCTACATTGTCTGGGAGAGTAGAGCGGAGTTACACTGAGCCCCGGAGGATGGTGGGAGAGCTGGCCATGAAAGCCAGCAGCCGGCAGCAGGCGTTTATCACAACCGGCACGCTGCTGCTGGCAACCTGCTGCAGAATCACGACGAAACCACTGGGAGATGGGCCGGAGCGATGCAAGGTATATTGTGGACTGTGGACTGGTGAACCAGGTGGTAACAGGGATGGTTATTAGTTTGACTAAGATCTGAAGAAAATAATAATAATAAGCCGCGCTTGGTTTGAGCATCCTGGTACCAGTGCCAGCTTGGGGGCTAATAGCTCAGGGGCTAATAGGCTACCTTTAGCACCCCTTCCATCTACATGGCAGACAGCTAGGCGGGCCAACAACAGAACAGTGGGCAGGTCTCAAGGATGATGGTGGATTGGCTTTTTCTAAACGTGATGTATACTATTTAGACAGAATAGTCAAAAACATTTCTGGCATTTCTGGTGGATACTAGACACCCCGGGGTAACATCAAAAGAAAAGAACCCCACCCCGGGTGGGAGAAGGGGGGCCAGGCACGGAGGGACCAAACCAATCCAAAGGAAATAATAAAGGGAGCATCAAAAAACAAAGTCCCGCTCAGAGTCTACAGCAGTCAACATAAAAAATTAGCCCCCCCGGACCAGAAGGCTAGAAGGTTCATGGGGCGACCAAAGTCCCAGACCTGGTGGATGGCGAGGTGGTCCGAGTCGGGTGGCCTGCCAGAGAACATGGGCCATCCAACCCAACGGCTCAGTCCATCAAGCGGCTGTCCCGAGTCCCAGACCCGCCAGATGGCCCAGAAGACCACGTCATCTCCCAGAGAACATGGGCCACCCCACTCTGCAGCATCGCCTGTTGGGTGGTCAGCCTGAGTCTTTCAGCCACCCGAATAGGAGGGGTGGTCCAGGAGGCAGTCACCCAACAGGAAGGGCAAACAGTGGGCCGGATGGGGAATTGGGAAAATCAGGGCAATGTCTGGTTGAGGAGAAGGGGAAACCATGACGGTGTCTGGCAGGGGAGAGGGAACCCCGACGGCGTCCAGCAGAGGAGGAGGAACCTCGACGTCCTTGGACTGGCCGGCAGTATCCTCAGTGGTCCTGGACTGGGACACGGTAGCACCCGCAGTAGCTCCGGGCTGTAGGGAGGCTGCACCTGCGGTGGCTCCAGGCCGGTGCTCTGCAGCACCCCCGGTGGCTCCGGGCCGGCGCTCTGCAGCACCCCCGGTGGCTCCAGGCTGGAGCTCTGCAGCACCCGTGGTGGGCCCGGGCTGGGCCAATGCTGCACCCTCGGTGGTTTCAGGCAGAAACGGAGCTGCACCCTTGAAGACCCCGGGCTGACCCCAGAGCACTCGCGACAACCTCGGCAGGGGAAGCTGGACCCACGACAATCCCAGATGGTGGGCCCGGATCTACGGAGACGTTTGGTGCCAGTGGATTATCCTCGGTGACCCTGGGAAGAAGCTCAGAACAAGGATGCACAGGCACAGGGTCAGGATCACCAGTGGTGTTGCAGCCCAGCAAGATGAGCTCAGGCACAGCTGATGGCTGCGCTTGGCTCCCCCACCTAGAGCCAGGTAAGATTTCTCCAAAAGAGGAACAGAGACAAAGGAGTGCACTTGCCTGTTGTGAAGCTCTACCGCCGTCCAGGACTCCGCCATCCAGGACTCCGATGAGCCAGGCGACGACGCTTCAGGTGTGGTTTTCTGGGGGTCCAACTCTCACTCTGCTGCAGTAGCTTCTGCAGCAGGCATGGTGGTTGAAGAAGCTGGCAACCCTCCAGGCGTGATGGCTGCTGCTGGAGGGATCCCGGATGAGGTGATGGGCGCCGATGGACCACCAGGTGTGGAGGCTGATGTTGAGGGACCCAGGACTCACCTCATGGATGGTACAGGGTTCCGTGATTCCAAAATCAGGGAACTCTTAGTTGGCCTAGATTCCGGCCCTCGGGAAATGCTCGTCTCTCCTCCAGAGTGTAGTTGCAAGGTTGTCGCCGGATCCTCCTGAACCACTGACCTCCTCTTCACTTGATGGCTACCTCCCAACACCAGCAGACAAACAGGGAGAACAGGAGAGGACACAGGAGAGGCAGGTGAAAAGGAGGAGACAGCTGCAGCAGCTGGAAAGGAGGGCTCTGCCAAAATGGATGACTGCAACTGAGTCACCCTACCAGGAACAAGGTAAGACAATTCATTTTTGGATGTAAATGAAAGAAAAGGTACTTGACTGTGCTCCTTAGGTGTAGCGGTGGCTGCTGCAGATGGCCCAGATGATTCCCCGCTCCCTGCTGTGGAGGCCGGGAATGCCAGTGCATGTACAGGTGCAGGGGCTGCTGCTGCTGGAGCGCAACGAGAGGCTCGGGGCCTTCGTGCCCGAGACCGCTTCTTCACGGACACAGGCGGAGGTTTGGAGGGGATTTCCTCCAGCCCGTGGAGCATGGATGGTGGGTTACATATAGAGAAGGGAAGGTCTGTGAGCTCAGGATGGCTCCACAGGCTGGGGCATGCTTCCAGAACCTGTGCGGCTCCAACCTAGCATTTGTGGACCGCCTCAGGAGTCAGGGAAACACAAGCCTCCGATAAGATGTGATTAATAATGTTCAGAGCCAAACACTCCTCCTCACTAAGCCCACTCTGACTATATTCAGAGGATGCTGCCATGCCAGTGGAAAAAAGGAAAAACACAAATCTAGAGGGAAAGGACATGGGAGGGGGAAAAAAAAAGGCAAAACTCACAGCCGCTGGCGGCACTCTTCTGTCATATTCGCCCATCAGGGCAAGGAAAAAGGCTCCACGCGCCGGCTGTGAGTTTGCGAATTTATTGAAAAAAACAGAAATACAAAAAAACAGAAGAGCACAGGTGAGCTAAATAGCTGATCGCTAAGGCAAAGAGAAAACGCCAGCTAACCTGGAAATAACTAGTTGTGACAAGCACACTAGAGGAAATACAAGAAACAAGCAGAAACACTTATGTCTTGTAGACACAGATAACGAGTAGTGCCGCATCCAACAATGGTGCGCGATCCCTTAAATAAGGCCACAAACAAACTAAAATAAGAAGTAACAGGTGTGAGCAATCTGAGCGAGCAAAAGAAAAGTGAAGAGGCAATTAGATCAGCTGGACGAGATGAGGAATCAGTCAGAGCTGGCAGCTGACAGGCCCCGCCCCACCGAGTGAAACTCATGAGGCCATTGACAGCTGTCAACCCCGAGAGAGAAGAAAAAGGAAACAGCGAGATACAAATAAATGGTGATGATAAATAAGGACAAGTAACCCCAAACATGTAAATAACAAAACTACAGTGAACGTAAACCAAAAAGTAAGCCAAACAACAAAACGATACAGGATATGTGGAAACCAATTAAGATAAAATAACAAGGATAACAACTCTAAAGTACAACATTATACAAAGTAAGGAAAGAGGACAAGGAGACAGAGCACGGTGGAATTCCCCCCGTGCTCAGATTGTGACAAGAATTGACTGTTTTGAAAAAATTTTGACAATTAGGTGACCAGTAGACTCATTTTAGACAGTTAAAACCTACAAATATATCATTTTTCAGTCAATGATCCCTTTCAGGCTCAAATATACAAAGTGGCCCAATGAACATTTTTTGGCCAACAACTCCTCAAAATAGCCATTTCAGTAGTAGAGGTTTCTGACCCCTGGGTTAAACGCTTCCTAATAAATTGATTGATTGATAGCAATTTATTTCGAAGAAGTCAACATAAATAAACGAGAAAAAAAATCAAAGAAAAGTGGTGATATACAGACGTGGACACAATTGTTGGTACCCCTCTGTTAATGAAAGAAAAACCTACAAAAAATAATCACAGAAATAACTTGAATCTGACAAAAGTGGTAATAAATAAAAATTCTATGAAAATCACACAATGCTTTTGAATTGTGGTTCAACAGAATTATTTTAAAAAACAAACTCATGAAACAGGCCTGGACAAAAATGATGGTACCCCTAGAAAAGATTGAAAATAATGTGACCATAGGGACATGTTCAACCAAGATGTGTCCTCTAATTAACATCACAGGTGTCTACAAACTTGTAATCAGTCAGTTGGCCTATTTAAAGGGTGACAAGTAGTCACTGTGCTGTTTGTTGACATGGTGTGTACCACACTAAACATGGACCAGAGGAAGCAAAGGAGAGAGTTGTCTCAATAGATTAGAAAGAAAAGTATAGACAAGCATGTTAAAGGTAAAGGGTATAAGACCATCTCCAAGCAGCTTGATGCTCCTGTGACTACAGTTGCACATATTATTCAGAAATTTAAGATCCACCGGACTGTAGCCAACCTCCCTGGATGTGGCCACAGGAGGAGATGGATAATACGAATGGTAACAAAAGAGCCCAGAACAACCTCTAAACACATTCATGGTGAACTCCAAGGTCAAGGTACATCAGTGTCAGATCACACCATCCGTCATGGGAGACGACCAAGGAGGACACCATTGTTGAAAACAAATCATAAAAAAGCCAGACTGGAATTTGCCAAACTGCATGTTGACAAGCCACAAAGCTTCTGGGAGAATGTCGTATGGACAGACGAGACAAAACTGGAACTTTTTGGCAAGGCACATCAGCTCTATGTTCACAGATGTAAAAATGAAGCATACCAAGAAAAGAACACTGTCCCTACCGTGAAACATGGAGGAGGTTCTGTTATGTTCTGGGGCTGCTTTGCTGCATCTGGCACAGGGTGTCTTGAATCTGTGCATGGTACAATGAAATCTCAAGACTATCAAGGTATTCTAGAGAGAAATGTGCTGCCCAGTGTCAGACAGCTTGGTCTCAGTTGCAGGTCATGGGTCTTGCAACAGGATAATGACCCAAAAAACTCAGCTAAAAACACCCAAGAATGGCTAAGAGCGAAACACTGGACTATTCTAAAGTGGCCTTCTGTGAGCCCTGATCTAAATCCTATTGAACATCTGTGGAAGGAGCTGAAACAGCTGAAACACTGTGTTTCGTTACCTTGTATTCATACATGTGTAATGACAATAAAGTTGAATCTAATCTAATCTAATCTAAACATGCCGTCTGGAGAAGGCACCCTTCAAACCTGAGACAACTGGAGCAGTTTGCTCATGAGGAGTGGGCCAAAATACCTGCTGAGAGGTGCAGAAGTCTCATTGACAGTTACAGAAATCGTTTGATTGCAGTGATTGCCTCAAAAGGTTGTGCAACAAAATATCAAGTTAAGAGTACTATCATTTTTGTCCAGGCCTGTTTCATGAGTTTGTTTTTTAAAATAATTCTGTTGAATCACAATTCAAAAGCATTGTCTGATTTTCATTGGTTAATTTTCATAGAATTTTTATTTATTACCACTTTTGTCAGATTCAAGTTATTTCTGTGACCACTGTGGGTTTTTCTTTCATTAACAGAGGAGTACCAACAATTTTGTCCACGTCTGCATTTGGAAAGTATTCACAGCGCTTCACTTTTTCCACGATTTGTTATGTTACAGTCTTATTCCAAAAGGCATTAAATTTATTTTTTTCCCTCAAACTTCTACACACAATACCCCATAATGACAATGTGAAAAAAATTGTTGTTGTTTTTTTTAGATTTTTGCAAATTTATTGAAAATAAAAAAACTAAAAAATCATGTGTACATAAGTATTCAAAGCCTTTGCCATGAAGCTCAAAATTGAGCTCAGGTTGATCCTGTTTCCACTGATCATACTTGAGATGTTTCTACAGCTTAATTGGAGTCCACCTGTGGTAAATTCAGTTGATTGGACATGATTTGGAAAGGCCTGTCCATATAAGGTCCCACAGTAGGGACATATACGTATAAGGTCATATAAGGTCCCACAGTTGACAGTGCATGTCAGAGCACAAACCAAGCATGAAGTCAAAGGAATTGTCTGTAGGCCTCCGAGGCAGGATTGTCTTGAGGCACAAATCTGGGGAAGGGTACAGAAAAATTTCTGCTGCTTTGAAGGTACCAATGAGCACAATGGCCTCCATCATCCATAAATGGAAAAAGTTCAGAACCACCAGGACTCTTCCCAGAGTTGACCAGCAATCTAAACTGAACAATCGGGGAGAAGGGCCTTAGTCTGGGAAGTGACCAAGGACCCGATGGTCACTCTGTCAGAGCTCCAGCGTTCCTCTGTGGGGAGAGGAGAACCTTCCAGAAGGACAACCATCTCTGCAGCAATCCACCAGTCAAGCCTGTATGGTAGAGTGGCCAGATGGAAGCCACTCCTTAGTAAAAGGCGCATAGCAGCCCACATGGAGTTTGCCAAAAGGCACCTGAAGGACTCTCAGACCATGAGAAACAAAATTCTCTGGTCTCTGGAGAGATCTGAATATGGTTGTGCACCGATGCTTCCCGTCCAACCTAATGGAGCTTGAGAGGTGCTGCAAAGAGGAATTGGCGAAGCTGCCCAAAGATACAGTTAGGCCCCAAAATATTTGGACAGTGACACAAGTTTTGTTATTTTAGCTGTTTACGAAAACATATTCAGGATACAATTATATAATCAATAGGGGCTTAAAGTGCAGACTCTCAGCTGTAATTTGAGAGTATTCACATCCAAATTGGAGCAAGGGTTTAGGAATTACAGCTCTTTAATATGTAGCCGCCTCTTTTTCAAGGGACCAAAAGTAATTGGACAATTGACTCAGAAGGCTGCAAAAAAACCTGTCATCAATTAAGCAGTTAAAAGGTCTGGAGTTGATTCCAGGTGTGGCATTTGCATTTGGAAGCTGTTGCTGTGAACACACAACATGCGGTCAAAGGAGCTCTCAATGGAGGTGAAACAGACCATCCCGAGGCTGAAAAAAAAAAGAAGAAATCCATCAGAGAGATAGCAGAAATGTTAGGACTGGCCAAATCAACAGTTTGGTACATTCTGAGAAAAAAAAGAGTGCACTGGTGAGCTTGGGAACTCAAAAAGGCCTGGACGTCCACGGAAGACAACAGTGGTAGATGATCGCAGAATCCTTTCCATGGTGAAGAACAACCCCTTCACAACATCCACTCAAGTGAAGAACACTCCCCAGGAAGTTGGCGTATCAGTATCTAAGTCTACCATAAAGAGAAGACTTCATGAGAGTAAATACAAAGGATTCACCACAAGGTGCAAACCATTAATCAGCCTCAAAAATAGAAAGGCCAGAATTGACTTTGCCAAAAAACACCTGAAGAAGCCAGCCCAGTTCTGGAACAGCATTCTTTGGACAGATGAGACTAAGATCAGCCTGTACCAGAATGATGGGAAGAAGAAAGTTTGGAGAAGAATTGGAACAGCTCATGATCCAAAGCACACCACATCTTCTGTAAAACATGGTGGAGGCAGTGTGATGGCATGGGCATGCATGGCTTCCAATGGCACTGGGTCACTTGTGTAACCCAGTGTTAAAAACGTGATTAAAATTATGAATGTCGATACCACTTTAAGAAGAAGGGGGGACATTCATTTCACAATGGGAGTAGATGTTTAACGTGAATTAAATTATAAATATTGATACCGCTTTTAGAAAAGAAAAACACCCATTTCACAATGGGAATACATAATTTGAATATGAATATTTAAATAAACATATATTCATAAATAGTAGGAACATTTTCTAGAAGGTTCTGATAAAGTTCCTAGTATTGTGTGTTGATATTTATTGTAACCCATGGCTGCGCCGTTGCTGGGTCACGCCAGCCAATGGGTTAAGCGCTCTCTCCCTGGGTCTGGGATGACTTGCATTTTTGGCTAAGTCACGCCAGATGACGAAAGACAGACCAGAGAGAGAGAGACGGTCCTTGGTGATATGGCGACGCTAACGTGCTAATAGCAGCCTTTGCCTGGATAAAATCCTTGAAATTAATTGGGATCCAAAGGTTGTCGACGCCGTTGAGCGCGGGACCTCTATTGAAGCACGAGCCATTTGGCATGGTCAGGTTCTTTTTCTTTTTTTTTTTTTCTTTGGACTGGTTTGACCAGAGCGTGGATCTCCAGATCTGGATGGCGAGCCGAAGCCCGAACCCCGTGAACTGCTAAAGGTGACTCCACTAGTCACCTGGAAAGGACCAAAACAGAACTGTGAATATTGTAAATATAATTTGGAGTTTATGGATTTTTTTTTCTATTTTATCGCACTGTGTATTTATTTATGTGCGCATCTTTGTAAATAATATACTTAGTTGCAAGTTCCATATACGGCTGTGTATGTGTCGTCTGTTGCTGCACCTCCCAGACTCCTACGAACCCAGAGTCCAGTTAATTTACCTTAACTTTACTACCTGAGCAAAGTTAAGGTAAATACATTGCCATAACACACCACTACCAAAAAGGGTACTACACGTAAAGTGAGTAGGGTGAGTGGGTGTTACTAAGGGTTACACAGAAAAATCTGGCGAGCGCAGGTGTTAGTGGGTGTTACCCTGGTATTACCCAATCCCAGTGATATTATACCCTAATTATACCCATTGTATTACAGTGGTATATTGTTACAAAATTTGGCGAGACAAGTAAGTGTCACTCAGGGTTATACTTGTGTTTATTGATGATGTGACAAAAGACAGAAGCAGCCGGATGAATTCTGAAGTGTACAGGGATATACTTTCTGCTCAGATTCAGCCAAGCGCAGCAAAGTTGATTGGATGGCGCTTCACAGTACAGATGGACAATGATCCAAAACATACTGCAAAAGCAACCCAGGAGTGAATATTGAAGAAGTGGAATATTCTGCAATGGCTGAGTCAATCACCAGATAACCCAATCGAGCATGCATTTCACTTGCTCAAGACAAAACTTAAGGCAGAAAGACCCACAAACAAGCAACAACTGAAGACAGCTGCAGTAAAGGCCTGGCAAAGCATCACAAAGGAGGAAACCCAGCATTTGGTGATGTCCATGGGTTCCAGACTTCAGGCAGTCATTGCCTGCAAAGGATTCTCAACAAAATATTGAAAAGTAACATTTTACTTAGGGTTATGTTTATTTGTCCAATTACTTTTGAGCCCCTGAAATGAGGAGCGTTTGTATAAAAATAGCTACAATTCCTACATGTTTAATCATATATTTTTGTTCAACCCCTTGAATTAAACCTTAAAGTCTGCACTTCAACTCCGTTGTAGTTGTTTCATTTCAAATCCAATGTGGTGACATGCAGAGCCCAAATCATGAAGATTGTGTCACTGTCCAAATATTTCTGGGCCTAACTGTAGGTGTGCCAAGGCACCTACTGTATATGTGGCATCATATTCAAAAAGACTTGAGGCTGTAATTGCTGTCAAAGGTGCATCAACAAAGTACTGAGCAAAGGCTGTGAATACTTATGTACATGTGATTTCTAATTTTTTTATTTTTAATAAATTTGCAAAAATCTCAAAAAACTTTGACATTGTCATTATGGGGTATTGTGTGTAGAATTTTGAGGAAAAAAATGAATTTAATCCATTTTGGAATAAAGCTGTAACATAAAATGTGGAAAAAGTGAAGCGCTGTGAATACTTTCTGGATGCACTGTACACTACACACACACACACACACACACACACACACACACACAGAGTGGTGTGAAAAAGTGTTTTCCCCCTTCCTGATTTCTCATTTTTTTTGTATGTTTGTCACACTTAAATGTTTCAGATCAAACTAATTTAAATATTAGACAAAGATAACAAGTAAACACAATATGCAGTTTTTAAATGAAGGTGTTTATGATTAAGGGGAAAAAAATACAAACCTACATGGCCCTGTGTAAAAAAGTGATTGCCC
Organism: Pholidichthys leucotaenia; assembly: GCA_020510985.1. NCBI lineage: Eukaryota > Metazoa > Chordata > Actinopteri > Cichliformes > Pholidichthyidae > Pholidichthys > Pholidichthys leucotaenia. The sequence goes on along the minus strand of CM035843.1, from coordinate 74,943,160 downwards.
CCTAAACCTAACAACTGGTTGGGCCACCCTTAGCAGCAACAACTGCAATCAAGCGTTTGCAAAAACTGGCAATGAGTCTTTTACAGTGCTGTTGAGGAATTTTGGCCCACTCATCTTTGCAGAATTGCTGTAATTCAGCCACATTGGAGGGTTTTCAAGCATGAACTGCCTTTTTAACCTCTTGCACTCCGGTGTACCGCAGACGGTCATGTCTCTGCGCCCTAGTGCGCACTGAAAAAAAAAAAGGCTGCATTTCCGTTCTTCCACTACAGACACAGCCGCGAACAGAAAGCCAAAGGAGTGCTTTGATTGGTTTAGATGTGATTGACCTCTCATTCGACTAATAAAAGCTTTGAATTGGGTTTCTGAAACCTTGAAGAACCAATGACTGAAAACCTAGCAAGAAGGACCCGCCTACCAACGGCTGCAAATACAGCGAGCCAATTGAAGCACAGAAGTTCGAAAGCGTGCGTCCCTCGCCTAAAATCTGTTTTGTGTAAGCCGCTGGGTGACACACACGCATTCGCCAGTCTTTTTTTCTTACTACTGTTCTTATTTGTTTTGAAAAATCGTTCGCCAAAACCGCAATCATGGAAGCGCAAATCCGCAATAGTGGAATTATGGTTTGACCGGGTCGCGTGACCAGAACCACGAGTCCATAACAAGCGGACCAGCATCATGTTCGTCTGACAATGAGGAAGAGAAGTTCGCCAGCGACAAGCTAAATTATTCTTTATCCCTGAAAACTGTAATCAAAATGACTTTTGACCGATCGGTAAATTACAACTGTGCGTCATCGCAACATGACGGACCCGGACCGCTCCGGTCCAGTCCGGACGGCGCACGGACTGGATACGGTCTGTGCGCCGCGTCCGGACCGTGAACGCCCCCCCCCCCCGCTACTCTTCTGTAGCGGATTGCAGATATTATTGCAGATATTTTAGTACAACTGTGTGTAGTAGACTGCGGCACATGGCCGCGGTCAGTCATGTGTCGATGGAAGATGTCTGTCCTCTGTAGTGGGGGCGGGGGGGGAGAGTTGTTATCTTCTACATTACAGATATTTTAGTATAATTTTTATTGCACTGTAGGTTATTTTTTTCTTGTAAAAAAAAGCCACACATTTTTAACGTGGCATGCTTCTTTGTGTGTGGGGGCTTGTTTGTTCATTCATTCATTCATGAATGAATAAATAACCCCCCCCCCCACACACACACAGCCCTTCACCTTTCATTAGAGCCCAAGATGAAGCTTCTATATTGAATCATTCAAAAGTTAGACGCTTTTCCAAACTGTGCCATTTGGCACAATTTGGCACAGTTCAAAAACGCCTGGGAACAACCTAAGAAAAAAGCTGTGTAATATATTCATTTTTTGCGGTATTGTTACACAATTTTGACCTCAGCTGGATAACACTTGGTTCTACATTTCTGTTGCATTTTCCAGCCCGGATCTGACAGCTGTGTGTCATTTGCAAGCATTTGTATCCAAAAAAACACCCAGGCGAAATTTATTTTCTTCAAGTTCAGTATGTTTAGATGACTGTTACTCAGTGGCAGGAGCACTTAGAGAGATTATGACTGTTTTGCCAAAAAATTCAAAGTGTTTTCTTTTAAATGAGACCAATCCCATGAAGATGCTGCAAAGGGTTGAAGAACAGCTTTTGATTTACTTTGGGTACGTTATTTTTAGGCGTTTTTAGGGAAATTGAACAGCGTGCAAGGGGTTAAGGTCATGCCGCAGCATTTCAATCAGATTCAGGTCAGGACTTTGACTAGGCCACTCCAAAGTCTTCATTTTGCTTTTCTTAAGCCATTCAGAGGTGGACTTGCTGGTGTGTTTTGGATCATTGTCCTGCTGCAAAAGCCAAGTGCGCATCAGCTTGAGGTCATGAACAGATGGCCAGATATTCTCCTTCAGGTTTTTCTGGTAGACAGCAGAATTCATGGTTCCATTTTCCACAGCAAGTCTTCCAAGTCCTGAAGCAGCAAAACAGCCACAGACTATCACACTACCACCACCATATTTTACTGTTGATATAATGCTTTTGTTCTGAAATGCTGTGTTACTTTTACGCCAGATGTAATGGGACACACACCTTCCAAAAAGTTAAACTTTTGTCTCGCCAGTCCACAGAGTATTTTCCCAAAAGTCTTGGGGTTCACCAAGATGTTTTCTGGCAAAACTGAGACGAGCCTTTATGTTCTTTTTGCTCAGCAGTGGTTTTCGTCTTGGAACTCTGCCATGCAGGCCATTTTTGCCCAGTCTCTTTCTTATGGTGGAGTCATGAACACTGACCTTAACTGAGGCAAGTGAGGCCTGCAGTTCTTTGGATGTTGTTGTGGGGTCTTTTGTGACCTCTTGGATGAGTTGTCGCTGCGCTCTTAGGGTAATTTTGGATGACTGGGAAGGTTCACCACTGTTCCATGTTTTTGCCATTTGTGGATAATGGCTCTCACTGTGGTTCACTGGAGTCCCAAAGCTTTAGAAATGGCTAGAAAATTGAACTCAGCTTTCAAACATGTGATAAACCACAGTTAATTTATGTCTTAACGGGGGGGGGGGGGGGGGAGGTCACTTTTTCACACAGGGCCATGAAGGTTTGGATTTTTTTTTTACCCTTAATAATAAACACCTTCAATTAAAAACTGCATTTTGTGTTAATTTGTGTTATCTTTGTCTAATATTTAAATTTGTTTGATGATCTGAAACATTTAAGTGTGACAAACATACAAAAAAAGAGAAATCAGGAAGGGGGCAAACACTTTTTCACACCACTCTGTGTGTGTGTGTGCGTGCGTGTGCGTGCACCACAGATCTGTTGAAGCTGTTGTGGTCTCTGGGGTGTTGGACCAGATCGGGTGTCGAGATTTAAGTCTTGCTCTTGGATGGTAAACAATGTCCTCGGGGACTGGCAGTGCTGGATTGTCTTGGATCTTCTGAAGTAGCTTGGATGTAGCAACCTCTCTGCGGATGTCTGGGGGAGCAATGTTACTCAGCACTGGAAGCCAGTCTGTCTTGGCACAGCAAACTGCACCGCTGATGGTCCTCATTGTGTTGTTTAGTTGGACATCAATGAGATTGGTATGTGCAGTTTCTCCGTATTGGGCAGCAGTACTCTGCCACTGAATAACAGAGTGCCAGTGCTGTTGAGTGGAGTGTCTTTGCCTTTGTGCCCCAGGTTGTACCTGCAAGCATATGGAGGAGGTTGTTTCTGGTTCTCAATTTGATGGCTACCTTCTGTAGATGAGGTTTATATGTCAGGGTGCAGTCAAGAGTGACACCAAGATATTTGGGCTGAGGTCGTGATTCAAGTGATTTCCGTTAAGATTAATGTCTAGTTCTTGTTGTCTTCTTGCATTGTGTAGATGAAATACACCTGACACTGTTTTGACAGTGCTCGGCTGAAGACGCCAGCACTTGCAATATTCATTCATTTTGGCCATGCCGTTACTTAAGGCAGAGTTGAGTTATGCAAAGACTTTTGCTTGGGTAGCAAGGCAGATGTTGTTGGCATAGATGAACTTTCGTGATATTATAGTTGGGAGATCATTGATGTACAGATTGAACAGGATGGGTGCCAGGACTGAACCTTGTGGAAGCCCATTTTTCTGTCTTCTCCAAGGGCTGGTGGAATCTCCAAGGTGAACACGAAACCGACATTGTTGCAGCAGTAGATCAAGTGTGTTTACAACCCAGCATGGAAGGACCTTGGATATTTTTACTAGTAGGCCTTTATGCCAGACTGTGTCGTATGCTCTAACAATGCTCGTAAGATCTAACAAGACCACCCCAGTCTTTAAGCGCTGCTGGTATCCATTTTCAGTGTAGGTGGTGAGAGCTAGTACTTGATCTTGTGTACTTCTGCCAGGGCGGAAGCCAGCTTGTTCAATATTTAATATTTCCTCCAATATTGGCTTGATGCGGTGAAGGATGATCCTTTTGAGCAGGTTATAGCAGGTGATAAATGTCTTAGAGGAAACCCTTAAATTTGTCAAACTAGACTTGAAGAAAAAAATGGCTTCATAATCTTTGGTACAATTTTGACAAAGAGGAAAAACTGCCTTTGTTATTACCACTGATTATGAGTTCTTCTCTTTGTTTAAGTTTGCAGCATAAGGAGGTGGTTTTAGAGGTTAAGAACCGTGTGTGAGCATGTGGGTGTGTGGGGTTGTTTACAAGAGAGCAGTGGAAACTTTTGAGGGTCATGTGACAAGTTTGCCATCTCTTATCTGCTAGGAATGTTCACGTTAATCCTTTTATCCTCAAAAAGAGAGAAGGAGAGGCAAAGGGACAGAGTGAGGATGGAAAAATGAGAGTGAAAGACAGAAAGAGAAAGGGCGAGAGACGGTGCTAAATCCTATCGTGCTTTTTTTATACTCCGAGACAGAGTGACTAGATAGATGTTTGTGAGAGAATGGAAATGAGATGGAAGGGAGGATGAAAGAGCAAAAACACTATTTATGCACGGAAAACAATTACATGCAAAACAGGATAGTCGGGTAGGGAGAAAAGTAAAAGGAATACCTGGAGGACAGGAAAAAAACAAATGAAAAAGCAGGAATAACTGTTGCAAATCCAAGTGCAGGACACAGTGACCTTACACACAACTGACTAGGTAATGCCTGTGTGTCACGCTGACATGGGAAGTGACAGAGGCATTCATTAGCACCAATGGTCTTCCATTATAGCCCCCAAAAAAGACATTCAAGGTCAAATTACACTCCTAACTATTGGGGTTACGGTGACTTTTCTGAGCTAATGTGGCAGTGTGCATGTGATCCTGTGAGATAAAAGGCCACGGATCTATTAGCACAGCAATTTGCTCTCAAACTTTTTGCTTACTTAGACCTGCTGGGCCTGTGATTTATAAAGTGACAGAGATCATGGTGACCTGCTTAGAGCCTAATGCATCTCAACACCTTCAGCTGTTTCTCCCCTTTGTCTGATCTCAAGGTGTCAACAAGATACTCGAAGATATTAAAGCAGTTATAAAAAGAATGAATCAGCATGAGGAGATGAGAGGATTGTTACTACACTTTTCCAAATATCACCTGGCACTAACCTGTTCAGGAAGCCTGGGAAGGAGAGACGGACGGGGTAACCATAACGGATCGTGCGCACCATCTCAAGCACCCCAATGTACTGCAGCTGGGTCGACACATGGAAGCTGTCAAAGCTGTCCGGCTGACACGTGGTGTTGGGGCGCACACACTCCACGAAGTGCGGCGTGCAAGACTGCAGCTTGCTCATCAGCTCTGACAATGAGTTCTGAAAGAGAGAAAAGGAGACATTCACAAAAGATATAACAAGCCTCTGCTTACACAAATTAACCTTTGTAACAGTATGGGCAAGATAAACCCAGTGGCTGTTTTGGTAAACATACAGTTCCACGACAAAAACAGTGTGTAGCCAACTTCAATCTGGCTTATCTTCCCTTCAAGGTTGTCTCCTGGTCCGAATTATGACAGTTTTCAGGAAGTGCTTGGCTGTGCATCTGCCACATAAGCAGGATGTTTCCCTGTCTTTCAAAATGGCTTCCTGCTAAAGCCCCAGTAGGCCAAGAATTCACAAAACACAAACTGCTAGCCTCCTACTGTTGTGCAAATGCACACCTGCTTGGCACTGGGGTGGTCACAGATTTCTTTATTGTCCAACAAGGCGACACAGTTGTAAATTTTCAGGGGGACAGGTAAACCGTAATGCCATCAACGAAGATTAATTGTCCTATTATGACGGTCTTCTTCTTTTGGCTGCTCCGTTTAGAGGTCACCACAGCAGATCATCTGCCTCCATCTCACCCTATCCCTTGCATCTTCCTCTGTAACACCAACCCTTTCCATGTCCTCCTTCACTACATCCATGAATCTTCTCTGTGGTCTTCTTCTTTTCCTCCTGCCTGGCAGCTCCGTCTTCAACATCCTTGGTCCAATATATCCACTATCGTCCTCTGTACATGTCCAAACCATCTCAGCCTTGCCTTTCTTACTTTGTCTCCAAACCGCTCAACCTGAGCTGTCCCTCTGATATACTCATTTCTAATCTTGTCCTTCCTAGTCACTCCCAATGAAAATCTTAGCATCTTCAACTCTACCACCTCCAGTGCTAGCTCCTGTCTTTTTGTCAGCACCACCGTCTCCAAACCATACATCATACCATCTCACTACCATCTTGTAAATCTTCCCTTTCACTCTTGCTGCTACCCTTCTGTCACAAATCACCCCTGACACTCATCCCCACCCACTCCACCCTGCCTGCACTCTCTTCTTCACCTCTCTTGTCCATTTTCCATTGCTTTGGATGGTTGACCCCAGATATTTAAACTTATCTCCTTTCATTACCTCTACTCCTTCCATCTTCACTGTTACACCTGCCTCCCTCTCATTCACACTCATGTATTCTGTCTTGCTTCTACTGACTTTAATTCGTCTTCTCTCCAGAGCATACCTCCACCTCTCCAGGTTCTCTTCCACCTGCTCCCTACTCTCACAACAGCTCACAATGTCATCTGCAAACATCATAGTTGGCAAACTACGCCATATACCAGCATGCTTCAGTGTTCTTCAGCATGCTCTTAACTTAGACAAAACTTATCCATAACTGATCTGATGTACGCCAGTGTATTCTCCAAATTTTTCATACGTTTTGCATATGCTACCTAAATTGCCTAGGTGTGACAGGGCCCTTAACTAGCTCTGTGCTACATTACATAAAATGGTTCTGGTTATATTTGTGCCGTGTTAGCTGTAAGCCACAACAGAGGTATCCAGCTAAGGTTAACCATCATCAGCAAGGTTCTGGATTTTCCCAGGGGGTGCTAAATGTGGGATACTGGTATACCACCATACGCGTCAGGGACGTGGGAATGCATGCACAATGTGACGTCATCATGCCATGACTATATTAGGGGACTAATGGCTGGAGACTCGCTCTCTTTGGCGCTCCGCCTCTAGTCTGCTACCTCCTGTACCACACTCCGTATTAGCTTGTTTTTAGCTTGTTGCTACCTGCTCCACGTGTTGACTAGTGTTTCATTAAAGCTAACCCTCAACACAGACAACATGTCTGCTGATCTCTTTTCCCAGACATAATAATGCTGTCAATTTCAAGATTCCAAACTACAAACCTCTCCACTATAACAAAGTTATTATAGTGGAGAGGCCGGGCCTGAAGAACCATTGCTTGGATTGATGGAGTCCTGGACAGCGGTGGAGCTCAAGCTCAGGCAAGTGCTCTCCTTTGTTTTCATTGTTTCAGTTTTGGAGAGATCTTGTCGGGCTCTTGGTGGGGAGAGCCAAGTGCAGCTGTTAGCTGCACCTGAGCTCACCTCACTGGATTCTATTGCTGCTGGTGACCCTGACCCTGTTTCTTAGGCTCTTTTGCTTGAGTTTTCCCCCAGGGTCACCGAAGATTGTCCAGTTCTGTCAGAAATCTCACCACCCGAGATCCCCATGGGTCCAGCTCCTACTGCTGAGGTCGTTGTGAGCACTCCGTCTCAGCCCGGGACCTCAGTGGGTGCTGCTTCCCCTCCGGCTGAGGTCATCGCGGGTGCTCCGTCCCAGTCCGGGACCTCTGTGGGTGCTGCCCCCCTCTGGATGAGGTCTTCGCGGGTGCTCCATCCCAGCTCGGAACCTCCAAGGGTGCTGCTTCCCTGTTGGCTGAGGTCATCGCGGGTACTCTGTCCCAGCCCGGGACCTCCGTGGGTGCAGCTCGTCCTCAGTCCGGGTCTCTGTGGGTGCTGTGTCCGAGCCGGGGACCGTCGTGGGTGCTGCGCCCCAGCCCGATTCCAACATGGGTGCTGCGCCCCAGTGTGGGCCCGCTGTGGCCGTTATGGTCCAGGCTGGGGGCCACCGTGGGTGCAGCTATGGCCCAGTCCGGGTCTACCGCGGGTGCAGCATTGGCCCAGTCCAGGTCCACCGCAGGTGCAGCTCCGTTCCAGTCCGGGGCCACCGCAGGGGCAGCTCCGCTCCAGCCCAGAGCCACTGTGGGTGCTGCAATGTCCCAGTCCAGGACCACCGAGGGTGCTACAGGCCAGTCTGATGCTGTTGTGGTTCTCCCTCCTCTACCTGATGCCGTTGTAGCTCCTCCTCCTCTGACAGATGCCGTCGTGATTCCCCCTCCTCTGCCAGATGCCGTCGTGGTTCCCCCTCCTCTACCAGACGCCGTTGTGGTTCCCCCTCCTCTGCCTGATGCCGCTGTGGTTTCCTCTCCTCTGCCTGACATCGTCGTGGTCCCCCCAACTCCTCTGCCCCTTCCGTCATTGGGCTTCCATGTGGGGCAGCCGCTTCCTGGGCCACCCCTTCTGTTTAGGTGGCTGAAGAACCCGGGCTGACCGCCTGACAGACTGTGCCGTCGGGTTGGGTGGCTCATATTCTCCAGCAGGCCACCCAACTCGTACCACCTCGCCGTTTGTCAGGCCTGGGACTTTGGCCGGCCGCCTAAACTGTTTAGTTCTTTGGCCTAGGGGGCCTAGGGGCCTGGTTTTGTGTGGGTGCGGGTCCTGAGCGGGGTTTGTGTTTTGTTCCCACCTAGCCTGTTCCCCCCACCACCCACCCAGGGTGGTTTATTGCTATATCTTTTTTTGGGGGGGTGGGGGGGCTTTTTCTTTTTTGATGTTACCTTGGGATTTCTGGAATCCACCCCTTAAGGGGGGAAGGGGGCTCTGTCACATGGCTGAGTGCGGTGTCTCTTCTGTATTTTTCCAGTGTTGTTATTTTCCTGTGTCTTGATTTAAGATGTGTTCTTGGTGGTTTGTTGTTCTGCTAGTTTTAATGGCATTAGTATTATTGTTATTTTGTCTGTCTCTGTAATTTAGGATTTATATATTTTGTTTCTTTTGTGACAAGTCTTTACCTCCTCTTTCAGACACTCCCACCCTGTCATCTTCTCCCATGGGCTGTTTCTGTTCCTTAGTCGTCGCAGCTGTAAGCTATTCTGTAATTAGGCCACCGGCCCACTCATGTGATAAGCACTTGCCATCAATTGTTTCATTTTGTTTTCAGCTATTTAAGGACTGTTATTTTGCCGTCTCATTGCCGCAGTCTTATACAAGTTTCGCTTCATCTCCACCAGAGCTCTGTCCCTGCTCTGGTGTGCTGTATCTGTAAGCTTGCTCTCTTGTTTGTATTTTTGTGTTTAGAGCACTGTGTTGGACTTCGTAATAAATTACCACAAACTCACAGTCCAACTTGTGGGTCTTTCTCTCTGCCCCGAGGGGCAATTCATGACAGCTTCTTCTTCCACCAAAGGTAGTAAAGACAGTAGCTCCACTTATCACCTGTGTGCAGTCACCATTGTTGTTGATAATGTGCATGGCTCTTGCTCTTCTTCTGTTTTGTATAGCTGATGAACAAACTGGCGCTGCAGTGCATTTGCTGGGGTGAAACTGTAAATGACGCTTGGTCTAGCAGGCAAAAAAAGAAGCATGTGTCATGACTGCCTCTCCGAGGCAAAGGATTGGACCCAAGCACAGGCTTTCTTTTCCGTGGCATGACTTATTTAACAAAAGAAACTGAACACAAACATGAAACTGAACAAGAACGTGAGTGCATTAGCATGAAGGTCACCATGCCAAAGGCAGCACGCAACCTCTATAAATAAGGAAACAAAAATCAAGAACACCTGTGAACAATCAATAATCAAAGAAATCAAAAGCAGCTGTGAATAATTAACGAAGCAAAAACTCACACCACAAAAACCAGAAGTAAATAAAAGGTGCTGTCAAAACAAAAGCCCAAACCCAAATCATGACAGGAATAAATATAATAACATAACAATGAGAACAATAACCATCAAACCCCAAGCATAACTGTGATCATGATAAACATAATACTAATAAACAGGACTATGATGAACTAAATTAAGACTAAGGTACAGGGAATGACAAGACAGAACTCAAAAGATAATCATGGCAAACAGAAATAAATGACAAATTCAAGAAGCATAAATGGGGACATAATCGTGAAAATAAACACAGTAACTAAATTGAGCTGAGGTGAAGAAAATACAGTGAATAACAAAAATAAAGTGTGAGCACAGTCCCCCAACCATGCTCAGAACCTGACAGAGCCCTTCCTTTAAGGGGTGGATTCCAGACACCCCAAAACAACACCAACAAAAACAAAACCAAAATACCCCCCACAGAGTCCAAAACATGAACAAAACAGTCAGTTGGAGCCAACCAGAGTCCCTGGCCGCAGACCTAAGAGCGTGATGTGTTGGGGCCCAACCAGAGTTCATGAACCCCAAAACCAGAGAGCATGGTCAGTCTGGTAAATGGTAAATGGCATTCACTTATATAGCGCTTTTTCTCATCTCTAGATGCCCAAAGTGCTTTACAGATCCTGCTGTCCACCCATTCAAACACATATTCACACACTGATGGTGGAGGAGCCGCCATACACAGGCGCTAGCCTGACCGACCAGGAGCACTTGGGGGTTCAGTGTCTTGCTCAAGGACACTTCGACATGCAGACTGCAGAGAGAGCAGGAATCAAACCCCTTACCCTCTGATCAGTAGCCAGCCACACTACACCTGTGCGACCGCCAGTGGTCGAACCGAGCCCCTGGGCCACCAGACCAAAGAGCGTGATGCATCGGGTGACCTCTCAGCATCCCTGAGCCACCAAACCATAGAGCGTAATGTGTCGGGTGATCTCCCTGCATCCCTGAGCCACCAAACCATAGGGCGTGATGCATCGGATGGCCTCCCAGCGTCCCTGAGCCACCAAACCATAGGGCATAATGTGTTGGAGGCCTCCCAGCATCCCAGGACCACCAGACCAGAAAACATGATATGTCGGGTGGTCTCACAGAGTCCCTGAGCCACCAAACCGTAGGACATAATGCGTCGGGTGGCCTCCCAACCTCCCAGGGCCACCAGACCAGACAGCATTATGCATAGGGTGGCCTCCCAGAGTCTTTGGACCACCAGACCATTGGACATGATGTGTCGGGTGGCCTCCCAGCGTCCCAGGGCCATCAGACCAGAGAGCATGATGCGTTGGGTGGTCTCCCAGAGTCCCTGGACCACCAGACCATAGAGTGTCATGTGTTGGGTGGCCTCCCAGCGTCGCTGGGTCACCAGACCGTAGACCACGATGTGTTGGGTGGTCTCCCAGCATCCCTGGACCACCAGACCATAGAGCGTAATGTGTCAGGTGGTCTCCCAGAGTCTTTGGACCACCAGACCAAGGAACATATTGTGTCAGGTGGCCTCCCAGTGTCCCTGGGCCACCAGACCATACAGTGTGATGCATTGGGTGGTCTCCCAGCATCCCTGGGCCACCAGACCAAAGAACATGATGTGTCAAATGGTCTCCCAGCATCCCTGGACCACCAGACCATTGAGCATGATGTGTCGGGTGGTCTCCCAGTGTCCCTGGACCACCAGACCATAGAGTGTCATGTGTTGGGTGGTCTCCCAGCATCCCTGGGCCACCAGACCAAGGAACATGATGTGTCAGGTGGTCTGCCAGCATCCCTGGACCACCAGACCATAGAGCGTAATGTGTCAGGTGGTCTCCCAGAGTCTTTGGACCACCAGACCAAGGAACATATTGTGTCAGGTGGCCTCCCAGTGTCCCTGGGCCACCAGACCATACAGCGTGATGCGTCAGGTGGTCTCCCAGCATCCCTGGGCCACCAGACCAAAGAACATGATGTGTCAAATGGTCTCCCAGCATCCCTGGACCACCAGACCATTGAGCATGATGTGTCAGGTGGTCTCCCAGAGTCCTTGGACCACCAGACCATACAGTGTGATGTGTCGGGTGGTCTCCCAGCATCCCTGGGCCACCAAACTGTAGAGTGTGATGTGTCAGGTGGTCTCCCAGCATCCCTGGACCACCAGACCATGGAACCTGATGCGTTGGGTGGCCTCCCAGTGTCCCTGGGCCACCAGACCGTAGAGCGAGATGTGCCAGGTGGTCTCCTAGCATCCCTGGACCACCAGACCATGGAGTGTGATGTGTTGGGTGGCCTCCCAGCGTCTCTAGGCCACCAGACCAAAGAGTATGATGCGTTGGGTGGTCTCCCAGAGTCTTTGGACCACCAGACCAAGGAGAGTGGTGATGGAGGTACACTGGCCTCAGAAACACATGATGCTGGAGGGTGCACCTTGCCGATTGCAGGAGCTGGAGCGTACCCCTCGTGGAGATCCGGAAAATGCTCCTCACAGAGATCATAAGTTGGTGCGTGCTCCTGGTGGAGATCGGGAGCTGGTGCATGCTCCTCGTGGAGATCAGGAGCTGACGCATGCTTCTCGTGGACAGCTGTAGCTGTAGCGTGCACCTCAGAGACAGCAGGGGTTTGGTCATCCCAAACGCAGCCACCTCGTATGGGGAGGAAGAAACACAGGTAGATGTCATGTCCAAATCACCACTATCAGCAGAAGAGATTGGCGGGGGAGAACTCACAAGCAGATTGGTGCTGCAACTGGGCCTCCCCACCAGGAGCAAGACAAGACCTCTCTATTTTAGATGGTAACGAGAAAATTGGGACTTGCCTTAGCTCCTACACTTCCGCTGGCGAGGACCCTCGAGATTCTGCTGCTGGAGAGGTGACCTCCACCTCTGGGGATGCTGGAGGGGTGGCAGACGAGGTGCTCTGACGTGTAGTGGCAGGCAGGGGCACGAGTGTAGCAGATGTAGGAGCTGGCATTGCAGGTGTGATGGCTGGCGAAACTGCAGCTGCCATGGGGGCCGGCGATGAAGAGCACTTCACACCCAATGAGCTCCACAGCGTAGGAATGGATGCTGAAGAACGGCGTGGAGGTGTAGATGCTGGCCCATAGTGTTGTGGGTGAGGCGCCAGAGCCAGGGGAGGCTTCCTTGTTGGCTCAGATTCTGGTGCTCCCAACAAGTCTCTCCTCAACCTGTGGTGTGGCTGTAGGGTTGGAGGAAGGCTGCCTGCGGTTGGAGGGTAAAGAGACGGGAATGGTGTTGGAGTCAGGGGACATTGTCTTGTTGGCACAGACTCCAGCTCTCCCGATGAACCTCCACACAGCAGGGCCACATACTCCCAGAGGAGCCAAGGCTTATAATCCAACAGCAGTTCGAACTCCGCTAGCAAAACCTGCCGGCGCTCCTCCAGCTCCTTGGGAGTAGCGGCACATGAGGGCGCAGACGCTGCAAACTCGGTCCGGCAAACAGCAGGATCCTCCAGTGCTGGGGTGGCAGCAGGCAAAGGAGAGCCTGGTGGCGTTGGGGAGGGAGCCGGTAGTGGCACAGTAACAGGTGAAGTGGAGGATGGGAGGGGCCTGACGGTGAGCAGGAAGGTCCGCATCCTCAGGGAAATCATCCGAAGCACCTCCGGTCTGCTCGCGGCAATCCTTCAAGCCTCCTCCAAAGCCACGGGTTTCCACTCCTCCACCAAGTCCAAGACAAGCTCCCCTAGCTCTCCCTGTCCAGCCAAACCTGCTGGGTCCAAGTCTGATGGCAACCTTCAGTCTCTCTCCGAGGCAAAGGACTGGACCCATGCACAGGCTTTCTTTTCTGTGGCATGATTTATTTAACAAAAGCAAATAGACGTAAACATGAAACTGAGCAAGAACGTGAGTGAGTTAGCGTGAAGGTCGCCATGCTGAAGGCAGCATGCAATCTCTATAAATAAGGAAACAAAAATCAAGAACACCCATGAACAATCAATAAGGAAATCAAAAGCAGCTGCGAATAATTAACGAAGCAAAAACTCATAACGCAAAATCCGGAAGTAAACAAAAGGCGCTGTCAAAACAAAAGCCCAAACCCAAATCATGACAGGAATAAATATGATAACATAACCCTGAGAACAATAATCATCAAACCCCAAGCATAACTGTGATCATGATAAACATAATACTAATAAACATGACTATGACTAACTAAGACTAGGGTTAGGGGAATGACAAGACAGAACTCAAAAGATAATCATGGCAAACAGAAATAAATGGCAAATTCAAGGGAACATAAATGGGGACATGATCATGAAAATAAACACAATAACCAAACTAAGCTGAGGTAAAGAAAACACAGTGAATAACAAAAATAAACTTAAAGCGTGAGCATAGTCCCCCAACCATGCTCAGAACCTGACAGCATGTATACAGCCGTGAATACACCGGCCTGTCCAAAGTGTACACGCATCTTGTACCGGAGTGGTGGCTCAGTTGGTAGAGCATCCACCCCACACCCGGGAGGCAGGGGTTCAAATCCCGGCCGGGTCATGCCGAAGACCATATAAAAGTGGAACTTCCTGCCGTCCAGCTTGGTGCTCAGCAATAATGGAATGGAGGAGGGAAATCTGTGGAGGCGCCTTGCATGGCAGTGGCCCTCTGATTCTACACTTGGGGTGTGTGTGATTAACACTGTAGATAGGTAAAACACAATCTCGTTCTACTGTACATGATTGGTTGTACGGTTGAATGACAATAAAGGGTGATTTAATTTAATTTTCATCTCAGTGCACTAGAGCAGAGGTGGAGCATAAACAAGGCTTTATGTGATAACACGCACAGTGATTTTTATTCTTGGTGGAAGCTAGACATCTTTGGAGAAGTTGCTAAACTGCTCCTGCAAGTGGCTAGAATAAGATGTCCACAGAACTTTAAAGTGAGAGCAGCACTGGAGAAGGTCCAGAGTCATTAAAACATCTTTGAAGTTTAGATCAACCAAATTTAAATCAGTTGTGGTCTTTCAGTAACCATTATTATGATGGAACCTGGAAATCTTAAACCAAAGCTTATGGTGAGCATTTCAAATGTCAGCATAAGATCTCTTGTCTTGCTCTTAATTTAAGAGGTAAAGAGGCCGGAGTGACAAAATGTGTTTGTGGCAAAGTCTGAATTTCTGGGTGTGTGTTTCTGCCTCTGGAGGAAGCAAAAACACAAAGAGCTCTTTGCTGTTTCCAAGGGTGTGCGAGTGTGAGGGAGCTTTTCTTCAAATCCAGAATTCAAAGATGCTGCATTCAAGGTCACATACACATAAACACGTACATCTGGTTTTCTGCCGTTCGTCAAATTGACGTCATTCTCTGCACTGTGCTTCCAGTTAGGATCCAATGCACAGTACCTCACCCCTCATCTTAGGATGCCACTGCCAGCAAAACACAGGCATGCACGCACACAAGTACGTGCGCACAGAACACAGTGGTTTTTGTCCATTGTTCATTCATTCATGTGGAGGGCTTCATGTTTGGCTTGGTACAGCATCATTCTTCGGCCCACTTTCTCCCTTCCTGCCATTCCCAGAGAGACCCGTCGACCACAAGTCCACAACTCCAATTGTGGAGCACACTGGTTTCATTCAAGAGAAAGGCACTGCTTCACTGAACCATATTTCAGACCTCTTGCGTCACTGAACTCCTATAACTGAATGTTATTGTTGCTTTTTATAGTTATGAAATCACAGCACTCGACTTTGAATAGGACTTATGATTGCATTGTTGTGAGGGGCATGGACCCAACAATTGTTTAAGATGGTTGACTAAAGGTCAACAGATCCCAGTTTCAACATGTTTGTACTACAGTGGGTCTAGTATGTTCTTTATTTTTATTATACTGTATATAAGCAACAGTAACATGAATGGATGGATGGATATACTTCACCACCACGGGCAAAACCAAAGAGCTGTCAAAGGACATCAGAAACAAAACTGAAGACCAGCACAAGGCTGGAATGGGCTACAAGACCATCAGCAAGAAGCTTGATGAGAGAGAGAGAGAGACCACTGCTGGTGCAATAATTTGAAAATTAAAGAACGATAAGATAGCAGTCAATCACCCTCGCTCTGGAGCTCCATGCAAGATCACACCTCGTGGGGTAAGGATGATTATGAGAAAGGTGAGGGATCAGTCCAGAATTACACAGGAGGAGCTTGTTAATGACCTCAAGGGAGTTGGGACCACGATCACCAAGAAAACCGTTAGTAACACACTTCGCCATAATGGATTGAGATCCTACAGTGCTCGTAAGATCCTCCTGCTCATGAACAGACATGTACAGGCTGGTTTGAAGTTTGTCAGTGAACACCTGAATGATTCAGAGAAGGCTTGGGAGAATGTGGTATGGTCGGATGAGACCAAAATTGAGCTCTCTGGCATCAACTCAACTCGCCGTGTATGGAGGTAGAGAAATGCTGAATGTGACCGCAAGAACACCATCCCCACTGTCAGACATGGAGGTAGAAACATTCTGCTTTGGGGCTGTTTCTCTGCTAAGGGTACAGGAAGGATTAATTCTGTTTAACGTAGCCCTAGCCACTGCCACCCTTCTGGGATGTGGGTGGGCCTATTCACAGATCCTGGCATTTGAAGGAGAAGGAAAAGTGAAAAGATTTTGACACAAAATTGTAAGACAATGAAAGAGGTTTTTTTTTTGTAGAAAAAAGGGCATAAGATAACATTCTAGACAATGCAGATTTATAGGGGAGCTATGTCGATTTATTTTTTTAGATAAATCTGCAATGTTTAATTCATAAATGTGAAACTTTTTTTTCTTGTTCCTTATATCGCCTTTACACAGGGGTGAAGATCGTTTAGTGATCGTTGAATGATGAAAAAATGGCCAGACCTCTTAACAATCTTTCAATGGTCTCTCAGTGATCGCCAAGATTTCTCAATGATCTTCAATGATCTCCACAGTCACCAAGGTTTTAACTCAGTCCAAAACAATCTCTCAATGATCACCAAAGAGAAGTGATCACTCAACAATCTTTCAAGAAGCATTCAAAGAGTGCTCAACGATCTCATTAATCTCTCAATGATCTCTCTATGATCGTTCAATAAACGCCAGATTTTTCCATCCAGAAGGTATAGATGGCTGAGTGATCAGTAAGGGATCCCTGAGTGTTTCATGAAAGATCAGTAGAAGCCACTGAAAAAAGCCCAGTATATATATCTCTCTTTGGTTGCCCAAGAAACTCTCAGTGAAAGCAATCATCACTCGATCTCTCCTGGTCTCTCAATGATCTCTCAAGGATCTTTCAAAGATCTCTATAGATTGCCATGAAATTTGCCAAAACTTCTCCCAAACATTTACATAGAAACTGCTTTATCAAGGCTTTAGGAGATTGTTGAGAGATTGGGCCAGTTTTTGATCTTCCAATGTCCAAAGATCTCAATCTGTCAGGGGCCTTAGCAAATGGGCTCAGATAGAGGAATAAGGACTTGAACACTGATTTCATGAAATAACATGAATAATTCACTAAAACTACAACACTTGTAGTGAATTAATCAGCAGTTAAACAAAGTGTATGACCAAATGTACTTCAGTAAAAATACATTTTGTTTACCAAAGTGCTGAAAAATAATGAAGTCTTCTGAAATAAAACTCTGAAGCACAATTTTATGAAAAAAAAAATTACATGAAAAGATATACTTGAGTAAATACAAATAGCTACTACCCACTTCAGGTGACAGAAAGTTAAACAGCAGGTTTTTAGATAGAGTTCCCATATTACTTTCTTTACAACCTCTATATACAGTAAAAGTATGGTGCTGGAAATGACCTGAATACTGTAAGTACTGTATTTCCACTTTAATGTCAGGAATCACCTAAATTATTGAAAGTGGCAAAAAAAAAAGAAAATTATATTAAACAAAAATAAGGAAAGTGTAGCTTGAACAGATTGATCGCTATGAAAGAATAGATAATATATTTCTTGCATCAACAATCAGAAGAATGCAAATGCCACAAATTCTGCAAACAACATGTCTGTTTTAAAATTATCCCTATCAAGGTTATGTATGCTGCCGCCAAGGAGGCTGTTTTTGGTCTGTTTTGGTTTTCTAGCGGGATACTTTATTTAATAAAAATGCATGTACTTATTTTATTTATTTTCCAGAAAATTTCCAAAAAAGGTGCCTTGGTTTTAAGCACCTCTATCACGGAAGATCTTGCTAAACTGGACCAGTTCTGCAAAATCTGGCGCCTAAAACCAAGCCCAGCAAAAACCGTCTCCAGTGTATTTCATCTCCACAATGCAAAAGTTGCCAGAGAACTAAACATCCACCTGAGCGGACTCAAGCTTAAGCATACCCCAAATCCAACTTATCTTGGAGTGACCCTTGATAGGACCTTATCCTTCAAGGAACATCTAAAGGGGACGGCTGCTAAGGTGAAAGTACGAAACAACCTGCTGTGCAAGCTCGCTGGTGCAAAATGGGGGGCGGCAGTCTCCACCCTGCGCACCTCAGCACTGGCCCTTTCATACTCTGTAGCAGAATATTGTGCCCCTGTCTGGTCCAGGTCATCTTACACACACCATGTAGACACCCAGCTCAACTCAACCATGAGAACTATAACTGGAACAATCCGCTCAACACCACTCCCCTGGCTCTCTGTACTGTCAAACATAGCCCCTCCACACATCCGGCGAGCAGCATTAACTCAAAGGATGCTCCAAAAAGTTAAAGATTCTCCTCACTTACCAATCCATGCAGATATCTACACCCCACCCACTGCCCGACTTTCATCCAGACGGCCGATTTGGAAAAACCCTCCCCCAGCTGACTTTACCATCCAGACAGCTTGGCAAGAGGAATGGGAGACCAAGGAGGTCCTAAACAAACAGCTGGTGATAAACCCCAACCAACAGGTCCCGGGCACCAACCTCCCAAGGAGACAGTGGTCTACACTCAATCGCTTCAGGACTGGACATGGCCCCTGCTTGGCCAGCCTTCACAGATGGGGCAGTAGCCCTAGCCCACTGTGCGCATGTGGAGAGGAGCAAACTATGGAACACATCATAGAGGCTTGCCCGCTCCAAAGACTGGAAGGAGGATTACACACCCTCCATACAGCAAACCAGGAGGCAACTGCTTGGCTTAAGGACTTTGCATTCGCTAAATAAATAAGCACCTCTATGTAAGAATTTACCTAAAAATAATGTTTCCCAAAATGATTTTGATGGCACACCAACTTTTGACCTTTGGTGTGGTGTTAGTTGGCTGCTAAAGTAGTGCTGTACGATTGGCTAATGGCACTCAGGCTGTAAAACGTACAAGATGTAGTCTTTTCAAAAGAGGTAAGGTACCTAGTGCTGTTGCAGGTGATGGAGGCCCAGCTGGACTATGGTGATGTGACATTCACCCAGTCACAGGTTGATGCATCATCAACATGATTATGGAAACATTATGTTAAGGTGAAAATTGTATATAGGGTTACTTTAATGCTAAATCATTTTTTTTTAAAAGTCCCATTAACTCCAAAATGGTATTTCTATGCATTTTAATCTTATAAAATACATCCATACCATTAAAAATTAACAACAACATTCACTTCACAAAGAAACACACCGTTTCATTTATCCGTACTTGTGATCAGCCAATTTAAAAATCCTTTACCCAATAAGATTAGATGCTCAGTTAAGGGTTAAGATGAGAGCAGGTGGAAAACTGGCTGTTTCAGACAGGGCTTTATAAAAAAGCTTTTGTGATGAATTTTACAGCAGTAATGGCTTCTTACTCTTTAAAAATATATCTACATATACTATGTCCTTGGGCAAAATAGTCTTGAGAAAATGCACAATATTGGACCTTTAAAAATCTCTCTTTTGACATGGGGTGAAATTTAGAAAACTCACAAGTCTGTCAAAATTGTTATAATGGGAGCCACTACAGCTCATTATGCAGTGAGACAGCATGTACCAGGGATAAATCCCAAATGCAGAAAAAATGATTTTATTCAGCACTGGAAGGTTAAAAACGTCAATTGGTCTTTGAGGAGGAACAGCATGTGCTCTCTTAGTATAAAAGTCATAAAAAAGGGTGCAAAACTCTTTATTGGTACCCTGTGAAAGTTCATGAATGAGGGAAGAATGACAAATAGATTGACCAAATTTATTCTGGATCTGACTCAGATTCAATCTTTTCTTCTTCTTCTTCTCCCTTTAGAGGTCTCCACAGCGGATCATCTGCCACCATCTCACCCTATCCCTTCAGCTTCCTCTGTAACTCCAACCCTCTCCATGTCCTCCTTAACTGCATCCATGAACCTTCTCTATGGACTTCCTCTTTTCTTCCTGCCTGGCAGCTCCATCTTCAACATCCTTTGTCCAATATATCCACTATCCCTCCTCTGCACATGTCCAAACCATCTCAGCCTTGCCTCTCTTACTTTGTCTCCAAACCGCTCAACCTGAGCTGTCCCTCTGATATACTCATTTCTATTCTGTCCCTCCTAGTCAGTCCCAATAAGGATCTTAGCATCTTCAACTCCGCCACCTCCAGCTCCATCTCCTGTGTTTTTCTCAGCGCCACTGTCTCCAAACTATACATCCCAGCAGGTCTTGTATACCTTCCCTTTCACTCTATTCAATCCTTCTGTCACAGATCACCCCTGACACTTGTCTCCACTCACTACACCCTGCCTCCACTCTCTTCTTCACCTCTCTTGCGCACTGTCCATTGTTTTGGATGGTCGACCCCAGGTATTTAAACTCATCTACCTACTCACCTGACCCAGATTTTATTTTAGCATTTATAACTGAGTGGGCCTTGGCAAAGGTATTTGCTCTCTGGGGATTTCTTGTTTTCCAGCAGAAACACTTCTTACCCTCAACTGGACAGCCACCGTGATGGGGCCGCATCGCTCCAGCCGCTGCAGGAAGGAGCTCGAGCCTTTTTTCTTTAAGATCTGTTAATGGGAAGAAACATCAGAAAATAGGACATTTTACTTCAAAAACTCACATTATTTACATACAATAAGAAAATCAAATCCGTGGCCTTGAGTGCAGATCAAAACATGGTGATAACTGAGAAACTATTAAAACAATAGGCACATCACACAGTCCACCTGGTCGGGTGCTGGATCCCCAAAAAAGCATAGCAGGAAAATCTGCTGACATTCTGTCTGTCAACAGACAGAAGTCTGGTGGCTCCAAACATTACTGTTCAATAAAGTTATTTAATGAGAACTTCTTGGTGTGTGGATCTTTTTTGATTTTTCTAATATTAGCATACAAGTCATGGACATTGTGTAGGGACAACTTTAATCCCTTTGGAGGACTCACTCACAACCATGACTTTTAATGCTTTAAAGGTCAGCAACACTGATGGCATTTACCAAGTTATAGTCTTGTGTTTACAGTCTTACATGCAGTGCAGCAACATTACCTAACGTTACCGTATAAGGCTGCACGGACAGCTCAGGGAGGTGAAAGGGGTCTTATGTAAGCCTTTGCTCTAGATGGCTAATGAGCGACAGAGACAGCCAAGAGAACTTCCTGCAGGTTACACAACCGGCGAGCCTGTTCTCTCACACATATGTGCACCACTATAGTGTATGTTCCAACACATTAAGGGAAAGCAAAGGGAGCCACAAAGGAGGGGGTGCATCACATGTATATAAACAATAGTGCTAGCAGTGGCGCCCTTTATGTTTTAATGACAGCATGCTACGAGAAAAGTGTATATGCAGCCTGACTTTATGGTGCATGTGTATGCATTCTTGACGGTTTTTATTTCTCACACCGCTGTACAAACAAACCCCATTCCCAGAGGTTTATATATAGCTGTGTGTGGTGGGAAGGAGCTAAAATTAGAACAGCTTTTTTCCCTAAAATACTACCCGTTTTTTCCATTGATGGTTGAAGAAAACAGATTAGGACTGACAGCACAGTCACTTTCTCAACATATTTTTAGTATTTGGGGCACATCTATCATATCGGCTGCTTAGATAAACACTCGACTCGAGGTAGCGTACCTTGGTGAGATCATGGTACCTCCGGGGCTGTTGGGGGACAGAATTGGCACTGATGAGGGAGACTGACGGCATCCTGTGGAGTAATAAGGCAGCCTTAGGACCCCTCAGCCCTATGCGGCCCTGGGCTGCTGGCACCAGAGAACCAGTCTGAGTCAGCTTGGACTGGAAGAGCTGCTGCAGTAACACACTCTCACTGGCTGCTGGGCACAAAGCACATACATGCAGAGAGGAAGGGGAAAAAAAAAACAAGAATAAGGGTGAAAGAAAGCAACAGCACTGGTCGAAAGAAGGGGGTGGAGGAGAATAGAGACAGCAATAATCAACAGGATAAGAAAGAAAGAAAGAAAGAAAGAAAGCAAGAAAGCATTGTTGGGGGGACATAAGGAAGAGAAGACGGATCAGAGGAGGAGTGAACGTGGGTAAGATACATAAAATCAGGCTGCATATAAACAATCAGTCAGGCAACAAGAGGGGGTGGACCGTGCCAGCAACACGTGGAGTGGTCCACGGCAATAATGGGCCCATTCAGAAAGCTAAACAACATGCGTGTGAATGTGGGTGTGCGCCTCCTAATCTGAAAGGCTGAGAAGCGGAGAGAGAATGTGTGTGTGGGTAACGGATGATAGCAGGTAGGCTCGCCAGGCAAACAAAAACAACAAGTCTAAAACTCATTAAGGACTTAATTACCAACAGCTCCCACAGTAATTGTTTTTTAATTTACAGCTATCATAGGGACCACCTGGGTAATCCACATGCCTGTCTCTCAATCAGTTTTTCTATTCTGAAATAAAAATTGGACAATAAAAAAACCAGAATGTTGTATCATGTAACTGAGGGGAAAAAAGAGGCCATCTGCAGATGAGTTGTCAACCGTTTTTAGCCAGGGAAATTAAAGGACATTCAGTAAAAAATAATCAAATGCGATAGGTTACGGTGACTGGAATAAACTCTTAAAAAATAGACTTATTACATTTTTTAACAGGGTGACAAGTAATTTGAAGTGGACTCAATACTCCAGTGATCATTCCAAGTAAACAGATATGATGAACTCATAATTATGCACTACAATACCTTAGCATTTTGCAGAATATTAAGAAAAAGAAAAAAATCATCATTAAAAAAGACTAGTCAACTGTGCACAGTGTGCTCACAGGTGGCCTCTGATAAACTAATTCACATGCAAGTATAATAATAATTGCATTATAATAGCAATCCACCACAGATCTTGGGGCCCCGATGAGCCATTCTGATTGGTTTATTGAAAGCTACGCCCAAAACACACTTGAATTATTAAAGCAATCCTTTTGACCTTTTCACTGGTGCAAAATCAGATTTTTATTCTGTTGTAACAGCAAAATGGACTTGGACTTGCCCATAAGTGAGGCTTACACTTTTGACTAGATTGTCGTAATAGGGCCTATGAGACAATCCCTGAAAATTAAATACGTAAATTAGCTTATATAACACACCAAAAACATAAAAATCAAACTTGACAAATAAAAACTGCAATATTAGTGTAATTTTTGAGTTTTCATTTTAGAGTTGAAAATCACTACAGTTAGCTCCGACTGAGCAACCTGATTGGCCAATAGGCTTTCTCGGAGTGCCAATGATGACATCACACCTGTGCTGATATCCCAGCACAACACCAGTCCTTTATCATTTTAAATAATGTTTTATCAACCTTATATTTGCTGTCGTGTTACAGAATGAAGCTTCTACCAATGAGACACCTCACAAACTTCATTGCTTAAAAAAATAAGCAAATCTAAACCTAAAACAATTAGCCTATAATTTAAACTATATTTTATAAAGGCATTCTTAAGTTATTCTAATACCAATATCTTATAATTGTGAAAAGTGCAGTGACTCAGCTGTCATTAGCTTAGCTTTAGAGGTTGAGGGGAAGGACTGACTCCTAAAAGGAAGGGGGGCACCAAATTGTTTATGTCTCTGCATGGATGAAAGGCAGCGATGCATCGACTTGTCAGATGAAGGGACAGCAGCCAAATGTGAGAGAAGGGTAAGCCTTTAGAAGATTAGCCCCATCATGGAAATTACAGCAATTAGGCTTCTTGACGCGAGGCTAACCTGGCAGTCACACAACGAGCGCCTGTGTCCCGCTAACCACACCACCCCACATCTGGCACCTTCTATAGACAATAAACACACAGGCGTTGCTGTCTGCTGCATATGGGATGACACACACTCACACAAACACAACCACATTTAGACAAGCGGTGGTTTTGTGTGCCGTTTGTTTATGCGAATGTGCATCTTTGTGATGCCGGATGCTCTGGTGCCACAAAGGGCTCATATGTGTGTTATTCACGGGGTACTTACACTTCATAGTAAACAGGAGGTTCTGGGGGAGGGAGTCTTTGTTTTTTGTGAGCGATCCAGTGAGATTGTATGAAATCTGGTGGAAGAACAAACCACATACACAAATTTACCAACAGTTTCAAACATGATCTGAAAATTAGGTGCAACAATATGAGAAATGATAATCTCAACTAAGAATTCTCTAACATGAGGGTCTTAACATAACAGGAGTGATTTTTCAATAGTTTAAAATATCGCTGTTTTGAAATAAATCCTGTAACAACTCTTCCTCCTTCCATAAAACCTGCTCTAAACCACAAACATATAACTTTGCTTGTTTCATAAAATTATTATTAAATTAAGTTAATTTTTTTCTTGCTAAAGCTGTGATCAGGGCTGGTTGGGCTGGTAGCCCAGTCATTTTTACGAGCCACTTCAGCTGGCAGAAATATCCTTGTAAATTTGCAACATTTATTCTTGTAACTCTGCACAGTTTTTTTTTTTTTACATAAAACTATAATTTCTATTGCAAATTTGAGACTTTTTTTCTCTCAGAGGTTTGAATCTTTTTTTAGGTTACATTTTCAGCGTTTCTCATACATTTGAGGCTTTTTCGCTATAAATCTGCTGATGTTTTTAGGAAGCCACTGTTATGTGCAAACATTAGTGATTACTGAAACAACATGCAACTTTATAAATTTATGGCTGCTGAAAATGCTGCTGTAAAGTTTCTAGCCACAGTGGTTGGTGATTGCAAAACTTAATGTCAAGTCCTGGCAGTGATCCCCACAGTTTTGACAATTATGTGGCAAATTAGGGATTAATTTGAACCCAAATCGATATCTGTTCCAAAACTGAGACATTTGTAGTCTCTAAAGACTCTCAAAAGCAAGTGAAGTTAAAACTTTGTGAAAAGCTCACTTGCACCTGGATGGAGGAGGAGACACTGTGAGAATCACATTCTTTGATTTCTCCAGTGCATTTAACACCATCCAGCCATTGCTGTTGGGTGAAAAGCTGTGGGTGATGGGGGTCGACAGCTCTGTGATCTCCTGGATTACTGACTACCTGACAGGCAGGCCACAGCTTGTCTGGCTGGGCAGTGTCTTGTCTGATGTGGTTGCTAGTGGTACGGGAGCGCCACAGGGGACTGTGCTTTCTCCTTTTCTCTTCACCTCTTATACAACACTGACTTTCAGTACAACACCGAGTCATGCCACCTGCAGAAATTCTCTGATGACTCGGCTGTGTGTATAAGAGGAGGAGAAGAGGGGGAGTACAGGGCACTGGTAGACAGATCTGTGGACTACACCGAGCAGAATCACCTGAGGCTGAATGTCAGCTAGACCAGAGAGATGGTGATTTGTCATGAACCCTCCCGTGCGCTTCTCCAATGCGCACGGCGGCGAGGGGAGAAAGGATGAGGATTTACGCACTGGGTTAACACCATACACACATTTATTTGAACAGACGGATAATTCACATGCAGTTCAACATATCACTTGCACTTAGTATTACCATGAAGCCCTCCAGGCCGCTCAACAGTTCGGGTAGAAACTGGGCAAAGCTCCAAAGCGTGCAAGCATGGGGGAAACACCAACAGTTTGTACTCACGCCACTGGAGCGGTCCTAGACGCCCATGTAAGTCCAAGGGCACACACAGAAATAGTGCTTTTGGCGATGTGACGGTTAGATGGCAGAGAACAGCCACCTAACGCGTATAATGGTCCAGCAGTGTTTGTCTAGCAAGGAGCTGCTTAAATACAAACACCGCTAGCCTCACAAATTGGGAACACCTGGGCAAGGCACGGGAAAGATAATTACCGGGGCTGGGAACAGCTGATGAAAATAAGAGGGAGAGCGAGGGGCGTGGCTGGGCCGACAGACTGTCAGCAGCGTGGGAGAAAGTAGGTCACTGAGGCTGACTAACAGCTGCCGGTCAGGCAGTGGCTATGGATATGGAAATGAGTACAAAATACACATAATGCACATATACAGAAGAACCAAAACCCACAGAGAGATCAGGGCCGAGCTGGGGAAAGCCAAGCCAGCTCGGCTCGTGACAGTGATTGACTTCAGGAAGAAGAGGACGCCTTCACAGCTACTGCAAATTAGCGGGGAAGGATGTGGAGGTAGTGGAGGACTACAAATACCTGGATGTCGTGATCAGCAGTGGACTGGACTGGAAATCTAACACTGATGCTACGTACAAGAAGGGGATGAGCAAACTACTTTCTGAGGAAGCTGAGATCCTTCAATATGTGCAGTGAGATGCTGGAGCTTTTCTACCAGACCATCGCTGCCAGCACCATCTTCTTTGCTGCTGTTTGCTTTGCATCCATTTAAATAAAAATAATTAAAAACCTGAATGAGAGACAAAAAGGGTCAACTGGGCCTCTACCACAATCACCATCACTCAAACTTCCTAATGTGGGCATTGCGGGATTCTAAACAAGGGCTGATGTGATTCATCATTTAATCTTTTTCCACGAGAAAATAAAATCTATAAAAACGATTCCCCTATCAATGTTTTCTGTAATACAGACCTGTCCTGCATAGTGGCTGACAGTGAAGGCTGGGCCTTGGTCTTTGGGTGGAGGGTTTCCGTTTCCATCCTTGGTTGTGAAAGAGACACCCTGTGTGGGGCTGGAGTCCAGCTGGGCAGACAGCCTCTTGTACAGGGTTTGCTCTACTGGCCGCAGGCTCTGACTTTCCTCATCTAACACACTCAGCAGCCCCTGAGGCTTCTGGAGGAGGAATAAAAAAAAACAAGATATGTAGTACAGCAATATAATCTTTATTGCCATCATATAATTGATACATTTTCTTAAAATATAGTGCAGGTATCAAGTGTCATCATCAGTACAATTAAAATTACAATCAGAATTGACTATGAGATTTTAAAGCCTGTTTTTTTGTTTTGCTTTCCCCACTGTGTCTGGGTTTTAAATTTTGATCAAACTGGACTGGACCATTCCATACCAAACACGAGCCAGTACCTGAAGAAAGAAGTCCAAAACAGTAGGGTGGTTGCTGGTGGAGTGGGGGTTCTCCATGGCGATGCTCTCCTGCAGACACTCAGCCTGCTCCTGCTGGAATAGCACCTCAGAGACGTACTGCCTCAGCCGCTCGTTGGTCATGTTCACACACAGCTGGAATGCACACAGCACACACACCAGCCTGTAAACACTCATCTCTGCACACATGGTGCAGCCACTCCTCAGAGGTACTCCGCTCGCTGCTTACTCCACATGTGAACAAATGTACACAAGCAATATCTGCTGTAGGTCCACAAGGGAGCATATGAGCTGAGCTGACCTGTGACACAGACTCACAAAGCATGAAGAACTGTTTACAGAGCTAGCACATGCATGATGGGAGTCTGTGTGTGTAATTTCTGCAAATCCCCAATGACGTGCACTGCTGAGAGACAACATCTTTTCCTGACTGAAAAAAGAAAACATCCATGCACTGGGAGGAGTGAACAGGGACTCCTCTGTACAGGTATATTATGAAATATACGTGTGGCGCTCCAGCATTAGACTCATCTCTGACTTCAGTGGGGCAACAGAGGTCAGAAGACAGCAATAGCCCCCATGCTTTAACTTCTGCTGCAGGAAACAAACAGGTCTTGGAGATAAGAAAGTACTTACCGGCTTAAATATAAAGTTATAACTTTATTAAACTTAAGGTGCAAAAAACAGCAGATCAAGTAAGGCAATATTCATTTTACAAGCCTGCTCAATTCAATTTTTTTTTACATATCAGAAGTCTTACTCACAATTGATTTTAAAGTGACTCATCTGTGACTGAATATGAACCCATCAGTCATCTGAAATAGCTTGTACAGTCATGTGAAAAAATTAGGACACCCCATTAAATATTTAGTTCTTTATTAAGAAATGTTCACATATCTATGTCTAACCTTGTTTTTGTTTTTATTTGCATTCTTTAATATTTATTTTAGCCATTTTAAGTGGGAATGAATGTGGGGGTGTCCTAAAAAAGATGGGGTGTGTCCTAATTTATTCCTCACTATTTGTTTAGAATTACATTTTACAGAAAATTTGAAAAAGTCTTTAATTCATTTTTAACTGTTTAGTTGTATTACATAAATCTCCCAGTATTTTTTAACATTGATATTAAATATCCATATGTCCAAATATGTTAAAAAAAAACACAGGCTTATACAGGGTGTCCTATTTTTTCACAACTGTATATGCACATCTGTTCATCTTTGCTTGTGTCAAAAACAATAGAACACTTCATACTTGTGCAGCAAATCTCTTGCTTTATTTAACAAACTGCTGAGTTGTTCGTAAAGATATGTTTAGAATTTCCTTGCAGAGGGTGGCAAGCAGTTAGCAGGCCATATGTGACGGGGTCCAAAAAAAGAAGGGGACCTAGACAGTGCACTTCAGCTGTTTTAGCAGCAACCACTGATGCTAGCAACGATGCATACTGGTGACATCAGTGCAGGAGTAAAATTCCAATCAGACCATTGTCATTCAAGTCTCAATGTATCAGCTACATCCCATCTATGATCACATACATAAGAGACTCAGATTCAATCAGAAAATCCCATTTGTGCATTCTGAGGCCTTAAAAATCAGATTTGTGTTACATTAGGGTAAAGCAGACCATCAATGATGGAGTAGCTCATGAAATCACCACAAAAGTGCTCAGATCTCCTGACCGTTGACCTTGAACACAGCATAGATGCAGACCCACATGAGGATCATTGTGTGTTAGTTTGCTGAACATTGGGGAAATTGCCTAGGAGGAGTAACGACTTCCATGAACCCATAAACACCCAGATCTCTTGACCTTTGACAATGACCTTGACCTTGAGCTCAAACTGGATGCAGACAAACCTTTGGATTATTATGTGTGAGTTTGTTGAAAATTAGGACAACTGCTCAGGAGGACTAACAATTAAAATAAAATAAATTTAAAAAAACATATAACCACTGTGATGGACTGGTGATCTGTCCACGGTGCACCCTGCCTCTCGCTCAAAGATAGGCTCCAGCTCCCTAGCAACACGAGATGGATTTAGCAGCTGAAGATGAATGACCATTGAGCTCTCCTGACCCTTGACTCTGACCTTGAGCACAACCTTGATGCAGACCTATCTGATGATCATTTGGCATTAATTTGTTGAGAATTAGGGAAATTGCCTAGGAGGAGCAGCAACATTTCTGAAATAACATACAGTAAGTGCCCAGATCTCCTGACCTTTGACAGTGATCTGGAGCACAACTTGGAGGCAAAGGGTTTGGTGACCATTGGGGAAAATGCCTAGGAGTAGGAGGAGTAGCAAATTTGATGAAATCACCAAAGTGCCCAGATCTCCTGACCTTTGACCTTCAGCAAAACCTTGATGCACACCCACCTGAGGAGGACAGACAGACAACAGACCCTGCATCATTACATTAGTTCCTTTCAACTTTGCCAGAATGAACTAAAAATGAGATCTGAGTCAGTTCAGACTGGTAATGTGAACGTAGGTTTAGACATCTGGTATGAGCTAGATATGGTGACTGAGTCAGCACTGATCAGTGGGCCCTCAAAAAAGCTGCAAATTCATCTTATTTCAGACATACAGTGGGGCAAAAAGTATTTAGTCAGCCACCAATTGTGCAAGTTCTCTCACTTAAAAGATGAAAGAGGTCTCCAATTTCCATCATAGGTATACCTCAACTATGAGAGACAAAATGAGAAAAAAAAAAATCCAGAAAATCACATTGAAGGATTTTTAATGAATTAATTGGTAAATTCCTCAGTAAAATAAGTATTTGGGCTTCCGGTTATGGCTGCCACGTAGGACGGACGTGTCTCGCTCTGCTCTGCTCCTGGAGAAAAAAAATCGGCAAATAACTCTCTCATTTGGGACAGAACGTATCTCAGCATTTGGGCGAGGATATGTCGGCGAAGCCTAGGGCTGGAAAACCAGGAAGAGGAAAAAGCGAGCCGCCGAAACAGTCCAAATTAACGGACTTTCAGGTCTGTGACGCAGCAAACAAAACTCCATATATGGCGGAGGAGGCTGGCAACGGTGCGATGTCTGCGCGGGGAGGCGCAGATGCGCTGATGGCTGCCATGAGTTCAATGAGAGCGGACTTTTCCTCTAGATTTGATGGGATTATGACAGCGTTGGAAGGAATAAGAAAGGAATTGGGTGACTGTGTAGAACGAACGGCGCAGATGGAGCTCCGTCTCGCTAGTGCTGAAGATGACGTCACCCGTCTTCAATTAAAGGTGCGCACTTTGGAAAAAAAAAATAAATCTCTGGAAGATAATATTTTGGATTTGGAATCTCGGTCGAGACAGAATAATTTGAGGCTGGTGGGTCTTCCAGAGGAATCAGAAGGTCGGGACGTATGTTCCTTTCTGGAAAAGTGGATTCCGGAGGTGCTGGGCAGCGAGGAGTTGCAATCAGCAGTGGTTCTGGAAAAAGCACATCGTATTGGCCCACGGAGAGATAAGGGACCGCCGAGGACCTTAATTATGAAGTTTCTTAGCAACAGAGACAGGATGAAGATCTTCAACGCTGCACGTGCTAAAGGAGAGATTAAACACCAGGACCAGCAGGTGCGGTTCTACCCAGATTTGGCCACAGGAATCCAGCAATTGAGGAAGCAGTTTGATCCCATACGTAAGGAGCTGCGCAACCTTGGGATTCGTCATGGTGTAATCTATCCTGCGAGACTGCTGACCACGTATGAGGGCAGAACCCACATCTTCAAGACCCCAGAGGAGGCGCAGGAGTTCATCAAGAAGATCAAAGAAGAAGAAGAGACTGGTGGGAGCTAAGCATGAACAAAATATAAGGTAGAATAATTAAGCATTTGCACAGGCATCTGACTGACTTGAAGTAAATAGTAAGGTTACAAAATATAGATTGTATTATATATTAAAAAAACAAAACAAAAACAAAACAAACAAAAAAAAAACAACTATGATGTACAAAGTTGTTAAAAATTTTGGAGTTAAGTTGGAAAACTACAGAGGAGAGTTAATGTTACGTCATTAAAAGCAGTAGAGTTAGGGTGATTGGGAGGATGAAGAAGGAGTGGCTTAGGCTGTTCCCCGTGGGTGTGGAACGGTCGATGGCTATATCGGGAGACAGAATTTTTCTTTTGATTTTGGGGGGTTTGCCACAAGTGTGGGAAGGGGAAATTTGTTTGTGTGTAGTTTGTAGGATGAATGTTCAACCACTCATGTTTTTGCTTCTCTGTATGAGCATGTTTACACTGCAAGGTAATCCCAAACTCTCTATTGATCATGGACCAAAGTGTTAATCTTAATTTAACTTCATGGAATTGCAGAGGTCTACAAAATTTAAAAAAACTTAAACAAGTTATGAATAAAATAAAGGACATGGGTTCAAGAATTGTGTTTTTACAAGAAACTCATCTGATAGAGGAGGATGTTAAAAGAATTAGGAGTAGATGGCAGGGAAGTGTATTCACCTCTTCATTTTCATCCCGAGCCAGGGGAGTTATGACTCTCATACATAAATCAGTTCCTTTTCAAGTGAAAAATGTAATTGGAGACAAATTTGGAAGATATGTAATCATTCAAGGTTCTTTGCTATTAGAAAATATAAATCTTGTGAACTTATATGGTCCCAATATAGATGATCAGAAGTTCTTTGCTAATTTATTTCTCATCTTATCATCACTTACAGGGCAACATATAATAGCAGGGGATTTTAATTGTACATTGAATCCAGGTGTGGATAGATCAACAGGACTGGATTGTACGCACATTGGATGTAGGATGACTATTAATCATTTTATGAAAGAATTGAGATTGTTAGATATATGGAGAGAAATGAAACCACAAGTTAAAGCCTATTCTTGTTATTCCAGTACCTACAAGACATTCTCACGTATTGATTATTTTTTGATTTCCACAGAATTAAGGTCCAAGATTCAAAACTGCTTTTATGATAACATCGTGATCTCTGATCATGCACCCTGTTGTCTAATATATGTAGATAAAAAATTGACAAAGGAATCAGGCAGATGGCAATTTCAGCATAAATGGCTTCAGGATGAGGAATTTGTCAAATATATAGAAAAACAGATAGACGAGTTCTTTGACATCAATACTACACAAACATCAGCATGTGTAAAGTGGGAGGCTTTCAAAGCTTTTATTAGGGGACATATTATTAGTTATACAGGATCAAAATCTAAGAAGACTCGAGAGGAGAGAGCTAAATTGGAACATAAAATAAAAAGTCTTCAGGAAAAAGTGTATGCAGGAAGAGATCCAAGGTTGGAGAATGAATTACTGATTTTGAGAGCTGAATACGACAAAAAATCAGCGAATAGAGCTGCCTCGAGTCTTCTAAGATTGAAACAATCTTTTTATGAACAAGGTGAAAAATCAGGAAAATTATTAGCATGGCAGATTAAACAATTGGAAATTAAAACACCAATAACCAGTATTATAAGTAACGGACAGGTAGTTATAGATCCTTTAGAAATTAATAGAGCCTTTAGAGATTACTATGAAAAATTATATGATACCAAAAATGAACCTGATTTAACAAAACTAAATGGGTTTTTGAACAAACTATCTATACCGTGTATTCCAAATGAAAACAGGGAGATATTGGAGTCTAAAATTAGTCAAGAAGAAGTTGGGCTAGCCATTGATAATATGAAATCAGGAAAAAGTGCAGGACCAGATGGTCTTCCAGTTGACCTTTATAAAAAATTTAAGAATAAATTAATAAAACCTTTTTTGGAAATGGTTTTAGAAGCATTTCAAAATAATAATTTACCATCATACATAAATAATGCCTTAATTATACTGCTGCCAAAACCAGGTAAGCCCTCTAATAAATGTGAAAATATGAGACCAATAAGCCTATTAAACGCCGACCTTAAGATAATCTGTAAAATTTTAGCAAGACGAATACAAGAAATTTTACCAAATATTATTAATCGAGATCAGAATGGCTTTATAAAGGGTAGACAAGGCTTCCATAATGTAAGAAGACTATTTAATATTATTTATTTTAATAAAGAAGCACCGGATACAGCTCTCCTATCATTGGACGCCGAAAAGGCCTTTGATAGAGTTGAATGGCCCTTTCTTTTTGAAGTCCTACAAAGGTTTGGACTTGGAAATAATTTCATAAAATGGGTTCAAATAATATACAATAATGCTACAGCAGAAATCCTAACAAATAACAATATTTCAAAACCAATAAAAATCAATAGAGGATGTGGACAAGGCTGTCCACTTTCACCTTTACTGTTTACTATGGCAATTGAACCTTTAGCGATAGCGATACGTTTACATTCACAAATATATGGAATTAAAGTTGGACCAACAGAACATAAAATCTCCCTGTACGCCGATGACATAATTTTGTTTATGTCGAATCTAAAAAAATCAATTCCAACCTTGTTGGAACCACATTTTTTTAAATATCTTCAACTTAGAAACTTTATTCGATCAAATCAAAATAAAGCTCTCACTCGACCTATTTATTCATCCTTGGAAAAAATGATGATGAAAGATAGTAAAAGAAAGGGTATTATTTCAGAGTTTTATAACTCATTGACACTATCTTCAAGTGAAAATTCACTGAAAAGATTAAACTACTGGAAAGAAGATCTGCAAATTGAAATTTCAGAGGAACAATGGGAATTGGCTTGTACAGAAGCTCAAACCAAATCAATAAATGCACGCCTTAAATTGATACATTTCAAATGGTTAATGCGGATGTATGTTACACCGGAGGAGTTAAATAGATACAACAAAAATATACCAGATACATGCACAAAATGCATGGAAAGTAAAGGAACCCTATTTCATTGTTTATGGGAATGTAGATTAATAAGAATGTTTTGGGAAGAGGTGAGGGTAACAATTGAAAAAATAATCTCAAAACAAATCATATTGAATCCTAAACTGTTTTTGTTGGGTCTGTACCCAGAAAAGCATAATTTTAATAAAAGTGAAAGAACATTCATAGACCTCAGTTTGCTTAATGCCAAAAAATGTATTGCACTATTATGGAAAAAGACTCATAGACCAGATGTGACTCAGTGGTTAAGACAGATGTTAACAAACCTTCCATTAGAAAGAATAACATATATACTGAAATCAAAGGAAATTGT
This sequence comes from Pholidichthys leucotaenia, assembly GCA_020510985.1. Classification (NCBI taxonomy): domain Eukaryota; kingdom Metazoa; phylum Chordata; class Actinopteri; order Cichliformes; family Pholidichthyidae; genus Pholidichthys; species Pholidichthys leucotaenia. The sequence goes on along the minus strand of CM035843.1, from coordinate 74,909,010 downwards.
GTTTGAGAATATATGGAGACCTTTTATTGATTATGTAAAAAATTTAAACATAACTCTTGAAGAAGAAGGTGAATGATGTGTGTGGACCTTGTAAATTCCAAACTGGTGAACATAATATGTTTACTTATGTATTGGATTGTCTAGACTAAACAGAGGAGCATTGTTGAAGACTTGATTTTGTTGGTGGTTGTTGGTGTTTTTAGTGCATTTTTTTTTTTTGTAGTACTTTAGTGTTAGTGTTTGATTGTTTGTATCATGTTTGTTAAAAAAAAAAAAAAGGTTCAATAAAGATATTGTGGAAAAAAAAAATAAGTATTTGGTCACCTACAAACAAGCAAGATTTCTGGCTCTCACAGACCTGTAACTTCTTCTTTAAGAGGCTCCTCTGTCCTCCACTCGTTACCTGTATTAACTGCACCTGTTTGAACTCGTTATGAGTATAAAAGACACCTGTCCACAACCTCAAACAGTCAGACTCCAAACTCCACTATGGCCAAGACCAAAGAGCTGTCAAAGGACACCAGAAACAAAATTGTAGACCTGCACCAGGCTGGGAAGACTGAATCTGCAATAGGTAAGCAGCTTGGTGTGAAGAAATCAACTGTGGGAGCAATTATTAGAAAATGGAAGACATACAAGACCACTGATAATCTCCCTCGATCTGGGACTCCACGCAAGATCTCACCCCATGGGGTCAAAATGATCACGAGAACGGTGAGCAAAAATCCCAGAACCACACGGAGGGGGGGCCTAGTGAATGACCTGCAGAGAGCTGGGACCAAAGTAACAAAGGCTACCATCAGTAACACACTACGCCGCCAGGGACTCAAATCCTGCAGTGTCCGACGTATCCCCCTGCTTAAGCCAGTACATGTCCAGGCCCGTCTGAAGTTTGCTAGAGAGCATTTGGATGATCCAGAAGAGGACTGGGAGAATGTCATATGGTCAGATGAAACCAAAATAGAACTTTTTGGTAAAAACTCAACTTGTAGTGTTTGGAGGAGAAAGAACACCATACCTACTGTGAAGCATGGGGGTGGAAACATCATACTTTGGGGCTGTTTTTCTGCAAAGGGACCAGGACGACTGATCCGTGTAAAGGAAAGAATGAATGGGGCCATGTATCGTGAGATTTTGAGTGAAAACCTCCTTCCACCAGCAAGGGCATTGAAGATGAAACGTGGCTGGGTCTTTCAGCATGACAATGATACCAAACACACTGCACGGGCAACGAAGGAGAGGCTTCGTAAGAAGCATTTCAAGGTCCTGGAGTGGCCTAGCCAGTCTCCAGATCTCAACCCCATAGAAAATCTTTGGAGGGAGTTGAAAGTCTGTGTTGCCCAGCGACAGCCCCAAAACATCACTGCTCTAGAGGAGATCTGCATGGAGGAATGGGCCAAAATACCAGCAACAGTGTGTGAAAACCTTGTGAAAACTTACAGAAAACGTTTGACCTCTGTCATTGCCAACAAAAGGTATCTAACAAAGTATTGAGATGAACTTTTGTTATTGACCAAATACTTATTTTACCGAGGAATTTACCAATTAATTCATTAAAAATCCTTCAACAAATATCCAAAAGTTGTTCCAAACAAGGGAGAAATGATATCACTTCAGAGGAACATGTATATTTCAAAAGCCTACAGTGAGAACAACCACCAAGCAACACTGTATTTCAGTGCAAGGAGTCAGATTATGGAACGATTATGGACCTGAATTAAAATCATGTACAACGCTTGGACAATTTAAACAAAAACTAAAGGAAGAAATACTCCAAACATATTTACAAGACGACATGTAAACTCACATAAGGATTGACATATCCAGCCTGTGTTGTGTTGTAGCTTAGTTTTTTTTTTTCTCTCTGTGACATTCTGTCTTAGATTTGTCTTGAATAGTAACTGCTTAACTTAGCTTAGCTTAGTTTTCTTTTTTTTTTTTTTTTTTTCTCTCAGTCACACTTTGTCTTAGCTTTGTTCTAAATTGTAATCACTCTTGTCTTGTTTACTCTTTTTTCTTTGAATTCTTGGATGGAATATGGGTGGGCAATATAAGCTGCGGCTTCAGCCATCACCCATTTCGGATAACTCACGTGGAATTGTTTAGTAGAAGGAGTCTTTGTCTAATTTGACCTTGTTGTTATATTATACAGTTTCTTTAACCTGTACTGTATTATCCGAAATAAATAAATTCATTCATTCATTCATTCATTCAAAAATCCTTCAATGTGATTTTCTGGATTTTTTTTTCTTATTTTGTCTCTCATAGTTGAGGTATACCTATGATGAAAATTGGAGACCTCTCTCATCTTTTAAGTGGGAGAACTTGCACAATTGGCGGCTGACTAAATACTTTTTTACCCCACTGTATGACACAGGTAGAACGTATACAATTATTTTGTGGGAAAAATTTTACTCTATAGGCAATTTTTATGTCAGTTTTACTGGTGTTCTTGTTTACTACCACTGCCTCCACCTGTGTCTGTATGCATATACAATATAGTCTAGTACACAGTCGTGTACTTCCCTCGGTCTTCATGGATCTGTCTGCTTTACTTCTGTTATTTCCAGTGTTTGCAGATGCCATATTTCTCCCTTTCATCTGTAGTAAGTCTTCTGGTGTTTTCTTTGCATTTCTACTGTTCCTTGTATCCTTACTTTGTTTATATTTCAATCTGCCATTTTCAGGATCTTAGTATGCATTTGGGTTCTCATCCTGTGACCTCTTACAGCTATTACTGTGTTTTGTTCTGATTGTGGCTTTTGGTTTGTGTGGCATTCACACCCAACACATTAGCTGTGTTGGCATTGTTTTGAAGTTACTATATTTTGAAACTTCTACACTTTACATCCACCACATCACAAAAAAGGACCCTTCATCTTCAGCCTTGTCTGGCCTATAGATAATCTTACAGCATCTGTTAATATAGTGGCAGGAACAAGGAAAACAGGCAGTTTCCACAGCCACATTCTATAAACTAGGATTGCCAATTGATCAAGATATTTATTCATGATTAATCATACATTGACCATAGTTAACTTGTGATTAATCACAAATTAATCCCAGATTTGTATTGTTCTAAATTTACCTTAAAGTGACATTCCAGCATAAATCAACTTTTTTCTGTTGTTAATATGTCTGTAACATGTTTTTTGTGACTTACAAGACATATCAAGTACAAAATCTCACCACAGTCCCAAGTCTGTGTTTTTTTGCTGTGAATTTCCAGTTTGGTAACGCCCCCCTGAAACATACGCGTTTGGACAGACCGTTAGTAGCTACGCAACTATTCCTGCTTAGCCTGGTTGGTTACAACATTAACCAATCAGATGAATACACTTGGCTACCTCGGGGGAAGAGGGAGGAGCCAAGGAGCAGCAGGATTAAGGCAGAGCCAGTTGGGGTAGCAGCAGAGAGAGTGGAGAGATTTGAATGTGGTCTCGCACAGTCACATTCAAATCGAGCTACTCTCAGCTCACTTTGCCAGTGGACGGGGCGCCACACTGTGAGCTGAGAGCAGCCACACTCACCCCCCCCCCCCCCATTGCCCAGTCACCAGCGGCCAGGGGACTGGTTGTTAGTAAAAAGTAGACACATATTTGGCAACTACACATCTATCTCTCACCTCAACCGGTTTCGGAAAAATGTTTCCCTTTTTACTTTTGAAGATATAGGCAAAACTTTAACGTCCAGAAGTGTGTTGACCAGACTAGCAGTCCACCCACCAGGAGTTGCGGAGACCAATCACGTGCAAGCCCTGCAAGCTGCTAATTAGAATATTCATAGATCTGCACATACTTAAGTAGGTGCAAGACTTAAAATCTCTTTCCAAGCAATTCTAAGGCAAAAAAAGTTTTTTTGTGGGTAAAAAGCCACAATATACTATTTTGCACAATACATATTTGCTTTTGAGGTGGTTTTAAAGCCGCCGGAGTGCACCTTTAAAGGGATTATTTTCAGTACTGTAACAGTTCATCAGTCTGGGATGCCAGTCAGTCCAAATTAATTAGATTTATAAACACTAAAGAAAAAAATGGGAACCATTCAATCACAATTTCCTGCTTTGTCTCTATAAAAGCTGTTGATAAAAGAATTTCTATTATGACACTCCTCTCTGGCAGAGAGGAGAGATCCACGCGCAGGACTGCAGTTTGTGAATTTATTAAGAGAAACAAAGCACAACATCCAAAAACTGTGCTCAACACTAAATCCAAAAGACAAGCAAAGAAAACTTACAATTTACCACACCAGAAGATGGGCTGGGTTTTGGTGGAGATGAGGGTTGAGAACTTAAGACTCCGGCAAGGAGGAATGAACATAACAGCCCTTAAATACAAATAAAACAAACGATGACAGGTGCAAATCACATGAGTGGACTGGGGAGAAAATGGCAATCAGCTGTGAGTCATGAGGAGAGGAGACGGAGCTGACAGTTTGACAGGAGCACCGCCCACCACCAGGGAAAAACCCGGAAGTGCTCCTGACAACTGCAACTCCTAAGAGAGAAAGAAAAGAAAAGACGCAGGCAAAAATGAAGTGGAAGCAAATAAGAACAAAACTACACTGAACATAAACAAGAAAATAAATCATACAAAGAAACAATACCGCATACGTGAAAACAAACTAGAAAACAAAACAGGCATAGAATTCCAAAATACAAAATTATACCAATAAGGAAAAACCAAAAGGCAAAGAGACGGAGCACAGTGGAATCCCCTGTGCTCAGATTGTGACAGAGCCCCCCCCCCCAGGGGGTGGTGCAAGACACCCCAGGCAACATCAACAGAAAAACAATGGCCCACCCACACAAAGAACCCACCCCACCCCAGAGGAAGGGGACCCAGGCATGGAGGGACTGAAACAAACCAGAGAAAATAATAACTCCCATGACTCACACCCCAGCAAAACCCAGGCTAGGAGATAACACAAAACAAAAACCCCGCTCAAGATCCACACCAGACAAAATCAGGGACCTAGGCCCCCTAGACCAAGGAGCTGGTCGGTTCCGGTGGCCGGCCGAAGTCCCAGGCCTGGCAGATGGCGAGGTGGTAAGAGTCGGGTGGCCTGCCGGAGAATATGAGCCACCCAACCCAAAGGCACAGTCTGTCAGGCGGTTGGCCAGAGTTCTTTAACCACCAACATAGAAAAGGTGGTCCAGGACACAGCCGTTCAATTGGGACAGAGATGAGGAGGATGGAGGAATGGGGGAACCTCGACGACGTCAGACGGAGGAGAGGGAACCATGACGGCATCAAGCGGAGGAGAGTGGACCACGATGGCATCGAGCAGAAGAGGGGGGGCCACGACGGTGTCTGGCAGAAGAGGGGGGACCACGACGGCATCTGGCAGAGGAGGGGAAATCACAACGGCCTCTGAACGCTCTGCAGCACCCTCGGTGGTCCCGGACTGGGACATAGTAGCACCCTTGGTGGTCCCGGACTGGAGCAGAGTTGCACCCGCGGTGGCTCTGGGCTGCAGCAGAGCTGCACCCTCGATGGACCCGGATTGGGACAAAGCTGCACCCACAGAGGCCCCGGGCTTGGACGGAGCACCCGTGACAACCTCAATTGATGGGGAAGCATCATTCTCGAAAGCCCTGGTCTGGGGCGGCGCACCCACGAAGACCTCAGCCAGAGGGGGAGTAGCACCCACGGAGGTCCTGGGCTGGGACGAAGTACCCACAATGACCTCGGCAGGAGGAGCTGGACCCACGTGATCTCTGGTGGCAAGACTGGACCCACAGAGACTCTTGGCGAAGCTGGGTGATGCTCGGTGACCCTGGAGAAAAACTCACACGGGAGAGGCAGAGAAACAGGGTCAGGGTCACCGGCAGCAGTGGAGCCCAGCGAGGTGAGCTCAGGTGCAGCTGATGACTGCACCTGGCTCTCCCTACCAAGAGCCAGACAAGATCTCTCCGATACAGAAGAGAGCACTTGCCTGAGCTTGAGCTCCACCACCGTTCAGGACTCCGTCGATCCAGACGATGATGCCTAGGGCCCGGCCCTCTGGAGGTCCAGCTCAAACTCTGCTGTAGTGGCCCCAGCTGCAGGCATGGTGGTGGATGTAGTCACGAGACCCCCCAGTGAAGAGGCCCGTGCAGGTGGCTTGCCTGACGTGGACACAGGAGGTTGGCTTCCTGCTGGCACTGGATCCTGTTCTGCTGAGGCCAGGGGATGCTCCATCATCGGCACAGGCTTCAGCTTGGTCGCAGCGCTATCCCTCCATCCAGACTGTGGCTGCAGGACTCGGACCAGGTCCTCTGGAGCCACAGGCTCCTCCACCGTCTGGCGGCTCAATTCGGAGGCCGGCGGACACTCAGGGGGAAAAGAAGGATACATGGAGAGAGCAGGTGAACAGCCTGAAGCTGCAGCAGATGGTGAGGACTCAGAGGACTGCCTAATCTGAGCCTCACTGTCAGGAGTCAGGCAAGATAATTGATGCTTAATTGAATGGGAAGAAAAAAACATTTGCCTGAATTCCTGGGTTGTGATGTCTTCTGCTGCAGCAAAGAAACAATACTGCATATGTTAAAACCAAAAAGCAAAGAGATGGAGCACGGTGAAATCCCTGTGCTCAGATCATGACACACTGTCTTTGTAACAATGAAAATGCAAATACTAATCTTTTTCTACACTTGCACAAACCTGAATTACTCACACAGATTTATGATTCAGCATTACTGATTCATGATTATAAACTGAAATCATTTGTGGACATTATTTACCAGTCCAAATTTTATTGACCATAAGTTGAGTCCATACAATCCTCAGATTTTTTTTGCCGTGATCAATGCCGGAAGGTCCTCCCTTCATCAACATCCACCTCTCTCCTGTAGGTTATCTGCAGTTTGAATTTGATGAGTCGTGAACAGGGTGAAGGGGATTGGTTGACAGGTGTTTATAGTTTTTTTCTGTGATAGAACATGTGCATATTAATTGGACATCTATTAAAGAAAAAAAGTGGCGTTAAAATGGGGTTTGCTAACTTGTTATAAAGCGCTGATACTGTCAATGCTTTACCTTTGAAAATGTGGGCATGTCCTGCAAAGTATCACATCCTCAAACCTACCTGTTTAAACTAAAACTGTTATAACCTACACAAGATGAGCAAAAATTACCTGAAATACTCTTTTTTTCCCTCCTTTTTCCATTATTTGCTTAAAACTGTGCTATGACACACATTTAAGTGTCTAAAAAGGACAGCTCTTCCTGTGTTGTCACTTGGAGCAAGCAGCTATAGTCCAACGGTGTTTGTCTATTCTTCGCCGTCAAGCTAGTTTAGTCCATTAACAGCTTAGTCCCAGCAGGTGGTTGATTGAGTTAGCTCATTAGTAAAGTGCTGAGTAGGTACAACACATCCCTGACAAACACAGTTGTAATTAACAAGTTCTAATGACCCTGATCCCGCTGCGTGCATGAAGCAGGCTTGTGTAGGTCGGCGCATATGTGTACGCGGGTGTACAAACATGTCAGAGCTTGTTTGTCACTGACACACCATGTCTACTCTAAGAGATCTTTGTGTTCATTTATCCTGGACTTGCTGCTCCTTTTATAGCTTTTGTCGTGGCGGCCATTGAGTTTTGCTTGAAACTTTTTTTTTTTTAAATCTCGCTTCCTTCCTTCCTCTTCCAATACTTTCCTTGACCTGAAATGGAAAGACTACAAAATCCCTCACTTCCACTTGGATTAACGAACATCCAGATCACTAAAGTTGGTGCATCACACACACACACACACACGCACGCACGCACGCACGCACGCACACATTGTTAAAAGCTGCAAAATCCTTGCACCTTCCCAGGGAGGAAGTGTAAGCTCTGAGTAGCAGGAATAAGCACTTAGCCTCTTGAGCGGTGACTTACACTCTGAGGCAGCTCACACAAACACAAACACATGCGGACGTTCCTGTCTGATCCCTGCTGGTCTTACAAATGAGTTGTCTATTAACAGTGCATGCTTGATGAGCACAGGGCAGATTTACAGCCCATAATAGGCGAGCTGTGTGGAGCTCCACATGTTGCACTTTTGAACTCTATAAATATATTTTACAATAACATTTAGACATTAATCACTTAAATCACCATAAGGGAAAAGTTGAAGAAATAAACATGTCAGTTTACAGAAATACAATTCCTGAAACATGCTTTTGTCTCAGCTGTTGAAGAATGCCAAGTGGGTTACTTGATTACAAGTACAGGAATACTGGGAACACTTCTCACTATCAGTATTCACTATCAGCGGCTAAGAGTCCAAGTAACACCTGCAAGTAACTTTCCCGAAAACTAATATAAAAACACTGGCAGATGACAGTGGTACCCCTCAGCCTGCTGCCATTAAGAGCACTGGCTGGATACATTTTTGTTCAAAGTCACTCAAAATCAAAGTCATCCAAGATTTTTCATAGATACAACTATGGTACCAATATGAAAAGCCTACGTCATTTCATTCACAAGTTGATCTCTGACCTTCACCTGAAGTCAAGGTCACCAAAATTCAAACTCATCCCAGATTTTCAAAAAGAGAACTGTAGTATCAGTGTGAAACATTTACTGTACATCATTTCCTTTCAGGCTTACCGTGTTTATAATGTTTTTGGAAAAACTGACCCAAATGTGAACTCAAGCGAGATTTCTCATAGATACAACTACGGTATCAATATCAAAAGCCTCCCTCAATTCCTCCTCAACTTATCATGTTTACTAGAATTATGGAAAAACTAACCTCGGCCTCTGGGCAGCACGGTGTTGCAGGGTTAGCACTGTTGCCTAACAGCTAGAAGGTTCCAGATTCAAATCCCCAGGCTGGCAGGGGTGGGAACCGTGTGGAGTTTGCATGTTCTCCCGGTGCTGTGTGGGTTTACCCGGGTGCTCTGGTTTCCTCCCACAATCCAAAGGCATGCATGTTAGGTTAATTGGTGATTCTAAATTGTCCCTAGGTGTCTGTCTCTGATAGGCCCTTAGAATAGAGGGTTAGCCACCACCCATCTGCCTGGTGGGGTGGTGACAAAAGGCTGATGGGCTAAAAAAACTGACTAAGTTTCTCGCTTCAGAATGCAATCACATGTACCATGCAAAGTCATGACCTTTCAAGCCATTTTAACAATGCTCAAATCTGAGTACAGACGTGGGTGAAGGATGGTGGGTGGGATTAAAAATAGCACGCCCATAAGGGTGACTGGAGACCAAAGCCAAATGTTCCCTTTTATTTACTCTAGCATTCATGGTTCACTACTGGGTTTCCAATTCACTTCTTTTACTCATTAAAATCACATTTATATTTGCTTAAAATTGCAGTAATTATCTCCACCAAGGAGGTAATGTTTTTGTTGGCATTTGTTTTTGTCCGTTTGTCTGTTAGCAGGATTACACAAAAACTACTGGATGGATTTGGATTTAATTTTCACCAGAGGCCGTCCTTGTCATGATTTGCCTCTCAGGGCAGAGAAAGACAGACCCACGCACCAACTGCAGCTTGTGGAATTTAATAACAAAGACGCAAAGTTCCAAAAGTGCACAAACACAAAAAATCCAAACAGAGATAATAAGGTAAACACACGCAGGATTGAACTTGGAATAAACTCACCAGAGCAGGGTTAGGGCTCTGGTGGCGAGGAGGAAGAGAATCTTATCATCGTCAAGACTGCCACAAGAATGAAATGAAAAGGCAAGTCCTTAAATTGGGTCAGAACCAATAATATAAATGAAGACAGGTGTGGTGTCACATGAGCGGGCAAAAAGGTAACAATGATAAATGATTGGGATCAGCTGGAGATAACGAGAAGAGAGCACACCGGCTGACAACTGACAGGGCTACACCCACACAAAGCACCAACCAAGAATGCCCTGACAGCCGTCAACCGCAATAATAAGGAATAGAATAAAATATAAACAAGTACAAACTGAGAAATAGATATCAATAAATACAGGATAAGAATGTAGTAAAACTAAGACATAAACAGGAAAATAAAAAACAGCAGTGATAACAAAAACCAAGAGGCACAAAAATACAACAACTATATACAGAGAAAAAGCCACGAGACTGAGCCTAGCAAAACGTCCAGAGCTCAGCTCGTGACAAAGCCCCCCTCTCAAGGGGTGGACCCAGACACCCCAGGGTAACATCAAAAGAAAAAGAAACTCCCCCCCCCAACAGGAGCACAACAATAACCCACCCAGGGTGGGTGGTGGGGGGAACAGACTAGGAGGGAACGAAACAAAACCCCGCTCAGGACCCCGCTCAGTAGACTGCTGCTTACTGGCAGCAGTCTACGGTCATGATTTGCCTCTCAGGGCAGAGAAAGACAGACCCACGCACCAAATGCAGCTTGTTGAATTTAATAACAAAGACACAAAGTTCCAAAAGTGCACAAACACAAAAAATCCAAACAGAGATAATAAGGTAAACTTACACGCAGGACTGAACTTGGAATAAACTCACCAGAGCAGGGTTAGGGCTCTGGTGGCAAGGAGGAAGAGGATCTTATCATCAAGACTGCCACAAGAATGAAATGAAAAGGCAGTCCTTAAACAGGGTCAGAACCAATAACATAAGTGAAGACAGGTGTGGGGTCACATGAGCGGGCAAAAAGGTAACAATGATAAATGATTGGGATCAGCTGGAGACAAGGAAGAAGAGAGCACACTGGCTGACAACTGACAGGGCTACGTCCACATGGAGCACCAACTAGGAATGCCCTGACATCTGTCAACCGCAATAATAAGGAATAGAATAAAATATAAACAAGTACAAACTGAGGAATAGATATCAATAAAATGGTAAATGGTATTCACTTATATAGCGCTTTTATTCTCATCTCTTGATGACCAAAGCGCTTTACAGATCCTGCAATCCACCCATTCACACACTCATTCACACACTGATGGTGGCATGCTGCCTAACATGGCGCTTCCAGACCCACCAGGAGCAATTGGGGTAAAGTGTCTTGCCCAGGGACACAACGGCAGGATATCTGGGGAGAGCGGGATTTGAACCGCCAACCATATGGTTATTGGACAACCTGCTCTACCTCCTGAGCCACTGCTTAAATACAGGATAAGAATGTAGTAAAACTAAGACATAAACAGGAAAATAAAAAACATAGCAGGGATAACAAAAACCAAGAGGCGCAAAAATACAACTATATAAATACAGAGAAAAAGCCACGGGACTGAGCCTGGCGAAACCTCCAGAGCTCAGCTCATGACAGTCCTTGGACTACAGAAGAAGGCCCTACCTTGCAATATACGGGGGGGGGGGGGGTGGAGGCAGGGGAGTATGGACAGATGAATGGACAAAGGGAGGGACTGAAGGAGCCTTGGTGGAGGTATGCACTCTCTGAGTGCTTTTCTAGTTATAAAGCAAAACTTGGCTAAAGTTGCATCCCTACGCTCCCGCCTGGTCCCTCAGGTCAGCTGAGCAGCTGCTCAGGGTGCCAAAGGCGAAGCGGAAGGTCAGAATGGACAGAGACTTTTTGATCATGGCACCCAGGTTATGGAATGATTTATCTCTGCATATTAGATAAGCACCTTCACTGTCCATTTTTAAAACCTGTCTTAAAGCACACTTGTACTCCCTGGCCTTCAACCCAGTGTGAGACATTGATTTTATTGAACGAAAAGGATTTTATTTTGAGTTTATTTGTATTACCTTTTATTGTTTTGTTTTTATTGAGTGTCGTTTCCACTGGTGCCTGGTTTTGTATTGTTTTGTTGGTTTTTTGTTGGTTTTATATTGTTTTTGTTTTCATGTCCTGTTCCTTGTTTCTATGTGTTATGTTTTTAGACTTCAGTCTTCCTGTTGTACAGCACTTTGTATAGCGAGTGTTGCCTTTTAAAGTGCTTTATAAAAAAAGTTGATTGATAAAGTTCAGGTTAAGGTTAATGGAGGGTGAGGGTCAATTTTCAGTAGATTACACCTCTCACCCTCTGCATTCTTACTGCAGGTATTTATTTTCACAACCACTAGAGGTCACTTTTTTCAAGTATGAAAATACAAGGCATAATTTCTGTTTGTAAAAATGCTTTACATTTGTTTTATGTTAGAGGACAGTCTGTTATCAACAAGCCTTCTTCAGTGCCTCCCAATGGTGATACCGTATAAATAAAAATTAAGTGCAGACCAGACAGGTCATGTTCTTGTCATTTTTCAGACTAAATTGAAAATGATTCTGAAGAAATCTTACTCCTTGATATGGGATGCAGACTCACTGGTAAATGGGTATGCCCTGAGGCCCTTAAACAGGACCCCAGCCATGCCTAAACAGTTTAAATAATCTAATATAGAGCAAAGGGTACAAACAATTGGTTGGAATTGAATGATTCTGATCACTAAATACAGTGTTTTATGTGTAGTGCTTTCACGTGTGCCTAAAATACTATGAAGTGGGAGCAGGATGAGACAAAAAGAAGAAGCAATTGTTGTGCTATGCTCAGGGATGCCGTGGAATTAACGTAACAAGATTTATTTTGGAATCAGTGGTCGATAATGCTTTTTATTGTGACTCCGCGTGTAAAACAGCAGAACCGAGAAGGCCAAAACTGAAACCCGCAGAGACATGTGCTGGTTTGAAACATTTCTGAGCACAGACAGGCAGTGTGTTGGGCGTCAGTTCATTTGAGGACAGATGGGAATCACACCACAGACCTCAGCACATTTATTACAGTTACAAACAAGAACCCCAGGAAAATATGTGACCGGGTAATTACGAGCTACAGGCAAGTCAAGTCAAAAGTCAGGATTCTTTCTTTGTTTGCTGGCGGCAAGTCCCGGGAAAACCCCCGTCAGTGCCTGGTGTCATTGTAAAGCTTGGAACTCCTACTTTCTAAAAATACACGTTTTTGCGGAAGACGTAACTCAGGACTGATTGAACGCAAGTTTTCAAACCAGCCAAAATATAAAAAAAATCGGCTTGTTGCGGGTCAGTTTTTACTCAATTCCTACAAATTAAATATCCTTTTAAAGGTCTTTCAATACAGAATGTGAAAATAATGTCACCTTAGTTGTAAAAATTTCCTCATTGTGACTCATTTTGCCAACACAGGTCACATATCCCAGCTAAGGCATCTATTTGAAAATGCCTAAAGTGCAATATTACATAATATGTAGAAAACTGCAGTACCTCAAGACAGAAATAACTTTAAATGTCATCAATCTTAAAAAAGAGAGGGAGAAAACACCATCCCACCTGCTCAAATCCATTCTGCTGAAATTCTTCAAACCCAAATATGTCCAAGATCCCAATTTCCCAGGCAGGATCCCTGCAAGGGCGAAACCCATTGGACAAAATTACCAATTTCATCTTCAAAGATCAGCATGACAATCTTTCTGCTTGTGTTACTCTGACAAGAAGCATCATGCTGGTGCTTTTACAATAACATCTGGGGGGGGAGGGGGGGCACGAATGTGCGGTTGACAAATCTATTACATTCTGTGGCTGGTGAGCAAACAAGGCGACTGACAAACACGATCCAGAAGATGTACCAAAAGGTTATCTGTAGGGATGTGATAAGGCTTCACAACATCAGCAACAGCGAGGATCTTTTGACCTCCGCCCAGCAGATTGTGTGTGTTTGTAGTTGAGTTTGTTTTGTGTTTGAGACATCCATGTAAACCTTGTGTGTCCTTCATCTCTGCTCTTCTGGCTAGTGTCGTGGTGTCAGGGAACATGTGGCTGCGTCAGGAGTCGCAACTCCCTTCTCAGGAAAGAGCCAGGTTAAAGAGCCATGTTGTCTAAAAAGGCTACATGGAGACACAAAACAGATCTGAGCCTTATAATAAAGGTAGAATAAAGCAGAAACTTTAAGAGGAATCTCTTAAATATCCAACTTTTGTTTGAGAAATTTGAGATATTTCTTGTAAAAGTGACTTTTTCTTGGAGTATTTTTGTAAATTTGACTCTTCTCATAGATTTGTCACTTTGCCAAAAGTTCTCATTAAAAAATACACATTTTAATGTTTTACTGCATTTTTCCTTATTGTAATGAAAATGAACTTCTGCAGAAAAACAAAACTTTTGTGAACATGACACCCTTAGTAATTTTGCAACCTTTGATAGTACTTTTTTTTTTTTTTTTTTAGTTTTTTTATGAGCCTCATGTGGGCCTGGAGCCACAGACTGTAGACCCCTGCTCTATGTGGTGTAATGTGACCTAAAACAAAGTTTGTGTCACGTTGCAACATCCATGATTTTTGCTTCATAGTGAAACTAGCGATTTCTTGCTTGGAATCTTAATTTCTTATTACCTCCTACAAGGAGGTAATGTTTTCATGTTTGTCTGCCTGTTTGTTAGCAGGATTATACAAAAACTACTGGACGGATTTTGATGAAATTGTCACCAGAGGTGGCCTGTGGGCTACAGATGAGCCCAATAGATTTTGGAGGTGATCGGTCAAGATGTGGATTCTGGATCACTTTTTCCACTTTCTTTTACACTGCAAGATAGGGCTTTGGTGGCGATATGCACTCATAGTATGTAAAGAAATAGAAGGCACTCACAGAACACATAACTCTACTAAGGACCTATCTTACAATGTTAAAGAAAGTAAAAAAGCGATCCAGTATCCAGATCCTGACCTGGATTACCTCCAAAATCTAATACAGTGGTGTGAAAAAATGTTTGCCCCCTTCTTGATTTCTCATTTTTTTGTATCTTTGTCACACTTAAATGTTTCAGATCATCAAACAAATTTAAATATTAGACAAAGATAACAAGTAAACACAAAATGCAGTTTTTAAATGAAAATGTTTATTATTAAGGGAAAAAAATCCAAACCTACATGGCCCTGTGTGAAAAAGTGATTGCCCCCTAAACCTAATTACTGGTTGGGCCACCCTTAGCAGCAGCAACTGCAATCAAGCGATTGCAAAAACTGGCAATGAGTCTTTTACAGCGCTGTGGAAGAATTTTGGCCCACTCACCTTTGCACAATTGTTGTAATTCAGCAACATTGGAGGGTTTTCGAGCATGAACCGCATTTTTAAGGTCATGCCACAGCATCTCAATCAGATTTAGGTCAGAACTTTGACTAGGCCACTCCAAAGTCTTCATTTTGTTTTCCTTAAGCCATTCAGAGGTGGACTTGCTGGTGTGTTTTGGATCATTGTCCTGCTGCAGAACCCAAGTGCGCATCAGCTTGAGGTCACGAACAGATGGCCAGACATTCTTCTTCAGGATTTTCTGGTAGACAGCAGAATTCATGCTTCCATTTACCACAGCAAGTCTTCCAGGTCCTGAAGCAGTAAAACAGCCCCAGACCATCACACTACCACCACCATATTTTACTGTTGGTATGATGTTCCTTTTCTGAAGTGCTGTGTTACTTTTACGCCGGATGTAATGGGACCCACACCTTCCAAAAAGTTCAACTTTTGTCTCGCCAGTCTACAGAGTATTTTCCCAAAAGTCTTGGGGATCATCAGGATGTTTTCTGGTAAAACTGAGATGAGCCTTTATGGGTTTTTTTTTTGCTCAGCAGTGGTTTTCGTCTTTGAACTCTGCCATGCAGGCCATTTTTGCCCAGTCTCTTTCTTATGATGGAGTCATGAACACTGGCCTTAACTGAGGCAAGTGAGGCCTGCAGTTCTTTGGATGTTGTTGTGGGGTCTTTTGTGACCTCTTGGATGAGTCGTCACTGCGCTTTTGGGGTAAATTTGGTCGGCTGGTCACTCCTAGGAAGGTTCACTACTGTTCCATGTTTTCGCCATTTGTGAATAATGGCTCTCACTGTGGTTCACTGGAGTCCCAAAGCTTTAGAAATGGCTTTGTAACCTTTTCCAGACTGATAGATCTCAATTACTTTGTTTCTCATTTGTTCCTGAATTTCTTTGGATCACAGCATGATGTCTAGCTTTTCAGAATCTTTTTTTTTTTTTTTTGTTACTTATTTATACCCGTAGGTAGACTTGGTTTGCAGTCTGGTGACAAGCCACCGGCTGCTGGTCGCTGCGTGCGCGAGCACCCTAAACCTACATGTTTTTGGTATGCGGGAGGAAACCGGAGAAATCCCGGAGTAAACCCGCGCAACACGGGGAGAACATGCAAACTCCACACAGCTCACTGTTGGTCGGGGGCTGGGATCGAACCCACGATCTCATGATCCCCGCGATCCCCTGGCCGAGGGTAAAACTGTGCTGCCACAGTGCTAAACCACTGCGCCACCGTGCAGTGGTTTAGCACGTTTAGGTTTTGGTCTATTTCACCTTGTCAGGCAGGTCCTGTTTAAGTGGTTTCTTGATTGAGAACAGGTGTGGCAGTAATCAGACCTGGGTGTAGCTAGAGAAATTGAACTCACCTTTCCGAAGATGTGAGAAACCACAGTTAATTTATGTTTTAGCGGGGGGTAGGGGGGGGACAATCACTTTTCCACACAGACCCATGTAGGTTTGGATTTTTTTTTATCTTTAAAAATAAACACCTTCATTTAAAAACTGCATTTTGTGTTTACTTGTGTTATCTTTGTCTAATATTTAAATTTGTTTGATGATCTGAAACATTTAAGTGTGACAAACATATGAAAAAATGAGAAACCAGGAAGGGGGCAAACACTTTTTCACATCACTGTAGGTTCATTCGTAACCCAAAACCAACTTCTGCTGAAAATGTAATCAAAAACTGACAGACATTCTGAGAGATAGGTTCTTGGTGAAGGTACGTGCTCTCTGAGTACCCTCTAGTTTACCCATTTATCTTGGTTTACAGTTGAAACACCCCTATGCACACACATCCATAAACACATGCAGCTTTACCCAATGTAGTCATCTTGTCCCTGTAGGTAGTCGTTTATACTGTTGACCAGATAGCTGAAGAGGCGCCCGTAGACGGCTTTGGCAAGCTGGTCCCTGCACTGCTCCGACATCTCCACCGTGTGACGCCGAGTGATCACATCACCTGAAAAAAAGTGGGATTTTAAATTAAAATTTCCACCACTTGAGACGACAATCACAGCAAGTTTAATCTTTAAGTGTTTAAGCAGATAATCCATGAAAAAAATATTTCTAATTCCTCGCTGCTTCAGGAAAAATCTGCACATCTGCTATTGAGACAATCAGACAAATGATTTAGCGAGGGGCGCTATTAAAACCCCAGATGATGGTACAGACCATCTCACCAGAGGCTCCCAACTTTGTACTGGGTGATTTTAACCATGTGTCACTGGAAAAGACCCTAACCAACTTTTATCAATATGTCTCTTGTCCAACTAGATGTGGCAAGACACTTGACCGGTGTTATGGGTTTATTAAAGACGCTTTTAAATCACTCCTTTTCCCCCCCTGGGCTCTGCAGATCACAACTGTGTGCATCTTCTCCCCACTTATAAGACTGTTTTAAAGAGGGAGAAAGTCCAAACCAAGGAGGTGAAAGTGTGGACAGATAATGCTGTGTGTTCTCTGCAGGAGTGTTTTGACTGCACGGACTGGGGAGTGTTTGAGGAATCATGTAAAGACTTGGGCGAACTGACGGAGGTCGTCTGCTCATATTCAGCATTCTGCAGGGATATGCTTATACCCAGTAAGAGGGTCAGAATATACCCTAATAATAAACCTTGGGTGAACAAGTCTGTTAAGTCCTCCATAAAGAAAAAGAAACAAGCTTTTCAACGAGGGGGGGCACTGGACTTACATATAGCCACTAAAGAACTGAAAATAGAGATTTTAAGGGCAAAACAGAGCTGTAAAACCTTACTGGAGAACAAAATGGCTTCCAATAACTTGGGCTCAGCCTGGTCCAGTATGAAAATGATCACTGGTCTCCAGAACACTAGAACCAGTAGCTCTAGCGTCACTTTAAATGGTTTTAGCTCAGATATTGAATTTGCTAATGCTCTTAAAGGCTTTTATAATCATTTTAACATGTTTGATTTTAGCAGAGAAATACAGGCGCTAAGCCTTGAATTGTGTGACAGCAGGCATTTCTCTGTGACACAGGAGGACGTTGAAAGATCCTTTCGCTCTACAAAAGTCAACAAAAGTCCAGGACCTGACAACATTTGTGGTCGGTTAATCAAAACCTGTGCAAAAGAACTGAGTCCAGTTTTTCATAAGATATTCATCAGATCCTTGGAAATGCAGTATGTCCCCAGGATTTGGAAGGATGCTGTCGTGGTCCCGGTTCCTAAATCTAGTCGCCCCACAACATTAAATGATTTTAGACCAGTGGCTCTGACTTCTAAAATTATGAAAATCTTGGAAAAACTGGTTCGTTCAGAAATTCTTAAAAACACAGAGAATGTACTTGATCCTTCGCAGTTTGCCTATAGGCCTAAGAGGGGAGTAGAGGACGCGACTCTTACTCTAACCTTAACCTGCTTTTTAAACATCTGGAGGGGAGTGGGGCTCATGCACGGCTTTTATTCATTGACTTTTCATCTGCTTTTAATACAATTCAGCCACACATTTTAACTTGGAAACTTTTAGAGCATTTTAATTTAAGTAATAATCTTGTGGGCTGGATTTTAAACTTTTTAACAGACAGGACACAGAGGGTTAAAGTTAATGGCTTTTTATCAGACAAGGTGTGTTCCTCCACTGGGTCACCACAAGGGTGTGTGCTTTCACCTTTGTTATTTATTCTGTACACTAATATGTGTCAGAGTGCTTTTAAAAATAGACTTATTTTAAAATATGCAGATGACTCTGTGATCGTGAGCCTGCTCCAAGGGACTGAAAACAGTCATAGCCCGGTCACGGAGGACTTTGTCCAATGGTGTGAGGACTCGCACCTACAACTGAATATAGGCAAGACTAAAGACATGTTCATTGATTTTACGCGAAATGCCAACACATCTGAACTGACTAAGATTAAGGGACAAATAGTGGAACAAGTCACATTTTATAAATACTGTATCTGGGTACAATTATTGATAATACTTTGAATTTTAAATTGAATTGTGAGGCCATAAACAGGAAGGGACACCAGCGCCTGTTTTGTTTGAGGAGGTTGTCCCATTTCCATGCAGATAGGACTATCATGACACTTTTTTATCGTGCTTTTATTGAATCAGTTTTATCTTTTTTGTTAGTGTCATGGTTTAGAAACCTGCCCCTCAAAGACAGAAACTCACTGGCCCAGATCATTAAATGCTCCAGTCGTCTTATTGGGGGGGGGGGGGGGGGGAGTCACAGCTGGGTCTGGAGGCCCTGTACACCAGGCAGGTACAGCGGCTGGCCACCTCTATCACAGCTGATGGCTCCCATCCCTTGGCCAGTGAGTTCCAGCTTTTACCCTCTGGACGGAGGTTCAAAGTCCCCAGATGCAGAACCACACGGTACAGGAACAGCTTTGTTCCTGCTGCTATTGTTCTTTTAAACAGGCCTTAATGCATTTTATTTAAACTCTTGGGTCTGGCCTTTTTACGTGGTCTTATCTTATCTACTATTTTATTGGTCCCTGGTGAGGTATAATGCTTTTATCTGGTTTACTACGGGTTCTTTTATTTATTTTAGTTGGGTTTTTTATCTATCTATTTTTAGTCTTTTTAACCATGTTCAGTAAGTTTCTGGAGTACCTGTCCATGTCTTTAGTCTGTGCTGTTTTTAAATTGTCTGACGTATGTGTCCTGTGTTTTTACTGTTTTGATGTTCAAAGTTGTGTGTTTGAGATGCCCTCTCCAGACTGTAAAAAGAATCTACCTACGGGTATTAATAAAGTCACCTTGAACCTTGAACCTTGTCCCTATAAACTGTAAGTTTAAATCACACAGAGCCACTAGTTTTTTGGCAAAAGAACTACTTAATCTAACATCTTGTGAAAGGATTTTCTGGCTTATTTTTCATTAAATCCAAGTCTTTCTTGAGGTCTTCATTACCTTTAAAATACTGAACATCGGAGGTGAGGGCGGTGCTCAAGTCACTGGAGGATACCTGCAATAATCCAGCAACTATGACAAGACACAGAAAGAGAGGGGTGGCAGAGTAAATGACAGCAAACGACACAGCAACATCAAAATAAAATCATTACTCATTAACTGAGCGTCAGACGGGTAGTGCTGATAACATCCCAGAACCCACTGCTCTACTGATGATATCACGCTGACAGGACAACAAGCTGAACTCTGCTACTGCTGATTCACGCTTAAGCGGTGTACAGAACTGGCAGCTATTAGTCATCATTGGATTCCTGAGCACAATCCATAAACAGGCAGCAAAAACAGGTGACGGCAACCCGTCGCTGACATCACTAGCCATGACACCGCACCACCCTGACAACATGTTTCTTCTCTGTTCAACTGGCGACGTAATGGGTTCACATTCCCACTGGCCTTATAATGAGAAAACAAGAGGGACGAAAAACGCAGACCCTGATATTTGGAAAGTTTGAATTAGAACAATTTCTCCACAGAAACTACGGCTCACTAACGGGTGAATGCTCTGCCTTCTGCTGCTGCTGGTAAACTCGCTGGCAGAACTCCCACAGAGTGCGAAGGAGGACCTTTACCGAGGACATAAACGCGAGCTGCTCTGATTCACCCCAACCCACAGCCACCCGTCCAGTAACAGATCGACACGCACAGGAAATTTGGGTTTGTTTGACAGGGATCACTAACCTCTCTCCAGCAGCTGCAGATCAGAAGGGAAGGCCGTGTCGGCATTTGTCAGCGCAGTAAAACGCAGGTCCCCAATATGGAGCAGGGCAGATAGCAGCGCAAACACCGAGTCAACCTCCTAATAAAGAGAGACAAAAAGGAAAAAGAGGGGAGAAAGGAAGAACATTATTGAGTAGGAAGACTGAAAAATGGGATAATTAGCACATTAACTTTTGTGATTAACTTGCAAAAAAAAATTTATGCAATCTGCTGTTTGAGTGCTCGACCATGCAGCACATCCATGACGGAGAATTTGTCAGGCTGGAGTGAGGGAGAGGATGTGGCATGAATGGATCAAACTCTGCTCAGTCCCATAAACAAAGTGATTCTGGTGCCAAAAGTAATCCTGAAAGCCACAATTAAGTTTAAGTTTATTTCGAACAAATGAATAAAATACAGTGAAAACAGTAATATTTGAGTTTTGTGTTGAATCTACAGAAATAGTGAGAGAAATTCATATGTCTGGATGGGAGTAGGTAGGACCGACAGTCCTTCCACAGTGCCACTCCCCTGACTGAGATGCTGTGGGATTTCGTGTCGCTTCTTACAGCCGTTTCATTGAACATGTGACTTCCTCTCAACGCATGGCGCTTTTGTCGAACTGAACAGATTCTGAATGTTGCTGGGCAATGTACAATGTCTGACTTTATACATTCTTTGGACTGTTTTGAGGTCAACTAGATCATGAAATTTTAAGGTTTCAAGATGGGGAAACAGTGAATTAGATGGTTGCCTACATCCTGTTTTGTTTATAATTCTTATTGCTTATTTTTGAAGAATGAACAATGATTGCGTATTGGTTTTGTAAGTGTTCCCCCATACTTCCACTCAGTATGTCAAGTATGGGAGTATGAAAGAACAGTACAGTGTGTATAAAGATTTAGTACTGATATAATCTTTTACCTTATATAATACTGCAACTGATTTGGACATTTTTTTTAGTATTAATTTAGATTCTGGATGGCACTGGAATCAGAAAGTTTTCTGTGCTAAAAACAAATGAATAAATCTTTTCAAAACGTTTTCTTTGTTTATTTGTCCTTTTGGTGGATAAGTGGAAAGTTATCTACAGTACGAGCGACCCTTTTCCATAACTGTGTGTACAAAGTTAAAACTGTAGTTTTATGGCGAGATCACTTTATGTTTTTGACTTTTTTTTTTTCTTTTGCGTTTTGTTTCTGAAAGAAATAAAAGCACCATTAGTCTGGGTGTCCACCAAGTGCGAAAAAATGTTCTAGACCTGTTTTTGTGGGCACTTCACAGGCATTCTTAAAAAAAAAAGGTATCCTCGCAACCGCTTGACCTGCTACTCCAAATGCGCTGCCGTCACATATTTTGCTCTGAAACGCTCTGCTAAATGCGCTGCATCAAACTGGTGAGAAAGCAAACGTCATTTGGAGCTTTTGCTGTTGAATACTGATCACAGCATACTTAGATAGATAGATGTACTTTATTGATCCCAAACTGGGATCAATACTTTCAGCCTGATTCGGATCGGCTGGTTACAGAAGTGTGCTGCTGGTGAGTGCTGCAGCGTTCCAAGAGTTGAACTTTTTCATTCAACTTGCAGCACCCCGAGCACAGCGACAAATGACAAGATCATGCAGAATAATCTAAAAGAACCCAAGACTGAGGAGGACTGATCACGTGATAACAACAAGGAAGCATGATGTGCCGCCTGTTCACAGATTCAATTCAACGTCTGTGAGATGCCACAAACACTACACATTACTTAATATACTCTTCTTTTGTATTTTCTCTATTTATTTGGGTAGATGTATAATGAGTAAACAATTTTAAATCTTACAATTTCTCACAACTACAGAAAGTGCTTATTAATCAGTATTTTTTTACATCCATGTACAAACCTAGACCCCTGGAGAGGATTTCATTTCAGCTCCTGTCGCTGCAAAATATCCTTGCACTGAAAGTAGTCAGAAAAGAAATAAATAATCTAATAGCTTCTTGTCTTAAAGTGGATACGTACTAGAACCCTTTTTTTTTAGGAGAAATCTGCCCAACAACAGACTCTATGCTTTATTTCACATGACTGGTTTTGTTTAGACATAATTATTGATCTACTGAAAAATAATGAAGTGAATACAATTAAGTTACATTAAAACTGCCAATTATGACAATTTTAAGAAATTGTACAATGAAAACAGACTATTCCTAAGGTATTATTGATAACGAGAGATAATGAGTGTTAAATCCACAGCACTGACATTTATGAAATATAAAAATTCTAAAAAAAAAAAGATTGAGGGAGAGAAAATGATCCATGATTCATCAGTCCGCCTCCTTCCATTCAGAGGCTTTTCTTCCTCTGTGCCCTTGAGTAAAGGACACTTAATGGTTTAGCCCATTAAACGCCGCTCTGCAACTGTGAGAGGGGGTATTTTAAGTTTGAGATGGTGTGCTCATGTGCATGCGGAAGTGTCTGCCACCTCTCTCTCTCTCGCTCTCTCATGGCAGGGTATTGGAGCTGATATGTGTGAGATAAACGGGCATTAATCTCTGTCTGACACCACGCACCCCCACCCTTGCTTAGGGCAGAGAAGAAAGTGACCCAGAGTGAGAAAAAGAGCAGCAGGGAGCGTTAACGACTTTGGGTCTGGACTGGGGACTTGTCCAGTGATGAGAGCTTATACAGAGACCAATGGGTGGTCTGTCACTTCCACTCCCCCCCTCCCTCAGTCTCTGCCTCTTATCCGGCAGACAGCAGTGACCCTCTGATAACAGCGCCACTGCTTCATTCCTCTGTCCCTTGTGCCTCGTCTACTCATACCGACGGCTGCTGGATTAAAAGGTGAGATGATGGTCACTCGGCGCTGATGGATACTGGCTGGAATCTAAGAATAGGACCCGATAATGGGGCGAGTGCACAGCTGGTGGCACGCAGGACGGACCGTACCAATGAACACCACGTGCACACCACGTGCATGCCGTATGCATAAATCAGTGCCTGTTCACTGTATTTGGTCACACACCTTTTATGGTCTCTAGATGCTTGAATGTACGGTTTGTGCGTTTTAGGGGAACACAAGCTTTTTGATCTTGTTAATGACTTGTTACTTAAGGCTACTAATGTGCAGTCTGAGATATTCACCACGTATTACTGGGATATAACACTTTGAGAATTCTCTTTGCAGTATTAGCGCCTTTTCAAGATCCTGAAGCCCTTCCAAGTTCTGTTTGCACCAAAAAAAACCCTGATAAATGACCTGTGACTTTAAGGTTTAAGCCATCAACCTTTCCCCGTGCTGTCAGCGCTCTTTGGCCCAACACAGTGCTGTGCTGCTGCAAAGATCAATACCTGCTTATTGAAGCTGAGAGCTCTTAGGGCTTGTTTGACGGCCGTAAGATGCTCCCTGCTCTGGGTAGAAGCTGTAGCCACTGGAGGGTTCTCTCCTGGAGGTCCTCCATGAAGATACCTAGAGTATGGATGAAAACATGATGTGCTTCTGTCAGCCACAAGAATAAATTAATAACCAAATCTAACTTAGGAAACTGGGTGGTTCAAATATACATGAGTTTAGCATTAGCTTTTGTGATTGTGTTTGATGACGTGTAAAAAAGACACAAACAGCAGTGGAAAGCAGACAATTAACTGACTGAAAGATCGACATTTACATCACCACTGTCCTTGTAGTATCATTTTTATTGTTCAGTAAAGAGAAGAGTGAATAAATGCAGTGTGCTTACAGGTCCCATTCACTGAAAAATTGTGTTTTTGGAGGTTTTAACCTTCTGAAATGCCTGTAATGGTCACGTGATTATTGAAAAAAAACCCAAAACATCAAAATGCTCACTTCTCTTAAAAAAAAAAACCAAAAAAAACCCACAGCCTTTATACTGATTCTGTCTGTGAGGAGCTGGTGTATCTCTTCCGGGTTTGCTACAGAACGTCATGAAAAGGAAAACCCATACTTGACACCTGCCCGCTGCTCTACTATTGGGCAGCCTCAGTGATCTAGTCCAGCCCTGTTTCCTGCCACAGCCGTCTGTCTGCAAACATGTCGAGGTGACGAGTGATGGAACGCAACAGTGGGATCCTTACACAGACTCCAAATGGGTGCATCGCTAAGAGAGAAGTGGCAAAAATGTATTTCAGTGGATGTTCTGGAGAATTTTAGCCCAAACTTATGGTCTGTTGTGGCCATTTCCGTATGGATTCATTCCAAAACCTTGGAAAGTACAACTTCGGTTTCACTGGCCAGACGTTTCTCTGTGCTTGTGTGTCGTCCTGAGGCTTGTGCTGCATGGTTACATACGGCGAATAACTGTTCCGACCCTCCACAGTTACGGCAGCATTAGATTTCAATTTCATCATGCTCTTTATCTGGTCAAATTTGGCACTTCTCATCTCCTTATTTTGTTAACGTAGCACTCCCAGAAGTCAGACTTGAGCCAGTCGCAAAGCTTTCACCCAATCAGATTAGTGGCTCATGAATAACACTGAGGAGGCCTGAAACACAGCATTTTCTGGGAGGGCGGCAATAAATGGGACCGACCTTTAACGTCGACTTTGATGCATTCAGAGAGGAAAGATTTATCATTTATGTTCCCAGTTAACTTACAGCATAATTGTTTAGTAATCATGCAATGTTTGTGTAAGTGGATTCATAAACGGTGTCAAATGTGTATCCATCCATCCATCTTATTCCGCTTAATACAATTGTGCGATCTCAATCTAAAGAGCTTTGCAACTTCTTGAGAGTAAGATGTATTGTCACTGGACTAGATTCCCAGTTTCTGTGCCTCAACCACGACTCGGAGCCAAATTACCCACAAGATGCTCTTTTAACCCAGGATTAATTAAACTACACCAGCAGACACTCACATACCTGTGAGCAAGGACGTTGTTGAGGTAAAGTGCACTCTTCTCCTCTGCTGAGAGGCCTTCAGCCATCAGATGGAAGATCTGAAAACTTTGTTGCTGAGGAGGCAGGTGGATGAGGCGAGACTTCTCCAACATGTAGGTGTAGACACGGGCTTAAACGACATTTGTGTTTTATACTTTAGTAAAAGGAGGGTGTAAATCTCAACAGGGCTGACTTAAAAACAAGCAAAAAAACCCAAAACAAAACAGGAATAAATAGAAAAGAAGCATCGATACCAAATCTCAACACTACATATGTGAGCTTTTGTTGCCCCCTGGTGGCGTTTCAATATTTTATTTTTAATACTGTAAACCTGATAGGAGATTATGTCAGTCTAGCACAAAAGATTTTTAATGCTTTCACAAATTTCTGAAGCTTTCGTGGAGGGCTCTGAATGAAAATGTGAGTGAAAATGAAAGGAAACATTAAAGCGAGAGCGGTTTACCTCCAAGCGGCGTCCTTCTCTTGTCACAGTATTGGATGGTCAACAGTTTTACGAAGCGGCTGGAGTTGCTGTTCCTTGGAGTTTTTGCATGACCGAAGGCTTCCAGAATACAGTTCACCTGCATGTTCCATAAACCACAGAACATTCTATCAGAGTTACTCCACAATGGCTCGTGTTACATAGCAAATGTGACACAGCTTTTTTGACTAAGTGCAGGGATTTCAGATGTGCGCAGAGTAGCCAGAAATTGTCCTCAAGTAAAAGTAGCCTTGTGTTATGATATTAACTACTCAAGTACAAGCAGGAGTACTCACCAAATAAAATACTGAAGTGTAAAAGTATCTACTAAAAATGGACTTGAGTCATGACTTTACTACCACCAGTTTTAGGGCTTCTCCTTATAAATTTGTGGTATTTTAGTCCTACAAACTGGTGGTGTTTATATTGTAAATATACTTTTTAGCATAAATTTGCCACTTTTAATCATAGATTTTTTTAGAATCTTTCATCAAACATTTGGGACTTTTTTATAATAAACTTTCTTATACATTTTTTACGCATTCAATCGTGTAAAATTTATTAACAAATTTGTAAATTTGCAATACTTTCTTTTAAATTTAAAACTTTTTTCCAGTAAAAATGCAATTGTTTTTACTAGATTTGGAGGGTTTTTTTTTTTTACCCTTAAATGTCACAGTTCAACAAAATATAATATAAACGATCCATATGTACTCTTATATAATCCAAATTACATAAAGATACCATGGACAATAAATGAATTTGTTATTTATTGAGCTAGAAAAACAATGATTTCAACTCTGATTTAATTTGATTTATAAAATGACAACTAAAGACGTAATTTCTAATAAGAACAAATTATTAGTGCGTAAACAAGCACATTTCTAGCATGGTTTCAATTCAGCGTAATCAGTACAACCAAATATACTTGAGTAAAGTACCTTTTCTTCATCAAGTGAGACTAAAAAGTACCCTACGATAAAACTACTTAGCAAAATCAAATTCTGTGTAAAACTTACTTGAGTAAATGTGACTCCTTCCTATCTACCTGATTAAATTACAGTGCACGGACTTTCTGAAAACGGTGGCGAGTCCGTTTCACTTTCTTCCACTAGATGTCAGTGCAGCTCCATAATCTGTGCACGCTGGATTTGCTGGTGTCCCAGAATGACAAGAGAGCACTGCTGACCCACTTCTCAACAGCACAAGGATGACTTCAACAGAAAGCAGCGCTGTTGGGCTACACACGCACACGACTGACAGGCTCACTGACAGACTCACTACCTTGGAGCAGAGCAGGTATTTTTAACACAAAGCATCGGGAAGAAACCTAAATTGAAGCAACTGAAAACACGAGATGAACCCTAAAATAACCTCTCCTTTTCCAAATATCATATGCGGTTCTCTTTTGCTAGAAAATTGCAAAATATTATATTATTATATTTCATTTCTTTCTATTAAACAGAACTGGGTTCATTTGAGTTCAGCTGTATCAAGATATCCTTGAGATAAAATCCAGTTCAATGCAATTTGAGCTAATCTCTCCAACTCAACTTTCTCTCTCTCTCTCTCTCTCTCATCCAAAATATGATGATGTCATCGTTCATATAAAAGATCCGTGATGGTGTATCAGAGGTTAGAGCTCTCTCTGATCAAAGAATGAACAATCACCTTAAACTTTTGTGAGACTCCTCGTTTAATTCTGATACCTTTTAACACTGAATGCTTAATAGGATCCAAATTCAATCTTAAACTGTTTCATATCTCATGAATGGTTTTGGTAAATATACAGAGTAAATGTTCCACCTAATCTATTCATTTCTTTATGGCTGTAACTTCTTTCAATTACCTCGACATCCCTTGCAAAATGGAGTGAAAAGATGAAGAGGATGAAAGCATCTGTTGGTCTCCTGTAATCTGCAACAATCAGCTTCATCAATAGCGCCTCTTCAGACAACAAATGCTCAGAATGTAATTGAAAATTGGATACAAACACGCAACTGAGAGTCTGATGAATGAAGAGCGATTCAGCAAAGAAAAAAAGGACTACAAATAATTTATAAATACTGCGATGGTAATCCATACATCTATTGTTTGAGCCACAACAGTAGCAGAACTAAGGACTACACATTTACACAGTTGTGGGTGCTGCTTCGCTAAAATGGGATTTCTTTTTTTTTTTTTTAATCAAAGAGATTGCCAGGAGAATAAATAATCAGAACAGTGAGACACAAGCACCAGTGGAGACAGAGAAACAAGGTCACAACAAGGTCATCACACGTTCCTTACTTGTGTACTCAGTGCCTGTAGTGTAAAACAGAAGAATAACGTGTAGACAGGCATGTCCTGACTTACGTGTTTCATTCTGGGCTCCAGCATAAAGCCTTTGGAGCTGGAGCGGGCTGTCAGGTGTCTCACTATGTGCTTACAGGCTTCTGTTTTCCCAGAACCACTCTCTCCACTAGAGACACAAAAAGAAAAGAATGGATGTACATTGAATACAGTTCATATGTATATACAATACTTCAGGTTATTTTACTATTCAGCCCCTTTCAGAGTAACCCGGCAATCCAGGCAAACCCAGTATGATTCGGGTTCCTTCTATTGTCTGAATAGGGTTTCCTGCACTACTTGATGCGTCCTAAATGACCTTGCAAGAGACATGGGTTGTTGCCCGCCTCACCTCAGCTCTGTGGGCATTTGAATAGGACAATGCGGATAAACGAACAAATAGGTGTAACCATCACCATGTCACAGAACAGCCACAGAGAGTGAAAATGAATCAGAAGGCTGTCTGTCATTATTCTTATTAATTTCAAAGCTGCAACAGATGACTGTGTGTGCCACAGTTACACAAATATCACAGTGCATTTTTTCAGTCGCTCAGAGCCTGCAGCAACTCTGACCGTCTCCGGCTGCTGTGGGAGACAGTTTGGCGTGGGGCATTCTCACTATTCAGCTCCGCTCTGTGCATGTTTGTGCATCCCGGTTCCCGATTTACCCCACATTAATGTGCACCTCTTCTCTTCATTTATTCCGTGACAACCCCCCCTCCCCCCAAAAAAACACTTAACATACACCACACCTCTTCTTGTAAATATAAAGCTATTCAGTGCCGATATGAACAATTTTTTTTGGTAATTATGTGAAATGTCGGGTGCATTTTACAACCCTGTCCGTTAAAACAATTAAGCAGTGGTGACCTAATGGTTAGGGATGTGGACTGGTGACTGGAGGGTCACTGGTTCAATCCCTGGACCAGCAGGAACAGATTTGGGTGGGACAGATGACATAGCAGTGTTTGCCCACCCTCACTAACCCCACTGTGGTGCCTTTGAGCAAGGCCCTTAACCTCAACTGCTCCAGTGGAGCTGCTCAGTGGCCACAGGTCAGTCACTGTGGTGGGCTGATTCCCAGAATGTATAACAATGTGAATGTGAACAGGGTGTCCTTGAAAAAGCGAGGCTGCCTCTCCCCTGTATAAATAAAAGGTTAAATAAAAAATATAAAATGGGAGACAAGAGCGGTAAACACTGAACTATATAGATGTGAGAGGCGCATTCCCATCGACTGATCTTCGCTGAGCTGACATGGGGCAACCAAATTAAAAGACTTGTAAAAATGCCAGTGACTCTCCACTAATCAGTACTGTCCGACATCACCAGCTTCCAGGCTGACTGGTGTGTTTGTCTGACATCAGCAATGTGAGGACATAAAACTTGATACACCAGAGAAATGCACTGTTATCTGCAGGTGATCAGACCTGCGTCTCCCTAAAGTTAGAAAAAAGTCACAGAAAGCTGTTGAGATGTTAATTTAGGATAATGGCACCCGCGACTGCAACTCACCAATTGTAGTTTGAAAGTGGCTTTATTCATCTGCCATACTCTGTATTTAGAGGTAGGCTATAGCTCTGTACTGGGACCACCACACATTTTTTTCTCTCTCTCTCTGGTTAAATGGACAATATTTTTTTTTAACTTAAATAATTCTCATTCCAACTTAATTGTTTACATGGACGCACATCAAATCATAATCTGAGTTTACATGTCCAAATCATTAAATCAGAATGGAACTTTTATGACGTGTCAAGCAATTTCAAATCTGTGATCCACCGCAATCTGTGACCTTAAAGGGGTCACTGATTGAAAAATGGTGTGTTTGTAGGTTTTAACTGTTTGAAATGTGTTAACTGGTCACATAATTAGCCCAACATTTTCCAAACAGTCAACAATCTGAAAAAAACACACTGCCTTTATCTCGTTTTTCTCTCAGAGAAACTCCCCAAAATGTTTTTGACTCTTCCGGGTAAGTTTCCTATGTCAAGTCTTGAAAAAGCCCACCCACTGCCACCCTAAAGACCCATCCACTGCTCTATTATTGGCCCACCTAGCTATCCATCTTGTAGATCGAAGTGGTGGCTAAAGGTAGCCTATTAGCCCCTGAGCTATTAGCCCATGAGCTATCACTGGTACCAGGACGCTGGCTGTAAGCACAGCTTGTTATTTTCTTCAGATCTTAGTCACCCTAATAGCCATCCCTGTTACCACCTGGTTCACTCCGACCCATCTGTGAGTGGTTTCATTGTTGATTCTGCGGCAGATCATCCGCCCCGGCTCACCGATCGCTTTTACGAATACAATAGAAAAATATCGGCTCGATAGGAATATTTATTTCAATTTGAGCCACTACTTTAGTATCACTATTTCACAGTCGTCACGGGCAACAGTGGGTTGTCCAATGCTCTATAATTATAGAGCACTGGATGGTCCTCAAAATGCTTATCAAATCTGGCCTTAAAGGCATCCACACTTGGGGCATTCACCACGTTCTCTGGTAAGCTGTTCCACCATGAAACCACTCTATCGCTGAAGAAAAACAACCTGCGGTTCAACCTGACACTGTTCTTTTGAAGCCACAAATTATGATCCGGGGTCCTTGTATCTGTCAGAAGGTCTGGTAGACAAGGATCTGTATTGTATTTCTTATGGATGTACTTAAAGGTGTTGATTAGATCTCCTTGCAAATGTCTATACACTAGCATGGGGATATTGGGGTGCCTCAGGCGCTCTTCATACAACAGGTTGCTTAGCCCAGGTACTCTTTGGTGGCTCTCCTCTGCACTCGTTCAATAGCATCTGCAAGCTTCCCCAAGTGGGGTGACCACACAGGGGCTGCGGATTCACCATGGGGCCGTATAGCCTGAAAACGTCACTGTCTATGCATTCAAAGGTTCTCCAAATGACACCTGCTATCTGGGTGGCATTCTTCACCATTGTCTGTATGTGTTTTTCAAAAGACATCTCTTTATCTACAGTCACTCCAAGGCCCCGTTCATGGTCTGTGAACTGGAGAGGAATACTTTTCCCCTGATCAGTCATTTCATAGGTAAATTCTGGATGGCCTGCTCCTATTCGTATCACTGTGCATTTGTCGGGATGGAAGCATAATTGCCACTTCACAGCCCATTCCTGGAAACTCAGCAGATCCTGCTGTAGCCTCTTACAGTCTGTTGGTGATCTTATGGGCATATAAATTTTCGTGTCATCAGCAAAGAGCTTCAAGTTAGCGCCAACAACTTCAGGCATATCATTAGCAAATAATGTGAATAACACTGGCCCAAGGAGACTGCCTTGTGGAACACCACTTGTGACATCAGTCCACTGTGACAGAGTTCTATTTACAGAAACCCTTTGTTGTTGTCCTGTGAGAAAGGAGTTAATCCATTTTAACAGCTTGCCAGAGATACCGTAACTCTCTACTTTTTGTAGAAGACGTCTAATAGGTACTGAATCAAAGGCCTTTTTAAAGTCAAGATAAATAGCATCCACTGGTATGCCAAGATCTAACCATTCTGTCCATTGTTTGAAGCATTCAAGCTTCTGTGTAACTGTGGAGCGCCCTGGCAGGAAACCATGCTGATGCTTGGAGAACAAATTAATATTATAATATTAAAAATAATATCCTCCAATATTTTGCAGACTACTGATGTGAGGCAAGCTGGTCTATAATTGCCAGGAAGACTTTTGGTCCCTTTCTTAAATATTGGTGTAATATGTCCCTTTTTGTTGGCCCAGGACCAGGGCTACTGGCCACTGTCATCCTGAAAACTCCCCCAGATTGGCAGGGGAGTTCTCGGCATAACACTGGTACGTGCAATCCACTGCGGAATCAGGACGAAGCCTCCAACTCCGTGCAATCAAAATGTCCCAGGACCAGATGCTGCTGGCTCTCACGCCCAGCAGCTCCAGCGTCCTCCATGGATCTGCTCTACTCTTGCGGGCAGCGTAGTCACTCCAGCTGTGAGAGCAGAGTGAAGTCCCACGTAGTCACACTGCCCTTTGAGATCCCTTGGCTCGGTAGTTCGTCTCGGGTTGCGGTGATCGTGCAGCGCATGGTGCTAACGATCTGTTGTGGAATCACGGCAAAATTTATTGGGAGATAGACCGGACTGACGAAAGATACACCATCGAGTGTGGATCAGCAAACCAGAGCGCTGCTCAACCAAGCTGGAAGGCTAGAAGCTAGTCAGCTATAATGGCTAACTGACGTAAGAGGGAGGGCGGAGTTGAAACGGTGAAGGATGGTCCTTAAAGTGACAGGCCTTAAATCAGAGCGTTTAAAGAAAGCCAGGAAAGTAAAAAACAAATTTACTTCAATAATTACAAAAATTACAGAAAATGTGAACAAAATATGTCACAAACATTTCATTAAGACGTGTGAGCTATTAAAACGTGGAAAAAGTGCAGTCAATAACTCCTTTAAGTTCCCCTGCATTTGTCTGCATGAGCATGGTTGACAAGTGAGACTTGATTCATGTAAGAGGAAAACAAGGCTCCTGAAAACAGTTATTTGACAATCTCTAAATTAGTATGCAGGTACAGGTCAGGACACAGACTATTATGCTCATTATTATGAGTTTTTCAAGCATCGAGGCGATCAACAATCCTAAACTCTTTTAAAATTATCAGCAACAAAATTTGTATCAACCACATACATAAGCGTTTAGCTTTTAGCCTCCTTCTAGCTCGGCTCAGCGGTGCTGGCTCAGATGCCTCTTCAACTAACAACAACAAGTCAAATTGGCCGTCGGGGGGACTCCCTCGGTGCCGGTGGGGGAGCTGCCCGCTAGCTGTGATGGAGCTCCTCGGGTACCGGCACATGCAGCCTGTCTGTCACCCAATCCTACACAAGCTAGCTGCTTCCCTGGTCACGGCAACCATGGCCTGGACCTCCGGAAAAGTGATAGAAAATGGATGGATGGATTATACCTAATGAAGAATCAAAATTCAGTTTCTCAGAAAATTAGAATATTACATAAGATCAATTAAAAAAGTGGATTTTTCATAGAAATCTTGGCCAACTGAAAAGTATGTCCATGTACACTCAATACTTGGTTGGAGCTCCTTTTGCATGAATTTCTCCATCAAAGCATCATGTCATGGAGGCGATCAGTCTGCTGCACTGCTGAGGTGTTATGGAAGCCCAGATTGCTTTGATCGCGGCCTTCAGCTCATCTGCATTGTTGGGTCTGGTGTCTCATCTTCCTCTTGACAATACTCCATAGATTCTCTGTGGGGTTTAGGTCAGGAGAATTTGCTGGCCAATCAAGCACAGTGATTCCATAGTCATTAGACCAGGCATTGGTACTTTTGGCAGTGTAGACAGGTGCCAAGTCCTGCTGGAAAATGAAGTCAGCATCTCCACAAAGCTTGTCGGCAGGGGGAAGCATGAAGTGCTCTAAAATTTCCTGAAATATAACTTTTTTATAATAAACTTTTAGACATTCTAATTTATTGAGATGCACCTGTAGAATCACGGCAAAATTATTTTAAAAAATACGCCAGAATGACACAAGATATATTATCAAGTGTGGATGAGTGACCAGGTGGAAACAGGGATGGCTATTAAGGTGACTGAGATCTAAAGAAAATAGCAATAAAATCTGTGTTTGGTCCCAGCCTCCTAGTACTAGTGTTAGCTCAGGGGCAAATACTGTTAGCTCCCCTTCCACCTACATGAAAAAAAGCTAGGTGGGCCAATAATAGGGTGGTGGGCAGGTATCAAGGCCAGTGACGTTTCCCATTTCTTGGCATAGAGGAAAAACGGCTTCTTGGACAGAAAAACGAGATAAAGGCTATGTGTTTTTTAAAAGGAGTGTGATATTTTTTTGATAACCATGTAACCAATAGACACATGGCAGACATTTAAAAATGCAGCCAATACAAATCAGAGTATTACCTATATCCTGTAAATACAAATAAACGCATATACTCTATGTCTGATTCAATATTAAATAAATTTTGTTAGTATTGTAACAGACTTTTTTTAATCCACTTTTCCATAAAATTGTGAAAACGTGTCAAAATGCACAAACTAAAGAGCTGTTATCAAATTAAACTCTGTTTTTGTTACACTGCTCTGTATCTGCCTCAGAAGAATGGCTCAGAGATGTTGTCACTGGGGTGTTTCCTGCATTTCCACCCACTGACATCACCCCTTTAGGACCCCCCCCCCAACCCATAAAACTGTAATCTCTTCTTTCTTACATCAATCTGATCGTTCCAATTAAACACCGCTAAAACTTATCTGGCACTTGGGGCCTGTTTTTAATTTTCTGTTTAGTGAATATTAAGTGTGACATAAGGTACACGCGCTGACACTCACGACACGCAGAGAGCTGAGACCTGCATAGTAACACCAAGCAGATGGCGTGAGAAGGTCAGAAGCCCTTACTAATGACCACAGTATGCCGCGGTGCACGGTTTGTCTGTGTGCGTGTGTGCTGCTACTACCAGCATCCCCACTGAGTGCGAAGTCCAAAGGTCTCTCCACTGTCTTTTCATTTACCAGTTTTTATTAGATTTCAAGGGCATTTTGGTAGAGCACATGTCTCGGGGGATCTTGGCCACTGATTGCCTGTAAATTCATCTGTGCGTGTGTGTGTGTGTGTGTGTTGCACACGGAAGCCCAAACCACAGTGAAACAAGAAAAGGGACGTTAACGGATGGGGTCGGGGGCTGCAGGAATGCATGCACTGTATATGTGGGTGCGCAGTATAATGTCACTGTGCATGTGTGTGCCTGTGTGCGAGTGAGATGGATAGCCTGTGGCGAGGGTGCATTAACTCACTGCCAGATTGGTTACGACTCAGCGGGAATGTCACTGGAGACCCGGAACGGGATTTAATTGCAATCGGGGAGCTGCCCGAGTCTTGTCGAGGACAGGAGCGGGACGCCGCAACGCTCCCGGCAAACACACATCACGGCGCGGACGCTCAACAAGGCCGTGGCTCGGCTCGGGCTGGGAGCTATTAATCTCCGAGGGAGTGTTAAACAGGTGCACAGACGAGGGGTGTGGATAAACCAGGTGGCCGGTTAAACGATTTTTGTAGCGTGACGCTCAGCAAATGTACGTCCGTGTTGTGTGCAGAACGAACGTTGTACCTTAAGATGAAGCACTGCGGGCGCCGCTCCTGCTGCATCATGTGGAAAGCTCTCTCCGCAGAGGAGAAGATGTGAGGTGGCAGAGAAGAGCAGAGGCGCCCCGTGGAGCTCAGGTACAGCTGACTCACCTGAGAAACAGAGGGAGACTTATGTAACACGGACACACGACCAGGCTGGCGGGGGTAAAGTTTCAGGATAATAAGTGAAACTACACTTCTATCTGCCTTCTATCTAGTGTGCGCTGTGACCATGTAGCCAAACCTCAAAACAGTTCACTTTATAGGCATCAGTTTTAACAAAAACCTCACCAGATGTTAGGACCCAGATGTCATTTACTGATATTACTAGAGTGTGAAGGTGAACATCTTCTCTCTGGAACACAGTCAGAGATCTCAACTGTGAAAACACTGACATGCAGTTCAATCAAGGAACATTAAAGTAGCTGTGAAGATACTCATTTTAAGACTTGATTGATTTTTGGAGAGAAGATGTGACTCCAGATACTCAAGGAGTATATTGTCTGTCGGGCTGATATGTGTTAGTAACAGCCCACTGTGTGCCCAGTCCAGCAGATGTGTGCCGATATTGAATTTGTGACTGTAGGGGTGGAAAAAAAGGAAGGAGAATGGGTGGATGGGTTCACATGTTGTGGACCACAAGACTACAGGGGAGGTGAGGAAGGTTGACAGACGGGCTGCAGCAAATCACACATGTTGTGACATATGTCCTTCTCACTTGGGCCCCCCCCCCATGCCCCCCTCAGTTAGGGATAGTTGCCTGGAGCAGACAGAGGCTGGAACAGGACGGCCAGAGAGGATGGGATTGGCTTCAGTCTGTCAGGCAGGGAGAAAATGCTTCCTCCTGGGCACCACATGGGCAAGGATCTTACTGCATTACCAAAATGAATTATCTGATACAACAAATAACGGGAAACACACTGATACCCTTTATAAATGTTTTATCATACACCTCATTTTTTTAATTGTTTGGACACAAATGATCAAAATTAATGCCTGTCAACTGCTCACTGACTGGCTCCATTAGCCGTTAAAGATGCTAAACAATCTCATTTCTAGTGGAAATATTCCATATGCACGTGTGTGCTGCAAAACACTTCATCTCTTTCTTCTGCGGCTGACGCAGAGTCAGCCCTATGCTGTGTATTACTGACAGGAAGACTGCATTATTTATCAGCCACCAGGTCCATTTCATCTGTTCATGACCGGCATGTTGTACAGCAAGCACGCGTGCTTTTCAACGAGCAGTCGCTACATAGCCTTTCAAATTCAAAGTCTCCCGAATCACCGTGTACATACACACACATGCAGGCAACCTGAATGTATGCTTACCAAACTGGAATAGATGGGCAGCTCTTTATTCGGATTGACCAGTAGAAGGATGTGACCGATGTAAGTCTGGAAAAGTCAAAAAAAGAAAACACACACACAAAGAAGTTAGCTGAAAACAGGAAGAAAATGTAATATTATATAGGATATTTATTCAGCTTTGTGCTGGCAGAGTTCTGTTTTGACAGGAACGGCCTGAGTTAAAATTACTCACAAAACGCTCAAAGCCAACACTGACCCAGAAAGAAAAGTGCTGTCCTGCTCTATCCCTAAAGCTAAATATTACCGATGACAGCAATTCCTCTTCCTTGCAGGATGACAGTAATACCACTAAAGTGAAAGGTGAAGGAAGAGCGTCCAAGGATAACCTCGGTAACCTTTAACTAATGAAGACGACAAAGCTGTCCTCCTACATGCAAACCCCGAGGCCATTTAGAGAGAAAAAAACAAAACAAAAAACAACCAACTCTAAATTTCTGACTTTTCCACCAAGCTGCTAGCCTTCTGTTCCTCACAAAAGAGCCCCATAGGCTGTTTAGAAAGCTAAGGCACCGTCTTCTGGGAGAGCACAGGCTAACATTCTGCAGCATGCTGCTCTGTCCCAAGGCCCCGACTCCAGCTTAATGATTTTAACAGATTCCCACTGCTTCAAGACACAGCATAACATTCATATTACTTTTTTTTTAACTGGGTAAAATTTGTGTGATGATCTTCATCCAGCAATACTTAATCTCATGACACGCATGTCAATAATGCAGCCTTCCTCGCCGCTCTCCTCAGGGGTTTCGCGGTGGGCTGCAGCTTCTCTCCTGGCAGAAGGAGGCAATGACCGCTCATCAAAGCCCCCGTCTCTGACCACCCTGCTGGGCACATATGGACCACCATTCACCGCCTTTGTTCTCTCCCCATTTCTGTCCTTCATATTTCTGCTCTGTTCAGCCTTTCTTGGAATTTTCTCTGCACTAGGGCTGTGATATTATCAGATTTTTACTGCACAGTTATGGAAAAAAATATTGCAATATTTAGAGAAAATGTGGGGAAAAATTTTATGAACCAGGTGAAAATAGTTAACTCTATCTGGGTGACTGAAACCTAAACAAAATAACAATATAAATACAAGCTTTCTTGTACCACTATTCGCTCTTAAGCCAACGCTTTTGGGTTCAAGGCTAGTGACATTTCCCCATTTCTTGGCATACAGGAAAATACCTGGAAGAGTCAAAATGGCTTCTTGGAGAGAAAAACAAGATAAAGGCTGTGTTGTTTTTTGAAGAGGAGTGAGTGTTTTAATATTTTTCAACAATATCATGACCAATAGACACATTTCAGAAAGTTAAAGGCTACAAAAACACAATTTTTCAGTCAATGACCCCTTTAAAAGTATGTAAACTTATGCAACCATCTTTTATGCAGTGGTGGACCCTCAGGGCCAGCAAAGCCTTCTCTGCTGGCCTAAACATTTACATTTACAACCTACATTCTTATATCTGTTCCATGAGGATGTATTAAATTATTCCCAATAGTCTATTCTCTTCATTTTGTAGCTTTTCTCTTGGTTGCACTCCTCCCAGCAGTGCAATGCATGTAGAGTTTTTTTGTCCAATCATATTTCAGCCATCTGTGTTGCCAGGGTCAAGCAAATCTGCCTTGGGCCTTCCGGAAGTAACAGTGTGGTCAGTAGGTTAAATTAACTGTTAAACTTATCCTGTTGCTTTAACCAATCAGATGTCTTCTGTATGTCCAGGGGTACATAGAAGGCATCCGAGAACGTCGGCATTTTCATGTCTTTTGATTGGATGGTTAGACTCCTCCAACCACAATGCAGAGGATCCTCGCTAGCAAAACGGCAGTGCAAGGACTTGCTTAAGCAGCTACAATATACTGTGTCTGTTTAAATATAATAGCTGTTTTTCCACCCACAATGGCTGACAGGGGAGAGGGAAATGATCTGGTCGCTGATATTTTAAAAAAATCAATTTTCCAGACGGACTTTTCAAGAAAAGTTGGTCATTGTGAAGAGAGGTCAGCCAACCTCGAGGCTAGCAGGCTCATCTCAGCCTGGGAAAGGATTTGTCCATCACTTCCATATTAGCAACAACTACAGTATCCTTGGATTACAGCCTCCGTGGAGTGCTGCAAATTATCTTGCTGGGAATGCCTGTTGTTTGCAACTGATTGAGTAGATACTTGGAGCCAGACAGGGTTTGCAAACTTAAGCTGTCTACTGCCACACCATGACGATTTAGGCAGTCTTCGCCAAACGTATAAAAATTGGTCTAAAACGATGGCATACGCCGAAATTTTCACTTTTGGCCGTATGCCCCGCGTATCTATAACGACTTGGACATATACATTATGTATACAGTATATAACCTATACAGAATATTTCCATAACTTATAAGTAACTTAAACTAACTAATGCTTAGCGTGTTGCCGACATTCACGACTTATGCGCAACAATAGTCTAACTTCTGCATAGCGCAGTCATGCCAAACTGCCGTTGCCTCCTGATCCATGAATCCTAGGTGTGGGAGAGATCATATCTGTTCAACCAAGATGATTCTCCCCTCCAAACACCAGGCGGAGGGCGTGACTGACCTGGCAGGTCAGTCACGTCTGAAACAGCTGACGTAACACATCAGGAACATCAGATGGCAGCTGTCACAACCTCGCTCAGAGGCACGCGAACTGATGGCGATAAAAAAGTTTATTTTCAATAAAGTGAAAAAAAAAAAAACAAGATAATGCATAGAAGTGTGCTTTTGTTGGGAGGCCCAGCCAACAGCAAAGTAAACAGCTGCGCTTCAAGCGATCAGCTGATTAGAGCCTCCTCCTCCGGTGTTCTGACATTTTGGCATAATTTTATCAGAACAACACAGGAGAGATGATCATACAGACTTCAGTTAAATATAAAAAAACCCGACAGGTCCCGTTATACAAACAAGTGTGTGTGTGTGTGTGTGTGTGTGTGTGTGTGTGTGTGTGTGTGTGTGTGTGTGTGTGTGTGTGTGCACGCGCACGCACGTGTGTGCGCTGCAGGCAGAGAGCTCTGTATGGGTTTTTCTTGTGAACCAGCGTTGCAAATATGCCATTTGCTCCACGAATGTGGGACATATCAGCCATACGCTGAATACGTTCAGCATGCTGAAAATTAATTTTCAGAGAAGCTCGGCGAACTACACCATAGCGTGCTTCAGCATTCTTCAGCGTGCTCTTAACTTAGACAAAACTCAGCCATAACTGATTCAACGTACGCCACCGTATTCTCCAAATTTTTCATACGTTTTGGCTACCTTAATTGTCTAGGTGTGACAGGGCCTTAATCAAGGCAGCAGCCAGACACCAAAGCACAGCCGCCAGCCGGACACTCACAAGCAACAGTACTTTTAAACTTTGGGGAAACAAGAGTGGATCTGCAGCTCAATGAACAAATGTGCAGGGAAATGGAGCTCCACAACAAAAAGGTAAAGATTTTTAAAACTATAATTTTATAGTTAAAGTTATCTTTAACATGCTTTGTGTGGACGACCCTATAGGCTATTTTTATGGTGCTTGGTATGAATGGCACTTAAATCGTAGATCACCACTGAAGGCCTAGTTGTAAAATACACAGTCCGCCACTGCTTTTATGTATTTTTTTAATGTACTTATGTATTTTTAAGATTGTTTGTTTTTCAATTGAATTGTGCAGATTATAGGTCACAGTAAAGCTGTGAAAAGTTTGGAAATTATTTTTTTGTGGTCTCATCAGAGAAACCTGGCATTTTACCATGGGTTATTTTTCTCTTACTTCCACTGTAAGGTCAAGGCGATCAGATATAGAAATGAATAAAGATAAAAAGGAGAGAAATAAAGTTTTCTGGGTTTAGACTGATAACACTGCACAACCTTCATGTTTAAAGTTTATTTAGAAATAACTGGCAAACACCAACATGAAAAGCAATGACTTTGCCTTTCCCACCTTCACAGTATCAGATCAGCCATGCTCTGATGTCCCCATGATTGCTCCACTGCAATAACTCTGTCATCCCTTTTTACCACTTTTCCCCTCAAACAGACTACACCTCCTGCACCCAGCTCTCATTATTCTGAATTCTAATCACTCCTCTTTTTCTTCAGGCACCACTCGTACTTCTTTTCATTGTCATCCCTTTATCCCAGCCTCCTGCTGTGGCTAACCCCACTGTCGGTCGTCCATCTGGGTGCCTGTAATAACAGACTATTACTGCCTCTTCACAGAGGAGAGAGTGCACAGATAGCTCCACATTGATCCGGCTCCAGTCTTTATAGAGCCGTATCCCTGTGGAGCTATACGACAGTTTTAAAGGAAAGGAGGAACAAACACAGAGATATGAAATGGGCCGTTTGTTGAAAATGAAGGCATTTTATGTCAATGTTTTTCTTTCTAATCAATCTAAATGGTACTGATTCTGCAACTGTCACCCATGTGAGTATGTGTGTTAGAAATAAACTCGTACACAGCAGACTGCAGCAACAAATAAACACAGTAAGAACTTCTGAAACTAAATAAACTTAAAGGTTAAAACAACTGTATGTTTTTTCATTTGGTATTTAAACATCAAACGGTAAAATGTTTCAGGTATTCTCAAAATTCCTAATGATAATCAGAAGTAGCACAAACAGAAGTAAATGATGTACCTGTAGGCTTCAGATGAGTTTACTAAATTTGCAGCAGTCATGATAAATGGAGAGAATACAGTACTTGCAATGAAAGAAAATCAAGCACAGGGGGAAAAAAAAGTTCAATGGCTGGAATTCTCAGTCCTTTTTTAAATGTTTTACACAGAAATTTCATACACTACATGGACAAAGCTATTGCGCCACACCTCTTAATGACTGACTTCAGGGAAATCTTTATTCTTCAGTTTACCAGGATATTTTGGACAATTCTACGCTCCCAACTTTATGGGAAGGCTCTTTTCTGTTCCAGCATGACTATGTCCCAGTGCACAAAGCACGGTCCATAGATGCATGGCTGGGTGAGTTTGGTGCAGAAGAACTTGGCTGGCCTGCAGAGCCCTGACCTCAAACTCATCCAAAGTCTTTGGGATGAACTTGAACAGAGACTAAAGCTGTTTATGCTTAGCATAAGTTCACTGTACATGCAGATATGCTAGAGGAAAACCCGCTGTAGAGCCCGTGGGCTTTAAGATCAGAGAAAAGTGATCCACACGACACTGGAAAGAAGACGCCCCAACTATGCTCTTCAGAGAAAGCGGCTTGTGTTTCTGTTTGCTGTGCGTGCTCTGGGCCACTGCATGATTAATGTAAAGAGGGACTCGGTGTGAAACGGCACAAGGATGAGTGAAATCTTACATAGATTTGGTCGTTGCCAAAGCGCTTCTGCATCTCGTAGAGCAGGCTGCTGTCGGTCAGCTCACTGAGGGACGCCAGGTCGTCGTTGGGTGCAGGAGGCATCAGTTTGACCTGGAGAAAATACATTGCAAATCTGAGAGGATGGATGGTATCTTGTTTTATGATTTTGCAGGGTCAATTAGGTATCAATAATTACTGTGATCAAATAATTATCACACTGTTGTATCTTCCATATTTTTTAAATAATAATTAGAGTCTGTAATCTGTAAACATAAAAAGTTAATGAGTACTAAAGAAAGTATTGAATTATGTGCATTGTTGATGTATGTGTATGTACTCAAGTATTTCCATCCATCCATCTTCTACCATTTATCTAGGGGTCCGGGTCGTGGGGGCTGTAGTCCAAGCCTAGACTGCCGCCCAGTTCACATAGCACCATGATCCCCACGATCCCTCCTGTAGGTGGTGAGCCCACTTGAGGGCGGACCCAAGTGGTTGGCTTGGGCCGAGCCCAGCTGGGTCCTCTGGACTGAACCCAGTCCCTAGGCGCTTGCCCTAGAGCCCTGGGAACTCCAAAATGGGTGGGGGACACTGGATCCTTGATTTAACTTCATCATGGGGTTCTAGTGGACCACTCTTGGTCTGGCCCTTCACCCAAGGACCTGTTTGCCTTTGGAGACTCTACCAGAGGCAAGTTGCCCCTGACAACATAGCTCGTGGGATCATTAAGGTCCCCAAACTCTGTAAACTCTGCAGTGTAAACTGCTTAGAAATATGCTTGATTATACTGCAATAACTTGTTCTTTGTATTATCACTGCTCTTCTATTCTGGCTCAGGAAATATTAAATTCATTACTGTTAACTGGTCCTTTATATGATCTGGATTATATCGCAGTACAGGTGAATAGTTTATATTTTGTTTTCCACAGGCTTAAAAAAGTCAGAAAATTATGAATAAAAAGCTGCAAATTTATATGAAACAGTTGCAAATCTCTAACAAAAAAAGAGTAATAAATGTGCAAGAAAAAATTAAAAGAAAGTCAAATTTATGTGGACAAAACAAATTTATGACAGGGAAGTCTCAAATGTACAAGAAACAGATCACAACTTTTTACAAGAATTAATTTATGAGGAAAAAAGTTGTAAATTTACTTAAAAATATTAACTCTGCAAAAAAAGCTTCAAATTTACAAGGAAAAAGTACTAAATCTATAAGAAAAAAAATGCAAATTTAAGAGGAAAACCTAAAGAATTGGTTCTTGACTAGAATTTCTGACTCTACCCACCTCTGTTTGTCCGACCCACCTCTGACAGTCAATACTCTATTTTTAGATGTCATTGATAGCTCATACAAAGCTATACTGAGCAGAATTATTGCTCAGTGACGTTCAAGTTTCCTGTAAATACAGTACTTTATATAAAAAAACCATAAATTTGCACATAGTCTATGTCCTACTGTGAAAAAAGTTCTCCTATAAGATAAATAAACCGTATTTGAGAGTTTCTCTCCTGTCTAACGCCTCTGGACTTTGAGAATTACTTACTTGGTGATTTTTTTTTTTCCTTCCTAGTGTCTAACAGGACAAAGTACCTGCTCCAGCTTGCCAGCTCCAGAGCTGAAGGGGCCATCAAGGCCATTATCCTGAGAGGGCTGTCGGCTCAGCCCTCCACCCGCCTCTCTGAACATGGCACACTTCTCCAGCAGACTGTCTCTCTTAGAGATGGAAATACCCAAGGGGTTCCTGTATGACAGACGGATATGGAAGAGTGAGAAAAATCAATTTAAAATATGTGGGGCAAAGTTATAGCTCCTGAAGCTGTTCACTCACAAGTTTTTGACAGGAGTGGTGAAGTCGTGGGAGCCACCATCGTAACATTGGTCCGTTGAGGGGAGAGGTGCAGACGGGTCCTTCAGTCTCTGCAGCCAGCTCT
The DNA here is from genome assembly GCA_020510985.1 of Pholidichthys leucotaenia. NCBI lineage: Eukaryota > Metazoa > Chordata > Actinopteri > Cichliformes > Pholidichthyidae > Pholidichthys > Pholidichthys leucotaenia. The sequence goes on along the minus strand of CM035843.1, from coordinate 74,865,024 downwards.
CCTCGGCCTTCAGCAGCATGTCAGCTATGGGCTCTGACACAGCAACATCTAATGACAAGACACACAAGATGGACTCATTACACGCCAAATTTGAGAGATTTACTCCTAATTTTTTAAAAAAAAAGATGCATTCAGCTGGATAAAGGACTTGACGTCAACTTTTCCTGCTCACCAACCAAGGTGGCTACTAGCTTTCCAGCACTTTCATTTGCTAAGAGGTTGACAATTTCTGCAATGTAAAGGGGAAATATTTGGAATAAGAAGATCTGCATGTAAACACAAAACAAATTTAAGAGCTAAAATGAAGGCAAACTGTTTTAAATTTTGTTGTGTTCTGCACAAATAAAAAAGTAACTAATGCATATTTGCATTATAATAACATACTGGCCTGTCAACAGGTGTTTTTGCTCTGAAAATTGCAGGTTTTTTCCACATAAACATGTGCATTCTTTTAATGTTAGATGTAAGTCGCTTCATGGTATAGTGCGTCTTTATTCCTTTAATTCTTTACTTTTTCTTGAAAACTTGTCTTTTTTACATAGATTTACAACTTTTTTTTTATCAATATTTGACTTTTTAATCACACATTTGCAATTTTTCTTATAAATTTGTAAGGTTTCCTTTCTCAAATTTGAAACTTTTTCTGAAAAATTTGTGACTTGTTTATGCTAAATCTGGGATTCATTTTTGCAATAAATGTGCATAGTTTTCATCATACAAGTGGAGCTTTTATCATTTAAATCCTTACTCATATTGTTAATAGTGTTATGTTAATAGTACGTCAGACAATGGACTGTTGTTTATACATATTCATATAAAGAAAATTTCAAAAACAGTAAAAAAAAATCTGAACTGCTTTAAATTAATTAGATATTACATACCTTACGAAGCAGCTGCACTGTATATGCATTCTATGGTTTTTTCTCATATATCATACTATTTGACAGTCTGGGCTCAAGCAGCCCCTTCCACAATAAGACATATAGGTTCATTATATAATCAAACCCTAAAAATCTTGGACAAAAAGCCCATTAGGTGGCATCACTGTAATGTTTTAAAAAATACAACCTATTGAGTTTTGAGAGCTTCATTGACCTCTGTCTTCTGAAATTAACGTTCAAATGTTTCCATAAATCAGCACCCGAGCCACTTGCTGGTTTCGTCCAAAGACAGGACAGCAGCAGAGCCACCAGGAGTTCTGTTAACAATAACTGTAAAATATTCCACCGCAGAACCACATTTGGACAAACAGCTTTCTCTATAAAGGGCAGTCACATCTGGAACACAATGCCAAATGAAATTAAAATAATAACGGACTTTAAAACATTCACTAAAAATGTTAAAAACTGGCTGAAAAATAAACAAGAATGTACTCATGTATGAATTATTTGTCTGCAAAGTGAGAGTGAATGAAGGGAAGGAATAAATGTGTTTGTTTATAGTGAGTGGCGGAGGGAGGAAGGCCTGAAATAGGCAAATGTGAGTTATGTTATATGTGTTAAATGTGAGTCAGGCTGTTATATTTGTGTATTTATAATATTTATAATATTTATGTTAAATGTGAGTCAGGCTGTTATATTTGTGTATTTATAATATTTATAATATTTATAATTGTGTATTTATAATTTTTCTGCATTGATGTATGTGGTTATTGTGTATATTTTTTATCTTGATTCTTTTTTCTAAAGCCCATCCAGGGACAAGAGTTGCAAATTAGCTAATAGCTATACACTCTATGTGCAACACATCAGATTGATTGTCTTTGATTAATTGTCTATGTTTATTGCACTGTCCCTGTCAAATAAACTAATCTACTACTACATCCCCGGATTAGGGAGAGGGCGTCTGGGCGCCAGTTGGTCACGCTAATAATAGGCATTGACTGATATGTATATCACTATGCAAATGTGCCATGCATTCTTTCTCTGTTTGTATAACATGTATAAAAGAGCTTGCTATACATGCCTCAGCAGCACAGTAGTGCAGAGAGCTACAAAGTGCGTCTCATTATGTTGGAGGTAATAAAACCCTGCAACCTTCCAGCTCGTCGCATCTCACTTGATCTCTTACCTCCACACTGGTGACCCTAGACGTATCATGGTGATGCCGGCATCCTCTTCATCCACACTGGAGCGCACTCTCTGGAGCGAGCAGCACTAGGATCGACACGCACCATGAATGGCGACACGAGCGAACCGAAGGAAGCAGCCTGAACGGGGAAAATTATCGGCACCATCTGCATAATTTCCACCAAGCTTCCCAACCCTGACTCACTCTAGACAGTGGACGCACGCACGCACACCGCAGGATTACAAGGACAGCGCAACTTACAGCTATGTAGTCACTGCGCCAAGCGCGCACCACGCACAGGGACGAACCGGCTCCACAGACTGATACATCGTCCTCCACCACTGCACGTGGCGAGGAACACGGCCGATCACCATCCTCGGAACCTTCAGGGCTGCTCACGCACCTGAAGCCGACATGCAGCCCACACACAGGACTTTGTATGGGTTTCTCAGCCATGGCGCACAATGGGAGTTTAGCCGATTGCTGTCTCCGATGGCTTTAGGGCTGCGTCTGCACCTAAAGCCAAACTGCCAAGTCCCTCACACAGCTGCAGTTGTTTCACAGCCGCTACGCATCCTCAGGGAATTTGGCCATTCGCCTTCCCCACATCCTCGCTGGACCGAGCCGCGAGAGGAGTCAGAGACTTAATTTTTTCACAGCCACTGCGGATCACCACCAGGTTGACCGGGAAAGTCTCTCACCATCGCGGATCCACACACAATTTTTGCGCGGCCCAGACACCTTTGACATCCCAGGCCGGCACACATTTACTCCCACCCCTCTCCCCCTCCTCCTACACAGCGCTCTTCCCACACCTCACTCCCTAAAGCCAGCTGATCGCCGGTTGGTTCCATTATGCACGACGCACACCGGCCCCGTGCGCCCACGATCCACGGCCGTTCAACGTGCTGGAACCCGGAGCAGAGCACACTGTCTTTTCCACCCCTCCCCCGTCCCCCCCACAGACTGACATGCCCTCCGACACTCCTCTACAGCAGGACAGTTCTACCGGAGCTGGAACCCAAACAACCGGGGGGGGGGGGGGGGTCACAGTCCCTTCTGAGTGTTCTGGGGGGGAGCCCCATGGTGACCCACCACACTCTACACGGACATTCCTCACACTCAGCAGGTCTGGAGGAAGCAGAGGACCATTTACATACAGAGGACAATTCATATATGGACAGAGAGCCCCCGGGGGACAACCAGAACAATGGACTGTTGTTTATACATCCCCGGATTAGGGAGAGGACGTCCAGGTGCCAATTGGTCACGCTAATAATAGGTATTGACTGATATGTATATCACTATGCGAATGTGCCATGCATTCTCTCTCTGTATAACATGTATAAAAGAGCTTGCTATACATGCCTCAGCAGCACAGTAGCGCAGAGAGCTACAAAGTGCGTCTTATTATGTTGGAGGTAATAAAACCCTGCAACCTTCCAACTCGTCGCATCTCACCTGATCTTTTACCTCCACAACATCTTGCTTATGTCAAATTTGTGACATTTTTCTCATAAACTGTCACAATCTGAGCACGGGGGATTTTACCGTGTTCTGTCTCTTTGCCTTTTGGTTTTTCCTTATTGGTATAATTTTGCATTTTGGAATTCTATACCTGTTATGTTTTTTAGTTTGTTTTCACATATTCGGTATTGTTTCTTTGTATGATTTATTTTCCTGTTCACGTTCAGTGTAGTTTTGTTCTTATTTGCTTCTACTTTATTTTTGCCGGTGTCTTCTCTTTTCTTTCTGTCTTAGGAGTTGCAGTTGTCAGGAGCACTTCGGGGTTTTTCGCTGGTGGTTGGCAGTGCTCCTGTCAAACTGTCAGCTCCGTCTCCTCTCCTCATGACTCACAGCTGACTGTCATTTTCTCCCCAGCCCGCTCATGTGATTCGCACCTGTCATCATTTGTTTCATTTGTGTTTAGCTGTATTTAAGGGCCATTATGTTCATTCCTTCTTGCCGGAGTCTTAATTTTCTCTCACCTTGTGTCCACCAGAACCCAGCCCCTGTTCTGATGTGCTTAAACTCGTAAGTTTGTTTGTCAGTTTGGAATTTTGTGTGGAGCACTGTTTAGACTTTGTTTTGTTGTTTTCTTAATAAATTCACAAACTGCAGTCCTGCGCGTGGGTCCCTCCTCTCTGCCCGAGGGGGCAGTTCATGACATAAACTCATTGGTGAATTAATAATAAAGTAAATTCACTTTTTCACTTTTGTCTTCTAAATGCAATGGCTTTATTACTTCATTTGATTTGTGGAGAATATGCAGAGAACAGAATCAGCCACCTGCTAATGTGGCCAGTAAAAGTGACTGAGCTAAAAGGCCATTCATGAAATCCACTGGCATTTAGCTGGTGAGCCAGTGTTAATGTCAAGCCTTGATTGGATGCATTACTGTTAAAAATACCGAAACGCTTAAAGACTTTATAAGTACACATTTTTATTTTTACTGTGCGACACCACCTTCACAACTCTCCTTTGTGTGAATGAGGGTTAACAGGTGAAGAATATGTGTCCCCTTACAGATCAACTGAATCTCTCTTCAGGGTAATGGGAGAGTTAAAATCATTTTTTGTAATGAACTGGAAGAGGGCACTGGGGACGAGGATGGCTAGAACCCATCTTCTCATTTCTGTGTGAAAGACAGTCCCACTAGACACCCATCTCTCACCGTCTTTCTTTAGTCATTTGGTTGCTAAAAGAAAAAGTGCGGGACTCCAAGTGGAAGCGAGGCCGTCTCCGTGGGCTTGTCTCGCTTCTTTTCTGAGGCTGCATACTAGAAGGGGCTATTGATTAAAACCCAAGTGAGGCAGTTGGAGGCGTGCGTAAACCATGTGAGTAAATGGTTAGAGGCAGCTTTGACATTTTATCCCACACTGGGGAGGTTAGAAGGTAAACCACAGTTTCCAGCATATGACAGATTTCATCACTATTGCACACGCACGCGCACACACACACAAGTATGTAGCCAGCAGCCCATTTGGTTTGAAGAAGTCTTATACTGTATAATTGCTCTCTGACATTAAAGCTGCAGGAGGCAGAATAATTTTGTTTACGTTTGAAAATCAATCAGTCATCATATCGAGCAACTTATAAAGCCACTGGTGTGACAGGACAACTACATGACTCTTCTCGGCTCTGTTCAACCTGCAAAAAGTTTCACACCAGTAACAGTTTCTTTTAACAATAACAGGTCCTGTCAGTGAGAGGCTTTACTATTGGCTGCTCTTCAAACGCTGGTATACCTCATAGATGTGCACTTCCGACAGCAGTTGGCTTAGGACATGAAAGGAAGGGGAGCTGCAGGAGACAGGCAGTTTTGGTTTTTAAATTTTAGGCTGTTTTTCTGGTTTCAGCCTTCTGCCTACTGCAGCTTTAAAATCAATGAAAAACATGAATAATGCAACAACCATGGGAAAACCAAGCAGGTAACTTAGAGTCTGAATCTGTATTATTCAGTTGTAGGAGCATGCTCAAATAACGAGGCTGAATTTCAGTCATAAACCAGCTTTATTTGACAGAACACAAGCTCCTAGCATTCTCAAAGCAGGAAAGAGAAAGAATCATACTTCAACCCCCTTTTATACATTTCCAGCATCAGAATTCAAGTCACATGGTGTCTTCAGTCAACATACAGTTACAAAGCATCCCTTTGAAGCTTCACCATTGTCTCTCATTTCTTGATGAACCGGAATACCCTCCGGGGCGTCTTCTGTGGGACAAAGAGACAAATCTCACACTTCCTTGTTACCTCTTGTAGATTTGAGTCCTCAGTCCTTGCAGACGTGACACTCTACAATACACATTCAGTTCTGTCTCTGTGGCAGCGTGAGCCCACAATGTGTGTCGGCCACACTACCCCCCCCAAACGTCGAGTAAGGCAAAATCTGCATGGCATAACAAAAAGAGAAACACAAAGCACTCCATACATCACTAATCAATCCACCAACTGCCTAGGTTTTAATCTTCTGCCGAATCTGCTGCAACTTGGCTTGGCTGCCTCTGCAACATCTCTCTGCACCTGTGGATTAAAGCTGTTAGCACCTCTCTGTGAAGACTTTGGAGAATGTCTTCTCGGCGGCCTGCCCCGGCGGGGGGGCCTCGCGAGCTGCACCTCCTCCTCAGCCAGAACAAAAGCGGGTTTGAGCCTGTTAATGCAAATCAGCTCCCTTCTGCCCCCTAAATCTAGCAGAAAATGCTTCTGCCCGGTCTCCAGCACTCGAAACGGTCCGTCGTAAAACGGCCGCAAACTTGGACGCTGGGCGTCATGTTTAACAAAAACAAACTCTGCATTTTTTAAAGCCTTGGGCACAAAAACGTGTGGGAAACTGTGATGGACCGGGCCAGGAAGCGTGTTTGTTCCTGAGCCGCTCTGCCACGGCTGAGCGGGGGGGCCATTAGGTGCGGGATTATCAGGAAGAAATTCCCCGGGCAAACGGAGCGGCTGAGCGAAAACTAATTCAGCCGGGGAAGCATGCAAATCTTCCTTAGGTGCAGAACGCAACCCTAATAACACCCATGGAAGTTTGTCTACCCAATTTGTATCCGTTAGCGACGCTCTGAGGGCTGCTTTCAATGACCTGTGAAAGCGTTCGCATAAACCATTGGCCTGGGGGTTATACGCGGTGGTGCGATGAATCTTCACCCCCAAGCTGCGGGCCATCGATGACCATAGCTCGGAAATAAATTGGGGACCCCTGTCGGACGTTATGTCCGACGGTACACCAAAACGCGCAACCCATGCTGTTAAAAATGCTCGCGCAACTTCTTCCGCTGTGGTTGATGTCAGAGGAATCGCGTCTGGCCAGCGCGTGGTGCGGTCTACCATTGTCAAAAGATGTGTGTGCCCGTGTGATAACGGAAGCGGGCCGACCAGGTCAACATGCACGTGATCAAAACGCTTAGCGGGGATGTGGAAAGGTTCTAACGGGGCCTTAGTGTGTCTGTGTATTTTAGCTCGCTGACACGCTACGCAGGCTGCTGCCCATTCCTTGACCTGTTTGCGCAACCCGGGCCAAACAAATTTCTCCCCCACCAATTTGATCGATGAGTATTTTGATCGAGAGAATGAACCAAGTCAAAAACACGGCGACGCCACGCGGTTGGCACCACAGGGCGGGGCCGTCCCGTGGAGACATCGCAGATTAGCGGGGGCATACCGTTTTGTTGCACCCTGTGCTCCAGCCTTAACCCTGTTGGTCCAGACTGGAGCGCGCGCACGTCCGCGTCGTTAACCTGCTCCGCAGCCATGGCTGCATAATCTAACCCAACACAGACCGGGGCTGCGCGCGCTCCCGCGTCGCTGCCCGGGCCCGCGGCCATGGCTACAGAGTCTGCCCCTATAGGGCTTGGTGGTGCTATTGCACGCGAGAGGCAGTCTGCTACAACATTGTGTTTACCCGCGACATGCTGAATATCAGTAGTAAACTCCGATATTGCGGCTAGTTGCCTTTGTTGCCGGCCTGACCAGGGTTCTGAAATTTTGGCCATCGCAAACGTTAGCGGTTTATGATCCACAAAAGCGGTGAAACGTCGCCCCTCTAACCAGAACTGAAAATGACGGATGGCCAAGTGTAGGGCCAAAAGCTCCCTGTCAAATGTGCTGTATTTCCGTTCACTATCGCGCAAGGTCCTGCTGAAAAACGCGAGGGGTTGCCAGGTACCTGCCACAAACTGTTCAACTACCGCCCCCACTGCTACATCGGAAGCGTCAGTGGTGAGCGCCATGCGGGCCGTTGGAACTGGGTGCGCTAACAAAACTGCATTTGCCAGGGCTGATTTGACCTGGGCAAAAGCGCGCTCCCGCTCCGGAGACCATTCGACTTTATTTGCGGGCTTTTGTTTTTTTAACGCGGTGTACAATGGCTGCATGAGTCGTGCTGCGCTTGGGAGGAAACGGTTGTAAAAATTAACCATCCCTAGAAACTCCTGAAGCGCCTTAACCGTTTGAGGTTGCGGAAAATCTGTTATGGCACGCACTTTATTTGGAAGGGGAACTGCTCCCTCTGCCGAAACGCGATGTCCCAAAAAATCAATCTGCGCCACCCCAAACTGGCATTTCGCTGGGTTCACTATTAACCCGTGCTCTGCCAACCTCTGGAAAACTGCTGTGAGGTGTTTTTCATGTTCGCCTTCGGACGTGCTGGCTACCAAAATATCGTCCAAATAAACGAACACGAAAGGCAGGTCGCGTAAAACTGCATCCATCATGCGTTGGAAAGTCTGCGCGGCCCCCTTGAGGCCAAAAGGCATGCGCAAAAACTCAAAAAGGCCGAAAGGCGTTATGACCGCTGTTTTGGGTACATCGTGCGCGCGCACTGGAACCTGGTGATAGCCGCGCACCAAGTCTATTTTAGAAAAAATGCGCGCCCCCGCCAAATGAACAGAAAAATCCTGAATGTGCGGAATCGGGTAGCGGTCATGAGCTGAAACGTTGTTCAACCTGCGGAAATCGCCGCAAGGCCGCCACGAGCCGTCAGCCTTTGGGACCATGTGTAACGGCGAAGCCCAAGCGCTCTTGGAGCGTCTAACGATGCCTAGTTTTTCCAGATTAGTGAACTCTTCGCGCGCGATGGCCAGTTTAGCTGGGTCCAAACGCCGAACCTTTGCAAAAACGGGAGGGCCTGTGGTTGTTATGAAATGTTCTACCCCATGTTTGGCCACCGTTGCTGAAAAAGTGGGGACTGTGAGTGCTGGAAACTGAGCAAGCAGTGTGTGAAACTTACCACCCGCGGCTGAGACGCTGGCATGTGCAGTTGGCGGGGCCACCCGAGCTGTGCAGGGAATAGAATGAAAGGACAGTGCATTAATCAGACGTCTATTAGCAAGATCAACCAATAAACCATGTGAGCACAAAAAATCAGCCCCTAACATGTTGAAACTGACTGCTGCTACAATAAATGTCCACTCAAATGAACGGCCTTGTAAGGACAGAAGCATGGTCCTCTCACCAAACGTTTTAATTGTGGAGCCGTTCGCTGCTGACACTGACACCCAGGGGGCTTTAGAAGGCGACAGCCGTTCCGCGTAGGTGGGCGTGACGAAGCTCAGCTGCGAGCCCGTGTCCACGAGGAACTGTTTCCCCGAGCGTGCATCCGTCAGGTAAAGCAGCCTGTTCTCATTGCCGAGAGTCGCGGCTGCTACCGGCCCTCGGTCCTGGCGTTTAAAATTGCACGGTGGGACGCACCTGTGCGCTCTCCCTGCAAAACGGCGGTGGTAGAAGCACGAGCCGTTCTCCGCTCCGCGTCGTCTGGCTCCGGTCGCCGCCGTTGTTGGTGCGTCTGGTGCCGCTGGACCCAAGCTGTCTCCGGACGCCGTTCCCGAACTAGCCGCCGCGGCCGAAACCGCGTTCTGCTTGTGGGCGTCGACCAACTTCTGCGCCTCCTTGCTCAACCCATGGTAGTCTCGCTTGGCCAATCGGGGTGACTCTGCCAGGGCCACTCTCACTGCTGGTGGCAGGGTTCGAAGGAATAGGTGGGCGAAAATGAATTCGCCATCCTCGGAGGCTTTGAGCTGCAGCATCTTCACCATCAGGTCCGCAGGTCTATCGTTTTCTGCCTCCGTCAGCGCCAGGAGCCCCTCTGCTCTTTGTTGGACTGAGGGGGTGAAATGGCTGATCAGCGCGTCTTTCAATGCGCTGTACTTGTCGCTGTCTGGTGGATGATTAACCAAATCCTCCACTCTCTGGACCGTGTCGCTGTCCAGTTTCGCTACCACGTGGTAGAATCTTGTGTCGTCGTTGGAGATTCTCCGGAGGTTGAACTGCGCCTCGATTGCGCTAAACCATGAGCGCGGGCTGTGCTGCCAGAAATCGGGCAGCCGGAGCGTGGAGGCGGCCATCAGGCTGGCTTCCACCGAGCCCGGTTCGGAAGAATTCTCATTGCTCATTCTCCGTCGTAGGTCACCAGTGTAGGAGCATGCTCAAATAACGAGGCTGAGTTTCAGTCATAAACCAGCTTTATTTGACAGAACACAAGCTCCTAGCATTCTCAAAGCAGGAAAGAGAAAGAATCATACTTCAACCCCCTTTTATACATTTCCAGCATCAGAATTCAAGTCACATGGTGTCTTCAGTCAACATACAGTTACAAAGCATCCCTTTGAAGCTTCACCATTGTCTCTCATTTCTTGATGAACCGGAATACCCTCCGGGGCGTCTTCTGTGGGACAAAGAGACAAATCTCACACTTCCTTGTTACCTCTTGTAGATTTGAGTCCTCAGTCCTTGCAGACGTGACACTCTACAATACACATTCAGTTCTGTCTCTGTGGCAGCGTGAGCCCACAATGTGTGTCGGCCACACAGTTATATTTTTTTAAGCTACAATTCAAAAAGAAAGTCATATCAGCTCTGAACATCACATTATATTGCTTTGGAGTCTTACAACTAGGGAGGGAGCTGTTGGCAGCAACTTTAGATTCATTCATTAGTTTATCTTTGTCAAGTGTTGTGACTTGCTGAAATAATGAAATAATCAGTGTTGTTACAAGGTTCATTAGTAAAATCCTAGTGTGCAGTGTCACTACTGTCTGGCTCCTGGCAGTTCTTGTAACTCAGCTGCAGATTACAAGGGATGTTTTGAATGCATGCTTTAGCTGTCGTCACTATTAATTAGTAGCAACGCTTAAGAGCATCAAAACAAAGAATCTTTCTAGAGATGAGATGGTCAAAAAATCTCTGGTGTTCTACAGGAGGGATGTAGTACTTTTCTAAAAGATATTCACTCATTTGGTCAACTATTACGTATCTACTGTATGTCCTCAGTTTATTGGTGATCTGGTAACTGTGAGCCATATCCATCCATCCATCCATCCCCACTCATCCAGGGCTCCAGGTCATGGGGGCAGCAATCTAAGCAGACACCCAGGCTGCAAACACCCAAATTAAGTAAGTACAAATGGGTGTTTGTGAGATAAGTGAAATGTTTTCCCTTATACTGCACTTCCATTTCGATTGCACATACACTCAACATGCACACAACAATCACACAAAAGACTGATTATGTAGGTGTGGCATCCACCGTGTAGTCTGGGCTTTACATTGTCAAAGTAATTATTAACACATTTGAACAGGCTCAGCTGAAAAAGACATAATTCATCTCTCCGCCTGCCTCATTACCTTCATGTAGCTAAAATGTGTTTGCCCATTTCAAATGCAATTCTCATCCCGTGCACGTGCAAGCACATGGGAGTGGGTCTGAGTGAAATGTATAAATGTGTGTTACCGTAGGGCTTGTCTTGGTTGCCGTTCAGCAGAGTCGGGTTCGCTCCATGCCTTAGGAGCAGGCTAACAATGCTTGTCTGTAAGAGATGGGGGAAAAATTCCACTGTTAAAGGTCAAAGTCAAGACAGTTTTTATACACCTATTAGTAGCTAAGACATAAATGGAGCATGGTACAGTTTAACATAGGTCTATATTTCAACCAGCAGCCAGACACATACATATAATGTATGTCACACATGAAAAGTCTCTACATGGGATTCATCAGACTGAGGAGCTCCTTTAATAACAAGCCAATCTGCCATCACATGTCACAGTGGGAAAAGAACCCAGCAGTTGTCTCCCTTCGTTTCTACCTCTCTCTGACATGTCATGGCTGTCACCTCTGCTCTCTTTTGTTCTGCCAAGGTTTTCCTTTAAGACTAGCACAGGCCCTGGGTCTCTATATTCTGACACTGAATCCCTTCCCCGCTTATTACTCCTACTTCCAGTTTTCTTGGCATTCTCCTTCATGACCCCTCTGTCTTTGTGGAGCAGCAGTTGAATCAGTCCCATGAAATTCAATGCAATATGCCATCCGACTTCCCATGCAGAACTGAAAATAACGAGCAAGAGGGAAGGATTTTTATAATTTCTCAGTAACACTGAAGGGTTGTCATGACATACATTTGCGGGCAGCGACACTGAACTCAGCTTTAACACACAGCTTAAAGATAGGAATTTATACCACTAAAGAGGTCAACGTAATATGATAATCTACATCAATAAGAACACAATAGTAAACCCATGGTTCTCCCATGCATTCTCTAGCAACAGCTCTGAGTAGCGGCCCCATCCCTTTCTTACTTTTCATGAGATGTGAGCAGACATACAGAATGTAAGGAAATAAATACTAACACGCTGTATGTTCATGCTGTTTTTGACCTCTGGCCTGTACCTTTGACGTTTTTGAATCCAAACGCAAAGAAACAGGTGCGAGCCCCTAAGCTAAACTGTGTGCCACGACTGATGGCCCTACCTCTAGTAATCAAAATATATTTTTGACCTTTTATGACTTTGCAACCTTGACCTTTGATATTTTCACCCTAAGAAAACTTCCTATACACTTGCTGGCCACTTTAGTAGGTGCATCTTGCCTTTACTGTATTGGTTCACTATTGCCTTCAGAACGGACTCAAAAAAGGGATGGAAACATTCCTCAGAAATATTGGTCCATATTGATATGCTAACATCATATTTTTTTTCTTTGCTTGAGTCTCCTCGGGAATTTGTTCCTTTCTTTAGCTTGTACAGGACAGGGGTCGCCACGCCTCTCTGCCTGCCAACAGTATGTTGGGTTTTTTCCTCCTCCATTCCTTTATCGCTGAGCACCAAGCAGGAGGGCAGGAAGTTCCACTCTTACCTGGTCTTTGGCATGACCCGGAAGGGATATGAACCCCCGGCCTCCCGGTTGTGGGGCGGATGCTCTACCCCAAGGCCACCACTCCGGTAGCATCATATAATTGCTGCAGATTTGTTGGCTGCACATCAAATGATGCTCCATGCATGCATCCAGTCTTTCATGCTGTTTACACAAAGTTCTGACCCTACCATCTGCATGTTACAGCAAAAATTAAGGCTCAGACAAGGCAACATTTTTCAAATCTTCTATTGTCCAATTTTGGTAAACCTGTGTGAACTGTAGCCACAGTTTCCTCTTCTAAGCTGGCAAGCCTGGCACCAGTTGAGGTTTTCTGCTGCCCTAGTCCATCTGCTTCAATTTTCAATGTGTTCTACCTTCAGAGATGCTCTTCTGTAACTCCTGTTTGCGTTACTGTTGCCTTTCTGTCAACTTCAGCCAGTCTGGCCATTCTCCTCAGACTTCTGACATCAAGGCATTTGGGTGCAGAGAACTGCTGCTCACTGGATATTTTCTCTTTTTCAGACCATTCACTGTATACCTTGGCGATGGCTATGGTTGAAAATCCCAGTAGCTCAGAAGTTTCTGAAATATTCGGACCAGCCTGTATAGCACCAACAACCCCACCACATTTAAAGTCAAGTAAATCATCTTTCTCCCCCCCTCTAATGCTGGGTTTGAACTTGTCTGCTTGTCTTGACCATGTCTACATGACTAAATGCACTGAGTTGCTGCCTTTATGTAGAATGATTAGATATTTGCACTAACAAGCAGTTGAACAGGTGTATCTACTAAAGTGGCAGGGAAGTTTATATGGTTCCCATAGTCAGCTGTACCAAGTTTGACCCCCCTTGGTGGTATAACAAAGTGACCGTAGAGTAAAACTGATTTTGACCTTTTATGATCATGTGACCTTAATCTTTGACCTTTCAATCCCAAAAATATTGCCATAGGTGAGGGTCCCAAGGTTAACTTGTGTACCAAGTTTGGTGACCCCAGGTTCATTTGTTCTTGAGTTCTGTTGAGCGGACAGATGAAAATGACCACCCTTCCAATGATTTAGCTGCATCCATGTAGTATTTAAAAGGCACTCCACTGATTAATTCAATTCAACTTTATTTGTATAGCACCTAGTCAAGTTAATCAAGGTTATGTTACTCATCAGTGAGAGTACTACTCAGCCTGAGTACATAAATTGGATTATATTTTTCATCTTGAAGGAGGGTTCCAACTCTTTCAAGACAGATTTATTTGGGCATGAAGACATCAAATATATTAAAGAGCTGCTGTCTGATATAAAATGGCAGGGCTCAAAATGTCACTTTTTCCCCAGGGTGCTCAGTAAAGTAAGGAGAGATGGCCTGTTGTGCACGTCGATGAACGTCTTCTCAAAAAATAAGTCCACACAACATGCTGGACGTAAAAGATATTTGCATTTATCAAGTGGACTATCAGGTTCCCAGGGAGCAGAAGTTGGCAAATTATCGGTAATTTAACTGGTCTGACCAGCATCTAATAGTACCTCAACTTTCAACTCATAGTCATATGTTTCTAAAAGACCCAATTCAAATTGTTTTGGAAGACACAGCAACTCTGTGAAGTAACACAGTATAAGACATCATTACAGTTGAGGAGTGAGTGATTCGGCACATTCAGCAGACAGGCTTGTCTGTGAGCCCTGTCACCAGCTGTTCAGATATGAATTTACAGCATGTCTACAACCCACAAACCCAATCAGCAGCTCACACACTCTATAAATACTGACAACACGTCAGTGGCACGACAAGATCTAAACTCTACTGTGGGTCAAAGATTAAAGGAGGACCAGGAAAAGGTCATCAGTTCGTGGGAATCAGAGGGGACACACTTATCGTTGACATACATTCTAATAGACCTGGGAGTTTGGGGAAATAGCCTAAATGTCTTTTTAACAATTCTCAAAGTAATCTCCAGATTAACATTAACAAGTACTTCAACTCTTACATAAGTCTTCCTGTTCCTGCATTGCCACAGCTGTCATGTGTAGCTTCATTATAAAAGTGAATGAATTAATCCGTTCCCTGCACCACTGCATTTTAATACCCTGCCATTTTAGTTTGAAAATCCACCACAAAACTATTTAAAAATTCTTCCCTCAAGAGAACACAACTTGAAAAGCCCCGACTCTAGCCAGGGAGCCGAGAGCAAGGGTTTAACTTTATCACAGGACCAAGTGAGGTAAGATTAATTAGCCGCAGTAATAGGGTCGTACATCTTCTTAAAGGGTCAGCCACAGTGAATGCCACACAGCAGAAGGCATCTTCAAGTTCACTGCTCCGGCTGACATTACAGTTGCCAGAAACTGTTTCCAAGACACAGATTGCTACACACATGAGAAACACTTACTTGGCTGGATACATCCACACATCTTCAGGCCAAGGTATCTTGAGTTACTGATATGACACCGTCAGGCAAGCTAATACAGTAAAAATCTGACACAAAGAATTTTTTTTTCAGGCTGTATTGCCATAACAAGATTTAATTTAAAAATTTAAAAGTAGCTCTACTCAGAGTATAGTAAACTAAAGTAAGTTTATAAGGAGACAAATCAAGTTTCAAATTAACTGAAGTTGTGATACACTTTGTCCAATTAAACCCAGTTTAATAACAGTAGTAGAGTGGTTAGCACTGTTGCCTAACCGCTAGAAGGTTCCCGTTTTGAATCCACAGGCTGGCAGGGGTAGGAACCTCTCTGTGCTGTGTGTGTTTAATCTGGGGGCTCCAGTTTCCTCCCACAATCCAAAGACATGCATGTTAGGTTGACTGGTGACTCTAAGTTGTCCCTAGGTATCTGTCTCCGATAGGCCCTTAGAATAGAGGGTTAGTACTAGTGAAGCCCCTTGATGGATCTATGAGACTAGAAAGAGCATTATACGTATAAGTACAGGTCCTTATCCCTAATAAAGCCAAGTTTATTTGGAGAGGGTCAGTAACTTTATGGCTTCTAGCTAAAACAATGCTATGACTGCTTAGCAGATGAGCTCAAATTAGAATATGGCCAAATTGTACAAAATAATAAGAGACAATAGCATGATGAAAAAAAGAGAGCCTGAGCAATGACAAAAAAAGAGAAGTGGCTTAGCTAAAAACTTGCCGGAAAAACATGCTGATAAAAGCCTAAAAAGATGCAGTGAGGGTGAAACAGATGATGTTCAACACCGGCATGGTGGTCTAGTTGATACAGCATCTGCCCCACAACTGGGAGGTTGGGGGTTCAAGTCCCAGTTGGGTCATACCAAAGACCATATGAAAATGGTACTTCCCACCTTCTAAGTTGGTGCTCAGCACAATAGAATGGGGGAAGGAGAAGTTGTTTGTGGCGGCGCCTTGCTTGGCAGCGACCCCTCTGATTCTACATGTGATTAACATTGTAGACAGGAGAAATGTAATTTTGTTCTGCTGTACATGATTGGCTGTATGGACTGAATGACAATAGAGATGGTTTATTCTTCTAAACAGTGTCTGAACAAAAATTAGTCTTCATTATAAAACTCAAGTGAGTCTGTCTCTCTTCTGTCTTTGAAGAACTCAATTTTTGCTAACTCATCAAAAAAAACAGTCAATGTAAAAGTTAAACCTCTGACTGGAGGTGTAAATTTAATCCTAGATCACACTATGAATTAAATTTAATCTTGGGTTAAAGTAACTACTAAACTGAGTTTGATGGTTGAAGTTTAAATGTCATCTTTTTTTTATTTTCAACTAGTTTGATACAACAAATTTTCAACTTAAACCATAATTCAACCTGGTTTTAGAAGAAGCCAACTCTGTTGTCATTCAGTCCATACAGCCAATCATGTACAGTAGAACAAAATTACGTTTCTCCTATCTACAATCTTAATCACGTGGAGAATCCGAGGGGTCGCTGCCATGCAAGGTGCCGCCACAAACAACTTCTCCTTCCCCCATTCTATTACACTGAGCACCACGCTAGAAGGCGGGAAGTACCATTTTTATATGGTCTTTGGCATGACCCGGCTGGGACTTGAACCCTCAACCTCCCGGTTGTGGGATGGATGCTCTATCAGCTAGGCCACCACTCCGGTTTAACCTGGAGTCCCGAACAGGAGCCGTGCCAACAGGAAGCAGAGATGGTGGACATGTCAGAAATAATCGTGATTAGTCGACTAATCGAAAAAATAGTTGTTAGATTAGTCGACTACTAAAATAATCATTAGTTGCAGCCCTACCTTTAGGGTGACTGGACTTTAAAGAAAATTACATAAGCCATGCTTGGTAAGCTGACATCACAGCAGAACTGTTAGCGCTGAAGCCAACAGTTGGGCGTGGACTCGATCATCACAGTCAACAGAACGGTGATGGGTTGTAACTGAAGACCGGATCATTATTAGTGATACAGGATAAAAAGATCAGCAAGAGCAAAATTGGCTTTGGACCATCCTGCTGAAATGTTAAAATATAATTATTTCTAAGTGTAGAGAGATTTTTAATATTTTTACCATAGTCATGTGACCCAAGAAGGCCTTTTAGAAGGTTAAAAAAAAATCCACAGACACCATGTTTGAGTGAATGGGACCTTTAAACCTTGTTGCTGTAATCCAGAGTCAGCAACTCTATATTTGTATGGGCAAAGCACTGGCACCACCAAAGAGCTGATAGCTGAGGATACTTGGGACAGAAAGGAAAAACTAATCGATTCACCAGTGCTCCAGACTGTGACTCTTAAATCAAATAAAGCTGCATGCACAAATACAAGCAGTTTAATTGCTTTTGAATAAAGTGTGACAGACAAAGAGTCATACTGTAATTAGCTTCACATTTAATTATACACGGCTGATGTCTGATTTACACATCAGAACCTACTAATTATATATGGACTATCTGAGGGAAACTGTGTAAAAGGAAAGACAACACAAGCAGGAGATCGGAGCAAACTACAAAACAACAAGGAAATGAATTTTTAAAACACACTCTAGTAACGATAAAACGTGGCTTGAGGATAGATGAACAATTCCAAATACCAAATGAATAAATTGTCTTTGTCAGCAATGAAGCAGCTACATATCTGGTTGCATCAGCAGGATGTGAATGTGAGCTCTCCCTTTTGCGTGAAGTCTGGACCCCTCCCAAACCAACAGATCCCATTCCCTTCCTGTTCAAACAGCTCATCTGGAAATCAATCTCTGCTCTCCCAACAGAGACTATTAAACTGCTAAT
Organism: Pholidichthys leucotaenia; assembly: GCA_020510985.1. NCBI lineage: Eukaryota > Metazoa > Chordata > Actinopteri > Cichliformes > Pholidichthyidae > Pholidichthys > Pholidichthys leucotaenia. The sequence continues at coordinate 74,847,115 of CM035843.1, read as the reverse complement.
CGAAAATGTTGTAACAAATGCATATACGGTAATCAATAGGTCTGAAAAGTGCACTTTATCAGAGAGAGTGCAAGACAGCCAGAGGCAAGTTTCCTGACAAAGAGCCCATCAGTTATTTCCTCATTATCAGGATCTACTTAATTAACGCCAAATACATTCTGACCTGTTTTTTCCGGCAGTTAATTACCTGCCCATATTTAGCTGCCAGGTGAAGAGGGGTCCAAAAGCAGTTGTCAGTGGGATGAGGGTCAGCTCCGTGCTCCAGCAGCACCGACACCACCTCTCTGTAGCCACTGGCACTGGCAATGTGGAGCTTCAGACAACCAAGAGAGAAAGTTTGGGTTGAGTTTAATAATAAAGGGAGACAATAATATAAGACAATACTTCAAGATGACAATACGTGACTTACCAGAGTCACTCCATCATCGTTGGGCTGGTTGAGGCTCCCCTCTGAGGCTACAAGCTGTCTAACATCTGACAACATGGTGGTGGGCCGCTGCGTCTTCATAGCGTGCATGGAGGACACATCTACCCCTAAAACACAACAACACTATTGAGAATCTATGCCCTGAACTGGAAAACATTTACAGACTTCTAATACTTTGCAAAAAAAAACAAAAAAAAAAAACAACAACTTTTGAATCTGCTAGTTTCATGGCTAGCTAAAAGGGAAATAATTCATGATCTCCACTATAAAATAAAAAGCATCTTTTTAAAGTTGTAAAAAAGATCTGAACTAAAAGTTACATTTCTATGGGTTTTTTTTAAAAAATCTTTTTAATGAGCTTCTTACTAAAGTGCAACAAAAAAGAAATAATTAAAAAAAAAGTCATAAAACTATTCTCCCAGATTCCTAGCCAAGTCAATGACGTAGCTGTTTCGACCAAAGAATTTAGTTACATTCAAGTGCATAGTTCTGACATGCACTGTATGGCAATTAAAAATTGGCCAGCTACAGAAATAAACTGCTGTATGAGTTGTAGGATCCTTGCAGTGGGGTAATTCTAAAGCTGGATTCATTCTGCACCTCCGCTGTCCGCGTACGTGCAACCGGAAACCTCATGTGACGAAATTTACGTCATCGTCTCCAGTCTGCTTGTGTACGCAGTGCTTAAAATTCGGCAAACTGCTTTGCAACCCACCTCCACACTGCTTCTTTTTAACACCGTGTCTGCTTTGATCTATTCTATGATGTGACATTTTGCAGGATGGGATCGTACTGCCACAAATAACCCGCTGCAGACTAATGTAAGTGAGTATTTATCAACATTTGAATCTTGTGGATTTTCAATATAAAGTATGTTTGCTTGAGCTTTTAAAACTCCCACAAACTGTCCCCACATCCTTCAGCTGGTGATGGAATCCACTCTGAGCAGCTCCAACTTGTGTGCTAGGCCAGCCCAAACAAGCATTGGTCATAGCAGTGCTCCATAATCACAGGCACACACAGTGGGCCAAACTGTGGTTGCTGTAATAACAAATTGATTCTCAATCAATCTATATTTGAGTCGGATAAGCTCCAGGGCACTAACTAATAGGACCTTGTTGACCAACTGGTTAAATCAGGCAATCAATATGTTTGTCTTTGCAAACAAATGAGAATCTTGGGCTTTAGAGGTAACTGAGATATGCTCTTAGTCACATTTCCACAGCAGATTTTTTAAAAAATGAAGTTAAAATAATATGTAAACGTCCAGTAAGAATGAGATGCATAAGTAATAAGGGGCTAGACAATTTAAAAGGTATATTTAGACCACCCCTCATGGATCGTCCTTATCCTCCCAGTGGTGCACGCCCTACTGGGAGGATACCCCGGGCGGACCCAGGACTCGGTGGAGAGACTATGTCTCCCAGCTGGTCTGGGAACACCTTGGTATCCTCTCTGAAGAGCTGGAGCAGGTGGCTGGGGAGAGAGAAGTCTGGGCTTCTCTGCTTGAACTGCTGCCTCCGTGACCTGGACCTCCGGAAAAGCGGTAGAAGATGGATGGATGGATGGATGGATATTTAGACCAAAGTACAACAAAATGTTGATATGTACACACATGGAGGATCTGTCTTTTGCCTATAACCATTTAAACTCGATGAGGAGTGAATGCATGCTGCTAAGTTGCTATAGCAACAGAGGCTGAGTGAGCCTGTGTATGAGAGGGAATGAGCTCTGGTGGCAAAACCCAGTGGGACTTGATGGGTGGGGTGAGGGTTAAAGGTGCTGCAGGTAGGCATGATTGGAAAGAGGGACCACGGGAGCTGACAGACTCAGGCTCAGAGGGGAAAAAATGGATGTGTCTCCACATGTGCGTAGGGTGGCCTGAGCTTGATGAGTTGGCCGTCTGCAGTCAGAAGCTCGCATCTATCATATCATTCAGTGCACGCTCATGTGTGGCAAATGGCAGATGGATGAGGGAAAACCCTCCATCACTGTCTCTCTTTCTGTCTAGCTTTGTCAGCATGATTTCTGTTCTGCTTTCCCTACATGTCACAGGATTTATGTGGAACTTTCCCTGACTCTCTCACCCTTTTTCACTTTTATTCTCCCTTTATTATCTCTTTAACTCCTACCTCTGGGTTTGACCCTCCTCATTTCCCATGAAAGACAACCACTTGAATAACATTATGCCACCATATTTCTTGAGGCTTTACTCCACTAGCTACAACTCTGACGTTAAATTTGAACAAATGCGTTAATCGAGTAGAATGTCGGAGCAGTATGGAGGATAACCAGTTGGATATGACTGTAAGGTTGTGGTTTGGGGATGGACCAGGGAAGGAAAAGGGTGGGGGATGTAAATGTGAACAAACAGAAGTGAAAGGCAGGATTGGATATGTGTTTGGGATGTGGGCCTGCTCCTGAAAGCCTGATTAAAATACCATCCCTTTAAATATTCACTCATCATGCATCCATCTCTTGTTCTGCAAGGGCTGCAGTATGATGAGGAGGGGTTTCTGTATTTGATTAGAAGGAGTCCGTGATGAGCACAAACAAAACTGCAGTACATCTTCCAAGACAAGATATTTAATGTTCAAATATACTGTACATTCATTTTGAATTTGATGCCTGCAACACGTTCCAAAAAAGCTGGGACAGGGGCATGTTTGCCACTGTGTTACATCACCTTTGCTTTTAACACTCAACAAGCGTTTAGGAACTGAGGACACCAATTGTTGAAGCTCTGTCGGTGGAATTCTTTCCCATTCTTGCTTGATCTACGACTTCACCTGCTCAATAGTCCATAGTTTCCATTGCAGTATTTCATGCTTCATAATGTACCACACATTTTCAGTGGGAGACTGGTCTGGACTGCAGGCAGGCCAGTCTAGTACTCAACAGCCACGCTGTTGTAACAAGTGCAGAATGTGGCTTGGCATTGTCTTGCTGAAATAAGCAGGGACATCCTGAAAAAGACATTGCTTGGATGGCAGCAGGTTGCTCCAAAACCTTCAGCATTAATGGTGCCTTCACAGATGGGCAATCTACACATGCCATGGGCACTAACACCCCCCCATACCATCACAGATGCTGGCTTCTGAACTTTGTGCTGATAACAATCTGGATAGTCCTTTTCTTCTTTAGCCTGGAGGACACGACGTCCATGATTTCCACTTTGCATCAGTCCATCTCAGATGAGCTCGGGCCCAGAGCGACCCGTGGCATTTCTCGGAGTTGTTGATATATGGCTCTCATTTTGCATGGTAGAGTTTTAGCTAGCACTTGCAGATGTCGTGAGGAACTGTGTTAACTGAAAATGGTTTTCCAAAGTGTTCCTGAGCCCATGTGGTAATATCGATTACACAATGATGTCAGTTTTTAATGCAGTGCCCTCAGAGGATCGAAGGTCACAGGCATACAATGTTGGTTTTCAGCCTTGCTGCTTACATGCAGAAATTTCTCCAGATTCTGAATCTTTTGACGATATTATGGACTGTAGATGATGGAATCCCTAAACTCCTTGCATCTGTATGTGAAGAAATGTTCTTAAACTGTTGGACTATTTGCCCACACAGTTGTTCATAAAGTGGTGAATCTCGCCCATCCTTGCTTGTGAATGACTGAGCCTCTCAGGGATGCTCCTTTTATACACAGTCATGACACTCACCTGTTTCCAATTAACTTGTTCACCTGTGGAATGCTCCAAAAAGGAGTTTTGTGAGCATTCCTCAACTTTCCCAGTCTCTTCTTGCCCCTGTTCCAGCTTTTTTGGAACGTGTTGCAGGCATCAAATTCAAAATGAGTGAAAATTTGCAAAAAAACAACAAAGCTTATAAGCCTGAACATTAAATATCTTGTCTTTGTAATGTATTAAGGACTTGCAAATCATTGTATTTTGTTTTTATATACGTTTTACACGTCCCAACTTCATTGAAATTGGGGTTTGTAGTTTTGCTGCCGATTCCTTTTAAAGAGGGAGCTGAGGAGAAAGATCAGAGAAGGCAAGGACAGCTTCAGGAAGAAGATGGAGGACAAGTTGCAACAGAGCGACATCAGCGGGGTCTGGAGAAACCTCAAAACCATCTCTGGGCTCCAGAATACCTCCCCCCAGGCCACGGGGGGCAGGGAGTGGGCGAACAACCTGAATCTGTTTTTCAATAGGTTTGACCAACCGCCCTCCCCATGACTGCACAACAACCACTGCTGCCTCTAAAGAAATCAAGTCCTGCTGCCCACTCCCCACTCCACCAACACCCCCCAACCCCCAACACACAGCCCCCCATCCTGACCCTGACCAGGACCCAGGTGAGGACGGAGCTGAGGAAGATCAAGGCGAGGAAGGCGTCGGGACCGGACGGCATCAGCGCAAAGCTCCTCAAGTCCTGTGCAGACCAGCTGTGTGGGATTGTGACGTACATCTTCAACCTGAGCCTGAAGCTGGGGAGGGTACCACAGCTGTGGAAAACATCTTGTGTGGTACCTGTACCAAAAACTTCCCACCCCAAAGACCTGAACAGCTACAGACCGGTGGCCTTGACGTCCCACTTGATGAAGACCCTGGAGAGACTGCTCCTTGCTCACCTCCGCCCCCTGGTGGAACCAGCGATGGATCCACTCCAGTTCGCCTACCAGCATGGCATTGGGGTGGAGGATGCGGTGATCTTCCTCCTTCACCGTTCTCTGTCCCACCTGGAGAAGCCCGGGAATATGGTGAGGATCATGTTCTTTGACTTCTCCAGTGCTTTCAACACCATCCAACCGATGATCCTGAAGGACAAGCTGCTGTGCGCAGGGGTGGACCAGCACCTGTCATCATGGATCCTGGACTACCTCACGAACCGGCCTCAGTTTGTGAGAACCCGGGACTGTGTGTCCGACACGATCATCAGTAGCACGGGGGCCCCCCAGGGAACGGTGCTGGCTCCCTTCCTGTTCACTCTTTATACTGCGGACTTCTCACACAACACAACACACTGCCATCTACAGAAGTTCTCTGATGACTCTGCGATCGTTGGCCTCATCTCCAATGGAGATGAAGCTGAATACAGAGGGCTTATCCAGGACTTCGTAGACTGGTGCCATCGGAACTGCCTCCAGATCAACACAAGGAAAACTAAGGAGCTGGTGGTGGACTGCCGCAGGCATGGGCAGCCCCTCACAGCACCAGTAAATATACAGGGAACAGACATCGAGATGGTGACATCCTATAAGTACCTGGGTGTTCATCTGAACAATAAACTAGACTGGTCACACAATACTGACGCACTCTACAAGAAGGGACAGCGCAGGCTGTTCCTGCTGAGGAGACTCAGGTCTTTTGGTGTACAAGGGGCGCTGCTGAAGACATTCTATGACACGGTGGTGGCATCAGCCATCACTTTTGGAGTGGTCTGCTGGGGCAGTGGCATTACAGCAGCCGATAGGAAGAGACTGAACAAACTGATTAAGAAAGCTAGCTCTGTCCTGGGGCAGCGCCTTGATCCGGTGGAGGAGATAGGAGAGAGAAGGACGGTGGCTAAACTGTCATCTCTGCTGGAGTCCGAGTTCCACCCTATGCAGGATGTACTGAATGCACTGAGGAGCTCATTTAGCAGCAGACTACATCATCCCAGGTGCACAACCGAGAGGTTTCGTAGGTCCTTCCTACCAACGGCTGTCAGACTGTACAACCTAAGCAGGGCTGCTCGCAGAGATAGCAAAAAGACGTAACAAACTAATAGTTTTTAAATGCAAAAGATGCAATAGACTTACACAATGGTCCCCTCCGGCATACAACTAGGAAAATACCGGTCGCTATGGAGGGTGAGAATATGTATGGGCACATAATCATACCATGTAGGATAACTAAGTAGAGGGTTATGCTGTTTCATCCCATCTAGCAACAATGCTCTGCACTGTGTGTGTTTATATATTTACATATTTATTCCATCTAGCCACAATGCTCCGCACTGGGTGTGTTCATATTTATATATCTATATATTTATTCCATCTAGCTACAATGCTCCGCACTGTGTTTTTATATATCTATATATTTATTCCATCTAGCTACAATGCTCCGCACTGTGTGTGTTTATATACTTACATATTTATTCCACCTAGCTGCAATGCTCCGTACTGTGGGTGTTTATATATTTACATATTTATTCCATCTAGCTACAATGCTCTGCACTGTGTGTTTATATATTCATATATTTATTCCATCCAGCTACAATGCTCTGCACTGTGTGTCTGTGTGTGTGTATATATATATATATTTTATAGTAATATGTACATATGTATATTAGCTGCTCTTGCTTGCTTGTTTTTTTTTTGTTTTTTTTTCTTGCCTTCTGATTGTTGCTCTGAGTGTTGCTATCCCTGTGCTGTTGCAATCCTGGAATTTCCCCGTTGTGGGACTAATAAAGGCTTATCTTATCTTATCTTAATAAAGAGCAAATCTGCTGTCTGAGCTAAAGCTGCCACAATAGCTACATATTTATCATGGCTGGAAAAAATCACAATAACAGCATTATTGTGGTATCTGTTGAAAATGTGGGAAAGCATAACGCTTTGAGACAGTCTGATCTTTAACTTTGTTCACTGCCTTTATGATTTTTATAAATATTTTATGTATGGCTGTAAAAAATGTGTGGGAAAAAAAGAACAGTTATACTCACTGGGTTGTAAAAAAAATAAATAAAAGGCAATCGGATAACTAATACATATTTTACATACAACCTCTGCCAAAAATTATGGAATCACCACTCGGAGGATGCTCATTAAATAGTTTAATTTGGTTAAAAAAATATATATATATATTATTACACAAAATCAATTAAAAAAAGACTGTTAGCAGCCTTCAGCTCATCTGCATTGTTGGGTCTGGTGTACCTCATCTTCCTTTTGACAATACCCCATAAATTCTCTACGAGGTTTAGGCCAGGAGTTTGCTGGCCAGTCAAGCACAGTGATACCATGGTCATTAAACCAGGTTCTGGTACTTTTGGCAGTGTGGGCAGGTGCCAAGTCCTGCTGGAAAATGAAATCAGCATCTCCATAAAGCTTGTCAGCAGAGGGAAGCATGAAGTGCTCTAAAATTTCCTGGTAGACGACTGTGCTGACTTTGGACCTGATAAAACACAATGGACCAATACCAGCAGATGACGTAGGTCGTCATATCAGGTGCCAAGTCCTGTCATGTGGAAATAACAGCCCCAGAGTCTGGAGGAAGAGTGGAGAGGGACAGAATCCAAGTTGCTTGAGGCCCAGTGTGAAGTCAAGTGTCAAGTGGAAGATGAGAAACATCAGACCCAACAATGCAGACGAGCTGAAGGCCACTACCAAAGCAACCTGTGCTTCATAACACATCAGCAGTGCCATAGACTGACTGCCTTTATGCCACGCCTCACTGATGCAGTAATTCATGCAAAAAGAGCCCTGACCAAGTATACATGGACATACTTTTCAATCAGCTAACACTTCTATTAAAAATCCACTTTTTTAAAATTGATCTTATGTAACCTTCTAATTTTCTGAAAAGCTGAATTTTGGGTTTTCATTAGCTGTAAGCTATAATCATCAAAATCAAAAGAAATAAACGCTTGAAATATATCACTCTGTGTGTAATGAATCCATATAATACACAAGTTCCACTTTTTACCTCCGCCAAGGAGGTTATGTTTTTACCGGGGTTTGTTTGTCTGTTTGTTTTTCTGTCTGTCTGTTACCAACATAACTCAAAAAGTTAAGAATGGATTTTGATGAAATTTTCAGGATAGGTGTGGTAATGGCATGGGGAACAGATGATTAGATTTTGGTGATGATCTGAGAGTGCATACCTCCACCAAGGGCTTTGTTTGTATTTTTGCAGCAGGATTACACAAAAACTACTGGATGGATTTGGATGAAATTTTCACCAGAGGTGGTTCTTGGGGTACAGATAAACCGATTACATTTTGGTGAGGATCCAAGAATGCATACCTCCGCCAAGGCTCTTATCTTCTTACAGAGTTTTAGTAACAATACTCCAAAACTAATGGACAGACTTTGATGCAATTTTCACCACAAGTGGCTCTAGTCCTACACACAAATCCATTACATTCTGGAGGTGATCCATGAGAGGCGGAAGGATTCTTGGCGGAGGAATGCGCTCTCTGAGTGCTTTTCTAGTTTTTATTGTTTTCGTGATTCTATAATATTTTCCTCAGAATTGAGGGATTCCATAGCTTTTCTTCTGCTTGATCTAATAAAAAAGTTGCAATTGACTACAACTTTCTTTCATTCTTTTTTAAATGTATCTTAACCCTTTCGCTGTGATATTTCGTGTGCCCCTAGTGGCAGAGCGCGGCACTGCGCCTGTCAACTCATAGCATGCAGAAACACTGCCTAGCTGTACTGAGGATTTGTACTGATCATGCCAGTTCACAAGGTGGCAGGCACGCGTTGGAGGACTTATGGATGACACATAATATACCAAAGAGGAAGAAATACTTCCTCCTTCTTGTACTGTGGGATTAGACCAAAACAAATATGGCCGCTACCGATCGTTGTAGAGAGGAAAATCACTCCACTTCTGTGCAGTTTTATAAGATAAATAGCACCAGAATAAAAGCGAAATTAAGGTGGAATAATCAATAACAGTTTGTGGATGTAAGAGAGAAAGCTAAAATGACCGGGAGAGGACAAAATAGCCACCAGAATGCGGCAAAAGGACACTGGTAAGTGACAAATGTCTTTGTTTGTTTGTATGCAAATTAGATGCGTAAATTTACTGCTGTCTGAAACTTTGGATCATATTCTACATCTTTCTAATTGACAGTAAGCAATTATCTCTTACCACTTTCAAGTTATAGCCTTGGAAAATTGTGACATGTGACCTGAATATTTTCTTGAAAAAAATCTTTACCACTGTTGACCACTAGGGGTGATGTCGCAGTTTGGCGACATTCACAGACAGAGAGTAGCCAGAAGGTTGGCATTTTGAATAAAAATAGTTTCATGGCATGTCTGTGATGAGTTTTTTTTTTTTTTTTAACCAAATTAAACAATTGAATGAACATTCACCAAGAGTGGTGATTCCATGATGTTTGCCAGGGGTTGTATAAAGTACTGCCCCAGTATCACTACATTTTTTTAAACATTGCGACCATCAATGAAATACCAGTATATTGGTACAACCACAGCGTGAACACAGATGAATGAAAAAATCACGGACTTGGAGTAAAAGTAAAGTAAACACGCAAGCATTTTACCATTTTCCTCCAGGTGCTTTTTGAGGATATAGCTGGACTCGGTTCCCTCGGTGGCGTAGTCCAGAGGAATGTTTCCGTTGATGTCTTGTAACAGAACGTTAGCTCCAGCCTTCCAGACAAAGGACAGAAAAAAAAAAAAAAGGGAAGAGAGGACACAAACACTGCGTTTTAGCTTGTAGCACGAGCCATTCATCAGACTTGAATCAATGACAAAGTGGGACTCATTATCTGGGTTTCCCAGAGGGTACACCTGAGAAGAGCCATGGAGATGTTAACAGAAGACAGAGAATTAAAGAACTCATTAAACATATGCCCGAGGGTGGAGTGATGAAGAGCGGGGGGGGGGGGCACTGGTTACCGTTGCCTGGGATCACCTGGGTCAGTGTGAGTGTCTGAGTGACAAGATTAATGTGTATTTATTCAAGAGGGACCCTGACAGATCAGTCTTGTGCTATATGGGATAACAACAGAGACGTTGGCCAAATGTGGTTATGATTAATGGCTTCTCTTTAGAGCCACTCTACAACTCTCATTATTTGTAAAAATGATGCACTGCATTACTAGTAAAGCAGAAAAAAGTGCAAGCCAAGCAATATGTTCTTCAGCTACGGCGACACATACAGGGCTGCCCTGCTGTCTTGTACAGCAGTTGTCAGCATCCACTCATAAATTGCTTGTTTGACTAAACTGTAAACGACAAATCAGTGTGGTAGTCATAGCTACGACAACAGAGATGGGGGACTCTAAGTGACAGTCGTTGTTTTATTGTTTATTGGTAATAGATTTCTAACGACCCAGTTGCATTGTGGCAATGAGATTTATAACCTAGTCCTTAGGCAGACAGAAAGGAAGGGATTGAAAAATTGAAACGAGTAGCAAAACTATGAAAAGAGAGTCAGCAGACTGAAAAACACAAAAGCTGTTAACCTTGGTGCTCCGTAAAACCACAAAAATGCTCACCCAAAACAAAAAAATAAAAAAAAAATAAAACAAAAATCTCAAAGCAACCTTGAGCATTTGGCAGATTTTTAATTCAAAAATGGTTTTCTCTTTGACTTCCAAATCACAATTTTACAGATATTCAGAAGAAAACATAGATTATCTGTTAGAGTAAATTTAATTGTGCCCCTCTTATCAAGTAGGAATCACTTATGAGGGTTAGGTAAGGGTTAACAAAGAGAATTCATTAACATTAACAACAATCAGCTGCTGCTTCATGACTATTTATGAAAAAAAAAAAAATCACACTGTGGGCCACAGCCTGAGTGGAAAGATATGAGATGATGAGTGAGTCAGAGGGAGAGCACATTATGAGGGCAAAATTATGCTCCCTGTGCCTACGCAATCCTAACGCCACCACAAACACAAAAAGACACATTACACCTCCAATCTCATGACAGCATGTGATACAGTGGTGGTTAGCACTGCTGTCTCACAGCTAGAAGGTTCCAGGTTTGAATCCCCAGGCTGGCAGGGGTGGGAACGTTTCTACCTGGAGCTTGCATGTGCTGCGTGGGTTTCCTCTGGGTGCTCTGGTTTCCTCCCACAATCCAAAGATATGCATGTCAAGTTAAATGGTGACTTAAATTGTCCTTAGCTATCCGACTGATAGTCCCTTAGAATAAAGGGTTAACGTAGCACGTCAATCGAATTAAGGAGGTACTGATTATGTGATCATCTAAGCATGGTAAGGTGCATGAAAACTGAATAAGAAGAGTTATTACACAAATACAGATTTGAGTTTGTCCTAAACTTAAGTATTGTAGTGTTTAAGAATGAACATGAAGTTGTTTTCTTTGCATAATTACCTCTACCAAGGAGGTAAGGTTTTAGCCAGCATTTGTTTCTTTGTCTGTTAGCAAAATTACTCAACAAGTAGTGAACGGATTTTAGTGGAAATTTCAGGGAAGGTAGGAAATGGGCCAAGGAATAAAGAACTGGTTTGTGGTTCTGATCTGAATCACTGGAGTGCACTCTAGCGCTGTTTGAAAGCAAACCACGCATTTCTGCTCACCAGGCTGCAGTGTAAGGAACCGAAGACCGACCCGCGGCGGAGACCGTCCGCGGCTTGTCCTGTAATGACCCACAGCAGAACCCATCTCCGTCCACAAGGGGTTCATTTTGTGTGAGCAGTCTGAAGGAGGAAAAGTCGACGATGGACAGACAGGCAGCGGGCAGCACGCACACTGGCTCCCACTCTCAGCGATCAGATCACTGGAGCAATCTTGTCCTCAGTTGCACAAATGTGAGTTTTCTTACGTCAGAGAAAAGAAGTGACCTCACTTTGGTTATTTATACATCCCTGTGAAGAACAAATGAAGCTTCTTCTGAGGTTGACTAAATCCTCTAAATGCATAGGTTATTTTTACAGTCTAGACCAGTGGTGTGAGACATACAGCCCGTGGGTCAAAACTGGCCCGTTAGTTTGTATGGTGTGGTGAGCCTGTTCAGGTGGTTAAGCTTGATTAAGATTGATAACTTATGTGGAAATGTATGCAAGTATGTATGTTGCTGTTGATCCAAGAGCGCATACCTCCATCAAGGCTCCATCTTCTCACAATGTGTTAGCAAGATTACTCAAAAACTACTGGACAGAGTTTGATGAAATTTTCACCAGAGGTGCTCTTGGGCTACACACGAACCCATTACATTTTGGAGGTGATCCATGAGGGCATACCTCCACCAAGGCCCTATCTTGCAATGTACTGAGGAACAGAGGGAGGGGGGTACGGACAGATGGATGGACAAAGGGAGGGAGGGAAGGAGCCCTGGCAGAGGTATGCTACGATTTCAAAGCACATCAAAAAGCACATCTACAAGCAGCATCTTTTTTGTTGTTTGGGCCAGTTGTCATGTTCTGTAAATAAATGACAATATTTTGACTTGAAATTTGGGTGAGTTGCTTTCAGTAGGTTACAGAATAAAACTAGATTGTTCATTTTACTAAAACACATACATATGAGTAGTAAAACCAGATAAAGTGATATTTTTACAGTGGTCTCTTACTTTTTCCTGGTGCTGTACAGTTCAAACCAGAAGTTTACACTGTGCAGGCACAGTTTGGCACAGTTCAAGAACGCCCTGTTACAACCTGAGAAAAAAAGCTGTGTAATATATTCATTTTTTGTGGTATTGTTACAAAATTTTGACCTGAGCTTTATAACACTTGGTTCTACATTTCTGTTGTGTTTTCCAGCCAGTATCTGACAGCTGTATGTTATTTGCCAGCATTTGTATCTAAAAAAACACCCAGACGAACTTTATTTTCTTCAAATTCAGTATGTTCAGTATGTTTAGATGTTATTCAGTGGCAGGAGCACTTAGAGAGATTATGACTGTTTTGCCAAAAAATTCAGTGTTTTCTTTTAAATGAGACAAACCCCATGAAGATGCTGCAAAGGGCTGAAGAACAGCATTTGATTTACTTTGGGTATGTTATTTTTAGGTGTTTTTAGGGAAAGGAAGCTTCCGATAGGTTAATTGACTACATCTGAGTTAACTGGAGGCACACCTGTGGGTGTATTTTAAGGCACATCTCAAACACACTGCTTCCTTGTGTGACATTATGGGAAAATCAAAAGAAATCAACTAACATATGAGGAAGAGAATTGTGGACCTCTTGTGAAGACGGAGTGTCACCATTGTATGGTCGGTGTATTGAATGTTGTATTATGTGTGTAAAGGATTTATATTTGCAAATGTCAACATGTATTTGATGGTGAAAATGCACACATAATTGTACAAGGTGTTCTGACTAAACTGAATCCTTTTGTGAGATAATTATTGATTAATTATGTTAAATGGGTGAGGCAATTAATTGATCTTAAAACCACGTACCTTTGCCAGCATGCTTCCTGGAGGTATACGGACAAAAGACTCCTCAGGGGTTTGAGGGCCTTTTAAAGGATACCAGCAGGAAGAAATCATATGATGGTTGAGTAGAGGGGAATTTAATATGTAAATAGGGGTTTAAGGTACTTATTGTGTATTTATTGGTCTTATTTATTCTGTAAATATTGTGAGGAATTATTTATATATTTATGACTTTTAGATATTATTGGGTATGTGGAAAATATGAAGAATGTTTATTGTCTTACCTAGGGTTTTGGTATGCGCCAATTAGGGTGATTATCTCACTGTGTATATTAACAGGTGTTTTAATTTGGTTTGTGCTGTGTGGGGTGTCGGATGTGCATGGAGTTATTGCCTGTGAAGATTATTGGAATAAAAGAAAATTGCTGATTGCAAACTGTTTGGAAGCCTCCGCTCTTTCTCTGGTGCCTCCGTCCGCTCGGGCATCGTGACACCTCTACAAGTCTGGTTCATCTTTTGGTATAACTTCCTGCCCTCCCAGCAAATTACAGCTTGTGCTGGGGTGGTGATGTCTGAAGGTGCCACGTTCACCTGCACATACAATTATAAGCAAATATAAACACCATGAAAAAATGTTCAGCCATCATACCGCTCATGAAGGAGCCGGGTTCCATCCCCCAGAGATGAATGTGTATTGGTGTGAAATGTGTGAAATGTGTGTGTCAACCCCATAACAAAAGCAAAAGACCTTGTTAAGATGCTAGTTAAAGCTGGTTGAAGCTGGTAAGTGTGTCATTATCCACAGTGAAACAAGTCCTATGTCAACATGGGCTCAAAGGCCACTCAGCAAGGAAGAAGCCATTACTCCAAAAGCAACATAAAAAAGCCAGATGGCAGTTTGCAAGTGCACACAAGACCTTAATTTCTGGAGACATGTCCTGTGGTATGATGAAACCAAAATTGAACTGTTTGGCCATAATGACCATTTAGAAGAAAAAGGGGGAAGCTTGTAAGCTGGTGAGAACACCATCCCAAATGTGAAGTATGGGAGTAGCAGCATCATGTTGGAGTGTTTTCCTGCAGGAGGGACTGGTGCACTTCCCAAAATAGATGGAATCATGAGGAAAGAACATTATGTGGAAATATTAAAGCAACATCTTAAGACAGGGGTGTCCAACCATGTGCCATGGAGAGCCAAGACCCTGCAGGTTTTACCTCCAACCAGTGTCTTCAACAGCAGATTTCTGTGAACTTCTTCCCACTGATTGCTGATAAGTGAAAACACCTGCTGAAGAGACTGGGTAGAAGAGAAAACCTGCAGGGTCTTGGCTCTCCATGGCACCTGGTTGGACACCCTGTCTTAAGACATCAGCCAGGAAGTCAAAGCTTGGGTGCAAATGGGTCTTCCAAATGGACAATGACCCTAAACATACTACCAAATTAGTTACAAAGTGGCTTAAGGACAAAAAAGTCAATGTTTTGGAGGAGTTATCACAAAGCCCTGATCTGAATCCAATTAAAAATTTGTGGGCAGAGCTGAAAAGACGTGTGTGAGCAAGGCGGCCCACACACCTGACTCAGTTCCACCAGTTCTGTCAGGAGAAATGGGCCAAAATTTCAGCAAACTATTGTGAGAAGCTTGTGGAAAGATATCCAAAATGTCTGACCCAAGTCATACAGATTTCCAGTCCGGAGCCACCGCGGGTGCGGCTTTGCTCCAGTCTGGAGCCACCGCGAGTGCAGCTTTGCTCCAGTCCGGAGGTATCGCAAGTGCAGCTTTGCTCCAGTCCCGAGCTACCGCGGCTGCCGCTATGTCCCAGTCCGGGACCACCGAGGGTGCCGCTATTTCCCAGTCCAGGACCACCGAGGGTTCTACAGAGCAGTCCAAAACCATCGTGGTCCCCCTTCCCCTCCCAGACACCTTCGTGGTTCCCCCTCCTCTGCCAGGCGCTGTCGTGGTTCCCCCTCCTCTGCCTGAGACTGTCGTGGTTCCCTCTCCTCTGCCCGAGGCCGTCATGGTTCCCTCTTCTCACCCTGACATCGTCATGGTTTCCCCGACTCCTCTATCTTGCCCGCCATTAGTTCTTCCCATTGGACAGCCGCCTCCTGGACCACCCTTTCTGTTCAGGTGGCTAAAAAACTCTGGCAGACCACCCGACAGACTGTGCCGCAGGGCTGGCGGGCCCACGTTCTCTGGTAGGCCACCCAACTCTTTCCATCATGCCATCTGCCAGGCCTGGGACTTTGGCTGCCCACCTGAACTGTCCAGCTCTTCAGTCCAGGGGGCTTAGGTGGTTGGGGTTTTGCCTGGGGTGGGTTCTGAGCGGGGTTTTGTTTTGTTTCCTCCTAGCCTGTTCCCCCACCACCCACCTGGGGTGGGTTATTGTTGTGCTCCTATTTGGGGGGGGGGGGTCTTTTTCTTTTGATGTTACGCTGGGGTGTCTGGTTCCACCCCTTCAAAGGGGGCCTCTGTCATGAGCTGAGCACTGGAGGTTTCTGCCATGGTCAGTCTCACGGCCTTTTCTCTATATTTATATATTTGTTGTATTTTGTGCCTTTTGGCTTGTGTAATTCTCGTACTGTTTTCTATTTTCCTGTTAACGTCATAGTTTTGTTACACTCTTATTTTGTGTTAATTTGTATTTATATCTCAGTTTGCATTTGTTGATATTTTATTCTTTATATCCCTTACTGTTGTGTTCTCCCTCTGGGTTGACAGCTGTCAGTGGTGTTTCCGGGTTTGTGCTCCATGTGGGCGTTGCCCCTGTCAGCTGTCAGCTCCGGTCGCTCCCCTCTCATGGCTCCCAGCTGGTCCAAATTATGAATCATTGTTACCTTCTGCCCGCTCATGTGACCCACACCTGTCATTACTTGTGTGATTTGTTTCTGACCCTATTTAAGGGCAGTTATTTTCATTTCTCATTGCCGCTGTCTTGAGTTTCCCTTTGCTCGTCTCCACCAGAACGCAGCCCTCGTTCTGGTGCGCTTTACCCGTAAGCTTGCTTGTTTGTTTGAATTTTATGTTGGAGCACACTTTTGGACTTTGTGTTTTGTTGTTGTCAATAAATCTCACAAACACAGTTCAGCTCGTGGGTCTTCCTCTCTGCCACGAGGGGCAATTCATGACAAATATATATCAGCTTTGCAGTACTTTATAACTATATTAGTATATTTCTTTTTTTTTCCGTAATCTGCAGGTCTGTGACTTAATTGCTTTAATGGTTAACTACAAGACAGGGACACATGGTTGATGATGACCCACAGCAATCATGTTTGTAGCAGAGAGAGGAGAACAGAGGATGGGGGGTAACTTTCAACAGTTGTCAACTTGAGTTCAGCGCAGCCAGAGGCCCGCTGTTAACTGTATGACTTGAAAGGACTCAGAATTCAAGAGTTTTAAATGTAAAATTTATGGCAGCAAAAGCAGATTAATTCAACAACTGTAGATATTACCCTTTTAGATGGGAATCCTTTTGGAATGGTGGGATCACATTATAACAATCTACTTTTGGACATTTTAAGATGTAAACTAATGTCTGACAAGGGACTGGTACTGAAAATAGACTAAACACAATGATGTGAAACGGTGGAAAGCAGAGCTCTCAACAATTATTCTACAGTTTAAAAATTCTAAAGTTCTAAAAATTATGTACTAAATTTGAATGAAAATTAATAATCTGTATTTTTTAATTACTGTTAATTTTTTAATTAACAGTTTTTTAAACTGTATTTTGTTGAGCATGAAACACTCAGAAAAGCAGAGCTGATCTGAACAATAAAAACAGTGAAGCACAGATGTGTTCCTGTCCTCCAGGATGAAATTAATAATGGAAAAAAGGCAGCAGGTTAACTGTCAAACTCATCTGCAGAGAGAGAGATTTGCAACCAAAGTAATTTTAAAAGTGTCATTTGGGGACTTCCAGTCTGGACACCATGGTGATAGCAGCTTAACGCTGAAGCTCCCAGACCCCATCCGTGAAAATACCATGAAAATCAGATTTAATGGATTTATGGAAGAGTGAAAATCAAAAGACAAAGTCACTATGCCTAAAGGAAAACAGAAGAGATCGACATTTACCAGGCCAAGACGCGCATCGGCTGGAGAATCTGACCTGGAGGACAACAATCACTCGGAAATAGAGGAGCAGAATGAGGCTAGCAACATGGTTAGCTTAAACGGTACTTCAAGAATTAAGAGAATTTCGCCGAGAGTGTTGGACCGAATTTCGTGAAATTAAAGACGAAATAAAAAGGACAAACAACAGAGTGGACCAGGCTGAAGCCCGAATCATGGAAGCAGAGGAAAGATTAAAAGGGCTTGAAGAAACCGTGCTGGAATTACTCAAACGACAGACAAGACTGGAGGCTAAGCTAACCAACCAGGAAGGAAGACTAAGAAAAGACAACCTAAGAATTCATGGTCTGAAAGAAGGAGTCGAGGACGGTTTCACCACAATGGCTGCATGCGTGGAAACCATACTGAGAGAGAAGTTGGAAATTCCCCAAGCCACCGATTTGAAAATAGAAAGGGCGCACCGTTCATTAGCCCCAAGGCCGTCGGCGGAAGCCACCCCACCCCACCCCACGATCGGTGGTGGTGAAGTTTTCCAACTTCAGAACAAAAGAAGAGGTTGTGAGACTGGCTTGGCAGAAAAAAGGACTTATGCACCAAGAAAGGAAAGTTTTTGTGGAGCATGACTACGCCCCGGAGGTCCTTAAAAAGCGTTGGGAATACAACAACGCTAAAAAGGTACTAAGAGAGAAGAAACTGCGCTTTCAAACTCCATTTCCGGTGAAGCTGCGGGTTTTTTACGGGGAAGAGACGTGTCTCTACAACTCGGCGGAAGAAGCAACCAGGGATATGGCGAGAAGAGGGCTCCCGGTAACAGTGTATAAACCCGCAGCAGACCCGATCGAAAGAATCAAGGCTCAAACGTGGTGCACACAGAGACCCTCAAAATCCACAGGCCAGCAGCGGGAAACCCAGCGCCAGAGCTATAAGGAAAAACTGAACGCTTTCAGGAGGGAATAACGATATTTTTAGTCAATCTGCACATCCAACCCTCCTCCTACAAGGTAACAAACATTAAAGGAGATGCAGAATCAGCAAGTATGAAGTGGTAAAACAGTTCATGGAACAGTCATAATATTAGAAACAAATAAGTCTTTAAAAAAACAAAACAAAACTTGTTAAAATAGAAATGTGACAATGAACCACATGAACTCTCCACACTAACAAATACTGTATTAACATGATTGTTTGCTGTGATGGTGGTGGGAGGTTGCGCACAATTTCATAGGGTATAGGCATTAAAAAAAAAATCATTACAAGTTCGGATTGGGATCTGAAATTCACGTTAAAAACATGGGACAACTTACAGGGGTAAGAGAGGGCCCTCAACACGTAACAAGGTTTGAGGAATTCCCCTCAGAGCCAATGCATCATCAAGGCTCTTCTAAGGTCGCTAAAAAGACCTCAGTTCAGGAAGATTTTTTGACAGTTTTTTGTTTTAAAGTTTTATATACTATGTTCTTAATGTTTTTTATGTTCTTAATGTTCTTTCAGTTTCTGAGTAGCATAAAAGAGGGCCATTACACTGTTATACTAAAGACAACACAATGGAGAAACAGGGTGTAACCAAAATAATCTCATATAATGTAAAAAGGGATCCTGAATCCAGTTAAAAGATCCAAGATTCTAGGCAAAATGACAAAAGACAAAGCAGGAATAATATTTTTACAGGAACCCCACCTAACAGACCTGGAGCACACTAAACTTAACAGACAAAGGTTTAAAATGATCTCTTCATCTTCATATAAGTCAGGGAGGAGGAGGGGGGTAGCGACATTGATCTCAACTAAAATTATATTTGAAAAAAATTCAGAACACAAAGATAAAGAAGGGAGATTTAGCATGGTACTTGGTCGGCTAGAGGGAGAAGATATCACCCTGCTGAATGTGTATGCACCTGGAAATATCTACAAAATCAGAGACACAGTATCAAAGGAAATAAAATTTAGAATTCAGGAAATTCTTAAAAGCTTCGAGAATTACTACAAGAACTTATACTCCCTCAAAAAAACACAAAAATGCATCCGAAGCCTTCCTAAATACATTAAATCTTCCCCAACTTACTGAGTCACAAAATAAAAAAACTACTGTCAGAAATACAACCTAAAGAATTAGAAAAAGCAATTATGAAACTTAAAGCTAACAAATCCCCAGGAGCTGATGGTTATACAGCAGAGTGGTACAAAACCTTTAAACAGCAACTATCTCCTCTCCTCCTGAAAACATTTAACTATGTCCTCCACACAGGGGAAATCCCCCCCTCCTGGAGAGAAGGGGTCATTGCAGTCATACCTAAACCTGAAAAGGATAAACTAGACTGCTCTAACTACAGACCAATCAGTGTGTTAAATCAGGACTATAAACTTTTTACCGCTATCCTTGCCAAAAGGTTAGAAAATATACTGACAGACTTAATTCATTTAGACCAAACAGGTTTTATAAGACAAAGACAGACACAAGATAACATTAGACGCACTTTACACATAATTCATCATATAAAAAAGTATAATTTAAATGCAGCCATATTGGGATTAGATGCTGAAAAAGCATTTGATTCGGTTGACTGGTCTTTCCTATATAGAATCTTATCCAGTTTCAATTTTCACAACAACTTTATTAGAACTATCCAGGCATTATATAAAAAAAACAACAGCTAAAATAAGGATTAACGGTAAATTATCATCTTTTGAACTGGAAAGAGGATGTTGTCAGGGCTGCCCCTTGTCTCCACTGCTCTTTGCAATCTTCATAGAACCTCTGAGCCAATGGATAAGACAGAATCAAAAAATTCAAGGTATTACACTTGGTCAGAAGGAACATAAAATAGCACTCTTTGCTGATGACATTTTAATATACCTGGGGCAGCCGGACACCTCTTTTCCAGAGCTAATCTCAGTTTTTTCAGAGTATGGAGAGTTATCGGGGTATTTAAATTAAACATGCATAAACCCAAATTTTAACATTCAACTATAACCCAAATCAATATTTACTAAGCAAATTCAAAACTAACCGGGAGATGGAATCTATGAAATATCTGGGGGTCAATATCCCGAAACAACTCAACAAAATTATAACACTAAACTATGATCCACTGATGGCAAAAATAAAATCTGATCTAGCAAGATGGAATATGATACCATTCTTGGGTACTGCACAAAGAATTGAAGCAGTCAAAATGAATATACTTCCACGTCTTCTATACCTTTTCCAAACAATACCGGTAGAACCTCCCAAAAAAACATGGCAAGAACTGGACAGAAGGATCTCAAGATTCATATGGCAGGGCAAGAGACCTAGAATCAAATATAGAACCCTACAGCTAAACAAAGACAAAGGTGGGCTGGCGCTGCCAAATCTCAGGGACTATTTTAAAGCCGCACAAATTAAAACTTTAGTAGAGATATGTAACCCAGTCTACACTGCACAATGGGAGGAGATAGAATGCCAAATAACAAGTGACATTCCCCTACAGGCGATAATAGGGAACAATGCCTTACCTAAACTTTTGAATAACACTAACCCGTGGATAGAGACCTCGCTAATTGGTTTAAGATAGTCAGAGAGAATCACACTAAAGAACCCTATCGATTATTGCAATGGATTTCCTATGATCAGGACTTTACTCCTAATAAAACAGACACTAGATTTAAAAAGTGGAAAGAGAACGGACTGATAAAATACTACGATTTTTTTAAAGGGCAAACTTTTAAGAAGTTTTGAAGATTTGAAAAAACAAGGTCTAGTAAATCAAGACCTTTACAGGTTCTTTCAGCTTAGACACCACATAAACAAAATACTTAAAAAGGAGGATTTGCAAAGGGCCCAGTCAGGTGTTCTGAAGGTTTTCTTAATGGCATATAAAGGGATCCCAGGGATCAGATACATTTCTAAAATATACCAAGGTCTTCAAGACTTAAAAGGAGACAACACATCATATATAAAAGAGAGATGGGAAAAAGAGGGGAATTTCACTTTACAACTGGAAATATGGGAAAAGCTAAATAAACAACAATGGAAAAGTACTTCATCCCAGCTGTGGAGAGAATTTGGATGGAAAAATTTGGTAAGATTTTTCAGAACACCTGCACAAAACAAATTTACTCGTAAAGGGTTGAATTGTTGGCACTTGTGAGGTGAAAAGACTGCAAATCATTTTCATGTGTTTTGGTCATGCCCAGTTATCCACCAATATTGGACCAATGTACAGACAATCTTGGGGAAAATATTCAAAATAACAGTTCCCTTTTCTTTTGTAACTTTGTATTTGGGTTTACTACCGGAATCACTGGAAAGACGAGGAGAAAAATACTTATTCACTGTTTTAATATTGGCAAGTAAAAAAGCCCTAACAAAAAAATGGATGTTGAAGGACTGTCCTACACCTGAAGATTGGATTAACTTGATTCAGGACATTTATTCGATGGAAAAGTTGACATTTGCACTGAGACAGGACATGGATGGGTTCTTGAACTTTTGGCAACCCTGGAACACATATGTGTCTTCCATCAGATCTAACCTTTGACAAATACCATTTCAATAATGGCACCGCTCTTTGTTCCAACGCTACTCAGATGCTCTTTCATTTTTCTGCTCTTTTGTTTTTTTTTTGTTTTCTTTTGTTCTTTTTTTAATTTCTCTTTTTCTTTCACTTAAAAAAAAGGGTGTTGTAATAATTTTTTTCCAATGTTGTCAAAAAACAAAAAAAGGGGGAATATGTGATGTAAATGTAAACAATGCAATGCTGTAATGACATGTATACCCTTTACAAAACTTAAATTAAAAAAAAAAGTGTCATTTGGAAATAGTTTAGGTTTTGGTCAATGAATGGAAAACTTGAAGAGCTGCGAGTACTAGCAATGTAAGCTACAGTTAGTTAGCTTTCATTTCAGCATGAGCACTGGCTCACCTTTTAAAATAAAATGTAGTCTGGGCTGGGCGATTAACCAAAATCAAACCTGAACTGACGTTTGGGGTGTAAAACCGACATAATCTTGCTCATGTCAGTTTTTTTGGTGTTTTCCCTTCTGCCTTTTGTTTGTGTTTGAGAGCTTTTCTTGTAGTGCCCCTTTAAGGCGTGCCTACAGAGTTACAGTTGCAGGCTTGCAACTCCCGAAGCAGCATGGTTGATGCTGTTCAGATGCAGCAGAACACAGGCGGAACAATTAAACAAGGCTTGTAAGAAGGCTTAACGAAAACAAATGCAGTCTCCATGCAATGTGCATTCGTGCACATTGCTTAATTATGCTGCACAATTGTGAAAGCACCATTAATGTTATAATACATACTGTAGCATAGAAATTATTTGGAGCAATGCATTTTATCATTCACACTTCTTTTTATTTTTGGCAGGGAAGCCCAGACCTCCCTCATATTGAACAAGCTTGCCTATTATGAGGATAAAAAATACACAGAAGCAAGGAAAAAGCTGCAGAAACTGCTCATCTGCAAAAGCTGCTCATCACAACATAGGAAACCATTCAGGACAAATATTTCACATCTTCTGGTTTACTGGCTCACATTCCAATAGAGATGTGTATGTGTTTGGGCACAAAGCCTTCTTCAGAGCACACACAGACGACGCAGCCTGTTACATTTTTCATTTACTGTGTACCAATTTACTGCAACTCATAACTGCTAGTAAACCCTACCAGGGTATCTGTAACAAACATTAACCAGAGCTGGTGCTTTTTGAAATGGATTTGGAACATAGGCTGGGAATGACAGATTTTAGAAATGGCTGGCTCTCCTGCTGTTTGGAGGCAGGCGATAAGAGCATTAACTTCCCTGCCAATCTGGATGCAGAGTAGCAATTCCCTCTAATTTCTCATCACCTGCTCCCACTTCCAAACAAGACGAGCTTGGAAAGATGTCTGTCAGTGAAAACGACTTAGCTGTTCTGAACAGAAACTGGAGAATCAAGGACATGGAGGAAGACACACTGAAAGGAGATGATGGAGCGGAGACAACAGATTAGTACGTCCATATTAGCAGCACTTTCCTTTCCTATAATGAAAGATAAGAGTGCCTGCCAAGATCCTGCAGCGATACAACTGTTCCATAAAGTATCTACATTCAGAGGAAAGATCTCACTCTCAGCTCTGATAAGGCAACAGCTTGAGAACACAGTAGAAGGACTTGACATTGGCAGGGTTTGTGGTGGAGGAGATGGGTGCTGAAATGAATAAATACAAGAAAATGGAAATTGCATCGCTATCGGAAATATTTCTTGACAGAAGCTATTTTTATCACAGTAGACAGGAAGAACCTTGGGCTCTCTTTAGAAAAACCATTTGGCGATAATACCAGGAAAAGAAACTCAAGTGTTTATCTTACCCGGTAAAGAAAAATGCACCCCTAGCAAATTTTTTCATTTTTTGTAAACTAAAACCTTTGAAGGGTGGTCTTGGCGTGCAACCTTGAAAGCAAATTCTGCCACAATAGCAGAAACATCCACAGGGGCACACTCAGACAGCAGTGGAGAGGAATAAACACACGTTTAGTATCAGAGAACACTTGAGCTGTGAAAGCTAAAATTTGGGTAGCTGGTGGTAGGGTAAGCTGTGAAAGTGTTTGAACTTGTCACAGAACTGAAGCCAATTTGAGTTTCTTAGAAAAGCTCTTCTTCTTTCTTTCCTCCCCCCGCTCCCATCCAGCAGAGCTGAGTTCTCTGTCAATAATTTACTAAGAACATGCTCCGTTTTGCTAGTAAATATTAAACATTACATCCATGTTATAGCCTAACATGAAGCAGTGATCGAATGTCTGTCTTTCCAGCCTCTCTCCACCCGGTCTGTCTTTCCATCTTTGTGTCTGTTTCAGCATGACTCATCAAGGAGGCAAAACTCACAGCATTAATGTGCATATGGCTAATCAAACCTACAATGGAGTATCAGGGCAACATAAAGGAAAACTTTTTTATTCATTCAAGAACTCTTGAATTTGGTTGCTAACTTCTTCTGTGGTTGCTAACTCTAAAATTGTTTAGCATAGATTGTTTCCTCTATGCCATGTGTCAACACAACGGAAATAAGCTATAGACAGCTTGCTCCTTCTGTAATTGATAACATGGTGGATAGTGTTACAGCTTCTCTGCATCAGACTCTAGACTTGGTGGCCCCCTTAAAAAAGAAAAAGTCTAATCAGAAATTTATAACTCCTTGGTTCAACACAGAAACTTGTAGCTTAAAACAGAAGACTCGTCAATTAGAAAGAAAATGGCGCTCCACTAATTTAGATGAAATCTATTTAGCTTGGAGAAATCATCTTTTAATTTATAAAAAATCTCTTAGAAAAGCTAGAACGAGTTATTATTCTGCATTAACAGAAGAGAACAAGAATAATCCCAGGTTTCTTTTCAGCACTGTAGCCAGGTTGACAGAGAGTCAGGACTCTGTCAATCCTAGAATTCCCTTAGAGCTTACTAGTCAGGACTTTATGAACTTTTTCAATAATAAAATTTCATCCATCAGAGATAAAATCAATCAGATTCTTCCCACAGTTAACTTAAATACTGTAACTACTACAACTCCTTCTATTGATGTCTGTCTTGATGAGTTTACTCCAATCGACCTTTGTGAGTTAGACAAAATAGTTTCCTCATCCAAACCTTCAACTTGTCTTTTAGACCCTATTCCTACCAGGTTATTTAAAGAAGTCTTCCCACTTATTGGTAGCTTTATTCTTCATTAATCAATTCTTCATTAACTTTAGGCATGTACCGCAGGCTTTTAAAACGGCTGTAATTAAACCCTTACTCAAAAAGCCACACTAGATCCAGGAGCTTTAGCTAACTATAGACAATCTCTAATCTCCCTTTCATTTCAAAAATCTTAGAAAGAGTTGTTTCTACGCAATTATTTGACCACCTGCAGGGAAATGGTTTACTTGAAGAGTTTCAATCTGGGTTTAGAATCCATCATAGTACTGAAACAGCCTTAGCGAAGGTCACTAACGACCTCCTCATCGCATCTGATAATAGGACTGGTTTCTGTACTTGTCCTTTTAGACCTTAGTGCAGCTTTGATACTATCGATCATAATATTCTACTTGATAGATTAGAACACTATGTTGGACTTAATGGAACTTTGTTGCAGTGGTTTAGATCTTATTTATCTGATAGGTTCCAGTTTGTTCATGTAAATAATAAGTTTTCTTTCAACTCAAAGCTTAGTCATGGAGTTTCTGTGCTAGGCCCTACTCTTTTTAGTTTATATATGCTTTCGTTAGGCAACATTATTAGAAAGCAGTGTATACATTTTCATTGTTATGCAGATGACACACAATTATACCTGTCAATGAAGCCAGATGATAGTAATCAATTAGACAAATTAGAAGCCTGTCTTAAGGAAATCAAAGCTTGGATGACTTGTAATTTCCTGCTATTAAATTCAGATAAGACTGAAGTCATTCTTGTTGGTCCAAAAATCCTTAGAAATACCTTTCCAAATCAAACTTTCAGTTTGGATGTGGTTACTCTTTCTCTAATAGCTCTGTGAGGAACCTGGGAATTATTTTTGATCAAGATCTGTCCTTCAATTCACATATTAATTTGTTTCTAAGACTGCCTTCTATCATTTGCGTAATATTGCCAAGATTAGGAGCATCTTGTCTCAGGAGTGATGCTGAGAAACTGATCCACGCTTTTGTTAGCTCGAGATTAGATTATTGTAATTCTTTATTATCAGGCTGTCCTAAAACATCTTTAAAAAGTCTTCAGCTGATCCAAAATGCTGAAGACTTTTAACAGGTACTAGAAAGAGAGATCATATCTCTCCGGTTCTGGCCTCCCTTCATTGGCTTCCCATAGAGTTTAGAATTAAGTTTAAAATCCTTCTTCTTACTTACAAAGCTCTAAACAATCAGGCTCCTTTTTATTTAAAAGATCTGATACTACCGTATTATCCTCACAGAGCACTACGCTCCAAAATGCAGGATTACTTGTAATACCTAGAATCTCCAAAAGTACAATGGGAGGCAGAGCCTTCAGTTATCAAGCTCCTCTCCTGTGGAACCAGCTGCCAATCTGGATTCGGGAGTCAGACTCGATCTCTGTTTTTAAGAATAGGGCTAAAACCTACCTTTTTGATATAGCCTACAATTAGGGAGGGATCATGTGTTTCTGAGCCCTCCCTTAGTTATGCTGCTAATAGGTTTAGTTCAGCCGGGGGACTCCCAATAATGCACTGGGCCTCACTCCTTTCTTCACTCTCAATGAAATTTTTTTTTTTTTTGCTGGTCATTAACATCTGTTTGTTCTCTCCCATAGATTGAGTCCCCATCGTGCTGTTTGCTCTCTACATGTCTGTTCTTTTCATCTTCTCTGTCCCCTCACCCCCCCAGCCAGTCACAGCAGATGACTGCCCCTCCCTGAGCCTGGTTCTGCTGGAGGTTTCTTCCTGTTAAAGGGAGTTTTTCCTCTCCACCGTCGCCAAGTGCTTGCTCACAGGGGATCGCCTGATTGCTGGGGTCTTTCTGCAACTGTGGGGGTTCCCCTACAGTTGATAGTGCTATGAGATGACTGTTGTTGTGAAATGGCGCTATATAATAAAGTTGAATTGAATTTAAACTATCAGTTTGGTCAAATAGCTACTACTCCTGTTTGCCAGAGAGGATGTGGGACTGTTTTCCATCGTGCTGCGTCACAGAGGATAGTCCATTAACCTTGTTTTAATAGGAGGTAAGTAATGTTAACACCATGTGTAATTATAAAACAGTTAATGCTGCACGGTGGCGCAGTGGTTTAGCACTGTGGCAGCACAGTTTTACCCTCGGCCGGGGGATCGCGGGGATCATGAGATCGTGGGTTCGATCCCAGCCCCCGACCAACAGTGAGCTGTGTGGAGTTTGCATGTTCTCCCCGTGTTGCGTGGGTTTACTCCGGGATTTCTCCGGTTTCCTCCCGCATACCAAAAACATGTAGGTTTAGGGCGCTCGCGCACGCAGCGACCCGCAGCCGGTGGCTTGTCACCAGACTGCAAACCAAATCTACCTACGGGTACAAATAAGTAACAAAAAAAAAAAAAAAATGCTAAATGACGATGCTAAGATGTGCCAACTGGAAACATTATAGTGTATGAGACCATCGTTTTTTGGTTTAAATTACTGCTGAGTTTCTTAGGTTTGTCTGAAAAAAAATTATTAGAGCTGCAGAAGTGCATGATGGTGCACATACATGCAAAATAAATAAATAATAAATTAAAACAGGTCAAAGGAGCAAGTTGGCTCTTAATGTAATTTATTTGATTTCTAATCATTTTCAATTAGTCAAGTAGTGATAATAAATAAAGTTAAAGTCATCACATGTATTTTATTACATTACCTTTTGTGTCTTTCAGATCATGACCAATCTGAAATATTTTACTAAGACGCAAACAGGTTAAATCAGGCCAGAATGGCAGTCATCAGGCTGTGGATCTCCACTTAAATTTTCATTGATTTAAACTAAAAGCTAATTTGAATCTGTAGATGGCAGCGATGGGTAATTTTTTCGTTTTCAGACATTTTTTTTATGCTATCTGTTTTTTCTTTGCTATCTCCTCTGGCTCGGGAAACATTTAACTTACTGATATTTACTTTTTTATCCATATGATATGATTTAGAAGAAAAACCTCAAATTTATGAGAATCAAGTCTCAAATGCACATTAAAAAAACTATTTTATAACAAACACTGCAAAATTATGAGGAAAAAGGAGCATGTAAAAATAAAAAAGAGGTGGTCCTTTTTATGTGATTGTCTAAACTGTACATTTACAGAAAACGTATATCATGATATAAGAATACTTTATATCGTGATGTGAAATTTTGGTCATATGGTACAGCCCTATACTATAGTACAAGAGAAATACAGTCAAACTGTTTGAAAAAACCAGATCTTGTGGTATGCGTCATTCTGAAGTAAGAGGTCACTATCCTCACATTAATTTATCGACTGATTGACTATTTGATTGATTCATATTTTATTGATTGTTGGGAAATGCTTAAAAGGGCAGTGGTGGCCTAATGGTTAGGGATGTGGACTGGTGAGCCAAGGGTCGCAGATTCGATCCCTGGACCGGCAGGATCAGATCTGGGTGGGATAGATAACATGGCAGTGTTTGCCCCACCCTCCTTAACCCCACTGTAGTGCCCTTGAGCAAGGCTCTTAACCCCAACTGCTCCAGTGGAGCTGCTCAGTAGCCACAGGTCAGTCTGTGGTTGTCCTGGGAAGCTTCCTGCTGTGAATGTGTACTGTGTGAGTGTGAACAGGGCGTCTTGAAAAGAGTGGTTGCCTCTCAGTGGAAACTTACCCTGTATAAATAAAGGTTAAATTAATAAAAAAAAAAAAATTTAAAAGTCAAAAACATTCAGATGTGCACCGAGCAGTCAGAGTCATTTTGTACTATCTGACACAGTTCTGCATATGCTTGGTCTGGTAGCTCTCCAAACACATCCATTCCTCTCAGTAGCATCACTTTTCCTGTCCCACAGACAGGTGACAGCAACCACTCAGGACCAATCAGCAGAACCAGGCCTGTACAGGATTCTATGGAGCAGTAGACTGCTTCTACCTCGCTGGGTCTAATCAACACAGCAGAGCGAACCCTGCCCACTCAGTGACTGGGCTTGATGTGCATGCCCTCCCTTGCAGCTGGCACAGCTCTCATTATGGACCTAATCAGTACAAGCGCAGCTCTTGTTAAGACATCCTCCACAGAATAAGCTCTCCCTTTGATATCGTGTTGAATACAGCATTTCCAAATATCCTCATTTCCAGAGATTCAGCCCATTTTTTTAGACTCCTGGCAGTAAAAAAAAATTCCAAATGAAATGTAAGATGCTCCACTTGGAAAGGAACAACCCCTGATGACTAATACAGCCAGAATACAGCCATTGTTCAGAGCTTCATACAAAAGGAAGCTTTCGTGCAATCTAGGTCCAAAACACAAATCTTATTTGTAGCTGACGCACTTGGAATTTCAGTGATGAACAAGAAACTTAATGGATCAATAAGTAATGTATACTTGTAGTAGTTTTTGACGTGTTGCTTTCTCACCACCACCAGCAGCAGCACCACATCTGCATGGTCGCACACGCTTGCTACATGCAGGGCAGTCCAGAGGTCTTCGTCCTGCAGGTTGACGTTCAGGCCTCGCTCAATCAGAAGCTCCGCTGCAAACGCGTTGTCATGGCGTGCACACTGCCAAATGAGGAGAGAATGTTGAAACGACAAATGAGCTCATTATTCGAACAAAGTAGGTGCATTTCCAGAATGAATGTTAAGTGCAAACTATTGAATGAATTTAGTGCTTGGAAAAGTATCTCACCAGGTGCAGCAAAGATCCCCCAGAGGAAATAGGAGTGTTGGGGTCGGCTCCCTCCTTCAGGAGTCGTAACACTGCAACACAACAGACATTCATATGTTAACACCTGCTGCATGCAAAGACAGGCAGTTTCATGCCACACATGTACTCCCAGACAGACCGCTCACTATTGAAACCTGTATGTGTGTGGAGCGAGTGTTCTCTGACTGTCCTTGATGCGTCAGTGTGGATCAGCGTTAGGGCCGTGAGTGCGTGACTGCTTGCTCCCGCTTCAGTAGTGCACCACACAGCCCGATAACACACTGACACACATCTACTGGAGAGGGAACACAAACTGTTACAAACGAGCTCATCCAGTCGGCCGTAAACAGATAAACAGACCTAGGCTGGATGAGCGGCTTTGCTCTACAACTGATAAATATTTTGGTGAATAAATGGGAGCACAGCAGGAAACAGTGAAGGGGGGGGCAGTGCAGTGGAATGTGTGACGGTGTGACAGAACAAGGGAGGAGGTGAAGAGCACGAGTCTTGACATATGTGATTACAGCAGCAGTGACAACACTAGATAGATACTGACTAAACACAGAAGGATGCTACACCAGTGGCACAGTCATCATTGTCACCCAGTGTCTTCATATACACACACTGATTCTCAGTGGAATTTCTTTTTAAAGTTTAACCCTATTTTTACGCAACATCCATTCCACAGTATTTTTTTATTTTTATAATGAAGTCTGATGAGGGCATTTGTACTTAAGCCAGGATTACATATATCTCCCCTGCAGAAGCACGCATGAAGAGCTGCAGGCAGGCTGAGTATTGGCTGTTGGACTATGATTCTCTGCTGCATGTACAGACTGGATATGCCGAGTAGTGGAAGGTGTATGACCAATCATATTCTCTTAAACATCTTTTGATGGCTAAAGCGTTATCATTTAGACCCTAATGACCAGCCATGAGAACCCTTCACCTTCAGAATACTTATTTCCTCATTTCTCTGCACACTGTATTACCTCAGGACAGAAAATCACCAAGTGAGGCTCACATAAAGCTCAAGTCCTTATTAGGGAATGGACAGAGCTCAACTGGACAGCAAGTCTATGAGTGTTCATGAAGCAGCATTTCTGAAGCATTGAAGGGGACATATGCACTTTTTCCACCTGTTGACACAGTTCCAAGGGGACGTAATGAAATTTGGTGAAAATTCATCAGCTTTTAATTATTTCAGCACCATTTTCAACTCGTTTAAACTGATTTCAGTGCATGTTTCTTCAAATGCTCAACAGTTTCAGGTCACCCTACCATCCTTATTTGGTCACAACGATAAGTTTCATAGAGGTGAGGTAGGCAAAATTTTGAGTCCAATGTTAGCTGGTTAGCTGTTAGCTCAAGATGGTGAAGACAGCCAGAGCCAGCGAACTAAGGGCTGAATGTGATTATGTAAAAGCCCAAATATCAGAATCACAATCAATCAATCAGACTTTATTTATAAAGCAATTTTCATACAGTGCAGCAGCTCAAAGTGCTGTACAAAATAATAAACAATATACACCAAAAGCCATAACATAGTGTCACCCACACACACTCACAACACACCGACAAATCGACCTACCATATAAAACATTAAAACTGAACTGAGGAAGAGCTATCAGTGAGGAAAAACCAGAGGTAATAAGACATAAAACCAAGCAATAACAAGTTAAAAAAAGTTAAAACAGGATAAATACAAATAAAAACAGGATAAAAAAGGTGTAAGAAAAGGTGAAAAGGGGGGAAAAGGGAATAAATTTAAGGTGGGTTCTTTGGATTTAAAAGAATCAACATTCTCTGCAGCCCTCAGGTCTTCAGGAAGGCTGTTCCACAGACGTGGACCATAATGACAGAAAGCCGTCTCAACGTGAGTTTTAGTTTTGACTTTAAGGATGATTAAAAAAAAACCTTGGCCTGAAGACCTGACGGTTCTTGAAGGCTCATAATGTAAAAGTAATTCTGATAAATAACACTGGTCAACACCAAATTTATTGTCTTAAGTTTTTTTAGCTGATTCAGGACAATTTTGATGTGCTGAATCCAAAAATCACATTGGTTTTGCTCAATTGGGTCAACTATTGAATTATGGCCACATGTTTTATACGTTTTTGTTTACATGTACGGGTATTTTCGCTTTATATGATACAATTTTTTTTTTATGTGTTGAAATGCTCTGAATTTTGAACAATGATGACGTAACATTCAATTTACATGTACTTACCTTTATATAAAGGTAAGTACATGCACAGTACTAAGTAAGTACAGGTTTTTACTTAGCACCTGATCAAGAGAAACGGATGTCATTTTCAGATTCAGCGGTGCAAAATTGTCTCAAATCAGTTGAAAAAACACAGACAACTTACAAAAAAATTATTTTTGTAACCCTGTGTAATCGCATTAAGAACCTTAAAAACCAATAAAAAAAAGCCTTAAAATCTATTCTGAAGCTGACAGGAAGCCAATGAAGAGACTTTAACATGGGTGTTATGTGTGCTCTCTTTCTGGTCTTGGTCAGAACCCGGATGGCTGAGTTCTGGAGTAGTTGTAGGGGGGCTATAGTCTTTTTAGGAAGCCAAGAAAGAAGAGCATTGCAATAATCTATTCTAGAAGAAATAAAAGCATGTAAAAGTGTCTCTGCATCAGCTTGAGAGAGAAATTGCCGCACTCTGGAGATATTCTTTAGATGATTAAAAACCAGCCTTAGTTACATTTCTAATATGTTGCTCAAAACTAAGATCTTGGTCTAAGATCACTCTCATGACAATCCCTGAGGATGACAATCTTTATTGTCATTACACAGAGGTACAACAAAATCATATGCAGTCCCATTCAGTGTTAAAAAAAAAAAAAAAAAAAAAAAAAAGAGTAATGAAGAGCTGTGATCCGCAGCGTCTGTGCACGCCTTCATCTTAGCCTTACTAGGGACAAGGGTGTGTGGCGTGAGCGGCTGAAAGGATGTGACCGGTCTCTGGTGCATAAAGCACTGAAACAACCCTGAATGAATGAATGACTCTCTCTGCTAATGCTAGGTGGAATAATCTATGGTCCTCTCCCCACTAAGGCGATCTCCAAGGAGGTCGACGGACCAACCTCGACTGGCTACCCAAGGTGGTGGCGGGTCGATGCACTGGCCTATTACATCCAAAACAGAAAAAAAAAAACAAGCCAGAGTGATGGAAGCTACAGTGGGGCAAAAAAGTATTTAGTCAGCCACCAATTGTGCAAGTTCTCCCACTTAAAAGATGAGAGGTCTCCAATTTTCATCATAGGTATACCTCAACTATGAGAGACAAAATGAGAGAAAAAAAAAATCCAGAAAATCACATTGAAGGATTTTTAATGAATTAATTGGTAAATTCCTCGGTAAAATAAGTATTTGGTCACCTACAAACAAGCAAGATTTCTGGCTCTCACAGACCTGTAACTTCTTCTTTAAGAGGCTCCTCTGTCCTCCACTCGTTACCTGTATTAATGGTACCTGTTTGAACTTGTTATCAGTATAAAAGACACCTGTCCACAACCTCAAACAGTCAGACTCCAAACTCCACGATGGCCAAGACCAAAGAGCTGTCAAAGGACACCAGAAACAAAATTGTAGACCTGCACCAGGCTGGGAAGACTGAATCTGCAATAGGTAAGCAGCTTGGTGTGAAGAAATCAACTGTGGGAGCAATTATTAGAAAATGGAAGACATACAAGACCACTGATAATCTCCCTCGATATGGGGCTCCACGCAAGATCTCACCCCATGGGGTCAAAATGATCATGAGAACGGTGAGCAAAAATCCCAGAACCACATGGGGGGACCTAGTGAATGACCTGCAGAGAGCTGGGACCAAAGTAACAAAGGCTACATCAGTAACACACTACGCCGCCAGGGACTCAAATCCTGCAGTGCCAGACGTGTCCCCCTGCTTAAGCCAGTACATGTCCAGGCCCGTCTGAAGTTTGCTCGAGAGCATTTGGATGATCCAGAAGAGGATTGGGAGAATGTCATATGGTCAGATGAAACCAAAATAGAACTTTTTGGTAAAAACTCAACTTGTCGTGTTTGGAGGAGAAAGAACACCATACCTACTGTGAAGCATGGGGGTGGAAACATCATGCTTTGGAGCTGTTTTCTGCAAAGGGACCAGGACGACTGATCCGTGTAAAGGAAAGAATGAATGGGGCCATGTATCGTGAGATTTTGAGTGAAAACCTCCTTCCATCAGCAAGGGCATTGAAGATGAAACGTGGCTGGGTCTTTCAGCATGGCAATGATCCCAAACACACCGCCCGGGCAATGAAGGAATGGCTTCGTAAGAAGCATTTCAAGGTCCTGGAGTGGCCTAGCCAGTCTCCAGATCTCAACCCCATAGAAAATCTTTGGAGGGAGTTGAAAGTCCGTGTTGCCCAGTGACAGCCCCAAAACATCACTGCTCTAGAGGAGAGCTGCATGGAGGAATGGGCCAAAATACCAGCAACAGTGTGTGAAAACCTTGTGAAGACTTACAGAAAACGTTTGACCTCTGTCATTGCCAACAAAGGGTATATAACAAAGTATTGAGATGAACTTTTGTTATTGACCAAATACTTATTTTACTGAGGAATTTACCAATTAATTCATTAAAAATCCTTCAATGTGATTTTATGGATTTTTTTTTTCATTTTGTCTCTCATAGTTGAGGTATACCTATGATGAAAATTGGAGACCTCTCTCATCTTTTAAGTGGGAGAACTTGCACAATTGGTGGCTGACTAAATACTTTTTTACCCCACTGTATATTACCAACTGTGGATTGGAGAACCAAGTGAGAACACAGATGTCTACTGAAAGTGAACAGAATATTAGAAAAAAAAAAAAAAAGATCTTTAAGACCCGACTGCAATCTGACAGCTAAGCTAACACACGGCGGGCTGAGCCATCAGCTTCTCACCACCAAGGTGATCTCCAAGGCAGTAGACAAACTGACCTGTTGCGTCCAAAATATAACAAAATAAGACAGAATGACACAAGATATATTATTCACTGTGGATTAATGAATCAGGTGGGAAAAGGGATGTCTAAGGAAAAAAAAGCATGGTTGTCAAGCTAACACCCTAGCAGACTAGTAGTCAGTTGCACAGTCAGTTTGAGTTTGGGTGTTCACGGTGATGCTCCAGTGGGTGGAGATGAAGCTGGGAGGGTGGGATCATTCCAGTGAACTCTGATTTTCACGTCACAACTAGAGCAAAATTAAGGGGCAGATTTACTAAGGCAGGGCAAATTAGCGAGTGTGCACTTTAGACAGAGCGCCTAAGGGAGTGGCCAATTTTTTGCCAGTGATCTACTAACAATACACAAAATTATGAAGACAGACACAGTCACTTTATTTCAATAATGACCACCCACCCACCAAGAGCACCGCAAAACTGCGCACAGGCACAGCTGATGAGGAAGCGGGTCATCAACACAGGCACAGCCAGTTCAGAGGAGCATAATATATAAAGCTTTTTTAAGTTTTTGTTTAAGCGCAAAACCCCACTAATAGTTTATTTTTATTTATTTGTCATATGTAAGAGTTTTGATTTTCATTTCACATGGCAGACTCCTTTGTTTAATATGTATAAATGAAGTAATTTTTATCTAATTTAATAAAGGACTACTCATGAATAAACTGATTATTTGACCAACATGTTTATTTTAATAACACAAGAACCATCAAGATGGTCTGATGGAGACTCTGAGATTTAATTATGTGAATAACTTTGTTTTAACAAAAGCTACAGGTCTCCAAGTCCATGACTTTTTATAAATGTGTGTTTTCTGTTTTCTGAAGTCTGGAACATAATAAAATTACACACACATAATTTCACTTTTTTCTCGGCCCACCACAGTACAGTTTAGTTTAGTTTAATGTTTATTTGAAAGGGACATATATATATATATATGCGTATGCCACAGAGCAGCCACTAGTTATGGGTACAGTTTTGGTTGTTTAAAAGCCAATTTTTACAATGTGTCTTAAGTGTTCAGTGTGGTACGTTCTCTGATTGCAGGTGGTATATTATTCCAGATCTTGGTGCCCTTCATTGATAGCACAGATTGAGCAAATGTGGTGCGTCTGTGGGGGACCTCACAGTCTCCTTTAGTGATAGCTCTGGTGGTTGTACCTGTGACAGTCCTCAGTTTAACATATTCTCTCGGGGGGGGGGGATGCATAGCCATTTAATATTTTATAAGTTGAACAGGCAAATTTAAGAGTTTTATAATTTTCAAAAGACAGAAGGTTGTATTTCTTGTAAATGTGACAGCAATGATATGTGGGATCTTTTTTGTCAAGGATTTTTATGGCTTTTTTGTATAAAGATTCAATCCACCTTATTCCTAGGCCCCATGATGCCTTGTGTGAATTATGGTAGCAACTTCCGGTACTAGTTTAGAACATATGGTTGTCACTGAAACGGGACACTTTTCCTTGTTCAGAAACAATGACTTCGGCATCAGAAATACAGGAACACAACCTCTTGCACCTCAAAACAGTAATATAATCATACCACTTCCCACGACTATCAAGGGATGGGAAGATGGGCTTAAAAAGTGGCCTAGTAGATAGTAGCTCCGTTAGTTAGCGCCGCTGCTAAGATGCTAACGCTGTAAACAAATGACCCATGCTGGCAAAATGAGTCACTTTGAGGACGTTTTCAAAACTGATGTAACGTTATTTCCATATTCTGTATTGAAAGACCTTCAAAATGATATTTAATTTGTAGGAAGTGAGCGAAAACTGACCCAGAAAAAGAAAATTTGTTTATATTTTAGCTAGATTGAAAACTCGCGTTTGATCGGTTGGGAGTTAAGTCTTCCACAAAAACATAGGTATTTTTAGAAAGTACAATTTCTAAGCTTTCCAATGATACCAGGCACTCACAGGGTTTTCCTGAGACTTTGCCGCTACCAAACAAAGAGTCATGATTTATGACTTCTCGTTGCCTGTACTCATAATGATGCGGTGCGCATTCAGACCAGCACGTCTCCATTGCAATAAAGTTGGCTGCATTTTGTTAAAATATGTTGGACATAATCAAATTTACCTTAGAGCAGACGTACGCCACAACACCGCAACACCATGCTTGGATGTCGTCTGTCACTGTTTGGTGAGAAGCCTCCGTTTATCCAGTCTGTTGGCACAAACACGAATACCAGCAAGTGCCAGAACTACTCCAAAACATTCAAAAAATACAAAAACTAGAAAAGCTGAAATTAGCTGCCACTTGAGTGCAAAACACGTATGTGGACTATACATTAAAATGAATTTGAAAAACTTTTAAAAACGCCATTTTAAATGCTCCTGCTACTCCACTCTTACTGACTGATTTAACACTAGGTTAGCTGAAACCGGGTGCTCCGTCCATAATCGTCCCTACAGCGGCACCCCCAGGAATAAGGTGGATAGGTTTGATTATGGTTACAGCAGTGAGTGACCAGTTGGTAAAACAGTAATCAATGTGTGAGAAGGTCACTGCATGCAAAAACATTTTGGCCACACTAACTGTCAGTGATGGTCTAATTTCTTTAAAATTTCTTAGACTGAATTTGATTATGTTTGAGATTTTTTTGATGAGTTTTTTAAAGGTTAGTGAGGAGTCTAAAATCACGCTGAGGTACTTAAATTCCTTGACTAGCTGCAGCTCCTCCTCTTTTAAGAAAATATTTGAGTTTGTAATATTTGATCATTGTTTGGTGACCATCATGTACACAGTTTTTTTTAGTGTTTAGTAGGAGACATGAATTATTCAGCCAGTCATGGATTTGGGTCATCGCTGGTGTAAGAATACAGGCGGCTTCTTGTGTGGTTTTTGCAGGTGTGAGAGACTGCTGTCATGAGTTACGATGCAGTTTTGCAATTTCAGGGATGCTTCTATGGTCTGTGCTCTTTTTGTTAATAATCTCATTGTTGTTTTCCTCCTATATTGTGTATCCTGAACTGGGAGAGAGAATTAAAGAGAAAAAGAGGGAACTGAATTACCATTTTATGCACAGCAAAACAAAACAAATATAGAAATATGGATAGAGAAAAAAAAACGAAGAAAACTGACACCGTGGAAGAGCTTTTGTTTCAAGAATGAGGGGGAGTCTGATGGATGGAGAGGAGAGGAAAATTCCCGAGTCCGAGTGTGAACCTCCACAGAAAAGAGAAAAAAAAGTCACTGTCCGCTGACACGTCTCTATGTCCACTGCAGGTAGGAAGGGTTATTTTATGGATACAAATTCATGTAGTAGGCTATATATAAACAAATGAAAAAAAAAAAAATCTGCCGGCTGACGTCCAGTTCAGCATAACACTGATCTGTCAGACCGTTGATATTTGTATAATCTGTTCTTCTGTCATGCCAAATAAAGTCCCGCGCAGAGAGAAAATTCTGTCTCTTCAGCCACGCACCCCTGGTTCTCGCTGGTGTCTCCACCTGGCACCGATCACTGTCAAGTCAGGCTCACATGAATTAAGACATGCTTTTTTGGGGCCTTAAATCCTAGTGCAATTAGCAGGAAATTGACAACCACAAACCTTAGTAAATCACCTTGCGTCAGTCATTTAAATACTCTTACTCCCTCAAATTTGTGCTTTGACATGACAACTCCTACAAATAAATATGCAATGAGGACAGGTGCAAAATTAACATAGTCCTGTGGTACACACATATGTAGCTTCATAGACTCCATTTGTATATTAATGTTGCTTCACGTCTCAGAACGAACAATAGGACTGAGTCTCCTGGGGATAACGGGAGGGTGCAAAATGTGTTCTGTGTTATGCAAAGAGATAGCCTTGAGGGATTTCCTGACCACCAGTGATGTGGGGGTGGAGGGGACAAGACCTGGAAGAAGATGTATTGTGTCTTGGGATTAAAATGACAATGTGACTGTGTGCTTTGATGTCCTGGGTATAAATGGGACAGATGTGGGGTGATGCCTCCTCTTTCTGTTGAGAGGATGTTGGAGATTACATGAATAAAACTTGATTTGAGAAATAAACTCAGCCTCATCTTTTCACGCTCTCCACACTGGTGACCTTAAGACGTATCATGAGCAGAAGTAATTCCCCGAGCCGTCTCGTCAGGAACCAGCCAGGCGAACGCAGCCACAGTCAAGCTACGAGACTTCTGGCAGGACAACCCGTGCTCCTGGTTCCATTTGGCCGAAGCTCAGTTCGCTCTCCGGGGATTAACGGCAGATGACACGAAATTCTACCACGTTATTGCCAAGCTCGACAACCGCACAGCTCGACATGTGCACAGCCTGATGGAGCGCCCACCCGCTGACGACAAATACGGCGGGTTGAAGGCTGCGCTCATACAGTGTTTCACTCCCTCAGCCCAGGAGAGAGCAGAGTGACTCCTGGCCCTGAACGAATTGGGAGACAGCACGCCTGTCGACCTGATGGAGGACATGCTGAGGCTGAGAGGCTCAGACGACGGCGATTTCCTTTTCACCCACATTTTCCTGAGAACCCTACCGTCGGAGACGAGAGCGACCCTGGCAGGTTCGCAGTTGTTGGTCCGGCGGGACTTCCGCGCGCTGGCCCAGGAGGCTCAGCGGATTCTCAACGCCAACAGACGGCGCATGGCCACCGCAGCAGCGACAGACCTCGGCGCGACGGCCGGGAATGGCAGGGGGCCAGAGGCGGCGGAGGCAGACCCACCGACAATGGCGGCGGTGAAGACCAAACATCGACGGAGGAGATGACCTCTGTTTTTACCATCGCCTGCTTTGCAGAGAGGGCACGCAAGTGTATACCCACCGTGTCAGTTCAAGAGCTCGGGAAACGCCAGAGCCGGGGGTCGGTAGCAGCCGCGGCCCTCGGAGAACAGAACAAGCTGCTCTACTTGACGGATGCGCGTTCTGGGAGGCAATTCCTCGTGGGCACAGGCTCCCAAGTGAGTTTCATCATGCCAACCTATGCTGACCGGCTGGCAGGCCCCGGGAGTCACGGAGCATCGGCGGCGAACGGCTCGAGCATTAAGACCTTCGGTGAGAAGACTCTGCTTCTGTCCCTGCACAGCCGCACATTTGAGTGGACTTTTATTATAGCTGCGGTGAGCTTCAACATGTTAGGTGCTGATTTTCTGTGCTCACATGGGTTGTTGGTTGATCTTCCTAATAGACGCTTGGTTAATGCACTCTCTTTTTACTCTATTCCCTGTGCAGCCCGAGTGACCCCGCCCACAGCACAAGCCAACGTCGCTACGGCAAGCGGTAAGTTCCACACACTCCTCACCCAGTTTCCAGCACTCACCGTTCCCACATTGTCAGCAGCCGTGGCTAAACACGGAGTGGAACATTTTATTACTACCGCCGGTCCCCCCGTTTTTGCAAAAGCCCGGTGCTTGGATGCAGCTAAACTGGCCATAGCGCGCGAGGAGTTCGCCAACCTTGAAAGGTTGGGCATCATTCGGCGGTCGAAGAGCCCATGGGCTTCACCGCTTCACATGGTCCCTAAAGCTGACGGCTCGTGGCGACCTTGCGGTGATTTCCGCAGGTTGAACAACGCTACAGCGCACGACCATTACCCAATCCCGCATATTCAAGATTTTTCCATCCATTTGGCGGGGGCGCCCGTTTTTTTCCAAAATAGACTTGGTTCACGGGTACCATCAAGTCCCAGTGCGCGCTGAGGACATACCCAAAACAGCGGTAATAACTCTGTTTGGCTTGTTCGAGTTTTTGCGCATGCCGTTTGGGCTTAAAGGTGCCGCGCAGACATTCCAAAGTATGATGGACGCGGTGTTGCGCGATCTCCCCTTCGTGTTCGTCTACCTGGACGACATCTTGGTAGCCAGCGCATCCGAAGACGAACACGAAAATCACCTCACGGTAGTTTTCCGGAGGTTGGGAGAGCACGGGTTAATAATCAACCCAGCGAAGTGTCAGTTCGGGGTGACACAGATTGATTTTTTTTGGGGCATCGCGTCTCCTCAGATGGAGCGGTTCCTCTGCCTGACAAAGTGCGCGCAGTAACAAATTTCCCCCAGCCACAAACGGTCGAAGCGTTACAAGAGTTTTTGGGAATGGTTGAATTTTTATAACCGTTTCCTCCCCCGCGCAGCGCAGCTCAATGCAACCACTGTATGCCGCGCTTAAAAAACAAAAACCCACAAATACAATCGAATGGTCCCCGGAGCGGGAGCGCGCATTCTCGGAGGTCAAAACAGCCCTGGCAAACGCTGCGTTGTTAGCACATCCAGACCCAACGGCCCGCATAGCGCTCACTACTGACGCGTCAGATGTGGCCATAGGGGCGGTAGTGGAGCAGAATGTTGCCGGGGCTTGGCAAGCCGCTTGCCTTTTTCAGCAGAAATTTGCGCGATGCCAAGCGAAAATACAGCGCGTTCGACAGGGAGTTATTAGCGCTCCACTTGGCCATTCGCCACTTCCAGTTCTGGCTGGAAGGTCGCCATTTCACTGCGTTCGCCGACCACAAGCCGCTCACTTTCGCAATGGCCAAGGTTTCAGAACACGTGGTCAGGCCGGCAGCAGAGGCAGCTGGCTGCAAATCTCAGAGTTTGCTACGATAGTCAACACGTAGCGGGTAAAACATGAATGTAGTGGCAGACTGTCTCTCGCGCGCCATAGCTACTCCAACCCGCGTAGGGGTAGATTATGCTGCCATGGCCGCGGAGCGGGCAAGCGGCGCGGAAGTGTGCGCGGCCCCAGTCCGCGTGGGGATAGATTATGCAGCCATGGCCGCGGATCAGGTTAGCGATGCGGACGTGTGCGCGCTCCAGTCTGGACCAACAGGGTTAAGGCTGGAGAACAGGGTGCTGCAAGATGGTATGCCCCCCCCCAATCTGCGATGTCTCCACAGGGCGACCGCGTCCGGTGGTGCCGACCGCGTGGCGCTGCCGCGTTTTTGACTCAATTCATTCTCTGGCGCACCCAGGGATGCGTGCATCGGTCAAAATGGTAGGAGAGAAATTTGTATGGCCGAGCCTGCGCAGGCAAGTTAAGGAGTGGGGGGCAACCTGCATGGCTTGCCAACGAGCTAAAGTACACAAACACACGAGAGCTCCCTTGGAGCCATTTCACATCCCGGCTAAGAGGTTTGATCATGTGCATGTCGACCTCGTAGGCCCCCTCCCGCTGTCACAGGGGTGCACACACCTTTTGACAATGGGTGGACCGCACTACGCGTTGGCCAGAAGTGGTTCCACTGGCGGTCAACCACGGCGCGAGGAGGTGGCGCGAGCGTTTTTTAACGGCATGGGTAGCGCGTTTTGGAGTTCCGTCGGACAATGACGTCCGACAGAGGTCCTCAATTTGTTTCTGAGCTTTGGTCAGCGATGGCCCGCAGCCTGGGGGTGACGATCCACCGCACTACTGCATACAACCCGCAAGCTAATGGTTTATGCGAACGTTTCCATAGGTCATTGAAAGCGGCCCTCAGAGCGTCGCTTACGGATGCAAATTGGGTGGACAGGCTATCATGGGTTTTATTGGGGTTGCGTTCTGCACCTAAAGAGGATTTAAAAAGCCTCCCCAGCTGAGTTAGTTTTTGCTCAGCCACTCCGGCTGCCCGGGGGAATTTCTCCAGATAATCCTGCGCCAGAGTCCTCCCCTGCTCAGCTGTTGCTGAGTGACACGGGATCGAGCACGCTTCCTGGCCCCGTTCATCACAGTTTTCTGCCCGTTTTTGTGCCTAAGGCTTTAAAAAATGCGGAGTTTGTTTTTGTCAGACATGACGCCCATTGCCCGGCCTTGCGCCCACCTTATGATGGACCATTTAGAGTGCTGGAAACAGGGGATAAGCACTTTTTGCTAGATTTGGGGGGGCAGAAAGGAAATGATTGGTATAAACAGGCTCAAACCCACTTTTGTGATGGCTGATGAAACTGTGCAGTTGGCGAGGGCCCCTCGGCGCGGCAGACCACCTAGGGAGCTTTCCCCAGAGCTCCCACGGGGATTGACTAACAGTTCTAATCCCCAGACAGCAGCTCCTCAGCAGGATGGCGCCACGGGAGGGTTAAAGCCCGCTTACAGCAAGTACGGGAGACGTTTGAAGCCCAAGCAGCATGTGAACTGATGTTTGTGATTTTATTATGATATGCAGACTGTGTTTTATTGTTCCATCTTAGACGTTTGGGGGGGTCATGTGGTACACACATATGTAGCTTCATAGACTCCATTTGTATATTAATGTTGCTTCACGTCTCAGAACGAACATAGGACTGAGTCTCCTGGGGATACAGGAGGGTGCGAAATGTGTTCTGTGTTATGCAAAGAGATGGCCTTGAGGGATTTCCTGACCACCAGTGATGTGGGGGTGGAGGGGACAAGACCTGGAAGAAGATGTATTGTGTCTTGGGATTAAAAATGACAATGTGACTGCGTGCTTTGATGTCCTGGGTATAAATGGGACAGATTGTGGGGTGATGCCTCCTCTTTCTGTTGAGAGGATGTTGGAGATACGTGAATAAACTTGATTTAAGAAAATAAACTCAGCCTCATCTTTTCACGCTCTCCAAGTCCATGCCTTTTCCACCGCTAGCTTTGCCCTGCGCCCTTTAGTAAATATAGACAGCAGTTTTTTTTTACCCACCAACAGGGTTTTGCGATGGCGCAGCACATTAGTAAATCTACCGCTAAAACTGCTAATTTAGAGGGAAGTACTGAGACAAAGGCTGACCTGAGCAAAGTGACAGGGTTGTGTTTGAGTTTTTCCATTTATACCCAAACAGATGCAGAAAAGGTACAAAGGTATTCTTCAAATTGTTTCTGGCATTTTTTCTCCCTTTGTTTTTCTCTTTCCTTCCCCACCCCCTCTGACCACTTCATATCCCTTCAATTCCCTCCCCCATTCCCCCCTGTCAGGTCCAGCATAAGTAACACAATTTAAGTAAGTATTAAAGTTATTCCACAGCAGGAGGAGTCAATAAATACCATTTATATACAGTATATATCAAATATGAGCAGAAAGTAAATGTGTTTGACATAATAAGGCAAGCAGATATTTGGTCTGCTTGCCAAGCTGCTGGACAGGACAGGTTAAAAAAAAAAAGGAAAATTTCCCCATAA
This sequence comes from Pholidichthys leucotaenia, assembly GCA_020510985.1. Taxonomy (NCBI): domain Eukaryota; kingdom Metazoa; phylum Chordata; class Actinopteri; order Cichliformes; family Pholidichthyidae; genus Pholidichthys; species Pholidichthys leucotaenia. The sequence goes on along the minus strand of CM035843.1, from coordinate 74,803,208 downwards.
CAATTTCATCATAATGAGCAATAACTAAACTGTAATTTAAAGTTTGGTGAACAACCCATCTGTTAGCAGGAGGTTTCCATAACAATAACATACTGTACCTGATTGTTAGGGCACATTGCCGATTGTGTCGAAAGCAAGGTCAGAGGTCAAGATACATACTGACCCTCAGGCAGGCAGGAAACAAAGGAGAGCATTTGTTTGATAGCAGCAGCCATCAGGAATCAATAACACACATGTAACACTGGCAAATTTGTTCTCAAGACCAACACATTTGTTCAGAATGTGAATGTTAGAATTCACAATCCACATTTTTGGTTGTGTGGCAGTAGCTTTGCAAGGTGGAAAAATAAAATTTCTGCAATTCTCTCCATTTTTGTTGTTATGATTGTGCTCACTCGGTTCTCATTTTCAAAAACGCCCAAGTCTTTATTTAGTCTGATGTCCATTTGGCCTGTTTTTTGTCATATTGTTGTCATACATTCTTCATTTTGTTTCCTGCCTGCAGGTTTTCTGTTTCTCCACTACCATGCTACTATTTTCCTTTGTGTTCCTTACAAATAAAAGTTTTCTTTACTTTCTGTACCTCTCAAAAGTCTGCATGGGTTCTCCTCTGCCTAGTCCTTAAAACAAAGTCCAAATAAAGCTTTTATGAATTTTGAATGGCTACAATTACAATCTTGCTGATGTGCATTTCAGCTATTTTTAATAACTCCTCAAGTTCATGTCAAAAGCCTCCTAAAGCACCTCACAGAAAAATACAAAGAAGAAATAACAACAAAGCTCACATTAGTTTCAAAAACCTTAAAAGACCAGGCAGTTTTGTAAGAATGCAAGGAGCAATATTAATTGGAAATAAATTATAAGTCCCTCAAAGGCTTACATATATGCACGGAAGCACAGATTATAGTACAATGGGTAATAAAAAAATAAAAAGCAATGCACAGAAATCCTTTAAGGCCATAGCTTAGCGGTGTAAATAAATTTTCAGTAATTCCGATAATGACATTACGGATATGGAAATTATCCACTAATAGTTTAGAATGCTGTCTGTTCAGTACCAGCCATGAATAAAGTTGAGAGTTTTAAAAGCTCTAAAGCTACTGGAAAATTATAACAATCTAGTAGCTTAAGTACATGTCAGCTACTAGGAAGCAAGTCTGCTATAGTAAATCCAGAATATATGGAACAGTTTATAGTGTGGAAAATAAGTATTGAAAAAGCCAACCATTTTTCTCAATTAAACATATTTCTGATGGAGCACAGGGAATAAGTATTGAACACACGAAGAAAAAAAAGGTGCAAAAAAGCATAGAATGCCAAGAAACCAGCTGAAATCCATCAGAATTTAGAAGCCATCACCCATCCCCATTCAGTGCACATTAATTTCCAGCTGGTTAAGTACCCAACTGTGAATATCAGATTGTCACACCACAAAGAACTCATGATGGGTAGAAGCAAAGAGCTCTCTCTAGACCTTCACAATGTTATTGTTTCAAAACAATGATGGCACTGGTTACAGGCGCATTTCTAAACTGCTGAATGTTCCAGTGAGCACTGTTGGAGTCATCATTTGGAATTGGACAGAACATTTTACCATAAACCGGCCACGATCAGGAGCTTCTCGCAAAATTTCTGACAGAGGAGTTAAATGAATTATCAGCAGAGTTATACAAGAGCCAAAGACCACTCGTGGAGAGCTCCAGAAAGACCTGAAGTTAGCAGGTACTGCTGTTTCAAAGAAAACAATAAGTAATGCACTCAACCGACATGGGGTCTATGCCCGCTCACCTCGCAAGACTCCATTGTTGCATGTTGAGGCTCGTTTAAAGTTTGCTGCACAACATTTTGGGCAAGCCAGTAAAATACTGGGAGAATATAGTCTGGTCACATGAGACCAAAATTGAACTTTTTGGATGCCACAACACACAGTATATTTGGAGGAGAAATGACACTGCACATCAGCCCCAAAACACCATACCGACAGTGAAGTTTGGAGGTGGGAACATCATGCTGTGGGGGTGTTTTTCAGCACATGGTACAGGCAGACTTCAGATAACTGAAGGAAAGATGAATAGACAAATGTACAGAGACATTCTTGATAAGAACCTGTTGCCATCTGCCATCTGAAAATGAAATGAGGGTGGACACTTCAGCAAGACAATGATCCCAAACACACACCCAAGAAAACTCTCAACTGGCTCCAGAGAAGGAGGATAAAGTTGCTAGAATGGCCGTCAGTTACCTGACCCGAATCCAATTGAAAATCTACGGAATAAACTGAAGTCAGAGTTCATAGAAGACACCCCCTGGAACCTTCAAGATTGAAGACAGTTTGTGTGGAAGAAGAATGGGCTAAAATCACTCCTGATTTGATATATCACGTATCTATTTTAGCACCTAGTTTTTCTCCATACAGGAGGCATCTAGAAGCTGTTAATCATCAACAAAGTCTTTTCTACCAAATATTAAATTAATTTCACTAAGCGTGTTTCAATACTTATTCCCTGTGTCATTCCACTTTATTAATTATACCTTGTTTGTGAACACAGTTGCCTTGATTTCTTTGTATGTATGGATTACTTGGGCTGTTACTGATATCTGGTGAAAATCTCAGGTCAATGGCTCCATCAGAAATATGTTTAATGAGAAAAATGTTGATGTGTTTAATACTTATTTTCCCCGCTGTAAGTGTTTTCAGTGAGGAGCCTGAAGCTGGAAAACCTGGAGTTAAAGTTTAAAGTGAAGAATGTGCTGCAATATTAAGGGATGTAATATAGTATAGTAATATATATCACAGTGATACCGTATATCAACTAAATGAGTTACAAAGGTGCAGTAGAATGTCTGGATGCTTGTCCCAAAGCAACAACAGTAATTTCCTTTCATATTAAATCTTTACGTATGTCAGTTGGTGTTTGATTCTCGGCTAATCTCAGGCTTACATCTTAAGTGTGTTTCTGTGTGTACGTGCGTGTGTGTGTGTGTTATCCCTGATCAGTATGTTGCTCACAACGAAATGGGGAGTATAGGTGCAAAGCAATGCTGGCTGTCATTTTGAGGACAGTTGCAAAACAGCTGTTTGAGACATATGTGCAGTTCCTATGGCAACAAGATAGGAACTGACAGAAAATGTGGAAAAGAGAGGGTGCATGAGAGGATGAAAGTGAAACTTAAGTTAGGTATCGACTGACAGGATATCAAAGAGAAATATCCATCCTGACGCCCGGCTGCTCCAGATTTTTTAAAGCCATACCTACAGTATACTGTTATAGTAATAATATGACAACAACAAAATCATATACAAATGTTAATTAATCCCACTTTACACAGGCGTGGGGATTCTTGAGAGAAAGCTGAGTGGTGAAAAAATGGCTGGATGTCTCAAAGAGCTTTCAATGATTTCTCAGTGATCACTAAGATCTCTCATTGATCTCTCAATGATCTTCAATGATCTTCACGGTCCTCAAAGTTCTGACTCAGTCCAAAACAATCTGTCAACGAAAGGGATGCGCTCTTTCAAAGATCTCATCAGTCTCCCAATGATCTCTCAGCAATCTCCACAGCAGTCTTTCAATGAACTCTATTGTTCTTTTATTGAATGCTTAGCGATATCTCAGCCACCTCTGCCTCTGAGTGGAGAAATTTAACGTTAATTGAAAGATCGCTGAGAAATACTGGGAGATCGATGAGATTGTGGAGTGCTCCTTGAGAGTTCATTGGGAGATTGCTTTCCTTTGGTGATTGTCGAGAGACATTTCTGGACTCAGTTAAAACTTTGGGGAGATCGTGGTGACTGTAGATATCACTGAAAGATCATTGAAAGATTTTGCTGACTGCTGAGAGATTGCTGAAAGATCACTGACAGATCTGGCCATTTTCAACGCTCAACAATCTCTCAATGATCTCCACCCAAAGGGGTGGAAGAGCACTAGAAGCCTCTCAAATGTTCAACATCCTCTTTGATCACCCAAGAAACTCTCAGTGATCTTTCCTGGTCTCTCAATGATCTCTCAAGGATCTTCCAACGATCTCTACTGATTGCCATGAAAGTTGCTGAAAATTGAAGTTTTTGATCACACAACGATCTCCCAAACATTCACACAGAAACAACTTTTTTTGAGGATTTAGGAGACTGTTGAGAGATTGGGACAATTTTTGATTTCTCAATGGTCACCCAACAATCTTCGTGCTGTGTAAAAGGGCCCTTAAGAGGTTTTTTTTTGGTTTTTTTTTTAAATTTCTCAGTAACTTGCTTGTTCTCTTAGAAATCTGTTATTCGGATGTTATCATTAACCTGAACGTATGCTTTACCTCAAAAATGTTCAGCTCTTCAGAATCTTTTCCAGTAAATTACAAAGGAAGTACATGCCACAGACAGAAAAGATAAAAGTGCTCCACCATTCAGAAGCAGCATATTTAGATTCATAACATGCATTAGTTTAATACCTCTCTCATGTTGAATGTTGTCAGTGCATATGCCCCACAAATTGGATGTCAGGTAGAAGACAAAGAGGAATTCTGGAGTAAGTTGGATAAAAGTGATAGAGAGTGTTCCCAGGGGGAAGAGAGTGGTGATTGGAACAGACTTTAATGGGCATGTAGGTGAAGGGAACAGAGGTGATGAGGAGGTTCTGGTTAGGTATAGTCTTAAGGAGCGAAATGTGGAAGGACACATGGTTGTGGATTTTGCTAAAAGGATGGAAATGGCTGTGGTGAACACATACTTCAAGAACAGAGAGGAACATAGGGTGACTTACAAGAGTGGAGGAAGGTGCACACAGGTGGAAAACATCTTATGCAGAAGGAGAAATCTGAAAGAGATAGGAGACTGAAAGGTGGTGGCAGGGAAGAATGTAGCTAGACAGCACTGGATGGTAGTCTGTAGGATGACTTTGGAGGGCAAGAAGAAGAAAACAGTGAAGGCAGAGCCAAAGATTAAGTGAGGGAAGTTACAGAAGGAAGAAGGTCTCACAGAGTTCAGGAAGGAATTGATACAAGCTCTGGGTGGTAGAGAAGAATTACCAGATGACTAGGAAAGTACAGCAAAAGTATTGAGGGAAATGGGTAGAAAGGTCTGTGGTGTATCCAGAGGACAGAGGAAGGAAGATAAGGAGACTTGGTGGTGGAATGAGGAGGTACAGGAAAGTATCCAAAGGAAGAGGTTAGCAAAGAAAAAGTGGGATAGTCAGGGAGATGAACAAAGTAGCCAGGGGTATTTGGAATCTAGGTGCATGGCAAAGAGAGATTTGGCAAAGGCAAAGGAAAATGCATATAGTGAGTTGTATGACAGGCTAACCACTAAGGAAGGAGAAAAGGACTTGTATCGATTGGCTAGAAAGAGAGATCGAGCTGGAAAGTGTCATAATTGCCCCTTCGGGGCAGAAAGACAAACCCACGTGCTGAATGGCATTTGTGACATTTATTAACAAAAATAAAGTTCAAAAAAGGTGCCAACAATACAAAAATGCATAGTAAGAATAACTTACAGGATTTGCCTAAGAGCTGGGCGCGCTCTGGAGAAGTGAAATACTTCAGAGGCTGGCAGTAGAGGAATAAAGAGTAGTTAAACCAATATAGCCGCAACACACATTGAATGAACAGAGTTTAAATACACAGAGGGAAATGAGCTGCAGGTGTGAGTCACTGAGCGAGCAAGTAACCTAATTAAACCAACTGCCCACAGCTGAGCTGAGAGAGGGGCAGGCTGTGAGCAGTGAGAGGGAGTGTCTAGGAAAGGGGAGGTACAAGTGAAAACAAATCCACAATAAATACAGAAAACTAAGAAAATCAAACTAATCAGACATACAATACTTAGAAATAAAGTGAGAGTCTGAGCTCAGTAAAAACAAGAGCTCATACACATGACAGAACACCCCCTTTAAGGGGTGGAATCCAGACACCCCCAGGTAACAACCAAAAGAACTCCCCCACCCCCCGAGAGAAAGAGGTACATAACACAACCACCCCAAGAAAGAGGTGGGGGGAGCAGACTAGGACGAAAACACAAACCCGCTCATGACCCGCACCTGCGCAACACCAGGCCCCTGGGCCCCTCTAGGCAGAAGAACCAAACAGTTCGGGTGGCCAACCAAAGTCCCAGACCAGCCGGATGGCCAGGTGGTGTGAGTCGGGTGGCCTGCCAGAGAACATAGGCCACCCAACCTGGCGGCCCAGTCTATCGGGCGGCCAGCCCAAATTCTTCAACCACCACGACCTGAGGGGTGACCCAGGATGTGGCTCCCCCACGGGGAGACCCAGTGATGGGAAGCAGGGCCAGAGGGGGGAGACCACGATGGTGTCTGGTGGTGGAGGAGGAAGGGGAACCATGATGGCGTCTGGCAGAGGAGGAAGGGGGACCACAACGGTCTCGATGGTCTTGGGCTGAAGAATAGTAGTACCCACAGGGGTCCTGAATTGGGACATAGCTGCACCTGCGGTGGCTCCGGGCTGGAGCTCTGTTGCACCCACGGTGGCTCCGGGCTGGAGCTCTGCAGCACCCGCGGTGGCTCCGGGCTGGAGCTCTGCAGCACCCGCGGTGGCTCCGGGCTGGAGCTCTGCAGCACCCGCGGTGGCTCTGGGCTGGAGCCCTGCTGCACCTGTGGTGGCTCTGGGCTGGAGTTCTGCTGCACCTGTGGTGGCTCTGGGCTGGAGCTCTGCTGCATCTGTGGTGGCTCTGGGCTGGAGCTCTGCTGCACCTGCAGTGGCTCCGGGCTAGAGCTATGCAGCACCCACGGTGGCTCCGGGCTGGAGCACTGCTGCACCCACGGTGGCTCTGGGCTGGAGCACTGCTGCACCCACGGTGGCTCTGGGCTGGAGCACTGCTGCACCCACGGTGGCTCCGGCTGGAGGTCTGTAGCACCCTTGGTGGACCCGGATTGGGCCAACGTTGCACCCTTGGTGGGCCCGGACCAGGCCAACGCTGTACCCTCGATGGGCCCAGACTGGGCCAACGTTGTGCCCTCGGTGGGCCCTGGGCTGGGGGGTAGTGCCCATGGCGGGCCCACACTGGAGCGCAGCACTCACATCAGGTTAATGCTGGGGCGCAGCACCCACGAGGCTCCTCAATCGGGACGCAGCACCCACGAGGACTCGGACCAAGGAGGTGGAACCCAGATGATGGTCTCGGGCAGAGGGGAAGCTGCATCCATGAAGAACCCAGCCTGGGTCGGAGCTGCACCCACGGAGGTCCCGGGTTGGGACGGAACACCCAAGACGACCTCAACAGGGAGAGCTGCACCTAGGACGACCTCCAGCAGCAAGCCTGGACCCATGGAGACCTCTGGCATTGTTGGTACGTCTCCGGTGACTCTGGGAGAAAGCTCAGACACACAGAGAAGAGGGTTCAGGGTCACCACCAGTGGCTGGCTCTCCTCACCAAGAGCCAGGAAAGATTGTTCTAAAACAGATAACAGAAAAACAAAGGAGAGCACTTGCCTGAGCTCAAGCTCCACCGCCGTCCAGGTCTCTGACGATCCAGGCGATGATGTAATCTCGGGCTCAGCCCTCTGGAGGTTCCAGCTCTGCTACAGCGGCCCCCGCAGCAGGCATGATGGTTGTAGCAGTCTTGGGGCCCCCAGGCAAAAGGACCCACGCTGGTGGCTCATCCAGCGTGGCAGCAGGGGGTCGACTCACCGCTGGCCCTGGAACTGGATCCTCCAGGATCTTGGACTCCTCCAACGTCCAGCGGTTCTGTTCTGGAGTTGGTGGACACTTAGAGACTGATGGGGCAGACACGGAGAGGGCAGGTGAGTAGTTGATTACTGCAGCAGGTGGGGAGAGCTCAGGGGACTGCATGTCCTGAGCCTCCCTACTGGGAATCAGGCAAGGCATCTCATCATAAATAGAAGAGGGAAAAAATGACACTTGCCTGTTTTCCTGGTGTAGGGTGTTGCCTGCTGCAGCAGGTGGAGCGTCGTCCCTCTCTGTGGCTATGGTTAATGTGGGCCCCTCTGAGGATTGTTGAGGAGCTGCCCCTGTAGTCACGAGGACGGACACAGCTGGGGAACAAATGTAGGACCTCTCGGCAGCGGGAGAGAACACCGAAGGAGAGGAAGGAACATCAGCTAAAAACCCAAGGGAAACTGATGATGCAGCCGGAGAAGAGAGGAGGGAGGGCTGCACTGCTGAGGGGGACTCCTCCTTCGGTGTTGGAGAAGAGGCTGTCAGAGAGGCAGAGTTATTCCTCCTGCGGTCCGAAGTAGGACAACAGCGCCGCCGTGGAGCTGGTGATGCACACACTGGAGCTGGAGATGGTGAGCTGGGAGAGAGGATGGGCTTCTGCCGTGGGAAGCGCCTCCACTTTGGCTCCCCTGGAAACGCTCCTACCCTCAGATCAGGAAATGATTGCAGGAGCGCAGACACCGTGGATAACAGCTCGGAGAATTTGGGATATCTCCACAGGCTGGGATGCGCCTCCAGGATTCCCACCGCTCCATACATTCCCATGTCTTCTTGGGTCCCCGGGTGGCGAGATCCTCATCCACAAAGTCCTGGATGAAGTCTGCCACCCATTCCTCCTCCACCGTAGGAGACCCCGCTGCCAATCCTCCTTTACTTGTGCAAGGCTGGTGAGCATGGGACATCATAGCTCCGATGGGCAGGTGCGTGGAATAAAAACACAAAAAGGTGGAAAAAATGCACCAACACCACAGCTGGGTTTTTTAACTGGCGGCTATATTCTGTCATAATTGCCACTTCGGGGCAGAGAGACAAACCCATGCACTGAATGGCATTTGTGACATTTAAAAAAGGTGCCAACAATACAAAAATGCAAAGCAAGAATAACTTACAGGATTTGCCTCAGAGCTGGGCACACTCTGGAGAAGTGAAATACTTCTCCAGAAGTATTTCACTGGGAGTAGAAGAATGAAGAGTAGTTAACCCAATATAGTCGCAACACACAGTGAACGAACAGAGCTTAAATACACAGAGGGAAATGAGCTGCAGGTGTGAGTCACTGAGCGAGCAGGTAACCTAATTAACCCAACTGCCCACAGCTGAGCTGAGAGAGGGGCAGGCTGTGAGCAGTGAGAGGGAGTGTCTGGGAAAGGGGAGGCACAAGTGAAAACAAACCCACAATAAATAAAGAAAACTAACAAAATCAAACTAATCAGACATACAATACTTAGAAATAAAGTGAGAGTCTGAGCTCAGTAAAAACAAGAGCTCAGACACATGACAGAAAATCAGCCTAACTTGCTGTACATCCTAAGAACAGAAATGGTAATGTACTAACAAATGACGAGAGTGTGTTGAGAAGGTGGAAGGAGTACTTTGAAGAGCTGATGAATAAAGGAAATGAGAGAGAGAGGTGGATGGATGAAGGAAAGATAGTCAGGGTTTCCTCTGGTAACATTTCTCGGTGGCAGCCCGCTGCGCCAGAAATTTTACCACCGCGCTAAGCAGATATGAATTTATTAAGAAGAATATATGAAGCAATGACTTTCTGCAAGCGCACACACGAACGTGCATGGCCGTCATCCACACGGAGTTTAGAAGCGCCCCGCCCACGCGAGTTCTCCAGTCAGTCAGCAAGCAGTGTCTCGCTAAGCATGACTGTCCGACAGAAATATGAGTTTATTAAAGTACTTTAAATGTTGAAAAAAAAAATCAGAAGAGGTATGTAAGCAATGGAGGCATTTATCATGGTTTTAACCCGCTGGAAACCGGAGCAATAATGGAAGAGTCGCTTAGCTAAGAGATGTGGTTTGAATTCATATGCAGCCGGCTTCATATGAAGGGAGAAGCAAGGGGGATTAATGAATTGCTGAGGATATATTTCACCAGCCACTACAATATTAAGCTATGTTCTGTAGGAACTGCAGGAACGAAGAGACTGGCAATTTCTCTCTTTTCTCGCACAAGCAGGCGTGCCATTTTTATTCTCCAGCGGCAGTGACAAAAAGCAATAGCTAAAAATGCTAGCTCTCTTTTCACTCTAAAATGAGGTCCTTCAGCAGCTGCCTAGAGAGGTGCCTGATGAGAAAGCCTGAGAGCACAACTATAACTGCCTAAACAGATCATTCTGTACATGAACACACATTCTGGTGAATTATGTCTTTAGAGTCCGCTAAAATTCCCTGTTATGTACCTGGCAGGTTAAGATGACCGAAATTCATCAAGTCAATGACTTTAATCTGTCAGCAGCCTTCAGATAAACTAAACGTGCCAGCATTTGATTTCAAAATAAAGGAGGTTTTTCCTGCTGTCTGGGTGGTGAGGAGAATTCTTAAAAAACAAAACAAAACTATAAATATAAAGAAATATTATAATAGAAATAACTGCCTCTTTGGTCATTTAAGTTAATTTATTTCATTAAATACAATTTTATTAATATTTTTTCTTTGTAATCAGAGTTAAATTATTGTTCTGTTCTGACTGCAAAATTATGGTCAAAAATGAAAATTGCTATAAGGAAAAAGTAAAAAAAAAAATACCACAGTCTGTTTCAAATTTATCTAAAAAAAGAGTCATTTTACTTTAAAAAACAGACAAAAATTAGTCATAAAATAATCCACAAATTTATAATAAGGTTTCAAATGTACAAGAAAAGTCAATTTTACAAGAGGAAATTACAAATTTGAGGAACATGGTTTCAACTTTAGCTAGATTTACAGAGAAAAGTAGAAAACTATAAGAAAACTGTTATAATTTTTTTGAGAAAAACCTCAAACCTTCAAGACTGAAGTCATTACTCAAATTTTTAAGTGGGTGCTTTTTGTACCCTTAATAGAAATTTTTGGTTGTCTATTTTAATTATTAATTTCAAAGCACTGCTTTTACATGAGTAGAATTTCTGGTTACTATACCCACCTGATCATATAATTTAAGTATGCATGAGTACATTACTATTATGAATGTTTCTTTCCCTTCCCTACTCTCTCAATGGAAAAAAAGAAACACTAGAATAAAACTACAAAAAAATACACATATTTTTGTCATTTGTGTAAACCCTGACAAAAAAATCCTGCAGGACAAAACATGACGCTTGATATTTTCTAACCTGTTTGTATACCACCGTAGACAGAGAGAGAACCTGAATTAGACAGAGCTCAGAGAGGGCAAGATGAGACAGAAGAGAGGAGCCAAGGAGATGAAAGTGTTCAGGCAGAGGAAGGAGAGAAGGATAACACCACTAAAAAGTCTAAACACAGGATGTCTGGGTGGGACCCCAACTGGCCAATATTCAAGCCTCATTTGTACAATACTCTCAATGTAAGTTCCATATACAATATTACTGTGTAAAATTTTAAAAAGAAATAAATTGTATAAAATTAACATATTCCGGTATGTTTACTCCCCCACCCAGGGAAAAATATGTTGCCACCGCGCCAAGGTCTTTAAGCCAGAGGAAACACTGATACGCTGACCCGACCCCACGACCCGAAAAGGATTAAGTGAAGAAAGATGGATGGATGGATAAAGTGTCAGACATTGAGGCTCTTACCCCCTACCTATTAAATGAATACCCCCACTCTAAAACCTGTTATTGTGCACGTTGGATGCAACAACATCCCAGATGAAACGTCGGAGATCTTAAGAGTGACTTCAGGAGCCATCATGCTCCACTCTTTATCAACTGTGGCAGACGTGTGCTTATTTCTGGGCCACTTGCTCCTTTTAGAAGAGGTTGCAATTATTTTAGCAGAACTCTCAGCCTTAATACCTGGTTGTGCTCCACATGTCCTACTTTTCACATTGGTTTTGTAGACAATTTCAACCTGTTTTGGAATCGCCCATCATTTATGAGGCCAGATGCATCCATCCAAATAGACTCGGTGCACATGTTCTAAGGGACAATCTGTTTTATTCCATTAAACATTTTTTAGTACAGTGACTGAAAGCTGGTATGTTAACTCACCCCGAAGTACCTGGGTCTGCCAACCAGCCCTTTTTTGCTTCCACTTCTCATTTTAATCCTATTAATCCAAATAATTCTCACTGTTTAGATCAGTCTTCAGTTCATAACCCCATAGAGATTGTGTCTGTCTCCCGTTACCCAAAACATTACAACTCAAGACAAATACAACATAACTTGATAAATGCACGCCTCTCTGTAGCTCCTCCTCATCCGCCACCCCACAACTTAGCCCCTGTCTTCCCCATTAGAGAATCATTGTCTGCTCCCTCCAAAGACAATAAAAATATAAAGTATAAACATCCCAAAGTGATTAAACAAAAAGTTGGTAAAACTCAAATTGAACATCAAGTCTCTAAATTTAATGACTTGGCATCCCTTCCTCCTCATAATTTAAAAATTAAATGTGGTTTGTTAAATATTAGGTCTCTAACTCCCAAGTCTCTGTTAGTCCATGATCTGTTAATTGCTCATCAGATTGATTTAATATCCCTTACAGAGCCTTGGTTAGGGCAAGAGGATTATGTTGGTTTAAATGAATCAACTCCGTCTGGTTATTTAAACTATCAAAATCCCAGAAGTTTTGGTCGTGGAGGAGGAGTAGCAACAATTTACCATTCTAAACTACTAGTTAATGTAAAGCAAAAAAACGTTTTAATTCCTGTGACGGCCTGGTCTTCAGTATTGGCCATGTTAGCAATTTTAGGTTAAACCCAATTTTCTTTACCATAGTTTATCGTCCTCCCTCACCCTACTCAGAGTTTTTATCCGAATTTGCCGAATTCTTAGCTGATAGAGTGCTGAAATCAGATAATATTTATGATAAGATGAAATGATAAGATCAGAATAATTATAGTAGGGGATTTTAATACACATGTAGATATTGATAGTGACTGTCTTAATATGACATTTAATTCAATATTAGACGCGATGGGGTTTTCTCAGAAAGTAGAAAATTCTACCCATTATCTCCACCACACATTGGACCTTGTTCTGACATATGGCATAGAAATAGAAAATCTGGTAGTGTCTCCTCAGAACCCTGTACTGTCAGACCATTGTCTGTTAACCTTTGATTTTACTACTTCTGACTATTTGATTGTTACAGAAAAATATTACTATAGCAGATGTCTTTCAGATGATGTTGTTACCAAATTTATGCAGATTGTCTCCTCTATGCCATGTGTCAACACAATGGAAATAAGCTATGGAGAGCTTGCTCCTACTGTAATTGATAGCATGGTAGATAATGTTACAGCTTCTCTGCATCGGACTCTAGACATGGTGGCCCCTTTAAAAAAGAAAAAGTCCAATCAGAGATTTCTAATCCCTTGGTTCACACAGAAACTCGTAGCTTAAAAACAGAAGACTCATCAATTAGAAGAAAATGGCGTTCCCACTAATTTAGATATAATCTATTTAGCTTGGAGAAGTCATCTTTTAGTTTATAAAAAATCTCTTAGAAAAGCTAGAACAAGTTATTATTCTGCATTAACAGAAGAGAGCAAGAATAATCCCAGGTTTCTTTTCAGCACTGTTGCCAGGCTGACAAAGAGTCAGGACTCCTTGTATTCCCTTAGAGCTTACTAGTCAGAACTTTATGAACTTTTTTTAATCATAAAATTTCATCTATTAGAGATAAAAATCAGTCAGATTCTTCCCATCATTAACTTAAATACAGTAACTACTACAACTCCTTCAATTGATATCTGTTTGGATGAGTTTACTCCAATTGACCTTTTAGAGTTCGATAAAATAATTCCCTCATCCAAGCCTTCAACTTGTCTTTTAGACCCTATTGCTACCAGGTTATTTAAAAAAGTCTTCCCATTTATTGGTAGCCGTATTCTTCATATAATCAATTCTTCATTAACATTAGGCCATGTACTCTTTTAAAACTGCTGTAATTAAACCCTTACTTAAAAAGCCAATGCTCAATCCAGGAGTTTTAGTTAACTATCGACCAATCTCTAATCTGCCTTTCATTTCAAAAATCTTAGAAAGAGTTGTTGCTTCGCAATTATTTGACCACTTGCAGGGAAATGGTTTATTTGAAGAGTTTCAATCTGGGTTTAGAATCCATCATAGTACTGAAACAGCCTTAGTGAAGGTCACTGATGACCTCCTTATCACATCTGATAATGGACTTGTTTCTGTACTTGTCCTTTCAGACCTTAGTGCAGCTTTTGATACCATCGACCATAATATTCTATTTGATAGATTAGAACACTATGTTGGACTTAATCGAACTTCGCTGCAGTGGTTTAGATCTTATTTGTCTGATAGGCTCCAGTTTGTTTATGTCAATGAGTTTTCTTCCAACTCAAAGCTTAGTCATGGCGTTCCACAGGAATCTGTGCTAGGCCCTACTCTTTTTAGTTTATATATGCTTCCGTTAGGCAGCATTATTAGAAAGCACTGTATAGATTTTCATTGTTACGCAGATGACACACAATTATACCTGTCAATAGTAATAGCAGTAGTAGTAATAGTAGTAATAGTCAATAGTAATTAATTAGCCAAGTCAGAAGCCTGTCTTAAGGAAATCAAAGCTTGGATGACTTGTAATTTCCTGCTATTAAATTCAGATAAGACTGAAGTCATTCTTGTTGGTCCAAAAAACATTAGAAATACCTTTCCAAATCAAACTTTTAGTTTGGATGCAGTTACTCTTTCTCTGAATAGTTCTGTGAGGAACCTTGTAGTTATTTTTGATCAAGATCTGTTTTTCAATTTACATATTAAATTTGTTTCTAAGACTCCCTTCTATCATTTGCATAATATTGCCAAGATTAGGAGCATCTTGTCTCAGAGTGATGCTGAGAAACTGATCCACGCTTTTGTTAGCTCTAGATTAGATTATTGTAACTCTTTATTATCAGGTTGTCCTAAAATATCTTTAAAAAGTCTTCAGTTGATCCAAAATGCTGCTGCAAGAGTTTTAACAGGTACTAGAAAAAGAGATCATATCTCTTCGGTTCTGGCCTACCTTCATTGGCTTCCCATAGAGTTCAGAATTAAGTTTAAAATCCTTCTTCTCACTTACAAAGTTCTAAATAATCAGGTCCCTTTTTATTTAAAAGATCTACTACTACCCTATTATCCAAACAGAGCACTACGCTCCCAAAATGCAAGATTACTTGTAATACCTAGAATCTTCAAAAGTACAATGGGAGGCACAGCCTTCAGTTATCAAGCTGTTCTCCTGTGGAACCAGCTGCCAATCTGGATTCGGGAGTCAGACTCGATCTCTGTTTTTAAGAATAGGGTTAAAACCTTCCTTTTCGATATAGCCTACAATTAGGGAGGAATCTTGTGTCTCTGAACCCTCCATTAGTTACACTGCTAATAGATTTAGACAGCCGGGGGACCTCTAATAATGTACTGGGCTTCACTCCTTTAATGTGTGCTCTCTACATGTCTGTTCTTTTCATCTTCTCTGTCCCCTCACCCCCCAGTCAGTCGCAGCAGATGACTGCCCCTCCCTGAGCCTGGTTCTGCTAGAGGTTTCTTCCTGTTAAAAGGGAGTTTTTCCTCTCCACCGTTGCCAATCGCTTGCTCACAGGGGATTGTCTGATTGCTGGGGTCTTTCTGCAATTGTAGGGGTTTCTCCTACATTTGAAAGTGCTATGAGATGGCTGTTGTTGTGAAATGGTGCTATATAAATAAAGTTGAGTTGAATTGAATTGAATGATGGTGATGGAAGTCCTGATGCCCCCAGGTGAAGACTCCAACGCTGGAGACTCCTCCAGCGTGGTGACTGAGGGTTCACTCCATGCTGGCTCTGGTCTGAGTTCCTCCAGGGCCACGGGCTACTCCATCATCCTGCAGCTAGGTTCTAAGGCCGATAGATGCTCAGGGGAAAGAGGAGGAGACATGGAGAGGATAGGAAGTGAGTTAATAACTGCAGCTGCAGAAGAGGGCCCAGCGGACTGCTGAAACTGGGCCTCGCCCTCGGGAGACAGACAAGGTTTTTCATGATTAATTTGAATGGAATGAAAAAACACTTGCCTGTCATCCCGGTCTCTGATGTTCTCAGCTGCAGTAGACAGACAGTCATCCCCCTCCAAGTCAAAGGCTATTTTGGCCCCTTCAAAGGATAATGGAGGAGCCAGTTCTGATGATGCGGAAGTGGGCGTTCCCGGGACAACCCTGGAGGACCTCTCGGCAGCTGGAGATATGATGGCCGCCGAAGACGAGGAAGGCTTCTCCCGGCGTTTCAACACAGGATGACTCTGTTTAGAAGGAGGAAGCAGGACTGTCGTGGGAGAGGCTGGAGGCTTCTTACGGCGGAGGCGTTTCTTCCTTGCTGGAGGTGGCTCGGGCGTTGAAGGTCCCTCCATCGGTTCATCGCATGCCAGCGAGTTGAGAGAGTGGCGAAGCTCCATAGCATCCGGGACGTCCAAAAGACGAGGAAAAATCCACATAAGCCGTGCCGCCTGATCCCGACCCTCCAGGATCGCCTCGGAGGAACGGGCATCCACTGTCTGCTCCCAGATGTCCTCCAATCGGTACAGTGCTTGCTGCAGTATCTCATTCATGGTGAGCACACAGTCAGGTGAGTGGAGAAATGCACACAAAAAGATGAAAGAATAACACACGCACTACTCCTCCGCTGAGTTTACATATGGCCGGTGCATTCTGTCATGACTTTCTGCCTGTTTAGAGGCAGAAGAAACTGAGAAAACCCAAATGCACGAGGAAGTGGTGTTTATTAGCACAAATGTCCAAAACAATGAATCAGACCAACAACCTGGTATGCGTGTACAGTAGAGGAAATGTCCCCAAACGAAATGGCAGGAACCACGAGACACAAAAAGACCCAGCACGCTCCTGAAACAGAAGAGCAG
This sequence comes from Pholidichthys leucotaenia, assembly GCA_020510985.1. NCBI lineage: Eukaryota > Metazoa > Chordata > Actinopteri > Cichliformes > Pholidichthyidae > Pholidichthys > Pholidichthys leucotaenia. The sequence goes on along the minus strand of CM035843.1, from coordinate 74,786,501 downwards.
ACTGGAGCTGGGCCACCCAAAGCTCAACACCACACCGCTGAACAAGGAAACAAAATATGGAACCCAAAAAATAACAGAAAACACAGAACATAAAGGAACAGAAAAATGCAATGAAACCGAACTTGGGAGAATCCCAAGCCCGGCTGATGACAGTGCCGGGGTGATTTGGACAGAAGGGTAGCAGCAAGAGTAAAAGGGAAGATTTACAAGATGGTAGTGAGACCAGCTATGATGTATGGTTTGGAGATGGTGGCGCTGACAAAAAGACAGGTGGTGGAACTGGAGGTGGCAAAGTTGAAGATGCTAAGATTCTCATTGGGAGTGACTAGGAGGGACAGCTCAGGTTGAGCCGTTTGGAGACAAAGTAAGAGAGGCAAGGCTGAGATGGTGTGGACATGTGCAGAGGAGGGATAGTGGATATATTGGACCAAGGATGTTGAAGATGGAGCTGCCAGGCAGGAGGAAAAGAGGAAGACCACAGAGAAGATTCATGGATGTAGTGAAGGAGGACATGGAGAAGGTTGGCATTACAGAGGAAGATGCAAGGGATAGGGTGAGATGGAGGCAGATGATCCGCTGTGGCGACCCCTAAACGGAGCAGCCAAAAGAAGAAGAAGAAGAGTTTAATACCTCTCTCAGCAGCCAATGTCCTTTTACAGTAGCTCACTGGCAGAATAGATGGCTGTATGTGGTGCATTTGGAGTGAAACTTTGTAATTTAGGAACACATGGTATAATAACAAATGCATTCATCTTCTTCCAGCCACCACAGCAAGCAATAACAAGAGCCTTTGTTGAACTTGAACTTCCTTAAATAGAAGCTGTGGTGCACCTGCTGAGTGGGTGTGCTCTGCAGATACAGTACAAGTCTAGATTAAACACATTTTCTTTGTCTTTTTCATTTTTCATTTTTTTTTATTTTTTTTTGCTCTCATACCGAGCCATGCCATTCTATGAATCTGATCAAACCCCAGTAAAGCATGTTCCATAACACACCATTTGCAGCAGTATTGGCAATTTCACTCATACACAAACCAGAGACACCATGTCCATGTGAACCATCATGTCTTGGCAACCCCATAAGAGAATAGGATCAAATCCCTCAAGCTTATAAATGCTGTCCTCTTGCTTCTTTCATCACACAGCCATACTTACGAGCGGGGGTGTCTCACTTCACTGCCCCATGTTTCTGGAATGAGCTTCAACATTTTTCCCTGGTTTCAATTCAAATGGAAATCAATGCACTTTTCTTATAATGTCAATCATCTTTACTGTGTGCTAGTTCTAAAAAAAACATTGCTCCTGAAAAAGATGTTTTATGGATTTTGTTATTGCAACAACCACACAATACACCAGGGTATTAAAGTATTTTATTTTAACAACTATTTAGAAGGGCGTCTGAACTGTTTTTGTCCACATTTTCTGACTATTATGTTACAGTGGCTGATTTATTTGATTTTTCATATTTTTTTTTAGGCAGCCCGTTTCTACAGGACGGTGGAAGAAGATCCATGAGCATAAGCTTTGTGGTCCACTGGGGTTTTTATGGCTCTTCTCTAAACAGGATGACTAGATTTTCAGACACCTGTGTTCCCCTTAAATTATAGTTGATAACATATCTTGCTTCACTCTGGCCTATTTTTAATTATTTGGTCGTGATAGATGTATAGATTGTGGTTGGCTTCCATGGGTATGTTTAACCTCTTGCGCTCCGTTGTACCGCGAGCGGGCAAGTCTCTGCGTCCTAGGGCGCACGAGGGCGCACGAGGGCGCACGAGAGCGCCCTCGTGCGCTCTCGGACACATGATGGAGATCCTGATGGAGATTTTGATGTAGGTGGTGTATGGCGTCCAAGCGCGCACTGAAAATAAAAGCTGCAGACACAGCCGCGAACAGACTAGTTCATCTGATTGACCTCTCATTCAACTAATAAGAGCCTTGAATTGGGTTTCTGAAACCTTGAAGAACCAATGAATGAAAACCTAGGAAGGAGGACCCGCCTACTGTGAATGCAGGAGCCAATTGAAGCACAGAAGTTCGGGCTGGGTGAAGAGAGATTTACTGCTGCCACAGATGAAAAAAAAAAGGATGCAGGAAGAATCTGCTGCAGACCCCGCAGCACGGAGGCCACCCACAAGTGCGACCTGCACTCATTCCAGCAGAATAGACGTTTAGGATTCTCTTCCGTCATTATAGACCGATGGAGGCCGACGACAAAGGTCGCAAATCATTCGCCAAAACCGCAATAATGGAATTATGTTTTGACCGGGATCCACGAGCGGACCAGCGTCGTGTTCATCTGACAATGAGGAAGAGAAGTTCACCAGGACAATGTGGCTGTGAAGAGGTAAGGTGTTATAACATTTAAACGTTTATTTATCCCTGAAAATTGTAATCAAAAAATCACTTTTGACCGATCGGTAAATTACAACTGTGCTTCGCGGCGCAGTTCGTGCGGCGCAGTACAAGGGGTTGTTCGCCACGTACAGGCTGTGAACGCCCCCCCCCCGCTATTCTTCTGCAGCGAGGGGGGGGAAGCCGCAGTGATTGCGCTGCTGTCCCACATCACCACATGAGGCTAATCCGTTGTGTAGCGATGGCCGAAGTCCATCCTCTGTAGCGAGCGGGGGGGGGGGGGGGCACAAACCTCCCCCCCACACACACACACATACAGACAGCCCTGAGTGTGACCTTTCATTTGAGCCCAAAATGAAGCTTCTATATTGAATCATTCAAAAGTTACAGACGTTTTTCCAAACTGTGCCATTTGGCACAATTTGGCACAGTTCCAAAATGCCTGGGAACTACCTGAGGAAAAAGCTGTGTAATATATTCATTTTTTGTGGTATTGTTACAAAATTTGGACCTCAGCTGGATAACACTTGGTTCTACATTTCTGTTGCATTTTCCAGCCTGGATCTGAAGCTGTGTGTTATTTGCAAGCATTTGTAGCCAAAAAAACACCCAGGCCAAATTTATTTTCTTCAAGTTCACTATGTTTAGATGACTGTAACTCAGTAGCCGGAGCACTTAGAGAGATCATGTTTTTTTTGCCAAAAAATTCAAAGTGTTTTCTTTTAAATGAGACCAACCCCATGAAGATGCTCCAAAGGGTTGAAGAACAGCTTTCGATTTACTTTGGGCACATTATTTTTTGGCATTTTTAGGAAAATTGACCGGAGTGTAAGGGGTTAAGATATTCTACCCAACCCCACTAGACATCTCTGTTCATCTACCAAGTGTCATCTACACCTGACCATATGTCTCATAGTTCTTTGACATCTCAGAACTTCATGAACCACCAATACAGGAAGGCCAAGTTTTCAGCAGTGATGCCATCAATTCCTGGTGTTTTTGAAGGTGTTTCAACTCCCACTGTTGGAGGTAGGTCTCAAACAAAATAAGTAGGGATATTCTTCTGAACAGTGATTTATCAGTTGAGGGGTCCTGGTTGACAAAACAGCTTGTAGAAATAGTCCTGCCATCATATGCTTGGACTGCTTGGACTTAACGACTGTCTCGTGCTTGCACTCAGCTTTCCCTAAGGGGTTCTGTGCAGTATTATGGGCCACTTCTTTTAAGGCATTCCTATGTTCAGTGCCATCTTCTGGTGGATTCTCAGCCACTCCAAGGGTAGTCTCCGTAGAGGCAGGGTTTCTTCTGGTAACATTTCTTGGTGGCGGCCCGCCGTGCCAGAAAATTTACTGCTGCACCAAGAAGGAGATATGAATTTGATGAGATGAGATGAGATTCAACTTTATTGTCATTACACATGTATGAATACAAGGTAACGAAACGTGACTTGGCATTTGGGCACGCTCTGCAGAGCGCATCCAAGGCCGGGGCAGCCGCTAGGCGCCAGTCAATTTAACCCTTTAACTGCGCCCTAGGTGCCATGTGGGCAATGCAAGGCAAATCAAGTCCCCCCCCCCCAGTGGTCAAGAGTGGTAAAAAAATTTGTCAATAAAATAGTTCAGATTTCCAAGACTATAACTTGAAAGTTACAAGAGATAATGGCTTACTGTCAATTAGAAAGATGTAGAATATGATCCAAAGTTTCAGATAGGAATAAATTTATGCATCTAATTTGCATAATGTCACAGCAGCTATATAAATTACATAACTCAGTCAAAAGTGGACTTTGGACACATTTACATAAAGAATGGTCCTTTTTTTAATGCCGATTTGTCTACATGGGGTATGTTTTTTATCTAATTTTCAAAGTATATGAGCCAGAAAATCAATAAAATGTCAAAAAAACACATTTCTCTCTTACCTGTTACCGGGAGGGGGGCTTGTCTGCCCACGTGACCGGTCCGTTTTCGTCCATCGTAGCCGATATTTGTGTGTTTGCTCAGCCATTTACACCGTGTACCACATCTACAAACTCTTATGATTACCCCACGTGAATTTCATTTGTATTACATTGCTATTTTTTCTGTTTGGTGCATTATTCCTGTGGGAATCCATGCTGCCCGTGGGCGCCACCATCTTGGTACTGGGAGCTCAATTTTTTGTTACATCGACCTCGATGTAACACGTTTACTTAGTAATTTACACCCGTGTACCACATCTACAAACTCTTATGATTATCCCACGTGAATTTTGTTTGTATTACGCGGCTATTTTTCCCTTTTCATGCAGTTTCCGTCATCCAAACACGGCAGCATCCACATTGGTGTGTGAGCTCAAAGCGGAAAAAGGAATAATAATAATAAGGATTTCTCCTTCTTTGCTATATTCCATGTCAGCCATGATTCTTTCGGTGCGTGTCTGCCACCTTCTAAACTGTCAGATCAATAGAGATTAGTACAAATTCTCAGTATGTCCGGGGGACGTCAATAAGTTGACATGTGCAGTTGCTGTGCTGTGCCACTGGGGGCACGCGACCCGTCCATTTAATCTGGGCAGTTAAAGGGTTAAGAAAAATATATGAAGCAATGACTTTCTGCAAGCGCGCACACGAACAACGCGCGTGGCCATCATCCGCACAGTGTCTCACTAGCAGCAGCAGCATCTTCATGGAAAAGGAGTGAAAACCAGGAAGTCAAACAGCAGAAATAGACTCTATTTGAAGAGAAACTTTGTGAAGAAGTCCGCCATTTCTTTGTTGGTGAAAATCCTGGCACATCAGCACCTTGGCGCTACCTATCATACAGGAGTGAAACTACAAATGATGGCTGTGTGCACGCATCAACAGCTTGGCCTGGGTAGATGAAAAAAGTGAGCATATACAGCGCTGTGTGCGTGCCGGGCTCGTCCAAAGCGTACACGGACCAAGGTGGACTAGAGGGGAAATGCAGCATGAATAAGGCTTAACTGTCCGACAGAAACATGCATTTATTAAAGTACTTTAAACGTGGAAAAAAAAAATCAGAAGAGGTATGTAAGCACTGGAAACATTTATCATGGTTTTAACCTGCTAGAAACGGGAGCAATAATGGAAGAGTCACTTAGCTAAGAGATGTGGTTTGAATTCATATGCAGCTGGCTTCATATGGAGGGAAAGGCAAGGGGGACTACTGAATTGCTGAGGATATATTTCACCAGCCACTACAATATTAAGTTACGTTCCCTATTATGTACCTGGCAAAGTTAAGATGACGGAAATTCACGAAGTCAATGACTTTAATCCGTCAGCAGCCTTCAGACAAACTGAACATGCCAGCATTTGGACTTCAAAATAAGGGAGGTTTTTCTTAAATCCACAAATTAATAATAATAATAATAATCCACAAATTTATAATAAAGTTTCAAATGTACAAGAAAAGTCAATTTTACAAGAGGAGATTACAAATTTGAGGAAAATGGTTTTAAATTTAGATAAATTTACAGAGAAAAGTAGAAAACTATAAGAAAATTGTTATAAATTTTGGAGAAAAACCTCAAACCTTCAAGACTGAAGTCATTACTCAAGTTTTAAGTGGGTGCTCTTTGTACCCTTAACTAGAAATTTTTGGTTGTCTCCTTTAATTTACATGGCACTTGATATTTTCTAACCTGTTTGTATACTACCATAGACAGAGAGAGAAGTTGAATTAGACAAAGCTCAGAGAGGGCAAGATGAGACAGAAGAGAGGAGCCAAAGAGAGGAAAGTGTTCAGGCAGAGGGTCCAGGAGAGGTGAGAGCAGAGGAAGGAGAGAAGGATGACACCAGTAAAAAGTCCAAATACAGGACATCTGGGTGGTACCCCAAATGGCCCAATATTCCAACATTCAAGCCTTGGTTGTACAGTACTTCAAATTGTAAGTTCCATATGCACGGCAGAGGCTCAGGAGGTAGAGCGGGTCGTCCAATAACTGGATGGTTGGCGGTTCGAATCCTGCTGTCATGGGCAGCAGGAGCGCGCCCCTCCCCTCCGGTCTCCTTCACCAACTCATCACTGCACCTGAGGCAGAAGACACACCTGTGCCCGCTCATCAGCCAGCGTACTTAAGGAGGTTCCCTCCACGCAGTCTATGCTGGCTCGTCTGGGTATACTGCCTGTGTTCGGACTTGCTTTATATCGTTGTGATCATTAACTTGTCGTTAACCATGGCAGCAATTTCTCAGGTTGCTGCCATCGTGTAGGCGTGTCTCCGGGACTGCGCGCGCTCTCCTGCTCCACCTCACTGCCCTTCAGCACCTTCATCTCCCCGGTCAGGCACCATCAGCTCCTTTTCCCCTCCTACCCTACTGGTTTGCCTATTTCCCGCTGGGTCCTGCTGGTCGTCCCTGGATTTCCCAAGTAAGTGGCAATTTGGCTCGCCCATTTCCCCCTTACTCTACTCCTCAGCTCACGGCTCTCGTCTTCTCTCCACAGGTCCATTCTTCTGGCGAGTGACTGTTTCTGTAGCTGTGCGCTGTGATATTTTGCTATTAATAAAACTGTCAAACGTGCCCCTCAGTGTGGTTCCATCCTGTGCTTGGTATCATGCGTGTGAGCTGTCAAGAATTTAACACGCCATGACACCTGCTCTCCCCAGATATCCTGCCGTTGTGTCCCTGGGCAAGACACTTTACCACACCTTGCCTCCAGTGTCCATAACACTGGGTATGAATGTGGATAAATGTTCAGTGGTGGCCAGAGAGGCTGTTGGCCCGGACTGACAGCCACATTTCCATCAGCCTGCCCCGGGGCAGCTGTGGCTACAGTAGTAGCTTGCCACTACCATTGTCTGTCTGGAGTGAATGAATAATGTATCTGTAAAAAGCGTCTTTGAGTGTCTATGATAAAGCGCTATATAAATCTGATGCATTATTATATGCAAAATTACTGTGCAAAATTAAAAAAAGAAATAAATAGTATAAAATTAACATTCATACATATATGTTTTCTGCACACACACACCCCCGAAAAAATATGTTGCCACTGCGCCAAGGTCTTTAAGCCAGACGAAACACTGAGAGGATCTTAAAACATCAGCAAGCTCACAAGGTTTCAGTGTGAAAGTACTCAATATTTTGTATTAGAATGCTGGGCAATCCAATCAGAGTTCCATGGTGATTTTTTTTTTATTATACATATATTTACATACTGTATTTCTGCTTAAAAGGCTAAACATATATTTTAATTCAAAATTGCCCTTTGTTATCAAATGTCTGTTCACCATCATAACATCAGCATTACAGAGCTGTATAATGAAAACAACAGTTCAATGCCAAGAAACCTTCTGCTTGCAGAATATTTCATAGTTTCTTTCACCATGTAATACTTGTATTCTACATAGAAAACTCATTTTAACAATACAAAAGTGGCAATTACTTGTTTGTGAGTGCTAAAGGGAATTCAGGACCAAAATTTAAATTGAGAAATAGTTTTTGGAAAGCGTCATTACATTTCTCTTTCATTGTGCAGTGTTAATTAAAATACTAAGTAAAACATCCACTGAATATCATCACTGAGCGCTACAGACTTCCTTCAGAAAATTAGTCCATAATACATTTTCATACTTTTCATATTAACTCGTCTAGCTGAACCTCTGAAGGGACACAGATGATTCATCAAATGCATGAGTTTAATTTTAAAAGCTCAACCTCTTGTGAAGGTTCCAATGCACTTTGACACAGGTAAATTCAGAATGGAGAAACAGCAAAAGATATTATGACACATTTCTTTGCTGCATTAAATGCGCTCAGACCCTGTTCTGTTGTTCTGTTAAAGATATGACAAGGTACCATATTGATATTTCTCTTTAATGTACACTGATTGAAATCATCTGACTGTGTTCAGTTCTGAAGGCCACTCATCAGTTCATTATGTTTTTGCATGGTATGTTTCTGATCCACACAGTGGTGCAGCAGTCTGCTTCATTGCTTCATGACTAAAGATGTTGGCTTGTATGGAAAGATTAAAGATGGAGCTATCTGGTTTATTCCCATAAGAAAGTATAGTCTGACTCTTGGGTTACAGATCAATACCTCAAAAACACCTGTCATGACCCTGAATGTGAAGGAGATGTCACTGTGGATGGGGAACAAATAGAAAGTGTAAACAAATTACAAAGTACCTTGGCTCAATAATCTACCTGAATGACATCTCCCAGAGTGAAATCGAGGTACAGCTTGCTATGGTAACAGGAATGACAATTGACCTCAGCAACATCTGGAGGGCTACAAAGAGCTCTCTGAAACTGAAGACAAAACTTTCAAAGTCACTCATCTGGAGTGTGACCACCTACAGCCATCAAGAAGGATGATGAGAGAAGGACATCAGCATTTGAGTTGTGGGTTTGGAGAAGGTTACTTAGAGTTGGATGCAGAGAAGAACAAATGAATGGGTGCGAGAGAAAGCTGGAGTCAGAGAAAGTGAAGTAAAGCGAAGTACGGGCACTGGAAGAGACACCCACACTTTCTCTCACACTCACTCATGAGATTGTCTATACCACTGATGACATGGCGATATGTCCATGCTACAGCACACCCGTCATCCCATAACAGCTGGTATATCTTTGAGCCAACCCTCCCATGACCTTGAGTTGAATAGGTAGTTGAAAAAATTGGATAATGTTTCATACACCGTGATTCAAAATACCACTCAAGACTAGAAGCCATAATTGCCTCCAACTTTCTATACTCCTCCACTGTGGACAAGTCACCATGCTGTGCTCGGGGGATAAATCTGTACACATTGATCGATAATGAAAGCTCGCTAGTCAGCCACACTTCAGACAGTAATTACAGTCCCATAAAGTCCACACTGAAGAGACAAACAGCAAAATCAAAGAAAAGTACTCCCCCATTACAGCAGAGACCTTGGGTACAATACCAGCAACAATATTTCAGCTTGGTTTGATGCGTCCACTGAAGAGAATATGAAACATTATGTAGTAAATATGATATTTACCACTGAAAACTGAACCTGAACAAATATACCTGTGTTGGGATATTAAACTACCTTGTTTCATTTGTTTTGCTTCTTTATTGAGTTCAGTTCCACTGTTGCCTTTCCCACATCATTCTGAATTTGTCATGAACCGAAGACCAGAGACATAAATGTGTGGACAGAGGATTCAGTGCACTGCCTCCAGGAATGCTTTAACTATACGGACTGGGAGGTGTTCACACTGTCCTGCGGAGATGATTTGAACTCTTTAGTGGACGTGACATGCTCATACATGGCTTTCTGCAGAGATATGATCATTCCACGTAAACGTGTCAAAATATATCCCAACAACAAGCCATGGGTTACAAAATCAGTTAAATCCTGCTTACAGAGGAAAGCACTTGCCTTTAAACAGGGGGTTGTTTCTGAGCTACAGGTTGCCACAGAAGAGCTGAAGGCCGAAATTTTAAGGGCAAAACAGAATTATAAATCAGAGTTGGAAAGCAAGATGGCAACAAAGAAACTTGGTTCAGCCTGGGCCAGTATGAAAACTATTGCAGGCCTTCAGAGCACAGAGCGCAGGAATCGTGTGTTTTTAGATGGTTTTAATTCAGACACAGAGCTGGCTAATGCTCTTAATGCTCTTTTTTCTAAATGCTCTTTTTTTTCCACAATATCTTTATTGAACCTTTTTTTTTTTAACAAACATGATACAAACAATCAAACACTAACACTAAAGTACTACAAAAAAAAATGCACTAAAAACACCAACAACCACCAACAAAATCAAGTCTTCAACAATGCTCCTCTGTTTAGTCTAGACAATCCAACACATAAGTACACATATTACGTTCACCAGTTTGGAATTTACAAGGTCCACACACATCATTCACCTTCTTCTTCAAGAGCTATGTTTAAATTTTTTACATAATCAATAAAAGGTCTCCATATATTCTCAAACACAATTTCCTTTGATTTCAGTATATATGTTATTCTTTCTAATGGAAGGTTTGTTAACATCTGTCTTAACCACTGAGTCACATCTGGTCTATGAGTCTTTTTCCATAATAGTGCAATACATTTTTTGGCATTAAGCAAACTGAGGTCTATGAATGTTCTTTCACTTTTATTAAAATTATGCTTTTCTGGGTACAGACCCAACAAAAACAGTTTAGGATTCAATATGATTTGTTTTGAGATTATTTTTTCAATTGTTACCCTCACCTCTTCCCAAAACATTCTTATTAATCTACATTCCCATAAACAATGAAATAGGGTTCCTTTACTTTCCATGCATTTTGTGCATGTATCTGGTATATTTTTGTTATATCTATTTAACTCCTCCGGTGCATCATACATCCGCATTAACCATTTGAAATGTATCAATTTAAGGCGTACATTTATTGATTTGGTTTGAGCTTCTGTACAAGCCAATTCCCATTGTTCCTCTGAAATTTCAGTTTGCAGATCTTCTTTCCAGTAGTTTAATCTTTTCAGTGAATTTTCAATTGAAGATAGTGTCAATGAGTTATAAAACTCTGAAATAATACCCTTTCTTTTACTATCTTTCATCATCATTTTTTCCAAGGATGAGTAAATAGGTCGAGTGAGAGCTTTATTTTGATTTGATCGAATAAAGTTTCTAAGTTGAAGATATTTAAAAAAATGTGTTCTATTGAGATTAAATTTGATCCTCAGCTCTTCAAAAGACATTATGTATCTGCACATGGCAAATATAAATCCTGAATCTTTTGTATCCCTTTTAAATTCCATACTTTAAATACAGCGTCCGCTCTCCCTGGTTTAAAATATTGATTACCCCATATTGGACTAAATTGTGACAATAACTGTGGTTCTTTTAAATAGTTTTTAGCTTCACACCATATTTTGATCATATGCTTTACAAATGGATTTTTAACTTGTTTTTGTAATTTTTTTGCCGAATCTGAGTATATGAATATGGGAAGAGGTAAAGGTAAATTGTATGATTCCATTTCAGTCCAGTGAGGGAGATCATTTGATGAAAAATAATATGTCATAGACCTCAGTTGTGCCGACCAATAATACAACATAAAATTTGGACATTTCAGACCTCCACGATCAAATGGTAAATATAATAAAGACAGACCGTAATCTAGCCCTCCTGTTGTTCCATATAAATTCCACTAACTTTTTTTTTATTCTTGAGAATAGATCTAAAGGTGGTGATAAGGGAATGTATTGAAATAAATAAAGTATTTTAGGTAAAATATTACTTTAAGTATATTGATTCTCCCGATCATCGACATTGGTAGTGACATCCATCTCTGAGTTAACTCATTGATATCTGACATTAAGGCTTCATAGTTGACACTGGCGACTGATTCTAGCTTAGGCACAATTTGGATTCCTAAATATTTAAACTGATTTACAACATTGAATTGATTTACCTCAGGGGCTGGGTAATTTCTCTGGGTCTCATTTAGCATTAATATTGAAGATTTAGTTTTATTTATTTTATATCCTGATATTTCCCCAAAATTCTTTATTAAATTCAACAAGGTTGGAATTGATTTTTTTAGATTCGACATAAACAAAATTATGTCATCGGCGTACAGGGAGATTTTATGTTCTGTTGGTCCAACTTTAATTCCATATATTTGTGAATGTAAACGTATCGCTATCGCTAAAGGTTCAATTGCCATAGTAAAAAGTAAAGGTGAAAGTGGACAGCCTTGTCGACATCCTCTATTGATTTTTATTGGTTTTGAAATATTGTTATTTGTTAGGATTTCTGCTGTAGCATTATTGTATATTATTTGAACCCATTTTATGAAATTATTTCCAAGTCCAAACCTTTGTAGGACTTCAAAAAGAAAGGGCCATTCAACTCTATCAAAGGCCTTTTCGGCGTCCAGTGATAGGAGAGCTGTATCCGGTGCTTCTTTATTAAAATAAATAATATTAAATAGTCTTCTTACATTATGGAAGCCTTGTCTACCCTTTATAAAGCCATTCTGATCTCGATTAATAATATTTGGTAAAATTTCTTGTATTCGTCTTGCTAAAATTTTACAGATTATCTTAAGGTCGGCGTTTAATAGGCTTATTGGTCTCATATTTTCACATTTATTAGAGGGCTTACCTGGTTTTGGCAGCAGTATAATTAAGGCATTATTTATGTATGATGGTAAATTATTATTTTGAAATGCTTCTAAAACCATTTCCAAAAAAGGTTTTATTAATTTATTCTTAAATTTTTTATAAAGGTCAACTGGAAGACCATCTGGTCCTGCACTTTTTCCTGATTTCATATTATCAATGGCTAGCCCAACTTCTTCTTGACTAATTTTAGACTCCAATATCTCCCTGTTTTCTTTTGGAATACACGGTATAGATAGTTCGTTCAAAAACCCATTTAGTTTTGTTAAATCAGATTCATTTTTGGTATCATATAATTTTTCATAGTAATCTCTAAAGGCTCTGTTAATTTCTAAAGGATCTATAACTACCTGTCCGTTACTTATAATACTGGTAATTGGTGTTTTAATTTCTAATTGTTTAATCTGCCATGCTAATAATTTTCCTGATTTTTCACCTTGTTCATAAAAAGATTGTTTCAATCTTAGAAGACTCGAGGCAGCTCTATTCGCTGATTTTTTGTCGTATTCAGCTCTCAAAATCAGTAATTCATTCTCCAACCTTGGGTCACTTCCTGCATACACTTTTTCCTGAAGACTTTTTATTTTATGTTCCAATTTAGCTCTCTCCTCTCGAGTCTTCTTAGATTTTGATCCTGTATAACTAATAATATGTCCCCTAATAAAAGCTTTGAAAGCCTCCCACCTTACACATGCCGATGTTTGCGTAGTATTGATGTCAAAGAACTCGTCTATCTGTTTTTCTATATACTTGACAAATTCCTCATCCTGAAGCCATTTATGCTGAAATTGCCATCTACCTGATTCCTTTGTCAATTTTTTATCTACATATATTAGACAACAGGGTGCATGATCAGAGATCACGATGTTATCATAAAAGCAGTTTTGAATCTTGGACCTTAATTCTGTGGAAATCAAAAAATAATCAATACGTGAGAATGTCTTGTAGGTTCTGGAATAACAAGAATAGGTTTTAACTTATGGTTTCATTTCTCTCCATATATCTAACAATCTCAATTCTTTCATAAAATGATTAATAGTCATCCTACATCCAATGTGCGTGCAATCCAGTCCTGTTGATCTATCTATACCTGGATTCAATGTACAATTAAAATCCCCTGCTATTATATGTTGCCCTGTAAGTGATGATAAGATAAGAAATAAATTAGCAAAGAACTTCTGATCATCTATATTGGGACCATATAAGTTCACAAGATTTATATTTTCTAGTAGCAAAGAACCTTGAATGATTACATATCTTCCAAATTTGTCTCCAATTACATTTTTCACTTGAAAAGGAACTGATTTATGTATGAGAGTCATAACTCCCCTGGCCCGGGATGAGAATGATGAGGTGAAGACACTTCCTTGCCATCTACTCCTAATTCTTTTTATATCCTCCTCTATTAAATGAGTTTCTTGTAAAAACACAATTTTTGAACCCATGTCTTTTATTTTATTCATTACTTGTTTAAGTTTTTTTTAAATTTTGTAGACCTCTGCAATTCCATGAAGTTAAATTAAGATTAACACTTTGGTTTATGATCAATAGAGAGTTTGGGATTACCTTGCAGTGTAAACATGCTCATACAGAGAAGCAAAAACATGAGTGGTTGAACATTCACCCTACAAACTACACACAAACAAATTTCCCCTTCCCACACTTGTGGGAAACCCCCCAAAATCAAAAGAAAAATTCCGTCTCCCGATATAGCCATCGACCGCTCCACATCCACGGGGAACAGCCTAAGCCACTCCTTCTTCATCCTCCCAATCACCCTAACTCTACTGCTTTTAATGACGTAACATTAACTCTCCTCTGTAGTTTTCCAACTTAACTCCAAAATTTTTAACAACTTTGTACATCATAGTTTTTTTTTGTTTTGTTTTTTTTTTTTTTTTTAATATATAATACAATCTATATTTTGTAAACTTACTATTTACTTCAAGTCAGTCAGATGCCTGTGCAAATGCTTAATTATTCTACCTTATATTTTGTTCATGCTTAGCTCCCACCAGTCTCTTCTTCTTCTTTGATCTTCTTGATGAACTCCTGCGCCTCCTCTGGGGTCTTGAAGATGTGGGTTCTGCCCTCACACGTGGTCAGCAGTCTCGCAGGATAGATTACACCATGACGAATCCAAGGTTGCGCAGCTCCTTACGTATGGGATCAAACTGCTTCCTCAATTGTTGGATTCCTGTGGCCAAATCTGGGTAGAACCGCACCTGCTGGTCCTGGTGTTTAATCTCTCCTTTAGCTCGTGCAGCGTTGAAGATCTTCATCCTGTCTCTGTTGCTAAGAAACTTCATAATTAAGGTCCTCGGCGGTCCCTTATCTCTCCGTGGGCCAATACGATGTGCATTTTCCAGAACCACTGCTGATTGCAACTCCTCGCTGCCCAGCACCTCCGGAATCCACTTTTCCAGAAAGGAACATACGTCCCGACCTTCTGATTCCTCTGGAAGACCCACCAGCCTCAAGTTATTCTGTCTCGACCGAGATTCCAAATCCAAAATATTATTTTCCAGAGATTTATTTTTTTTTTCCAAAGTGCGCACCTTTAATTGAAGGCGGGTGACGTCATCTTCAGCACTAGCGAGACGGAGCTCCATCTGCGCCGTTCGTTCTACACAGTCACCCAATTCCTTTCTTATTCCTTCCAACGCTGTCATAATCCCATCAAATCTAGAGGAAAAGTCCGCTCTCATTGAACTCATGGCAGCCATCAGCGCATCTGCGCCTCTCCCCGCAGACATCGCACCGTTGCCAGCCTCCTCCGCCATATATGGAGTTTTATTTGCTGCGTCACAGACCTGAAAGTCCGTTAATTTGGACTGTTTCGGCGGCTCGCTTTTTCCTTTACCTGGTTTTCCAGCCTTAGGCTTCGCCGACATATCCTCGCCCAGACGCTGGGATACGTTCTGTCCCAAATGAGAGAGTTATTTGCCGATTTTTTTTCTCCAAGAGCAGAGCAGAGTGAGACACATCCGTCCTACGTGGCAGCCATAACCGGAAGTCTCTAAATGCTCTTTTAATAAGAAACAACCTCTGTAAGAGGCTGCTGATGACCTTTTACCACTCTGCTGTTGAAAGCATCTTAACATACTGCATTGCGTCATGGTATGCAGGCTGCTCTGTTGCGGACAAAACAGCACTACAGAGAGTTGTAAGAATTGCAGAAAAAGTCATTGGCTGTCCTCTTTCATCACTTCAGGATATTGCTAATACTCGATATCATACAAGGTTCCAAGGTTGTCATAGCCACTAGCGGCACTGGGGTTAAGCTCCCAGTGCTCATAAAATGCTCCTTATGGCGTGCGTCTCGAAAAGCCTCTGACAACTAAGTCAAACTCCTAGCCTGCCCGTGTGGTTTAGTCTCTAAGCCCGGCGGAACTGCTTTTACTAATAGGAGAAGGGGCGAGGGCGGATCTCTGGCGCCTTAAAACCAGATGCTTCAGGTAGATGGTGGCTCGTCAACCTGGAAAGGTAGCCCATCTAGGGGAAGGTAAACCCTGATTTCAAACCTCCGCTGCCTTGCGGCACACCCGGTCATGGGAAAGGCTTCGGGAGTCAACCCTGAGGAAAAATCCAGAGTTGGAGTCCCTAAGGCAGTTCTTTGTTGTGCTCAACATCGTTCTGGCAGCTCCTGCGACGGCGCTGGTGCCAAACTGTAGCAGCCCTGCTGTTCCTTTGGATTCATCAGTGACGTGGAGAGGGGGGACATGCTGCATGGGCAACATCTTGTCCTCCATATCTTCCTGCCCAGGCTTGAATCCTACCAACACCCAATGCTGGAAGGTAGAACACTGGATCACTGGAGAGGACACTCCAGCTTCGCCTTTGGCGTAGACAAAACACGGGGAATGACAGTTACCGGTTATAAGCCACCACTCAATTGGTGTAGAGCGCGGCGCCAGGGGTTGTTCCCGACGGTGGGAGGGATCATCGGATCTCACTGGACAGCTACCGCCTGCCTCAAGCTGTGCAGCCCCCAGCCAATAAGGTGTTGTCCCGCCACAGCTTGCTTTCCTCATTGGGTGCATGGGGATGAGGAGAAGTCCGAACAGCAGGCTGAGAACCTTCGCACCAGGCAAGACAAAAAAACAAAAGAGACCACCTCTAAAACTGGGAACTTGGAACGTCCACACTATGATGACAGGACTCGCTGCTAACCTCAAGGACATCAACGACACCAGGAAGACTGCCATCATCAATAATGAGCTGAAGAGACTGGAAGTGGATATCGCCACTCTCCAGGAAACACGGTTGGCTAACACAGGCACACTGAGAGAGAAGGACTACACGTTCTACTGGCAGGGAAAGGGCAGTAACGAACACAGGGAACACGGAGTGGGCTTCGCAGTGAAGAACACCTTGCTGAAGATGGTGGAACCGGGCAGCAATGGCTCTGCACAACTCCTCACCCTCCGCCTGAACACCACTCAAGGCCCAGTCACCCTCGTCAGTGTGTATGCCCCAACACTGACAGCCACACCAGAGGCAAAAGACGAGTTCTACGAGAATCTCGCAACAACTGTCAGGATCATCCCCAACTCTGAACAACTCATTCTCCTTGGAGACTTCAATGCAGAGTGGGTGCTGACCACGACTCCTGGCCCTCCTGTCTTGGACCATTTGGCGTGGGCAGAATGAACGACAACGGACAGCGGCTGCTCGAGTTCTGCACATATCACGATCTGTGCATCACAAACTCGTTCTTCAAGACCAAGCCCCAACACAAGGATTCCTGGCGACATCCGCGCTCAAAGCACTGGCACCAGCTGGACTTGATCCTGACCAGGCGCACCTCACTGAAGAACGTGCTAATCACCCGTTGGTTCCAGAGTGCAGATTGCGACACAGACCATTCATTGGTGTGTTGCAAGGTCAAGCTGCAGCTGAAGAAATTCCATCATGCTAGACAGCCTGGAAAGGCACGGATTGACACCAGCAAGATGGCCCAACCAGAACTTGTTGAGCAGTTTGCCTCCACCTTTGAGAAGGAACTTGGTGTACCACAAGAAGGAGAATCTGCAAAGCAGAAGTGGGAAGAGCTGCGAAACACCATCCACCGCACAGCCTTGGCTACCTTTGGGAGGAAGACCACGAAGTCACAGGACTGGTTTGATGCCAAGTTGACTGAGATGACCCCCGTCATTGAAGCCAAGCGCTCAGCATTTGCTGAGTACAAGAAGTACCCAAACGAGAAGAATCTCCAGATTCTCAGGGCTGCGAGAAGCAAAGTTCAGCAGACTGCTCGGCGCTGTGCCAACGAGTACTGGACTCAGCTCAGCCAAGACATTCAAACCACTGCCATAACAGGGAACATCCGTGGTATGTACGATGGCATCAAGAAAGCACTTGGTCCGGCTCAGAGCAAGACAGCCCCCCTCAAATCCTCCACTGGGGAGATGATCACAGAAAAGAACAAGCAGATGGAGAGATGGGTGGAACACTACTCCGACCTCTACTCCAGACAGAACACCATGACACCATCAGCCCTTGATGCCATCGACTGCCTGCCATCCATGGACGAACTTGACGCCGAGCCAACCATCGACGAACTCAGCAAGGCCATTGATAGCTTGGCCGCTGGCAAGGCACCCGGCAACGACAGCATACCCCCCGACCTGATCAAGCACTGCAAGACCGCCCTACTGCTGCCATTGCATGACGTCCTCTGCCAGTGTTGGAAGGAAGGTGCCGTACCACAGGACATGAGAGACGCCAAGATCATCACCCTCTACAAAAACAAAGGGGAGAGAAGCGACTGCAACAACTACAGGGGCATCTCCCTCCTCAGCGTTGTTGGCAAAGTCTACGCACGAGTTGTTCTCATTCGTCTACAGAAGCTTGCCGAACGTGTCTACCCCGAGTCTCAGTGTGGCTTCCACGCTGAGCGATCGACGGTAGACATGATATTCTCCATCCGCCAACTCCAGGAGAAATGCAGAGAACAGAACATGCCCCTGTACGTCGCCTTCATCGACCTCACCAAAGTGTTCGATCTGGTCAGCAGAGAGGGCCTTTTCAAGATCCTGCCAAAGATAGGATGCCCACCAAAGTTGCAAAGCCTCATCGAATCGTTTCACACCAACATGCAGGGGATAGTGCAGCACGACGGCAACATCTCAGAGCCATTCAACATACGCAGTGGAGTGAAACAGGGCTGTGTACTTTCGCCAACCCTCTTTGGGATTTTCTTTGCTATGCTCCTGAGGCATGCCTTCAGCACAGCAACAGAGGGAATCTACCTGTATACAAGATCTGACGGCAGGCTTTTCAACCTCTCCCACCTGAAAGCCAGAACCAAAGTACGCGAGGCTCTAATCAGAGACATGCTGCTCGCAGACGACGCTGCAGTCGCAACCCACACACAGCAGGAGCTTCAGACCCTGATGGACCGCTTCTCCCAGGCATGCAAGGACTTCGGGCTTACCATCAGCCTGAAGAAGACTAACGTCTTGGTGCAAGGCACGGAAGCACCACTAACCATCACCATCGAAGACTACGAGCTGGAGGTCGTGAATCAGTTCACGTACCTGGGGTCCACGATCAGCAACAACCTCTCCCTTGATACAGAGATCGACAAGAGGATTGGAAAATCAGCCTTCACACTCGCTCGCCTCACCACACAAGTGTGGGAGAATCCCAAACTCTCTGTCAAGACGAAGATGGCAGTGTACAACGCCTGCGTCATCAGCACACTGCTCTATGGGAGTGAGACGTGGACAACATACGCCCGGCAGGAAAAGAGACTGAACTCCTTCCACTTGCGTTGCATTCGCCACATCCTGGACATATCCTGGCAGGACAAAGTGCCCAACACCGAAGTTCTGTCCTGCGCCGGCCTTCCCTCCATGTTCACTCTACTCAGGCAGCGCAGGCTCCGCTGGCTAGGCCACGTTCACCGTATGGAGGATGGCAGAATCCCCAAAGACGTCCTCTACGGAGAACTGGCGACTGGCAGGAGAGACGTTGGCCGCCCACAGCTGCGCTTTAGAGGCGTCTGCAAGAGAGACATGAAGGCCCTGGAGATCAACACAGAGCGCTGGGAAGACCTTGCAACGGACCGCTCCAAATGGAGAGGCACCCTGACCAGACAGCTCAAGGGGGGTGAAGAGAGACTGACTGCTGCAGCAGATGAAAAAAGGACCCGCAGGAAGAACCGCCACAGACCCAGCAGCACGGAGACCACCCACAAGTGCGACCTGTGTGACAGGGACTGCCATTCGCGCATTGGCCTGTTCAGCCACAAG
This sequence comes from Pholidichthys leucotaenia, assembly GCA_020510985.1. Classification (NCBI taxonomy): domain Eukaryota; kingdom Metazoa; phylum Chordata; class Actinopteri; order Cichliformes; family Pholidichthyidae; genus Pholidichthys; species Pholidichthys leucotaenia. The sequence continues at coordinate 74,766,797 of CM035843.1, read as the reverse complement.
CGGTGCTGTTCCAGCAGAGTAGACTTTTAGGATTCTCTTCCATGGTCATCATAGACCGACGGAGGCCGCCGCCGATGACGACAAGAGCTAGGATCATCAGTACAGACATTTTTCACCCCAGTCATCACCATTTTACTCTTTTGCCCTCAGGGAGGTGATACAGGTCAATTAGATCACACTCCACTAGATTCATTAATAGTTTCTTTCCAAAAGCCATTCACTTTCTAAATCATCAACATACACTATAGTTACCAGCATATTACATCTGTTAGGAAAGGAATGAAATCAAATGTGTCTTTTTAATGCTTTCTGTTAATTAGACATAAAGATGACTGTGTGGCGTAACACCCCACAACAGACTGGGACAGACACAGCGCTCGACTAGAACAATTAACTTAACAGTGAAATGTGTGTATTGATGTCTACAGGCAGCCTCGCTCCTTCTGGCTTTTTCCGGCTATGTACTGAGATGTTAATGCGCCATTCACGCATTGTGTTCATGCATCCTGTTCTTACTGTGTCTCTCAAATGCAAATGCCATACCAACTGCTGGGAATGCCCTTTCATGTATTGTGTGTAACTGGGTATAAATACTGCACATGTTCTGTAACTCGCTCTCTAACTTCAACTGCTGCTGCAGACACACACTTTGTGTCTCCTCTCTGAGAGCCTGAGGAATCCCGCTCCAGCCTCCTCACACTATGGGCTGGAGCGGAGTTCCTGTGACGGCGGTGTGATTTAATAAACTCTACTTAAAACTCTCAGTTTGCAGTTTATTAATTCTTTGCCGCCGCACTGGTGACCCGACGCTGAAAAAAACACGCTGACGAAGAACGCAGCACCCGGCGGTGATGCTCCGACGACAAGCGAACGCAGCAGCTGCCTTCTGCTTCAGTGAACTCTCAGGACATCACCCACGACCGGGAAAGCCACAGCAAACTCCATGGTGGGATCTGCACGCCTGAGATCTGCACACCCACGCCGGACCGGCCGCGCTCGCAGCTCCTCCACTCGAGAGCGCATGTACCTCGTCCCCTCTCCACGACGGCGATCTCCATGGCCGACGGAGAATGCAGTGCGTGGACCTGAATGCACCATGGCCGAGCGAGTGACAAAGATCGTCTCCTCCCTCTCACCACTCCAACGCATCTACACGAGCTCGAGGGACAAAGATCATCTACTCACTTTCACCGCTCCAACACAACTACAACAGGGATGATTAAGCTCCCTGACCCTGTCTCCTCTCCAGCTGGCCCAACACTGCACGGAGCCCCGGCACACGCGCCAGGGAGTTACGAGGACGGCGCACCACGCACGGGACATATACGGCGCTACAGACCCCCATCATCCTTCGCCGCTGCACACAGAGCCTTCAGGGCTGCTCTCACACCTGGAGGCACACACGCAGCATGCTCAAAGGATTTGTTAATGGTCTCAGCCACGGCACATATGGGGAATTCAGCGGTTTTGCGATCCCCGGGGACTTTAGGGCTGCGCCCGCACCTAGAGTCAACACGCCAGTCCCTCTGCTTTTATGTTTGCTTACAGCCGCCCCTGCTCCTCTTCACGGCCACTATTAATCCTTGCAGGACTTAATCACGGGAGGAGCCAGTGACTAATTTTTCTTCTTGTGATCTCCGCACGTTCAACGGGACAGCCCCTCGACATCGCGGATCCACAAGCAATTTTTGCGCGGCCCAGACGCTTTCACCGTCTCCGGCCGGCACTTACCACCCCCCCACCCCCCTCCACCTCCGCCTGCACAGAGCTTTCACTGCTCGCTGCCAAATCCGGACTATTGAGGTCTCGGCCACCTGCCGAGCCCTCTGAGGGGGAGCGGTGTGGCATAACCCCCCACAACAGACTGGGACAGACACAGCGCTCGACTAGAGCAATTAACTTAACAGTGAAATGTGTGTATTGATGTCTACAGGCAGCCTCGCTCCTTCTGGCTTTTTCCGGCTATGTACTGAGATGTTAATGTGCCATTCATGCATTGTGTTCATGCATCCTGTTCTTACTGTGTCTCTCAAATGCAAATGCCATACCAACTGCTGGGAATGCCCTTTCATGTATTGTGTGTAACTGGGTATAAATACTGCACATGTTCTGTAACTCGCTCTCTAACTTCAACTGCTGCTGCAGACACACACTTTGTGTCTCCTCTCTAAGAGCCTGAGGAATCCCGCTCCAGCCTCCTCACACTATGGGCTGGAGCGGATTTCCTGTGACGGCGGTGTGATTTAATAAACTCTACTTAAAACTCTCAGTTCGCAGTTTATTAATTCTTTGCCGCCGCAACTGCATTTTATATAGTTAGCTCTTTTAATGTTGATATGTTATGTTTTGTGTGTTCTGTTATGGTTGTTGATGATGTGTATGGATTGAGTGTCGTTTGTAGTTTTTATGTGGGTGGGGGCATGTGCGGTTTTGTTGTGTTTATATGCAATGACAATAAAAGGCTCTAATTGTTTTTATGGTCATTTTGACTCCTTTGATTTTAGCACAGAAACCCAAGATTTGAAACAGAAACGCAAAGACAATCAGCACTTTAATATTGAGGTGCAGGATGTTAAAAGGGTGTTCTGTGCTGTAAAAGTGAACAAAAGTCAGGACCCTGATAATATATGTGGGCGCTTGGTAAAGTCCTGTGCACATGAATTAAGTCCTGTATTTCACTACATTTTCAATAAGTCCTTACAGACACAACATGTGCCTAAGATCTGGAAAGATGCTGTGGTTGTCCCCGTTCCAAAATCCAGCTGTCCTAAAACAGTAAATGATTTTAGACCAGTTGCTTTGACTTCAATTTTAATGAAAATTTTTGAAAAACTGGTAAGATTTGAGGTCCTAAAACAGACTGAGCATGCACTGGATCCTTTGCAGTTTGCCTATAGGCCTCACAGAGGAGTGAAGGATGCCACTGTCATTCTGTTTAACATGCTTTTTGAACATCTGGATTTTAATGGGACACACGCCAGGCTTTTATTTGTGGACTTTTCTTCCGCCTTTAATACAATCCAACCTCATATTTTAGTTGAAAGGCTCCTGCAACAATTTGATTTGAGTAATAATCTGGTGGGTTGGATTCTGGATTTCTTAACCAACAGGACGCAGAGAGTAAGGGTCAATGGTACATTGTCTGACCAAAAGTGTTCTTCTACTGGCTCTCCGCAGGGGTGTGTGTTGTCACCACTACTCTTCATCCTGTACACAAACATGTGTCGGAGCAGACATGACAACAGACACATTATAAAGTATGCTGATGATTCAGTTGTTGTCAGTCTCCTCCAGGATGGTGAGAGTGGCCACGGCCCAGTAGTTGATGATTTTGTTCACTGGTGTGAGGATTCCTACCTGCAGCTGCATACGACAAAAACTAAAGATATGATTATTGACTTTAGGAGGAAAACTCCCAGGCTCGAAGTCACTGTACTAAAAGGCCAGACCACTGAATGTGTACAATCCTACAAATATCTTGGGACGATTATTAAGATAAGAGATAAGATAAGATAAGCCTTTATTAGTCCCACAACGGGGAAATTCCAGGATTGCAACAGCACAGGGATAGCAACACTCAGAGCAACAATCAGAAGGCAAGAAAAAAAACAAGCAAGCAAGAGCAGCTAATAAACATATGTACGTATTACTATAAAATATATATATATACACACACACACAGACACACAGTGCAGAGCATTGTAGCTGGATGGAACAAATATATGAATATATGAACACACAGTGCAGAGCATTGTAGCTAGATGGAATAAATATGTAAATATATAAACACCCACAGTACGGAGCATTGCAGCTAGGTGGAATAAATATGCAAGTATATAAACACACACAGTGCGGAGCAATGTAGCTAGATGGAATAATATGTAGATATATAAATATATAAACACCCACAGTACGGAGCATTGTAGCTAGATGGAATAAATATGCAAATATATAAACACACACAGTGCAGAGCATTGTTGCTAGATGGAATGAAACAGCACAACCGTCTACTTAGTTATCCTACATGGTATGATTATGTGCCCATACATATTCTCACCCTCCATAGCGACCGGTATGTTCCTAGTTGTATGCCGGAGAGGACCATTGTGTAAGTCTATTGCATCTTTTGCATTCAAAAAACTATTAGTTTGTTACGTCTTTTTGCTATCTCTGCGAGCAGCCCTGCTTAGGTTGTACAGTCTGACAGCCGTTGGTAGGAAGGACCTACGAAACCTCTCGGTTGTGCACCTGGGATGATGTAGTCTGCTGCTAAATGAGCTCCTCAGTGCATTCAGTATGTCCTGCATAGGGTGGAACTCGGACTCCAGCAGAGATGACAGTTTAGCCACCGTCCTTCTCTCTCCTATCTCCTCCATCGGATCAAGGCGCTGCCCCAGGACAGAGCTAGCTTTCTTAATCAGTTTGTTCAGTCTCTTCCTATCGGCTGCAGTAATGCCACTGCCCCAGCAGACCACTCCAAAAGTGATGGCTATTGATAGTAATTTAAACTTTGAAGAGAACTGTGAAAGGGTGTGCAAAAAGGGTCAGCAACATTTGCATTGTTTAAGGAAACTTGCACGCTTCCAAACTGACCGAACCATAATGACAATGTTTTATCGCGCTTTTATTGAATCTGTTTTATCCTTTTCTTTAGTGTCATGTTTGGTCAGATAAAACTAAAACAGAGGAAATCCTTGGATCAGGTAGTTAGATGGTCCAGTCGTTTGCTTGGTGAGTCACAGCTGATGCCTGACATCCCTGTACACCAGACAGGTACAGAGGATGGCTACCTCCATTTTAAATGATGACTCCCACCCTTTGCACTGCCACGTTCAGCTGCTTCCCTCCAGACTAAGGTTTGCTGTCCCAAAAAGTAAAACCCAGTGCTACAAAAACAGCTTTGTTCCTGCTGCTGTCAAAGAGTTAAACAAGATATAACAATATATTGCACATAATTTAGTTACCTATTTATTAATTTGATTTTATATTTACTTATTTTTGTAGGTTTTTTATTTGGGTTCTAAATCTTTTATTGGGTTTTAGACTTTTGAGTTTTTAACCTCTTTGACTAGTCTTTAACTTTTTAATATGACCCTTCTCTCTTATCTTCTTGGGGTTTTTTTGTTTTGTTTTGTTCTTTTTTCCTCTCATCTCTTTGTCTTATATCCTGATTGGTGGAGCCTTGAGTACTTTTATCATGTTTATAGTCAGCTTCATTTGTGCCTGTGTTTGTGTTCATGTTGAATGTAATTGTGGTTTGTAAACATGGATGTCACCTGACTGCAAAACAAATCTACCTATGGGTACAAATAAAGTAACCTGAAACTGAACCGAGGGCTGGAGATTTCCAGACTCGGTTTCATGGCATTTTCTGTCTGTTCACTTCTATGTTGCACTTATGTCCTTTTTGTATGATTGTTCCAATTGTCATTTTTCTGCTTGTGTTTATGTTTTATTTTATTTTCTGTACTGATCTAGAATTACACCTTGACTTGTCATTGTTATTCCTTATATCCAGTTTAGCCCTTTTTTATTGTTGACAGCTGTCGAGGACGTGAAGCCCTGCAGGGGCGTGCCCTGTCGGCTGCCAAGTGTGGTTTGCCTCCCTCTCATCATCATCATCAGCTGATTCCAATTATCATTATGATTCTCTCCATCCCCTCACTCAGATGCACCCACACCTGTGCCCATTCACATTGTTATGTCAGTAGATACATTTTAACCCTGGTTTACACTTCATTAATTGAATCCATCCTTTCTTTTATCATTTCATCCTGGTACAGCTCCCTCTTCATTAAGCACAAAACAAAGCTTTCCCGTATAGTTAATCAGGCTAGCAAAATCATCGGCTCACCACAGACACCGTTGTCTGAACTGTATCAGCGCTCTGTGATCAGGAAAGCCACCCTGATCACAGAGGACCCATCTCACCCCCTCCATCATTCTTTTCAGTTACTGCCACCAGGCAGATGATATAAAGTTCCATTGGCCCATAAAAAAACATTTACAAGAAATCATTTATTCCTTCTGCAGTAACAATCCTGAACAAAATCGAATAGTTATCATAGCTATCAATATGATCAATATTAGTTATCAGCATTTATCTATTAATCACTATTAATTTTTAATAGTTATTGATATTTTCTGCCACATGATTTTATCTGCTGTTGCCTTTTTAACCATGTTTACTTTTTTAAACTGTTTTTATCCTGTGAGTTTGAACATGTTTTTGAGAGTGTTGAATGTGTTATATTGTTGTAGTCATGTCGAAGAAGAATTTCTGTCACTGACTGGGACAGACAATAAAGTCCATCTGCCTGTATTTAGTCTACTCATTTCATTCATTCGGCACTGTGCTAGTGAATGTCAATTTGGACTCGCATCTATTCTCCCTGTTAACTCCTTCATTCACTGGGCGACGCCGGCCCAGGGACGCCAGCTGTAAGTTTTTTCATTTCTGGTACATTTGCACAGTTTTGGACTTATGTTTTGTTCTGTTAATAAATGTCATGAGTGCGATCTTGTGCCTGAGTCTGTCCTTCTGCCCCGAAGGGGCCAGTACATGACAGAATTTGTATTAATCTACTCCAGAAAAGAGTTTGTTAGTTTTTTTTAAGTTTGTTTAACAGATATGTATCCAATGTTTTTATTTTTCCATTTTCCCGGAATAACAAAAACGGACACAAATTAATTCTCTGGGAATTATGAATATTTTATGTCAGTCTATCATAGATTATTGAAATAATTCTAAAGTGGGACTTTAAAACATTTAGCTGATAGAATGTTATAAAGCAGGGGTCACCAACTAAAACAGCAAGAGGTCCAATAAGTTGGTCCTGCTCCCCAGCCAAGGTCCAAACTAGGTGTGGGAATCTTTAGGCACCTCATGATCTGATTATGATTCGGGGGCTCTGATTTGATTCTAAAATGATTCTTGATGCCTCTTGATGCATTTTTTTTTTCTATTCAGGATCTTTCCCTCCCACTGTGTGACAACTTGGTACCGTTAAAGCAAAGTATTTGCAGTGACCAATCAATTTACTTCCAACATCTTTAAATAAAATAAATGGAAGAGAAATCTGTGTGTGTCTGTGCGGGGTGGATATCCTGGCTATCGGCCTTGTGTGTGTGTGTGGGGGGGGGGGACACAGCAAACCGTGATTTTGCAACCCTCTGCATACACTCTGGAGCAGTTAGAGCCAGAGGGTCTCTGCTAACAGCTGAGTCCATGGGACAGTGGAGAGGGGAGTCTGCCAAGAGCACCCAAGGACTTGCACCATAATATCTCCGGGCGGCCACTGATACAGCAGTTCAGTTCCACTTTATTCGTTTCGCCAAGAAAAAAACTATCCTTTTTGCCAAAATTGTATCAAAAGGCTTTGGGGTCTGGACAGAGAACTCTCGGAGTCCAGATCCAGACTGGAGTCCACCAATTGGCAACCCCAATTGCCAATTGGCGTGCACCTTTGCCTTTGCTTTAAAGGTGCACAGGACAGCATTTTAACAACAATTCTTGTTGAAGGGACAAGAATTGAAGACAATTCTTGTGGCTTCAATAAGAATTTGTAGTTATGCCTCACTGTAGTGGAGGCATACGGTTATCACTCAGTGTGTGTGTGTGTGTGTGTGTGTGTGTGTTACCAGCTTTTCAGTGCGCCCGGTCAAAATGAAGTGGAACAAAAGGCTTGCATCATTATATTGCCATATTTTCTCGACTTTTAATTTGAAAGAATTTCAAGATAAGGCTTTGTTTTCAAAAAAACAAATTTAACTCACCATTATACCCTCAGTTGAGCAGCGAAAAAAGGTACTGTAATAACTAGGCCGGGCCAGTAGAGGTGGCACTGAGGCAGCTGCACCTTGGTGCTTTCATTACCATAGCGTTTTAAGAGCTACCAAGGTACTCACATTTTCTTTTCTAATTGCAAAGTATAAATACTAATGTACAGCTACCACACCTGTTAATGTTTTGTCTAGGTAAATTCTAACATACAGTCGTGAAAAAATTTGGACACCCCTTTAAATATTCAGTTCTTTATTAAAAAATCTTCACATATCTATGTCTAACCTTGTTTTTGTTTTTATTTGCATTTTTTAACATTTATTTTAGACATTTTAAGTATGAATGAATGTGGGGGTGTCCTAAAAAAGATGGAGGGTGTCCTAATTTATTCCTCACTATTTGTTAAGAATTACATTTTACAGAAAATTTGTAAAAAGTATGAGTTTTAATTGTTTAGTTGTATTGCATGAATCTCCCAGTATTTTTAACATTGATATTCAATATCCATATGTCCAAATATGTAAAAAACAAAAAAAAACACAGGCTTATACAGGGTGTCCTAATTTTTTTCACTTGACTGTACCTGCAGTCTTGTTGTGAGGACATTAGTTTATCATGGGGGATCAGTTTTTGAAAAACAGGACTACTGTCTGAGAAAATTTATAATGCTTATTAACATTCAATCTCATTGAGCGGTGAATGCTGATAAATATTGCAATTTTTAGATTTGTCAACTTTTCTCACAAATGTTCACCAAAATCAGGGTTCACCTGTGATTAGTGACATTTAGTAATGTTTAGTGACAATTAGCAACATTTGCGCAAATGTTTGTGAAAGACAGTTGGCAAACATTAGCAACTGTTAGCAAATGTTAGCTACAGTGCTTGCGACAAATAGCAACCATTTGTCACTCTTGCTACTGCTTGGGAATGTTTCGAATCTTTTGCCAAATCCAGGTAAAATACCAAGGGAGTGTCAGGAGAATCTTGGACCCAACCCTATAACAAGGGTGAGCAAACCCTCTCCACCATTCAGATTTCAAATGTTCATAAAGGTTCTTAACCAGTTGCTAGTGTTCACTACTTGGCGAGCCAAAAAGAACTTGAGTGACACGTATTACAACCATTTATAAATATGTACAGCTATTTAGCAAACTTTTGCAACTGTTTGCAAAATAGAAAAACAGAAAATACAGAAAAACTTTTTACTGTGGGGGCATGGTGTTGGACTTCGCCACCCAGGGAACAAGGGACCAAAAGAGGAGGTGTCACCGGGGGGTATCAGACGGGACAGTAAGGACTATGCACCCCCCGGAGAGAGGAGTAAATGCCACAGCCAGTGGAAACAGAAGAGTGTGATAGTGGCGCCGGCGTTATGTCATGTTAATGTGCCACACAGTTCTTTGTGCAAATAACAATGTGTTATGGTTGGAAGTTCCGGGTCTCGATGCATGGGAATAAAGAGATAAAAGAGGAATGAACAGAGACCCGGGATTCTTGTTTTGCTGTAAATTATGTTGGAGAAGGAGCAAAGTTTCTGTGTCGTCAAGCTCGTTGCCTCACCTGCCTCCTTTCTTCACATTACAACCTATTACGAACTCTGACAAAACCCAAAAATCACGACATTCGTCAGCATTGGCAGCTCCGTGAGATACTAGCTTTAATTATGATTTTGTCATAATGCACTTGTAAAATAGGTTTAAATAACTAAGCCTAGCAAGCCATGTGAAGATATGTCCAAACTTATGCAAGGAAAATAATGAAACTACACAGCTAGTTTAAACTCAAACAGGAATGTCTACCTATATGAACATTTTGGCATTATGTGACCTCTAGTGGTTGTGTGAATAATAACATTAAGTGACATGGCGGATTGTTACTGATGCAATATCTTGAAAGTAGACCCTCACCTTTGCCTAATCCTCATCCTAGCCTTAGCATTTACCCAAACCTTGACCACAAAAATGTGTTATTTAATGCCTAAAAAAAGTTACGCAAGTGCAAAACCAAAATTGAGCCAAAAATGAGGAAGTGAAAGTAACACAGACCGTGTAGACAAATAGGCAAGATGGGGATGGGATCACAGGCACCCATGGAGGAAGCGGTACTTCTAATCCTGTTTACACCCCTGCCCACGAGGTGTAACTGCTTTTGAAACAGGGAAACATGGTGATGCCACCTTCTTTGACAGAGGACATATGGTCGTATTCGGTTGAGAATAAACAATGTATTTTTACAAATAACTGATTTTATTATTATTATTATTATTATTATTATTATTATTATTATTATTATTATTGTTGTTATTATCTTTCTATTGGAAAAAATGAATATTAACTGTAGCTTTAATTACTATCAGGGTAGAACTTTCTGCTCTTTAGCTTAAGTGTCACTTTGATGAAATCAAGACTTTGGTCTGAGAAAAACTATTTGTTAAAACACACAGAACCAGATGTTTGTATTATGGCAGATAAAAATGGTGAAGAGAGCCGGCTGCAGTATACTCCAATCTTAGTCTGAGTGCAAATGATATTTTTACCCTTAAACCTTCAATATCCTCCATAACCCAATGTATTTTTACCTGCTGCTATTAGATTTCTTCCATTTCCCACTTTTTTCATTTTCTCCCTGCGTTCACTGTTCATTTTTCTCTCCTTCATTTTTCTTTCTCCACAAGATGAACCACAAGAATATAAATCCTTTAGTGACTCAGTGTGTGTTTATTATCTTTTATTGCCTGGCTGCCTTGTTAGCAGACAATATTTCTACACTATCAATAAATCTAAACCTCAAACCAGCCCAAAAAACACGCCTTAATTAGGAAAACAGTTCCATCAATTCTTATTATCTCCAGTTCCACTTCTCATCAGCCCCTTTGCTTCTTTTAATGTTTTTTTATATCCTTATCAGCTCCTTTTTCTCTTGCACAGTCACAGTTTTGCCACCAAAACATCTTTAAATTAATCTGCCCATTAATCATCACAATATAAGGGACATATGGCTGATATTTAGCAGCAAATATTAAGTTGAGTTATGCACAAATAACAGCCACTGAAGTGTCTCTCAGATAAGAGGCATTTATTTCCCCAGGCTTACTATGCTTTTTTAACATTTTATTGGCCTCATTGTATGTTTCACCATTTTCTAATAGTGAAAGCATACAATAAGCAAGTTGTTTCCAGTGGTTTTATTTGATACAGGTTTTTTTAAAAAAAAAAACAGCTTGAGTCATAAAATCAGCTCATTACTGAGGAGTAAGCCATTGCATAATGACTGCTTAGTAGTCCCCTTGCAATTCTTTTGCTTTCCAGGTAATCAAGAGCATTATCAGCCCTTGTCCATTAGTTAGGAGTAACACCACCTGCCAGATGTGGGCCACTTTCCTTTTCTTGTTAAAATGATTTTCAAGTAAATGGAATAGATCCAGAACTGCTGCAACATTACTTTGCATCGTGCCTGACCTGAGGCGCTCTATACACACAAGGAAGGGAGATAATTCAAGCAGCAATGATGAGAAATACTCTTCAGAAGATCGATACCACTAAAGAATACTTAAAAGCCATTGTCAAGATGTACCAAGTGCTCATCAGCTAATGTGACCTTCAAGTGGCTGCACAGGATCACCAGTCACAATTCCATGACATGACACGATGACATGAATACATTGCAAACCCCAATTTGAATGAAGTTGGGACGCTGTGTAAAACGTAAATAAAAACAGGATACAACGATTTGCAAATCCTTTTCAACCTATATTCAACTAGATAGAGTGGTGTGAAAAAGTGTTTGCCCCCTTCCTGATTTCTCATTTTTTTTGTATGTTTGTCACACAAACATACAAAAAAATGGGGAGGGGGCACCGTGCTCATGCTTTCAATTTGTTCTGATTATTTTTCTGTATTTCCTCATCTTAGTTTTATGCTTGACTTCGTTCTTGGTTTTGGATGTATTATGTCATTTGAGGTTGCCATCTGTTTCTGTTTATGAAAGTTTCTGTTCTTAGTTTAGTATTACTATTTTGTCATTTATATTATGATCCATGACCATCTAGTGTTATATTATTAATGTTATCTAACTTGTTTAGACATGAGCCTACCCTCACCTTTATTCTCAGTGCTGTTTTTGTAATTTTGATATTAGTATTCCAGTATTTCTCTTGTTTTGTATTTATCTCATCTTTGCCTTTTTAGTTCATTTCTCCGTTAGTTTTATGTGGTCTTGTTCTCATTCTGTATTCACTTCATATTTATAGTCCGTTACCTTTTTGCCACATTCCTGATCTGTGCTTCTACTTTGACAGCGTGTGTTTATTTCCTCTGTAGCTCAAGTTAGTGGGCTGTCACAGCTGTCGGTTTGATTATCCTTGCTGCTGTACCCCACACCTGTTATCATTTGTATTCATTTCCCTTTGTTCTATTTAAGGGTGGCTGCACAGCAGTTCATTGCAGCGTCCTTAACTCTCAATGTCCAGACCTGAATCCTACGTCTAATCTTATCCTTATAATCCTGCGTGTGTTCCACGCTTATTTTCTATTTTTGGCTACGTGGTCTTACTGGCGTGAGTCCCACGCTTCAGCCTTCTGTTCTACCCCGGCATTTCTACACACCTTAGCCATCGGCTATTCAACCTTCCGTATCCTGCCTTTGCCTCTGTTTGTAAGTTTTGATCCTCAGTTGTATTTTTGTGTTTTTGTTATTAAACGTCAGCAACTCACAGTTCAGTGATTGGGTCTTCCTTCCGCCCCTGCCGGGCCAGTTATGACACTTAAATATTTCAGATCATCAAACAAATTTAAATATTAGACAAAGATAACACAAGTAAACACAAAATGCAGTTTTAAAATGAAGGTGTTTATTATTAAGGGGAAAAAAATCCAAACCTACATGGCCCTGTGTGAAAAAATGATTGCCCCCTAAAACTAATAACTGGTTGGACCACCCTTAGCAGCAACAACTGCAGTCAAGCGTTTGTGATAACTGAAAATGGGTCTTTTATAGAGCTGTGGAGGAATTTTGGCCCTCTCATCTTTGCAGAATTGTTGTAATTCAGCCACATTGGAAGGTTTTTGACCATGAACTGCCTTTTTAAGGTCATGCCACAGCATCTCAATCGGATTCAGGTCAGGACTTTGACTAGGTCACTCCAAAGTCTTCATTTTGTTTTTCTTAAGCCATTCAGAGGTGGACTTGCTGGTGTGTTTTGGATCATTGTCCTGCTGCAGAACCCAAGTGCGCTTCAGCTTGAGGTCACGAACAGATGGCCAGACAGGATTTTTTGGCAGACAGCAGAATTCATGGTTCCATTTACCACAGCAAGTCTTCCAGGTCCTGAAGCAACAAAACAGTCCCAGACCATCACACTACCACCACAAATTTTTATTGTTGGTATGATGTTCCTTTTCTGAAATGCTGTGTTACTTTTACACCGGATGTAATGGGACACACACCTTCCAAAAAGTTAAACTTTTGTCTCGTCAGTCCACAAAGTATTTTCCCAAAAGTCTTGGGGATCATCAAGATGTTTTCTGGCAAAACTGAGATGAGCCTTTATGTTCTTTTTGCTCAGCAGTTGTTTTGGTCTTGGAACTCTGCCATGCAGGCCATTTTTGCCCAGTCTCTTTCTTATGGTGGAGTCATGAACCTGACCTTAACTGAGGCAAGTGAGGACTGCAGTTCTTTGGATGTTGTTGTAGGGTCTTTTGTGACCTCTTGGATGAGTCGTTGCTGCGCTCTTGGGGTAATTTTGGTCGGCCGGTCACTCCTGGGAAGGTTCACCACTGTTCTATGTTTTCGCCATTTGTGGATAATGGTTCTCACTGTGGTTCACTGTAGTCCCAAAGCTTTAGAAATGGCTTTATAACTTCTTCCAGAGTGATAGATCTCAATCACTTTGTTTCGCATTTGTTCCTGAATTTCTTTGGATTGCAGCATGATGTCTAGCTTTTGAGGATCTTTTGGTCGACTTCACTTTGTCAGGCAGGTCTTATTTAAGTGATTTCTTGATTGAGAGCAGGTGTGGCAGTAATCAGGCCTGGGTGTGGCTAGAGAAATTGAACTCAGCTTTCCAAAGATGTGATAAACCACAGTTAATTTATGTTTTAACGGGGGGAGGGTCACTTTTTCCACACAGGGCCATGTAGGTTTGGATTTTTTTTTTACCCTTAATAATAAACAGCTTCAATTAAAAACTGCATTTTGTGTGTACTTGTGTTATCTTTGTGTAATATTTAAATTTGTTTGATGATCTGAAATGCTTAAGTGTGACAAACAAACAACAAAGAGAAATCAGGAAGGGGGCAAACACTTTTTCACAGACAGACAGACAGACAGATGTACTTTATTGATCCCAAACTGGGGAAATTACACACTACAATCACAAAATATTTAATGTTCAAACTGATAAACTTCATTGGTTTTGCAAATATTCACCCATTTTGAATTTGATACCTGCAACACGTTCCAAAAAATCTTGAACAAGGGCATATTGCATCACCTTTCTTTTAAACAACACTCAATAAGCGTTTAGGAACTGGAGACACTAATTGTTGAAGCTTTGCAGGTCAAAGTCTTTCCCATTCTTACTTGATGTATACTTCACTTGTTCAACAGTCCAGGGTCTCCGCTGTCAAACTTTGTGTTTCATAATGTGCCACACATTTTCAATAGGAGACAGGCCTGGACTGCAGGTAGGCCACTCTTTTATAACAAAGCCATGCTGTTGTAAAACATGCAGAATGTGGCTTGGCATTGTCTTGCTGAAAGAAAGGCCCTGTCACACCTAGACGATTTAGACAGCATTTGTCAAACGTATGAAAAATTTGGAGAATACGCGGAATAAGTTATAGGTAAGTTTTGTATAAGTTAAGAGCACGCTGAAGCACAATGATATACAGCGTTGTACGCAGAGCTCCTCTGAAAATTTTCAGCATGCTGAAAATTTTCCAATGTGTCCGGCGTATGGCTGAAATGTCCCGCATGTGAGGAGCATAAGATGTAGGGAAGTTATGCGTTCATTCACACACGTTACTTGTAAGCAACTCATAAATTACTCAAAAGTCAAAATACGTCAAGATAAATGTCTAGCGTACCCAAAACTTATTTCTAACATATGAGTAACGCTCTTTGAACTGATGTGTAACTTATTGAATGGGTTTCTAACTTACAGCTACCCTATAATGGCGTATTGACAGCATTGGTTCACAGGAGGAACCCAAATAAACTGGTCTTATTCTTCTATTCAGGCAAAGTAAAGAAATGTTTCCTACCTTGACATAATTTCAACTGTGATGGTCTCTGTGTAGACAAAGTGATACCTTTACTAATTAAGAGCTGACTTGATCCACCTGCTCTCTGTTCTGATCAACTCAGCTGGTGCCTGTAGTGCATACACACAGAGAACTACACACATGTACTTGTTTGTGTAATGGGACCTGTCGGGGACATGTCCAAGCCAACACTTTCAAGCTACAGGATATTATGAAGCTCCAAATCGCTGTTTAGCCCTCCTTGTCATGTTTTTACCTTTGACTGCAATCTGTACCATCAGCTGTCCAGCTCTGTTCTGATAGATATTCCAAAATGTCAGAACACCGGAGGAGGAGGATCCATTCAGCTGATCGCCAGAAGCAGAGAGCTCAGCTGTTTTCCATGATAAATCACACTTTGCTCTCCCTTGGCTGCTGCTCTCTGATGCTTTTGGGGTCACACCAGCAAAAGCACACTCCATGCATTATCTTGTTTTTTTTCCCATTTTAGTGAAAAACTTTTTATTGCCATCAGTTCACGTGCCTTTGAGCCAGGTTGTGACAACTGTCATCTGGCATTTGTGACATGTCACATCAGCTGTTTTAGATGTGACTGACCTGACAGATTTGACAGCTCTGCAATGGTCTTTGGAGGGGAGAATCACCTTGGTTGGACAGAGATGATCTCTCGCACACCTAGGATTCATGGATCAGGAGGCTACAGCAGTTTGGCATGACCACACTATGCATAAATTAGAATAAGCTATGCATAAGTTCGACCATGGGTGGGCATAAGCTGTAAACGCTGGCAACACGCTAAGCGTTCGTTAGTTTAAGTTATACAAGTTATCAAAACGTTCAATATAAGTTACTAATACGTTATGTATACATCAAACTCGGTATGGGTACGCGATGCATACCAGCATTTCAGACCAATTTTTATACGTTTGGCAAACACTGCCTAAATCGTCAAGGTGTGACAGGACCTCAAGCAGGGACATCCCTGAAAAAGATGTTGCTTGGATGGCAGCATGTTGCTCCAAAACCTGTATGTACCATTCAGCATTCATGGTGCCTTCACAGACGTGCAAGTTACTCATGCCCATACCATCACAGATGCTGGCTTTTCAACTTTGCGCTGATGACAATCTGGATGGTCCTTTTCCTTTTTAGCCTAAAGTATACAATGTCCATGATTTCCAAAAACAATATGAAATATGGGCTCATCAGACCACAGCACACTTTTCCACTTTGCGTCTGTCCATCTCAGATAAGCTCGTGCCCAGAACAACCAGCAGTGTTTCTGGGTGTTGTTGACATACAGCTTTCACTTTGCATAGTAGAGTTTTAACTGGCACTTGTAGATGTAGCAACGAACTCTGTTAATTGACAATGGTTTTCTGAAGTGTTCCTGAGCCCACATGGCAATATCCTTTACAGAATGATACATCCATCCATCCATCTTCTACCGCTTAATGCTTTTTGGGTTGTGTGTGTGTGGGGGAGGGGGGGGGAGCGGGAACCAATCTCAGCATCTTTGGGCGAGAGGCAGGTTACACCCTGGACAGATCGCCAGTCCATCGCAGGGCCATCACAGAGAGACAGACAGCCATTCACTCTCACATTCATACCTAGGACAATTTAGAATCCCCAGTTGATGCCAAGTAACCTAACCTACATGTCTTTGGCCTGTGGGAGGAAACCGGAGTACCCAGATTAAACCCATGCAGACACGGAGAGAACATGCAAACGCCACACAGAAGGGTCACCGATGGTCTGGGGGTGGGATCGAACCCACGATGGTCAGGGGTGGAATTGATCCTGTGACCTTCTTGCTGTGCTTCCACAGTGCTAACCACTGCGCCACCCTGCTGCCCATACTTTACAGAATGATGTTGGTTTTTAATGCAGTGACACCTGAGGGATCGAAGGTCATGGGCATTCATTGTTGGTTTTCGGCCTTGACACCAACGTGCAGAAATTTCTCCAGATTCTCTGAATCTTTTGACAATATTATGGACAATAGATGATGAAATCCTCAATTTCCTTGCAATTGTATGTTAAGAAACATTGTTCTTAAACTGTTTGAGTATTTCCCCATGCAATTGTTCACAAAGTGGTGAACCTCACCCCATCCCTGCTTGTGAACGACTGAGCCTTTCAGGAATGTTCCTTTTATACCCAGTCATGACACTCATCTGTGTCCAATTAACCTGTTCATCTGTGGAATGTTCCAAAAAGGAGGGGGTTTTTTTAGCATTCCTCCTCCTTCCCAGACTTTTCTTGCCTCTGTCCCAGCTTTTTTGTAACATGTTGCAGGCATCAAATACAAAACAAGTGAATATTTTTTTTTAAAAAAGTTTATCATTTTGAACATTGAATATCTTGTCTTTTTAGTATATACAATTGAATATAGGTTGAAAAGGATTTTCAAATCATTGTATTCTGTTTTTATTTGTGTTTTGTACAATGCCCCAACTTCACTGGAACTGGGATTTATATAAAGTTTTAATTCACTCCGAGTATGTTGGAAAGAAACCAGAGATTTTATAGCATGAGTCAAATATTTTGTGTCATTTGTATTCAGTTCTTGCCTCAAACAGCACCAGATGGTCAGAAGGCAATCATAGCAGAAAGCAAACAGCAGCCTGATGATACCCATTCAGTGATATGCTAATAGGACACCAACGCAGACCCCAGCTGAAATTCACTGGCAGCTTGACAGCAGAGATTAACACACTGACCTGCAAAGACGTATATTACAACTGGCAGAGATACAAGAAGACAACTAAAAACAAACTAGCATATGACTGTCTAAAGGACGAAAGAAAGAGCCCAAGGTTGGACTAAATCAGCTAATTTACTTTAAAGTTTGTGAGTTTGAGTTTAGTAGAGTGTCTAATAAAGAAAGAAAACAGCATTTTAGTGTCTTAGGAAAAGGTTGCAGAGTCCTCTTGACGAAACAGTGTTGCCCATTGAAAGGTAGACAATACTATTATTCACCCAAAGCAGTCCTTCAAAACTTAAGAATTTCAACCCTTTCCAACCGTGCCAAACAGCCTGTTTTGACCATTATCCTTCTCAGGGATGTCTGTATTTTTTGCCAACAAAAATCCATTCAAGTGCACACAGTGCTGACAAGCCACCAACTGTTAGAAACAAAAAACCAAATGGTTAAACACTGGACAGGATTCTACAGTTATAATATGTTAATATGTTTCTTGATAAAAGAAAAAAAAAAAACACTGTTAACATTTCTGACAGCCAGGTCTATCAATGAGGCAAGCAGCTGCATTATTGTTGTGGGATTTTTTTTTTTCTTCAATATAGCCCTCCATTGTCAGTATCACTGAAAGCAGAAAATAAAAGGCAGTGTGCTTGTCCCAGATTGTGTGACTTTCATTTTTTTTTTTGGAATTACAGTTTGCTCTCAAAACCAGACAACTGTGTCTGCGGAGGTATTTTTGTCTTTGTGAAGTGTTTGAATGAAGATAAAAGCTGCATTGAGTTCTCCTCAGACATGCGGGCAGCTTCCAGCAGAGAAAATCGGGTAGCCAGTAGCGAGCGGCTCTGACTGTCTCGCTGCTGTTTCATGTGTGCGCGGCAGAGAACAGCTCGGGATATAATGCCAACATGACACAATGCCAAGGAAAATTATATTGCATTGATACAATGAAAGACAATCTGTAACACGTCACAAAATACTGTACCTCTAAAAGTATTCATACAAGAACTACATTAATACTGCTGAGTGAATTACTGTTATAACTCAGTTTGACTAATTGTCTAATCAATTTGCTCCTCTGAACTGTCTCAGCTTCCAATATTAGTACCTTCTAGTCTCATGTATTAATCAAATGTCACTGACAGTGTCATAAACCAGGGACTCTGCTCTGACAAATGAAAAGTATTTAGAGCACATATATACTTCACTGAAAATATTGAAATGCTGTATCTTATGAGCAAAAGAAGGTAGGCAACCACTGCAATTTTTAGTCTGAAATTGATCACACACATTACACCACAAAAAGACATTCTAGTGCATTGTCAAAAAAATTAGAATATCCTCATTTAGTTATTAAATAGCTAAGTCATAATTATTGAAACCTGGGCTAGGCTCAGGCTTGAAATTGCCAACTTTGATGAGCATAGAAAATATCAAAGTTTAACTTTATTAATTGAATAACTAAAAAAAAATGCACTCGTACAATCTTCACATGCTCACATCCACCTTCTTTGTCGTCATGGCGAATGATGGCGTCTTGTATGACATCAGTGGGACTGAAGCGGACACGGTGCTTCTTGCGGTGGCTGGGCAGGGAGCGAACCTTGATCCCACCTTGCTGGCGCTGAAGGCTCTTTTCTCTCTCGTAGTAGGCCCTTATTTGCTCGCATCGCATCCTCCTGACCAGCCGCTGGCGCTGGCCAATGGGGAGAGACTCCAGCAGACACTGGTCTATCTCCATGTTATGACGAAAAACGTTACATAGCTGGAAACAACCTTGTGGGTAAAAGAAAAAAAGAAAAGATCATGTTAGTGATGTTTGACTTTCGACAGCAATAAAGCTAAATAAAGAATGCAAACTGGTGATTCATTATTTGTTTTTATTCAAGCTCTGGTGTTGTCGATGGTAGGAGAGAGGACAGTCTGTTGAATCAGTGACAACATTCCAGTTTAAGTATTTACATTGCAAATTCTGACACTGAGCTAATAAGATAAGGTTCATTTACCACAGCAGCTCTGTTAAGTTCACACCGAGGCAAAAATGCATGTCATTTCTCTGTGTACTTGCATCATTCACCGTTTCCTTTCCAAATCATTTAACAAACAATTCATGTTTAAATTCATTTTTAAAAGACAGCATCAGAAATATTATGATATTGTGTAAATTTATAATATGCAAATTAAAAATGTTGTACCAGCAACACATTTTCAAACAGTAAAAGCTGTGTTTTATCACCGCCTTCTTTAGGAACTTATTTTAAAAACAGTTCATAGCTAATTACACTGAAACAGAGTGCAGGGTCACAGATGGTAACTGAATATATGTAAACCTGCAATACAAGCGGGATGCAGGTAGCTACAGGTGTTGAGATGCAAATGCAAGTATCTGAAGTGTAGCACACTAAAACCCAAGAGGTATGGACATTTCATGCAGGTGTGGGGAGATGGAACTTTTTTTTCCAACCCTCACTACCCTGCACTTCCCACCTGTTATAAAGGTATGAGGGCTGTTCATTAAAGATTTCCCCCCGACTCACTCCCCATGGACTGAGAGGAACCAAACTTGGCATCGTCTTTCTCTACATACAGTGGACATAAAAAGTCTACACACCCCTGTTCAAATGCCAGGTTTTTGTGATGTAAAAAATGAGAGCAATATAAATCATTTAAAAACTTTTTCCACCATTAATGTGACCTATAACCTGTACAACCCCATTGAGAAACAAACTGAAATATTTTAAGGGGAAAAAAATAAAAAAAACTTACAATAACCTGGTTGCATAAATATGCACACCCTCTTATAACTGGGGATGTGGCCATGTTCAGAATTAATTAATCACATTCAAACTCATGTTAAATGGGAGTCAGCACACACCTGCTACTATTTAAAGTGCCTCTGATTAACCCCAAATAAAGTTCAGCGGTTCTAGTAGGCTTTTCCTGACATTTTTGTCGTCACATCTTACAGCTCAAGCCATGGTCTGCAGAGAGCTTCCAAAGCATTAGAGGGATTTCATTGTTCAAAGGTATCAGTAGGGAGAAGGGTACAAAAGAATTATCAAGGTATTAAATATACCATGAAACACAATGAAGACAGTCATCATCAAGTGAAGAAAATACGGCACAACTGACATTATCAAGAACTGGACATCCCTCCAAAATTGATGAAAAGACGAGAAGAAAAGTGGTCAGGGAGGCTGCCAAGAGGCCAACAGCAACATCGAAGGAGTTGCAGGAATTTCTGGCAAGTACTGGCTGTTTAGTACATGTGACAACAATCTCCCATCTTCTTCATATGTCTTGGCTATGGAGTAGCATGGCAAGACGGAAGCCTTATCTTACAAAGAAAAAAAAAAAAGAATTGCATGTTAGCAATCTTAGCTTAAACTCAATTTTCTTTGGCATAGTTCACCGTCCTCCCTCAGCCTACTCAGAGTTTTTAATCTGAATTTGCCGAATTCTTAGCTAATTTAATACTGAAATCAGATAGAATAATTATAGTAGGGGATTTTAATATACATGTTGATATAGATAGTGACTGTCTTAATAAGGCATTCAATTCAATATTAGACTCGATGGGGTTTTCCCAGAAAGTAGAAAATTCTACCCATTATCTCCACCACACATTGGACCTTGTTCTGACTTATGGCATAGAAACAGAAAATCTGGTAGTGTCTCCTCATAATCCTGTACTGTCAGACCATTGTCTGTTAACATTTGATTTCACTATTACTGACTATTTGATTCCTAAAAAAAAATATTACTACAGCAGATGTATTTCAGATGATGTTACCAAATTTATGCAGATTGTCTCCTCTATGTTATGTGTCAACACAACGGAAATAAGCGATGGAGAACTTGCTCCTTCCGTAATTGATAGTATGGTAGATAGTGCTACAGCTTCTCTGCATCAGACTCTAGACTTGGTGGCCCCTTTAAAAAAGAAAAAGTCGAATCAGAGATTTCTAACCCCTTGGTTTAACACAGAAACTCGTAGCTTATAACAGAAGACTCATCAATTAGAAAGAAAATGGCGTTCCACTAATTTAGATGAAATCTATTTAGCTTGGAGAAATCATCTTTGAATTTATAAAAAATCTCTTAGAAAAGCTAGAACAAGTTATTACTCTGCATTAATAGAAGAGAACAAGAATAATCCCAGATTTCTTTACAGCACTGTAGCCAGGCTGACAAAGAGTCAGGACTCTGTCAGTCCTCACATCCCCCCAAAGCTTACTAGTCAGGACTTTGTGAACTTTGTCAATCATAAAATTTCATCTATTAGAGATAAAATCAGTCAGATTCTTCCCACCGAAAACTTAAGTACAGCAACTACTACAACTCCTTCAATTGATATCTGTTTGGATAAGTTTACTCCAATTGACCTTTTAGAGTTAGATAAAATAATTTCCTCATCCAAGCCTTCAACTTGTCTTTTAGACCCTGTTCCTACCAGGTTATTTAAAAAAGTCTTCCGATTTATTGGTAGCTGTATTCTTCAAATAATCAATTCTTCTTTAGCATTAGGCCATGTACCACAGGCTTTTAAAACTGCTGTAATTAAACCCTTACTCAGAAAGCCAACGCTCAATCCAGGAGTTTTAGCTAGCTATCAACTAATCTCTAATCTGTCTTTCATTTCAAAAATCTTAGAAAGAGTTGTTGCTATGCAATTATATTACCACTTGCAGGGAAATGGTTTATTTGAAGAGTTTCAGTCTGGGTTCAGAATCCATCATAGTACTGAAACAGCCTTAGTAAAGGTCACTAATGACCTCCTTATCACATCTGATAATGGACTTGTTTCTGGACTTGTCCTTTTAGATCTTAGAGCAGCCTTTGACACTATCGATCATGATATTCTACTTGATAGATTAGAACACTATGTTGGACTAAATGGAACTTCACTGCAGTGGTTTAGATCTTATTTGTCTGATAGGCTTCAGTTTGTTCATATCAATAATGAGTTTTCTTCCAACTCTAAGCTCAGTTATGGAGTTCCACAGGGATCTGTGCTAGGCCCTACTCTTTTTAGTTTATATATGCTTCCGTAAGGCAACATCATCAGAAAGCACTGAATACATTTTCATTGTTTTGCAGATGACACACAATTATACCTGTCAGTGAAGCCAGATGATAGTAATCAATTAGCCAAGTTAGATGCCTGTCTTAAGGAAATCAAAGCTTGGATGACTTGAAATTTTCTGCTATTAAACCCAAATAAGACTGAAGTCATTCTTGTTGGTCCAAAAAACATTAGAAATACCTTTCCAAATCATACTCTTAATTTGGATGTGGTTACTCTTTCTCTGAATAGCTCTGTGAGGAACGTTGGAGTTATTTTTGATCAAGATCTGTTTTTTAATTCACATATTAAATTTGTTTCTAAGACTGCCTTCTATCATCTGCATAATATTGCCAAGATTAGGAGCATCTCGTCTCTGAGTGATGTTGAGAAAGTGATCCACGCTTTTGTTAGCTCAAGATTAGATTACTGTAACTCGTTATTATCAGGTTGTCCTAAAATATCTTTAAAAAGTCTTCAGTTGATCCAAAATTCTGGTGCAAGAGTTTTAACAGATACTAGAAAAAGAGATCATATCTCTCCGGTTCTGGCCTCCCTTCATTGGCTTCCCATAGAGTTTAGAATTAAGTTTAAAATCCTTTTTCTCACTTACAAAGCTCTTAATAATCAGGTCCCTTTTTAGCACTACGCTCCCAAAATGTTGGATTACTTATAATACCTAGAATCTCCAAAAGTACAATGGGAGGCAAAGCCTTCAGCTGTCAAGCTCCTTTCCTGTGGAACCAGTTACCAAACTGGGTTCGGGAGTCAGACTCGATCTCTGTTTTTAAGAATAGGCTAAAAACCTTCCTTTTCAATATTGCCTACGATTAGGGAGGGTTCATGTGTCTCTTAACCCTCCCTTTGTTCTGCTGTTAATAGATTTAGACTGACGGGTGACCTCCAATAATGTACTTGGCTTCACTCCTTTAATGTTTTCTTTCTTTATGTCTGTACTTTTCATCTTCTCTATCCCCTCACCCCCCAGCCAGTTGCAGCAGATCATTGCCCCTCCCTGAGCCTGGTTCTGCTAGAGGTCTCTTCCTGTTAAAAGGGAGTTTTTCCTCTCCACCGTTGCCAAGCACTTGCTCACAGGGGATCGCCTGATTGCTGGGGTCTTTCTGCAATTGTGGGGTTACCCCTACATTTGAAAGTGCTATGAGATGACTATTGTTGTGATACGGTGCTATATAAATAAAGTTGAATTGAATTGAATCTGATCGAACATCTGTGGGGTGATCTGAAGAGGGCTCAGCACAGGAGATGCCCTTGCAATCTGACAGATTTGGAGCGTTTTTGCAAAGAAGAGTGGGGAAATATAGAGGGTATGCGAATGATGTCACCGAACGAAACTCATGTCAGTTAAAAAACACTGAGTGGCATAAATGAGTGGCAGCATTAGGGTGTATGCAGTAAAACAAAAAATACACACAATATTCAGTCACAGCAGTACATAGAGTACCTGCTTGTACTGTGGAGAGCTAATCTTATCATTCCATCTTGATTAATTGGGAAAAAATCAGTTCTTCACTTACAATGTGCTCCTTGGTCTTTACCCACACATCACTATAGTCAAGTAAATGGTGTGGTATTAACATCTAAAGTAAAAAAAAAAAAAGTACTCTGTGCACTGCTGTGACTAAATATTTTCTGTGATTTTTTTATGTTTTGCTGCATACAAAATAAAGCAGTCATATGTGATTGCCACTCAGTGCTGTGTTGCTATGGTAACTGTCCTATAACTGCCAAGAATTCTGTTCCAATGCACCCCCTCTATTGCCACACCAAGATGTGCCACACTGATAGACTCCTACCCAAAAAGACTGAGTGCTGTAATAAAAGCCAAAGGCACTGCAACAAAAGTATTAGTTTAAGGGTGTGTACATTTATGCAACCAGATTATTGTAAGTTTTTTATTTTTTTTTTTATTTTTCCCCTTAAAGATTTCAGTTTATTTTTCAATTGGGTTGTACAGGTTATAGGTCACATTAATGGTGGAAAAAGCTTTGAAATGATTTATCTTGGTCTAATTTTTTTACGTTACAAAAACCTGGCATTTGAACAGGGGTGTGTAGACTTTTTATATGCACTGTAGGTACCACCAAGGGTCACACACTTCTTCCATCGCCTTATTCAATTCAGCTTTATTTATATAGTGCCATTGCACAACAACAGTCATCTCATGGCACTGTCACCCACAATCACAGAAAAACCCCAGCAATCGGGCAATCCCCTGTGAGCAAGCACTTGGCGACGGTGGAGAGGAAAAACTCGCTTTTAGCAGGAAGAAACCTCCAGCAGAACCAGGCTCAGGGAGAGGCAGTCATCTGCTGCAACTGGCTGGGGGGTGAGGGGATAAAGAAGAAGAAGAAAAAAACAGACATGTAGCGAGCAAACAGCACGATGGGGACCCAATCTAAGTGAGAGAACAAACAGATGTTAATGATCAGCAAGAGTGAAGAGAGGAGTGAAGCCCAGCGCACTGTTGGAGGTCCCCCAGCTGACTAAACCTATTAGCAGCATAACTAAGAGAGGGTTCAGGGTCACCTGATCCCACCCTTAGGAACCTGACAGTTCAGGAACCTCATAACTGCTCTGCATTCAACTGGCTCCATTATCCCACCTTACTCCACCTCAACACTGGTAAAAGAGAAACTCTTAAGAGCTCAGAGCTGCAAATTACCATGTCACCTATAGAGATAAGTCTTATTATACATGTGCAAATTCAGCCTCCTTCAATAACTGGAAGTGGGTCAGGGAAAATCTTTAATGAGCAGCCCTTGTTTTTCCAAGTATTCATAAGTGCAGTGTGTGTGGCTGAGCCTCCTTTATATACAGTAAGTCCAGAGCTGAATTAGGAGCATCTCTTGTCATATTTTTTTTTTATTTTGTAATATTTCTAATAGTTGACAAGTCAGGACGAGTAAAGAGCCCTGATACCTACTTTGGAGTTCTGCTGTTGTAATAGGAGTGGAATATATTTGTAATTAATTTGGTGAAATAAGGTTTGCCCTTCATGAAAAACATCTTGTTTTGACAGTAGCTTAATGTGGCTCCAAAGCCTGTATTAATAATTTATTAGTATTTCATTTAAGTGCCTAAATTGCCCATAACATGTGCACTTGCATTTGATGATGCAACTATAAATTTTGTTCCCACTGGCATTGATTTTATGAAGTGTTTCCAAGCCCAAACAGAGAATCCGAATGCAGAATCAACTATGCATGTGATGTAGTGCCCCTTCAGATCACTGCCACTTAACACGGAAATTTTGTCTCATCTAATATTTGCATAGAGAGATTTTCTTTGAATCACACCCCATCACACACCACATCAAACCCCCAATTCTTTTGCAACTTTAAGATGAATCATTCTTCCCACGTAAGCACACTGTGTGCAACAACTCTCCATCTTTATTTCTGAAAGCCTCAGCCTTACAGAGATGCTCTTTACAGTCATGATGCACATTATGTTATTACATATCATTACACCTCTTTTACAGTCTTGTGTGGAATGGCTACAATAAATTTAAAACGTGCATATATTAAATACCAGTAATACTTGACTTTTATTTATTCAACTTGCATTTACAACATTTTGAATTAAAATAGAGCTCAAATTACATGCAAAGCATTGTATATATTTTTTTTTAACGTAGTGCAACAGCATTTATAGAAACTATGCCGCATGCTTGCATCACCACGTCAGCAGTTTCCCCTCTTGTGAGCGGGCAGTCATTTAGCGTCTTTACCGTACAGGAGGATATTTGCTTGCCGTTTAGCCCTGGGCTGGGTTGAGTGATGCATCATAGCATTTTATGTGTTGTTTTCCCCTCTCCCAACAGTCTGTCAATTCTCCTGACTGCGCATAATCTTCCCTCCTCTCAGTGGAACACAGCCAAACAGATCTCATCACAAAGCAGCTGCTGAAGCTATTCCACCGTGCTTGGGGTGTAGCGTGATTGTGCAGCAGGTGGGCTAAAGAGGGGATCACAAGAAACACACACACTTTAGGAGAAGATATGGCATAGAGGATATGGGCTTAAGGGAAACCAGCAGAGAAACTATGTGTATGCCGAGTGCTAATGCGTGCATGAGAACTGTGCACTGATAATTTGACAAATTCAGGTCAAAGCCAGCCCAGAGGATGAGCAAAGTATGAAGACAAGAAGGACAAGTTGGCAGAGACAGTGAAGTTTGTGTATTCTTTGTGACTCACCAACTTGTGTCTCTTTGGCCCTCATGTCTCAATATCTCATTGCTTCTTATATCAAGCTCATATTTGCCATTCTTCTTTCCTCGTCACTTCTGTGCCCACCTTTTTTTTTTTTTTAAACCCTCCTTTCCTTAAAATATGTATGTGTATTGATCTGCTTCAAGGTAGCTCTCTATCATCTGTCTACCGATTCTTTGGGGTGACTGAGGACACATCAGTGAAGAGAACTGTGTTGTCAAATCCTCTCCGTCTCTTACTCACCTTGCTTAAAATATCATTATTTGCAAAGCTACAGACTCTCACAGAGTCATACTTTATACTGCAAACCATCTTCATCATTGCCCTGTGCTACTGTAGTTTTCACAATAAACAGAGCAGGATTTTGTCTGATATCATCCACTGATATTTCAATTAATGTCCTACATGACATGCTTTTTTAATGTCTAGCACTTTGTTCGATTTTCCGAGAGAACTGCTACCACCCTTGTAAGTAAATCTTGGGGCTTGAGCTCAGAATTCAGCAGCTCTACTTCTCTGAAAGAAACAGAAGTGTTACCAATCATCGTATTTAAAGCAGTGCACCTACAGTAAACATGACTGCCTTTCCTTTTTCATGTCAAAACGGCTCCCCCTGTGCTTCAGACCCGTTTTGACGTTCAGCACCAACAAGCAACAGTCAAATATGTTCTTCACACTCCTCCAACAGGCATGACTACACTTTATACAGTGCACACCTGGTTGTAATTTGTAGTGGCTGAAGTATGTTTGGCCTAGATCTTTATCAGGGCAGGGACAAAGATGTCCAACCCAACATGCTTTCCTATCCACAGTGTTTTGTTTGTTTTAATGTTGTTTAATGTACAGCAACACATTCATTCAAACACCTGCCCCCTCCATGCACACACAAACTACACACCTCCCGCACAATGCATCAGTGCCATCTGCTCCACTTAGACATGTAAAAGGAGTCCTTTTGTGTTTATGTTTCAGATGTCGCGGTAAGTGTGTGTGTGTGTGTGTGTGTGTGTGTGTGTGTGTGTGTGTGCGTGTGTGGTGGGGGGTCATTATTGTACTGTTCATGCCAGGTGCTTCAACTGTAATTTATTTCAGGAACTTACTGGCACTCCAGCAAATGCACACACACACACTTAAGAAACAAAGGTGCACGCGACCTTCTGCTTTTCGTAATGCTAAAGTATGTGGATACATTTCAGCACAGTGCCCTTATAGTTCCTCTTTTTCTCCTTATCTTCTCACAAATACAGCAAAGCGTCGCATATAGTCTTTGGGATTCTGGATGTGTTCTCCAAGATGATATTCTACCATTTGGTGTTTTGATGACTGGTGTTGAAAGTACTGTTTAAGATGATAGGCAAACATCTTTTTTCAAGCTGGTATTGTGGTTGAGTTCTAGTGATCGCCTTCTTTTTAGTGGCCTCACATACACTCTGGGTCGCTTCACTGTAATCCTGAAAGAGATCGTCACACTCAGCACAGAAATCTTCCTTTCTGTGGAGACAAGGGAACCTCTCCAGATGCCTGCAAAATGCCAGCTACACATTATGAATTACGCAACCGACAGTGGATGTCTTCATCTCACTTAACTTGCTTACTTAAAAAAAAAAAAAAACTGTAGTGAACATACTTGCATGTGCATACACCTCAAATGACGTAGGAGTGGAACAAGTGCAATCACAGATGTGTGGAAGTGATTAATCCAGGCCTGCAGCTAATGATATTTTCTCAGTGCCAATGCATCCGGCACATGAGTTGCCTGATTACAACCATTAATCATTCAGTTTCATATAAGGTAAAACAAAAAGGCTACAACTGGTCCCAAACAAACAGAAATACATATACGACACCTGGCTACACACTTCTAGTTTCTGATTAAAAAAGGAGGGGAAAAAAAAAAACAGAACTTTGAAATGCGATTATTGACTGACAATGACATCATCTCCATCCCTTTTCTTAGTCCAACTTATGTTGATTTTAGATCTGGCTGCATATATCGTTCACAGTCTTCGTCACCCTCATACATCATCTATTAAACATGCACTGAAGCCCACAGCCGCAATATCTATAGACTCCGCATTCATGACAGTTCTCAGATAGGATGACAGATGGGTGTGGACACGAGTCACATATACACTCTGTGGGTTATCACATGCAACGTAAATGTGGATACACAGCATCGCTATCTGTCATATATTTAAACAAATCAACAGAAGCTAAACACCAAAGGATAAAATTTCACCTTTGGTAGAGATAATTTGATTTTTAAAAAAATGAATAATTGATGAATATGAAAATTAAAATTAAAAATTAAATTAAAAAAGTAACCTAAACTGCCTAGCAATTCACACATGGGTTTAGTTTAGTCATACTACAAGAATTGTGGTGGCCCAGTTAACACGTTATGACACGATAACACAACGCCCCCAGTGATCAAACAATTGTTGACTTGACTGATAATTGCCATTAATCACAGTGGCACAAAGAAGCTGAATTTGTGAAAGGCGGGTACTGTTTCCGTCAGACAGCCTATGGCACAACACAAAGCCCAATTCATGACACAACCTCTTCATTTTTTAAAAAAAATTCTGAGTGTTCAAATAAGTTTGCTGGAGTATCACTGTCATGTCAACATATGGTAGGGGTGGGAAAAAAGATTGATTCAGTGATGGATCATGATACTTGGCACTGGCGACAATGCACCGATCCATAAACGCACGGATCGATCTAATATATTTTTTAAAAATGCGCACACACATACTTTTGGGTTTTAAGTCAATCAATGGCGTTTTCAGTCCACTAGATGGCACAAAGCAAACACCCAGTCAAGTGAAGTCATAACTTGTCTCTGGGATATGCAGCCAGCTTTGAAAGTTAGGAAGCAGTTAGCTCAAATGTCGGGCCTTTTTTGGATTTTATAACAAAGATGGAAGGAAAGAGCTTGACATGACACACAACCCGCAAGATGCGCTGCACAAAAAAAGAAAAAAACACTCAGAATATGGCAGGCCACACATGTATCGGAGCGGCATTAGCAACGGCTAAGCTAACGAAACATCGGCAGCTTTTTCTCCGATCACCAAGTAAAGTTTATTTATGAAGCGCTTTTCAGAGATATATAGTCACAAAGCATTGTACAATAAAATGGAATAAAAGGAAGCTACTAAGTAAAAATAATTTTAAAAATATAAAAACAAGTTAAAACACAAGATTAAAATAACTTAAAAACATCAGACTTAGCATTAAAAAGCAGTTGAAACTCAATGGAAATCCTCCTTAAATAAAAAAGTTTTCAGCTGCTTTTTAAAAGAGTCCACAGAGTCAACTAAACCATCAAACAGCACCATCCACATCCCCACCCCCATGTGCAGAGATGCATCTCAGTGGAAAATGAAGCCCTGAGAATACTTTTTTATATGGTAAATGGCGTTCACTTATATAGCGCTTTTTCTCATCTCTGGATGACCAAAGCGCTTTACAGATCCTGCTATCCACCCATTCACGCACACATTCACACACTGATGGCAGCAGAGCTGCCATACACACACACAGGCGCTAGCCTGGCCACCAGGAGCAACGAAATATATATATGAAAGAGATGTCAAAACTTTTACTGTGGAACATGATTTGAGGTTGAATAAGGTGAAAAAAATTGAAATATATGGGTTTGTGATACTCGATTATCACGATATCTTGACTATCACTGAATCGTAATGGGATCAAATCGTGACCCAAGTATCGCGATCTGAATCGAATCGCAAGGTCCCTCATGATTCCCACCCCGAACATATGGACCACATCAATGCACAATCCCAACATGAACACTGGAATGAAGAGAAGCAGCCACTGCTGGAGGAAGAGAGGCATTAATCTCCCAGTATTTCAAACACTGATATTAAATATCCATATGTCCAAATATGTTAAAAACACACACACAGGCTTATATAGGGTATCCTAATTTTTTCACATGACTGTATATATGGTATCGCAATGCTTAAGGAATCGTAGTATCCTGATTGTATTGCATCATGACCCAAGTATTGCAATGTGTATCATATCGTGAGGTCCCCCATAATTCCCACACCTATTAATAAGAGTATGGAAAAACTTAAAAAATGACTGATTTAAGGTACATGATATAGGGGGAAAACATGTTTCCTTCAGTTGCAAATAATGAGAAATTTCAAAAGATTCGCTTAAAATGTTTAACCATTGCCCTCCACTATACCGGATATAAGGACAATCTGAAATACTATGCAATATATAGAGCGGTGTAATATTTTGCAATTAAAACATTTCTCTATGCTTGAATAGGTGCACTCTACAACCACAAGTTAAAAAAAAATGTATAATCACACGACAGATAAATAAAGTAAATATTTCAAGCAGGCTTTCATTGAATGAGGTCAGCTTAAGTGAAGTGAGTCCAGACCTTCAGTGATGGAGTAGCTCTGTCGTGATAAACACACTGCGAGCTCACCAAGAGTCTTTGATTCTCTCTGTATATGCACTCTTAACCAAGCAATGCTGAAAGCTGAAATGACACTTATGCATAGCTTGTGAACTTTGACCTTGAGCAGAACTTGGATGCAGACCCTCTTGAGAATCACTGCATATGAGTTTGGTGAGCATCCAGGCAAGTGCAGAGGAGTAGCTGCAATTCCCACAAACAGTGAATGGACAGACTGATATTGGATGACATTAGCTCATTTTGCTTTTGCCAGATTGCATTTAAAAAAAAAAAAAACACCTTTTCTCATTTGGTCTTTTACAGTGTAATTTTGAAGCAGTTTTGATAAGTTTTGCATATGAGCACTAAATGGACACTGGCAATAACGACTGTGTGATGAATGGCTGTGAACAAGCAGGATGTGAATGAGGGTAGGATAAAGACAACAGCTCTGATGGGAAACTGGGAGTAAATTAATCTGAGAGGAATGGGATGAGTGAGGAGACAGAGAGAGAGAGCCAGGGATAAGACAGCATCTCCAGACTATCAGTTATTGATTGAACGCTGAACATCCCATACAGGCTGGAGCTAATAACACCCACAGAGCTGCAGGAGTTTGTAAATTAGGAAACAGCACACACACACACACACACACACACACACACACACATGCTACACAGACTGGATGCAAACTTCAGACACCATAAATATGCAGGATGTGTAGAGGAAGTGATACAGATGGATTAAGGGGTGAGATAGGTGGGATTCTCAGAGTAAAGGAGAGACTTTGACAGTGTGCATCACCTCTACCACAGAACTCAATTCTCTGCCCTCTTTTACTCCTCATTCTTCCCCGCCATTACCTCTGAAATACCTGTTATGTCAGTAATAGGAGCCAAGGACGAGGCCAGGTGTTGGACTGAACACACGTTTATTATTAGGCACTCCACAGTACACAAGCGTACCCGTCAGGCAGAGAAGTGGCCAAGAGACCGCCCCTCCCGCTCACTGCTCTCTTATAGCCTGGGTGGTGGCGGAACCGGAAAGGTGGAGCCACCACCCGTGTCACATAAATAAGAGTCCAAACTCCAACACAACATTCTTCCCCCCCTTCACAAAAGCCATAAGGCCACACACACACAATTCGAACCCACCCCAATTTGGAACCCAAAACACGCCCTAAGAGTAATAACACAATATAAATGGCCTAACATAGTCACTCCAAATGAACTAAACTAGGGGGAGGTGGGTAGACTGCCATCTCACCCCACACAGCAAAGCGGATTATTCTGCCACTTATATTCCACAACAATCAATTCAACACAAAATACCGCTGTGTGTTAGCCTAAACATAACATTAAATTAATCTCCATAAACATAGACAAGTAGTAGATGTAAGAGTTATAACAGGTTAGAACATCACAAATAAATCAAACCAACCATAAGAACATACCCCCCCCCCCCAACGAACTGTCCCCCCATCAAGTCCACCCCAGGGGGAAAATCGCCTCCCGACTCCGGTGCACCTCCTCTTCGCCACCACTGGGGACGTCAGTCATTCAAGTCCAAGCCCACCAATCTTCTCCCAGGCGTGCCGCAGCTCATTTGGACGCCTCCATGAGCCATCTGACAGCTGGAGATAGGCATCCTCCCGTATGGCCACCACCTGCAGCCGCCCCTGGTGCTATTCCATCCGACACTTGGTCTGAATCCTCCACAACCGTGCGTCCTCCTGGGCCCGGACCACATCGGCGACCCCCAGAGGGGCCCTACTCGGCAACCAGTGTTTCTGTTTGGCACGTCGTTTTACCATGCCAGCCGGTCCTGCCCTGACCGCTTTTGTCTCCACTGCCGCCCTCGTCATTGTGGCCCTCTGTTCACCGGCCCCTTCCAGCCGAAATCTGGGAACAGATGGAGCCAGCCACTCGGCGCCACCCACCGTCACAGGCGTCCCGCCGTGCACCCAATTCCCTCATCCAGGGCTACTTGGGCTCTGGCACAGGAACCCTCCTGTGATGGCCCTGGGTGGGGTTGGTTCCGTTCACTCTCCAGGGTGCAGGCAAGTTCTCATCCCACACAGCTCCGTCTACTGTTCTTGGGATGGGCCGGTCCCACAAACCGTAGCCCGACCACTCTTCTCCAGTACCGGTTTTGATGATGAAGCCCAGGCCATAAGACAGATCACATCAAATCTATTATATTCTCACCAAGAGCAGTCACGATGAACTTCAGGTTACACACCTCTGCCGACTTGTACCAAGCCATTAGTCTCACCACTCCCACCGTGGCCAGTCTCCCTCCACTATAACTACAAAGCAGCGCAAAGCAAAGCTTTTTTTTTTTTTTTCTTCCGGCGCCACACGAGTCAGCTGCCTTTTGCAACAGCGGCTCAATTCTGAGTCTTTTTATCTTCCTTCTTCTTTCTGATCCGGTACACCTTTCACTCTATATATATCACGGACACACAGATCGCCCCAAAGGTCTCCCGAGTCGGCGGACGGAGCCTCTGTTTACAGCAGGAGACAATACAGCAGGGAAGAGCTAGCTAGCACTCAACCACCACCCGGTGCTAACGGAGAAACTCGACATACCGGGGAACTGAAGCGAAAACGACGCGGGTGCCGGGCTGGAGTTTAGGCGGCGTGCAAGAAATATAAGACAGAATAATAAAGAGCGATGGCAAGAACCAAGCAGACCGCCCGTAAATCTACTGGAGGAAAAAGCCCCCAGGAAGCAGCTGGCCACCAAGGCTGCTCGGAAAAGCGCTCCGGCCACCGGCAGAGTGAAGAAGCCTCACCGTTACAGGCCCGGTACCGTGGCTCTGAGAGAGATCCGTCACTACCAGAAATCCACGGAGCTCCTCATCCATAAGCTGCCCTTCCAGCGCCTGGTGAGGGAGATCGCTCAGCACTTCAAGACCGACCTGCGCTTCCAGAGCTCCGCCGTCATGGCTCTGCAGGAGGCCAGCGAGGCCTACCTGGCGGGTCTCCTTGAGAACACCAATCTGTGCGCCATCCACGCCAAGAGGGTCACCATCATGCCCAAAGACATCCAGCTGGCCCGCCCCATCCGCGGAGAGAGAGCTTAGACTTTCTGCTGCACATCCACCAACCACAATGCTCCGCACTGTGTCATATATATATATATATATATATATATATTAATATGTACATATGCTCTTGTTTTTTCTTGCCTTCTGATTGTTGCTCTGAGTGTTGCTATCCCTGTGCTGTTGCAATCCTGGAATTTCCCCATTGTGGGACTAATAAAGGCTTATCTTATCTTAAATGATGCAAGAGTCCACACTTGCTGCAGCCCTTCCCTCTTGCCGGACACTCCCTGGCCTTATAGCAGTGCTTCATGGACCCACAACCCATACACATGGGCGTTTACGGGGCGGACCCAACTTTTACAGCATTGGCGTAGTCTCCATCACCCTCCATGCTAGCGTTGCTGTCCGGGTCCACTGTTTACACCGTCGACTGTGATTCAGGTTGTCAATGTAGTACACTCCTACTGAGCTCCTGTGATAACTTATCAGCCGCCTCCAACTGCTGGGCTAAATCGATGGCTGTGGACAGCGTCAGTTCGCCCGAGAACATAAACGGTTTCAACCTTATAGTAGTGCAGACAGTATGTTCCACCAACTGGTCGCAAGCCATCCCCTCCTCCAATGGTACAAACTGACAGTCGCTGACCAGTTGTCTCAGGTCTGCCACAAACCGCTGTACCGATTCGCCAACCTGCTGGCGGCGCTGTCAAAACTGAATCTTGCGGACGATGACATTTTCCGGGGTACAAAAATGTCGTGCCATTAGCTCCACCACTTCTTCAAAGCTATCACAGTCGGCCAAAGTACTCAAAATTTGCTGTCCATCCATTCCCAGATTATGGACCAACAACGCACGTGCCCTTAACTTTTCCAGCCTCCCAAGGTCCAGCGCCACCAAGTACGTCTGGAACATGGTGAACCATCTCGCCCAAGGGACGGGCGGCTCACCGGAAAGCTCAAAAATGGCCGAATAGATGTCACACACGTGTCCATATGTTTTATTGCCGTTGCCAATTGTTATGTCGGTAATAGGAGCCAAAGACGAGGCCAGGTGTTGGACTGAACACACGTTTATTATTAGGCACTCCACAGTAGACAAGCGTACCTGCCAGGCAGAGAGGTGGCCAAGAGACGACCCCTGCCGCTCATGCCCTCTTAGACCCTGGGTGGTGGCGGAACCGGAAAGGTGGAGCCACCAACTGTGTCACACAAATAAGAGTCCAAACTCCAGCACAATACCAGCATCCCTCTGCTGGACTGCTCATCACTTGGCAACATTTGGCCACATTCTGAATGTCACTCATTCCTTCCCATTTTCCAATCTTGCCATTGCCTGCCTCTCTATCACCACCAGTCTCTCCCCATCTGCCCTTCTCTCTCTCTCTTGGAAACGACTTTCCCTCCCTGTCAGCCTGCTAAGCGTGATACGAATGTGCTAGACGCTCATGGGATCTGCGTCTTTGTGGCTCTTTCTCATCTTTCCTTCATTTTCCCCCCCCTCCCTCTCGCTACCTGCCGCATTCACCGGTCAACTTCACACATCTGCAGCAGCAGCAGCACTCTGCAGCAATCTCACACACCCACACACATGGGGGGGGGGGGGGGGGACACAAATATCCATTTCAAGTTTGGACCACACTGTTTCTGTGTGTGCAGCCAGAGTGACAACCTGCATTCACATACACTGTCCCTGTCAAATAAACTAATCTACTACTACTACTACATCATGGCATACAGTACATGTTATACATGGTGAGTGCTAATGCAGACACACACCCATGGCAGAGGAACATACAAGTACACTTGCATGCACAGATATAGTACTGCTGATTGGCTACTTACAACATTTGATGAAATGGTAGTGAGACATTTCTGGGGATGTCAAACAGCCCACCAGACAGGTAGAATGGATGACAGGCAGGAGGAAAGGTAGACAGGGGGGGGAGTCAGAGTCAGGCAGGCAGCTACAGGTTCCAGAAAAAAAAAAAAAAAAAAAACCCTAACTAAACCAGAGCTTGTAACCGGCACGGTGCATTATTAATTTGGCTCCCTTCTTGCAATAAAAAAAAAAAAAACTCCTCCGTCCCCCTGTTTGCATTATTCACCAGCAGCTCCGGTTGCAGCCCACGCAGCATCTACATGCATGCGGTCCAAGACTCTCGCACACCCTCACGCATGCACGCACACTGCCCCGGTCAGCCGCTTCGGCACCGCGGAGCTGCGGCTGTTTCTAAGCTCCCTCCGCCTGCAGCCAGACGACTGCTGCACAGCGTCTTCACAGCCATAGCCGACACACGTGCTGCACTGGCGTCACTGACTGACAGCCGGCTCAGCCCTCCTCCTCCTCAACACACCCCCGATGACGCAATGCTCTTCACCTCCATACACACCCCCTCCCGGTCTCCTTTACACACACACACACACACACACACACATATGCAGTGACTCATACAGATGCACTCTTCTTAGGACAAGCCTCTACCTCCTCAGCTCCCCCCCCCCCCCCCAAAAAAAAAACCAAGAGGTTGAGTGGGAAATTCAGCATCCCTACACTGTAAGTCTAACAAAGAAATAGAAAGATTGGAGGTTACTTGATTGCACAGAAGAAATGCAGACACAGCAGGGGGAGCAAGAGGAAGAGAAATAAGATGGAGAAAGAATGGGGGAGCATTAAATTTGATAGGACAGCTGGAGAGAGAGAGAGAGAGAGAGAGAGAGAGAGAGAGAGAGAGAGAGAGGCGAAGCTGCTGCAGTGCGGCTGTTGGTGTGGCGACAGGTTAAGGTGTTCATCAACGCTTTTATAGCGGCCTCCAAATTGACTAGAGATTAGCATAGTCTACTACCACAGAAGGACACCAGATCAGCAGATTTAGACACACTATCATTTAGCACCTAACACACATGACATAATACATGATGCCATATGAGCTACAGTATGAAGATGCCATCCTAGTGTGTCTACAGGGAAATGATTTTGTCCATGAAAGCTGCATTGCATATATAGTGCTGAGCCCTGCATTCAATAACAATTGGCACATAATGGCCGACTCTGAAAGATGGAAGATGCAAGAAAAATAAAAGAGTTGCGGTGTGCAGCGTGACTCCTGACACATGTTTTGAACATATGCTGCACTACGCAAGACCATCTACAGCAGAGGCGTCAAACTCATTGCATGGAGGGCCAAGACCCTGCATGTTTTACTTCCACCCAGTATCTTCAGCAGGTGTTTTTCACTGATCAGCAATCAGTGGGAAGACATTCAGTGAAATCACCTGTTGAAGGCACTGGGTGGAGGTAAAACCTGCAGGGTCTTGGCCCTCCATGGAATGAGTTTGACACCCCCGATCTACAGGCTACGGGAGAAGCACAGTTAATTTTCTGTCTGGGATTTTGAGCCGTCATCTCCATGTTGCTGTCTGCCAAGCAGAGATGGGATTCAAGAACCCGAACAGCAGGTGAGGTTCACTGGGTGAACTGTGGGGAGCAACAGGACAAGCGTAAAAGAGAATGAGAGCAGGAGAGGCTGAGAGTTAGGCTAGTGTGTATGTGTGTCAGCATGGATGCTCGAGTAATTCCTGTCAAAGGAAATCAGGTCAAAGAAACTGCTCGCCACATCTTCTGCAAAGCACTGCAAGAAGAACTACACCAACATCTACCTGAGTGAAAACAGATGCCAGATATGTGCATGGCTCTGTTCGTACAGTATTTGCATTCAGTAAGACTTCTTAGGTAAGTCACACTGCGAAACACATTTCATACGTGTCCTAAAACAACACAAATTCACACCCTTCGTATAATATTTTTGGTCAAGGTTAACACAAAAGCTACTCAATTAGCACTTTAGTCATGACATCAAAACCAGAAAATCTGATAGAATACTGATGTCACACTCTTCCATCTAAAGGTCATTAAGCATTATTGGCTGAGGAAAAATCATTTTATATCTTTCTTTTGGATTCATGATGGTGTATTAGGAAGTACTGATAAGATGAAACACTGAGATGTGATGCAAAATATAGGCT
Source organism: Pholidichthys leucotaenia (assembly GCA_020510985.1). Lineage (NCBI taxonomy): Eukaryota > Metazoa > Chordata > Actinopteri > Cichliformes > Pholidichthyidae > Pholidichthys > Pholidichthys leucotaenia. The sequence continues at coordinate 74,728,226 of CM035843.1, read as the reverse complement.
GAACGCAAGATATCAGATATTGTAGATGTCAAACTGACTCCTCTCTGGTGGAATAGCAAGGATGATTCTGGGTTAGATTTTCACTACACTGACCTAACTTACATAAGAGTTCACAGACTAATCAATCTTTAAATCAAGAGTCTAGTCTTCCAAATTTCATCTAGTTCTGGTGTTTCACAATGAGGTAGCAAAGCACCTAAGTGTGTGACTCACTCTGACAGATGGGCTTGTTCAGGGAAACTGACTTTTCTAAGGTATGTGACAGAAGTACATGATGCAGTGTTTTGTAAATGCCCATATCTCGTGACCTTTGGCAATGACCTTGACCTTGAGCTCAACCTGGGTGAAGATGAACCTGAGAATCAATGTGTGCAAGTTTGCTGAGAATTAAGGAAACTGTCTAGGAAAAGTATTTGTTTTTCATAAATCACTTAAGTGCCCAGATCTGCTGCCCTGTGACACTGACCTTGAGCACATCTTGGATGCAAACCGTCTGAGGATCATTGTGAGTGAGTTTGCCAACCATTGGGGCAATTGCCTAGTAGCAATGAATTCGTAAATACCCACCCTTTTTCCGATGCATCTTGATGCAGATGTGAATGATTCTGAATCGATGCACAAATGGCAAAATTCTGATTCTTAAATATGTATGTATTTATAATGTAATTTTATGTTGACGGAACAAAAAAAGTGGAACCTTAAATGCGGAAGTTGGCACCCGCCCAGACACTCTTTGGTGTTGCGCACAACACTGTAGAGAGACTCCTGGTGTGTTCCAGTAAGGCTGCTTGGGCATCACTGTCATGCTGTCTGGATATATGGACCATGGGGGCAGCTGTGGCGTAGGTGTAGTGTGACCAACTACTGATCGAAGGGTCATGGGTTTGATTCCCGCTCTGTCTGCAGCTTTCATGTCGAAGTGTCCTTGAGCAAGACACTGAACCCCCAGTTGCTCCTGGTGGCCAGGCTAGCGCCTGTGTGTGTGGCAGCTCTGCCGCTATCAGTGTGTGAATGTGTGCGTGAATGGGTGGATAGCAGGATCTGTAAAGCGCTCTGGTCATCCAGAGATGAGAAAAAGTGTTATATAAGTGAACATCATTTACCATAGATTAATAACGTAATTAATTTTGATGGAACAAAAAAAGCAGACTCTTAAACGTGGAAGTTAGCGCCCACCCAGACAGTATTTGTTGTGGCATATAAATATCTTCATATCTATGGTCATGGGACTCAATACCGGCAAAAAACTCCTCATTTTACTTCATTATGGGTGTTCAAATCAGTTTGCTGGAGCGTCTCAGTCATCCTACATGTACATATAGACCGTAGATTATATTCAATGCACATGTGTGAAACGCGGCTGTGGCAAGCAGGTCACCCAACCTGCACAGCCACGGCTAGACCATAACATGGAAAGACTGAAACCAGCAGGTAGGAATGCTTCCATTTTTCATTAGAAGTCTAAAATTTCTTTCACAGAGGAAAAGAGGCAGCACACACTGTTAAATTCACAGCCTTTACTGGTGTTAAGATTAACATAACACTTCTGTATCTGATTCTGAAGACGACACAAAAGTGTTTGAAACGTTTTTATTATACATTATACACTTGATAAATGTTACTGACATCTTCCACTCAGTGCCATGTGTGAATTAGAACAGTTAGGAAGCATACAGCGGGGAAAATAAGTATTGAACATGTCAACATTTTTCTCATTAAACATATTTCTGATGGAATCAGAATCAGAATCACAATCAGGTTTATTGCCATTGTTCATGTAGTACACAAACTAGGAATTTGTCTCGGTACAATGCTGCAACATTAAACATGATAAGATAAGAGAAATAAACTATACATGTAATAAAGTGTAGGATAAACCATTGACCTGATGGAACCATTGACCTGAGATTTTCACCAAGTATCTGTAACAACCTAAGCAATCCATACATACAAAGGAATCAAGGCAACTGTGTTCACAAAGCAAGTTATATTTGATAAAGGACAATGACACAGAAAATTGAGTATTGAGTGCATGAAGAAAAAGCGGTGCAAAAAGGCATAGAAAGCCAAGAAACCAGCTGAAATCCATCAGAATTTAGGAGGCCACCCCATCCCCATCAGTGCAAATTAATTTCAGTTAGTTAAGTCCTGACTGATAGACTCTAAAAAGGTCTGTGAATATCAGATTGTCACACCACAAAGAACTCATGATGGGTAGAAGCAAAGAACTCTTGCTAGACCTTCGCAACCTTATTGTTTCAAAACATAATGATGGCGTTGGTTATAGGCGCTTTTGTAAACTGCTGAATCTTCCAGTGAGCACTGCTGGAGCCATCATTGGGAAGTGGAAAGAACATCATTTTTACCATAAACCGGCCAGGACCAGGAGCTCCTCGCAAGATTTCTGACAGAGGAGTCAAAAGAATTACCAGAAGAGTTATACAAGAGCCAAAGACCACTTGTGGAGAGCTCCAGAAAGACCTGGAATTAGCAAGTACTGCTGTTTCAAAGAAAACAATAAATAATGCATTCAACCGACATGGGCTCTATGCCCGTTCACCTTGCAAGACTCCATCGCTGAAGAAAAAGCATGTTGAAGCTCATTTAAAGTTTGCTGCACAACATTTGGGAAAGCCAGTAAAATACTGGGAGTATATAGTCTGGTCAGATGAGACCAAAATTGAACTTTTTGGATGCCACAACACACAGTATGTTTGGAGGAGAAATGGCATTGCACATCAGCACAAAAACACCATACCAACAGTGAAGTTTGGAGGTGGGAGCATCATGGTGTGGGGGTGTTTTTCAGCACATGGTACAGGCAGACTTCATATAATTGAAGGAAAGATGAATAGACAAATGTACAGAGACATCCTTGATAAGAATCTGTTGCCATCTGCCAAGAAGCTAAAGATGAAACGAGGGTGGACATTTCAGCAAGACAACGATCCCAAAGACACAGCCAAGGAAATTCTTAACTGGCTCCAAAGAAGGAAAATATAGCTGCTAGAATGGCCCAGTCAGTCACCTGACCTCAATCCAAAAATTTATGGAACAAACTGAAGATCAGCATTCTTAGAAGACACCCACAGAACCTTCAAGATTTGAAGACAGTTTGTGTGGAAGAATGGGCTAAAATCACTCCTGAGCAATGTTTGCACCTAGTTTCTCCATACATGAGGCATCTGGAAGCTGTTATTACCAACAAAGGCTCTTTCTACTAAATATTAAATGTATTTCACCAATGTATTAAATGTATTTCCCTGTGTCATTCCACTTCATTACATATAACTTGTTTTGTGAGCACAGTTGCCTTGATTTCTTTGTATGTATGGATTACTTGGGTTGTTACTGATATCTGTTGAAAATCTCAGGTCAATGGCTCCATCAGAAATATGTTTACTGAGGAAAATTGTCAGGAGCCGAGCCGGCTTGGTTTCATCCGGCTCGGTCCTGATCTCTCTGTGGGTCTTGGTGCCGTTGTGTATGCTTGTGTTGTGTATGCATGTTCCCAGCCCCTTTGATCAGCTTTCCCGGTCCTTGCCCAGGTGCTCCTAATTACTTCATCACCAGCAGTGCGTGTACTTTAGTGCCTGTTGCCAGTCATGCACTGCTGGGTCATTGTATGAACTGTCAACTGAAGCACATAGTCGAGGGGAAACTGTGTGCCATGAAGGATTAGCCACCTCCACTGCAGCCGTGGTTCTCTGCGCTCTTCAAGTGATGTTGGCTCTGGGACGCTTCGGTGGTTAGTCACTTCCCCTCATGCATTTGCTGGGCGATGCTGGCCCAGGAACGCCCAATGTAAGTGTTTTTGTCTCTTGTATGTTTTCACCTTTTGGGACTGTTTGTCTTAGTGTTTTTTTTTCCACAATATCTTTATTGAACCTTTTTTTTTTTTTTAAACAAACATGATACAAACAATCAAACACTAACACTAAAGTACTACAAAAAAAAAAAATGCACTAAAAACACCAACAACCACCAACAAAATCAAGTCTTCAACAATGCTCCTCTGTTTAGTCTAGACAATCCAATACATAAGTATACATATTATGTTCACCAGTTTGGAATTTACAAGGTCCACACACATCATTCACCTTCTTCTTCAAGAGTTATGTTTAATTTTTTACATAATCAATAAAAGGTCTCCATATATTCTCAAACACAATTTCCTTTGATTTCAGTATATATGTTATTCTTTCTAATGGAAGGTTTGTTAACATCTGTCTTAACCACTGAGTCACATCTGGTCTATGAGTCTTTTTCCATAATAGTGCAATACATTTTTTGGCATTAAGCAAACTGAGGTCTATGAATGTTCTTTCACTTTTATTAAAATTATGCTTTTCTGGGTACAGACCCAACAAAAACAGTTTAGGATTCAATATGATTTGTTTTGAGATTATTTTTTCAATTGTTACCCTCACCTCTTCCCAAAACATTCTTATTAATCTACATTCCCATAAACAATGAAATAGGGTTCCTTTACTTTCCATGCATTTTGTGCATGTATCTGGTATATTTTTGTTATATCTATTTAACTCCTCCGGTGTAACATACATCCGCATTAACCATTTGAAATGTATCAATTTAAGGCGTGCATTTATTGATTTGGTTTGAGCTTCTGTACAAGCCAATTCCCATTGTTCCTCTGAAATTTCAATTTGCAGATCTTCTTTCCAGTAGTTTAATCTTTTCAGTGAATTTTCACTTGAAGATAGTGTCAATGAGTTATAAAACTCTGAAATAATACCCTTTCTTTTACTATCTTTCATCATCATTTTTTCCAAGGATGAATAAATAGGTCGAGTGAGAGCTTTATTTTGATTTGATCGAATAAAGTTTCTAAGTTGAAGATATTTAAAAAAAATGTGTTCTATTGAGATTAAATTTGATCCTCAGCTCTTCAAAAGACATTATGTTGTCTGCACATGGCAAATATAAATCCTGAATCTTTTGTATCCCTTTTAAATTCCATACTTTAAATACAGCGTCCGCTCTCCCTGGTTTAAAATATTGATTACCCCATATTGGACTAAATTGTGACAATAACTGTGGTTCTTTTAAATAGTTTTTAGCTTCACACCATATTTTGATCATATGCTTTACAAATGGATTTTTAACTTGTTTTTGTAATTTTTTTGCCGAATCTGAGTATATGAATATGGGAAGAGGTAAAGGTAAATTGTATGATTCCATTTCAGTCCAGTGAGGGAGATCATTTGATGAAAAATAATATGTCATAGACCTCAGTTGTGCCGACCAATAATACAACATAAAATTTGGACATTTCAGACCTCCACGATCAAATGGTAAATATAATAAAGACAAACGTAATCTAGCCCTCCTGTTGTTCCATATAAATTCCACTAACTTTTTTTTTATTCTTGAGAATAGATCTAAAGGTGGTGATAAGGGAATGTATTGAAATAAATAAAGTATTTTAGGTAAAATATTACTTTTAAGTATATTGATTCTCCCGATCATCGACATTGGTAGTGACATCCATCTCTGAGTTAACTCACTGATATCTGACATTAAGGCTTCATAGTTGACACTGGCGACTGATTCTAGCTTAGGCATAATTTGGATTCCTAAGTTTGTCTTAGTGTTTAATAAATGTGTGTGGTGTAACTCCAGCACGTAAATCCTCATTATTTCACCCCTCGCTGTGCGCATTGGAGAAGCGCGTGGGAGGGTTTATGACAGAATGACCCAGCCCACTAAGAGGATTTAGCGGGTTCACCCACACATCCCTTTTCCTTTGTTTGTGGATTGCTTGTTGGAACTAACCTGGTTTAAGATGTCTATGGGCCGGAGCTATCCGATGAGCCTCGGCTGGGAATGCTGCTGAGCTCTCATGAACATTGACGGCCTGATATTTTCAGTGAGCGGTTATTCCACCCCGGAGGACATCATGTGCTACGTCAAGCTGGCAGAGGCAGAGGTTCGGCAGTGCCATCAGCTCTCCGAGCATCCCGAGGGAGCTGAGAGGATATCCCAGCTGGCAGCGCTACGATGCAAGTACAGCGAGAGGGGGAGGAGGTCCCCAAAGAAGACCGGGCTCGCGCCGAGGGGAGGGCGCTCCCGGGACGCCACTGAGACTGCCATCTGCCAGAACTCCGCTCCTGCTCTCACCAAGCCGGTTCCAGCAGGTAGGGGACAGCCTCACCCTGCGTGGAAGCGCCAGAAAGCCCTCTCCTCTGTCAGCAGCCATCGTCTCTCCAGCTGCTGTGAGGTCCGCTGAGGTCACCCCGGGAATGCCCACCTCCGTCGTCGTGGAGACGGCTCCTCCGCAAGCCCTCGGGAGGACCCACATCACCGCTGACACGGAGAGGGATGATTTTCTGCCACCTGCAGCTGTGAGCATCAATTACTGGGAGGACAGGCAAGTATTTTTTTCATTCAAAACCATTCATTACCACTGAATCTTGCCTATCTCCTGAGGGAGTCACATGGTCTGTGCGCCGATGCCATCCACGCTCAGACCATATTCCTCCTCAGCCCAGCTCTTACTTTGACAGCGTCTCAGCGGGCCTCCAGCTGTCAAGCTCTATGGGACGGCTGGAGGTCAATTACCTCTCATCAGCTGAGGCGCTGTCAACCGCTATAAAAGGGAGCAGTCCCGATTATTCAGGGCTGTGACCTCGCGCATATTAGCCACGCTCTTCTCCGGTGTGGGTAAGGCTGGAACCCCTACGTCCGGCTCCAGTCCTCCTCTCATCATTCATCATTATTCGTAAGTGTACCGTTTGTATTGTTTGTGTTTTGCCCCACAAGGCTATTTTCCTTTGTTCCTTTCCTTATTGTTAATAAACAATGCAAACTCACTGGTCAGCCCTTGGCTCTTATTTATGGCTCGCAAGAGCCATACGTAACAGGTCACCTCCTCCAGCTGCAAATCATAATTCTTCCACTCTCCGTGTCTCCTCCCATTATCCCTGAGTGCCTGTCAGTCCTAGAATCGAGCCGCCAGACAGTGGAGGAGTTTGGGGCCCTGGATGATTCTGCCCAGGGGCCTGCACGGAGGTGTTTTCCTGCAGCCACGCCGGTGGAATCCCCAGCGTTGGAGCCACTGCAGGAGATAAAAAAGACTATCACCATCTTGCCAGCTGCGGAGACAGCCACAGTGGATTGGGAGCCTGAGCTGGACCTCTTGGAGGCCGGGCCCGAGTTGTCATCGCCGGGCTCGACAGAGTCCTGGACAGCGGTGGAGCTCGAGCTCAGGCAAGTTTTCTCTCTTGTTTTTCTAATGTTTGTTTTAGAAAGATTTTGTCTGGCTCTAGGTGAGGAGAGTCGGGTGCAGCGCACAGCTGCATCTGAACTTCCTTCACCGGGCTCCGCCGCTGCCGGCGACCCTAACCCCTCTGTTTCTTCTCCTCTTCCTGAGAGTCCTTCTAGGGTCACTGGAGAAGAACCACCATTTCCAAGGGTCTCCATGGGACCGGTCTCGCTGCCCAACAACGTCATGGGTCCAGCTCCTCTGCTGCCTGAGGCCACTGTGTGGGTCCCCCCGCAGGCTGTCCCGACGTGGGTGCAGCGTCCTGGACATGGCCCGTCATGGGGGCTGCGCCCCAAGATTAACCTGACAGAGGTGCTGCGCTCCTGCTTGGGCCCGTCATGGGCACCCAGCCTCAGTGCAGGGCCCACTGAGGGTGTGGCATTGGCCCGATCGAGACCCACTGAGGGTGCGGCATTGGCCCGGTCTGGGTCCGCCGCGGGTGCAGCAGAGCTCCAGCCGGGAGCCACTGTGGGTGCAGCAGAGCTCCAGCCAGGAGCCGCCGCAGGTGCAATAGAGCTCCAGCCGGGAGTTACTGCGGGTGCTGCTGGTCAGCCTGAGGACGCCGGGGTCGTTACTCCTCAGCCTGATGCTGTGGGAGTTCCCTCCCTACGGTCCGGTCACCCACCAGTGAGCCTCCCGGTGGGCAGGCTGCCTCCTGCTTCACCCCTTCGGTCCTGGTGGCTTAACAACGCTGGCTGGCCGCCAGAGGGACTGAGTCTCTGGGCTAGATGGCCCGTGTTTTCCGGTAGGCCACCGGACTCTGTTCGCCAAACTGCCTGCTGGGTGTGGGACTCTGGGCGGCCTCCCGAGCCTCCACACCTTTGGACTTGGCGGGGTTAATTGTGGGCCCTGGGTGGGGTATTGTGTTCCCTCCTTTCCTGTTCCCCCTACCTCCCACTCGGGGTGGTGTAGTTTGTTCCCGTTGTTCCTGTTGAGGGGGGAGGGGGGGTGTCTGGGAATCCATCCCTTAAGGGGGGGGGGCTCTGTCAGGATCCGAGCCAGCTTGGTTTCCCCTGGCTCGGTCTTGATCTCTCTGTGGGTCTTGGTGCCGTTGTGTATGCATGTATAGTATGTATTTTCCGTGTGTTACCGTATCCATAGCCACTGCTCTGGGGCCGGCAGATGTGTGTACTGATGACAGTCTGCCGGTCCGACCACGCCCCCTCACTTATTACCATCAGCCGTTTCCAGCCCCATTGATCACCTTTCCCGGTCCTTGCCCAGGTGCTCCTAATTAATTCATCACCAGCAGTGCGTGTACTTTAGTGCCTGTCGCCAGTCATGCACTGCTGGGTCATTGTATGAACTGTCAACAGAAGCACATAGTCGTGGGGAAACTGTGTGCCACGAAGGATTAGCCACATCCACTGCAGCCATGGTTCTCTGCGCTCTTTGAGCGATGTCGGCTCTGGGACGCTTCGGTGGTTAGTCACTTCCCCTCATGCATTCACTGGGTGATGCCGGCCCAGGAACGCCCAATGTAAGTGTTTTTGTCTCTTGTATGTTTTCACCTTTTGGGACTGTTTGTCTTTGTGTTTAATAAATGTGTGTGGTGTAACTCCAGCACGTAAATCCTCATTATTTCACCCCTCGCTGTGTGCATTGGAGAAGCGCACGGGAGGGTTTATGACAAATGTTCAAGTGTTCAATAATTATTTTCCCCACTGTAAGTGCTCAGATCTATTTGACCTTGACCTTGAGCACAATCTGGATGCAGAGCCATCTGAGGATCCTTGTGTGTGAGTCTGGTGACGGGACAACAGCCAAGGAGGAGTAGCAGTTCCCATGAAATGTGAATGGAGGGATGGAAAGACAGACAGACACTGTGCCATTGCATTAGCTCCTTGCAGCTTTGCCGGAATGACCTAAGAATGAAAATACTTGATTTGCTGTGACTAAACGAAATGATCATAAAATGGTAAAATTCTTCTTTCGGTTGCTACCTTCAGGGGTCACCACAGGGGATCATCTGCCTCCATCTCACCCTGTCCCCCACATCTTCCTCTGTAACGCCAACCCTCTCCATGTCCTCCTTCACTACATCCATGAATCTTCTCTGTGGTCTTCTTCTTTTCCTCCTACCTGGCAGCTCCATCTTCAACATCCTTTGTCCAATATATCCACTATCCCTCCTCTGTACATGTCCAAACCATCTCAGCCTTGCCTCTCTTAGTTTGTCTCCAAACTGCTCAACCTTAGCTGTCCCTCTGATATACTCATTTCTAATCCTGTCCCTCCTAGTCACTCCCAATGAGAATCTCAACATCTTCAACTCTGCCACCTCCAGCTCCGCCTCCTGTCTTTTTGTCAGCGCCACCATCTCCAAACCATATATCATAGCAGGTCTCGTTACCGTCTTGTAAATCTTCCCTTTCCCTCCTGTTGCTACCCTTCTGTCATAAATCACTCCTGACACTCGTCTTCACCCATTCCACCCTGGCTGCACTCTCTTTTTCACCTCTTGTGCATTTTCCATTGCTTTGGATGGTTGACCCCAGATATTTAAACTCATCTACCTTCACTACCTCAACTCCTTCCATCTTCACCATTACATCTGCCTCCCTCTCATTCACACTCATGTATTCTGTCTTGCTTCTACTGACTTTCATTCCTCTTCTCTCCAGAGCATACCCCCTCCTCTCCAGGTTCTCTTCCACCTGCTCCCTAACCTCTTGCTACAGATCACAATGTCGTCTGCAAACATCATGGTCCACAGATACTCCTGCCTAACCTCATCTGTCAGCTTGTCCACCACCATAGCAAATAAGAAGGGACTCAGGGTCGATCTCTGATGTAATCCCACCCCCACCTTGAATCCATCTGTCACTTATACAGCACATCTCACCACCGTCTTGCTGTCTTCATACATGTCCTGCACCACCTTCACATACTTCTCTGCCACTCCTGACTTTCTCATACAGTACCATACTTCCTCTCTTGGCACCCTATCATACTGTATGCTTTCTCTAGATCCACAAAGACACAGTGCAACTCCTGACCTTATCTATACTTCTCCATCAACACTCTTAGTGCAAACATTGCATTTGTAGTACTCTTTCTTGGCGTGAAACCGTAGTGCTGCTCACTGATTGTCACCTCTCCTCTTAACCTGGCTTCAACAACTCTTTTCCATATCTTCATAGTGTGGCTGATCAACTTTATGCTTCTGTAGTTACTACAGCTCCGAGCATCACCTTTGTTCTTGAAAACTGGTACCAAAACAATAAAGTGGCAAAATGCATAACTAAAAAAAAACAAATCAACCCCAAATAATACTTAAATAGCATAAGGATTCAAGGATTTTAATGTCAATACTACTATACATGCATAAGCTGCGGCTTCAGCCATCACCCATTTCGGATAACTTATGTTGAACTGTATAATCAGAGGAGTTATTGTCTAATTTGACCTTGTTGGATTTTCTTTCCCCCTTTGTTACATTATTCTGTTTCTTTTAATCTGTACTTTTAATCTATCCGAAATAAAGATTGATTGGCTGCGTGTTCACGCGCTGCCATCATCATCCCTCCAGATAAATCCAGTAAAGTAGCTACTTAAAGGGGAAAAAAAGCCACAGTCACGTGGACACTGAGACTCTATGCATTATTTTGCTGGTACTTGTATGTATCCTATGTTTATTTTTATATGATGTTAAATTTACATTCACAGTTGATATGGGTATTTCTCAATACTCAGTGTCTCATGCAGGGCTGCAACTAACAATTATTCTTGTTCCTGATTAATCTTCCAATTATATATTTTTTTTTATTGGTCAACTAGTAATTTGGCCAATAAAACATTTTAAAAACAGTCAGATATGACTGTGACAATATCTCAAGTTGACCTCATCAAATGTCTTGGTTTTTTAATTAAACAAATAGTACAAAGTGGCAAAGTTTCATGATTAAGAAGCTGAAAATATCATTTTTAGAATTTTTACTGGGAAAGGGTTCATAGTTGATTAGTTGATTATCAATTAAGATAAGATAAGATAAGATAAGATAAGCCTTTATTAGTCCCACAACGGGGAAATTCCAGGATTGCAACAGCACAGGGATAGCAACACTCAGAGCAACAATCAGAAGGCAAGAAAAAAACAAGCAAGCAAGAGCAGCTAATATACATATGTACATATTACTATAAAATATATATATATACACACACACACAGACACACAGTGCAGAGCATTGTAGCTGGATGGAATAAATATATGAATATATGAACACACAGTGCAGAGCATTGTAGCTAGATGGAATAAATATGTAAATATATAAACACCCACAGTACGGAGCATTGCAGCTAGGTGGAATAAATATGCAAGTATATAAACACACACAGTGTGGAGCAATGTAGCTAGATGGAATAATATGTAGATATATAAATATATAAACACACCCAGTGCTGAGCATTGTAGCTAGATGGAATAAATATGTAAATATATAAACACACACAGTGCAGAGCATTGTTGCTAGATGGAATGAAACAGCATAACCGTCTACTTAGTTATCCTACATGGTATGATTATGTGCCCATACATATTCTCACCCTCCATAGCGAAATTAGATCAATTTTCTGCCACTGATTAATCGATTAATCATTTCAGCATTAGTCTCATGTTACCATTTTCAAGTCTCATCTACAATTAAGCAATAGAAGTAAAGCCTTTACCACTGGAGACAGCAGTTTAAATATCTCCCAAAAGAAAAAAAAATCTGACAATCACATTCCACATTTTTTTTACCTACACGTGCATATCTATACATTTTCAGAAAAAAAACAATCAATGAGAGCATAAACTCTAACATGGACTGTATTTTCCCATCTCTGCATCTGTGCAGCAGTGAAAAAATCTCCCTAAAGTAGCTTTTGTTCCACAGAAGATTATAAATTTCATTGTCTTTGTCTGCCATCATCACCAGGTGTCAATACTGCAGTGGTGTTAGAATTTCTGTTTGCCACCAAGTGTGTGACCTCGGTGTTATGGAGCGCCAAGACCCTGCAGCTTTCCTCTCCAGCCAGTCTCTTCAACAGGCGATTTCACTGAATTCCTTCCGCTGATTGCTGATCAGTGAAAACAACTGCTTTAGAGACTGGCTGGAGAGAAAACCTGCAAGGTCTTGGCTCTCCATGACACTGAGTTAAAATCACGGATGTAGAATTCAGGAAATGTTTCCAATTAGGGAAAAGCCAAAGGTGTTGGGAATGGTTGGTGGTGATGCATTATATATGAAATGAGACCTCTCTGAGTTAATTATTCATCAATAGTAATAGATTTACTGAAATAAATATTTTTTACCCAACAAAAATTGAATAACATTTACATGAATTACAGATTATGTAACAGAGACCTTGTGTGCTGGCTGAATGAACGCACACAAACACACAACTATAGCCATTCAGAGCCTCTCAATTGCAGATCTCTATATATATACACCTTCCCTTTCTACTTGTTTGACAATAAAAGTATAGAAGCAGGTTTTCCAGCTTTGCACATTAATGAATGAAAAGCTTGGGAATCATCAATGATCATACCATCAGTAGCTTGCTATAATCTCATGCACATTGTACAATTGACCATTTTATTTGTAGCGAGTAAACATGCTGAAACACATTCATTAATAATCACATCTGCCACTAAAACACACATTATCTATGCATGTGCCTTTGTGGAGAAAGACTACAGAGAGTCATCCTTGACATGAGAGCTCTCAAAAAGTGAAGCCCAGGCATCTTTACCACCCTCTGGTGGCTGGCTGCACTAAAACAATAAGCCAGAATGTAAATTTGAAACTTGATGACCTGGTGACCTAACTTCAGATCCGTCAAATAGGTTCACTTTGTCTTCTTTTAATTATTTATCTTTTGTTCATATAAAAGACAAAAAATAAAATAGAAAGATGTCTTTACCTTCTTTACATGTTTCAACTGCACTGCAGCCTTGATTTCTATTTTAATTTTTGTCTTTTATATGAACAAAAGATAAATAATTAAAAGAAGACAAAATGAACTTATTTGACGTATTACGTGGAAGTTATAACTTCAGATCCTATGAATTCTCAAGGTCAAAGCCAAGGTCAAGGTCATTTGACATGTGCTATGTGCCCAAGACACTGTTCTAACGTTCACAAATTTCTTACCCTTAGCTCTAATAATAGAGTCACTATTGGTCAACTCGATTTTTTTGTGACCCTGTGACCTTGACCTTTGACCTTGTGACCTCAAAAAGCATAGCAATACATGCTAAGCCCAAAGTTCAAAAGAAACTAAGTTTGGTGACCTTAGTAATTTTGGTGACTTTCTTTCTCAAGTTACAGTCTGGACAGACAAACGGACAGATGGAGGTGCCTGCCCTACCCACACCTCAACTCTGTCAGCGTGAGTAATAAGCCCTGCTCCCTGATTTACTGTGTGCAGCAGTTTGACAAAACTGAAAACTAAAAATGAGACTTGAATAACTTTTTTCCAAAAGAAGGCTTCTGTTCTCATAGGTAGTTCTTGTCATGCTAATGCTGCATGCTCGCATACTTGTTTTTCTGATTAGTTTCCTTTTAATTACCTCCTCCAAGGTAATGTGATCGGGCGGTTTGTTTGATTGTTTGTTTGTTAGCAGGATAATGGAAACACTATTTAACAGATTGGATTAAGGGTTTGTCTTACAAATATACAGCATTTATCAGTTCAACAATAATTCAGTGTGCATAGTGAGGAAAAATACAACTGCTGTACACTACATGTACTGGACATCCTGGTATGCTGTTAAGGTTATATGAGTCATGTTCAAACAAACCTCTACACCTGCTGTTGACACACAAGGCTGTTAAAATTTATATTTTTCTTTCCTTCCTGTTCTAGGATGTGACTGTCTGTAAGAGATGTGGGTATGTATGTAAGTGCAGATATAGTATATATATATATATATTTTTTTTTTTTTTTGTTACTTATTTGTACCCGTAGGTAGACTTGGTTTGCAGTCTGGTGACAAGCCACCGGCCGCTGGTCGCTGCGTGCGCGAGCGCCCTAAACCTACATGTTTTTTGGTGTGCGGGAGGAAACCGGAGAAATCCTGGAGTAAACCCGCGCAACACGGGGAGAACATGCAAACTCCACACAGCTCACTGTTGGTCGGGGGCTGGGATCGAACCCACGATCTCATGATCCCCACGGTCCCCCAGCCGAGGGTAAAACTGTGCTGCCACAGTGCTAAACCACTGCGCCACCGTGCAGCAGATATGATGAAGCAATTCTATTGTTTTTTTGATTTCCTTGTCTTTTTTTCTTTTATCATTTAAGGAACAAGCATTCAGCACAAACATGCATTCCCCAATAAGATATGCACTATAGAACAAATCATAACCAAAGTTTTAGATCTATATAATCTACACAGCGCAGTGGTGGAGTGGTTAGCACTGCGGCAGCACAGCAACTCACTCTTGGCCGGGGGATCCTGGGTTCGATCCCAGCCTCCGACCAGCAGTGATCTGTGTGGAGTTTGCATGTTGTCCCCGTGTCTGCGTGGGTTTACCCCGGGATTTCTCCGGTTTCCTCCCACATACCAAAAACATGCAGGTTAGGTTAATTGGCATCAAACTGGGGATTCTAAATTGTCCTTAGGTATGACTGTGAGAGTGAATGGTTGTCTGTCTCTCTGTGTTGACCCTGCGATGGACTGGCGATCTGTCCAGGGTGGACCCTGCCTCTCACCCAAAGATGCTGGGATAGGCTCCAGTCCCCCCCGTGACCCGAAAAGGATTAAGTGGAAGAAGATGGATGGATAATCTACTATATATATTAATACCTGTATAATTTTCTATTATCTATAATGATTTCTGTGCAAAGACTGACAACAGAATAACCAAACATCATACAATTGTACTAAGGCTGCAACGAGCACTGGACGATAAAACTAATTATTGCAAAAAAAACTTTTCCTCTATGCAGACATAAGACATGGACAATAGAACATCAATAGAACTCATTCAATCCGTGTTTTGACAGACAACATGAGATGCCAATGATAATTAGAATACGCCACACTGAACCAATCATGAGGCTGGAATACAGTTAGTCACATTCGATAGACGCACACAGCAGTGAGCGTAGAAGTAACAGCCGGAGCAGGAGCACACCTGCTAATGTTTGGGCTAGCGCAGCCGCGTAGGAGTTGGAGCGTGGTTAAAAAGAAAATGACAACAGAAAATGTTAATGAAATGTGACAGCGTTACCAAAGAAGACACCGAAACGGACGCCGCCCAGTGCTCAAGAGATGAGGAGATTGTTGAAAAGAAGGGTCCGAGGAATTCAGTAGTGCGGAGATATTTTGGCTATTTAAAGTATGACAAGAAGCAGCTTAGCGTGCACTGCAAACTCTTGCAAACATGTTCCCACAAAATCAGGTAACAGTGCAAATCTTTTTTACCATCTGAAGCAGCGCCATCCTGTTGAGCACACAGAATGCAAGACTTTACAATCTCAGACCCAGGCAAGTGCTGTCGGCCCTACTAGAACTACCAGTGTGATTCCTGCGCAACAACAACAGACCATAGTGGCCAGTTTCTCCAGCGCCATGCCTTATGACAAAAAGATAAAGAGACACAGTGATATTACAAACACAATAGGCTACTTTATTGCAAAAGACATGATGCCATCAAGCACGGTCGAAAATGTCGGATTTAAGCACCTGATTAACGTAATTGACCATCGTTACCAACTCCCGGCCGTAAATATTTCTCCCAGACAACACTTTCACCAGCTGTACATGGATTGTAAAGAAACTGCCGTTCTCTTTTAAAACTTGAAGCTTTTGACTGAATTAATAATCAGAATTAAGATTTTAGTTAATTATATATACATATTTCAAAATTATTTGAAATACAGTTGTATAAAATTCTACAGGACATTTGTCATGTTCAATTTCTGACAGAAAATAAATATTTAAACCAAAATTAATCTGGTGATATCTTCGCATCTCAGGAGTAAAAAGGAACCTTTAAGCTTGACAGAAATAGTGATTTGATTTATCATCATCATCATCATCATCATCCGTATTGATTTTGACAGGACACAGTTAGTCCCACAGTTGGGGTGGGTCCTCTAAAGGTGCCTTCACACCAAACGCGAACGGGCGGCGCAAATCCATACAAAGTCAATGGAAAGAGGTGAGCACACGCAAAATCGCGCATTCGCGCGTTCACAAGATTCTGCCATCACTGGCGTAAAAGTATCAATACTGAAGCAGGACAGTAAATTAATTTGAAAATGAGACTGCCACTCACCTGGAGACAGAAGGACTGGGAGCGCTTCAACTGAATCGGGATGTTGGAATTATTTACCCACGGTTTCCTGCCACGGACGTGCTAACAAGGCTAGCAAGCTAGCAATGGAAACACTCATCATCTTGTAAAGTCTTGGCGACAGGGACAACTTTTTCAGGCGAGCCCTCGTTGGATAATGTAAACCTAAGCATGACGTTATTTTGGGGATTTCCACAGTAGGTTGAACACTGCTGCAGAAGTTATAAAGGCAACTTCGCCTGTCTGCATCTCACTCAGACGGTGAATTCATGGCTATTCATGTGTTTACTTTGAGTTATAATGTAATCGTGCTGCACAAAAAAATTTGCCCGTTCGCGTTTGGTGTGAAGGCACCTTTACAGTTAAAGCTGAGTTTTTATGCCGGATGCCCCTCCTGACGCAACCCTGGGCTTGGGACCGGTGCAGGGAGTACACTTGACTTGAGCACCCACTGTGGCTGGGTAACCAACATTTCCCTCCTCCATTCCATTATTACTGAGCACCAAGCTGGAAGGCAGGAAGTTCCACTTTTACATGGTCTTTGGAATGACCTGGCCAGGATTTGAACCCCGGCCTCCTGGTTGTGGGGCGGATCCTCTACCTCTAGGCCACTACTCCGATATATCGCAGTATACAGTGTATTGATATCGACTGATATGAAAAAAAATGATTGTGACTAGATTTTTTTCATATCGGCCAGCCCTAGCTGCAACTAATGACCATTTTGGTAGTCGACTAATCTAACAACTATTTTTTAATCGCGATTAGTTCTGTTACGTCTACCATATCTGCTTCCTGCTGGCACGGCTCCTGCTCGGGGCTCCAGTGCATATTAAACCTCACTTGTTTAAGTCTGCGCATCTGAGAATATCACCTTGTTCTCAGTCTATGCCTCTAATGCAACGTTTTATAAAAGGTCCCCATAGCAAAATAAAATAATGACCCCATCAAACATGAGTTTGAAACTTGAACTTGACAGCTTAGCCAAAAGTGTTTGCAACAACACAGCTGTCCGACATTACAAAACCACAATTTATTTAACTCATAATGCACAAACAAGAAAAGCGGCAATTATTCATGTTTGAGATCCTGAAACATTAATATTTTTTTAGATTTTTTTTCCTGTAAAAGGGTACACAGGTGATTAGTTAACACACACACACACACACACACACACACACAGAGCATGTGGGACAGCATGTGGTGTATGGGGCGGCGCCTATCTCCGTTTCACTGATCCTAGGCCACACAGCTACTGTAAGTAGTGAAAGCTATAGTGGGGTTCAGTTCTCTGGTAGCTCTGTGCGTTAACACTCCTTTCCCCGTTCTATTATAATACAGGTGATTAGTTGATGATCAAATACGTTGACAATTAATCTTCTGATGATTGACTAGTCGATTAGTTGACTAATCGTTGTAGCACTAATTTGTGCTGTTTTTAATCTCACTAAAAACTAAACTGATGTTTCCAAGGTGGGTGGCTGCAATTGAAGGATTAACACATTTCACTTCATAAATACTGCAGCTTAAAGACTGATTATAATGATGCTTCAGTTATGCCGAGAAAATGCAGCAGGGAATATATTGAATTTGATAATTATTCATTTTCAAGGATGTTTTCCACAGGTGTAATTTTAGAGTTGTTATGAATGGAGGAAGTAGAAGTTTTAAACATGTTAATCTCCTCTGGTGGGCATTTTATTATGTGGGTTTATGGGGTTTAAAGCTTGTTTCAGATGCAGTGTAACATGCCAGAGTGCTGAGTCAGCACTGTTGGTGGAAAACAAACTGAACACATCATTATGGCCAACTGTTGGACAGATGAAGACAAGAATACACTCACTGTGCAAACCAGTCCACGCTGTCCATCTGCACAGATCATATTTATGCCAGGATGACTCAGTCACAGGTGTTCAACCAGTCAAGTGTTGCTTGCAGCAGCTCTTAACTGTAGAACTGCACATTTCTCTCTAAAAGAATCAATTTATGCGCCTCACCCATGGCACCCGTTTAACACACCTCTTGCATTAGAATGCTGTAGTAAAACTGACAATCAACACAAAAAGAAATTTCTTATTAAATGATAGATTAAGATTTTCTTCAGCTATTTGCTGCTTAGAAGGTTTATGGCATCACACAGTCTGTAGACTGCCGAGAGCGGCACACGCACAAAAAAAGAAAGACAATTACAAGAAGTGGAAAAAAAAAAGTTTTCCACACCATGAGGATTTGAGAGATAAAATGAAGCAATTTAACATAACAATTAATCATTAATTAATCAACAACTTATGAGTTTCTCCTCTCACATTAAACACTAAAATCATGTATTCCTTCTCTTCCTCTGCTCTTATCCACTTCAGACTCACTACAAGAGAGTCTTTGTCTTTTGTCACATATTCAAGCATCTGGCACAAAAAAACACAGATGCATAAATTTTAATAACAAAAAATCTATAACCAGATGTAAAAACGAATGGTGGCATGTGAACACCTCTAAATCAAGCAGCACTTGGTAAAGAGTCATCCTGCTATTAACCCGTATTATGTTCTGAAAGACCGAGAATGAGACCAAAGAACATGCACAATGTATTGGGTGACTAATGTACATGTTCGTTGGTGCTACTACTAACCCACATCAAAATTCAGCTTATGCTATCATGACACTCACAGCTAATTCAACTACTGAGTGCTGATGCTCCATTTATTATTACTCCCCTCGCTGATGGAATCGAGGTGTGGATAGGATGGTGGCTTCCATCTGACCATCTGCCTCTCCGCACTCCAACCCGAGCTAGGACCCCACAGGCTGACCTACGGACCCTATCAACCGTGGCTATGGTTTTGGGGTCAAAAGGACAAAGGTCAAGGTCACAAGGTCATGAGGCTAAAAGCCAACATGCTGCTCTGATCTGAAACATATCTGCTTGTTGGCTTCATTTCACACAGAGAGCTCAGCTGCCTCACTTATAGCACAGCTTCCACACCTGCCAGTGACACATTTTCCGCAGATTTCAATTAAGCCGTCTGGAAAACCCTCATGTACGTTCATCTCTTCCTTATTCATAATTGATGCCCTGGGCATACCAACTGTGTGTGCTGAGGTTGGACAGATATATTACTCTGGGATTTCGGTTTCTCCTACTGTGATTAAGCGTAGGCATTCTGTGTTTTTCTGCCTGACTCTCTGATATCACTACCCTTATGCTCTGCACTCAGGCGCTGAATTATGCAAATAGTGTTTAAGATCACCACCAAGTGATAACATGCAAATTCAGCTGTAAATGTGGTGTATCCATGCATACTTTGTGCGACAAAAATAGCACATTCTCACATTAAGGTGCAGAAAATGCATGAAGCATGGCAGCTTTGAGAAGATGCAGAAATCCTTGCACGACTTGACATTCTTGGCTCATGCTTTATCAATCATTTATTGCCAGTCGACTGGCTTTTAGTGTAATCTCTCACATCTCCATCCCTCTACACACTCTGGATACCGATCAAAGCTGGAAGAAACTGAGCAGCTGACTTTGACTTTTGACCAGGAGCCACTGCCCAACTTCAGCCGATTGTCCCTCAAGGGTCAAAGCGGGTCATCTTGCTCATTAATCACAAAGCCAGAGGAAATACTAGCTTTGCCAATGAACTCACAAGCAGCAGAATGGTGCACTGCAAAAGGGAGACCACCCTCAAATCAGAGGACCAATTTTCACGCTTCGTCTCTTTCTACCACTGTTTCCTCCTCAGCTGGTAAACTCCTGCTAAAGTAAGTGATCAAAAATGTATCACATGGCAGCCGAAAGCATCAGCAAACCAAGTTGCTAGACAACTAGACCACAACAAGACCGCATGTTTTGTTCCAACACACCGAGAGCGCCGATAAGTGTGTGCGAAGTGAGACACATTTATACTATAGTAATTCTCACCACAGCGTGGATATGTTACCCCACACTGGAGTGTTTCTTGCACAATCAGCTGTTCGTCACCAGCCTGAAACGCACACATTCTCCCACCACTAAGCGTCCAGTGATATATTTAGACCCATGACAACTGCATGGCACAGTGTCTGCTTTATGTTTTGCTCCCAGTGAGACACTAGAAGCCTCACATTATCTCAGACACATTAATTTTTATGCTTCATGTGAGATTCTGTTATACATACAGGAAAAGTACCGCTTAACACTTAGCACTCCCTGACGTAGAGAAGACAAAAAAGGAACCTCACCACTGGCAGCAGCCCATCCATACGAGACAGCACAGTGCGCAGAGGAGAGAGATGTGTCTGGCTGACGAAAACCCGAAGAGAGCCCGTGCCCCACCACCAAACCAATTTCACACACTCTCTCTCACGTCCTCGCCACTGTGATGTCATTCATTCATCAGCTTCTCTTTGCCCGTAGCCATGGTAACTCCGCCGCTTGGAGCTGTTCATTCTTTTACATGTACATCTGTCTTTCCCTTGCTTTCCAATACGTCCCTCCCCCTCTCCAGATCTCAGCCAGCCCAGCCCACTTACTCCATTTGAGGGGTGCAGTTACACCCCCAGACTCTCAAACACCACCCCCCCCCCATCCCCAAGTTCTTTCTCTCACACTGTAAAGGGGAGGTGCCATGGATTCACCTCTTACAGTGTGATCCAATGACTTTGTGCTCAAACAGGCACAGCTGGCCAATGAACTGCAGACACAAACAGAGGCTCAGCATACTTTCCCCGGAAATACTAGTCATTTGTGCAATGACAAATACACACAACATGTTAGAAAGGTTAATGCTCATGCAGAAATGTGCATGCATATTACTTTTTAATGTACTCACAAACAGCCCTGCAGAGGCGAGATAGCCACTGAATAGTTGATGACCACCATCATCATTACAGCGGTGCTTTAACGCTAATAATCTGCATATTGACCTCGGAAGAGCAGGTATGGTGATGGCGTGTGTGTGAGGAAAAAAGAGAAAGAGCCTGAGAGAGAGAGAGAAAATCAAAGACACAGTTAACACTCTGTCCACATTTCCTCATGAGCAACCAGGTATTAGAATTTCTTCAGTGGCACACTTCTACATTTCACTCCTAAGTTTTACCACTGCAATCCACGGTTATTGTCATGTTTTTAGTCTGTCTTTGGGCTGCCCCAAATACCAATTTCCAAATATTTGGGAACCTTCCCAAGCTATTAGAATAATCTTTTCTCCACCTGAAAGCTCTCATGTTCAGCGAGATGGACAAGCTTTGTTGCTACGTGAAAACACATATTCTGTTATATCATGTTAGTTAGTTAGTTAGCTATGTATTTCAGCGTATACCTTTTCTGTTTATCTTATTTATTTGATTATTGGAAAACATTGTCCCTTTTTTTTAAATTTTGGTAGACACAGACAGAAGTAAATGTAAGCTAGAATTGCACCCATTATAGATGCCAACCCACGCCTTACAGCTCTATCCCTGTTGGAATTTCATGTAGTAGTAGGGAAAATCCCTGGTTGACTTTCTACTTCAATTCGTCATGCGTCATGACCTACTTTCAGACCTTGTCAATCTTCAAGGTCAAACACCACAAGGTCAAAGTCACTGGACATTCAAGAGGTGTCCCAGACACCATTCGGGTTGTGTTAAAATTTGGTGGTTCTATCTGTCATAATAAAGTAATAATAATAATAATTAACAAAGTCACTATAAGCACAAAAATTATTTTGACCTTTTATGACCCTCTGATCTTGACTTTTTGATCCCAAAAGCATAGCCAAACATGGTCCTCTTGGTCAACCTGTGTGCCAAGGTTGAACACCTTAGCATCATTTTCTCTTTACATGGACAGATGGCCAGTTTAGAAAGCTTGAGATCATTCCGCCAAGGTCTCCGCCTTTGACCGCCACCTAATCCACATAGCACCACATAGCACCGGACCCCCATGATCCCTCCTGCAGGTGGTGAGCCCACTGGAGGGCGGACCCATGTAACTCCTTCGGGCTGAGCCCAGCCGGGTTCCATGGGTGGAAACCCGGCCACCAGACGCTAGCCTTCGAGCCCCTCCCCCAGGCCTGGCTCCAGGGTGGGGCCCCGGTAACCCCATACCGGGATATGGGGTAACCCCGGTAACCCCATACCCCATACCGCCTCCCACTTGAGGTGTTTCGGGCACGTCCCACTGGGAGGAGACCCCGGGGCAGACCCAGGACTCGGTGGAGAGACTATGTCTCCCAGCTGGTCTGGGAACGCCTTGGTATCCCCTCTGAAGAGCTGGAGCAGGTGGCTGGGGAGAGGGAAGTCTGGGCTTCTCTGCTTGAACTGCTGCCTCCGTGACCCGGACCTCCGGAAAAGCGGTAGAAGATGGATGGATGGACAGATGGACAGATATGCAGTTCCAGGCCACTGCTCTACCCACAGCTTGTTGAATTGGGTAAAAATATAAATAAATATTTTATTTTGCAATTCCGAAAAAAGGTATTGAGAGACACAATGTATTTTGCACTGGCATTCTTGTGTTTATCATTACCATTTATCAGGACCAATAGTCATTGAAATACATTAATGTTTACTGAATAATCTGTGTTGTAGGTCTATTTATAGTTTTAAGATGATGTCACATGGCTGCCAGTCACTATAGGGTGGCCATGTTGGGAGGGAAGCTGCAGGGGGTGATTCCATTTCATTAAAGCCGAAAATTATGTAAATATAGTGCAGTATTGTGGAATTATTGGTTGTACAAACACTGGTAACCCGTTACTGTAATGCCACTACTTTAGCAGTAATGTGCTGTGTAACGAAATTTCTGTTTAAAAATTCTGTAAAGAGTTACAGTTACTGAAATTTGATCAGATGCGTTACTCATTTTATTAACATTGATAGATATTTTTAGTGCAAATAAATGAATGTACAAACTGACCCTACCATAGCTGATGCAGCCGTCAGTCGACATGACCTGTTGCAAAAGGCCTGAGTCTTCACTACTGAGCGGAGGAAAATATGAAGCTACTTTGTTTTTGTAGAAATAGATTATTTTTCATTTGTCATGGTTAAGGACAAAAGCAAGCCGACTGAGACCTACTGCAATCTTCAGAAGCACTTGAAGACAGCAACAAAGCTTCGACAAAGCTAGTGCTATGCTATGCTAAAAACACTGTGTTAGTGGATCTACGCTATCTGAACAGCCACGGCTGGATGTAAAGGAAATACTCTTGTCTCAACACCCACGGCTGGATTTCAAGCACAGGTATGCATCTGGACAGTTTGTGACCCAGATCCTAGACTATGATCCATAGAAATTAAAATCCATTTACTTGCTACCTGGATAAAGATTATTCAAAAATGGATTTTGATCTCCAAAAGGAATTTGAGGGACTGGATCATATCTCTGTCACAGCAGACATTTGGATTGTGGGTAACAGACATTTTCTTTAGATCACTGCACATCGGATGAATCCATGATCATAAAGGTAAGATTGTGGGGGCACGGTGTTGGACTTCTCCACCCAGGGAACAATGGACCAAAAGAGGAGGTGTCACCGGGGGGTTCAGACGGGACAGTAAGGACTATGCGCTCCTCCGGGAGAGTAAGAGCCGCTGTGGCCACTCAGAGAAGAAAAGGTGTGAAAGCGGCACCGGCGTTATGTTAATGTGCCACACAATCCTTTGTTAAATAACAATGTATGATGGTCGGAAGCTCCTGGTCTCCATGCGTGGGAATAAAGATATAAAAGGGGAGTGCACAGTGTCAGAAATTGTATATATGTACAAATATGTTATCATTTCATAATTAGTTTTTAGCTGAACTTTTCTGTATTTTTTCCCCTTACAATGGCTGCAACAACGCTGCATCAGGAAGGTTTAACTCACCCTGTAACAGACATACCTCAACAGACCGGAATAATCTGTATTTACTTAAAGTTTAGAAACTGGTGTGCAAGAAGTCATGTGCTGACACGGAGTTGTCTTTGTGTTACACAACAAAGCCTGACTGTTTCACGGTCTTATCAGTCACCACAAAGGTGCCCATAAAGTTGCAGTAGATGTTTCCTGTGTCTGACCTGCTCAGTATAAAAGGGACGTGCTGGCTTTGTATGGCAGCGCGCATTTCCCATCTGTAATCAGAGGTGTGTTGCTCCTTGTACAAGTAAAAACTTTGAACACATTTTGTGTCTCGAATCTTATTAAGGTACGAACCTAACAGAGTACTATTATTTTGTGAGTCTTGAGTTTCAGATTCCTGGCACACAGAGACCTGGGGGCTTGAGCCTCAGTGCTGTAGTGCTGTAGGCTGCTTCGCTGTTTTGCTGTTATGTTGTTGGAGAAAGAATAAAGCCTCGTGTTGTTCAGCTTGTTGCCTCGCCTATTCCCTTTCTCCACAAGATAAACATGGACAGCTTTATGCAGGGTTGCCAACTCTCACTCTTTTGGAGTGATTCTCACTCTTTTCCCCTCTCCCTCACTCCACAAACCCCATTTCTCACTCCAAAATGAGGAAATTACTGGCAA
The DNA here is from genome assembly GCA_020510985.1 of Pholidichthys leucotaenia. Classification (NCBI taxonomy): domain Eukaryota; kingdom Metazoa; phylum Chordata; class Actinopteri; order Cichliformes; family Pholidichthyidae; genus Pholidichthys; species Pholidichthys leucotaenia. Next base: position 74,703,182 of record CM035843.1, on the reverse strand, counting down.
TATCATGTTGATTTTCTTCAGATTGTTCCCACAATAAAACCCCCAAGACAGGATAAAGCAGACTGAACATGTTCTAAAAGCTCTGTCTGAAACAGTTTGTTTTCAGCCTGACATTAATAAGCCCGTAATGTAATCCATTAATGAAATTATCTTGCTATGTGTGCAAGATGATTTAAGTATGCATTTAAAAGTAACCTGAAAGTTAGACTTCCAAGTAACTAATTACTTTAACCATGCAATAATTGGTAAAGTAACTCAATTACTTTTGAAAAGAAGTAACTAGTAACTGTAATTAGTTACTATTTTTTAGTAACTTGGCCAACACTGGTGATAAGAGAATATTTAACTGTTTTTATAAAAAAAAAAAAAAATAAATTTTAATTTAAAAAAAAAAAAATTGTGTTTACTTCATTAATCCCAGACGATCAGGGCATCCACCTGGATGAATGAAGCAGCCAAGGCGCTGCTCCAATCCCTTCACCATTCACACTCACATTCACACCTTGGGCCACTTTAGAGTCTCCAACCTAACCTGCATGTTTTTGGCCTGTGGGAGGAAACCGAAGTACCCGGAGTAAACCCACGCAGACACGGGGAGAACATGCAAACTCCACACAGAAGGGTTATCGATGGTCAGGGAGTGGGATTGAGCCCACGATGGTCAGGGGTGGAATCAATCCGGTGACCTTCTTACTGTGCTGCCACAGTGCTAACCACTGCGCCACCGAGCTACCAAATATTGCCCAATACTAAAAATATTGCTCTAGTTTTTAAAACGGTATTGACTAACCTACAGGTGCATGATAGAGTCCAATTTTAATTTGATGTTTTTCCTCAATTTTTACATGTTTAACATTAAAAAAAAAACAAAACACAACAGGTGCTTAGGCCCTAGTTTTATAGCCTTTAAGTATTTTGTGTAAATCTTTACAAAATATTTGCAAGTGAACAAACCAATTTTCTTCTACTTTTTAATAAAAAAAAAATCAAATGTTTTGTTTACTTTCTGGTACAGCACTTAGCTGGTTCAAAGTCCTATTCAAAAGACAGGGACTATTTTGTGTTTATAGGTAACTACAAATCTGAGTGAACAAAAGTAACCTGTGGAGTTCCCCAAGGTTCCATTTTGGGACCTTTGCTTTTCATCATCTACAGTATATGCTCCCACTAGCTCAAATCATAAAAAAATAATGGAATATATTACCATAATTATGCAGATGACACACAAATCTACATAACCGTCTAACTAGGAAACTATGGTCTGATTAAAACCATGTGTCATAAATGCCCCTCTGGGGCAGAGAGGAGAGCCATGCGCTGGACTGTGAGTTTGTGAGGGTTTATTATAAACAAAAAGCAGAACGTGGACAAAATAACTAAAAAGCTACAGAGACATACACGATAACTTAGAGAAGAAAAATAGAGGACATCAAACTTACATTGGGTAGTAGTCAAAGTCAAGACCGTAGCGAGGAATACAAGGAGCCACGGTTCTTAAATAAGGCATAATACAAATGAAAACAGCTGTGGGAACCAGAGCGGGCAGGAGGAAACAATGATTATAATTTGGATCAGCTGGGAGCAATGAGAAGGGAGAGAACGGGGCTGACAGCTGACAGGGACACCACCCACACAGAGCAAAAACCCAGAAGTGCCACTGACAGTTGTCAACCCGGAGGGAGCACAAAATAGAACGATGAACAAAATTAAATTTCAACAAATAAAGACTAAGAAATAAATGAAAACTAATACCAAATACAAGAGTAACAAAACATAAGCAAGAGGAAGAGAAAAATAAGAAACAGTATGAAATATACAGAAACCAAAAAGCACAAAATTCAACAAATATACAAATATAGAGAAAAGCCATGAAACTTAGCACGGCGGAAACCTCCAGTACTCAGCTCATGACAGGGCCCCCCTCTCAAGGGGTGGGTACCAGACACCCAGGGAACATCAAAAATAAACAGACCACCCCCCTCCCCAAAATAAAAAAAAGAGGTATAACAATAAACCAATCCGGGTGGGTGGTGGGGGAACAGGCTAGGAGAGAACAAAATAAAACCCAGCTCAGGACCCACACCGGGCAAAAACCCAACCACCTAAGCCCCCTGGACCGAAAAGCTGAACAGTTCAGGCAGGCAACCAAAGTCCCAGGCCCGACAAATGGCATGATGGAAAAAGTCAGGTGGCCTACCAGAGAACGTGGGCCACCCAACTCTGCGGCAGGCGACCAAAGTCCCAGGCCCGACAAATGGCATGATGGAAAGAGTCACCAGAGAACGTGGGCCACTCAACTCTGCGGCACAGTCTGTCAGGTGGTCTGCCAGAGCTCTTTAACCACCTGAACAGAAAGGGTGGTCCAGGAGGCGGCTGCCCAACGGGAAGAACCGGTGGCGAGCAAGATGGAGGAGTCAGGGAACCCACGCCGACATCAGGGCGAGAAGAGGGAACCACGCCGGCCTCGGGTGGAGGAGAGGGAACCACAACAGCCTCGGGAAGAGGAGGAGGAACCACGACAGCATCTGGCAGAGGAAAGGGGACCACAACGGTGCCTGGCAGAGGAGAGGGGACCACGACGCTTTCGGACTGCTCTGCAGCACCCTCGATGGTCCTGGACTGGGACACAGCAGCACCCGCAGTGGCTTCAGGCTGGAGCAAAGCAGCACCTGTGGTGGCTCTGGGCTGGAGCAAGGCTGCACACGCGGTGGCTCCGGACTGCAGCGAGGTTGCACCCACGCTGGACCTGGACTGGGTGGGAGCTGCACCCTCGGTGCAGGCACAAAATACCACCCTGGGAAGGCACAAAATACAACAAATATACAGATATAAAGAAAAGTCAGGTTTTTAAAAGTCATGACACTGACCACGGCGGAAACCTCCAGTACTCAGCTCATGACACCCTGATCAAATGCACTGGTCAAATTAAAGTAGAACTGAACTGAACGGCATTGAACGGCACTGGGTGATAGTACATACAATTATAAAGATAATTTATCATTGGCACCCCCTCCACAAATCCCGGAATCTTGGAGAAAATCGTGATTTTGAATTTCCCGCCCTGAAAAATCAGACAAATCCGCCGATTAACCGGAAGTGCAGCCGGAGTTCCGGTTGACGTCACGAGTGTGACACAGTCCTCCATGTTTACCATTGCGAGTACGTCGACACTGGTTGTTTTTGGTGCATTTTGTCATGATAGTCGACTACAAAACACTTCCAACACCTGGGAAGATCTGTTCAGTGGCCAATGAAAGCTGTCATGGCGACGAAAGAAAAGAAAGGGGGAGGAAAAGCGACCGGGAAGCGATGCGTTTCTAGATATAGATATTACAGTGATCCCTCACTTATCGCGTTTAATGGGGACCAGAACCGACCGCGAAAAGTGAAAAACCGCGAAGTAGCGTCACCCCCCCCCCCCCAAGGGTGTCACAAGCACTATTTTGCACAAAAAGGCACAAGAGAACAGCGAAAAGTGCCACTAAGCAACACGAGCGATAAAGAAGGCGCTCTGCAGGGAGAGAAGCTGGGTAAAACGTCTCGGCCAATCAGCTTGCGAGATTCCCGAGCGGTGAAGAGGTGGGCAGAGAGGAGTGGAGCGGTGGTCAGAGAGGTGGATTTTGAGTTGTGCGGGCTCTCCGTGTTGATACCTGATGGACTACATTAGAACATCAGGTATTTTCCAGGCCAGGACAGCCAGAATGTTGACCAGTTTCTTTCCACATGCAGTCAGGATTGTAAATGGACTGTGCCCTATTCCCCTGCCAACTGCTTTCACCCCTCTCACGCATGCACACACACACACACACACCTCTACTGGGTCTGAATTTTACCCAAACATATCCACACCAAATTAAAATAAATCATAAAACTGATCTAAACCTTAAACCCACAAATGAGGTAAAGCTTAACAAAATTTTATCATCTTTATCACATTCCAGAGCTAAGGATATTCATGGACTAGACACTGTATTCTTGAAAAAACATAAAGATACTTTAATAATTCCAATTAAATAACTAATAAATCAATCAATACATGAAAATATCTTCAATGTTCTTTCAATGATGCATTGAAACTTGCCATTGTAACCCCCATACACAAAGCCGGAGGCAAACAGGAAATTAGTAATTATAGGCCGATAAGTATTGTGACGTTTCATGGGGTTCACACAATAAGGAGAGATGATTGTGACGCAACAGGCTTTATTCTTCACTTACTCACAACACAGAACGGAGGGGAGGTCATTTACACAGCCCCTCATCTCACTCATGGTGACACAGACACATGATTTGTCACATATAGGGAAAACGATGTTACACAACTGCTCTTATTACACAGTTATAATGGCACAGTAGAACACACAGATAACACTTAGAACACACAGATAACAGTGTTTGAATCCTCCGCGGTGCAAAGCCTGCCAGGAGAATCCCCACCCCCTTATGGCAGCCCCGACATTACACTGTCCCCCCCCAGACTGGTTTCTGTCCCCAGAATAATAAAGTCCAACTCAAAAGATTCAAGATTCAAAGGCTTTATTATCGTGTGCACAGTTAAGAAATGCTACAAGTCTGTGCTAAAAGTCCATTACAAATCCATCCAGGCGTTGGGGCGGCCGCCATTGTCAGCGACCAGCATGCACGGTCAAGACCAGTGGCTCGCCAGCTTTGGTGACAGTCCCTCTTCTGAGGCCATCGAGGACATCGATGGCCTCATTCACACCTTCACGGGCTACCTCAGCTTCTGTGTGGACAAATCAGTTCCCACCAAGACCATACGGCGTCACTCAAACAACAAACCCTGGATCAACCCTGAGATAAAAACACTTCTGAGAGAGAAAAAGAGGATCTTCAGGTCGGGGAACAGGGAGATGCTGAAGTCCGTACAGAGGGAGCTGAGGAGAAAGATCAGAGAAGGCAAGGACAGCTTCAGGAAGAAGATGGAGGACAAGCTGCAATAGAGCGACATCAGCGGGGTCTGGAGAAACCTCAAAACCATCTCGGGGCTCCAGAATACCTCCCCCCAGGCCACGGGGGGCAGGGAGTGGGTGAACAACCTGAATCTGTTTTTCAATAGATTTGACCAACCGCCCTCCCCCCTGTCTGCACAACAACCACTGCTGCCTCTAAGAAATCAAGTCCTGCTGCCCACTCCCCACTCCACCGACACCCCCCCCCCACTCCCAACACACAGCCCCCCATCCTGACCCTGACCAAGACCCAGGTGAGGACGGAGCTGAGGAAGATCAAGGCGAGGAAGGCGTCGGGACCGGACGGCATCAGTGCAAAGCTCCTCAAGTCCTGTGCAGACCAGCTGTGTGGGATTGTGACGTATATCTTCAACATGAGCCTGAAACTGGGGAGGGTACCACAGCTGTGGAAAACATCTTGTGTGGTACCTGTACCAAAAACTTCCCACCCCAAAGACCTGAACAGCTACAGACCGGTGGCCTTGACGTCCCACTTGATGAAGACCCTGGAGAGACTGCTCCTTGCTCATCTCCGCCCCCTGGTGGAACCAGCGATGGATCCACTCCAGTTCGCCTACCAGCATGGCATTGGGGTGGAGGATGCGGTGATCTTCCTCCTTCACCGTTCTCTGTCCCACCTGGAGAAGCCCGGGAATATGGTGAGGATCATGTTCTTTGACTTCTCCAGTGCTTTCAACACCATCCAACCGATGATCCTGAAGGACAAGCTGCTGCGCGCAGGGGTGGACCAGCACCTGTCATCATGGATCCTGGACTACCTCACGAACCGGCCTCAGTTTGTGAGAACCCGGGACTGTGTTTCCGACACGATCATCAGTAGCACGGGGGCCCCCCCCAGGGAACGGTGCTGGCTCCCTTCCTGTTCACTCTTTATACTGCGGACTTCTCACACAACACAACACACTGCCATCTACAGAAGTTCTCTGATGACTCTGCGATCGTTGGTCTCATCTCCAACGGAGATGAAGCTGAGTACAGAGGGCTTATCCAGGACTTCGTGGACTGGTGCCATCGGAACTGCCTCCAGATCAACGCGAGGAAAACTAAGGAGCTGGTGGTGGACTGCCGCAGGCATGGGCAGCCCCTCACAGCACCAGTAAATATACAGGGAACAGACATCGAGATGGTGACATCCTATAAGTACCTGGGTGTTCATCTGAACAATAAACTAGACTGGTCACACAATACTGACGCACTCTACAAGAAGGGACAGCGCAGGCTGTTCCTGCTGAGGAGACTCAGGTCTTTTGGTGTACAAGGGGCGCTGCTGAAGTCATTCTATGACACGGTGGTGGCATCAGCCATCACTTTTGGAGTGGTCTGCTGGGGCAGTGGCATTACTGCAGCCGATAGGAAGAGACTGAACAAACTGATTAAGAAAGCTAGCTCTGTCCTGGGGCAGCGCCTTGATCCGATGGAGGAGATAGGAGAGAGAAGGACGGTGGCTAAACTGTCATCTCTGCTGGAGTCCGAGTTCCACCCTATGCAGGACATACTGAATGCACTGAGGAGCTCATTTAGCAGCAGACTACATCATCCCAGGTGCACAACCGAGAGGTTTCGTAGGTCCTTCCTACCAACGGCTGTCAGACTGTACAACCTAAGCAGGGCTGCTCGCAGAGATAGCAAAAAGATGTAACAAACTAATAGTTTTTTTTGAATGCAAAAGATGCAATAGACTTACACAATGGTCCTCTCCGGCATACAACTAGGAACATACCGGTCGCTATGGAGGGTGAGAATATGTATGGGCACATAATCATACCATGTAGGATAACTAAGTAGTCGGTTATGCTGTTTCATCCCATCTAGCAACAATGCTCTGCACTGTGTGTGTTTATATATTTACATATTTATTCCATCTAGCTACAATGCTCAGCACTGGGTGTGTTTATATTTATATATCTATATATTTATTCCATCTAGCTACAATGCTCCGCACTGTGTTTTTATATATCTACATATTATTCCATCTAGCTACATTGCTCCGCACTGTGCGTGTTTATATACTTGCATATTTATTCCACCTAGCTGCAATGCTCCGTACTGTGGGTGTTTATATATTTACATATTTATTCCATCTAGCTACAATGCTCTGCACTGTGTGTTCATATATTCATATATTTATTCCATCCAGCTACAATGCTCTGCACTGTGTGTCTGTGTGTGTGTGTGTGTATATATATATCTTATAGTAATATGTACATATGTATATTAGCTGCTCTTGCTTGCTTGTTTTTTTTCTTGCCTTCTGATTGTTGCTCTGAGTGTTGCTATCCCTGTGCTGTTGCAATCCTGGAATTTCCCCGTTGTGGGACTAATAAAGGCTTATCTTATCTCTTATCTTATCTTATCTTTCCGCTCCGGGCAGAAAAAGTCCAGCAAAATCCCTCCCCTGACAGCGGGAGTCATACGTTCATTTCTGTCAACTTCCCGCCACTACCAGGGTCTCCCGAGCCAGTTTGGGCACCATGTGCAAGCATCCTCTCAAGCGGAACGAATAATTCAACACTGGTTTGCCATCCATTTCATACTGCTGCAGGGGGGCGAGGGATTGCTGCGTCTGTCCTCTCTGAGCCGTGCAGGTGGCACAGCGGTGGACATGAAGCTTCATATCCCGACGACACCCCAGGCAGTAGAATCAAGCCCGAAGTCACTGCAGAGTCTTCCTCACTCCAAAGTGGCCCGACCCCATCGATCCGTGGACCAACTGGAGCACCTTGGGGCGGAGCAGCTGTCAGACTTGACGCTGCCCAGCTGGAGACTGGCACCGCCAATAAACAACATCCTCGTGACAGCAGAGGTTGGACCACTGAGAATGCAGGGCCTTGGTGTCTGGATCCAGCACAGCCACAGCCTTCTGGGAAGGCCGCTGGTCTGTGTCCAGGCACTGCCGGACCTTGGAGATGACAGGATCTCCATCCTGCTCACTCCAAAGCTGCCGCGTGCCAAGGGCCTCCTTGACCTCATCGCTGGGGAGAGCTACCCGATGATCTGAAGAAGCGCTGTGAACCGCTACGCTATCCCGGGGCGTAGCAGTCTGGAGAGCCTGTGAGACTGCAGGGTCATGATCCTCGGCCTGCGCTGACGGCACCGGCCCTCCAATTGCGTGGGCCCCCTGGTTCCTCATCTGGCTGTTGCCACAGAGCGTGATGGTCTGAGCCCCTAGCAGGAGAGAAGAGCTGGTGGTGTTGATCTTCGCACCCCATTCTGTGAGCAGATCTAGTCCAATGATGCATGGATCCTGGATGTCAGCCAGCCAGAACGGGTGGCTCGTGTTCTGACTGGTCACTCCCACCCCAAGGACCCATCGCCCTCCCAGTCTGGCACGCTCACTGGTGGTGGTGAGGACGCAGCGTTTCCCACCCTTGCGGTCCGAGTCCATCTGTACCGGGAAGCACCCCAGGTCGGACCCGGAAGATGGTGGAACCGGTGTCGATCAGGATTGGTGTGCTGTCCAGGCTGCACTGTAGGTACAGCCCTGGTGATTGTCCAAGTCAACCCAGCCATCCATTGGGGAAAATATCAGTGGGAGGTGGCAGGTCCCCATCTGTGCCACCTCACTCTCGGGTAAAAGTTGGTGAGGAGGCTGGTTGTCACGGGATGGGTGCAGGGCAGTAGCGCATGATGTGTCCTGGTTCTCCACAGCAAAAACACAGCTCCTTGTGCCGCCGTCGTTGTACTCTCTCCGACCGCGCAGCTGTGGTCCGGCATAATTCCCATTCCTCCTCACTCTCAGCTATGGCCTGAAAAGCTCTCTGCCTGGGTGATGATACGTCAGCTGCATAACCCATCATTGGCTCCACCCGCTCCACTTCTGCCATGGCCATCTCCCAGCTGCTCGCTGCGTGAATCCGGATGTGTTCCTGGAGCCGAGCTGGGTGGAGCCCACAGATGAAGTTCTGTAAAGCGAGCTTCTCCACCACCTCTGGCTTGAAATCCAGGTAGCCATGCTGTGTCAGCAGCCGCATGTCTGCTGCATAGGCTCCCAGGCTCTTCCGGTTGTCCCGCCGGTGGCTAGCCAGCTGTTTCTGGGCGTAACTGGCATGGGTTGCTCTTCCAAACCGCCTCCGCAGTGCTCCTTGTAGTGCTGGCCAGCTGTGCCATTCCTCAGGCCGGAGATCAAACAGTGTGCAGACAGCTCCACCCTCCAGAGCCAGCATGACCTGTACAGCTGTCTCTTCAGGTGTCCAACCATTCAACGCAGCGGCCAGTTCAACCTGGATCAGGTAATCGTCCATCAGGGTCTTGCCACCAAAGCGGGGAAGTTTCACCGGTCGGTGGGTCGGTAGGACAGTCACCTCCCTGTCGATCGCTGCCCTCGGTTGGCGCTCCCCGCCCTGCCTTGAAAAAGACATCAGACGAGGCACGCTTGCTCTTTCTGATCTGCGCTGTCCTGAAAAGGGCAGAAAGCGAAGTACGGTTTCTCCTTCTGGTCCGCTGCTCCATTTGTCACGGCGAGTAGCTCCGAGGGCTGGCATGTCCACTCTGTCGTCCATCTCATCTCTATCTGGGCAATAAGCCACTCGAGTCACCGAATCTCTGCCTCAATCCTTGCTTCCATCTCTCAAATATTCCACTTCTGACACCAGTGTGATGTTTTATGGGGTTCACACAATAAGGAGAGATGATTGTGACGCAACAGGCTTTATTCTTCACTCACTCACAACACAAAATGGAGGGGAGGTCATTTACACAGCCTCTCATCTCACTCATGTTGACACAGACACGATTTGTTACATATAGGAAAAACAACGTTACACAACTGCTCTTATTACACAGTTATAATGGCACAGTAGAACACATGGATAACACTAAGAACACATGAATAACAGTGTTTGAATCCTTTGCGGCGCAAAGCCTGCTGGGAGAATCCCCACCCCCTTATCACAGCCCTGACGTTACAGTATACTTCCTGTTCTGTCAAAAGCCAATGAAAAGGTGGTAGTAGACCAACTGGTAGAACATCTCGAATCTGCCTAGCTGCTGCATCCCATGCAGTTTGGTTTCAGGCTGAACCATTCAATAGAGACTGCATGCTGTTACTTTATTGAAACGATTAACGAAAATCTGGACAAGGGGGGGTGGGGGTGATAGGAGCCATCTTTTTAGACTTGCGTAAAGCCTTTGATACGGTCAGTCACTTAGTCCTTCTTTCTAAACTATCAGTATATAAACTGTCCATGAATACCCTTAGCTGGTTAAAAGCTTATCTATCTGGTCGCTCCCAGTGTGTGCGCATAAACAATACTGTATCCCAATCAAAGGCATGCACCATGGGAGTACCACAAGGTTCAATTTTAGGCCCACTGCTGTTTACTTTGTATATAAATGATTTTCCATCTGTATGTGAAAATGACATAAAAATTCAGATGTATGCAGATGACACAGCCATCTACACACATGGGAAGGATGCCAAACAAGTGGCTGACAAGTTAATGATAGCAATGGAGAGTGTCAAAATGGCTTCATTAATCATGCCTCACTCTGAACGTAGGGAAAACAGCTACTATGTAATTTACCAACAAACAAAATCATACGCACTATCCAATTATAACTAAATGGAGCAAATATAGAAAATGTAACATAGTTTAAGTATCTGGGTGTCACTTTAGATCCCACACTCAGCTTTAAAAAGCACATAAAACAGATGGGGCTGAACTCTGAAATATAACCTTGCAAACTTTCAATGCATCAGAAACTCACTTACTCTGGGACTGTGTGGGGGAGTGGGGGAGTGAGAGTGAGTGAGTGCTTGTGGGTGCATATGAGTGCAAAAGGGTGTGGTGTGGGAATGAGTGTGTCTGTTAGTTGAGAGGTGCTGGATTGAGGGGGGTAATGCCTCTCGGCTACGTGGGCTCCATTGGCCGCGGGTGGGGGACTTCTTTGGGTGTGGGGGTCCCCGGGGTGTGTGGCGGTGGCGCTAGGGGGGTGCCCAGGGGGGCTCGCCCAAGGGGCGCAGGCCGGTCTCCAGCCTGAGTGGTGGGGGCACTGGTCTTCTGGTGCTTGGGGCCCGGGGGCTGGCGTTAGCCCCGCTGGGAGGTTGGTGGGCCTGGGGCTGTGGGCCCGCCGCACTGGCCACCTGGCGGCCTTGCCTCCCTCAGCCATCCTGCCGGGAGCGGATGCCTGGTGTTCCTGGAGCTTGTCGGCCCTGGGCAATTGTGCCCTGTGGGGGTTGGTGACACTGCCTTGCCTGCTAAGGGTTTCCAGGGTGGCGGGGAATTGCTGCGACTGGCCCCCCTCTTCATTTGTTTCCTGACAAACCACTCACATGCACACACTTATTTTGCATGTGCTCTCATATACATGCACACGGACGCACACACACAAATGTCTCCCCTTTACCAGGTGCGGATACCAGACTCGTGTTGAGACCTCTTCAGTTGAAAAAGCAGTTTGTCTTCTGTTTGTTTTAGTTGTTGGTTTGTTTGTCTTTTCTGTCTGTTCCTCTCTCTTTTCTTTCCCCCTCCGCACACTTCCTTTCCACATTCCCTTTCCTGTCGGGTCCTTCATGGGTAAAATAATTTCAATAAAGTATTAAAAGTTATTACAGGAGGAGTTTGCAGCAATATACAGTACGTAGATGGGTACTGTATAAAGCTCCTTTTGGCAAATGGTAAATCTGTTTTGGCACAATAAGGGTAACAGATCTCTGTTCTGCTTACCTAGCTACCTTATGGGACAAGGGGGGGGGGGGAGAAAACAAAAGAAACTCACTTACTCTAAAAGGATCAAAAACCTTTCTGAATGCCATGATTCTGACATATTTCTCCTATTGCATCTCATGCTGGTCACAAGCCAATAGTACGACTCTGAAACCCTTGGAACCCCTGTATAAACAAGCCATCAAAATTCTGGATAAGAAGACACAGCAGTATCACCATTGTGGTATACTTGCCAAAAAGAAGATGCTAAGCTTTGAAAATATGATCATGTATGCAAATATACGGTTGGTCTTTAAAATTATCCATGGTTCTGCACTCCCGCCCTTTAAGTCTTTTGTGTACCTGACTTCTGAACAAAATACCAGAATAACAAGGACGTCCTCTAGGTGGCATTGTTGCATCCCCCATGTAAAACTGCTTTTGGACAATCAGCATTCTTATACAAAGCTGTAACGGAATGGAACAAGTTCCCCACTGCTTTGAAGACCATAACAAATTACAAAGACTTTACCACAGAGACTAAAAAATGGATTTTAAGTAATAAAGCCTGCCAGCATTGACTCTCCACCTTAAATGGAATTTGAAATTGTACTCTTTAAATTGTTTTTATGTGTGCCGTCTTTCTTATCTTTTTACCTTTTAAACTTGCTCCCTGCTTGTTTCAGGGTCAAGAGTTTCTGAAACCCAACCTGAATTGCTTTCTATATGTGCTGTTTTTCTTTTAGTATCTTTCTGCCTGCCTCAGGGACTACAAATGGAAATTAGTGAGAACGCTATAATCTGGTACAGAGCATCTTTACCCTGTGCTAAATGTTTATTTCCGTACATGGTCCCTGACAAATAAATCAATAAACTAAACTAAACTACTAAACATGCGTATGTACTTTGTTAGGTTGGTCTGACCGTAGTGTTTTTAATTGATATTTTATTGTTGTATTTTAATTTATTTATGCTGTTGTTTTTAAACTGATTTTCTATGCATATTGTGGTACTGTACTATGCAGGGAGAATGTAATTTCGTTTTTTATGTGCAAGCGTGCATATTAAATGACAGTAAAGAAATCTTGAAATCTTGTCAAAGAATGGATTTCAAAATACTCCTGTTGGTTTATAAAGCTCTGAATGGTTTAGGGCCAAAATACATTTCAGATCTGCTGGTCCATTACGAACCACCCACAGCCCTCAGGTCGTCAGCGTCAAGCCTGCTATCTGTGCTCAGAGTTAGAACCAAACATGGTGAGGCAGCATTCAGTTTTTATGCTTCTCACATATGGAACAAACTCCCAGAAAGAATCAGGGCTGCTGAAACTCTCAGCTGCTTTAAATCAAGGTTAAAAAGTCTCCTATTTGCCACGGCCTTTCAGTAGAACAATTGTTAATCTCCTACAATGTACTGTACATTTTATTTCTGTCGTATTCTATTTTAGCTTGTTTTTGTTTCTCTTGAATTTAGTTTTTAGTTTGCTTTTAAATTCTTATGTATTCCTTTTGCAACTTGTTGTAATGCTTTGATATTTTTATGTAAAGCACTTTGAATTGTCTTGTACACGAAATGTGCTATACAAATAAACTTGCCTTGCCTTGGCTTTTGGCACACAAAGGTTGTTGATTTCACACAATGCATGTCTCAGACCCATCCGCTTACAAACTGGTTGTAAGCTTCTAGACGTTATCTATATTATAACTATATTATAGCTCTTAGGGCACATTCAGATAGCCACTGTTTGGTCCGGACCAAAGGACCAAACAGTGGCTTCCGCGGATAGTTTGGTTTGTTTGGTGCCATCTGAACGCGTGTTGGAACTCTGGTGGGCACCAAACAAGCACAGTCTGGACTCCATGAAAACGGGGGTCTCGGTTCTCTTGCAAATGAAGTCTGGTGCGCTCCGCTTGCAGTGTGAATCCAATTGGAGTATCCAGCAGACCAAAGGGCGGAAGTGCCCCTCAGCATTTGTGTAACCATAGCAACATGTAGTCTGAGAAGAGGAAGTGGCGTTTCCCATAGTACATTTTGGGTAGAAAATAATAATAAAGACAACTGCGCAAATCTGAGAAATCCAAAAATTCAAGCAGACCAGACTACGTCATGTTAAATCCTGCGAGACTTACGTCAGTGTTCTCTGTTTTTATTGGTCAGATTTTTTTGCTGCGAGAACAGGAAAGGTAAATACAGGAAGTAGGATGACTACTGCGTATTTATGCATTTCTGGGGAGAAAATAATACAAATCATAACGTAATCTATGGGGTTTTCATCGCCCTGGTTATCATTTATTACATACCACTTTCGGCAAATCGTACAGCTTGAAAATGAAGCGTGGCTACGGATGGGATAAAAAACATATTAACGTTCATTAATCCTCCAGAACCGTGACATGCTCAGCCACAGATATTTTCAAAGATCCACCAGGTATGCACAGTGGCATAAAATGTTTTACAGTTTGGTGCTGGCCCTGTTTTAGTGCGGCCACTTTCTCACCAGCATGACCGCACCAGAGTTTGCCAGTTGATTCGAATCAAGACCACCTCTTTCAGGAGGTCTCGGTACGGTTCTTTTGGTGCGCACCTCAGTGTGATTACCGTGTTCCACAGATAAAACAAACCACACTAACAGAGAAAACGAACTTGAGTTCGATTGAAATGAACTAAAGCCTGTAGGTGTTAAAACACCCTAAGTGTAAGCAGCACTGGTACTGTACAATAATAAATTAACGATGTCTGGATAGGTGACACCAGCGCACTTCTCCATGTCTTTTGGACAGTTTTGCTTTGGAATGAGATCGGTGGCCTGCTTCTCAGTTAAAACTAATTTGTTGTCATACCTCTGTCTGTTGTCATTATCAAGACTTTTACAATAAATTTTGGATGTTTTCACATTTTTTTTGTTACATTTTGCTCTGTGATTATTCCCCCAACATCGCCGGTGATCTTATTTGACCCCGCCGGAAGTCATGTGATCGAAAACTATGAACTGACACGCTGGCAAAAATCAAGTTTTTTCTGTTGTTAAAAGGAACTCCGATTATATTGGCATGTTAGCTCTATATGCTTTATTTTTATGTTAGTAACATAACTATAATTTAATTTTTTTGAAAATAATTCCCAGTTTTATATATTTTTAAAAAACTTTATTACGATTTTTGTTTACGTCGCAATGCATTCTGGGTAGTGACGTAGAAGGGTTGCAGCCGTTTTTTCTGTCTTATACAAGCCAAGAAGCGAAGCTCCTAACTACTGCCATTTGTCAGTGAAAATGCCACATTGCGCGGCTTTTGGATGTAATTTCCAATCAAAGGGAAATAAAGAGAGTGAGGTGAGCCTCCATAGCTTTCCTAAAGAGGGAAAGTGGAGGAAAAAGTGGGGCGGCAGCGGCTCAGCAGGTAGAGCAGGTCGTCTAATAACCCGATGGTTGGCGGTTCGCATCACGCTCTCCCCAGATATCCTGCCGTTGTGTCCCTGGGCAAGACACTTCACCCGCATTGCCTCCAGTGCCCATAACACTGGGTATGAATGTGTAAAAATGTTTAAATGCTCGGTGGTGGCCGGAGAGGCTGTTGGCATGGATTGGCAGCCACATTTCCGTCACTCTGAGTGTCTGTGATCACGCGCTATAGCGCATGCCTGATAAAGCTGACATATGTATTAATCACGCTATGATAAAGCACAATAACGCTCAAAGCGCGCGCATGAGACATGTCTGTGATCGCACGCTTGTGTTGACCGTTCCTGCCTTTCGTCTCCTAACCGTGGTTTTGGGACGCAGGGGAGATGCATCTTCCTCCGCGGTGAACTCCCGAGTAAACCTCACTCTTGTGGTACACAGAAGCGCAGGCCGTTTTGCTGAAGCGTTGGGGCTTTATTTATATACCGCACTGTTGTCAGCAACAAATTCTACCTGCTCCGGTCGCCTCACTCTTTCTACTTATCCGCACCAAATCACACACCGTTCGCTCTCCAGGTCATTCCACACACACACCGGGGGGGGGGGGGGCGCCTCGGTTGCGCAAACGCTCCCACTCACTCACGTCCACGCACCGAGCTGCCCCATCCAAACACACGCACCAGACACATCCCACAACACTTGATAGAGCTGACATATGTATTAATCACGCTATGATATCGCTCAAAGCGCGCGCTTGGCTTGACATGTCGAAGATCTGGCTGGCAACAGTCAGAAAAAAAAAAAAAAAAGTTGATCGACTGTGGAGCGCTGCTTATGGACGTTCAACCCGCAGTCTGAGAAAGCAACAGAGAAATTGCTTTATGTTGCTCAGAGTCCATGTTTATCAGTTCAGTGCCCATCATGCTTGTAGACAATTTTTTGTGTTTGAGCATTCTATTGTAAGTAAATCAACAATATACAAGTTTCACTCCGCTCCACGAGTGTCTCTCCACTCCGCGAGTGTCTCAAGCATGCGCTCGAGGAAGCATTATTTTAAGGTGAAATAAAATGGCCTGTGCTTCTGTGTACCACTCGGGAGTAAGATAGTGGAGGAAGATAGATCTCCCCTGCGTCCCAAAACCACAGTTAGGAGACGAAAGGTAGGAACGGTCAACACAAGCGTGCGATCACAGACATGTCTCATGCGCGCACTTTGAGCGATATTGTGCTTTATCACAGCATGATTAATACATATGTCATCTTTATCAGGCATGCGCTTACAGCGCGTGATCACAGACAGAGTGACGGAAATGTGGCTGCCAATCCACGCCAACAGCCTCTCCGGCCACCACTGAGCATTTAAACATTTTTACACATTCATACCCAGTGTTATGGGCACTGGAGGCAATGCGGGTGAAGTGTCTTGCCCAGGGACACAACGGCAGGATATCTGGGGAGAGCGTGATGCGAACCGCCAACCATCGGGTTATTAGACGACCTGCTCTACCTGCTGAGCCGCTGCCGCCCCACTTTTTCCTCAACTTTCCCTCTTTAGGAAAGCTATGGAGGCTCACCCCGCTTTCTTTATTTCCCTTTGATTGGAAATTACATCCAAAAGCCGCGCAATGTGGCATTTTCACTGACAAATGGCAGTAGTTAGGAGCTTCGCTTCTTGGCTTGTATAAGACAGAAAAAACGGCTGCAACCATTCTACGTCACTACCCAGAATGCATTGCGACGTAAACAAAAATGGCGATTTACATCGTAATAAAGTTTTTTAAAAATATATAAAACTGGGAATTATTTTCAAAAAAATTATATTATAGTTATGTTACTAACATAAAAATAAAGCATATAGAGCTAACATGCCAATATAATCGGAGTTCCTTTTAACATGTCTGTAACATGTTTATTGTGATTTACAAGACATATCAAGAGCAAAATCATTCCAAACTCCCATGTATGTGTTTTTCTGCTGTGAATGTCTGCTTAAGCTCCACCACCCCCCCCCCCAAAAAAAGGCAGATTTGGATAGAGCGTTTGTAGCTACGCAAGTATTCCTGCTTAGCCTCATTGGTTGGGGATGAAGGCATCCGTTTTGCATAGCAAAGCAGTGGAGGAGGAGGTGACCAATCACGTACAGGGGTAGCAGAGAGAGAGAGAGAAAGAGAGAGAGAGAGAGAGAGAGTGGAGAGAGGCAGAGAGAGAAGGGAAGGGAGGGGGAACCCGATTTGAATGTGGCTGTGTGAGACGGCTCACTTCGCCAGTGGATGGGTGCCACACTGTGAGCTGAAAGCAGCCACATGCAAAACAGGTCCCTCCCTCCCCCCGCTCAGTCGCCGGTGGACGGGGGACTGGTTGTTAGTAAAAAGTAAACACATATTTGGCAATTATGCATTTATCTCTCACTGCAATCATTTTCAGAAAAATGTTTTGCTTTTTACTTTTGAAGATATGGGCAAAACTTTAACGTCCGGAAGCATCTTGAACAGACGAGCAGCCCACCCACCAGGAGTCGTGGCGACCAATCATGTGCAAGCCCTGCAGGTTGGGAGCGCAACGACCAATCACATGCAAGCCCTGCAGACTGCTAATTAGGATATTCAGAGATCTGAGCTTTAAGTAGTTGCAAGATTTAAAACATCGTGTAGACATGGAAGTCACCGCCGCCGAGGACACAGTCCAAGGATGAATAATTTTTTCACAGATAAGGAGTTGTTCAGAATTTCTTATAAGAACTCCTTATACAAAGATATAGAGATGATAATGAAGTCAGTGGCGGTAATGCACCTGTAAGCTGGTTGCCAACCACCAGTCAAATCTAAAAGAAGAAGAAGAAAATCTCTTTCCAAGCAAGTCTAAGGCAATGAAAGTTTTTTTGTGGGTGAAAAGCCACAATATACTATTTTGGGCAATACACATTTATTTTTTAGGTGATTTTAAAGCCGCTGGAGTGCACCTTTAAAAACAAAAACACAGCCAGCATTGAATTCTAGAAAGGAATAGGACACCAAGAGGCTCGGGTTAATGAGAAAATCCCAGATAGAGTGAACAGTGAAGCATTTCTCTAAAAAAGAGGATCTCCCTTTGTTGCATGTCTTTCCATCTCATTTTTTAATTAGCTTCTTGTGCTTCCCTCCTAGAAAATCTCTCCATCTGTCTGCATCAGCAGACACAGCCTGTCACTGATAATCTCCCACTTACTTCTGGCTGTTTAACCCAAAGCCTTAAGCAATAAAATATCATTTCAAGCTTATCAAGATGAGTACAGTCACAACATAAATGGGAATTAATCAAACAAAATTGCATATTATTATCCAGTTATGGCCCCAACAGATTATACATACATCACATGATTGTTAATGATGTACAAACATTAACAAAAAAAAAAAAAGCTTAAAGGATTTTACCTTTCCTTTACCACTTTACCGAAGGATTCCGGACCTTTCCACATGTCTTATGCTGCTCTTAGGTCGCTGAAAATGTGTTCTGCAAGGAGAAACATTTCAGTTCTGAAGGCCACGGCAAACTAAGCTAAGTTAGTCCCATGCATTCACAGTGGTGTGAAAAACTGTTTGCCCTCTGTCTGATTTCTCATTTTTTTGTATGTTTGTCACACTTAAATGTTTCAGATCATCAAACAAATTTAAATATTAGACAAAGATAACACAAGTAAACACAAAATGCAGTTTTTAAATGAAGGTGTTTATTATTAAGGGTAAAAAATAAATAAATCCAAACCTACATGGCCCTGTGTGAAAAAGTGATTGCCCCCTAAACCTAATAACTGGTTGGGCCACCCTTAGCAGCAACAACTGCAATCAAGCGTTTGCAATTGGCAATACAGTTACAGTTACAGTTACAGTGCTGTGGGGGAATTTTGGCACACTCATCTTTGCAGAATTGTTGTAATTCAGCCACACTGGAGCGTTTTCAAGCATGAACCGCCTTTTTAGTACTGGCGCCCCCCAAGGATGTGTCCTTTCCCCACTGCTCTTCTCCCTCTACTCCAACGACTGCACCTCAGAGGACCCTTTGGTGAAGCTCCTGAAGTTTGCGGACGACACCACAGTCATCGGTTTGATCCGGGATGATGATGAGTCTGCATACAGGCGGGAGGTGGAGCAGCTGATCCTCTGGTGCAGCCAGAACCATCTTGAACTTAACCCAGCCAAAACGGTGGAGATGACTGTGGATTTCAGGCGACACCCCCCTTCATTCCCCCCACTCACCATCCTCAACAGCACAGTGTCCACTGTGGACTCCTTCAAGTTTCTGGGTACCACAATCTCCCGGAACCTGAAGTGGTCCTCCCATATAGACACTGTCCGGAAAAAGGCCCAGCAGAGGTTGTTTTTTCTGCGTCAGCTCAAGAAGTTTGATTTGCCTCAGGAGCTGCTGGTTGTCTTCTACACCGCCATCATCCAATCTGTCCTCTGCTTTTCCATCACTGTCTGGTTTGGATCTGCCACTAAACAGGACAAGACCAGACTGCAGCGGATCGTTAAGTCTGCGGAGAGGATCATTGGTACCGACCTACCCTCCATTGAGAGCTTATATCGGTCCATAACCAGGAAACGGGCGGGAAACATCTGTGCTGACCCATCACACCCCGGCCACAAACTGTTTGAACTTCTATCTTCTGGTCGTCGTTACAGATCACTGAAGGTCAAAACCACCCGTCATAGGAACAGTTTCTTTCCTCAAGCCATCACTCTGATGAACTCCTAACATTCACCTAGTCCTACCTGTTGCTGTACTCATGACTTTTCATCCATTATTACATTGCACATAACTCTCACACTGCTTTTTACTTCATTCACATTATATCACTGAATCTGAGTTCACATTGAAATACTGTGTGACTGTATATTTTTTCATATATTTCTGCAAAGTGTGGTTAGTCTGAGTAAATAACTGCATATATTCCTGTATATATTTGCATCCTTTTATAGAAACGTGGACAGACTGTAATTTACTGTACATACTCTGTTGTCATTGAATCCTTATTTAAATCCTCCACCTGAACGAGAGCAAGTTTTTAGCCAAAGTCAAATTCCTTGTATGTGTTGTGCATACTTGGCCAATAAAGCTGATTCTGATTCTGATTCTGATTCTGATTCTGATTTTAAGGTCATACCACAGCATCTTAATAGGATTCAGGTCAGGACTTTGACTAGGCCACTCCAAAGTCTTCATTTTGTTTTTCTTAAGCCATTCAGAGGTGGCTATACAATGCTTATAAATGTGTCATAGGCTTCATTTACATCTGATACATAGACTTTTGTCCAGTCTTGCTTCAGCAAGTCTTCTTTTAAAGAACTGATTGCATTTTGTGATTTGTATCTGAACGATTTTAACATTTTTTCTGTATTGGCCCCCGTGTGGCCATGAATAAGTGCAAAGGTTGGCAAATGGTCACTTATATCATTTATCAGTAATCCACTTTCTATTTTCTTATCAATAATATTAACAAACAGGTTGTCCATAAGTGTAGCAGTGTGAACTGTGATTCTACTGGGATGTGTTATCGTGGGATATAGACTCATGCTGTACATAGAATTCATGAACTCTGTAATTACATTTTGTTGATATGGATTTAGTAAATCAATATTGAAATCTCCACAAATTACTACCATTTTCTTACTAGTAATATTATTGTACAGCTTGACTAATTTATCTCTGAATGTCTCAATGCAAGTTCCCGGTGTTCTATATATACAGCTTATAATTAGATTTTTTTTGTTTTATCTTGGTCAATCTCAACAGTAACACATTCCAAAATCCCTGGTAGCGCAAAGGACATTCCATTTACAAGCTTACACCTATACAGGTCATCAATATACAGTACAACACCACCACCCTTTTTTTGAGACCTGTTAATATGAAACATCTGATATATTAGTGTAGGCTCATTTGTCATGAAATAAAAATTCGTGTATTTTTTTTGGTAAAAGCAAAAACTCGCCTGATTCTGTTAGAATATGATGTAAACATAAGAAAAAAATAGGGTGCCATTTTTTTTTCATGCTCTAATGCCCTGAAATCCAAGATGGCTGCCATGATGCAAAAATGGCATAAATTAGACATTACGATTGATATAAATCTGGTTCCAATATTTTTTTCAGCACCTATTACTTATAAAACTAACTTTAAATAGAGATTTCCACATGGATAACAACTTCCCTGTGATTACTAATCTTTTTATTTTGTGTTTCAGACAGACTGCCATCTTGAATTAAACACGGCGGCCCCATAATTGATGTTTGAATGCAGTCGCTGGACGCAGTTTTTCCGCATTAGCTTAAGGTTTGAACATTTGGTGTATATGTGTATACAAAGATGTATTTTCTTTGTATTTGCAGGAAACAATTACCCACAGCAAACTTGGAACTTACAAAAGCGCTAATGCATCAACAGAAATCAGAGTAGGGGACAATGTGGTCAAGATCAAAGAAGAGCGAGGACTCTTGCAGCGCTTCATCGTTATCTCCAGAAGTCGACCAGAACTTGACCGGAAGGAGTGCATTGGAACTTTCGAGTTTGGTGTGTTACCACGATCCTTATTTGCTTCAGATGGGTCTCTTCTGCTAGCCTATGATAAGGCTTCGATGCTGCATCATCTTGAGAAACTCAGCAGTAACGCACAACAGGCCGAAGCTGACAGAAATGAGACAACTGAAAGTGAGCCATCTGGCAATCAATCAGCACATGTACCACTACAAGTAGCAGCTACAACAGTAGAACATACAGATGTGGAGACAAATCAACCATCAGCATATCGAGTAGTCATCATCGATGGAATGGCTGTGGTAAATTCGGTTACCAAGACCGACCAAATGAAGACGTGTCAAGATTTTGCAGACTCCTTTCTGGTGGTAATCTGCAACATGGCTGCAAACTATGATGAGGTCAGATTGGTGTTCAACAGGTACATGAAAACATCACTCAAGGAACAGATGAGGACAAAGAGGACCAAGGGAAAGTCAACATATTACCATGTGAAGGACACCACTTTAATCCAGAATATTTCCCTGAAGGACTTTCTCTCGGATATCCAGACCAAAGCAGAGCTCACCGAGTATTTGGCTGACAAGGTTGTACGCCACAGCAGGAGCTCAAACAACAGACTGAAGAAATTTATGGTGACCTCAGGAACACAAACCAAGGGCAATGTTGATATTCCAGACTCGCTTCTCACTCACAGCCAAGAAGAGGCAGACACGTTGCTCATACTGCATGCTGTAAGTGTTCCCCATGAAGCAGAACTTGTGGTCAGTTCTCCAGACACGGATGTCTTGTTGCTACTGGTCCACATGTATCCACACTTGCCAGTTTCTACAGTCTTCCTCACTGGAAAGGCCAGGCTGAAGAGGAACATTTCTGTCTGTAACATATACAACAACTTAGGACAAAAGCGCACTTCTGCACTGTTGGGTCTTCATGCTCTGACAGGCTCCGACATGTCTGGTAGATTTGCTGGCAGAACCAAAGACTGGTGCTTCAAGGCATTCATGTCTTGTGACGATGAGATCCTGGATGCACTAGCAATGCTAGGAAACGACAACGATCTGCCCTCTGATGCATGCTCTCAGCTGGAACGTTTTGTTTGTGTGCTGTATCGATCAAAAATCCACACAACAGTAAAAGAGCTTCGCTGGTTCCTCTACTCAAATCGTGCAGCCGAAGGAGAAAACCTTCCACCAACTTCTGGTTCACTGGACTTACATATTCGGCGTGCACACTACATAGTCATGATTTGGAGGAAAGCTGATGAAAATCACCCACGCCTCCCAGCACCTGCTGCATTTGGTTGGACATTTGACGCAGGTTCAAGTCACTTCTCTCCTGTTCGATGTTTGAATCCACCAGCTCCTGAGGCAGTACTGCACCTGATAAAGTGTGGATGCAAAAGTGGATGTGAAGGAAGGTGCAGTTGTCGCAAAAACAATATCCCATGTACAGAATTCTGTGTATGTTGGGTTTTCACTTGCAACAACAAAACAAGCCAACCAGGGATAAATGAAGAGTGTGAAGACGTTTGATGTCCACTGCTAAAACTACATCTATATACCATGTGACTTTTTGCATTTTTTTTGTTCATAAAATGACTGAACAATAACTAACGTGGTTTCACTATAGTTATATAGATTTGTTTATTGACTTGTTCATATAATGTGTACCACGTGACCAATACATTACTTTAATCAAACACATAAGGTCTTTGAACATTTATTTCCAATATCATTGTATGGACTACGGTGTCAAAATAAGTAGAATTTAGTGTAAACAGTAGCCATTTTGGACGCCATCTTGAAATTAGGCATGAAAATCACAACTTTAGCCTAAATTTGATGATTCCATTGGTTTTTGTGTCAGAAAACCTATGTTTAGATACTTTGTGACATAACGCACGGCTCAGGAGACACGCACACACAGGCTTAGAGTAGTTCAAAGAGTTTATTAACAGCAGGGGTGAATGAGTGTGTGTCTGCGGGATGCAGATGTGTTGGTGGTGGCGTCTGCTTCAGGCACAGAGGCAGATGACCGTTCGGCCGAGCAACCCTATGGAGAGAGCACAGGGAGAGGGTGACGGGCATACACCAACACAGGATGAATTATGGCAAGAGAAGATCTTACTTGAGTTGTCAGGATAGCTGGCACAGCAAGGGGAACGTAGCCCGGGAGACAGCCACCTGGAGAGCTCCGTGCAGCAGCGAAGGATGGGCGATGGAACGGAGATGTCCGCCACCGGGGAATCCACCTGTGCACAGGGGAGCAGACTGGGAAAGGAGGTAAGGGTTCTTACCCAGAATAGCGATGCTGAAGAAAGGTATGCTCACGGCGGTGAGGGAACGAAGTCTGACGGCTTCAGGCCGAGCCTCCGGGCGAGGCGGCTTTTATCCCTCGCCGCTGATGAGGATCAGGTGTGTGAGCAGGTGGCGCCGCTGATGAACGGCGCGGCGTGACACTTTGTTTGTAATTACATCATGTGTACTAGCGAAGATATTGAATTATTGCTAAACGGCGGCTATTTTGGCCGCCATCTTGGATTTCGGACCCTTAGAATGTGAAGAAAAAATGGCACCCTAATTTTTTTTAAAACTTATGATATCTTCTTTCAAAATGAAATGAGTTTTTGCTTTTACCAAAAAAATTACACGAAATTACAAATGAGCCTACACTATTCCCTCTATTGCCATCAGAGGAGCCTGCTCTTCATTAAGCCAAGTTTCAGAGACTGCGATAGCTGTAAATTTTCTGTCTAGCTGTTTTAAATAGTCCTGAATCTGTGGAAAGTTTTTGTTAGGACTTCTGCTGTTGAAGTGTATTATTGATAGTTTACCATCTAGTTGCACTTGACTTTTGAATTGCTTTTCAGTGTAATATTCACAATAATTATGAATATTATTGAAAAAGTGGTTATCAGGATCAATATCATTCTCCATCTCTTGTAGTTTATGTTCTGCATAATGGCATATTTTCAGAGTTTGAATTTCCTCACTCTGTGTCAAATGACTTCCTCCAAAGTACATTGACATGGTATGTCAAAAGAGCTATTCTTGCCGTGTGTGTGGATATGGATTATCATAGTCTCTTAATTTTCTTAATCAGTGTTCATCTATATTTGTTTAAGTCAGTAAGATCTCTGATTATTATACTCTTTGCTTCCTCAGGTGTTCCATTTAGTTTGATCCAAACTCTACAATTTCTTGTCCATGTTGCCTGTATCTTATTTTGTCTTTTCAGCATCCGTGCTTGCCGTGCTATTTCAGCATTAGTTTTTGTTAGATGTTCATTTAGGTAAACTTCTGTTCCCCGTAGATTTCTGGCCTGCCTCAGTATGTCATTCTTTACCTTTCTGTTCACAAAGCGCATCACAATTGATTTCTTTGTTTTATTATCCTTTCTGGGTAGAGCATGACAGGCTGAAATTGCATTTGCTTCAACCTTTATATTTCTACTTTCAAGGAACTGAAGCACCTGGTTTTCCAGGGAGACTGATTCATTCAGGGGAGCCTCCTCACCTCTCATTCCTGCTGTAGCATGAGCATATGATTGATATTTAATGTCTAGTCCACTTATAATTAGATCATCCATACGAGAACATTGTTCAAGATCCTCGACGCGTCGCTCCAAGTCTGCAATTTTTTTGTCTCTTTCCTTAATTGTTAATTTTAATTCTCGGACTTCTTCCATTAGCCCTAATATTTTAGCCTGCTGACTAGCCACTTTGGTCAGTTCTTCTGATAAGAAGTTCAGAGATTTTTTGATCTCTTCCATTTCCTCCTTCTTTGGTGGCATTTTTACTGACCTGTTGATAGTAAAACAATCTCTGCTGGTGTCGCCGGTATCTGATCCGACCGACCTCGAATCCAGCTGGGCCTCAGCTAGCCCCCTCCGCTGCTAGTCCAGATGCAATTGAGCTCTTGTCCAGCTGGGGTATTGACCACTCCTCCACCGAGTCCTGCCGCCTACTGCCGCTGCAGTTGAGCTCTGATCCTGCTCCTGTCCAGCTGGGGTCCCGGTAGTTCCTTCGCTGAGCCCCGCCACCTACCGCCGTCTTCCTCAGTAGATCCCTCCGCTGAGCCCCGCCGCTGTAACTGGGCTCCGATTCCGGCTCTTATCCGGCTGGGGCCCCGGTGGTCCTCCACTGGTCCCTGTCTCCTACCACCGCTGTACTTGAACTCCAATCCGGCTCCCGTCCAACTGTTGCCTCGGTTAGTTCCTCCGGCGAGCCCCAATCACCAGGGACAGAGTTGCTTCTTTGTGTCGGTGTTAGGAGCTATGACTAGCTATGGCGTTAGCTATGGCGTTAGCTATAGCGATAGCGTTAGCTTAGCAAACGCTTCGGGTAAAGCGTAGCAGCGAACCACGAAAAGAAACGCTAATCAGTTTACTCACAGAGCCCGGTGAAAGGCGAATAAAGGGGTATTTCAACCAAGGTGGAAATTCAGCCTGTGCGTGTGCGTCACAAATGTTGATCAGATATTCGCTGTTGGTTAGTTATTTCAGTGGCAAAATCAGCAACTTTGTCTCAGCACTGAAAAAGTGTGACCATCCTGGCCGCCATCTTCTCAGTGTTATCGGAGACTTTTCTGGTGTTTTGGAGACTAACATTTAAGTTCTTTTGCTCTGCAGTTACTGTCCTCAACAAGTAGAGGGACGTGCTGCTGTGAGCACCTCCCCACCCCAAAGCACTCACAGGCGGTGTTATGCCGAGAATTGCTTGCTTGCCAAGAATTGCATCCCATACTGTCAAAGTCAATACAACTATGCCGAGAATTGCTTGTGTGCCGAGAACTGCATCCCATCTTGCAAGCAGGTGTTTAGTGTAAGTCAAAGTTAATACAAGTACATAATTTGAAAATACTTTGAAAAAGTGATTACCCTTTTTACTGACAATGTCTCGACTTTGAAGATTGTAAAATGTGGAGTTGGATCACTATGATTTCTAACCCTCTTTGAAACACTCAAAACGTCTGGCGAATAAGCATAATTTAAAGATAATTTACAAGAGGCAATAACAATTTTTACTTCTAAAAATGTGTAATGGGTACTTCTAAAAATGCACAAATAGTTACAAGCCTGGCTGTAGTGTTATATTTTATAGTTTTGGCAGATGGGATGCAATTCTTGGCAAGTGAGCAATTCTTGGCATAACTGTGGTCAGTTCCACAGTAGCTTCGTGCAGCAGTTAGCTGCAGTCAGAGAGGAGACCCATGCCACTCGCGTCTAGAGTGCAAATGAATTGCACATGCACAACCCCCCCCCCCATGTATCCCGCCCTGTTTTACAGAGTGGGATGTAAATGTTCCTTCACTGTCTGTGTTACACTAATAAATCACTGCATTTGACTTACAGCCGTGGCGCCAAGATGTGTGAAGTGATGGTATAGAGTGAAGTGATGATATAGAGTGAAGTACGAGGAGACGAAGAAGAGTGATGTCTGAAGATACAATTGAGGTTCGATTGGGCACAGCAATGATGATAGGACTACAGCTCCTGACCAGATAGAGTGATGATATAGAGTGAAGTACAGTACGTGGCGGTAATGCACCTGTAAGCTGGTTGTCAACTGCCAATCAAATCTAAAAGAAGAAGAAGAAGAAGAAGAAGATGAAGAAGAAGAAGAAGAAGAAGAAACCCACTCACCTCGTCCACTGTGAGTGTGTGTCTCTCTGTGACATTTAGCTATACATCTAGCTAGCTAGCTCATGTCGCAGTCTAAACTGTACGCTCAAAAATACAGAAAGGAGTGGGAATCAAACCCTGAATTCAAAGGCTGTTTGAAGCCATTTATTGGAGATGATACACGGTCAAACTGCCCATACTGCCCCAAGTCCGGATAAAGGAGGAGGGTTGGACATAGAGCTAGCAATTCCACCCCACATGACAGTCTTTTGATTAAATTTGATATCCTAACATTTAACAATGCAGGATAAAACTGATTTATGTAAGTGGGTCTAGACCAGTGCTTCTCAATTATTTTTTGCAAAGCCCCCCCTAGGAAAGAGAAAATATTTCGCGCCTCCCCCCACTCGCCGCGGTGACTATAAATAAGATCATTATCTATAAAAATTGTATAAGTATACCTAAAATTGTATCCTTTTTAACATTAACAAAAGAAAAAAGCAATATAAATCAACTTTCAATAAATATTAACTTTATTTTGCCACACAGAAATCCTGTTATAGTCTAAAACAGAAAAAAAAAAAATTAAAGTGCATCAAAGTGCCTGAAATAAAAAAATATGTCAATCCTTATTTAAACTAGAAACATTTTTGACCAACTGAACCATTTGATGCTGAGAAAAATAATTCAATAAATAATATTAAATGTAAATTGATCTGGAACATTAACACAGGAGCACCAATATATTTAACATTTTAGTATGAAGAAAAAGGTATAAAACATTGTGCTGATTTTTTTCTAAATCACATTAATGAAGTAAAGTTTTTTGCACTGCGCAATTTGGTACGCCACTTTAAATGATGCTAAAAGTGCTCGCTGGTTTACTGATGTAGCGTTCACAAAGCGGAATGATTGTTGGCCGTACTCCGCACGTTTTCGCTGAAAAAAATCAAGCGGCTTATCAACGTGTTGAGGATGTAATGTCTGTAGGTGGCGTCTTAATTTATTTGGCTTCATGCTGTCCGCTGCCAACATTTTCAGACACAGTAAACACACCGGTCTTTCCTCGTCTCCCACCGTAGTCACAGTGAAGCCAAGCGCTAGATAAGCTTCGTCATATTTCCTCGTCTTAGCTTTTGGGAGACTTTCATTTGTCTCTTTACCTCTGTCTCTCTCCGCCTTTCTTTTCGTTACTGTTAAATATTTCTCCATGGTGTCTCTCGAGGGGTTTGTTGACAGCAATTTAAAAAGTTTTAAACTCCCGCACAGACTTTGACAATGAGAGCGCCACTGCACCACCTGCTGCCGTGGATGTGCAATTACATTTTACACGGCAAAAGCAAAGCCTGTTCCCCGGGGTCATACGCGCCCCCCCTGGCATCGCTCCACTATTTGAGAAGGACTGGTCTAGACAAAGCATTAAAGTCATGAAGTTATTTTGAGAAGTGATGGCCTATTTTAAATGGTAAAATTAAACTATCAACAGAAGAAAGTTAATTTGTAGTTGTAAACAATATTTAGGGTGTTTTTTTAACTCACTTTTTGTCTCTCCCATGACATTATTCTTCTTTCCTACAGCGTCCATTACAATTACACGCAAATGACCAACTATGCAAATTCAGCAATGACGTAATTTAGCGACTTCTAGCGACTTTAATGTCAGCCAATAGCTACTTTCCTTATTGAGGAGTTGGCAACACTGATTACAGCAAAATTGGTTTAAAAAAATACTGGTGAGGAAAAATAGACAAGTGATGCTTACCTGCTTTCCCCTGAGAAAAAAACACCAACAGTAAAGTTTAATGAATAACAGTGCTTTCAGTTGACTAAACCAATGATTTTCTTCAGTGCTTTGTTTTCACTTTCCATAGCAAAAAATAATTTGGGCTATGCTAGCCTAGCACCACAGAACTGGCTAGTTTTAATAATAACACTGGTCAACACCAAATTTATTGTCTAAGTTTTTTTCAGCTGATTTAAGACAGTTTTGATGTGCTGAATCCAAAAATCACATTGGTTTTGCTCAGTCAGGTCAACTTTTTGAATTATGGCCACATGTTGTTTTATACATTTTTGTTTACATGTACAGGTATTTTCGCTTTATATGATGCAAAATTCTTTTTTATGGCTTGAAATTCTCAGAATTTTGAACAGTGATGACGCAACATTCAATTTACATGTACTTACCTTTATATAAAGGCAAGTACATGCACAGTACTAAGTACTAAGTAAGCACAGGTTTTTACTTAGCACCTGATCGAGAGAAACTGATGTCATGTTCAGATTCAGCGGTGCAAAACTGTCTTAAATCAGTTGAAAAAATACAGACAACTTACAAAAAAAAAATAATTTTGTAACCCTGTGTAAACAGGAAGTGACCCATATTCATTGTATAAATCTATATCCCTGAGAGCAAACTTGAGTTTTCCTCTGTTATTTTTTAATACAAGATCATATATTATGGCCAGAACACCTACTTACCAAGCCTACTTACAGTATATAGCTGTTTAAGCTACCAGCTGTTTTCCATCAGATACCCTAAGTTTAGTTTAGTTGACAAAAGGAATGTTAGATTAAGCTACTTCAAGAAAGCTTTCCACAGGAAAGAAAATAAATGTTAAAAAGATATCTGAGATAATCAGCTAGGAGCAAACTTTTTTTTTTTTGCAAAGTCATAAAAAAACTATAAAAACCAATACTGAAAAAACATTTAAAAAAACATATTTGACTAAAGACAGCAACAAAAAGTGTACAGACAGCTCAAAAAACAATTAACCATTACCAATGTTAGCAATTGAACTGAACTGTGAAAATGAATTAGGAAGGCACATTTACCCTCTCGGCGCCACACCAGTCGGCTGCCTTTTGCAACAGCGGCTCGATTCCGAGTTTTTTTTTCCCTTCCTCTCTCTTTTGATCACTTTTTTTTTTCACCCCACTTATATCACGGACACACAGATCGTCCCAAATGTCTCCTGAGCCGGTGGACGGAGCCACTGTTTATAGCAGGATACGATACAATAGGGAAGAGCTGCTAGCATTTAACCGCCACCCGGTCCCACTGGAAAAACTCGACATACCGAGAGAACTGAGGCGAAAACGCCGCGGCTGCCGGGCTGGAGTAAGGCGGAGGACAAAAAAATATAAGGTACAGACCCTCCCTTCCATCTGTTGTCATGGGAAATGTATGGTCGATACTGGGAAAGTTAGATGAGCTAGCGGCTATCTCCCGTTATGATAGCACTTACCGGGAGTGCTCTCTCCTTTTGTTTACTGAGACGTGGCTAACTGAACTAGCAGCAGATGCTAACATTGAGCTGGAGGGTTTTCACATGATACGAGCTGACCGAACACCAGAGAGTGGCAAAACTAGGGGCGGTGGAGTGATAATGTATGTTAACAACAACTGGTGCAGACCGGGACATATCACTGTTAAACAACGACACTGCAGCAAAGACATTGAGTTGCTAGCTGTTAGCATGAGGCCTACATATCTCCCGAGAGAACACTCACACGTGATCTGCATTGTTGTTTATGCAAATCCGACGGCGAACGCTGGGACAGCGCGTGACGTCATCCATTCAGTAACCAGCAGGCTGCAGACAGAACACCCAGATGCTCTTCTCCTCATCTCAGGCGACTTCAACCACGTTTCACTGTCTCCCATTCTGCCCACTTTCACCCAGTATGTCACATGCCACACTAGAGACAATAAAACACTGGATTTGTTCTACGCAAACACTAAGGAGGCGTACACCTCATCACAACTCCCCCCACTTGGGAGATCGGATCACAACTTGGTTCATCTCCGACCGGTGTACAAACCCCTAGTGCACAGACAACCTCCGGCCATGCACACTGTGGAGTTATGGTCTGAGGAGACAATGGACACTCTAAAGGACTGTTTTGAAGCCACTGCCTGGAAGCAGCTCTGCGATCCACATGGTGAGGACATCGATGGCCTCATTCACACCTTCACGGGCTACCTCAGCTTCTGTGTGGACAAATCCGTTCCCACCAAGACCATACGGCATCACTCAAACAACAAACCCTGGATCAACCCTGAGATAAAAACACTTCTGAGAGAGAAGAAGAGGATCTTCAGGTCGGGGAACAGGGAGATGCTGAAGTCCGTACAGAGGGAGCTGAGGAGAAAGATCAGAGAAGGCAAGGACAGCTTCAGGAAGAAGATGGAGGACAAGCTGCAACAGAGCGACATCAGCGGGGTCTGGAGAAACCTCAAAACCATCTCGGGGCTCCAGAATACCTCCCCCCAGGCCACGGGGGGCAGGGAGTGGGCGAACAACCAGAATCTGTTTTTCAATAGATTTGACCAACCGCCCTCCCCCCTGTCTGCACAACAACCACTGCTGCCTCTAAGAAATCAAGTCCTGCTGCCCACTCCCCACTCCACCGACACCCCCCCCACTCCCAACACACAGCCCCCCATCCTGACCCTGACCAAGACCCAGGTGAGGACGGAGCTGAGGAAGATCAAGGCGAGGAAGGCGTCGGGACCGGACGGCATCAGCGCAAAGCTCCTCAAGTCCTGTGCAGACCAGCTGTGTGGGATTGTGACGTATATCTTCAACATGAGCCTGAAACTGGGGAGGGTACCACAGCTGTGGAAAACATCTTGTGTGGTACCTGTACCAAAAACTTCCCACCCCAAAGACCTGAACAGCTTCAGACCGGTGGCCTTGACGTCCCACTTGATGAAGACCCTGGAGAGACTGCTCCTTGCTCATCTCCGCCCCCTGGTGGAACCAGCGATGGATCCACTCCAGTTCGCCTACCAGCATGGCATTGGGGTGGAGGATGCGGTGATCTTCCTCCTTCACCGTTCTCTGTCCCACCTGGAGAAGCCCGGGAATATGGTGAGGATCATGTTCTTTGACTTCTCCAGTGCTTTCAACACCATCCAACCGATGAGCCTGAAGGACAAGCTGCTGCGCGCAGGGGTGGACCAGCACCTGTCATCATGGATCCTGGACTACCTCACGAACCGGCCTCAGTTTGTGAGAACCCGGGACTGTGTTTCCGACACGATCATCAGTAGCACGGGGGCCCCCCAGGGAACGGTGCTGGCTCCCTTCCTGTTCACTCTTTATACTGCGGACTTCTCACACAACACAACACATTGCCATCTACAGAAGTTCTCTGATGACTCTGCGATCGTTGGTCTCATCTCCAGCGGAGATGAAGCTGAGTACAGAGGGCTTATCCAGGACTTTGTGGACTGGTGCCATCGGAACTGCCTCCAGATCAACGCGAGGAAAACTAAGGAGCTGGTGGTGGACTGCCGCAGGCATGGGCAGCCCCTCACAGCACCAGTAAACATACAGGGAACAGACATCGAGATGGTGACATCCTACAAGTACCTGGGTATTCATCTGAACAATAAACTAGACTGGTCACACAATACTGACGCACTCTACAAGAAGGGACAGTGCAGGCTGTTCCTGCTGAGGAGACTCAGGTCTTTTGGTGTACAAGGGGCGCTGCTGAAGTCATTCTATGACACGGTGGTGGCATCAGCCATCACTTTTGGAGTGGTCTGCTGGGGCAGTGGCATTACTGCAGCCGATAGGAAGAGACTGAACAAACTGATTAAGAAAGCTAGCTCGGACTTCCGGTTATGGCTGCCACGTAGGACGGACGTGTCTCGCTCTGCTCTGCTCCTGGAGAAAAAAATCGGCAAATAACTCTCTCATTTGGGACAGAACGTATCCCAGCATTTGGGCGAGGATATGTCGGCGAAGCCTAAGGCTGGAAAACCAGGAAAAGGAAAAAGCGAGCCGCCGAAACAGTCCAAATTAACGGACTTTCAGGTCTGTGACGCAGCAAACAAAACTCCATATATGGCGGAGGAGGCTGGCAACGGTGCGATTTCTGCGGGGAATGGCGCAGATGCGCTGATGGCTGCCATGAGTTCAATGAGAGCGGACTTTTCCTCTAGATTTGATGGGATTATGACAGCGCTGGAAGGAATAAGAAAGGAATTGGGTGACTGTGTAGAACGAACGGCGCAGATGGAGCTCCGTCTCGCTAGTGCTGAAGATGACGTCACCCGTCTTCAATTAAAGGTGCGCACTTTGGAAAAAAAAAAAAAATCTCTGGAAGATAATATTTTGGATTTGGAATCTCGGTCGAGACAGAATAATTTGAGGCTGGTGGGTCTTCCAGAGGAATCAGAAGGTCGGGACGTATGTTCCTTTCTGGAAAAGTGGATTCCGGAGGTGCTGGGCAGCGAGGAGTTGCAATCAGCAGTGGTTCTGGAAAAAGCACATCGTATTGGCCCACGGAGAGATAAGGGACCGCCGAGGACCTTAATTATGAAGTTTCTTAGCAACAGAGACAGGATGAAGATCTTCAACGCTGCACGTGCTAAAGGAGAGATTAAACACCAGGACCAGCAGGTGCGGTTCTACCCAGATTTGGCCACAGGAATCCAGCAATTGAGGAAGCAGTTTGATCCCGTACGTAAGGAGCTGCGCAACCTTGGGATTCGTCATGGTGTAATCTATCCTGCGAGACTGCTGACCACGTATGAGGGCAGAACCCACATCTTCAAGACCCCAGAGGAGGCGCAGGAGTTCATCAAGAAGATCAAAGAAGAAGAAGAGACTGGTGGGAGCTAAGCATGAACAAAATATAAGGTAGAATAATTAAGCATTTGCACAGGCATCTGACTGACTTGAAGTAAATAGTAAGTTTACAAAATATAGATTGTATTATATATTAAAAAAACAAAACAAAAACAAAACAAACAAACAAACAAAAAAACTATGATGTACAAAGTTGTTAAAAATTTTGGAGTTAAGTTGGAAAACTACAGAGGAGAGTTAATGTTACGTCATTAAAAGCAGTAGAGTTAGGGTGATTGGGAGGATGAAGAAGGAGTGGCTTAGGCTGTTCCCCGTGGGTGTGGAACGGTCGATGGCTATATCGGGAGACGGAATTTTTCTTTTGATTTTGGGGGGTTTGCCACAAGTGTGGGAAGGGGAAATTTGTTTGTGTGTAGTTTGTAGGATGAATGTTCAACCACTCATGTTTTTGCTTCTCTGTATGAGCATGTTTACACTGCAAGGTAATCCCAAACTCTCTATTGATCATGGACCAAAGTGTTAATCTTAATTTAACTTCATGGAATTGCAGAGGTCTACAAAATTTAAAAAAACTTAAACAAGTTATGAATAAAATAAAGGACATGGGTTCAAGAATTGTGTTTTTACAAGAAACTCATCTGATAGAGGAGGATGTTAAAAGAATTAGGAGTAGATGGCAGGGAAGTGTATTCACCTCTTCATTTTCATCCCGAGCCAGGGGAGTTATGACTCTCATACATAAATCAGTTCCTTTTCAAGTGAAAAATGTAATTGGAGACAAATTTGGAAGATATGTAATCATTCAAGGTTCTTTGCTATTAGAAAATATAAATCTTGTGAACTTATATGGTCCCAATATAGATGATCAGAAGTTCTTTGCTAATTTATTTCTCATCTTATCATCACTTACAGGGCAACATATAATAGCAGGGGATTTTAATTGTACATTGAATCCAGGTGTGGATAGATCAACAGGACTGGATTGTACGCACATTGGATGTAGGATGACTATTAATCATTTTATGAAAGAATTGAGATTGTTAGATATATGGAGAGAAATGAAACCACAAGTTAAAGCCTATTCTTGTTATTCCAGTACCTACAAGACATTCTCACGTATTGATTATTTTTTGATTTCCACAGAATTAAGGTCCAAGATTCAAAACTGCTTTTATGATAACATCGTGATCTCTGATCATGCACCCTGTTGTCTAATATATGTAGATAAAAAATTGACAAAGGAATCAGGTAGATGGCAATTTCAGCATAAATGGCTTCAGGATGAGGAATTTGTCAAGTATATAGAAAAACAGATAGACGAGTTCTTTGACATCAATACTACACAAACATCAGCATGTGTAAAGTGGGAGGCTTTCAAAGCTTTTATTAGGGGACATATTATTAGTTATACAGGATCAAAATCTAAGAAGACTCGAGAGGAGAGAGCTAAATTGGAACATAAAATAAAAAATCTTCAGGAAAAAGTGTATGCAGGAAGTGACCCAAGGTTGGAGAATGAATTACTGATTTTGAGAGCTGAATACGACAAAAAATCAGTGAATAGAGCTGCCTCGAGTCTTCTAAGATTGAAACAATCTTTTTATGAACAAGGTGAAAAATCAGGAAAATTATTAGCATGGCAGATTAAACAATTGGAAATTAAAACACCAATTACCAGTATTATAAGTAACGGACAGGTAGTTATAGATCCTTTAGAAATTAATAGAGCCTTTAGAGATTACTATGAAAAATTATATGATACCAAAAATGAACCTGATTTAACAAAACTAAATGGGTTTTTGAACGAACTATCTATACCGTGTATTCCAAATGAAAACAGGGAGATATTGGAGTCTAAAATTAGTCAAGAAGAAGTTGGGCTAGCCATTGATAATATGAAATCAGGAAAAAGTGCAGGACCAGATGGTCTTCCAGTTGACCTTTATAAAAAATTTAAGAATAAATTAATAAAACCTTTTTTGGAAATGGTTTTAGAAGCATTTCAAAATAATAATTTACCATCATACATAAATAATGCCTTAATTATACTGCTGCCAAAACCAGGTAAGCCCTCTAATAAATGTGAAAATATGAGACCAATAAGCCTATTAAACGCCGACCTTAAGATAATCTGTAAAATTTTAGCAAGACGAATACAAGAAATTTTACCAAATATTATTAATCGAGATCAGAATGGCTTTATAAAGGGTAGACAAGGCTTCCATAATGTAAGAAGACTATTTAATATTATTTATTTTAATAAAGAAGCACCGGATACAGCTCTCCTATCATTGGACGCCGAAAAGGCCTTTGATAGAGTTGAATGGCCCTTTCTTTTTGAAGTCCTACAAAGGTTTGGACTTGGAAATAATTTCATAAAATGGGTTCAAATAATATACAATAATGCTACAGCAGAAATCCTAACAAATAACAATATTTCAAAACCAATAAAAATCAATAGAGGATGTCGACAAGGCTGTCCACTTTCACCTTTACTGTTTACTATGGCAATTGAACCTTTAGCGATAGCGATACGTTTACATTCACAAATATATGGAATTAAAGTTGGACCAACAGAACATAAAATCTCCCTGTACGCCGATGACATAATTTTGTTTATGTCGAATCTAAAAAAATCAATTCCAACCTTGTTGAATTTAATAAAGAATTTTGGGGAAATATCAGGATATAAAATAAATAAAACTAAATCTTCAATATTAATGCTAAATGAGACCCAGAGAAATTACCCAGCCCCTGAGGTAAATCAATTCAATGTTGTAAATCAGTTTAAATATTTAGGAATCCAAATTATGCCTAAGCTAGAATCAGTCGCCAGTGTCAACTATGAAGCCTTAATGTCAGATATCAATGAGTTAACTCAGAGATGGATGTCACTACCAATGTCGATGATCGGGAGAATCAATATACTTAAAAGTAATATTTTACCTAAAATACTTTATTTATTTCAATACATTCCCTTATCACCACCTTTAGATCTATTCTCAAGAATAAAAAAAAAGTTAGTGGAATTTATATGGAACAACAGGAGGGCTAGATTACGTTTGTCTTTATTATATTTACCATTTGATCGTGGAGGTCTGAAATGTCCAAATTTTATGTTGTATT
Source organism: Pholidichthys leucotaenia (assembly GCA_020510985.1). Lineage (NCBI taxonomy): Eukaryota > Metazoa > Chordata > Actinopteri > Cichliformes > Pholidichthyidae > Pholidichthys > Pholidichthys leucotaenia. Next base: position 74,666,277 of record CM035843.1, on the reverse strand, counting down.
ATTGGTCGGCACAACTGAGGTCTATGACATATTATTTTTCATCAAATGATCTCCCTCACTGGACTGAAATGGAATCATACAATTTACCTTTACCTCTTCCCATATTCATATACTCAGATTCGGCAAAAAAATTACAAAAACAAGTTAAAAATCCATTTGTAAAGCATATGATCAAAATATGGTGTGAAGCTAAAAACTATTTAAAAGAACCACAGTTATTGTCACAATTTAGTCCAATATGGGGTAATCAATATTTTAAACCAGGGAGAGCGGACGCTGTATTTAAAGTATGGAATTTAAAAGGGATACAAAAGATTCAGGATTTATATTTGCCATGTGCAGACAACATAATGTCTTTTGAAGAGCTGAGGATCAAATTTAATCTCAATAGAACACATTTTTTTAAATATCTTCAACTTAGAAACTTTATTCGATCAAATCAAAATAAAGCTCTCACTCGACCTATTTATTCATCCTTGGAAAAAATGATGATGAAAGATAGTAAAAGAAAGGGTATTATTTCAGAGTTGTATAACTCATTGACACTATCTTCAAGTGAAAATTCACTGAAAAGATTAAACTACTGGAAAGAAGATCTGCAAATTGAAATTTCAGAGGAACAATGGGAATTGGCTTGTACAGAAGCTCAAACCAAATCAATAAATGCACGCCTTAAATTGATACATTTCAAATGGTTAATGCGGATGTATGTTACACCGGAGGAGTTAAATAGATATAACAAAAATATACCAGATACATGCACAAAATGCATGGAAAGTAAAGGAACCCTATTTCATTGTTTATGGGAATGTAGATTAATAAGAATGTTTTGGGAAGAGGTGAGGGTAACAATTGAAAAAATAATCTCAAAACAAATCATATTGAATCCTAAACTGTTTTTGTTGGGTCTGTACCCAGAAAAGCATAATTTTAATAAAAGTGAAAGAACATTCATAGACCTCAGTTTGCTTAATGCCAAAAAATGTATTGCACTATTATGGAAAAAGACTCATAGACCAGATGTGACTCAGTGGTTAAGACAGATGTTAACAAACCTTCCATTAGAAAGAATAACATATATACTGAAATCAAAGGAAATTGTGTTTGAGAATATATGGAGACCTTTTATTGATTATGTAAAAAATTTAAACATAACTCTTGAAGAAGAAGGTGAATGATGTGTGTGGACCTTGTAAATTCCAAACTGGTGAACATAATATGTATACTTATGTATTGGATTGTCTAGACTAAACAGAGGAGCATTGTTGAAGACTTGATTTTGTTGGTGGTTGTTGGTGTTTTTAGTGCATTTTTTTTTTGTAGTACTTTAGTGTTAGTGTTTGATTGTTTGTATCATGTTTGTTAAAAAAAAAAAAAAGGTTCAATAAAGATATTGTGGAAAAAAAAAGAAAGCTAGCTCTGTCCTGGGGCAACGCCTTGATCCGATGGAGGAGATAGGAGAGAGAAGGACAGTGGCTAAACTGTCATCTCTGCTGGAGTCCGAGTTCCACCCTATGCAGGACATACTGGATGCACTGAGGAGCTCATTTAGCAGCAGACTACATCATCCCAGGTGCACAACCGAGAGGTTTCGTAGGTCCTTCCTACCAACGGCTGTCAGACTGTACAACCTAAGCAGGGCTGCTCGCAGAGATAGCAAAAAGACGTAACAAACTAATAGTTTTTTTTGAATGCAAAAGATGGAATAGACTTACACAATGGTCCTCTCCGGCATACAACTAGGAACATACCGGTCGCTATGGAGGGTGAGAATATGTATGGGCACATAATCATACCATGTAGGATAACTAAATAGACGGTTATGCTGTTTCATCCCACCTAGCAACAATGCTCTGCACTGTGTGTGTTTATATATTTACATATTTATTCCATCTAGCTATAATGCTCTGCACTGGGTGTGTTTATATTTATATATCTATATATTTATTCCATCTAGCTACAATGCTCCGCACTGTGTTTTTATATATCTACATATTATTCCATCTAGCTACATTGCTCCGCACTGTGTGTGTTTATATACTTGCATATTTATTCCACCTAGCTGCAATGCTCCGTACTGTGGGTGTTTATATATTTACATATTTATTCCATCTAGCTACAATGCTCTGCACTGTGTTCATATATTCATATATTTATTCCATCCAGCTACAATGCTCTGCACTGTGTGTCTGTGTGTGTGTGTGTGTGTGTATATATATATTTTATAGTAATATGTACATATGTATATTAGCTGCTCTTGCTTGCTTGTTTTTTTTTTGTTTTTTTTTTTCTTGCCTTCTGATTGTTGCTCTGAGTGTTGCTATCCCTGTGCTGTTGCAATCCTGGAATTTCCCCGTTGTGGGACTAATAAAGGCTTATCTTATCTTATCTTATCTTAATTAGCAATTAACTCTCTATTAATTTATTTTACCCCTTCTGGCACCTATGCCTGCCATTACCAACTTCTCATAGTGTGGTTCTACTATGAATGTGATTAATGTAAAATAGTATGTCGTTTTTATTTATAGTTGGTATATTTCTTTTGTTTTAGTATTTACTGCAGCATTAGTCAGCTCCTCATCAGCTGTTTCGCCAGCTCCTCAGATCTCATCAGTTGTCACATCGACACCTCAGTTTGAAAGCTCCTTGTCTGTTGACACATCAGCTCCTCAGCACCAGAGCTCCTTCATTGCTGTTTCATTGGCTCCTCAGCTCCAGAACTGTTTCACCACTGTTTTGCCAGCTACTCTGCTCTGGAGCTCCTCCTGTGCCATTCCTGTTGCTTAACCAGGGACCTCCTTGCCTGTATCTCACGTCAAGATCATCGCCTCTGCAATTCATCCTGAGGTCATCAGGGCTGCAGCAGCAGAGACACCTGGGTCCTCATCGGCAGTGGAGCAAGAGCTAAGGTAAGTCCTCTTCTTTGTATTTTTAACATCTGTTCTATAGAGGTCTTGTCTAGCTCTTGGTAGGGAGACCCAGTTGCAGCTGCCAACCGCTTCTGGGCTCTCCCTTGCCAGGTCCACTGCTGCTGTTGGTAGTGACCTGGGTTTTGTTTCTTCCTTCTTGTTTGAGGTGGCTGTGTTGGGAAGGGATCTTTAAGTGCCTGGGCTCAACACTCCACTATCTCTACCATCTGGGCTTGACGCCGCTCACTAGCCTTCGCCCTCTGAGGACGCCACTCGCCAGCCTTTACCCTCTGAGGACGTTGTTCTCCAACCTTCACCTCTTGTGTCCCAGGGGGCCCAACCTTTGCCTCATGTGCTCCAGGGGGCCCAACCTCAGCCGCCAACACCCCAGGAGGTCAGTGTGCCTCAGTCATCTGTTTCAGAGCAAAGAGCTCCCATGTTACTGTTTCCTGAGCTCAACGACCCTGCGCTGTCTTGTTCTCTGGTCTGATGGCCCAGGGACTCTGGTAGGCCACCCAACCCATCCTGTTTCCTAATTTGGGGGCCTGTGAAATTGGGTAGACCCCCTGAACTACCTTGTTCCATGATCTGGGGGCCTGAGGACTCTGGGAAGTCACCAGATCCACCCTGATCTTCGGTCTGGGGGCCCATGGACTTGGGTAGGTCCCCTGACCCGCCTTGTTTTGTTTTTTGGGGCCTTGGACTTTGGCTTGCACCAACAAATTGGGTTTTTGTTTTGGACTTTGTGGTGGTGGTGGTGGTGGGGGTTGTTTTTGCCCATCGGGCCTTTTCCCCCACCACCTTACCCGGTCTGGGGGGGGTCCTTCTCTTCACTCAAAGGTCATCTGAGTTCCACCCCTTAAAGTGGGGTACTGTAGTGATCTGGACAGGGTTGCAGCCCCTGTCCATGCTTTGTGTTGCTTTTTGGACTCATTATTATTATTGTCATTTTTTCTGTCTTATTGATCATTCCTGTGTTAGCCCTTATTTTGACAGTACCCTTATTTCCTGTGTTGGTTCTTTTTTGGATTCTTAATTGATCACGGCTGTTCCTTATCAGTTAATTATGTTCATCCCTATTTATTGATGCCACTCCCTTATCTCTTTGCTGGGTCCTAGTCATTATTTCGTGTCTCAGCACGTTCCTCCTCATCGCTTTTTGGGTTTTCCCCAGCGTTAAAGTTTGTTGCTGTTTTGCTTTGTGTTTTCAGCCTTTGTGCTACATTTATTTGGTAAATGGTGTTCACTTATGTAGCGGTTTTTCTCATCTCTGGATGACCAAAGCGCTTTAGAGATCCTGCTACCCACCCATTCACACACACATTCACACACTGATGGCGGCAGAGCTGCCATGCACAGGTGTTGGCCTGCCCACCAGGAGCAACTGGGGGTTCAGTGTCTTGCTCAAGGACACTTTGACATGCAGACTGCAGACAGACCGGATATCGAACCCCTGACACTCCGATCAGTACTACACTACACACTACACCTGCGTCACAGCTTGTTTTATTTGGTAATAAAACCATGTTTAACCTACACCCTACATCTGAGTCTGTTTATCCACCTCGGAGGGGCGACTGTGTGTGCTCATTGCTCCAGTTGCACTATTTTATAATTTGGGCAAACTTGAGCGGAAGTATATCACAGAGAGAGAGGAGAAAAGGAAAAGGTTCAGAGGTGAGTGTGTATATAAAATATTGCTCCATTACTTCATAAGAGGCATGAAATTACCAGATGGCTTGAATGCACACTGGGGCAGATAACCCAAAATCCAAAGCCGAAGCAATTCCTGAATCAGCATGATGTGGGATGTTACTTTACCTAGACATCTTCCTTTGCAGCAGAACTTATCTACAGTTGCATGACAATGATAAGACTTACGGACATCTTTATCACCACTTCCTCCTTCTCTTGATCACGCACATCGTCTTTCACCTCAAAGTCTCCTTCACAGGCAACATCAATCCACCCAAGCTAAGTAGAAATCTGGCTCATGCTCACATTCTCTCATTCTGTTATTCAGTGCACAGTGATAAGAACTGTCAGCAGATGAGCATGTTATTTAATGAGACAGTATCCGTGCATTGTCCAAAATAGTGCCATCATGCCCCATTAAGCACTGAGCTAATTTGATTAGGGTTAAATGTGAGCGATGACATGTTTGAAATCTGGCACAGAAACATCACAGCCCAACATTATCTTTCATCTTGGCGTATACTCCCCCCCATGGCTCCTCAAATAGATCAAAGTTGTGTTTTTAAAGAGAATGCTTAACCAATGCTGTTCATGGCTCTGCAGCTGGTTCACATACAACACTCTAATATAAGCTACTGTAGCTGGAGGCAACTGGAAGCAGGTAGATGCGCAAGTGTGCAGGGGAGAGGGTCTGTGTGTGTGTGTGTGTGTGTGTGTGTGGTGGTGGGGGGGGTACTTAATAGTGATGGGAGCCGTGAAGCAGCTGCATTTCGTGCACCTGCCCTCATACCCATTCCAGAAAGGGGAGAGAACCAGCTGCTTGATGAGTTGCTCACTCACTCCTTTTCTTCTTCATCTCCCCAACTGGCCTCTTTCTTTCTTCAGAAAAATACCATTATACCATTAACATCCTCCCCTCCTGTTGTCTCAGCCATATTGCTGAATCCTTTCAGACTCTGCTCCTAATTTAGCACCTGTACATTAACTTGGTAGTTTTTTTTCCCTCCATTCTACTAGAAATTCATGCACACATCACTATATGTCACTGCTCTACTTCATGGTACAAACAGGTGACAGCCATATGTTCACACTCGAATGTGCATGTGTGGAGGAAGCAAGTTCTAACAAGTCCCGACACTGACCCTGACACTCATGTCCTTTAATGACACCAGGGATCTAATGATAGCCTTGGAATGGAAACGAAGTCCGCCAATCCCAAAGCAGTAACGGCATGCCTGCTTTCACATTAGGTGTCCTATAGAAAATTGATGTCACAGGGACAATGTTCAGCCATTCTCTTCTTTGACAAGGATGGGTATCATATAGCATATATTCAACCATTGTTTCTGCTGCTCCACCTGTTTAGCATTGACTCAATGCAGGCTGCTTTGAAGACATTGTCTCATCACACAGAGGAAAATCTCTGGCAAAAGGTTTGGATTTTGTCCAAGTCTTACTGGAAGACTTCCACTCTCCAAAACATGTTGCTGTTGCTGGTGCCAGCAATGCCTTCCACCACCTGTCATTACCATTAGCTGCTTTTTGAGTCAACCAACTGTCCCATCCCTTGGGTGCATAGTCTGGGATTTCATCCCATTCTATAGATCATTTTTAACTCATTTAGACACCTGAGATATATGAAAGAGAGAGGGGGTGGGGTTGAATTATACCTGACTGTCTGTGTTACTTCTTCACCTTTGTGCTCTTGTTCTTGTTAATCCCACAAGTACTATATTGAGAGAATTGTTTCATCAAGGTTTTGACAAGGACGATGAATGTGGAGTTTAATAAAGATGATACAAACTAATGTTTAATTGTCTCTCTTGTCACCCTACAGTTAGGATGGTCTGGGCTCAAGTCCTAGCAGTTTGCATGTTCTCCCTTTGAGTTTGTGGGTGTACTCCAGGAGATTCTGGTCCATCAGACAGTCCAAAGACACTCTCATTAAATTATCTGTCCTGAGTGTACCCATTTTCCCAAAGACATGCTGGATATGCTGCATCCTCCTATGATCACTGAGAGGTTAAAAAGGGGTCAGTGAGGTTGGATTTGTTTCTGTAAAACACTTTCAATTATCCAAACAAAAAGGAAACCTATAAGCCAGTGGTCCCAACCAAGGGGCCGTGAACCAGACCACTTGATAGCAGGTTCCAGAGAATGTACAGAACAATTTATTCCCTTCCTCTGTATTGACTAATTCTGCTTGGTGTTTTATTTTGAAAAATTACCATATATTCTCACTCTTCCTGTGCCCTATATCCTACCTATCCTGTCTGCCTGTGCAGTCTTGACACACACCTATGTCAATAATTAGCAGTAATGTTCAAAAATTAAACCCGCTTTCAAAGCCAACAGTGAGTGGACAGAGGGATATTTGACTTCCACCATTAGCGGAGTCTGGGCCTTCCTTCTACCAGCTGGTGTGGGATTACCGAGCTTTGCTTTCAAAAGAGTTTAAGCATTACTTCTCCGCTGACTACAAAGCAGTGACACTGTTTGTTATGAGCATGCGCATGAGTCACCCCTGCCCCTGCAAGGGACCATCTCCTTGCACAAGCTCAAGGATCCCAGGAAGGTGAGTTTTTTTTTTTTTTTAATCACACACTTTGTCTTTGATGCTAATGTATTCTGTTCATGTTTTCATGTGTAACCAGTCTGTGTGGGGAAAAAAGCTGAGGACCACTTTTTTCTTTTTTTTTGCCTTTGCACTGCATTACACTACAACTATAATTTGTAGGCAGCATTACAAATTGTGTTTATACCGGAGTGGTGGCTTAGTTAGTAGAACATCCGCCCCACAACCAGGAGGTTGTGTGTTCAAATCCTGGCCGGGTCATACCAAAGACCATATAAAAATGGTACTTTCTGCCTTCTAGCTTGGTGCCCAGCATAATAGAATGTGGAAAGGAAAGTTAACACACAGAGCTACCAGAGGACTGACCCTCCCCGCCACTGTAACTTTCACTGCTTACAGTAGCTGTGTGGCCTAGCCTCAGAGAAATGGAGATAGGCGCTGCCCCATACACCACATGCTGTGGAAGGGAATTAACTTAACTTGTTATAACTTTAAGTGCATTTATTACAGGCTGGATTAAAGACTAATAATTATAAATAGTACACATTTAAGGACAAATTAAATTCATAGCTTCCCATGAATGACAGTCCTCTTAATACTGCTTCTTTTGTTTGCCTTGACAGCTGCCTGCACCTCAGGCACATTAACTATGTATACAGTATATTTTATTTTCTTAGGGTTTTATTGGGAGACAGTCTATTGGATGAATGCAAAGAAAATCCAGTAAGCACGATGACCATCCAATTCTCACTAAGAATAGATAAAGGGGTAAAAAAAAAAAAATGTGGACTAAAATTTTTGATGATAAAGTGTCACCAGAAAGGGACAGCCATGCTATACTAGATAGATAGATATTATCTTCTGGGTTTACCTCTTAAGACCTACAGTTGTGTGAAAAAATGTTTGCCCCCTTCCTGATTTTTCCTTTTTTTGTTTGTCACACTTACAGTAAATGTTTCAGATCATCAAACAAATTTAAATACTAGACAAAGGTAACACAAGTAAACACAAAATGCAGATTTTAAATGAAGGTGTTTATTATTAAGGGAAAAAAATCCAAACCTACATGGCCCTGTGTGAAAAAGTGATTGCCCCCTAAACCTAATAACTGGATGGGCCACCCTTAGCAGCAACAATTGCAATCAAGCATTTGTGATTACTGGCAATGAGTCTTTTACAGCACTGTGGAGGAATTTTGTCCCACTCATCTTTGCAGAATTGTTGTAATTCAGCCACACTGGAGAGTTTTTGAGCATGAACTGCCTTTTTCAGGTCATGCCACAGCATCTCAGTTGGATTCAGGTCAGGACTTTTACTAGGCCACTCCAAAGTCTACATTTTGTTTTTCTTAAACCATTCAGAGGTGGACTTGCTGGTGTATTTTGGATCATTGTCTTGCTGGAGAACCCAAGTGTGCTTCAGCTTGAGGTCACGAACAGATGACCGGACATTCTCCTTCAGGATTTTTTGGTAGATAGCAGAATTCATGGTTCCATTTACCACAGCACGTCTTCCAGGTCCTGAAGCAGCAAAACAGCCCCAGACCATCACACTACCACCACCATATTTTACTGTTGGTGTGATGTTCCTTTTCTGAAATGCTGTGTTACTTTTACTCTTGATGTAATAGGACACACACCTTCCAAAAAGTTCAGCTTTTGTCTTGTCAGTCCACAGAGTATTTTCCCAAAAGTCTTGGGGATCATCAAGATGTTTTCTGGCAAAACTGAGACGAGCCTGTTTGTTCTTTTTGCTCACCAATTATTTTCATCTTGGAACTCTGCCATGCAAGCCATTTTTGCCCAGTCTCTTTCTTATGGTGGAGTCATGAACACTGACCTTAACTGAGGCAAGTGAGGCCTGCAGTTCTTTGGATGTTGTTGTGGAGTCTTTTGTGACCTCTTAGATGAGTTGTCGCTGCGCTCTTGGGGTAATTTTGGTCGGCCGGCCACTCCTGGGAAGGTTCACCACTGCTCCATGTTTTCCCCATTTGTGGATAATGGCTCTCACTGTGGTTCGCTGGAGTCCCAAAGCTTTAGAAATGGCTTTATAACTTTTTCCAGACTGGTAGATCTCAATTACTTTGTTTCTTATTTGTTCCTGAATTTCTTTGGTTTGCAGCATGATGTCTAGCTTTTGAGGATCTTTTGGTCTACTTCACTTTGTCAGGCAGGTCCTCTTTAATTCAATTCAATTCAGTTCAATTCAGCTTTATTTATACTGCACCACATCACAACAGAAGCCATCTCATGGCGCCACAGTGCAGAAAAAAACCCCACAGTCTCAGAAAAACCCAGCAATCAGACAATCCCCTGTGAGCAAGCACTTAGCGACAGTGGAGAGGAAAAAACTCCCATTTGGCAGGAAGAAACCTCTAGCAGAACCAGGCTCAGGGAGGGGCAGTCATCTGCTGCGACTGGCTGGGGGTGAGGGGATAGAGAGGATGGAGAGGACAGACATACACACGTGGACAAAATTGTTGGTACCCCTCTGTTAATGAAAGAAAAACCCACAATGGTCACAGAAATAACTTGAATCTGACAAAAGTGGTAACAAATAAAAATTCTATGAAAATTAACCAATGAAAATCGGACAATGCTTTTGAATTCGTATTTGGAGTCCGAGTTCCACCCTATGCAGGACACACTGAATGCACTAAGGAGCTCAGACTACATCATCCTAGGTGCACAACCGAGAGGTTTCGCAGGTCCTTCCTACCAACGGCTGTCGGACTGTATAACTTAAGCAGGGCTGCTCGCAGAGATATCAAAAAGACGTGACAACCTAATAGTACTGAATGCAAAAGACGCAATAGACTTACACAATGGTCCCCTCCGGTATACAACCAGGAAAATACCGGTAGCTACGGAGGGTGACAATATGTACGGGTACATAATCATACCATGTAGGATAACTAAGTAGACGGTTATGCTGTTTTATTCCATCTAGCTCCGCACTGTGTGTTTATATATTTATATATTTATTCCATCTAGCAACAATGCTCCACACTGTGTGTTTATATATTTACATATTTATTCCATCTAGCTACAATGCTCCGCACTGTGTGTGTTTATATATTCACATATTTATTCCATCTAGCTACAATGCTCCGCACTGTGTGTCTATATATTTATGTTTATATGTACATATGTATGCGGTGGTCGGTCCAGCAGTCTGCCCCTCGCATAGCTCTTGTGATGAGCACGTCCTTGAGGTCAGCCCTCCTCACGATCACATAGTCGATCAGGTGCCAATGTTTGGACCTGGGATGCATCCAGGATGCCTTATATTTGTTCTTTTGTTGGAAGATTGTGTTAGTGATGGTAAGATCATGTTCTGCACAGAGACTAAGAAGTCTCATGCCATTGGGGTTGACTTTTCCAATGCCATGGGCACCGATCACACCATTCCAGTTTTGCAAGTTCTTTCCGACTCTTGCGTTGAAATCACCAAGCAGCATGATTTTGTCACCCTTCAGGATGTGACTGAGGATGTCATCGAGTGCCTGGTAGAAGCGGTCCTTCTCTTCAGCGTTCGATGACAGAGTTGGTGCATAGGCACTTACCAAAGTGACATACCTGCATTTTGCAAGGGGGATATGAAGAGTCATGAGCCTTTCACTGACACCCACTGGTGATTCTGTGAGCTTGTGCAGGAGGCTGTTCTTGATTGCAAAACCAACTCCATGAAGGAGTTGACCGCCAATGGGGTATCCTTTCCAAAAGAATGTATAACCCTCTCCTACTTCATTGAGTGAGCCTTCCTCGAGGAGTCGTGTCTCACTGAGTGCTGCCACATCCACATTGTAACGCTTTAGCTCGCTGGCAACGAGTGCTGTTCTGCGCTGTGGTCTGTCCAGACTGGCATCCAGGAGTGTCCTTATGTTCCATGCTGCAATTCTAAATGGTATTGTTTTTATTTTTCGACCGCATAGTGGAATGTCCCGACAGGTGCGGTTTCCTATCCGGGTGCTGTGCTGAGTGGGCAATGTTTAGGCCACCTTTTCTAGGCCTTTCCCCAGTTGGGGTGAGCAGTGCGGTCCCTAAATAGGGCTGCTCAGACGCACAGGAGTCTGCCAGAAGCAGCTGCCACTCAATCCCAACTGCTAACGACCGTTGTCCTGTGCCGCTGACGTGCAGAGTTCCAGCTAGAAGCTTCCAGCTCATTCAAACCTGCCCCCGTTACTGGATGCTCCATCGCCGCCAGACTTTAGAGGTCGGAAACTCAGGTAAAGAAGATACCTGCACAGTGATGGTTTTTAGAGTGGCATGGGGGGTGCGCTTTTCCCGATGCCACTACCTTGATTGTAGAGAAGATGGTTCCAGTGGCAAGGGAGACCCTAGACGACAGGCATCTTCTCACAACTGCAGGAGGCTGCCGGAATCCAGATTTTTGGGAAACCGCCTCAAAGCGTGCCACCACCAGCTTGCTTTTTGTCAGGGTGTGCTCCCTTAGCCTTCGTCCGCTATTACAGCCATTGTGGTGTTTATCGTTACTACCAGCTTCTGCCTGCTCTACCGTTGAGGTCTTCATCTTCGGGATCTGTCAAAGGTCAGAATGCATGTTAGGCCCCTAGCTCGCCACGGTGGCCCAAAGAGGAAAACACTTCACTGTGCCAGACTCTCCAGCAGCGACATCTGTGACAACTTCCGTCGCTCCCTAGCTGAGAGGCTGGCAGGTATTGAACAACTGATCATCTCAGAGTCTGGGATGGATGAGAAGTGGACCGCTCTATCTACCATTCTCTTTGACACTGCAGCCCAAGCCATCGGTTTCAAAACCAAGAAACATCAGGACTGGTTTGACCAGAATGCTGGAGAGATCTCCACCCTCCTGGACAGAATGCACAGGGCACACAGAGCCACCTTGAACAACCCACAATCCAATTCCATAAGAAGCAATGGCAAGCCCTTCGTTCTGAGGTCCAAACAACTCTCAGGAAACTGCAAGATGAGTGGTGGATCTCAAAGGCCAACGAAATCCAGACTCATGCTGATAGAAACGATATGCACAGTTTCTATGATGCAGTCAAAACCATCTACGGCCCCAGAAACTGCTCCCTGGCACCTGTGAGATCTGTTGATGGCTCTTCTTTAATCAAGGATCAGGCCATGATAGTGGAGCGGTGGGCTGAGCATTTTAACACCGTGCTTAACCAGCCCACCTCAGTGGACCCAACTGTCATTGCAGAGCTCCCTGAACATCCTACCATGCCAGATCTCGACCTCCCCCCAACCTTCAAAGAAATCCTGCAAGCAGTAAAAACCCTGAAAAACAATAAATCCCCTGGACCTGATGGCATCCCAGCTGAACTTCTCAAGGAAGGAGGCTACCTCTGTACTCGGACATTGTATCTCTATATCTCAGAGGTGTGGAGACGAGAGTGTGTCCCACAACAGTGGAAAGACAGCAACATTGTGACCATCTACAAGAACAAAGGAGACAAAGCCATCTGCTCCAGTAGTAGGGGTATCTCTCTGTGGGCTACTGCTGGAAAGGTCCTTGCCAAGGTCATGCTCCGCAGACTCATCTCTGCAATATCAGACTGGGTCACCCCAGAGTCACAGTGTGGTTTTCGGAAGGACAGGGGAACAGTTGACATGATCTTTGTGACGCGTCAGCTCCAAGAGAAATGTCGGGAGCAGCATAAAGACCTGTTCATTGCCTTTGTCGACCTGTCAAAGGCATTTGACACAGTGAACAGGGAACTACTGTGGCAAGTCCTAAAGAGATTTGGGTGTCCACCCAAGTTTCTCACAATCCTTGCGCAGTTCCATTCTGGGATGATGGCCCGAGTGGTAGTGGGAAGGCACAGCTCAGAGCCTTTTGGAGTGCAAACCGGAGTGAGGCAAGGCTGTGTGCTGGCCCCAGTTCTCTTCAACATCTTCCTTGTCTGTGTAACAACTCTGCTACGTAGGAGGGTGGAGAAACAAGCTGGAGTTACCATTGACTTCAGGCTTGATGGTAACCTGTTTAACATCAGGAGGCTACAGGCAACTTCCAAACTGACATCAGAGACCATCATTGAGCTACAGTACGCCGATGACTGTGCCCTGGTTGCTCATACACCAGACGCTCTACAAAACATCCTCTTGGCAGCTGTAACTGCATACACCAGAATGGGACTGACAATCAACACCCAGAAGACAGAGGTACTCTGTCAGTCCAGTACCGACCCCCCACAAAACCCAATAACCCTCACAGCAGCAGGGCTGCTCACAGTGCCCACATTCAAATACCTGGGGAGCATAATGTCTGACACCTGCTCAATGGATGACGAGATCCAGAACCGCCTCAAGCAAGCATCAGCATCTTTTGGTCATCTAAGGAGAAGGGTTCTTCAGAACAGCAATCTCAAACTCCACACCAAAGTGCTGGTCTACAGAGCTGTATGTATCACCACCTTACTATATGGATGTGAGGCATGGACTATTTACAGCCGCCATCTGAGAAGCTTGGAGACCTTCCATATAAGATGTCTTCAGAAGATCCTTGGCATCACTTGGAAGGACAGAGTGCCGCACACAGAAGTGCTGGAGAGAGCTGGCAGCTGTAGCGTGGAGTCCATCATGGCCCAGCATCAACTCAGGTGGTTGGGGCATGTCATCCGGATGCCCAGCCACAGACTCCCACGCAGAATCCTGTATGGTCAGTTACACCGTGGCCAACGCAGCGCTGGTGGGCAGAAGAAGTGCTTCAAAGATCAAATGAAGTCCATCCTGAAGAGATATCAGATCAACCCCTCTTCACTGGAGGAACTCACTTCCTGCCGAGACATCTGGCACTTCCACTCCTCACAGGGAGTGGATTATATGGAGGAACAGCGCACACAACACCGGACAGCAAAGCGTGCAAAGAGGCATGCTCGCCAAGTCCCCCCTGCTCCCCCCAGCACCTCCTTCACATGCCCGGTCTGTAACCAAATCTGCAGATCCAGGATCGGACTATTCAAACACCAGCAGACTCACAAATAAAGAAGATGGTCATCATCGAATCGATGGACTACCAGAGAAGAGAGAACATATGTATACTCGCTGCTCTTGTTTTTTCTTGCCTTCTGATTGTTGCTCTGAGTGTTGCTATCTCTGTGCTGTTGCAATCCTGCAATTTCCCCATTGTGGGACTAATAAAGGCTTATCTTATCTTATCTTATCTTAATTGTGGTTCAACAGAATTATTTTAAAAAACAAACTCATTAAAAAGGCCTAGACAAAAATGATGGTACCCTTAACTTAATATTTTGTTGCACAACCTTTTGAGGCAATCACTGCAATCAAAGGATTTCTGTAACTGTCAATGAGACTTCTGCACCTCTCAGCAGGTATTCTGGCCCACTCCTCATGAGCAAACTACTCCAGTTGTCTCAGATTTGAAGGGTGCCTTCTCCAGATGGCATGTTTCAGCTCCTTCCACAGATGTTCAATAGGATTTAGATCAGGGCTCATAGAAGGCCACTTTAGAATACAGTGATCCCTCGCTACTTCGCGCTTCACCCTTCGCGCCCTCAGTGCATCGTGGATTTTTCAAAAATATTCATCAAAAATTCAAAATTGAGAAATAATGGGCGGGCGCTAGCAGAAGGCAGGGAGACTACATTAGACCATCAGGTATCAACACGGAGAGCCGCACAACTCAAAAAATCCACCTCTCTGTTGTCTCGTGTTGGCTCGGCTCGGAAATCTCGCAAGCTGATTGGCCGAGACGTTTCACCCCGCAAGCTGATTGGCCGAGATGTTTCACCCACCTCCTCTCCCTGCCGAGCGCCCATGAAGGGAAGGAAGACCGCATTCATTGCTCTTTATCGCTCGTGTTACGTAGTCTAGCCGCGTGGAACTTTTTGCTGTTCTCTTGTGCCATTTTGTGCGAAATAGTCTTCCCGTCGAGCCACTACGCCGCCTCCTGCAGCTTCTCCAGCTGCCCTCGACGATCCTGCGCCTCTAGCACCTGACGATGAGGCGTCACCTGAGGAGCAGTAAAGCTCTCATTAACCTGTGAAGTAAATCATCTTCATTACGTATCTTGTTATAAGAATAAAAGAGTTCTAAAAACATATTTATGTACACTTTATTTACATCTACGTATGTATGTACACGTACACACACACACACACGTATCATAGAGAGAGAGAGTGAGAGAATGAACGTACGTATTATTTATGGATGACGTCATTAGGGGTGACGCTACTTCGTGGTTTTTCACTTTTCGCGGTCGGTTCTGGAACCCATTAACCGCGATAAGTGAGGGATCACTGTAGTCCAATGTTTCACTCTTAGCCATTCTTGGGTGTTTTTAGCTATGTGTTTTGGGTCATTATCCTGTCGCAAGACCCATGACCTGCGACTGAGACCAAGCTGTCTGACACTGGGAAGCACATTTCTCTCTAGAATACCTTGATAGTCTTGAGATTTCATTGTACCCTGCACAGATTCAAGACACCCTGCGCCAGATGCAGCAAAGCAGCCCCAGAACATAACAGAACCTCCTCCATCTTTCACAGTAGGAACAGTGTTCTTTTCTTGGTATGCTTCATTTTTGCGTCTGTGAACATAGAGCTGATGTGCCTTGCCAAAAAGTTCCAGTTTTGTCTCGTCTGTCCATAGGACATTCTCCCAGAAGCTTTGTGGCTTGTCAACATGCAGTTTGGCAAATTCCAGTCTGGCTTTTTTATGATTTGTTTTCAACAGTGGTGTCCTCCTTGGTCATCTCCCATGAAGTTCCCTTTGGCTCAAACAACGACGGATGGTGCGATCTGACACTGATGTACCTTGACCTTGGAGTTCACCATGAATGTGTTTAGAGGTTGTTCTGGGCTCTTTTGTTACCATTCGTATTATCCGTCTCCTCCTGCTGCCACGTCCAGGGAGGTTGGCTACAGTCCCGTGGATCTTAAATTTCTAATAATATGTGCAACTGTAGTCACAGGAACATCAAGCTGCTTGGAGATGGTCTTTTAGCCTTTACCTTTAACATGGTTGTCTATAATTTTCTTTCTAATCTCCTGAGACAACTCTCTCATTTTCTTCCTCTGGTCCATGTTTAGTGTGGTACACACCATGTCACCAAACAGCACAGTGACTACTTGTCACCCTTTAAATAGGCCGACTGACTGATTACAAGTTTGTAGACATCTGTGATGTTAATTATAGGACACATCTTGGTTGAACATGTCCCTATGGTCACATTATTTTCAATCTTTTCTAGGGGTACCATCATTTTTGTCTAAGCCTGTTTCATGAGTTTGTTTTTTAAAATAATTCTGTTGAACCATAATTCAAAGGTATTGTCTGATTTTCATTGGTTAATTTTCATAGAATTTTTATTTATTACCACTTTTGTCAGATTCAAGTTATTTCTGTGACCATTGTGGGTTTTTCTTTCATTAACAGAGGGGTACCAACAATTTTGTCCACGGCTGTAAAGAACATAACAGTAAGATGCCAAGTACATTATTGGAGGTCAACCAGCAGTATGGATCAAATAACAACAGAACAAAAGTGGGGTTAAGAGACACAAAATCCCTCCTTAAATGTAAGCTATATTAAAAAGGAAGGATTTTACCCTGTTCTTAAAAACAGAGACCGAGTCTGACTCCTGGACCCAGAGTGGTAACTGGTTCCAGAGAGAAGGGGTTTGGTAGCAGAAGGCTCTACCTCCCACTGTACTTTTGGAGATTCTGGGCACCACAAATAAGCCAGCATTTTGGGAACGTAATGCTCTATTAGGATGGTAAGGTAATATCAGATCTTTTATGTATTGGGGGGCCTGATTATTAAGAGCTTTGAAAGTAAGAAGAAGGATTTTAAACTTGATTCTAAATTCTGTGGGAAGCCAGTGAAGGGAGGACAGAACCGGGGAGATATGATCTCTTTTTCTAGAACCAGTTAAAACTCTAGCAGCAGCATTTTGAATCAACTAAAGATTTTTTAAGGATACTTAAGACAACCAGATAATAACGAATTACAATAATCTAATCGAGAGCTGACAAAGGCGTGAATCGGTTTCTCAGCATCATTCAGAGACAAGATGCTCCTGATCTTGGCAATATTGCGCAGATGATAGAAGGCAGTCTTAGAAACAATTTAATATGTGAATTAAAGGACAAATCTTGATCAAAAATAACTCCAAGATTCCTCACAGAACTATTCAGAGTGAGAGTGGCGGCATCTAAATTAATCCCTTAACGCCTGAATTTATTTCCAATCATGAAAAAAAAAATTTCACTTGTGTTTTTGCTTTCAAGTAGATGCTAAATTAAGTTGAGAAAGTTAATTTGACTATAGCACATAAAATAGATATAATTTTAGGTATGATGCAAATTAGCAACAACAGGCATCTATGTTAAAAAAAATAGTAAAAAAGCACGTGTTCCCATCTCAAGTATGAAGAGTCTTTTATTTATGCAACAAAGTTATTTTCAGTATTTTCAACTCTCATGACTGCCAAACTATAACCCTAACCCTAAACCTAACCCTAACCCTAACCCTAGCAATCAGGAAATGGATGGTGCTCCATCTCTGACCGTTCCTACGAGAAACTAATGTTTGCAAAAGGTTCCTAGGTATGTGTTGGAAGTGCTCCAACCGGAAGTGGAGGAATACAGACGGTATTTTGGTTGCATTTGGAGCGGAAGCGGTTTGATGCGAATTCGCGACAACAGGCGTCAAGGGGTTAAGGGCATAATTTGAAAAAGAATTTCTAAGATGTTTTGGGCCAACAAGAATGACTTCAGTCTTATCAGAGTTTAATAGTAGAAAATTACAAGTCATCCAAGCTTTGATGTCCTTAAGACAGGCATCTAACTTGGCTAATTGATTACAATCATCAGGCTTCATTGACAGGTATACTTGTGTGTCGTCTGTGTAACAGTGAAAATGTATACAGTGCTTTCTGATGATATTGCCTAATGGGAGCATATATAAACTAAAAAGAGTAGGGCCTAACACAGATCCCTGTGGAACTCCGTGACTGAGCTTAGAGTTGGAAGAAAATTCATCATTGATGTGAACAAACTGAAATCTATTGGACAAATAAGATCTAAACCACTGCAACGGAGTTTCATTTAGTCCAACAAAGTGTTCTAATCTGTCAAGTAGAATGGCAGGATCGATAGTGTCAAAGGCTGCACTGAGATCTAAAAGAACAAGAACAGAGACAAGTCTATTATCAGATGCAATCAGGAGGTCATTAGTGACCTTCACTAAGGCAGTTTCAGTGCTGTGATGAGCTCTGAACCCAGATTGAAACACCTCAAACAAACCATTTCCCTGCAAATGGTCAAATAATTGAGCAGCAACAACTCTTTCCAAGGTTTTTGAAATGAAAGGCAAATTAGAGATTGGTCGATAATTGGCCAAAACTCCTGGATCGAGTGTCGGTTTTTTGAGTAAGGGTTTAATTACAGCAGTTTTAAAAGCCAGTGGTACATAACCCAGAGTTAAAGAAGAATTAATTATAAGAAGAATACGGCTACCAATAATTGGGAAGATAATTTTAAATAACCTGGAAGGAATAGGGTCTAAAAGTTAAGATGAAGACTTAGATGAGGAAATTATTTTATCCAACTCTAAGAGGTTGATTGGAGTAAACTTAAGCAGATATCAATTGAGGGAGCTGTAGTAGTTAATGTACTTGAGTTTACGGTAGGAAGAACCTGACTGATTTCATCTCGAATAGATAAAATTTTAAGATTGAAAAAGTTCAGAAAGTCCTGACTAGAAAGCTCAGGGGGGGATGCGAGGATTGACCGAGTCCTGGCTCTTTGTAAGCCTGGCTATAGTGTTGAAGAGAAACCTGGGGTTATTCTTGTTTGCTTCTATTAATGCAGAATAATAGCTTGATCTAGCTTTTCTAAGAGATTTTTCATAGATTAAGAAATGATTTCTCCACACTAAGTAGAATTCATCTGAATTAGTTGAATACCATTTCCTTTCCAGCTGACGAGTCTTCTGTTTTAAGCCACAAGTTTCTGAGTTAAACCAAGGGGTTAGAAATCTCTGGTTAGACTTTCTTTTTTAAAGGGGCTACCAAATCTAGAGTCCGATGCAGAGAGGCTGTAACACTATCAACCATGCTATCAATCATGAATGGAGTAGACTCTCCATCTTTTATTTCTGTTGTTTCTGTTGTGTTGACCCATGGCATAGAGGAGACAATCTGCAAAAACTTGGCAACAACGTCACCCAAAGACATCTGCTGTAGTAGTATTTTTCTTTAGGAAACAAGTGATCAGAGATAATGAAATCAAAAATTAACAGACAATGGTCAGACAGTACAGGATTATGAGGAGACACTACCAGATTTTTGATATCTATACCATAAGTCAAAACAAGGTCCAATGTATGGCGGAAATGATGGGTAGAATTTTTTACTTTCTGGGAAAGCCCCATTGAGTCTAAAATTTAATTGAATGCCTTATTAAGACAGTCACTCTCTACGTCAACATGTATATTAAAGTCCCCTACAATAATTATTCTATTGGACTTCAGCACTAAATCAGCTAAAAGCGATTTCTTGATTGAGAACGGGTGTGGCAGTAATCAGGCCTGGGTGTGGCTAGAAAAATTGAAATCAGCTTTCCAAAGATGTGATAAACCACAGTTAATTTATGTTTTAATGGGGGGGCAATCACTTTTTCACATAGGGCCATGTAGGTTTGGATATTTTTTTACCCTTAATAATAAACACCTTCATTTAAAAACTGCATTTTGTGTTTACTTGTGTTATCTTTTTCTAATATATAAATTTGTTTGATGATCTGAAGCATTAAAGTGTGACAAACATACAAAAAATGAGAAATCGGGAAGGGGGCAAACACTTTTTCACACCACTGTATGTGACCTACTGTCATTAATCAAAAGAACAGGGCTGGAGCATTACATCTCAGCCGGGGGGCTGCTTTACATGAGGAAAACAGAAGGAGGGCTGGATCTTCCTTGGACACCTCTGGAGTTCTGATGGTAGCAAATCCATCAAAAGCTTAAAAAAAAGCCACCGATCCTCCTCTCCATTATCAACCTCTCACTCACAGCATATTGAGTATCAAGGAGGGTGACTAAGGCCTGTGAGCATGTGACTCAACAGCTGACTATAGCACGGGGGGGTGAGGTGTCCCCTAGGAACAGATGAGCACAAACAATTTCAGATATTAGTTCCATCACTGCAACACTCAAAGATCTCTGCTGCATACAGCAATTAAAAAAAAAAAAAAAAGTGTAGAAAAAATGAAATGCAGCTTTGATAAAATGAAACTGTTAAAAGAGAACAGTATATCTCTATGCAGTTGTGATTGTTAAGCAATGAGACAGATGGGTGTGACGGGCCACAACTGGCTTCAGTGAACCTCTTTGCACAGTGAATTTTTACAAAGTGTTGAGCACTCAGCTCTGAATCCCATCATCCCAAATGTTCAACTCCAGCAAGCTCAACCCTCGTACACAGTCGGTAAACTTTCTCAATGAGGCCATCCGTGCGCTCCCGTGAAACAAAGGCAGTTATCTGAGGGATACACGTCCAGTGTTCTGGTCCTGTCTTAACTCTCTTCTGTATTCTGTCTCATCATACCTCCTGTTGGCTTCCCTATTTTTTCCTCACTGCCTACCGTCGCTGTATGCTTGTACTCATTTTTTCTCCCCCTCCCTCATTCTACCCTCACTTTGTGTAATCACCAAGACACAAACACATAACACAAACTCAGAAACTGGGGCAATTCCCAAATGACATTCAGCACCCTAAAGGTTTGTTTGGGGGAGAAGTGTGTGTGTGTGTGTGTGCAGCCATACAACAAGTCAACAAACTTGCTTCCCTTTATTTTTTTCCTGCATTGCCAGTCAGCACACATGGAACATCTCCAGGCAAGAAACACACAAGTAATGAACAGAAACAAAGGCCAGTCTACAGACAATGGACAGAGACAATAGCATCTGATTAATTGAAATTTGACTGGATGCAGGTAGTGAGAGGAATTTGACTCTGTGTGACACATTTGAGCAATAATGTAAAGACTCTCACAGCAAGACATCAGTTAAAAACAACACATATTCAGACAAATTGACCCAGCAGTGCACAATCAAGACCATATGACCCACAGGAAGAAACTTGCACATGTAAAGAGATTTAGCACCATACCTCACTGGAGCATTTCCATGTAGTTCTTGGTTCTTTACTAGCTGGGAAATAAAATCCAGAGTGTTTGTTTTCAGCTGGAGGGATCAGAAACATGTAGCGTGAAAGCCAGAGAGGAATCCACTCCCAGCTCTAAACATGTACTGGAATCAGCTAAAATTCTCCACTGACATCTCATCACAGATAGAGAGGGAGAGAGACAGAGAGAGTTGAAAAGAGGAGTGGGAGGGGCAGCTTGGATGAATACAGAAGCTGAAAAGAAGGAAAGAGAGACAATGATTTAGGACTTTGTCACCCAGTATTTTTTTTTTTCATGCGAGAGAAAAACAAAACTGCAATGAGACAGGAGTTTAAAGTCTCTAATTACAACCGCTTAACACAAGCCATAAGCAGATGGTGGAATGACTGACACGAGACTTTACACACAGGCACCCGCACTCTCTTGTGTGTGTATTTCGCGTGCCTGTGTATGTAAAAACACAGCATAAGCAGATGTATTGAACAAGATTACAACTCCTACCGGCTATGTGCCTTGCCTCCTAATTTAATTCATCCAAACCTTTATTAGTGTGTCACAAGCTCCTCAATGACAAGACCTGGATATGCACACGGAGAGGAGCAGTATAGGCCACAGCATTTATCTCAATGTTGTGACGTTTACATTTACCATTTAAAGTTCTCTTCATGCATGACACTTTCTCTATAAATTGCTGGCTATCTATAATTTCTGTTTCCAATATTTTGTATGAGGGGGGATGCTATCCCCCATATTTGCAAAATGATCCAAAAGCATCCCCCTTCTTAACCTGCCACATGCCAATCAGTGGAATGAAGAACATGGCATGCATGGTTTTATCCATTAATGAACGAATGAATGAATGAACTAGAATTGCACTCCGCAGAGATGCAGACTCCTACCTCACAGCTCTATCCCTGTTGGAATGTCATATAGCAGAGAAAATTCCTGGTTGACTTTCTGCTTCAATCCTGACGGGACATCATGACCTAT
This sequence comes from Pholidichthys leucotaenia, assembly GCA_020510985.1. Classification (NCBI taxonomy): domain Eukaryota; kingdom Metazoa; phylum Chordata; class Actinopteri; order Cichliformes; family Pholidichthyidae; genus Pholidichthys; species Pholidichthys leucotaenia. The sequence goes on along the minus strand of CM035843.1, from coordinate 74,643,968 downwards.
TTTCAGGCTGTACTGCTCTTCAAGGTCACATGCAAGGTCAAGGTCATTGCACATTCAAGAGGTGTCCCAGACAGACAGATATGCAGACTCAGGCGACCGCTCTATCCACGCACTGACTCTGTCAGCATAGGTAATTAACAAATGAATGAATACTGTTATTAAAAAATAGCCTTTTATGGGGGGGTGTTATGCCAAAGTATCATGAAACAAAAATACAACTGTATCTATTGTCTCTACCTGACATTGTCTTCCAGAAGTCAAATATACCCCCAAATCTAAAGGTGCTATAACACACATTTTACAGTTTTGTATTAACATAGATGAACAGCTGGTAAGTACTGGTAATGGCGAGTGCTGTCAGCCACTTCATGCAACTGACGCGCTTTCTTTCGCCTTCTGTTCATTATCCAACTCTTGTTTACATTTTTGGCCTCCCACTTTTCCCTGCCTTTTCCATGCCCAGCGCAGTTTCTTCCCATGCCTAATATATTGTAGCAATGGTGTGTTCCATTTCCCAGCAAAGTGGAGAAGACCTTCCAGGTTTTCCCCACTAAAAAAAATAACAATCAGTGACAAGACAGTGTGCTGATAAAGAGGAATCATAAACACGTTAATGTGAGGCTGTCATGATTTAATTGCCAGAGACTCAAGCACACAGCGAACAACACCAGATGAGCACTCTAAACGGGTGGTAACGTTTAGCACAGTTTATTTTACACAAACACACAAAACACACAGTAACCAAAACCAAATAAACACAAAAAGTAACACAAGTGGGCACGCTGGAGCAGCATACAGCCTGTGGAGAAGAGAGACAGGAAATGATTACTATGATTTGGGGGAGAAAGGAGAAAATGAGGAAAGAGGAGGAAAGACTTACTATACAAACAGAGGGCCCGGCTGTGGACTCCAGCGTTTGATGGTAGCAGCTGGTGGGGAGAGGACCAGCGGGATGGCAGGTCTAGGAAGTAGGCAGGAAGGAGAAGAGGAGTTGGTAGACCTGGGTGGAGGAGAAGTTGTCTTCGGAGATGAGAGGTTCAGGTGAGCATGCGCAGCCCGGAGTTCACACCGCTGAGATAGCAGTAAACCTGAGGAGGAAAAGATGAGAGGATAAGACAACTGGGAAGATAAAACACCATACAACTTTTACATGAGTTGCTTGGTAGCAGTACCCAGCGGTCCAGCGGAGAAGCATTCACAGACTGGCTCTTTTAAACGCTGGCAGATGAGGTAGCAGCAGGTGTGCCCAATCATGCAGGTGCGCGTGATCAGCTTTGGCGCCAGGAAACAGACAGAGGGAAAACACACATGAGGGGAGGGGGAGCACGCTCACCTGATCATCACAGAGACATGGCTTTCCCAAGATGGGAGCATTACAGACACACCTCTCATAAGGTTGTGTTTTCTGTAAGCAACTTGCTAATGACCTGTGAAACACACCGAAACATATAGTTTACTCCCAGTTCTTATCTGGCTTATTTTATTTTTTGCACAGCATCCTTACCGCTGTTAGCCTGGTTAGCTTAGCATTGCTATCGTGCTATTGATTAACCTTCCCACTCCACATAGTACTGCTTGGGCTCAAATGAACATGTTACTTGCAGTTGCTATCACAAACTGCTGGTATTTGGCAGAGAATTTCAAGGAAAGAGAAAGTGATGGTGGGTGTTAGAAAGAAAACATGGGCATGTGACAGCTTTGTTTGGGTTTAAAAGCAGGGTTCTAGTGTGCTATCCAGAGGTAGTGCAAAATCATTAGTTCTTAGATCTTGGAATGATATCACGTTCAGGTTGATGCTGTTCCGGTACAAAAAGTAAAAAAAAAATAAAAATAAAAATCTGGCACTCTTGTTAGTGATTGTTAGCAACTCCCATTGAAAACAGTTGTATATGCTGTAATTTTCATATAAAACCACTGCAGCAACTTATTCAGAGACAGGAGTTGAGCAGTACTGTGTGTATGATGCGCTAGATGAGACATGTAAAACATAAGTGCTATTAATGATGTATTCGTCATGATCACGGTCATCTTGCTCATGTAGAGGTTCATCCAGTTTTACAAGATGAAAAAAAAATATTTCCTGTGCAGAAGTTTGTGCTATTATTATTATTATTATTACTACTACTACCTCCACCAAGGAGGTAATGCGATCAGTGTGGTTTGTTTACCCATTTGTTTGGCTGCTTGTTTGACTGTTAGCAGGATTACACAAGAAGCACTGGATAGATCTACATGAAATTTTTATTTTAGGTGGTTCTGACCACATCGAGATGTTAGTATTCTATCACTACTATAGTCTCACTTACTGACAACAGGAAGTGACACTTTTATGTAATGTTCCAAGTTGGTCCAACACAATACCTTTGCTCGCATGCTTATCATTATAAGGATGTCTCATTTTACAGATTGTCATATTAATTTCAATGGCTTCCCGTAAAACGTCAGCTATTTGCCATTGAACAGGAAGGTTGTGTTGCTCGATAGTGCATCATCCGACCCGACCCCAGTTTCTCATGCTTAATAACAGTACTGGGCAGAACAATTCTGCATGTCAGTATCCGATTTCTATGAAGTTCACATGATATGCTGTACTCATGGCTGAAAGCAATGCAATGCTTCATTACTGAGCTTTCTATCAAGTCACATGACACACGCACAATATCAGGGATGAACGTGGGCCTAAAGGCATAGATCATGCAGCAGCCATCAAAGCCCTTGACCCTGACACAAGCACCAAGGTGTGAGGACTTTCAATGCTGCTTGTAGCTTCAATAACGACATTTTAATCAGTGAACAAACATCTTTGGTAGAGGTGTGCACTTTCTGAGTTCCACCTAGTTATACAGGATATTCCTGGGTAATTTCTTCCATAAATACAGTTTGAGGGGACAATCCTAAATTGGTGAAAACATTTGCTTATTGTGAAACTCGATGTACATACAGCATTTTGACCTTTAAACCTACAAAACATGAGCAATTTAGCAGAATATTTCACAAGAAAAAAAAAAAAACTGCACGGTGACCACTAGCCAGTGTCCATGAATATTTGTTTGCATTTGTCTATACATTATTCTGCTATCTGCCTGTGTGTCTTCCAATGCTCCACCTAGGAGGATTGCGGCAGAGCAGAGGAAGTCAGTTGATGTAGAGGGGAGGATGAGGAGAGAGTAGCAGCAAACCAAAATCACTCTTTCCATGTCTCCATTTATCCATTTGATGCTTTTTCCTCTCCTCTAAGTCTCTGAGGAAAAACGCCTGAAAAAATAAACAAGATTCATCAAAAAGGAAGCTGAACATCAACAACTTTTAAATCTGTTCCTACTGGTCTTGTTCACATGCATTTCATCATGATTCCGGGCAGAGGGAGGAATATATGAATTATAGATCAGCTTACATTCCATCCCATGTAGCTAGGAGAGTAAAGTTTAAACCAGATCAAATGGCAACACTGTTAAAAAACAAATAAACCTCTTATTCTGCTGGGGCAGTCACGTTTTTTAGATAAAAAAAAAACCAAACAACTGGTTGCTCCGCAACCAAAATCCATTTAAAAAAAAAACATATGTATGGCAAGTGCTGAAATGGCATTTAAAATTTGGAGCTATACATGGTGCAATCCAGTTTGCTGTGAAACCAAATCCTCACTTATATGAGAAATCCACACAGAGCTGCTGCCAGTTCAGCTAGAGGGCTCTGGATCAGCCTGATTACTTTGGACTGGCTGTAGCACATCGAAGTAATCCCCAAATACTACATAAGTATGTGCATGCGACAGCCATGGAGCATATTAAAGCACAGAGGGATAATGAGTGCAGCACGTTTTAGGAGTATTTAGAGGAGGCCAATAATTATACTGTCTGTGCACATGCAATCAGAATAGGTTTATTTGCTCCTTTTTATGAAAAGCGTGCATGCTTGGACAGTGGGTGTCCAAGCATGCATGTTGCGTGTTTTATAATCATAATTCAGGGATCACCTAGTGCTTGTCATGCCTGTCTTGATGCTTAAAACAGAGAGTGATACAGTGCGCGGGGGGGGGGGGGGCCGCGAATGTTGTCTGAAAATAAGGACGAAGGGAAAAGACCTTGAAGAGGAGTGAGTTCTTGGAATTGACATTAGAGCAAATAGCCTATGGTAATCTTCTCTTGTACTAATTTTCACCTCCAAAAATGTTTTAAAAATGATGTTGAAGAAATATTTGAAGTGTTGAAGTCACGTTTTCTTTGAAGGTTCCATTCAGTAAAACGGTGTTTGTGGATTTTAAGCATTTTAAAATGCTTGATTGGGTCAAATTATTACCTCCAAAATATTAAAATCTCTTATATTAAATGTATATTTATACACTGTGGCAGAAGCCGGTGTAGCTCTTCGAGGTTACATTTCCCTATATCTGTCAGGTTCTGGGCATGGTCGAGGGACCATGTTTAAACTTTCTTTATTAATATTATCATGTTTTGGTTTTGTTTGAGTTTTATTATCATGGCCACGGTAATGTTTGGGATTGATGATTATTGTTCTCAAGGTTATGCTGTTATGTTTGTTCCTGTCATGATCAGGGTTTGGGCTTTTTGTTTTGACAGCGTCTTTTGTTTATTTCCAGTGGTGCGATGTGAGTTTTGCTTTGTTGTTAATTATTCATGGCTGCTTTGGATTTCTTGATTGTTGATTGTTCAAGGGTGTTCTTGATTTCTGCTGCTTTATTTATTTCGGCACAGTGATCTTCACGCTACACGCTCACACTCACGTTCATTTTCTCACATCCTGCTTTTGTTTCGAGTTCACGTTTGGAAGTTAGTTTTTTGTCAATAAATCATGCCTAAAAGACAGCCTGTGCATGGGTTCAATCCTTTGCCCCGGAGGGGTAATCATGACAATATCACTGAAACAAAACCATTAGTTACCCCATCACTGTGCTATTATTCAAGTCTATGCCCAGAGTTTCTCTGAGCCAAAGACCCATTAGATTCAGAGCTAACAATAACTGAATATTTGATTTGGCAGGGATTTTATGCTGGATGCCATTCCTGATGCAACCCTCCATTTACCCAGGCTATTGGGACTGGCACAGGGAGTACACTGGTTTTGTGGCTGGGCGAGTGACTTCATTTTCCCCATTCTATTTATGCTAATTTCCAAGCTAGAAGGCGGAAAGTACAATTTTTTTTATGGTACCTCGTAGCTGTGGTGCGGATGCTCTACCGCTAGCCACTCTGGTGAGAAATACAAATACGCCTAAAAAACATAAAAATACGTAAACACAAAAAAATTCCCATGTTTAATTGTAGAAAATGTATACAACAAAAAGAAATATACAGAAAGTTAAAATATACATAAAAATTAAAAAAAATAATATTGGGAAAACAAATATTTCAAAAGTTTGGACTGTAGGAAACACATACTTTTTAAAGATACAGAAAATTGAAAAATATCCATAAAAATAAAAATAATTAAAAACATAGAAACACAAATAATTCATGTCTTGAGCTGTAGAAAATGTATAAAACAAAAATAATTCAATTCAATTCAATTCAATTCAACTTTATTTATATAGCGCCATTTCACAACAACAGTCATCTCATAGCACTATCAACTGTAGGGAGGACCCCCACAGTTGCAGAAAGACCCCAGCAATCAGGCGATCCCCTGTGAGCAAGCACTTGGCGACGGTGGAGAGGAAAAACTCCCTTTTAACAGGAAGAAACCTCCAGCAGAACCAGGCTCAGGGAGGGGCAGTCATCTGCTGCGACTGGCTGGGGGGTGAGGGGATAGAGAAGAAGAAAAGAACAGACATGTAGAGAGCAAACAGCACGATGGGGACTCAATCTATGGGAGAGAACAAACAAATGTTAATGACCAGCAAAAAAAAAATATTTCATAGAGAGTGAGGAAAGGAGTGAGGCCCAGTGCATTACTGGAGGTCCCCCGGCTGACTAAACCTATTAGCAGCATAACTAAGGGAGGGTTCAGAAAACACATGATCCCTCCCTAATTGTAGGCTATATCAAAAAGGTAGGTTTTAGCCCTATTCTTAAAAACAGAGATCGAGTCTGACTCCCGAATCCAGATTGGCAGCTGATTCCACAGGAGAGGAGCTTGATAACTGAAGGCTCTGCCTCCCATTGTACTTTTGGAGATTCTAGGTATTACAAGTAAACCTGCATTTTGGGAGCGTAGTGCTCTGTTAGGATGATACGGTAGTATCAGATCTTTTAAATAAAAAGGAGCCTGATTGTTTAGAGCTTTGTAAGTAAGAAGAAGGATTTTAAACTTAATTCTAAACTCTATGGGAAGCCAATGAAGGGAGGCCAGAACCGGAGAGATATGATCTCTCTTTCTAGTACCTGTTAAAACTCTTGCTGCAGCATTTTGGATCAGCTGAAGACTTTTTAAAGATGTTTTAGGACAACCTGATAATAAAGAATTACAATAATCTAATCTCGAGCTAACAAAAGCGTGGATCAGCTTCTCAGCATCACTCTGAGACAAGATGCTCCTAATCTTGGCAATATTACGCAAATGATAGAAGGCAGTCTTAGAAACAAATTTAATTTGTGAATTGAAGGACAAATCCTGATCAAAAATAACTCCAAGGTTCCTCACAGAGCTATTAAGAGAAAGAGTAACTGCATCCAAACTGAAAGTTTGATTTGGAAAGGAATTTCTAAGGTTTTTTGGACCAACAAGAATGACTTCAGTCTTATCTGAATTTAATAGCAGGAAATTACAAGTCATCCAAACTTTGATTTCCTTAAGACAGGCTTCTAACTTGGCTAATTGATTAGTATCATCTGGCTTCATTGACAGGTATAATTGTGTGTCATCTGCATAACAGTGAAAATGTATACAGTGCTTTCTAATAATGTTGCCTAACGGAAGCATATATAAACTAAAAAGAGTAGGGCCAAGCACAGATCCCTGTGGAACTCCATGACTAAGCTTTGAGCTGAGAGAAAACTCATCATTTACATGAACAAACTGGAACCTATCAGATAAATAAGATCTAAACCACTGCAACGAAGTTCCATTAAGTCCAACATAGTGTTCTAATCTATCAAGTAGAATATTATGATCAATAGTATCAAAAGCTGCACTAAGATCTAAAAGGACAAGTACAGAAACTAGTCCATTATCAGATGCAATGAGGAGGTCGTTAGTGACCTTCACCAAGGCTGTTTCAGTGCTATGATGGATTCTAAACCCAGATTGAAACTCCTCAAATAAACCATTTCCCTGCAGGTGGTCAAATAATTGCATAGCAACAACTCTTTCTAAGATTTTTGAAATGAAAGGGAGATTAGAGATTGGTCTATAGTTAGCTAAAGCTCCTGGATCTAGCGTTGGCTTTTTGAGTAAGGGTTTAATTACAGCCGTTTTAAAAGCCTGCGGTACATGGCCTAAAGTTAATGAAGAATTGATTATATGAAGAATAAAGCTACCAATAAGTGGGAAGACTTCTTTAAATAACCTGGTAGGAATAGGGTCTAAAAGACAAGTTGAAGGTTTGGATGAGGAAACTATTTTGTCTAACTCACAAAGGTCGATTGGAGTAAACTCATCAAGACAGACATCAATAGAAGGAGTTGTAGTAGTTACAGTATTTAAGTTAACTGTGGGAAGAATCTGATTGATTTTATCTCTGATGGATGAAATTTTATTATTGAAAAAGTTCATAAAGTCCTGACTAGTAAGCTCTAAGGGGATGCTAGGATTGACAGAGTCCTGACTCTTTGTCAACCTGGCTACAGTACTGAAAAGAAACCTGGGATTATTCTTGTTCTCTTCTATTAATGCAGAGTAATAACTCGTTCTAGCTTTTCTAAGAGATTTTTTATAAATTAAAAGATGATTTCTCCAAGCTAAATAGATTTCATCTAAATTAGTAGAGCGCCATTTTCTTTCTAATTGACGAGTCTTCTGTTTTAAGCTACGAGTTTCTGTGTTGAACCAAGGAGTTAAAAATCTCTGATTAGACTTTTTCTTTTTTAAGGGGGCCACCAAGTCTAGAGCCTGATGTAGAGAAGCTGAAACACTATCCACCATGTTATCAATTACAGAAGGAGCAAGCTGTCTATAGCTTATTTCCGTTGTGTTGACACATGGCATAGAGGAAACAATCTGCATAAATTTGGAAACAGCATCATCTGAGAGGCATCTACTGTGATAATATTTTTCTTTAGGAGCCAAATAGTCAGAAATAGTAAAATCAAAGGTTAACAGACAATGGTCTGACAGTACAGGGTTATGAGGAGACACTACAAGATTTTCTATTTCTATGCCATATGTCAGAACAAGGTCCAATGTATGGTGGAGGTAATGAGTAGAATTTCCTACTTTCTGAGAAAACCCAATCGAGCCTAATATTGAATTAAAAGCCACATTAAGGCAGTCACTATCTACATCCACATGTATATTAAAGTCCCCTACTATAATTATTCTATCAGATTTCAGCACTAAATCAGCTAAGAAATCAGGAAATTCGGATAAAAATTCTGAATAGGTTGATGGGGGACGATAAACTATGGCAAATAAAATTGGGTTTAACCTGGAATTGCTAAAGTGCCCAATACTGAGGACCAGGCCCTCAAAGGAATTATAACATGTTTTTTGCTTTACATTAACTAGTAATTTGGAATGGTAAATTGCTGCTACTCCTCCTCCACGACCAGAACTTCTGGGATTTTGACAGTTTAAATAACCAGAGGGAGTTGATTCATTTAAACCAACATAATCCTCTTGTCCTAACCAAGTCTCTGTAAGGGAAATTAAATCAATCTGATGATCAATTAACAGATCATGGACTAACAGAGACTTGGGAGTTAGAGACCTAATATTTAATAAACCACATTTAATTTTTAAATTATGAGGAGGAACAGAGGCCAAATCATTCAATTTAGAGGCTTTATGTTTAATTTGAGTTTTACCAATATTTTGCTTTATCACTTTGGGATGCTTATACATTATATTTTTATTTACTTTGGAGGGAGCAGACAACGATTCTCTGATGGGGAAGACAGGGGCTAAGCTGAGGGGTGGCGGATGAAGAGGAGCTGCAGAGAGGCGTGGAAGACTGCGACTCTGCTTCCTGGTCCCAACTCTGAGTAGTCAGGGTTTTGGAAATTTGGATAAAAAAGATGCCAGATTGTTAGATAAATGAGAAGCACCATCCAAAGTGGGATGAATGCCGTCTCGTCTCATAAGACCAGGTTTTCCCCAAAAAGAGCTCCAATTGTCAATGTAGCCCACGTCATTTTTAGGACACCACACAGACAGCCAGCGGTTCAAGGATGACGAGCGGCTAAACATGTCATCACTGGTCAGATTGGGGAGGGGCCCAGAGAATACTACAGTGGCAGACATCGTTTTTGCAAAGTCACACACCGATTCTACATTAAGTTTCGTGACTTCCGACTGCCGGAGACGGATGTCATTAATGCCGGCGTGAATAACAATTGTGGAATATTTACAGTTACTTTTAGCCAGCATTTTCAAATTTGACTCGATGTCGCCTGCTCTGGCCCCAGGAATGCATGTGACTATGGCCGCTGGAGTCTCTAGGTTCACGTTTCTGACTACAGAGTCGCCAATGATCAGAGTTTTTTCCTCAGCGGGTGTGTCGCTGAGCGGGGAAAAACGATTAGAAACGTGAACAGGTTGGTGGTGAACCGGGGCTTTGCGACTAGGCTTCCTTCTCACCGTCACCCACCCAGTCTCCTCGCTGCTGAGGAGAGCCGGGGAACCGCTGACAGGGGGACCTAAGCTAGCTAGCTCCGCTGCAGCTAAGGGGCGTCCGTCGAGATTAACTGGCGCAGACGGTGTTTCAATGCAGCGGAGCCGGGATTCCAAATCAGACAACCTCGCCTCGAGCGCCTCAAAAAGACAACATTTATTACATTTACCGTTATCACTAAAAGAGGCAGAGGTGTAGCTAAACATCTGACAGAGAGAGCACACCAGAGGAGGAGAGGAAAGAGAGGTAGTAGCCATAGCTAGTGGCTCGAGAGCTGGAGAGCAAACCACACAGGCAGACAGCAAAACAGGAAGTGACGATACGTTACCACAAGGAAGTGACGATAAATAAAAAGTGAAGTTTGAAAATATACATAAAAATAAAAAATAAACATTTTTTTATTTTTTATGTATGTATATTTTTAACTTTCTGTATTTTTATTTTTGTTTTATACATTTTCTACAATTCCAGACTTGAGTCACTTGTGTTTCTGTTTTTTAAAATTGTAATATTTTTATGTTTATACTTTTAACTGTCTGTACTTTTTTTTTTAAATTTTTTTTTACAAACTAACAACTGGCCAGTCCATAAAAACTCAACAGACCCTATTTTGATGGTCATCAGCGGACTTTTGCGCCTGACTTTCCCACCGTACATGAGTTTTTCTGTTAGTGCCTGCTTTGCGCTGGAAGGTGGAGAGTCATTTCAAAGAGCTGTGGCAGTGCGCAATCACATGCACATCACTATTATAATGCATGTTATGACAATGCGCTTTTGATCAGGAAAAAGGAGGTCTGTCATCAGAAGTGCATTGTATAAGATAAGATAAGATAAGATAAGCCTTTATTAGTCCCACAATGGGGAAATTCCAGGATTGCAACAGCACAGGGATAGCAACATTCAGAGCAACAATCAGAAGGCAAGAGAAAAACAAGAGCAGCGAGTATACATATGTACATATAAATATAAATATATATATATATATATATATATATATACTGTATATATAGACACACAGTGCAGAGCATTGTAGCTAGATGGAATAAATATATATATATATATATATATATATAAACACAGTGCGGAGCATTGTAGCTAGACGGAATAAATATATGAGTATATAAACTATTTAATGCTATTTCAGTGGCATGTTTTGAAATCGTACAGCTCCGGAGCCCATGAGGAAGCAGCATGCACTGGGATTTTCTGTTATTTTAATGGAGAGAGTTGTAACAGTCATAATTGCCTGTTATTTTGTTTATATGATGATACACTAAATATTTTTTTTAATTCCATCCACATTCTCATTTTGATTGCAAACTTACCATTGGAGTCTATAGATTAGGCATTAATGTATAATTTTTTTAGGGGAGTTGTCATATTGACGGGACAAGCAACCTGAGTGCAAAGTGCAATCACCAAAAGAACACACACAGAGAACGTTTGACCTTTTATATGAATTTTCAAAACCGCAAACTTGAGGAAAAAAGTCAGTCACTCGCCAGAGAAGCAGCAAACCTGCGGAGGATGAGACGAGGCTGATTAGAGAGGAATGGAGGGAAAAGATGGAAATCTAATTTACACCACTTACGTGGGAGGAGAGGAGTGACCGACACAGAACCCAGTGAAGGAGAGGAACCAGCAGGTCAGAACTGCTGGTAGGGAATGGGCCGTGGCGTCTGACCGGGTGGAGTAGATGAGCTGCGTAGAGGAGGAGCAACAGGCTGGCAAGTGCACCAAATCCCTGAAGACGCACCGCTACATTGGCAGCAACCTGGAAGAGATGGAAGGAGAACATGTGTAAGGTAAGATCACTCACAACACAACCGCTTACTTGATTAGCTGTCTGCTTAGTGCAGTATACCCAAATGAGCCAGCATTGAATCACTGAAGAGCGCTCCCTTATAAACGCTGGCCCAGCAGGAAACAGCAGATGCGTCTGATGAGGAGACAGGTGAATGGGAAGGAGGGGGCAAGAGCTCACCAGCACATGACAGTCCCCCCCACCCCCCCAAGGAACGCCTCCTGGTGGTCCCCCAGGCTTCTCCGGGTGGGCTCGATGGTAAGCTCGGACCATACCTTTGTCATGGAATCCAGACCAAGGGACCCATGACCAATACTCTGGGCCATAGCCCTCCCAGTCAACCAGGTACTGGAACCCCTGGCCCCGAAGGCGAACATCCAGGCTCTCTTTGATGGTGTGGGTAACGTGCCCGTCAAAGACCTGGGAAGGAGGAGGTGGCTTCATGGGAGGACAGAGAGGGCTGGAGGAGAGAGGCTTGACCTTGGAGACATGGAAAGTTGGGTGCCTGCGGAGCACCCGTGGGAGCTGGAGTCGTACAGCAGAGTCGCCTACGTTGCTGGTGACAGGGAAGGGACCCACGAACCAGGGAGCGAGCTTCCAAGACTCAGCCTTGAGCGGGACCTGATCCGTGGCCACCCAGACCTGCTGTCCAGTCTTGTATTCCGGCGCCGGAGCCCTCTTGCGGTCAGCATAGCGCTGATTGCACTCAGTGGAGTGAAGGAGAACTGCTCTGGTGCATCTCCAGGCCCAGCGGCGGCAATAAAAATGGGCCCCCACAGACGGCACCACTACCTCTCCCTCTGTCATTGATAGCAGAGGGGGATTGTAGCCCACGGAAGCTTCAAACGGTGATCGCCCCGTGGCTGAAGAGACCGTGGAATTTAGCGAGTACTCCACCCAGGTCAGATGGGAGCTCCAAGAAGTGGGATCACCGGCTGCCACGCAACGAAGGGCAGCCTCCAGGGACTGGTTGGCATGCTCAGCCTACCCATTGCTCTGCGAATGATAGCCGGAGGTGAGGCTGACGGTGGTGCCAAGGCAGTGGCAGAATAACTTCCATACCCGTGAGATAAACTGAGGACCCCGGTCAGACACAATATCCATGGGAATGCCATGCAGTCTGATAATGTGGTAGGACATTAATCAGCAGTTTTGGAGGTGGATGGCAGCTTGGGGAGGGGAACCTAATGCACGGCCTTGGAAAATCTGTCCACAATGGTCAAAATCACAATGCTACTATGGGAAGGGGGGCGACAAGTGACAAAGTCCATAGCGATGTGGGACCAAGGCCAGCTGGGGATGGGGAGGGGGTGAAGAAGACCAGCGGGAAGGGGGGGGGGGGTATTGCGGGCACATGTTTGGCAAGCCTTCACGTACTCCTGCACGTCCCGCCGCAGCGTGGGCCACCAAAACGCTCACCTAATAATGTCCACAGTACGTATCACCCCCGGGTGGCAGGCGAAACGTCCGGTGTGCCCCCACTGGAAAACTTCGCTGCGGAGGGTGGCAGGGATGTAATGGCAATTAGGGGGACATCCTGCTGGTTCAGGCTCTGAGGACTGGGCCTGGCGGACTCTACCTCTCAATCTCCCAGGTACAGTAAGGGTTACCAGGATGCACGAAGGCGGAAGAATGGGCTGGGAGCAGGAGGGGGGGTCAGCCAGGTCCTGACTGAACTGCCTGGAGAGAGCATTAGGCTTCCCGTCACGGGAGCCAGGCCTATAGGTGACAGTGAAATTAAAATGCTGAAAAAAAATAGGGCCCAGCGAGCCTGCCTAGGATTCAGTCAGCGGGCCGACTGCAGATACTCCAAGTTCTTGTGGTTGGTCCACATGACTGCCAGGTGAATGGCTCCCTCCAGCCAATGTCTCCATTCCTCAAATGCCAATTTAATGGTCAACAGCTCACAATCCCCGACGTCGTAATTCCTCTTGGCTGGGGTGAGCCGCCAAGAGAAATGCGCACACGGGCGGAGCTTCAAATCCGGGGGGGAGCGCTGGGACAAAACAGCGCCCACCCCCGTTTCTGAAGCGTCCACCTCCAGGGTAAAGTGGAGCTGGGGGTCGACCTGAGCCAAGATGGATTTGTCTGCGAACAGGCCCTTTAATTTGACAAAGGCCTGCTCAGCTGCCTCGGTCCATAAAAATGGTACCTTAACAGAGGTCAGCTGTGTTAAAAGCTGTGCTACCCCACTATAGTTACGGATAAACCTGCAATAGAAATTCGCAAACCCCAAGAAGCGTTGCAGCTCCTTGCGGGAGTGGGGTGTTGGCCAATCCAGCACAGCCTTCACCTTGGCCGGGTCAGTCCTCAGCTCTCCCTCCGCTACAATAAAGCTAAGGAAAGAAGTGGAATTCGTGGAAAATTCACACTTCTCAGCCTTGCCATAAAGTTGGTTTTCTAAGAGCTGCCGTAACACGGCTCTAACATGGGTTTCGTGCTCCTCTGGCGTGTGAGAAAAAAATCAGGATGTTATCCAAATAGATGAAAACAAACCGATTTAACATATCGCGGAGGATGTAGTTGATTAAACGCTGGAAAACAGCAGGGCCATTAGTTAATCCAAAAGGCATAACTAAATACTCAAATTGACCCAAGTGTGTTTTAAACACTGTTTTCCACTCGTCTCCCTCGCGTATTCTGACTAGGTGGTAAGCATTGCATAAGTCAAGCTTGGAGAATATGTGAGAGAGCTGCAGGAGCTCGAATGCGGAGTTCGTCAGGAGCAGAGGCTGAGGTCCAGTGGCTCGACCTGAAGAGAGGAGACGGGGAGGGACAGTGAACACTTGGCCGAAATTACACAAGTAGCCAAACAATTAGGACTCCAAGAGGTGATGGAATCTTGTGCTCAATTAAGAACTGGATTATGCCTCCAGAGCCACAGATACCCTAGTACCACCACATGAGAGGCACGTGGAAATGCGTACAAAATCAGCCTCTCCCAGTGGTTACTGGACAATAGGATGGATAACTGCCCCGTGCAATGAGTCACGGACGCCACCGTCTGGCCAGAAAGGGTTCACACAAGACGGGGAGCCGGCAGTTTAAATCCCCATCTCGTGCACCAGCATAGAGGAGATGAAATTACCCTCTGCCACAGAATCAATAAGGGCGGAGACCCTTCTCTCGACCCTCGGTAGCTAAACCAGGGCTGAAATAGAAAAAGTACAGGGGGATTAGGTTGGGACCCGCCCGCCAGACCTCCTGCGGCTACTGACGGGTCGTGTCGTTTTGGCTGTAGGTGGCATGTGTCCCGCTTGTGCTTCAGCAAACAACAGTAGGCACACGCCCCGATCTGCCGCCGCCGCTCAACCTCTGCCTGGGGATGGTGAGCAGAGCTGAGTTCCATAGGCTCGGGGGTGGAGTCGGACTCACCTAGGTCAGTAGGCGCCAGGAGTGCGCATGCGGCGAACGAGCGAGAGGAGGCACCGTGCTCCCGGGCGCGTTCGCGGTACCGGTTATCCAGCCCGACCGCCTGATCTATCAGGCCGTCCAAAGTGGCAGGAACGGCATAAACCACCAGGTCGTCGCGAAGCCGAGGGTTCAATCCATGGAGGAACGCATGTGGTGCAACCTCGTTCCACCCCGAATCAGCTGCCTCGACCCGGAACTCCACCGAGAAGTCGGCCGCAGACCGGCTGCCCTGGCCGGTTGCCCTGGCGGAGCAACAACAGGCGACTCATGATATTCCATTCACTCTCGGAACGGTTGAAAGTGCGGGAAAACTCAGACACAAATTGGTCAAACGTTGGTGGCAAATCTCTCTGGCTATCGATAACAGCCCGCGCCCATCTAAGAGTGTGGCCCCGAAGCAGAAGAGTAAACTGGTGGATTTTGGAGCTATCATCCGGGAACTCCCCCTTCACCTGCTCGAAGTAAAGCCATATGTGACACAACAAATCCTTGCATTTCCCCACCTTCCCCGCATATGGAGCAGGAGTGAAAATGGAAAGGGTTCGGCGGATAATAGCAGAAGGCAGAAGATCAGGTGGAGGTGGAGTGGCCAGAAAAGCTGCACGGCCCAATTGATCAGAAATGACACTCAGCTGCTGCGTAATTGCCTGTAGCAGCTGAGTGTGTTCAGCCAGCTGCCTCTCTGTAACGTTGAGGTGGCGGAGCGCGGCGTGCTCTGTTGATGACGCACTTGGCAGGCTGTGAGCAGACACGGACTCAAAAGTAGATTCAATTATCTTTATTATGTGTAGAGTGTGCGTGTGCATGCGTGTATGTGTAGACGTATGTGCAGCTGGGGCGAGCAGAGCATCATGCAGCCTGGCAACCCTAGGGATGAGCAGAGACAGAGAGGATTAGTGTCTGACTTGGGAGGGAATGTACAGTGAAGTGTGGAGCTTACTGTCGATGAGATGGTGAACAGGCTCAGGTTGGTCTCGAAGGCTCCGGCCAGGAAGACAGCGTCCACTGTCCCGGTTGTGGATGGAGATGATGGTGATGCAGTGCGGTGTAGTGCTGCTCAGTCCACAGCCAGGGGAGATAGGTCCACTGCCACGGATCTCCGCCTGTGCACAGGGGATAGAGCGTAGAATAATAGTGAAGGAGAGGATGGCTTACGTGTCGTGGAGACGTAGCCCTTCCAGGAGGACAACGAAGAGAGGTGAGATTCTTAGGAGAACGTAGACTACGAAGACGATGACTCAGAAGAGGGCGAAGACAAGTGTCGGTCTCGTCAGACCAAGGAGTGACACGACTCGGCGCTGATCTGTGGGCAGCACGGCCTAAATAGCTCCGGTGATGAGGGAGAGCAGGTGGGCGTGCAGCTGTGGAGAATTAGGAAGGCAGAGAGAATCATCACAGTACCCCCCCCCCCCCCCCCCCCCCCCCCCCATGTGCACCTCTCGGCGACCGATCCAGCCTACCTGGGTGCGTCCGGTGGAAGTCCCTGATGAGTTGAGGATCCAACATGAAGGAGGGACGCACTCAGGACCTCCACTCAGGGCCGTAACCCTCCCAGTCCACCAGGTACTGCAGGCCGCAACCCCGGCGGCGGACGTCCAGGATGGCGTTGACCTTCCACGCCGGGTTGCCATCTATCACCACTGGTGGAGGTGGCATCTTGGGAGGGGGGCACAGAGGGCTGGAACAGAATGGCTTGACCTGAGAGACATAAAAGGTAGGACAGATGCGGGGGGGGGGGGGGGTAGGTGCACAGCCACAGGATTAATAATATGGGTTATAGCAAATGGCCCAATGAACCGCTGAGAGTTTCCTCGACTCAGCCTTGAGATTGATGTGTTTCGACGAGAGCTATACCTGTCAACCCACCTGGTAGGGTGGAGCCAGTGTCCTGCGATGATTGGCGATCGTGATGTTGCATTCTGCTATGCGCCGCAGCGTGGTCCGGGTAGCTCTCCACAGCAGGCAGTAGCGCCTCAGGTGGGCTCGAACAGATGGTACAGCAATGTCCCCCTCCTCCTCAGGAAACAGCGGGGGATTATAGACCAGAGATGCCTCAAACGGGAACATGCCTATTGCTGATGACACGGTGGTGTTATGTGCATACTCAATCCACAGGAGGTGGGTGCTCCAAGACGCTGGGTTTGCAGTGGCAACCCACCGCAGCGCAGCCTCCAGCTCCTGATTGGCCCGCTCACACTGTCCGTTACTGTGCGGGTGGTACCCCGATGACAGGCTCACCGTAGCTCCGATGGCGTTGCAAAACCATCTCCACACCTGGGAAACAAACTGGGGCCCCCGGTCGGAAACGATGTCCAGAGGAATACCGTGCAGCCTCACCACGTGAAGGACGAGCAGGTCCACTGTCTCCTTCACCGTGGGCAGCCCCTGTAGGGGAATGAAGTGGGCTGCCTTCGAGAACCTGTCCACAATGGTGAGGATGGCGGTGTGGTGGTTAGAGGGTGGAAGACCGATGATGAAGTCCAGGGCCACGTGGGACCAGGGCCTGCCAGGGATAGGAAGAGGATGGAGAAGGCTGGCCGGAGGAGAGGAGGACGTCTTGCCGGTGGCGCACTGGGGACAGGCGCAGATATATTCTCTGATGTCCCTCCAGAGCGAAGGCCACCAAAAAGTCCTCTGTAAGAGCGCCACCGTGCATGCCATGCCAGGGTGACATGAGAGCTTGGAGGAGTGGGCCCAATTGATTACCTCGCCCCTAATGGCAGATGGAACAAACAGCCTCCCCGCTCGTCCCCCGCCCGGGTCCGCCTCGGTCTCCTGTGCTCTCAGGACCTTCTCTTTGATGCCCCACGAGAGGGCACCCACGATGCACGATGGGGGGACGATGGGATGCTCCGACACCTCCGCTGCATCTGAGGCGAATTGTCTGGCATCAGGCTTGGTGTTTTTGGACCTGGGATGGTAGGTAATGGTGAAATCAAAGCGGCCAAAGAACAGGGACCAACGGGCCTGGCGTGTTCAGGCGCTTGGCTGTCCTGAGGTACTCCAAATTTTTGTGGTCCGTCCAGATGACAAATGGCTGGGAAGACCTCTCCAGCCAATGGCGCCACTCCTCCAGCGCAAGTTTGACTGCCAGGAGCTCCCTGTTCCCGATGTCATAATTCCTCTCCGCCGGGAAAAGGCAACGGGAGAAGAACGCACAGGGGCGGATCCTATCGTCAACCGAGGAGTGCTGGGAAAGCACGGCTCCTATGCCAGAGTCCAAGGCGTCCACCTCCACCAGCCATTGCAGTGCAAGAGGAAAATTGAGACTTCAGGTAGACAAAGGCCGCCTCAGCCTCCTCCGTCCACCAGAAGGGCACCTTGGAGGATGTGAGATGGGTCAGAGGCAGAGCAATAATACAATTGTTTCTGATGAAGCGGCAGTAGAAATTGGTGAACCCCAGGAACTGGTGGAGTTGCTTCTGGGAGGAGGGAGTTGGCCACTCTACCACCGCCTTTACCTTCTCACCCTGCAATGACCTCATTGTGAGAAATGATGAATCCAAGGAATGATGTCTTGGAGGTGTGGAATTCAGCTTTCACAAAGATCTTGTTCTCAAGCAGCCGCTACAAAACTCGCCTCACGTGCACCCGGTGCTCATCCAAGGTCTGAGAAAAAAATCAGGATGTCATCCAAGTATACAAAGACAAATGAGCCCAAAAAGTCCCTCAGCACATTATTAATAAGGCGCTGGAATACGGCGGGGGCATTGGTCAGCCCAAACGGCATAACGAGATATTCAAAATGACCGCTAGGGGTCCGGAACCCTGTTTTCCACTCATCGCCGTCCTGAATCCGCACCAGATGGTAAGCGTTGCGGAGGTCAAGCTTGGTGAACCAGGAGGCCCTCTGGAGGGAATCAAACGCCGTATTGATCAAGGGGAGCGTGTATTTGTTCTTGATAGTGATATTATTGAGCTCCTGGAAGTCGATGGAGGGCCTCAGCGAGCTGTCTTTCTTGCCCATGAAGAAGAAACCCGCCCCCACCGCTGAAGACGAAGGCTGGATTATGTCCGAATTTAAGGACTCCTTAATATACATCTCCATAGCCACCCGCTTCGGTGCTGACAGGCTGTAAAGCCGACTCGATGGTAGCGGGGCACCAGCCCAGAGATTGATGGCACAATCGTATGGGTGGGGGGGGGAGAGAGAGACAGAGCTTGGGTCTTGTTGAAAGCGGCCCCCAGGTCGTGATATTCCGGGGGGACTTTGGACAGATTGGGAGGGGGGGTGACGGGGACACTGAGGGGCACGGATGGCGAGCAAGCAGCAGACTGAAGGCAGGCACTGAGACAGAAAGAGCTCCAGGAGACTATGCTCCCCGAGCGCCAGTCAGTGGAAGGATTATGTAACCGAAGCCAGGGGTAGCTGAGGATAACAGGAGAAGTGGACACTGGCAGCACGAACAACCTGAGCTGTTCCCAATGATTCCCAGACACTATGACAGAAACTGGAGCAGTCTGCTTAGATACCATTGCCAGTGGGGCTTTAGACAGGGCAATTAGTTTCAGGGGAGTCTTTAACTGATGACACGGGAGCCCCAACCGGGTTGCCATTTCCCCAGAAATAAAGCTCTGCTCAGCCCCTGAATCCACTAGAGCGTGTGTGGCTATCTCAGTCTGGTTATGAACAAAACGGATGGGTAAAAGGAATCTAGTGAGGGTATTGTCTTGAGGTGAGTCCCCCTACTGCGACGCACGGACTCCCTCTTTTGGCTGTATGGGGCGGGTAGCGACCTCATGCTCCTCGCTGCCACAGTAGAGGCACAACCCTAATTGGCGGCGGCGCTGTTTCTCCGCTAACGGTAGTTTAGACTGCCCCATTACCATTGGCTCAGGGGAATCAAGGGAATCAGAGGGAAGTAGGGCCATCGGGGGGGCTGCAGGGAGTGGCGAAACTGGGTGCCCGAGCGACCGGAAGCCTTACGCTAGGTGGCCCGCTCCCTTAGCCGATTATCTAGGCTAATGGCTAGAGAGATGAGCTCAGTTAATCTATTGGGCTTCTCTAAGCGGGCTAGCTCATCCCGCAGGCTAGGGCTAAGGCTCCTGATGAAGATGCTACAAAGCGAGACGTCCTCCCACCCCACCTCCATGGCCACCACCCGGAAATCCACAGCATAGTCAGCTACGGACTTGGTTCCTTGCCTTAAGTTAAGCAGCCGGGAGATAAGCACACTGTCATGGTCGGAGTGGTCGAACACCTCGCTAAATTCACTGACAAACTGGTCATAAGTCATATTAGCATATTCTGCCCTAGCCATCACCGCGTAAGCCCAGGCTAACACCCGTCCCTCCAGGAGATTAACTACATAGCCTATACGGCTGTAATTAGTGGGAAAGTACTCAGGCACCCGCTGAAAAACTATCCCGCACTGTAGTAGGAACCCCCTAGCCTCCCCTACCTTGTCTCTAAAGCGAGTGGGCATGGGAATCAGTGCCAGATGGGATGATGGAGACTGAGCAGGTTGGGAGCTAGCGGGAGGAGAGGTGCTACCTGAGGTTGGACAGAAGGCCTGGGGACCCGACAGGCGATCCAACTGGGAATTAATTTGGACCAGCTGGGTGAGTATTACCTGTTGCTGGTAAGATAACTGATCTACTCGAGCTTCCAAGGTGTTAACTTTGCATGCTGTCTGCTGGGTCATTTTTGCGGAGTCGTACTGACATGGTTTTAGGACCCAGTGAGCAGACACAGACTCAAAACTGTTGCACGGTGGCACAGTGGTTAGCACTGCGGCAGCACAGTTTACCCTCGGCCGGGGGATCGTGGGGATCGTGGGTTCGATCCCTGCCCCCGGCCAACAGTGATCTGTGTGGAGTTTGCATGTTCTCCCCGTGTTTGCATGGGTTTACTCCGGGATTTCTCCGGTTTCCTCCCACATGCCAAAAACATGCAGGTTAGGGAGTTAAGGGGCGCTTGCGCACGCAGCGACCAGCAGCTGGTGGCTTGTCACCGGACTGCAGAACAAATCTACCTACGGGTACAAAATAAGTCCAAAAAAAAAAAAAAAAGTAGATTCAATTATCTTTATTATGTGTAGAGTGTATGTGTATACTGTATGTGTGTGTGCATGCGTGTATGTGTATACTGTATGTGCAGCCGGGGCAAGCAGAGTGTTGTGCAGCCTGGCAACCCTAGGGAGGGAATGTACAGTGATGTGTGGAGCTTACTGTTGATGAGACGGAGAACAGGCTCAGGTTGGTCCCGAAAGCTCCGGCCAGGAAGACAGCGTCCGCTGTCCCGGGTGTGGATGGAGATGATGGTGATGCAGTGCGGTGTAGTGCCTCTTGGTCCGCTGCCAGGGAAGAGAGGTCTGCCACCACGGATCTCCACCTGTGCACAGGGGATAGAGCGTAGAATAATAGTGAAGGAGAGGATGGCTTACGTGTCGTGGAGACGTAGCCCTTCCAGGAGGACGACGAAGAGAGGCGAGATTCTTAGGAGAACGTAGACTACGAAGACAATGACTCAGAAGAGGGCGAAGACGAGTGCCGGTCTCATCAGACCAAGGAGTGAGACGAATCCGCGCTGATTTGTGGGCAGCATGGCCTAAATAGCTCCGGTGATGAGGAAGAGCAGGTGTGCGCGCAGCTGTGGAGAATTAGGCAGGCAGAGAGAATCATCACAGCAACCTGGAAGAGATGGAAGGAGAACGTGTGTAAGGTAAGATCACTCACAACACAACCGCTTACTTGATTAGCTGTCTTAGCGCAGTATACCCAAACAAGCCAGCGTTGAATCACTGAAGAGCGCTCCCTTATAAACACTGGCCCAGCAGGAAACAGCAGGTGCGTCTGATGAGGAGACAAGTGAATGGGAAGGAGGGGGCGAGCGCTCACCAGCACATGACAGGAATGAATGAATGAATAGGGAGCATGTATGTAACAGTCTCTCTTATTTACTCCCTATTTATGCCTTCATTTAGTTGTTTGTCCTCTCTCTTCACGACTATGCCAGCTAGTGGTCAACTTTTGTGTACACAGAACTAATTATTTGTCCTTAGGTTCCGCCCGACCTTAATTACCTGTGCATTTCCGCCCAAGGAACGCATCACACTTGCCACTTGCCGCCAAGCTCCGTAGATTAATGGCAAACGTGAAAGGGATGATTAAAACAAAGAAAATAATACAAAAGAAGAAGGAGGACAAACTGAGGTTAAAAGGATCGTTTAGCCACTCCTGGATGCCAGCTCATGAGGTTTGTCTAACGTTTTTATATGTTTTATTGCATGTTTTGTGTCTTTAATTTATTTTATTGATGCAAATTGTAAAATGTAGTTTTATATTTATTTTAATGTATTTTCTTTTTGTAACTAGTTCTCACAGGTTGTCAAGAACAAGAATAAACCCTGTTTTACTCTAAACCTCGTGCATAAGCCAATCCTTGAGGATGCTACAGTGAAAACTCCTTTGCTCCAACGCATGGGTGGACGAGTGACGTGCCAGAGCCAGGGATGAGAGGGACGACAGCACGGCGCCTCCACCTTGCCATGACCCAATGCACGACACAAGACGCAACAACCGCGGGAAATTCCATCCATCCATCCATTTTCTTCTGCTTAATCCTTTTCAGGTCGCGGGGGGGCTGGAAATTCCAGGTTCCCAAAATGAATGTTGCCCCAAACAAGAGACTCATTAATATTATTTGATTTAAATATAAATGAAGTCAAGAGGACATTGTAACAAGAAATAAGATAATTTTTGTTTCTGTTGTGAATCAAAGACTGAAATGTTTGCACTGAAACAATTTTCTTTTTTATATTTCTCCTGTTGAAGCTGAATTGACCATCATACAGTGTGCACATCTGTGTTGTGCTAAGTAACCTACATACTGTGTATATTCAGTGATTCTCAGTAACAGTAAGGATATTACTGGTTCATTCAAGACATGTAATGGTTGCTTACAGCTTATAGTGAGTTGAGTTTTGACTATAAGTTACATTTGAAGAACAATAAGACAGTTTACTGTTTAAGTTAAAGTGACAGTAACATTTAACAAGATTAACATTTAACCATTTTATTATCAAACTCAACGTTAAGTTACTGCATTAAATCTTTCATTTAAAGTAAACAAAGACAAACCAAAGCGAATAATGGCAGAGTGTGGGGTCAATTCAGAAGTCAGTGAAGATTGTTGTGATAAAGAGCAACTCTGTGCAGATGAGCAACCACGAGGAGCTGAAGGCACAGGAGATGATATCCCTACTACCTCACAAGAGCCACAAAGGAGCCGAAGAAGTCATAAGTTGACAGAAAAGGGCCAAGAGCTGCATGATGAGCAGGTAAGGAAAACTGCACATCATTTCATTACATGCTACGAGAAGTGGAAGGCTGTCACTAAAGATGCTAAAAGAGCTATGAAACAGCAATGCTCACAAGATCTGCTGAATGAACATGTTGCTAAAGTTTCAAGTGCTGCAATGAATCTGAACACAGCTTATGATGAGTTAAGACGGATGGATTCTCTTGACCATGACACAAGACGTCGGATAGACACATGTGAAGCAGTGACAAAGACAATAATCAAAGCTGCTGAAAAGTGCCTAAAGGCTGAAAAGATTGAAAGTCAAGGGGATGAAGAAATCTGGAAGTAGACAAAGTCTGTATTCAAGTCTGCAGCCTCAGTAAAGACGAGTGTTAAATCTCACCATGCAAGTCACTCTTCTCATTCAAAGGTCCCATCCAAGCATTCATCCAGGCACTCTTCAAAAAGACAAGATGCAGCTGCTGAAGTTGCAGCTAACGAAGCTGCCTTGGAAGTTCTGCTTGAACAAGAAAACCACATAAAGGAAATTGAAAGGCAAGAAGCAGACATTGCACGGCAGCAAAGAGAGCTGGGAGCAAAGCACAGAGAACTGGAGCGACTGGATACAGTCAAAAAACTGAAGCTGCTAAAGAAAGACAGTGAGTGTGTGAGCAAAGTGAATGTTCAGATGAAGAAATATACAACCTACTCCATCAACACAATTTGGATGAAGAAAATGAAGTCCAGTCTTAAAACAATGACCAGCACCTCAAACTGTGTTACCTGCCACAAAACGTGACACATTCACAAGAAGTAAACACTACAGATGTTGTCTGAGCCTTTGCAGAGTCCCTCAGTGCAAGTTGTCTTCCTGTACCAGAACCAACGGTATTCAGTGGCGACCCACTTAGATATAATGACTGGAAGATCTCATTTCAGACACTCATTGACAGAAAGACTATACCAGCTGGAGAGAAGACATGCTATCTGCGAAAGTATGTGAATGGATCTGCAAGGAAAGCGATAGAGAGCTACTTTCTGCTAGGCACAGAGTCAGCCTACAATGCAGCGTGGACAGTCCTTGAAGACAGGTATGGCAATCCATTCCTCATCACCAAAGCCTTCAGAGACAAACTCAATGCATGGCCCAAGATAAGCTCCAAAGGCAGTATGGAACTTCAAGAGTTCGCTGACTTCCTTCGTAGCTGTCAAGTGGCTATGTCACAGATTAAAGGACTTGACGTGCTCAATAACTGCAACGAAAACCAAAAAATGCTTGCAAAACTTCCGGACTGGCTCACATCAAGATGGAACAGAAAGGTTACAAAAGTGCAAGAAACGAGCCACACCTTTCCAAGTTTCAGCCAGTTTGTAGAGTTCATCTCGCATGAAGCCAAAATTGCATGTAACCCCAAAATATCTCTCCATGCTCTGAAACCAAGTGAAGGTGAGAAGACAGAAGGGAAGATCCTCAAGAACAGAAGCCACGGAGCAAAGGTCCTAGCGACTAACTCAAATGAAAGAGTTGTCAATGCAAGTTGTGTCTACTGCAAGAAGGCAGGTCACATTTTACAGAAGTGTTGGAAGTTCATGAATGAGAGCATCGATGAGAGACTCAAGTTTGCACAAGAGAAGAAGTTTTGCTTTGGTTGCTTGAAGTCTGGCCATCGCTCAAAGGATTGTGAAAACAGAGAAACTTGTGATACATGCAAGAAAAAACATCCAACATGTCTTCATGATGTTTGAACTAAAGAAGAAAGAACTCAGACAAAGATGAATAAAGCAAAGAGCACTGACAAGGCAAAGTCAAGAACAGAGGTCCTGCAAAACAGTGTTACACCAACAACAAATGAAGCAACGTCTAAGAGTAATGCAGAACGTCAACGACACACACACATCCTCCATCATTCCTGTATGGGTGTCAACCAAAAGTGAGCCAGAGCGTAAAGTTCTTGTGTATGCACTCCTTGATACACAGATTGACACAACCTTCATCCTCGAAGAAACGTCAAGAGCTCTGAACACTAAAAGTGAACCAGTTCAGCTAAAGCTTACTACTATGTCCTCAAGAAACACAGTTGTGTCCTGTCACAAGCTATCTGGTTTACAAGTAAGAGGGTTTTACTCCAACAAGACCATATCCCTGCCAGTGATGTGTGCAAGAGACTTTATTCCAGCAAATCGAGATCATATTCCAACGCCAAGTACGGCAAAGGCATGGCCACATCTCAAACATATCGCAAATGAGATTGCTCTACTCCAAAGTTGTAACGTGGGCCTTCTAATTGGCTACAACTGCCCTCAAGCTCTTGTTCCCTGACAAGTTGTGTCCGGCAGGGAAAGTCAGCCATTTGCGCAAAGGACTGATCTGGGATGGAGTATTATGGGCTTTGGCAATCCATGTCTTGATCATGGAGATGTTATCAGAGTGAGTCACCAAGTCATTGCAAAGCAAGTGGTGCCAGGTATTCAGCCCTCTTCAAGCCTCACCAGCGAAGTTCATTATGTATACAGAACTCAGATAAAGGAAATGGTGTCACCTGACGACATGATCAAAATGTTGGAATCAGATTTTGTGGAAAAGGCTTCTGAAGATGTAAAGATCTCCCAAGAAGATCTCAGATTCCTGACAAAGATCAAAGAAGGCATTAAACTCAAAGAGGATGGGCATTATGAGATGCCACTCCCGTTCAAGAGTGAAAGGCCCAACATGCCTGACAACAAGACATGTGCCATTCATTGTCACAAAACCACCCTCCCCTCCTCCTGCACAACAACCACTGCTGCCTCTACCGTCATTGAGACCTGCTGTCCACCCCCCCACCAACACCCCCCACTCCCAGCACACAGCCCCCCAGCCCCAACCTGACCCTCACTAAGACCCAGGTGAGGGCGGAGCTGAGGAAGATCAAGGCGAGGAAGGCCTGGGGTCCAGACTGCATCAGCGTGAAGCTCCTCAAGTCCTACGCAGACCAGCTGTGTGGGATTGTGGAGCACATTTTTAACCGGAGCCTGAAGCTGGGGAGGCTACCACAGTTGTGGAAAACATCTTGTGTGGTACCCGTACCAAAGACTTCCCACCCCAGAGACCTGAACAGCTACAGACCAGTGGCCCTGATGTCTCACCTGATGAAGACCCTGGAGAGACTGCTCCTTGATCACCTCCACTCCCTGGTGGGACCAGCGATGGATCCACTCCAGTTTGCCTACCAGCATGGCATCGGGGTGGAGGATGCAGTAATCTTCTTCCTTCACCGTTCCCTGTTCCACCTGGAGAAGGCTGGGAACACGGTCAGGATCATGTTGACTTCTCCAGTGCTTTCAACACCATCCAACCGGTGATCCCGAGGAACAAGCTGCTGTGTGCAGGGGTGGACCAGCACCTGTCATCATGGATCCTGGACTACCACACAAACTGGCCACAGTTTGTGAGAACCCAGGATTGTGTGTCCGACACGATCATCGGCAGTACGGGGGCCCCCCAGGGAACGGTTTTGGCTCCCTTCCTGTTCACCCTTTATACTGCGGACTTCTCACAAAACACAACACACTGCCATCTACAGAAGTTCTCTGACGACTCTGCGATCGTCGGCCTCATCTCCAACAGAGATGAAGCTGAGTACAGAGGACTTATCCAGGACTTTGTGGACTGGTGCCATCGGAACTGCTTCCAGATCAGTGTGAGAAAAATTAAGGAGCTGGTGGTGGACTGCTGCAGGCAAGGACAACCCCTCACAACACAAGTAAACATAGAGGGAACAGACATTGAGATGGTGACATCCTACAAGTACCTGGGTGTTCATCTGAACAATAAACTAGACTGGTCACACAATACCGACGCACTCTACAAGAAGGGACAGTGCAGGCTGTTCCTACTGAGGAGACTCAGGTCTTTTGGTACACAAGGGGTGCGCCTGAAGACCTTCTACGAGTTGGTGGTGGCATCAGCCATCACTTTTGGAGTGGTCTGCTGGGGCAGCGGCATCACAGCAACCGATAGGAAGAGACTGAACAAACTGATCAAGAAAGCTAGCTCTGTCCTGGGGCAGTGCCTCAACCCAGTGGAGGAGATAGGAGAGAGAAGGATGGTGGCTAAACTGTCATCTCTGCTGGAGTCCGAGTCCCACCCTATGCAGGACATACTGAACGCATTGAGGAGCTCATTTAGCAGTAGGCTACATCATCCTAGGTGCGCGACCGAGAGGTTTCGCAGGTCCTTCCTACCTACGGCTGTCAGACTTTATAACCTAAGCAGGGCTGCTCGCAGAGAGAGTAAAAAAAATGTTACGACCTAATAGTATTGAATGCAAAAGACGCAATAACTTACACAAAATGGTCCCCCTCCAGTATACAACTGGGACAATATCAATCACTGCGGAGGGTGACAATATGTATGGGTACATATTTATTCTATGTGGGGTAACTAAATGGACTGTTATGCTGTTTATTCCATCTAGCTACAATGCTCCACACTGTGTATATATATTTATATATTTATGTGTACATACTGTATGTATATTCACTGCTCTTATTTTCTTATCTTCTAAATTATTGCTCTGAGTGTTGCTATCCCTGTGCTGTTGCAATCCTGGAATTTCTTCATTGTGGGACTAATAAAGGCTTATCTTATCTTAACAATCTGTTCACTAGTTCATAAGTAATATGTCCTTAAAATCACAAGTGATTTGGTGGGAGTGTAACAGTCTCTTAATTTACTCTCTATTTATGCCTTCATTTAGTTGTTTGTCCTCTCTCTTCGCAACTATGCCATCTAGTGGTTAACTTTAGTATACATGGAACTAATTATTTGTCCTTAGGTTCCGCCCAACCTTAATTACCTGTGCATTTCTGCCCAAGCAACGCATCACACTTGCCACTTGCCGCCAAGTTCCGTAAATTAATGGCAAACGTGAAAGGGATGATTAAAACAAAAAAAAAAAATAATAAAAAAGAAGAAGGAGGACAAACTGAGGTTAAAAGGATCATTTAGCCCCTCATGGATGCCAGCTCCCGAGGTTTGTCTGTTTTTATATGTTTTATTGTATGTTTTGTCTTTCGTTTATTTTATTGATGCAAATTGTAAAATGCAGTTTTATATTTATTTTAATGTATTTTCTTTTTGTGACTAGTTCTCCCGGGTTGTCAAGTGTTGTCAAGAACAAGAATAAACCCTGTTTTACTCTAAACCTCATGCATAAGCCAATCCTTGAGGGTGCTACAATGTATGTGTCCTGGTGTGAATGCAGCACATAGGGGGAGGCATCTCAGTCATATTTTTATCACATCCACATCTTCATTTTCATCAGACTTGCAGGCCATTAATGTGTTTATTTTTAGGGGAATTAAGGAATGAATGAAGGAATGAGTGAACAGGGTTTTACTTTTCACTGTAACTCCCCAGAGAGACGGGAGATGCGTCCACATCTGCCTGCTGCCGCATGCATCATATTTTCCGGCCAGACCGAGGCTGCCCGCACCATGCTCCTATGGGGTTCTCAAGCTGCGGGTGGGGGTCGGCGCTGGATGGGACGCTGCACCCGATCTCCTCCTTCCCTCTCACCTGGGAGGGACTGGAATAGAGAGCCACAAACCTCGGTCGACCCCCACGCGAGATGGGGCAAACCCTGGCTCAGTGAAAGCAACAGGAGAGGGAGGACTCCATCTCCCCATGGGCGGGGAGTGACTTCGGCGCCACAGTTAAGGATCGTTTCATTTTATAAGTTTTCACAGGCATCATCCTCTTTTCCTGAAGTTTCAAACCCATTCATGTCTGTGTGTTGCATCTGTGTGCACTACAGCATTATCGCTTACCCATTTGTCCTCTCTAAAATGACTAACTGGGCATCAACTATGATTGATGTCTTCCTTATTACCAAGCAGCGTTACTAGTGTGTGCATTTTTGCCCAAGCAGACGCCCTTTGTCCAGTGCAAAACCAATCTTAAAGAAGCCGTCATGATCAGAGTTCACTTTAGATAATGCACCTCTGTGCATTAAAGGGATGGGCAGGAGTGCTTTGGATTGGATTATCCAAAACACACCTCTGAATAATTTGACCAGCCTCTTCACACCTTGCACCCAGCGGAAAATTCATTTTTATGTTGCTTTAATAAGGAAATGAACTTGGAAGCGTTGATAAATGCGATCTGCGTCAGTGACAACTGATCATGGACCGCACCGTTACAATATGGCCCAACATGTTCTACTGGGAACAAATGGTTTGTTATACAGCACTGTTGGGTTATATGATAATGAACACAATGGTCCTGGACACAGCAGATTAGCAGTTTTTGGTAGATAAACACCAAGGAGGCTCCCATTCTACCACTATCACCCATACATCACCACCCCAATTCCTAGAACACAAGCCATCTTAGCCTGAGAACTATTTGGCCCATGGATCCAAGTATGGCCTATTCACATCTGAAGTAACTTTATTTATTTATTTACATGCTTATTTATCAGGGACAAATGCATTTAACATTGCTTCATAAAACATACAAAGTAGATATCATGCATACAGGTTTCTAGCCAAGGCTACTTTGCAACCCCTGTCCCTGATTAGGCTTTTAAATTTAAAACACATAACAGAAAACTGGGTTTAAAATGCTACAACCATTAAAAAACATACAGTAAAATACTGGACTTCACAATGATAGAAATCAGCACAGGTAGAGAAACATAAAAAACATTTATAACATTTTAGGTTTGAAGTGTATATATGCTTACATATTTGTATTTATTTTTTATGCGAGGCACAATTTGTGTTCACAGACTTGCTTCACTTTCAACCATTTCTTTATCTGCAAGTTAAAAACCTTGAGTTCTGTTAGTTTCTTGAGTTCAGGTGGTAATGCGTTCCATAGTTTTATACCTCTCACTGAAAAAGATGATTGGCCAAGGGTTGTTCTGCATTTTGCTGCCAGTTTCCACTTACTGCTCCTCGGGTTCTAATTCCACTATTTTATTAACCAGCTGAGAAAACATTTCTGGTGCAAGGTTGTTCACACACTTAAAGATCAATTTTACAAAAGAAAAACTGTCAAAACTCAATTATTTTTTTTTGGTTTTGGCTCCCTTCCTGTTCACCCTTTATAGTGCGGACTTCTCACACAACACAACACATTGCCATCTACAGAAGTTCTCTGATGACTCTGCTATCGTCGGCCTCATCTCCAACGGAGATGAAGCTGAGTACAGAGGACTTATCCAGGACTTCGTGGACTGGTGCCATCGGAACTGCCTCCAGATCAACGCGAGGAAAACTAAGGAGCTGGTGGTGGACTGCCGCAGGCAAGGACAACCCCTCACAGCACAAGTAAACATACAGGGAACAGACATTGAGATGGTGACATCCTACAAGTACCTGGGTGTTCATCTGAACAATAAACTAGACTGGTCACACAATAACGATGCACTCTACAAGAAGGGACAGTGCAGGCTGTTCCTACTGAGGAGACTCAGGTCTTTTGGTGTACAAGGGGCGCTGCTGAAGACATTCTACGACATGGTGGTGGCATCGGCCATCACTTTTGGAGTGGTCTGCTGGGGCAGTGGCATTACAGTAGCCGATAGGAAGAGACTGAACAAACTGATCAAGAAAGCTAGCTCTGTCCTGGGGCAGCGCCTTGACCCAGTGGAGGAGATAGGAGAGAGAAGGATGGTGGCTAAACTGTCATCTCTGCTGGAGTCCGAGTCCCACCCAATGCAGGACATACTGAACGCACTGAGGAGCTCATTTAGCAGCAGACTACATCACCCTAGGTGCGCAACCGAGAGGTTTCGCAAGTCCTTCCTACCTACGGCTGTCAGACTGTATAACCTAAGCAGGGCTGCTCGCAGAGATAGCAAAAAAACGTGACGACCTAACAGTATTGAATGCAAAAGATGCAATAGACTTACACAATGGTCCCCTCCAGTATACAACTAGGACAATATCGGTCGCTACGGAGGGTGACAATATGTATGGGTACATATTCATACTATGTAGGATAACTAGGTAGATGGTTATGCTGTTTATTCCATCTAGCTACAATGCTCCGCATTGTGTGTTTATATATTTATATGTACATATGTATATTCACTGCTCTTGTTTTTCTTGTCTTCTTGATTGTTGATCTGAGTGTTGCTATCCCTGTGCTGTTGCAATCCTGGAATTTCCCCATTCTGGGACTAATAAAGGCTTATCTTATCATAAATGATATTTCTGTAGGATGAGACAATGATGCCACCTGACAGGTTTCTGATTATTTTTAATGCCTGTTTATATAATTATCTTAATTGTGTTATTGTTTGTTTGGCTTGGCCCCAGGCAGTTATACATTAAGATAAGTGAGACAATATGCATAAATTGCTGTGCTGCTTTTAGAGGTATATATGATCTTATTAAATAAAAACAATTCAAGTTTGTTCTGACAGTTTTGCAAACTTTCATAACATGACTGTCAAATTTAAGTTGGGAATCTAAAAAAACACCTAAAAATTTTTAA
The DNA here is from genome assembly GCA_020510985.1 of Pholidichthys leucotaenia. Taxonomy (NCBI): domain Eukaryota; kingdom Metazoa; phylum Chordata; class Actinopteri; order Cichliformes; family Pholidichthyidae; genus Pholidichthys; species Pholidichthys leucotaenia. The sequence continues at coordinate 74,612,290 of CM035843.1, read as the reverse complement.
TTCTTTGACCTCTCATCACACCTTACTCTGAATTGTTCATCGACTTTACTTCTTATTGAAAAACACATTGAGACAGTCTCGTTATAGTTCAAAGTCAGATGATTACATTGGAGCCAATGTGATACACAAGACATTGACAGTATCTGCTGCCATCACAGTGGTTTTTGCAGACACATATATAACTGTACCATCTGCATACATCTGGCAGTTAACCCTTGTACAGCTATCAGGTAAATCATTTATATATAAACTGAACAGTAAAGGGCCTAACATTGAACCTTGTGGAATCCCTATTCTGCATGTCTGAACACATGAATGCGTAGAGTATATTTTAACACACTGCTTTCTGTGTTGGAGATATGATTTGAACCACATTATTGACCAATTTGACATGTCAAATCTTTGCAGTTTGTTGAGAAGAATTTCATGATTAACAGTATCAAAGGCTTTTTTCATTCATTCATTCATCTTCTTCCGCTTAATCCTTTTCAGGTTGCGGGGGTACTGGAGCCTATCCCAGCGTCTTTGGGTGAGAGGCAGGGTACACCCTGGACAGATTGCCAGCCCATCGCAGGGCCAACACAGAGAGACAACCATTCACTCTCACAGTCATACCTAAGGACAATTTAGAATCCCCAGTTTGATGCCAATTAACCTAACTTGCATGTTTTTTGGCGTGTGGGAGGAAACCGGAGAAATCCCGGAGTAAACCCACGCAGACACAGGGAGAACATGCAAACTCCATACAGATCACTGTTGGTCGGGGGCTGGGATCGAACCCAGGATCCCCCGACCAAGGGCGAGTTGCTGTGCTGCTGCAGTGCTAGAAGTCCAAAAATACTGCCCCCACTACTATGCCTTCATCAGGTGACTGTTTTATCATTTCAGTAATGCAACAATTTACCAACTCTGTTGAATACCTTAATCTAAATCCAGATTGGTTTGGGGTGTAGAAGATTGTTACTTTCAAGGTCATCAATAAGTTGTTTGGCAACTGTTTTTTTCAAGAACCTTTGATAACGAAGGTAATATGGAGATTGGCCTGTAGTTAGAGACTTGGTCACGTGCTCCAGACTTAAAAATTGGAATTATAGCTTGACTAAAGCAAAGTTTCGGTTTTGCTGTGAAGGATGCTGTTGCATCCAATCTGTCATGCCAAGCTTCAGACTCACAGTAGGTAAATTATTTATTTATTTTTAATAATAGAGTCTGAATAACGAGATTGTAGGTGCTGAAGTTGCTAGCCTTACATTGATATGTTGAAATAAGGGAAGAATAAGGATTTGCCATCTATGGTTGTACTAGGTTTCATTTTTATTGTTGGAATGACTACTGTTCAGCTTTTAATACAAATACCAGCTGTGGTTAGACAACTAAGTGTCCAAATACTAACTTAAAAGTTAGTATTAGGGGTTAGCTAGTAAGCTAGTTCCCCTATCAGTTAAGTGGCTCATGGATGTTATGGAGTGTTTACAAACAAGAAAATGAGGCACAAAGGATATGCTTTTAATAGGAGCAAAACAGCAAAAAGAAACATTTTGAATATCAGGGTTTGTTCGGGGGTTTTTTTTGTTTTTTTGGGGGGGGGCGCATAATTCAAGTCCATACTTGCAACATACAAGCCTGTGAACTTCACACTATTTCAGTATGTGTACACAGCAGGTCTCGTTTCCCGATTCTCCGGTCAGATGCTGGTTTCTCTTTTGAGAGGCGAGCCTACAATGACATCAGCTTCCGCCAACACACAAGCCGTCACCATGGCACCACACAAAGACATTTCTGGTACAGAGGGAGGTGGGGGCATCATGCTTGACAAATTTATAGGAGAGGTCTGTGCTCCACTCCCCTCCTCTCTTATACCCTCCTCCTCCTCCTCCACAATTGCTGTTTGTCCAGCCGCCAGCTCTGTTTACCAGATTATCAAAGAGCTTTGCTGACTTCTGTGACTTTAGAGCTCTAATTCTGGACTATTAGCTTCCTTCTTCTTTTCACATATTTTTTCAATAAATAGTTATTTATATACAATAATATAATTGTAAAAAGGCTGTTCCAAACCAGATTGCACCTCCTCTTCTATTTAGATTTCTGTAATTGTCAGTTGAACTCAAATGGATGTCTTGTTAAGGAGCGACCACCCACTATGCTTTGTCTTTGCCCCAACAGGCAGATGGTGTGTGTGTGTGTGTGTTAGCCAGACAGCACACTGGCTAACCACAGCTCGGTGGCGCAGTGGTTAGCACTGTGGCAGCACAGCAAGAAGGTCACGGAATTGATCCCACCCCCCGACCATCGGTGACCCTTCTGTGTGGAGTTTGCATGTTCTCCCCGTGTCTTGCGTGGGTTTACTCCGGTTTCCTTCCACAGGCCAAAAACATGCAAGTTAAGTTAATTGGAGACTTAAAGTGGGCCTAGGTGTGAATGGTGAAGGGACTGACGCTGCACCTTGGCTGCCTCATCCATCCAGGTGAATGTAATGTAATTTCCCTCTGGGAATAATAACGTATACCAAACAGTCAACATCTTCAAAACATTTACATTTTTTTCATAAACAACCGTGAAATTATGTCTGAAAAATATCTCAGGATTTAATATTGTGCGGCACAGGTGTAGTGTGGCCGACTACTGATCGGAAGGTCAGGGGTTCGATTCCCGCTCTGTCTGCAGTCTGCATGTCGACGTGTCCTTGAGCAAGACACTGAACCCCCAGTTGCTCCTGGTGGGCCAGGCCAGTGCCTGTGTATGGCAGTTCCGCCACCATCAGTGTGTGAATGGGTGGACAGCAGGATCTGTAAAGCGTTTTGGTCATCTACAGATGAGAAAAAGCGTTATATAAGTGAACACCACTTAACATTCATTGTCAAGACCATTTTCAATGCATAACTTTTAAGTATACGTGATCCATTTTCTGGGAAAATTAACATGTTATTGCATGATAATGCAACATCTCTTTTAAAGGCAATAAATTTTTTGAATAACTGCGGTAGAATGAAAACCGGAACTCTTGAAACCCCGAGTACTGTTTCCATAGGACAGTCTATGGCGTGACTCAAAATAGAGATGTGAAGCTCATTTCATGGTACAAACTCCTCATTTAATCTAGTTGTGTATTCAAATCAGTTTGCTTACGTATCACTGTCATAATATTCAACTTTATTTATACCGTATAGTGCATATCCATAACAGTTGTCTCATAGCACTTGCAACTGTAGGGCAGACCCCACAATTGTATTAATATAACTCTCAAAATGCGGATACTGTTTCCTGTCAGCTGCTGCTGCAGGACCCAATGGCTGGTGGTTCTGGAGTTTGGGACCAGCTCATGAACAGCACTGGTCTGGTGGCTTGTCTCTGTAAAGATGGGAGCTGTGCCGCAATCCAAGCAGCGAAACCGAGAAGAATACGTCTGCTGTGAAGAGCAGCTGTGAAAGGGGCCGACAGCTAGGCTAAAGGCTAACAGCTAAGCTAGGGGCTGACTCAGAGCGGGCGCCGCTTCCATCAGATCTGTTCATGGGTGTCTGCTGGGTGTAGGCAAATAATTTGCCATTGCTGTGCATAGCTGCCTACAGAACCCCATGCAAAACTGTGGCAAATTATTAGCAATTTTTTGGACCAATTAACAAGTGAAATTAGATAATTTCCCCACAGAAACCTTGATGTACCATGGTACCCTGATTGAAAAACACTGAGTTAGCACACAGGCATGGGAAGGGGCTAACAGCTTCAGTGTGGGTCAATCTATTTAGTTTTGCATGTGCGCTTACTGTGCAAAGTTGTACATTTGCAAATAAGTGAAGAAAATTTCTAAAGAAACTACTTTGGTGTGTTTGTAGGGTTTTAGAAAGGGCATTATTTTGACCTGTTTATCCTATAGTTTCAAGCTCAGGGATAAGGTCCTGTACTTACTGTATATGGTGCTTTATCTAGTCTCAAAGACCACTCAAAGCACTTCACTAGCAGTTATACTCCTAACCCTCTGTTCTAAGGGCCTAGAAGAGATACCTAGAGACAATTTAGAATCACAAAATGTCTTTGGATTGTGGGATGAAACCCACACAGCACAGGGAGAAAGTGCAAACTCCACATAGAAAGGTTTCCACCTCTGCCAGCCTGGGGATTTGAACCTGGAACTTTGTAGCTGTGAGACAACAGTGTTAAACACTGTACCACTGTGCTTCCAAACATCTCCAGGGTACGGCGTGCCTACAGGTTCACCTACAGTCCTTTTGAGTCACACATCGGGGCTAAAGTGAAGTTGAATGACTGAACACAAGTTTCAAAATTCAATTTATGTAAATATACTGTAAAACACTTTTTTCAATTTTCTCTCAGAGTCAGAGCTAATACAACTAAGGAACAACTCAATGATGCCAGAAGTCATCGGAGACTGGCCATACTGGCTCAAGCTGACAGAAAGGCAGAAGTAACTCGAATAACTACTCATTACAACCAAGGTGCAGTATACAGAAGAGGATCTCTGAAGGTACAACACCCTGACCCTTGAAGCAGATGGGCTACAGCAGCAGACGACCTCAACTTGTGCAACTTTTGTCAGCTAAGAATTGGAAACTGAGACTACAAATCACACAGGCTTGCCAAAATTGGACAACTGAAGATAGGAAAAATGTCCCCTGGTCTAATTTTTGCTGCAACATTCAGATGGCAGGGTCAGAAATTGACATAAACAGCGTGAATGAATGGATGCATGCATGGAGCATCATGGATGTGCAGCCGGTGTGTGATGCTTGCTTATTAAATTAAAATTAAATTAATTAAATCACCCTTATTGTCATTCAACCGTACAACCAATCATGTACAGTTGAACGAGATTGTGCTTTACCTATCTACAGTGTCAAATCACACACACCCCAGTGCAGAATCAGAGGGCCGCTGCCATGCAAGGCGCCGCCACAGATTTCCCTCCTCCATTCCGTTATTGCTGAGCACCAAGCTGGATGGCAGGAAGTTCCACTTTTATATGGTCTTTGGCATGACCCGGCTGGGATTTGAACCCCTGCCTCCCGGGTGTGGGGCGGATGCTCTACCAACTGAGCCACCACTCCGGTCATCAATATGGATCAATATTTCTGAGAAATATTTCCACGACTTTGTTGAATCAATGCCATGAAGACTTAAGGGAGTTCTGAAGACATTAGGAATCCTACCCAGAAATAACAGTTTGTACTTATTAACCTGGCTGGTGAGTGTAACCAAACAATAACTGAATTCAGAGTCCATAAGAATCTCAAACTGGTGAACAAAACAGACATTTTAAGGAAAACAGGTCGAGGAAGTAAAGCAGCTATAAAAAATACACAGTGAAGAGCAACTAATAAAGTTAATATTGTTAAAATGACATACAGACAGAAGAACAAAGGATCACACAGAAGATTCTTGACAACAGAAAGAAGGATATAAATATACAAACCAAAATCTCATATCATGACACAGTCCAATGTCTGCTTTGTACCATCTCAGGCTGGGTTCCTCTATTTCTCTCAGAAATCAACCAAGGTCAGCAGAACTGTTTCATATTGCTCTTTCACCTCCTACCATGACACCTCATTTCCTTCAAGTCCCACCCTGGGGCCCACTGTGACGTGGCACACTTTAAGCCAGTTTGACAGCACCCAGAAAGGTGGAATCCCCTTCCAAGGACACATCAGCTGTGGCCCGAGGGATCAGGAGCTCCAAGAAGTCTCCAGCCTCCAGCTTCACAATGCCTGTGGGATACAAATGAAGACCTCAAACTGCCATTGTCATTCAGACACAAACAGCATCCTCAGCCAGCTTCCGTGAGCAGTCATTCCACTTTCACTGTGGCTGACCTGATAGCTGCTGCTGGGTAAATGTTGAACAGAACACTAAATGTGCTCACCTCCTGTGTAGCAGGTGTTAAAAGAATGGATGGGGTTCATGTTCTGGATGCAGCGGAACAGAGACACAGATGAAGGTTCATCTCCCACAATATTCCTCTTCAGTCGGAGTATCACATGACCCATTGCAAAAGTGTTGTCCCTGTAGAACACCTAGGTGCACATCAACATTACGGTTATCTATGTAGTTCTGGCATGGGTTTTGTACCATTTGTTATTCATTTATTATGCATGCACTATCTGTATTTCCGCTTCTTAATCTGACTTTTCTTCAAGGTCTTTTAACCAGCTGCTTAGTCTGAGCACACCTTTTTCCTCTGCACTGGGTGCAAGAGAAAAAAAGTGACTTGCAAACAGACTAGCAGCACCACCATGTGGAAACAATGACAAAGTGACAACAGATGGATTTTTACCTGACTGTACACATAATAGAAGCCCTCCTCTCTGACTAAAATGCGGTCATTGTCAGCTTCCAGGGCAGAGCCTCTCTTAAGCCCAATCTGCCAGGGGATGCCTGTGTACCTACCCGAGGACATTTCTGTTCCAAAACACACTGTATTAGAAAACCAGCCAAGGCACCTAAAGCTAAACAGCTGCACTGAGACTCATTATTTTTGCAAGATACAGTTATGTGAAAAAATTAGGATACCCCATAAATATTCAGTTCTTTATTAAGAAATGTTCACGTATCTATGTCTAACCTTGTTTTTGTTTTTATTTGCATTTTTTAACATTTATTTTTGCCATTTTAAGTGGGAATGAATGTGGGGGTGTCCTAAAAAAGATGGGGAGGGGGGTATCCTAATTTATTCCTCACTATTTGTTTACAATTATATTTTACAGAACATTTGAAAAAAGTCTTTAATTCATTTTTAATTGTTTAGTTGTATTACATGAATCTCCCAGTATTTTAAACACTGATATTAAATATCCATACGTCCAAATATGTTAAAAAAAAAAAACCACACAGGCTTACACAGGGTGTCCTAATTTTTTCACATGACTGTACTTGTTGACTGTCAGAAGCATATTCATTTCGAATTAGGAAATTTATTAAGGATATGATTAATGTAAGCTTGAAAATACAAAGAAAAAGAAAGCAGAATTGTACATATGAATTAAAATATACAGAGCATGAAAACAACGGACTAACCTACCTTTCCTGTAGTTTTTTCTGCTGCTGTTTGCCAACAACTGTAGGCAAGGCTGAGAAACTGTGACAAAACATGGGTGAGATATAGAGACGTGATTATTATTAGCCCATTGCTCTGTCTTATCCACCTTTTTTTAAAATAAACATTTTATTGTCCTTGTTTTTCACCTTTGGATAATAAACTCCTTAATAACTCTAACACCCATGGTCGTATAATGACTCATGAATATTAACATTGCCAGTGTGAGAGAGCCTTCAGTTGTGTAGAAGTTACCCTGGGGTCCTTTGACCTTGCTGACTATCACACGCCTTGCTCTTGGAGTGATCTTAGTTGGTCAGCCACTCCTGGGGAGGGTAACAATGGTCTTAAATTTCCCTCGTTTGTGCACAATCTGTCTTACTGTGGATTGGTGGAGTCCAAACTCTTTAAAAAGGTTTTTTAACCTTTTTCAGCCTGAGGAACATCAACAACCCTTTTTCTCAGAAATGTCCTTTGTTCGTGCCATGATACACTCCCACAAACGTGTTGACATTTTGATAGATCTTTAAATAATAATGAACTGAAAAACTTTGAAATTATGGATACACAATATTAGAATTGTTTTCTGATAAACGATATGCCAACATTTTTAAAACAGTTTTGCTGATTGCTCACGTCAATACTGACATATGCACATATTTTTCCCCACTTATTCACACCTGCTTTGTCTTACAGTGATGATTAACTGGCATATAAAGACACATTTGTTATGTCCATAACCAATACTCCAATAGTGAGGCTGAAGATGCAGTCGAACGGAACTTTATTAAACAGACTAACACTAACCAAAGGCACTCCCATACAGACAGAGGTGCTGGTCATAAAGACACTGTGCTCCTTCTGGGTAGGCCTTTTATACCTTGGGTGGCGGCGGAACCGGAAAGGCGTAGCCGTCACCCATGACACACAATAATAATAATATAATAATAACAACCATAATTAATATATAACACACATCATTAGGCCCACCCAAATTTCGACCCGAATCACACACTAACAGTAAATATAATACCAGGGCCTATCCATGCACACAAATAACTAAAACTAGAGGGGGACAGGTGGACTACTGCCCCACCTCCACATGGCCAGACGGATTATTCTGCTGTCTCAAATATGAAACAGTCCGTAGGACACAATAAGCTGCCATGTTCGTAGTAGAACATGCAAAAAATAATCCCAGAACATATGTACAATCCGAAGCCTATCAAAACACTCTACAAACAGACAATATGTACATTCACACCCCGCTGTACCAGCCTCCCACCCCACGACTCAGGTAAATTACACATCACATGTGTGCATTAACATTAATGCATGCATTAATGTTGTTAATGCAACAATACAGATAGTGTTGTGCCTTTTGGTTTTTTTTTTTTAAACACACACACAGAGCAATCCCACAGCGAGTAAGTGTGAAACATTATCTACATGGCTCGGGCAATACACACCTATTGGCAATTTTGCACAAACCCCCTGATAAAAGTAGCCCACACTCTCTCTTTTTTTTTAAATGAGCACTCAACCTGGCCACTCTTATGCACATACCACATTAACACAACAATAACGCAGCCCTGATACTGCACACATTAACATTTTAAACATTATCATGCTAACAGGTCAACCCCAAAACATATCGCCCCCTTGCCACCATACAGTCTCGATGGGGAGACCACCCCCCAGAGACCCGTCTGGTGGGTCCCGACCAGAATTTCTTCTATGCTTCACCCCCGGAGATGAACCATGTCGGCACCCCGACACCTTCTCCTCACCGGCACATCTCAGTTCGATGGGGTGTCTCCACGACCCATCGGACATCTGAAGATAACCGTCCTCCCGGACAGCCACCACCTGTAGCCATCCCTGGTCCTCATGTCGTTTCCTCTTGCCATGAACTCCTCTTAGCTGAGCCTCCGCTCTGGGTTGAACCACGTCAGCGACCCGCAGGGGAGCTCGACTCGGCTTCAAACATCCATGACGTCTAGACCGGGCATCCTCTCTGGGTTGAACCGCTCCACCGACCCCATGTGAAGCCCGACTCGGCCTCCAGTGTTGCTGTGTGGCAAGTCTGTCCACCATGCCAGCTGGTCCTGCCCCGCTCTCTTTCATTTTGAATGACGGCAAAGCCATTGCAGCCCCTTGCTTCTCGGTATCTCCAGGCCGAACTCCGGAAGCAGAGGGAGCTGTCCTCACAGCTCCACCCGCCATCGTGGACGTCCCACCGTGCCACCCAGTTCCCACATCCAGGGTAACTTGGGCCCTGGCACTGGAACCGCCCCGCGATAGCCCTGGGTGGTTTTGGTCCTGTCCATCTCCCAGAATACTAGGCCAAGCTTCGTCTCATACCGCATCGTCCACCATGCATGGAACCGGTCGGTCCCACAAACCACGGCCCGACCACTCCTCTCTGATACCGCTGGTGATTGTAAAACCCAGTTTGTAGAACAGGTCGCAGCCCATCATGTTCGTCCCCTTCATAGTCATCACGAACTGGAAGTTTGAGACCACAGCCAACTTGTACCTTGCCGTCAGCTCCAGCGAACCCATGATGGCTAGTCTGTTACCTCCATAGCCACAATACAGTGTTGACAACCCTCTTACACGGTAATATGGGAACAAACTCCTCACAGTAGGCCAGTTCAACACGGACACTGCTGCGCCCGTGTCCACCAACAACGGCACTTCCACGCCGTCCAGTATCACATCATAATAAATCCGCCCGTCTGTGCTCAGGGAGACGGTGTGAATAACCGTAGGAGTCGTGGCGGGGGAATCCGTCTTGTGTTGCCATTCCCCTCACTCAAACTTTTTGCAGGCCCTGGCGAAATGATGTAGGAGTCCACACTTGCTGCAGCGTTTGCCCCTCGCCGGACACTCTCTCACCTTGTATCGGTGCCTGGTGGACCCACAGCCCAAACATCTGGGCGACTCCCGGGGTGGACCTAATTTTAATAGCGGTAGTGTAGTCTTCTTTATCTTCTGCGCTGTCATCGCTGCCCGGATCCATAGTCTGCGCCGCTGATTGTGAGTCAGACTTCCTCAACGTTACTCTCTCACCAAGGTCCTTTGATAGTTCATCTGCTGCTTCGTACTGTTGACCTATCTCCACAGCTGCATTCAACATCAGTTCACCAGAGTGCATGAGGAGCCTGGACCGTGCCGCAGAACAAAGCGTGTGCTCCGCTAACTGATCGCGGACTATTTCTTCCTCCAAAGCCCTGAATTGGCACTCTCCAGCCAGCTGGTGCAGGTCCGCAACATACCATTGCACCGACTCTCCCGGCCGCTGGTGATGCTGTCAGAACTGGATCTGTCGGACGATGACGTTCTCAGGAGCGCAAAAGTAGCGTGCCATTAGCTCAACCATGTCCTCAAAACTATCACTCGCTCCCAATGTGCTGAGAATACGTTGCCCTTCCATGCCGAGATTATGGACCAGTATTGCTCGTGCACGTAGTTTTTCCAATTCGCCAAGGTTCAATGTCACTAGATAATTTTGGAATGCTGCAAACCACCTCGCCCAGGGAACTGGCGGCTCGCCTGGGAGCTCCAAAAATGGCCGAATACTAGAAACTCCTCTCTCCAAAACTTTATCTTTGTCGCCAAATGTTATGTCCATAACCAATGCTCCAATAATGAGGCTGACGATGCAGTTGAACGGAACTTTATTAAACAGACTCACACTAACCAAAGGCACTCCCATATAGACAGAGGTGCTGGTCGTAAAGAAACCGTGCTTCTTCTGGGTAGGCCTTTTATACTTTGGGTGGTGGCGGAACTGGAAAGGCGTAGCTGTCACCCATGACACACAATAATAATAATAATAACCATAATTAATATATAACAACATTCTCCAAGGAAAATAAGACCTCAACTTAATATGAAAGTACATGTTATTTATTTTCTAGTAACATGCTCAAAAGAACTGTAAACTTCCTCCTTTTAATTGGCTTGAGGGATACTGTTCCTGTATTGACCAATGTAAAAAAAAACTTTTTTGGTCAACTTATTTTTGATTGTTTCAGTACTGCTAAAACAGCTCTGGAAAAAAAATAACAGACCACGGCAAAGTCTTTCCTAAATTAGCATGTCTACATGTGTGTGTGTGTGTGTGTGTGGGGGGGGGGTGCTGAAAAGTTCATAGTGGTCAAATTTGACCAAATGTGGTTTATTTTTCAGCATAGTCTCCGCTTCAGTCCACACACTTTTCCCATTGGTGTTGCAGCGCTTGGATCCCTGCGGTTGAAAAATAAACCACATTTGGTCACATTTGACCACTATGAACTTTTCAAACCCCCCCCCCCCCCCCCCCCCCCCCCCGTATGACAGCCGTTCAGTTTGAGTATCTGTTAAACTCAAACAGAAGAACACCTCGAGGCAAAATCAATGCCACACAACTGGGACACACTAGAAAAATATTGCTATTGATGACATCTTATTTGATAGTCAGGTTCAGTTATCCATCCAAGTATCCATCATCTACCACTTATCCGGGGGTCCAGGTCACAGGGGAAGTAGTCTAAGCAGAGTAGCTCAGACTCCCACCCGGTTCACATAGCACCATGATCCCTCCGGCAGGTGGTGAGCCCACTGGAAGGAGGACCCACGTGCCTCCTTCGGGTACACTGGGTCCTTGTAACTTTTTTCAAACATCCACTGGAATGCTCTTAGTCTGACCCTTCACCCAGGACCAATTCGTCTTGGGAGGCCCTACCAAGGGCTAGTTGCCCCTGACAACATAGCTCCTGGTGTAGAGGATGACTTTCACAAACGAGACTGAGTTTATTTCTCAGGGCTGGTTTATTGCAAGGTCACATCCTCTAACAAGAACAGGATCTCAGGAAAAGAGGCAGAGCAATCATCCAACACAGCTCTTATAGTCTCACCAGACACAAAACCCCCCACATCAAATCACCCACAGTCTTAGGTAAACATCCAGCGCCTGAGGCTCCTTGGCGTCTCCATTGTCCTCTGACCCTCTAGCGTCTGGGGCTCCTGCTGGGGCATTCTCTCCAGCTTCACATCTCCTGCAAGGCCAACTTCACACCTCCCGTAGGTCCTCACAGGGTCAGGTCCCCTTTGGTCCTTAAGACGTGACGCTTCTGGAATATGCACCGTCATTCCTACTAGGTGAATGCGGGGGATATGAATACAATATATGCGCCATACTGGGATCATTAGGGCACTCAAACCACTCCACCACGGTAAGGTGGAGATTCACATAGGGGATATATCAGTCAATTAGGTAAATATCTGCCAATACTGATGTTAGGCCGATATATCAGTGTATGCTACTGCCAGACAACTGGGACACCCAAGATAAATATCAGCCACTGTCATTAGTGGATATTATTTTATTTGCCAAGAGGTCAACAAGGTGAATACTGACCGATGCCGATATTAAGCAGATATATTGGTGCAAGTGATACTGTATGTTTATTTGAAAGTGGACAGACATTTTGTTTTCTAGTAATCAGATTGTAAAACCTACTGACGTATAAGGACACATCCAAATGATAATAGTAATTTCAGCCATATACATACATCGCACATATCACTGCATCAACAGTGAAGTGTCAGGCTGAAGTGCACCTGCTGTGTCTTACTTATTTCAGCTCCGGGCACAGTTCTCCTCCTCCTGATTTGACCGAAGGCATGTTCAGATCCGCGCTGGTGCAGAAGCTGTTGGCTGCTTCTCTTGCCGATCATGTTTCCAGCCTGTACACACACGAGAAGTCTTCAGAAACACAGATCAAAGTCGGGAGCCAAGACCTTTGATGTTCTGTCAACCCTCGGCAGATGGGTGTGCTGCCCCCTGTGTCGTCTCCTCACCTGGCCTCTGTGCAGGACTTCTCGCCCCTCTTCTCTCGTGCGACACACATCAGATCTGAGCCCTTCTACCTCAGCTCTGAGCGCTACCAGTTGGTACAAGGACAAGGCTGAAAGAGACGAGGAGGTGACGGCAGCAAGAGTCAGCAGGAAAACTGGCCAGGACAGCCTTCTGTCACCCGTGTCTTTTTGAGGGTCTGCACCTGCCAAAACTGCCATTGCTCAAATGCTCTTTAGAGGGATTACACTGGCCGCATGACCAGCCTAAAGCCTGAACTATGCTGTGTCTGTGTGTTGACAGGAATTCTTCTGTTAGAAAGTTTTCTCAGGAGCCTCTAACTGTACTTTAATCCCACTCACTATACAAGCCTGACTTCCTTAACTCTCGCTTTTGTCTTTCTGTAGCAAAACGCACTTCAGTCTTAGTCACTACGCCTATTCTTCCGCTTGGCAAACCACACACAGCTTCCTGCCTGACCAGCAGACCCAACTAATCTTCTAATGTGTTGCCATTCATCGCAACAATGTGTTCCTTGGATTCTTTATAGAAAATAAACTAAAAACTAAAATTAAGAAATATTAATACTAAAAACTTTTTTATATAAATTCTTGAAAGTGGATAGAAGAAAGACTCTTGGCAATATGGCAACTAGCCAGATATTAAAATATGAGCAATTTACAACAAAGGAGAATGAAATGAAAGTGCAAATATATCAAAATTTGACATGAACGGAAAGACGGAAGTCCAAAAATTACTTCAAGTGTTTTGTTTTGTTTGTTTTTTTTTACTGCATGGCAAAGCACATTCTATTTCCCAGAACTCAAGAAAAAGAGCAAAAGAGAAGCGGTACCAAAACACATCAATTGTTTAGCAATGCTCTTTGAACAGTAAAAGAAAAAGAAATTAAAACGTGGCATGAATGTATCAATTTATTGCATGTTAACAGTACAGAAAATAGTGAAAATGTGTGGATACAAAAGAAGCTGTCCATGTTGTTTTGGAATAGAAAAGAACCTCTAAAATGGAAAAAAAAAAATCACTCAAACCAACCGGATTATACTGAAGAGAAAGATGACTCATTCAGATGTCTGCAGCAACGTAGATGTACAGAAAAGCTCCCAAAACAGGAACATTACATGTAGAAATTTGAGTGGAATCACACACCAGCCAGCAAATGCAACAAGTCAGATTTATCTTAGCTGACCGCATTCATTCCAACTCAGAAACAATCATATGAACATATAAAAATATCTCATAGTGCATTTTTAAAACACGTCTACTGATTTGCAATGTTAAAAGACATTCAGTTTGAAATTTGTCATCAGTGGGATGTTGGACAGTTACAGCATTTTCTAAGGTAAAAAAAAAATATCAATATATTCATCACTGAACGTGCTTCAGAAAAAAAAAGAATCAAATAAATACGTAATCTGTTTATCTTTTCAAGAATGAAGGGGATATAGTGTAATGGTAATTAGCAATACAAGTATATAAAGATGATTCTAGTGGAACCAAAATGAGTGTATGTTCACGAGGCTAACTTCAGCTCCCAGAATGTGCACTAAACCTTTATGGTTTAGTGCACATGATGGGTGACACCAGTGGAGGAGAAAAAGCCAAATAAAAGGGTAAAAATGTCAATACGTATTTTTATAAAGCATGTTAGGACAACCATTCACATTCATAATAGCCTGTCAACCCCCCCCCCCCCTCCAAATTACAGCCACACTAAATTATGTCTTTTGTTGTCAATTAAATATGGCTAAGAAGATTTGAGTGTAAATGGCTTTTGCGGTGCAGCCTGGTGCATTTGGAAAGCAGGAGTGGATAAAAGTATTTTTAATTGTCGAGCTCTGCTCCACTCCATGGAAGACATGCAGGAAAGGTTAATTAGCTCATTAACAGCCCTCCAAGTGAGTAAAGCTGTTCTGCACAGTCCCAGGTTAGACAATCTTCTAATTACCTTTTACAACAGTGATGATGAAAGCTCAAAAATAACCACAACAATCAATTTTGCTCGGACATACTAATAAGGAGCCAATTTGGATTTTTTTAAACATCTAGTACACCATATAAAAGGTCCTATTTTGTATGATGTGAAATCAGTCTGGGATTTTAAAAATCACTCCCTTGTACAGGAAGAGAGTGAGAAATGGAGGTTGAAACCTAGAACACAGCTGAAGTTAAAAGGGGGATTGGTCATACTGTAACATACAATCAGTGATGACATCACTGTCAACTTCAGAAATCCCTTTTCAGACTGTAGCCATGTTTACATGTGCAAAATTTCTTCCATCTGATTACAGTTCCGATCAGAGCTTTACTGTTTACATGGACTCTGAAAAAGTTGATCTGATTATGACGTGTGCTTACATGCGTCACACGTTTGGACTAAATCATTCTGACATGTGCAGAATTGTCTGACATTCCAGAAATGGTAGAAGAAGAACCTTCCGATGCAAACAAACCCGCTTTGTGTGTCTCCCTTGTTGAAAAGGACCTGTATTGTGTTTTTCAGACTGTATTTTTGCTTCTGTTGGTCTCCGCAATGAAACTACAAGCCCAGCAATACAAAGTTCTGCATATGAACAGAGGGAGACAGCAAAACGACACTCGTTTCACCCCAACTGCATCCTCCCACCATGTCTTCCGCTAGCTGCCGTAAAGGCGGAAATACGTCACGTCGACGTGTGTGGCCGATGCACAGACAAGCGTAGTAAACATATTTTCTACCCAAACTTCGGAATAAGTGTTTATATGCACACCAATCGGATCAACAATTGGCGTAACCCACCCGTCTCAATCGGAATTAAATTTTGATCCGAATGAGTGTGATGGGGTCAGAATTTTCACATTGGCGCGTTTACATGAAGCATTTTTATTGCAATCAGGCTTTTAATCAGGTTACTTGTGTCCATGTAAACATGGCTTGCGTTAGACTGCAGTTCCTTGTTCACTGTGGCAGATGAACCCTCTACATTTGCCTGAGACAACTGAATGCTCATTAACTGTTTAACTCATAGCTAAACTGCATGGTGTAACAGGTAAACACGAGTGCTACCGAATATCATTAATGAAGTGCATAGCCTTTATTAATGGGAGTAACACTCATGTTGAACCACTATTTCAGGTGGACAAGAACACCAACAGATAAAATTAACAGAGTAAATCCTCCCTAATAAACAAAAGAAGCCACAGTTACTCTGTATTAACTTGAGATCATGAAAGAGGAACAACCTGTTTGCTAGTTTGTTCAAAGAAAAAAAAATGAAGCTGACAGGAAATAAGATTTCAGTTATTTTTGACAAACGGAAGCATTGAGCCATCTTCCTCACCAATTTATCTCTGTAAACACTTTCGTGGCTTAATGGCAAACTTTTTGTTACTGTGACAAACAGATCTTCTGAGCAAATATACTAATTACAAGGCCATGATTTGTCAGACAGCCACACAAATAGCATTTATGATTAAAGGGTAGAGAAAAACATTCCCATTCTTCGTAAAGTATTGCTCAAAAGATGTTTAAACCACGTAATACCCAGATAAATGTGAACTGAAAAGTGCAATGTAAAGTTACAAACATATTTACAGTAGCTGTGTGAATTTGTGTATCTGTTAAGTCAGATTCCAGTAGTAAAATGTGACACAAAAAGCCCTCGTATGGGCTCAATAATATCAGCAACTTTTCTTCCCCACTGACTTTTTTTCCCCAGATGATTCAAAACAGAAAACCCTTACCGAGGTTGTGACGTGTGCTCTGGCTTCATTCATTAAAAAGGTCAAAAACATGCATTCATAGGTGCAACACAAAGGACCCGGGAGGACATTGCTGCCCCCTCTTATAACCTTCAAACGGTGAAAACCTCTCGACATGTTCAATTCACAGAAAGGTAAAAAGAGTGAAAAAAAAAAAAAACCCAGACAAAAGCATAAAAATGTACATTCTTTCCAAAAGAAATCACATTAGGCTATCACGATTCAATTCTTTCATCTCATATTCTGATAGTCCCTGACTTTTTTTTTCTTTTTCAAATAATAGTGACACTAGCTGATGACTGAGCACTCTCCTCGTGGGCATGGCTCTTCAGCAGGTCTTTCATGAACTGCTCCAACGCAGCAAAATAGCCCTGACACTGCCACGTGTCATTGTGCGTGCCCTCAGGGAAGATAGCCAGGCGTTTAGTCCGTGCAGGAGACAGTTCATACAGTTGTTTCATCATAACAGGTGGGATGAGCTGGTCTGAAAGGCCAGACACAAACAGCGAAGGCATGCGGCAGAGAGCCACCTGTCGATAAGACAGGAACTGATTCCTATAGCACCACAGGGGCAGCAGGCGCATGGGCAAGAAGGAGAAGAGTGTCGCTGCCATGTGTGGGATGCTGAGGAAGGTGTTTTCAACAATGACGGCCGCCACACGATGGGGGTTGACCGACGCCAGGCGCACTGCCACAGCACCACCCAGTGAGCGACCGAAGAGTACCACTTTTGTCTTGTCGAGATCGGGGCGGGTCATGACATAGTCCAGTGTTGCTTCGGCATCCAGGTAGAGCCCATCCTCGCTGGGCTCGCCCTCGCTTTTTCCATAACCCCGGTAGTCCAGCAAGACCACATTAGCTTTGAGATTGACCAACATCAGCAAGGCGTTTGGCACCCTGTGACCAATATTACCTGCATTACCATGGAAATAAAGGATGGTCGGTGGAGCGGAGGAAGCAGGGCAACTTTGATTGCCAGAGGTGACTCCAGGAGGTGTATCACCTCCTGTGTAACGGAGCAAGATGAGGTTGAGCTTTACACCGTCTTTGGTGCGAATATAGACATTTTCATGTGGGATTCCGGTTGGCATAGGAACATAAAGGCGAGAGGAAGATGGCTGGTCAGGGAAGTAGAGGAGGACATCCTGAAATTTGTAAAGGATGCCTGCCACAGAAGCTAGGATGAGGGCAAGGAGAAAGAATCCCCCATACAGGTGGAAGGTGAGGATGAGGGCCAAAAGGGACACTCGACACGCACCCCATGACCAGGAGACCAGAGTCAGGGTACAACGCTCTATTGCCCCCCAGAGCCTCCAGGGCTTCTCCATAGCTACGTGAGAGCTGAGTCACCAGATAGGCACTCTGCAAACACACAAGGAAAAATAAATGAGATTTCATGTGACACACAACACATCACTTCTGTCCGGACTTTTGGCTCCATATCTACTACAGAATTAAAATTGAGGTTTTTCTCTCCCAGTTTTAACTCCAATCTTAGAACTACTAATTTGAAAATTGGCTCCAAGACACTCCAGATCACAGAACCAAAATCCAACTCTGAGTTCAGAGTATAAACCAGCATTTCAATAAACGGATTCATTGTCAAACTTTATTATTTCCTGTAATGGAAATCTTTCAATTTTTTATTGCTATTGATGCTATTGTTGGGGGAAGATTTTTTTTTTTTAAAGAAAGGTTATTATTTAATAGATTAAAGAAGGCGGAGGGGTTTTTCATTTAATCTGTACAGACTTCTGAAACCCACCACACACATAACAACAAAACACTTGAGTGTCTTATACCAGGACAAAAAAATATCATTAAGACCCAGCTTTAAAAATTATATAATACGCTCACAAAAATTGAAAACTTGCAAACATAAAAAAATAGCTTAATAATAGAATAAAAACGTGTAACTGTGGTCATCCTGCGCAGTTCGCCCTACTCGGGACACGAACCCGCGACCTACCAGTTAACTACACACAGTTCGAGCATGGGAGACACAGCACGATCGCGCTGAGCTAAAGGTCTGACCGATAGCTCAGCGCTACCGATACTGTATGAGGCTTTTCGGGAGGGAGGTTTATTAACGTTCTACACCGAACAGTCCTAGTTGGCATCCGTTACAAACGCGTCTAAAGCCTAACTGTAATAACTATTAGGCAAATTAAAACATCACTGTACAGTTTAATTGTAAATCGTCTAAACCATCCCTTAAAACACCGGTTAAACTAGTGGATGAATTCCATTCATGGCTGCACCTACACCAGATCAGCGTGATGGGATCCACCAGCTGCTGGTGGCCACCACCTCCTGACTACACCTGCTTCATCTGTTGCATCCTATGCAGCCAATGAGAAAAGGTTCCTCGGGATCTCGTACTGACATAAATAACCGTTATTTTGCTGCGTACAGACTTATGATGTGATGGGCATATATCAGGGAGAAAAAGACTCCCGACCCCACCCACAATAAAGAGATGCTGACCACCGCTTTGCAGCTCTGGCAGCTAGCAAGCTAATGCCGACTGATAACCGTTCCTCTTAAGTTTGTGATTTACCTGGAAAAAAAAAGTCTCAGGGTGCACGGAGCTTTGTAGTTACTGACTGAATTCACTGACGCTATCAGTGATCGGCTAAGCCTGGACACAGCTACGCCGACTGTAAGCTCCACTTACATCGCTAACACAGCTAGCACTCATATGTAGCTTTTCGAGTTAGCCACCTACTTACCCTTCTCTCATTCTCGCGGTTAAGCAGTATCAGTCTTTTCTATTATAACTCCGTAACGTGGAAACAGCGTCGACAGTGTCATTAAGCTCTGTGACAGCTCACAAACAAATATTTACGGTAGCGAGATAGTAGACTGACTGACAGAAACTACCCCGGTGAAGATCGCTTTACAGCTGCTTAGCATTACTGGTGTAACCTTTTACCGTTCCGTGTAAAGACCAGCACGGTGACAGTGGTTCCGAGAAACATAAAAAAAGAGTTCAGTTTTTTGTGAAGGTTTTAGTAGTCTGTTAAATTTCTGATTGTTTTCGAACAAACTATATATTATTTTTTGTAAATTTGTCGCCCTTTTCAAATGTATTTTTTAGTCAGAACTTTTTTCTAACTTCTGAACGGAGGTAACATTAAAAGAAACACAGATTTAAGACGTTGCAACATGTTTTACATGTTATTTCAAGATAATGTTATAATGTGAAAACTTTTTATTGTTTGAACAACATTAATTTCATGTTATAACATTAGTTTATTGTTAGAGCAATATATTTAAATTAATTAAATTAATTTAAATATATTTAGCAATATATTTCCACCTTATTTCATTATACCATAACTCCGTTTACATTATAATGTTATTATGATGAAATTTCCAAAATCTTCACATTGTATTGTGTTAAGTATATTGTTTGAATAGTTTACGTGTGCCATTATGATGTGAAAAGTTTATTGTTAGCACAGTGTCACAGTTATTTCATGATAGCTGTTTGTTGAGCATTATTCATTGGCACCCTGTGTTACAGTGTTAGCCACATTGTTACTGTGATTATAGCACCTTTGCATGTGACATCACCATATATTGTTTTTTGTGGGTTTCCTGTCTGATTGTACCTGAACTCCATCCAGTAGTTCTTCTAATTCCTATTCATTGTCTATGTGAAAGGCAACACAAAGCATTTGGCTCCCGTGCAGTGAGATCTGGGCTGCGGTATGATGAGCTGCCCATACCTCTCATTTGCATAAAGTGGAAATGTTTTTAACTTTATGCAAATGAGGTCTGGGCACCTGGCATGCCTTCGCTGAGCGGTGTGGTGCTAAACGTTCAAACCAGCAGTTTTTGATGTCAAATAATGACGGCTTTGTTATGTATGAAATTACCTTTTGAAGGACAAGGCCAGGTGCACGGTAGAACTCAGCTTTTTTAATAGAAGTAGGCACAATACAACCGTTAGGCAGGGACATTGGCAAAGAGGCCGGATAAAGATGCCCGCTGGTATTTATAGAGCGGCGCAGTGGCGGAAGAGGAAGCGGTCGCCACTACACTGCACTTCATAATAAAACACAATACCACAGTCTTCATTAACTGCACCTGCTATTTCTTGCATGAACTGTTGTTAGAAACACTTTTCTCTGGCTTGTTTTAAAGGTATGAGACTCGTAATCTGCCATGTTGTCCGGGAGCTTCAGTCTGTGGAAAACTTCCCACGGCCGGATCCGGTGACCAGTCAGGTGCAGCCGGTGTGTTCTCAGCAGAGAGAATGTCAATTACTTTCTGTCACTCCACTTGACAGAGTGGCACGCCTATCCCCGCACCATAAAGCATCCCCGATGCAGTGCCTTCTGACAAAAAAAAAAATCAACGGACCAGTGGACACATATCATGAGGCTGCCCCACTGTGGACAGGGGAGACGTCTTTATGCTGCTGACATGTTCTGCTCCAAGTAATGTTCAATCATTTTGCCCGATGCAAGCTAAAGAGAGAGAACTGAGTCAAGCCAGAAGGAATACTCTGCAAGTCACTTTTAACACTGTGATAACAAGAAAAGTTATTGTTTTAACAATATATTTTTATGGTATACTGTACATGACAAATTTATAGTTTATATTTCATATTGTAGCGAACTCAATATGAGCACCCTACTTGGCTTGCCAAGTGGGTTGACCCTATTGGCGACACAGGTAGGGTGCGGGACTCCGGAGTGGGAGGCGTGAGTTCGAATCTCCCGGTGGGACGTCGCCATGTCGAGCAGCACGTTACATTGGTGTCAGAAGTGGGATCTCCTGTCCAAAGCAGTAATGGGGCGCTGACATCGGGACGATGTTGACAACCAGAGGGGAGTAGTGTAGCGAACTCAATATGAGCACCCTACTTGGCTTGCCAAGTGGGTTGACCCTATTGGCGACACAGGTAGGGTGCGGGACTCCGGAGCGGGAGGCGTGAGTTCGAATCTCCCGGTGGGACGTCGCCATGTCGAGCAGCACGTTACATTGGTGTCAGAAGTGGGATCTCCTGTCCAAAGCAGTAATGGGGCGCTGACATCGGGACGATGTCAAGAACCAGAGGGGAGTAGTGTAGCGAACTCAATATGAGCACCCTACTTGGCTTGCCAAGTGGGTTGACCCTATTGGCGACACAGGTAGGGTGCGGGACTCCGGAGCGGGAGGCTTGAGTTCAAATCTCCCGGTGGGACGTCGCCATGTCGAGCAGCACGTTACATTGGTGTCAGAAGTGGGATCTCCTGTCCAAAGCAGTAATGGGGCGCTGACATCGGGACGATGTTGACAACCAGAGGGGAGTAGTGTAGCGAACTCAATATGAGCACCCTACTTGGCTTGCCAAGTGGGTTGACCCTATTGGCGACACAGGTAGGGTGCGGGACTCCGGAGCGGGAGGCTTGAGTTCGAATCTCCCGGTGGGACGTCGCCATGTCGAGCAGCACGTTACATTGGTGTCAGAAGTGGGATCTCCTGTCCAAAGCAGTAATGGGGCGCTGACATCGGGACGATGTTGACAACCAGAGGGGAGTAGTGTAGCGAACTCAATATGAGCACCCTACTTGGCTTGCCAAGTGGGTTGACCCTATTGGCGACACAGGTAGGGTGCGGGACTCCGGAGTGGGAGGCGTGAGTTCGAATCTCCCGGTGGGACGTCGCCATGTCGAGCAGCACGTTACAGTATATTGTTTTCTAAATAAACAAGTCTATTGCACTTACAATATACTTATAATATTATGACATAAAAATATATTGTTCTAACCCCCTCCCCCATATGTTCTTGCAGGGTGTAATACCTCATCCTTGTAAAGTGAAATACCATGAAAACACAGTAAAGTTTAATGGCGTTTATGCCTTTGCGTTTGCTAGTATGATTTTGCCCACCAGGTGTTGCTATTAGACAAAATATATCACTAAATCAGCTGATGAAGTTGACAGTAAACTCTTCGGTATAGAAACAGCTGAAAGAAAAAACCTGCCTGATGTCAGTGCAGAATAATGCTGACTGTTGTGCTGCCTATTGATACGACAAGCTTTTCTTTGCTTTCTCTTAAAACATCTGATATAAAATTAAAGTTTGCGTCACAGTTTTTGCATGGCAGTTTAAATTACAGAATTGAATTTTTCATTCCTCTTCTTTCTGCCTGCTTGCCAGTGTGAAAAACAGAGAGGGGAGCTTGGATGGAACCAACAGGATGGGCTCTACTACACTGATGGATGAGAGAACAGATTCTATTGGTTGATTTGACATTACAGACTGGCAGGCCACAATGTCCCCAGCCAACGTTTAACGCTGAAGATAAGTCCTTATTGGGGTAAGTTGATGTACTAATGTTGCAGGCAAAAAAAAAAAAAAAAAGAGAATTGCATTTGAACATAGTTTTCCAATAAAAATCCCAAATCACTAAAAAGCTACAGGTTTTAATAATATAACCACACAGACTTTTCCAATTCCTTTCACTAACAATCTCCAGAAAATTGACACTATTAGAAAGGGGAAGTGGGTTGGCTGTCAAAATGTTTCCTAATTTTTGAAATAAAAAAAGAACCAAAACTGAGGGTAGCAGGAGGATTACCTCTGCCAAGGAGGTAATGTGTTAGGGGGGCTTGTCCACAAAAACTAGTGGACGGATTTTGATGAACTTTTCACCAGAGGTGCTCCTTGACCTTAGGGAAGCACCTCACTGGGCTGAGACTAGTTGGAGACCGGCATTCTTGAGGGAGTTTTCGAAATGTCTCCAAACATTCTCAGCAGTTCTCATTTTCCTCTCCTGAGTCGCAGGGTCTCAAATTCATCTCAGGAATTTTGAACATGTTCCAAAAATTTGTGTGACAGCTTTCTCTCAAAATAGTCTCGTAGTCATTGCAGGTGTCCCAAACGCTCTCCCTGGCTGTCCTGCCGTTGAGTCCCGGGTCGGGGCGCTTTGCCCACACTGCCTCCAGTGTCCGTGGCGACGGGTATAGGTGTGTGCGGGTGTTCGGTGGCAGTCGGGGGGGCCGTTGACACGGGTTGGCGGCCGAATTTCCATCGGTTTGCCCCGGGGCGGCTGTGGCTGCGGAGATAGCCTACCGCTAGCAATGTCTGGCTGGGGGGGATGGTGGGTGGGCTCGTGGGGGGCACTTTGGGATGTCGCTTGACGTGTGGATCACCATATTATTGTTATATATGTCTGTGTACTTGCATACAGGATGTGTACAAGATGCGTGAGAGTGAGCGTGAGTGTGGCTGCCCCATCGTGCCTGTGGTGCTGGAGAGTGCTGGTGTACCACATTGGCGAGTTCTGGGTTGCACGGCCTGGCACCCCTCGCCCTGGGATGGGATCTGGGGGTAGTAGGTGGCTTCCAGAGCCAGTTTTGGAGCTGGCTTCTGGGAAGAGGGATGGGCTCTCACTGGGACCGCCCCCTCCCAATCTTTCCCCCCCTCCCCCCCAATTCTGGGTGGATCATACATTTTATTGGATACACTTAGGGTTTTGGGGTGGGGGTGTGCCGTACAGTGTTGGTGAAGAGGATCCATCTGTCTACTGCGTCGTGGGATCACTCTCACCTCAATTTTAATTGCACTGGAGACGCTGAGGGCTTTGGGGAGATGGGAGCTCTGCCACCAATAGGAATGGGTAGTGATGCCCTATCACACTATCCCCCCAATTTTAACTGCACTTTGGTAGTTCACACACCTGCACCCAGTGACACCACCCAAGTAACACTCACCCATCACGATTTGCGCATGGGGGGTAGGGGTCTTCCTCCACCCCTGCTGCCCTCCTTCTGCCGGGGGCCTGGGGCCTGGCTGGTGACCTGGGGTCCGCCATGCTGTTGTCATCCCAAGGCGCTACTGCGAGTGAATAGGTGCCAGCAAGGGAGTGAACGAGAGAGAGAGTGAGCAAGTGAGAGTGAGGGCGTGATGAGTAGTGACGGTGGTGGTGGGTCAGATTTGTGCAGTGCTTTGCATGTCTGGTGGCATCTCTGGGCGCTTGCGGTGGGTCTACTGGTCATTCGCTCCTGGCGGGCATTGGTGGCAGTGGGCTGCTTCTGTATCCGCAGCTGCCCTGGGGCAGGTTGGTGGGAGTGTGGCTGCCGGTCTGTGCCGGCGGCCTCCCAGCCGCTGCTGGGCATTGATACACGTTCGTGCCCACTGCATCTGCGCCGTGGCTGCCCCAAGTGTTAAGGGTGAATAAATGTGAGTGTGTAAGAGAGAGCATGAGTAAATGTGAGTAAGTCAGAGTGGGAATGAGAGTGTATATATGAGTGGGTGTGAGTGGAAGGAAGCAGGTGTGAGTGCGAGCGACTCTGAGGGCGAGTGAGAATGGGAGCGAGACTGAACAAGTATGGGAGTGGGTGAGAGTGAATGAGTCTGAGTGTGGGAGTGCGAGTGTAAGATTGTGTGAAGAAGAGGGTGAGTGAGTGAGTCAGGGAGTGCGTGTGAGTACGAATGAGTGCTTGTGAGAGCATGAGGGTGTGAGTGCATGCGACTGAGTGTGTGTGCTGGTGGGGGGTGCTGGACTGAGGGGATGGTGCCTCCTGGGCTCCCTTGGATTGGTGGTGGTGGTGGTGGTGGGGGGGGGGGCGCTGGCCCTCCATGAGGCTCCCTGCACCTTTCTGCTGCCTTCCCTGGGTGTGGGGGCCTGGGGGCTCCTGGACTGTGGGTTGGGAGTGCTGAGGTGGGTGTGGTCCCGCTGTGTGTGTGTGGGGGGGGCATGGGCCGGTTTCCAGCCCGGGGGGGGGGGGGGGGGGCATTCTCCTTCTGGTGCCTGGGGGCTGGTGTTGGCCCTGCTGGGGGAACAGAGAAATGCCGCCCCAGCCTCCCTCAGCCGTCCCTCCTGGGGTGGTTGCATGGCTGTCTTGGGGCTTGCTGGCTTTGGGGAATTTGTGCTCTGTGGGGGTTGGTGGCACTGTCTTGCTTGATCAGCATTTGCGGGGATAGGGGGGTGTTGCTGTGACCTGATGTCCTCTCTGTATGTTTTCTGGCAAACCACTCACACGCACACACTCACTTTGAGTGTGCTCTAATGCACACACATTCACACACACATGTTCTTTTACAGGTGCAGATACCAGACTTATGATGAGACTTTTTCAGAAGCAGAAACAGTTTGTCTTCTGTTTGTTTCATTTGTGTCAGTTTTTGTTTTTTCTGTTTGTTCTTCTCTTTTTTCCTTCCCTTTCCCGACCCCTCCCTATCCCATCCCCCCCCCCCCCCCACCCCGTCGGGTCTATCATGGGTAAAACAATTTAAATAAAGTAAGATAAGATAAGATAAGATAAGCCTTTATTAGTCCCACAATGGGGAAATTCCAGGACTGCAACAGCACAGGGATAGCAACACTCAGAGCAACAATCAAGAAGACAAGAAAAACAAGAGCAGCGAATATACATATAAATATATAAATATATATACACACAGTGCAGAGCATTGTAGCTAGATGGAATAAACAGCATAACCGTCTACTCAGTTATCCTACATAGTATGAATATGTACCCATACATATTGTCACCCTCCGTAGCGACCGATATTGTCCTAGTTGTATACTGGAGGGGACCATTGTGTAAGTCTATTGCGTCTTTTGCATTCAATACTATTAGGTCGTCACTTTTTTTTGCTATCTCTGCGAGCAGCCCTGCTTAGGTTATACAGTCTGACAGCCGTAGGTAGGAATGACCTGCAAAACCTCTCGGTTGTGCACCTAGGATGATGTAGTCTGCTGCTAAATGAGCTCCTCAGTGCGTTCAGTATGTTCTGCATAGGGTGGGACTCGGACTCCAGCAGAGATGACAGTTTAGCCACCATCCTTCTCTCTCCTATCTCCTCCATCGGATCAAGGCGCTGCCCCAGGACAGAGCTAGCTTTCTTGATCAGTTTGTTCAGTCTCTTCCTATCGGCTGCTGTAATGCCACTGCCCCAGCAGACCACTCCAAAAGTGATGGCTGATGCCACCACCGTGTCGTAGAATGTCTTCAGCAGCGCCCCTTGTATACCAAAAGACCTGAGTCTCCTCAGTAGGAACAGCCTGCGCTGTCCCTTCTTGTAGAGTGCGTCAGTATTGTGTGACCAGTCTAGTTTATTGTTCAGATGAACACCCAGGTACTTGTAGAATGTCACCATCTCAATGTCTGTTCCCTGTATGTTTACTGGTGCTGTGAGGGGTTGTCCTTGCCTACGGCAATCCACCACCAGCTTCTTAGTTTTCCTCGCGTTGATCTGGAGGCAGTTCCGATGGCACCAGTCCACAAAGTCCTGGATAAGTCCTCTGTACTCAGCTTCATCTCCGTTGGAGATGAGGCCAACGATCGCAGAGTCGTCAGAGAACTTCTGTAGATGGCAGTGTGTTGTGTTGTGTGAGAAGTCCGCAGTATAAAGGGTGAACAGGAAGGGAGCCAAAACCATTCCCTGAGGGGCCCCCGTGCTACCGATGATCGTGTCGGACACACAGTCCCGGGTTCTCACAAACTGTGGCCGGTTAGTGAGGTAGTCCAGGATCCATGATGACAGGTGCTGGTCCACCCCTGCGCACAGCAGCTTGTCCTTCAGGATCATCGGTTGGATGG
Organism: Pholidichthys leucotaenia; assembly: GCA_020510985.1. Taxonomy (NCBI): domain Eukaryota; kingdom Metazoa; phylum Chordata; class Actinopteri; order Cichliformes; family Pholidichthyidae; genus Pholidichthys; species Pholidichthys leucotaenia. Next base: position 74,585,093 of record CM035843.1, on the reverse strand, counting down.
TGTTGAAAGCACTGGAGAAGTCAAAGAACATGATCCTCACGGCATTCCCGGGCTTCTCCAGGTGGGACAGAGAACGGTGAAGGAGGAAGATCACTGCATCCTCCACCCCAATGCCATGCTGGTAGGTGAACTGGAGTGGATCCATCGCTGGTCCCACCAGGGGGCGGAGGTGAGCAAGGAGCAGTCTCTCCAGGGTCTTCATCATGTGAGACGTCAGGGCCACTGGTCTGTAGCTGTTCAGGTCTTTGGAGTGGGAAGTCTTTGGTACAGGTACCACACAAGATGTTTTCAACAACTGTGGTACCCTCCCCAGCTTCAGGCTCAGGTTGAAGATGTGCTCCACAATCCCACACAGCTGGTCTGCACAGGACTTGAGGAGCTTTGCGCTGATGCCGTCTGGTCCCGACACCTTCCTCGCCTTGATCTTCTTCAGTTCCGTCCTCACCTGGGTCTTAGTGAGGGTCATGTTGGGGGGCTGTGTGTTGTGAGTGGGGGGGTGTTGGTAGAGTGGGGTGTGGACAGCAGGACTCGATGTCTTTAGAGGCAGCAGTGATTGTTGTGCAGTCGGGGGGGAGGGCGGTTGGTCAAACCTATTAAAAAACAGGTTCAGATTGTTCGCCCACTCCCTGCCCCCCGTGGCCTGGGGGGAGGTATTCTGGAGCCCAGAGATGGTTTTAAGGTTTCTCCAGACCCTGCCGATGTCGCTCTGTTGCAGCTTGTCCTCCATCTTCTTCCTGAAGCTGTCCTTGCCTTAAAAGTTATTACAAGAGGAGTCTATAGATTTTGGAGATGACCCGAGAGTGACTACCTCTGACAAGGCCCTATCTTCTTGCAATGTTTTAGCAGAATTCTCCGTCTGTCTCGCCTTCTTTTGGCTGCTTCTTTTTGCTTATGCTGAGCACCAAGCTAGGAGGCAGGAAGTCCCATTTTTATATGGTCTTTGGTATGACTCAGGCAGGGCTTGACCCCCCGATCTCCCAGTTGAGGGGGCTGAGGCTCTCTGAGTAGGCCACCACTAAGTTTTGATGAACTCCTCATCAGCAGTGGCCCTTGGGCTACGGATGAACCCATTAGATTGCGGAGGTGATCCATGAGTGCATACCTCCGCCAGGCCCTGTCTTGCAATGTATAGATGGATGGAGCCTTGGTGGAGGTGTGCACTCTTGTTGTTAATAAACTTCACGGCACTGAAAACAGAATAACCCAATGATTTACCATAGTCTTAGGTTATTAAAAATTTAATAGGAAAATCCAAGTAGACGGTGGCTAATTAGACCTTTGTGTTGTCGATTTTTCCCCCTTTCCCAGTGTTCCCATTGGCATTGTTCCATTTACCATCTCCCTTCACGGTGTGACCTTGGAGGAGACAGGCAAGATTATGTGTTCACTAAAGCACAGCTGTTGGTTGCTCAGCTCTGTCCTTGAGTTGGATAATTTGATTGTGTTGTCCAAGTCAAGACACTATGAAGCCACACCTAGAGCACTGTGAGCTCAAACATCAAGGTGCTGCAGGTTTACCCTGCACTACAGAAAGGGGCTATGATTTGATTTAATTGTACAGGCACTGTAACGGCATGCTGTATGTGAAATCCTGATAAAAAATACCGTATAATTGCTCATCTCAGCAGAAATATATAAATAATCCACAGCCCACATCTGTTTGTGCGCAGCAGAATTTTGACTGAAATCCTCCAGAGTCCTTGCCTTTACAGAATCCCTGCTGATTAGTGTCCTTTTTGCACTGTTGCCTGTATATGAAGAACACTGCAAGTCCATATAGCCACTGATGCTCACGTTCTTTCTTCTTTTGTGAGAGCAACACTTGACTGCACTCAATTTTACAGTAAGAATTCATTTAGAAAACAACTTCCAATGGGAAATAGTGTCTGAACAAAATCAGCGAGACTTTTTGGAATAAAAATGAGGCACCTTGTTCTTTTTCCGGCACGAGTAGTTTGATTTTTAATATTATGTCCATGTTCAAACCCCATCCACTTAATCAGGAATCTGCTGAATCTGAATGCAGTGGCATTGGCATTGGCCCTGCATGATAGGAGGTGCTTATAGTATCTATGCAGCAAAATGTAAGGAGGGCACGCACACACACACACACACACACACACACACACACACACACACACACACACACACACACACACACACACACACACACACACACAGAGCTGTCTCTTCAGGTTATACTGTAGGGAGTGCTGCATTGTAAAGGATTCGGCTTATGAGAGAATGACAGCTAGCAGCTTCACCCTCTCCTACCTGTGACTCAATTACCTTTGACATGTCAGTCAAAACACATTCATAAACACACACACACACACACACACACACACACACACACACACACACTCATCTACTCTGCGGCTCTCATAACCCATGACTCAGTTGCTTGAAATATAGTCCTCAAAAACAGCTGGAGGGCCCGAGCTCAATAACTCAAAGTCAGCGCCGCTATAGGACGAGGAGCGACTGCGATGACCTGGCCGGGGAATATTATATCACCAAGCCAGGGGACGTGCTTGCCATTCACCTCACACCATACCCCCTGTAGCCTTCCAGAGACAGCAGGTTGGCCGAATGCAGCAAGACACCCATGGATCCATATAGTGGTGTGAAAAGGTGTTTGTCCCCTTCCCGATTTCTCGTTTTTTTGTATGTCACACTTAAATGTTTCAGATCATCAAACAAATTTAAATATTAGACAAAGATAACACAAGTAAACACAAAATGCAGTTTTTAAATGAAGGTGTTTATTATTAAGAGTAAAAAAAATCCATACCTACATAGCCTTGTGTGAAAAAGTGACCCCCCCCCCCCCCGTTAAAACATAAATTGACTGTGGTTTATCACATCTTTGGAAAGCTGAGTTCAATTTATCTAGCCACACCCAGGCCTGATTACTGCCACACCTGTTCTCAATCAAGAAATCACTTAAACAGGACCTGCCTGACAAAGTGAAGTAGACCAAAAGATCTTCAAAAGCTAGACATCATGCTGCGATCTAAAGAAATTCAGGAACAAATGAGAAACAAAGCAATTGAGATCTACCAGACTGGAAAAGGTTATAAAGCCATTTCTAAAGCTTTTGGGACTCCAGCAAACCACAGTGACAGCCATCAGCCACAAATGACGAAAACATGGAACAATGGTGAACCTTCCCAGGAGTGGCCGGCCAACCAAAATTACCCCAAGAGTGCAGCGACGATTCATCCAGGAGGTCACAAAAGACCCCACCACAACATCCAAAGAACTGCAGGCCTCACTTGCCTCAGTTAAGGTCAGTGTTCATGACTCCACCATAAGAAAGAGACTGGGCAAAAATGGCCTGCATGGCAGAGTTCCAAGATGAAAACAATTGGTGAGCAAAAAGAACAAACAGGCTCGTCTCAGTTTTGCCAGAAAACATCTTGATGATCCCCAAGACTTTTGGGAAAATACTCTGTGGACTGACGAGATGAAAGTTGAACTTTTTGGAAGGAGTGCCCCTCATTACATCCGGCGTAAAAGTAACACAGCATTTCAGAAAAGGAACATTATACCAACAGTAAAATATGGTGGTGGTAATGTGATGGTCTGGGGCTGTTTTGCTGCTTCAGGACCTGGAAGACTTGCTGTGGTAAATAGAACCATGAATTCTGCTGTCTGCCAAAAAATCGTGAAGGAGAATGTCCGGCCATCTGTTTGTGACCTCAAGCTGAAGCGCACTTGGGTTCTGCAGCAGGACAATGATCCAAAACACACCAGCGAGTCCACCTCTGAATGGCTTAAGAAAAACAAAATGAAGACTTTGGAACGGCCTAGTCAAAGTCCTGACATGAATCCGATTAGATGCTGTGGCATGACCTTATAAAGGTCACCACTCCTTATACCGGAGTGGTGGCTCAGTTGGTAGAGCATCCGCCCCATACCCGGGAGGCAGAGGTTCAAATCCCGGCCTGGTCATGCCAAAGACCATATAAAAGTGGAACTTCCTGCCGTCCAGCTTGGTGCTCAGCAATAACGGAATGGAGGAGGGAAATCTGTGGCGGCGCCTTGCATGGCAGTGGCCCTCTGATTCTGCACTGGGGTGTATGTGATTGACACTGTAGATAGGTAAAGCACAATGATTGGTTGTACGGTTGAATGACAATAAGGGTGATTTAATTTAATTAATTTAAAGGCGGTTCATGCTCAAAAAAACCCTCCAATGTGGCTGAATTACAACAATTCTGCAAAGAATGAGTGAGCCAAAATTCCTCCACAGCGCTGTAAAAGACTCATTGCCAGTTATCGCAAACGCTTGATTGCAGTTGTTGCTGCTAAGGGTGGCCCAATCAGTTATTAGGTTTAGGGGCCAATCACTTTTTCATACAGGGCCATGTAGGTTTGGATTTTTCCCCCCTTAAAAATAAACACCTTCATTTAAAAACTGCATTTTGTGTTTACTTGTGTTATCTTTGTCTAATATTAAAATTTGTTTGATCTGAAACATTTAAGTGTGACAAACATTCAAAAAAAAAAAGAGAATTCAGGAAGGGGGCAAACACCTTTTCACACTACTGTATGTTAAAATGGAAAAAAGCAACGGCAGCGACTATAGGCAGAAACTCTGTTATACAAAGATACTTGTGTTAGTGCCTGCCTTCACTAACTGATGCTTTGGCTTTAATACTTTACATTAAGAGTTGTTATCACTGCATTTTGCTCTGTGTTTGAAAGATACTGTTGAGCTCTTCTGACATTACCACAGACAACATCTCTTTAATTCCTCAGTCTCACCAAATACCATACATGAGGTGATAGATGGTTGTGTCCATGGCTACAATGTAAATTTGTTGTAACCTTGGAGACAAGAGTGTTGCTTTGAGTCAGAGAGGACAGCTGCATTATGGCAACTCTTCATTTTTTTTTAACACAACACAGAAGAGGGGGCTAATACAGGCAGACATTAGCTGTCAGCATGTGCAGTACTAGATGGCTTACTTTTTTATGCCATGCTTATTTATGATTAGACAAAGTGAGATATACTGTAGCTAATGCAGTTATGCAGCTCCACATAAGCTGTACCTGCTCTGAATAAATTAGATGGAAACTGCTTTATGTCATGGTCAACAATTAGGAGGCCTCCTGAGGTGCAATGTAGTCAGTCATTTGATAAATATTACTGTATATTTCCCCTCATTTGCCATGCAAAGAAGCCTGGCTTTACACCTATGGTGATATCAATCACTCTAATTAAGATGCTGGTTCAGATTTTGGTGTTCATCTGTTTATATGTGTGCACCCCTGGGTGAAGCAGTTTGTTAAAGGCCAGTTTCGTGAAAAGTATGGAGAAGTGACGAGAACGAGATGGGGATTGTGCATTTGCAGGATACAGTTAATTGAATACGTTGAATTTAATAGGTGATGATAAGATGTATTACAGTGAAAATGTTAGAGAACATTTTTTATACTTCCCGTGTGAATACTCACTGGAACAGCATGACGGAATAATGATCAACATTTTATCTGAAATGACCCTATCACATTTCAGCATCTTTAGAGTGTGAATGATATTATCAAAGCTATTATCACCCTTCTGGTCTTTGCCCAACACTGTCCTACTGTAGGTAATTATAACTTTTGCCAAAAATAAACATGAAAAGATGACTTAAAAGGGTGAACTGACATGATACAAAAATTGAATTGACTTGAAATGAAGTTGCTGGTCAGATTTGCTAAATCAAGCAGTATTCAAGTGGGTTATTATTTTTTTGTATGTTCAGTATGTTTTTTTTACATGTATTTTGCACAAGTGAAATGTTTTCTTCTTCTGATTTGATTGTAAAGGAAATATGCAAAATATGCATTTTAAAACAGTTTTCTGTTATCTGTATGTGTTCCCAACTTTACAGTCTCACCTCAGAGAATTCAAGCTTTGATCAAAGCCAGAGGTGCTGCAACAATGTTCTAGTAGTGTCACCTTTTTTCATGATTCCATAATATTTTCCTCAGAATTGAGTGATTTCATATTTTGGGGGGCAAAGTCATTGTCACATTTTTTTTTTTTTTTGTGGGGGGGGGGGGTGCAGCATTGAATATTGATGATGGATGGTAGCAAAGGATATCACAATTACCGGGACTTACTTACTTTCACTGCTGCAGAAATTACAGAAGGCCATCTGTAAGACAACACCCCGGTTCACAACTCACATGTTTCCCAGACGGAAATATGATCCTGCAGCTATCAAAGGCTTCCTCATCCTCCTTACTCCCCCGGCCTCGCACCATCTGACTTCCACCTCTGACCAGGTGAATGTCACTTCCTCCATAGTCTGAGTGGGCCGACATCACCTGCAACAGCACTATTTATTTTTCCTATCCCTGGTAGGAGCACTGAAAAGACGACAACTGGCACATTTTATAGTCCATTAGCCAATCATAGAGCACAACTTTAGCCACCAACTGAGAAAGCACTCTATGACTGGTAGTGGAACTCAGGGTGTAAATCATTCCAGTTGTAGTCTTTTTAGTGCTCCTACCGCAGACAGAAAAGTTACATAGTGCCGCTTTAAGGTAAAACTAATATACTGTAGCATGAGACGCAACATGTAATCAGCGTGCTGTTGAAGTTAAACATAACAGAACGTAAGAGTGTCTTTTGAGTCGTGTTCACTCACTCATGAGCAATTTGCTGTTTCATTACACAAATATAATAGCTGTCTGCACAGTAAGTGTGAAATTAACCTCCAAATTTGAGTCTTGAATGTTCTGCAGGTTTTCAGCCACCAACAAATGCCCTCCAGCAGAGTAGTAGTGTAGAATACACAGCACATCATATAGAACTCTTAAATTAGAAAGGAGACTGGAACAAAAGACAGAGCCATCTCTTCACATATCCACAACAATTAATTCTATCTACTGTCATATCCATGACTTTGGGCACGCATGTAAAGCTGTGGTAGTTTGGTCTGCACCTCCATATTCCTAGCTATGCCCACCTCCCCATGTGACAGAGCCTCTCTGGCGTAGAATCCGCACAACTGCTGGTGCATCAGTCTGCTGCGCCGTCCTTGCCCCACTTGGGAACAAAACCGAGGTACTTGAACTCTCCTGTCCAACACATCACCTCATCCTCAACAAGCAATCAACCCTTCCATGGCCTCAAACTTGAACAAGCTTATTCTCATTAGACTCACACTGCTCTCAGCTGACTGAAAGCAAGTGGCAACAACTGGCTTGCCTCTATCCAGTGTTTAAAACCTGCCAGCATCTCTAAAGCTGCAAATTAACATATTGTCTCAGTTCTTAAGCTAAAATTGAATTATGCGTTTTTGTTTTGTTTTTTTTCTGTATTGCTTTAATTTGTAGAGAACAGTATGAAATATATGGCTTTTAAAATTTTGGACACTTTTCTCTGTAACTCTGTATTGTAAGACAACAATCTGACTTTAAAGTGTTTTTGAAGACATATTAATTTATTCTCTTGAGAAAACAAGCACTCTCTTTACCAATACAGTCATCCTCATTTCAAAGTTCATTCATTAAAACTCACAGTTGTAGTCTATTTTTAAATGAAAAAAAAAGCATATCTTTCTTGTGAAGGACATTTTTTTCTTTCATTCAAGGATGTGCAGCCATGAAATAATGTCGGCAGCAAAAGTCCAGTGTTAAGGGCCTGCTGTAATTGCGATGTGTTCGATTTGTGGCGCGCTAGACCCCACTGCCCTTGAAAGTGCAGCTATTTTAGCTGAGTGAAGTCAAGAGGTTTCTAAAGGTGGGGTGAAATGTAGAAATTTTGGTGCTCGTGGGAGTCATTCTGCAAAAACTCCCATCCACTCTGACAGCAAATTCACTTACTTTGGACCGAGCTCAGTCACTCTGTGAAGGTCAGTCAGACCAGTAATAAGTGGTTGCTGGAGCTGTTCTGGGAGATCACTCCTGGCTTGGCTGATACCAGAGGACATGCAGAGTCTGGTCGCCAGCACAAACGGACGGGGTTGCAGTCCATATCAAAGGTTGCTGTTTTATCCTGTGGGGATGAAAAGGCCATCTTTCATTTCTCATTTAATAAATGTGTCCATGCATCTGTGTGTGTGTGTGTGTGTGTGTTTATTTGTTCACAGGAATGTGGGTTTGCCTTTCCACGTGTGTCTGTGTATGTGCATCAGACCATCAAATTGATTTTTGAAGTTCAAGCAGATTACTAAACTAGAGGGCACCCAGAGAGCACATACCTCCCCCAAGGCCATATCTTGCAACATGAAAAGAAAGTGGAAAAAATGACAGAGAATCCGCATCCTGACCTGGATGGCCTCCTAAATCTAATGTGTTCATCAGTAGCCCAAGAACCACCTCTGGTGAAAATTTCATCAAAATCTGTCTGGTAGTTTTTATCCACCGCCTGTCGAAGACTAAAGGGGGATTATGTTTTGGCAATTTTCATCCGTTCATCTGTTCCACCTGTTTTGTGAATTCAAGTCCTCCTACAGTTTTGTTCTGAATATTTTGAAACTTGGTACCAGGGTTTGATATAAACTGATGATGAGCATATTGCAATTTGGCTCTGAGTTATAGCCCCTGACTTATGAGGTTATATCTTTTACCTCAGTTAATGTTTCTCTATAACTTGATGTGCTTATTTCACTTTGTTTGGCTGAAACTACTTGTAATTTCACATAATTTAGTTTTGCCCCAATAGTTACAGTTGCAGTCAAAATTATTTAACCCCCACTGCAAATTAGGTTTATTGGCAAAATGTACAAACTAGCAGCTGTGTGTAATAAACAAATCAGACAAGGACAATTTAAATAGCTCAACACAGCTAGTATTATAGGTCGTTACTTCAAGTTCAACACAAAATTCCACTTTTAATAACTACTGCAGTCTCAAAATTATTCAACCCCTTCATGACAAGCATCTTTAGTAGTAAGTAGAGCACCCTTTTGCTGTTATGACCTGCTGCAAACATGATGCATAATCAAACACCAGCTTCTGGCAGCATTCCTGAGGAATCATAGCCCATTCCCCTTGGGCAAAAGCCTCCAGTTCACTAATAGTCTTGGGTTTGTGTGCTGCAACCACCTTTTTCAAATCCCACCAGAGATTTTCAATGGGGTTCAAGTCAACCAACTGTGATGGCTACTCTAGTATCTTCCAGGACTTCTTCTGAAATCAAGCCTTGGTGGACTTTGAGGTATGCTTGGGATTGTTGTTCTGTTGGAAGGTCCAGTCATGCCCAAGCTTCAGCTTCCTCACAGACAGCATGTCATTTTCTCCCAGGATTTCCTGATACTTGATTGAATCTATCTTGCATTTTCAATTCTTGAATTGAATTGAATTGAATTGAATATAAATTCTTGAATTGAATTGAATTGAATTGCCCTCCACACGCTGCAGGTTTCCAGTGCCAGAGGAAACGAAGCAGCCCCAGAGCATCACTGAGCCACCACTATGCTTTACTGTAGGCAGGGTGTTCTTTTCCTCATTTTCTTCATTCTCCCTCCTCCAGACATACAGCTGATCCATGGGCCTGAAAAGTTCCAGTTGTGTTTCATTGCTCCACAGAACAGAATCTCAAAACCTCTTTGACAAATTTATATACGCTGCGTTCCAAATTATTATGCAAATAGGATTTTAGTGTCATAAACATTTAGTTTTTTGTTTTTCAATTAAACTCATGGATGGTATTGTGTCTCAGGGCTCTTTGGATCACTGATATCAATCTCAGACACCTGTTATAGTTTGCCAGGTGAGCCCAATTAAAGGAAAATACTTAAGAAGGGTGTTCCACATTATTAAGCATGCCACAGGTTTCAAGCAATATGGGAAAGAAAAAGGTACAAATAGTGCAATGCCTTGGACAAGGTATGAAAACATTAAATATTTCATGAAAACTTAAGTGTGATCATCGTACTGTGAAGAAATTTGTGGCTGATTCAGAGCACAGATGGGATGTGCAGATAGGTAAAGGCATAATGAGGAAGGTTTCTGTCAGACAAATTCATCGGATTAAGAGAGCAGCTGCTAAAATGCCATTACAAAGCAGCAAACAGGTATTTGAAGCTGCTGGTGCCTCTGGAGTCTCATGAACCTCAAGGCGCAGGATCCTCCAGAGGCTTGCAGTTGTGCATAAACTGACTGTTCGCCCACCCCTAACCAATGCTCACAAGCAGAAATGGTTGCAGTGGGCCCAGAAATACATGAAGACTGATTTTCAAACCGTCTTGTTTACTAATGAGTGCCGTGCAACCCTGGATGGTCCAGATGGATGGAGTAGTGGATGGTTGGTGGATGGCCACCATGTCCCAACATGGTTGTGACCTCAACAAGATAAGATAAGATAAGATAAACTTTATTGTCCCTCAAGGGAAAATTTGTCTTGGGCTTATCACCCATGCTGCAACCACACAATCCACACATACACAATGGATGTAGTACATAAGATCCTTCATAAAAAAAAAATAGATGAAATAAAACCCAATAAATAATACAAGTACATACATAAATAAATATATAACAGCAGTCATTAAGAACAGGAGTTATAAGTGTCCCTGACCTATCTATTTGAGTTTAGAAGTTTTTCTGATGTCGGGATAAAGGAGTTCTCTTCAGGATTTTTTGGTGGGCAGCGAAGTTCATGGTTCAAGGAGGTGGCAGAGTCATGTTTTTGGCCAGAATCATGGGGAGAGAGCTGGTAGGCTCCTTTAGGGTCCCTGAAGGTGTGAAAATTACCTTGACAAAGTATATAGAGTTTCTGACTGACCGATTTCTTCCATGGTACAAAAAAGAAGAACTGTGCCTTCCATAGCAAAATTATCTTCATGCATGACAATGGACCATCTCATGCTGCAAAGAAGAATACCTCTATGTCATTGGCTGCTATGGGCACAAAAGGAGAGAAACTCATGGTGTGGCCTTCCATCCTCCCCTGACCTCAACTCTATTGAGAACCTTTGGAGCATCCTCAAGCAAAAAATCTATGAGGGTGGGAGGCAGTTCACATTAAAACAGCAGCTGTGGGAGGCTATTCTGACATAGTGCAAAGAAATTCAAGCAAAAACTCTTGAAAACTCACAAGTTCAATGGATGCAAGAATTGTGAAGGTTATATCAAAGAAGGGGTCCTATGTTAACATATAACTTGGCCTGTTGGTAAGTTTTTGATTGAAATAGTTTTTGATTTCAGTAAATATGACCTTCTAATTCTGCAAATTCAACAAATGACCGTTTTCAGTTCTTTACAACCAACAAAATGTTTTGAAACTCTGTTGTACATAATAATTTGGAACAGTGCATTTTGAGGGTTTTTTTTAAATTTTTGCAAAAAAAAAAAAAATAGTTATCATTTGGGAGGTTTGTTCAATAAAATTTGATTCACGCTCCAACGGCTGATGACTTGAAAATTATACTGACTGTCATTTGCATTGACTATATAGGAAAATCAGAGACACATATCATTTGCATGATAATTTGGAATGCGGTGTAGTTTTGAGCAAATTGTAGCTGATTTTTGTTGTGCTTTTGGGTCAGTAGTGGTGTACATCTTGCAGTATGGACGTGAAGCCCTTCAACATTTTGTATGCGCCTTACTGTGGAAAATGAAACCTCAGTGCCTGCTGCCACCAAGCCTTGCTGCAGGTCTTTTGCAGTCATTCGAGGGTTTTTGGCCACTAACCTCCTCAGGACTCTGGTGGCAGCCATTAATAGCTTCCTCTTTCTGACACATTAAGGTTTTGTAGTCACTGTTCCTTTAACTTTAAACTTGTGAAATATGCTTCCAGCTGTATCTGTAGGAACAGTCAGTGGCTTTGCTATCTTTCTGTATCCTTTTCCTTGTTTGTCCAAGGCAATGGTCTCTTCTCTGAACTTTTTGGACAATTGTCTTCACTTTGCCATATTTCTAACATGCAATCAAACGTCACCATCAACAGTTCAAGTATCTGAGGTGTTCTGTGTCAAGCACACTGTAGTGAAAGGGTTAATACCAGGGAGTGGTGTGATGATACAGCCAGCTGGTGATATCATCACACTTGAATGGGATATAAGGGGAGAGACACCATCTTAGGGCCTCTTTCTCAGCTGGCTCAGTATGACAACAGACCTGTACTGTATATTATACAACTTCATGTAAAAAAGTTCATGTTCACAACAGCACCACTCTCTGTGAGTCTCTCTGGGTTTCCAGACATAACATTTGGTGACGAGAAGTTAAACCATAGAGGCGTATGTGAGGCCACCACAACAATTTCCGGAAAACCACAGTGAACCACCCATCCCGTGGGCACGCTGGTTTGACGCTTTCACCACCTACTTATCAGCGTTTGGCACGGACGAGATGAACAAGGTACGGAAGTCAGCTCTATGGTAGATCAACAGTTTTGTGTGCCGAGGCAGTCGAGCTGCTAGCTAGCCTCCGCACTTCACCCCGTGATGACTACGATGTGTGTGTTGGTTTGCTTGCCAAACATTTCAATGTCCCAGAGTATGTGATGGCCTGGAGGTCCATGTTCTACAAGCGCCGACAGCGAGAAGATGAGTTGTTTATACGGTATGTGGATGCCCTTCGCTGTTTGGCTAGCACGTGCGAGTTCAGACACGTGGAGGATGGATTAATAATGTTGCAGCTGAAGTGGTTCACGGCGAGTTCAGAGATGCAGGCCACACTGGAGGATCAGCCAGATGACCAGACAGTGGCAGGCATGGTGAGGGAGCTACAGGAGTACCTGCTGCTGGCAGTGTGCTTCTTATCGATGTCAGAGGCAATGGAATTGGCGTCTCAGCTGGAGATGACGGCTCAGGTGGCAACGCGACTAGTGGGACTGCATCCATGTTTCCTGCAGCTAGTTTCGTGGATGCAGACGGTTGCCCCGGTTGCTGAGCCCGCCGACCCCACACCATTTCACAGAGCTAATCTGTGGCAAGCTAACCAAATAGCACAACACAGAGAGTGAACACAGCGCAAAAGGAGAACACAACACAGGGGGTGAACACGACTCAGAAAACAACAACACAGAGCGAGAGCAGCGACCGGACTCGCTTCCGTTCCTCACCCAGTGTGAGTTTCAGAGAGCTGCTGCGGAGCTGCAGGAGAGGGGGGCCTGTGTCTATCGGGAATGGCGATGATGAGAGTACAGCCGTCCGGTACGCACAGGAGAAGCTTTGCCCGGAGAGGAGACAGTGACCGGACTTGCCTCAGATCCTCGCCCAGCATGATCCCATGGGAGCTGCTGTGGAGCTGTGGGAGAGGGAGCCCACACACACAGGGAATCCAGGGACAGGCCACCCTGATACGGATGTTGAATGTGACAGCAGTGACACATCACCCCAACCTGGACCAGCACCAGATGAAAGTGAGAAAGAACCGAACTGCTTCAGAATTCCCGCTCAGCACGTCTACCGGAGCCACGGCTGAGCCGATGGGTGAAAAGTCTGTGACCGTAAATGACACAGGAGAGACACCGGACGTCTTCAGGATCCACAACCAGCATTGGCCTCCAGGGACTGCCGCTGTGGCATTGGGTGAAGAGTCCGTGACCCGGCGGGATGTGGCAGAACCACCACAGCCTGTTGGACGCCCCGCAGCAAATGTGAGTACCACAACACTACAGCCACAACGCTGTATGCAGCTGTACAGGGCACAACTCAGAGTGATGAACTGGGTTTGGGTCCGCGGGACCGGGCGACTAGGCTCGCGATCAGCCTTTACATCGTCACCACCACCAACACGTATGAAGATAGCGACACAGCTGAGAATAGGATTGGGATGGTGGGACGGCCATCCGCGGGAGGTGAGGGCAGCTGCTGCGGATCGGGATGCAGCATTGGAGTCGATCCAGCTGGTGTGGGATCCAGGCTGGGACAGTGTTGACAGGTGTGCCATGGCTCCAGGGGGATGGCACTCCGACCTGCTGAAATTGGCACCATGGCGTCCACCATGAGCTTGCTGCGGAGCCCCTCCAGTGGAACCAGCTTCCCCATGAAAGACTGTGAAAAAGGAGAAAGGGGTGACTGTTTAATCGGGTGCACGGCTGCCAGGATGAGTGGCAGGATGATCTGCTCGGCCGCGTCGGGTTGAGCGGCGGTCCACCTGCTAACCCTAGTTAGAATTGTTGATTATGATTGTTGTTTATGCCAAATTTGGGAGGGTTATGATTATTAGAGTGTTCTGGGTTTTTTCAAGAGGGCAGATGAATATAGTGAAGGGGTTAATACCAGGGAGGGGTGTTATGATGCAGCCAGCTGGTGATGTCATCACGCCAAACGAAATATAAGGGGAGAGCTGCCATCTTAGGGTCTCTTTCTTGGCTGGCTCAGTATGACAACAGACCTGTACTGTATATTATACAACTTCGTGTAATAAAGTTCGTGTTCACAACAGCACCACTCTCTGTGAGTCTCTCCAGGTTTCCAGACATAACACACACCTGATGCAACAATGAAGCCCTTGATTGGTTGCATCACGTGTGCCTGAGACCACACCTGATTTGAAAATGTGTGCTCTTATGAAGTATTCTGTTCAGGGGATTGAATAATTTTGAGACTGCAGTAGCCATTGCAAGTAGGATTTAGTGTTGAATCTTTATAAAATCCTCACAATAGTTTTATTTAACTATTTAAACTGTTCTTGTGTAATTTGTTTATTGCAAACACCTGAAAAATTTTAAATTTTGCCAGTAAACCTAAAATCCATTGGGGGGGTGGGTGAATAATTTTGATTGCAACTATATGTGGAAATGTTGAAAATGGCTGTCCTTCAGTAAGATATTGGGATCTTCAAAAAAACAAAGAAAAAACAACAGAGGCGGGGATACTGCACTCACCTCAGAGTGCTCTTGCTGTGTAATCCTACGGATGGACGGATAATTTACAAAGTACCATGAAAACATTACTAGAGATCATTTGAACTTATTCAAACTGAAATATGAGCTCAAAATCTCTGCAGGAATTTTTCTGCACAGCACATACACAGCTGGAGTAAAAGTACGATGACAATAGTCAATTAATATATGCTATTGCCTTTAAAGTAATGCTCTTTGATGCAAGTGTAGGACAAAGGTATTTATTCATCAGTGTGTGGTATAGAGCAGGTCACACTCTTAATATTCCCTGCTGCACTGTTTTGTAAATAAAGACTAATAGCTCAGTGGGGGGCAGATAAATATGCTGGCACCAACCATCCCTTCCTGAAACCTTGTAACAGATGCATTTGACAGGAGTACACTGAGATTAAGTTTACTTTATACATGTGATCATCATGGTGTATTTGTTCATAAGCAGTCAGTTCTGTATTTGCATAAACAAGGTTGTGTGGAAAAGGTCAAGTGTGACCGTGGGAGACTGAGATAAAGGACCGTCAAAGGAGTCTGTGTGGTGATGTATGTACCCTGCCACCTATATCTCTGTCATCTCAGGTACGTGACCCTACAGTAATTTAGAGCAGCGTCCTTAGCCCTGGCGGCCTTGCGATTTAAAGTCAAGAGTTTAAACTCCGGGAATCTGGACCATATATCACCGCCTCACCTCATGATCTCCACACTTGGCTCTTTAGTTTTCAAGCTATTTCTGTGTATCAAACAAACACACACACACACACACACACACACACACACACACACACACACACACACACACACACACACACACACACACACACACACACACACACACACTCTGCAGGCGCCTCCCCTATTCAACCCTGGGGCCCACACAATAAGCGCTTAATGAAAAGGTACTCTACACTGGCAGCTGTGCACCAGGGAGATGTCTTTGAATGTCACTTTTAATGGGAGAAATTAACAGAGACCAAGCTGTGCCACATCCCCTTCACAGCGTGTGATACCTGGTTGGAGGAGTCCAGGTTTGTTTGTCCTATTTTTTTTCCTGCTAGTTCACCGGTGAACAGTGTGCAGCGGCAGCTTATCTGTCTGATTTATGCTCCCCGGGCCTCGACTCAGGCCCATCACCGCAGCTGCAGCCATGACCCCCCCCCCCCCCCCATGACCCCATAAATTAGCTCCACTATATGACGGGAACTCGCAAAATAAGATGATGCCAATCTAGTTGATCTGATTGATTTAACTACAGACAATAATTTCAGTATATCATGTACGCTTGCTCTGCTTTTCTTCCTCCCAATCGAATAGCTCAGTGGCGCAATCCATTACAACTCCTGTGAGCCCCTGAGGACCACGGCGAGCAGGATTGATGTTGTGTCACACATCGCTGCAGAAGGGCTCCGTTTAATGTTACAGTAATAGTTCACATGCTTGATAGAAAGGTGTTGGAAAATGTGGGCAGATCAGGCATAAAACCAGTGGAAGTCTCAGCTTTGCTTTCATGCAGATACACAGGGCACACATGCCAGCAGAGAATTTCTCACGTCTGACCTTTTCCTGAACTTTACTCTGTCTGTGGCAGACAGACGTGGCTGGACCCTCTGCAGTTTGCATATCAGCCCCATTTAGGAGCTGAAGATGCTGTCATCTACCTGCTGCAACGAGCCCATCTGCACCTGGATGGTGGAGGAGATACTGTGAGAATCACATTTTTTGATTTCTCCAGTGCCTTTAACACCATCCAGCCACTGCTGCTGGGTGAGAAGCTGCGGGTGATGGGGGTTGACAGCTCTGTGATCAGCAACGGGTTGGACTGGAGATCCAACATCGATGCTGCACACAAGAAGGGGAGGAGCAGACTCTACTTCCTGAGGAAGCTGAGATCCTTCAACGTGTGTAGCAGGATGCTGGAGCTTTTCTACCAGTCCGTTGTTGCCAGCACCATCTTCTTTACTGCTGTCTGTTGGGGTAGCAGTATCAGAGCCAAAGACACCAACAGACTTGACAAGATTGTCAAGAAGCTGGCTCTGTAATTGGTCTCAGACCGGAGACCTTTGAGACAGTGGTGGAGAGGAGAACACTAAATAAACTGTGATCCATCATGGACAATTCTGATCACCCCCTCCAGTACACACTGGACAGACATCGGAGCACTTTCTCCAATAGACTACTACAGCTTCGCTGTCGAACAGCCAGGTACAGGAAATCTTTCCTGCTGCACGCCATTTCACTGTACAATAACTCACTATAATAACAGTCTCCAAAGTCTTCTCAATAACTTGGCCCCCCTGAAAACCAGATCAGTCACATTCACCCGTTCTTCACCCTGGTTCACTCCTGCTCTCAGACAACTTAAAGCCAAGGGACGCCAGTTGGAACGTCTCTTTAGGAAAACTGGTTTAACTGCTCATCAAGAAATGTACCAAAATCATATCATTCATTACAAGGACTGCTGCAAACACGCCAAATCCACCTACTACGCCAGTTTGGTCAATTCATATGAAGGTGACACTAAGGCCCTATTCTCCATACTGAAAACCATCACTCAACCGCCGGACTCCCTTCCCCCGCACATGGTCTCCCCTGCGTTCTGTGATAATTTGATTTCATTTTTTACCTTCAAAATTCAGAATATTCATCAACAGCTTGTCCCAATGATCTCTCACAATCCTTTACCAACATTTCCTCCTGTGCCTCCTGCCTTCTCCTTCTCTGCATTTACTCTTCCCTCCATCACTGCTATTTCTAAACTGATAAGCAAATCCAAATCATCTACCTGTCGTCTAGATCCCCTCCCGACCATTCTCGTCAAAGCATCTCTGTCCTCACTCGCACCTCTTATTACTCATATCATCCACTCCTCCCTCACTACTGGTCTAGTCCCCTCACCCCTAAAAACAGCTGCCATTACCCCTATACTCAAGAAACCTGGTCTGGATCCCAACAATCTAAACAACCTCTGTCCCATCTCCAACCTGCCATTTCTGTCTAAAATTTTGGAAAAATCAGTAGCAGCTCAAGTCCTCCACTCCCACCTCTCCTCTAATAACATTTATGAAGAGTTCCAGTCTGGTTTCCATCCCCACCACAGCACAGAAACGGCCCTTCTTAAAATCACAAATGACCTGTTAATGTCAGCAGACTCTGGACTCCTCTCCATCCTCATCCTCCTTGACCTGACTGCAGCCTTTGATACCATTTCTCACCCCATCCTCCTCCATAGACTGGCATCTCTCGGTTTTTCTGGTACTGTTTTAAACTGGTTCACATCCTACCTTTCTGACCACTCCCAATTCATCCAGTTAAAATCATACACATCCCAGCCATCGTCCATCTCTTCTGGTGTCCCCCAATGTTCAGTCCTTGGTCCAATTCTGTTCATCATTTATCTTCTCCCTATTGGTCATATTTTCCGTAAATTTAATATTCAATTCCATTGTTACGCTGATGACACCCAGCTGTATCTTTCCTCCAGACCTACCTCCAGCCTCCCCCCCACCTCCCTTTGTGACTGCCTCCATGAACTCACTTCCTGGTTTTCCTCTAACTTTCTTAAACTTAACAGTGATAAAACAGAGGTCCTCTTAATTGGTTCAAAATCCACCTTTTCAAAGTCAAACAGTATCACCATCGCCATTGACAACACTACTGTTTCCCCCTCCCCTCAAGTCAAAAACCTTGGGGTAATTTTGGACACCACCCTCTCCTACAAATCCCACATCAATAATGTCACCCGGTCAACAATTTTCCATCTACGTAACATCAACCGTCTCCGTCCCTCCCTCACCCCTGCCAGCACCGCCATCCTGGTCCATTCTCTCGTTACCTCCCGCCTGGATTATTGTAACTCCCTTCTTTCTGGTCTCCCCCTCAAATCTCTTTAAAAACTTCAACTGGTTCAGAATGCTGCCGCCCGGATCATTACCAGAACTCCATTCACCCATCATATCACCCCGGTTCTGCAGCACCTCCATTGGCTCCCCATCAAACACCGTATTGACTATAAAATCATCCTCCTCACCTACAAAGCCCTCCATGGCCTCGCCCCCCCATACCTGGCTGCACTCCTCTCCGTCCATACACCATCCAGAACTCTCAGATCATCAACTACCATCAACCTCATTGTCCCTCCTGCACGCATGACCACCATGGGCCTCTGATCATTCAGCTGCACCGCCCCCCGCCTCTGGAACTCCCTCCCACCAGACCCCAGGAACGTAAACTCACTTTCCACCTTCAAATCCCACCTTAAGACTTTTCTGTTCACTAAGGCCTATTCTTTGTGATTCTTGTACTTGTGATGTGTTTTTAAATGTGTTTTATTGATTGTTTTATTCTTGTACGGCATCCTTGAGTGCCTTGAAAGGCGCCTTAAATAAAATGTATTATTATTATTATTATTATTATTATTACTATGATGTTGTATTCTGGTCATAGCTATGCTGCCACACTGCACCTTACAGACTAACTGGCACCTCACATTTCACTCTGCTCCTAATAGTCCTTCATTGTGCAACGGGATGATTCATGTGTTTATACGGGCCATCATATATTAAGCTATGATGTTTATAGGTTTTATAGTCGTGTTAGTTTTACTTTCCATGGTTAATCCCTTTGTCTGTCATGTGTGTGTTTCTGTTTTTTGGTTGACTACTGTCATGCTGCTGTTACACTGTAATTTCCCAGTTTGGGATCAATAAAGTACATCTATCTATCTATCTATCTATCTATCTATCTATCTATCTATCTATCTATCTATCTATCTATCTATCTATATTAGTAGTAGTAGTAAATTAGTTTATTTGACAGGGACAGTGCAATAAACATAGACAATTAATCAAAGACAATCAATCTGATGTGTTGCACATAGAGTGTATAGCTATTAGCTAATTTGCAACTCTTGTCCCTGGATGGGCTTTAGAAAAAAGAATCAAGATAAAAATATACACAATAACCCCATACATCAATGCAGAAAAATTATAAATACACAATTATAAATATTATAAATATTATAAATACACAAATATAACAGCCTGACTCACCTTTAACATAAATATTATAAATACACAAATATAACAGCCTGACTCACATTTAACACATATAACATAACTCACATTTGCCTATTTCAGGCCTTCCTCCCTCCGTCACTCACTATAAACAAACACATTTATTCCTTCCCTTCATTCACTCTCACTTTGCAGACAAATAATTCATACATGAGTACATTCTTGTTTATTTTTCAGCCAGTTTTTAACATTTTTAGTGAATGTTTTAAAGTCCGTTATTATTTTAATTTCATTTGGCATTGTGTTCCAGATGTGACTGCCCTTTATAGAGAAAGCTGTTTGTCCAAATGTGGTTCTGCGGTGGAATATTTTACAGTTATTGTTAACAGAACTCCTGGTGGCTCTGCTGCTGTCCTGTCTTTGGACGAAACCAGCAAGTGGCTCGGGTGCTGATTTATGGAAACATTTGAACGTTAATTTCAGAAGACAGAGGTCAATGAAGCTCTCAAAACTCAATAGGTTGTATTTTTTTAAAACATTACAGTGATGCCACCTAATGGGCTTTTTGTCCAAGATTTTTAGGGTTTGATTATATAATGAACCTATATGTCTTATTGTGGAAGGGGCTGCTTGAGCCCAGACTGTCAAACAGTATGATATATGAGAAAAAACCATAGAATGCATATACAGTGCAGCTGCTTCGTAAGGTATGTAATATCTAATTAATTTAAAGCAGTTCAGATTTTTTTTTACTGTTTTTGAAATTTTCTTTATATGAAGATTAAATTTGAGTTGAGGATCTAGTACAATGCCAAGGTATTTGAATTCTGTAGCTAAACTGATGTCATGATCATGTATATTAACTTTAAAATGTTGCAGGTTACATTTTTTGATTGAAAAGCACATTGAGACTGTTTTCTGAAGGTTCAGCAATAGATGGTTCTTGAGGAGCCACTCTTGGACATCAACCATACTTGTAGACAGTACATCTGCAGCCTGTGCTGGAGTCTTGGCAGCTGTGTAAATAACTGCATCATCTGCATAAAGTTGGCATGTTGCAGCTGAGCAGTGTAACGGCAAGTCATTAATAAAAATGCTGAAAAGTAAAGGACCAAGAATGGACCCTTGTGGGATACCCATGCAGTTGTTTAAAAATGAGGATTTATCCTGGTGAACTTTTACACACTGTTCTCTATTCTGGAGATAAGATGCAAACCATTCTAATGTATTTGGGGAGAAGTTAAAAGATACCATTTTGGATAAAAGCAAACTGTGGTTTACAGTATCGAAAGCCTTTTTGAGATCTAGAAAAACAGCTCCTACCACATTACCCCTGTCCAAGGACTGTTTGACGTTTTCAATAAGGCAACAATTTGCTGTTTCTGTTGAGTATCCTGGTCTAAAACCAAATTGATGTGGATGAAGAAGTTGACTGTCTTGTAAGTAGTCTATCAGCTGTGTAGCTACAACTTTTTCAAGAACCTTAGATAGGACTGGTAAGATAGAGATTGGGCGGTAATTGCATATATCGTCTTTACTGCCTGATTTATGAACTGGTATGACGACAGCTTTTTTCCAGCCAGATGGAAATGTACTAGACCTAATTTTTTTTTTTTTTTTTTTTTTTTTTTGTTACTTATTTGTACCCGTAGGTAGACTTGGTTTGCAGTCTGGTGACAAGCCACCGGCCGCTGGTCGCTGTGTGCGCGAGCGCCCTAAACCTACATGTTTTTGGTATGCGGGAGGAAACCGGAGAAATCCCGGAGTAAACCCGCGCAACACGGGGAGAACATGCAAACTCCACACAGCTCACTGTTGGTCGGGGGCTGGGATCGAACCCACGATCTCATGATCCCCGTGGTCCCCCGG
This sequence comes from Pholidichthys leucotaenia, assembly GCA_020510985.1. Classification (NCBI taxonomy): domain Eukaryota; kingdom Metazoa; phylum Chordata; class Actinopteri; order Cichliformes; family Pholidichthyidae; genus Pholidichthys; species Pholidichthys leucotaenia. The sequence goes on along the minus strand of CM035843.1, from coordinate 74,563,409 downwards.
CCGAGGGTAAAACTGTGCTGCCACAGTGCTAAACCACTGCGCCACCGTGCAGCACCGTGCGTAATGGAGAGATTAATGAGATGAGTCAGTGGTTTGATTAATATTTTGCTGTGCATTTTGAGAAAGGAGGTGCTCATATTGTAGATATCACTAGTTTTTGAGTTTGACAGTGTTTTAACAATACCAGCAATTAACTCCTCATTTACCTCATCGATGTGAAAAGTATCTGTTGGGAGTATGGAATTTGTGTTGTTGAGCACATTTGGCAGCACAAAAATTTTTGTTAAGTCTTCCACAGAGCCCACAAAGTGTGAATTAAATTCATTTGCCAAAGTAGCCTTGTCACTGACGGTCTTGCCATTGATTCTAAGTTCCTTTACCCCCTTCTGATCGTTTTTTTTTATTAGTTAAGTTATTTAAATGCCTCCATAGGGAACTGTTGTTACCCTTTGCATGATCTATCAGTTTATTGTAATAAGATATTTTTGATTTTCGCAGCTCATGTACCACTTTATTTCTTAAACTTTTGTACACAAGGTGATCATTTTGTAGTTTGGAGGTTAGTGATGTTTTCAGTGCATAGTCTCGCCTCTTCATAAGTTTTCTTATTTCATTATTTAACCATGGTAGGCTAATCTTCTGTTGTCTACTTTTAATTTGCTTTGAAAATTTTTCTATAGACTTTGTGATTGTTGCAGTTATAAAATTACAACAATCATCTACTTCACATGTTGCCATGAGCTGCTCCCAATTTTGATTCTCTAAGTAATGTTCAAACTCCTCATTTTTTGATTTGGGGATAATAAAATTTGATTTGTCAATATCGACTCCCCCAAAATACTGTAGTCGCTTTTTAGTAAGTTTCCTGACAGCAAGAACCATGTTATGATCTGAGAGACCAGTTACAAGATTATAGGTTCTGGTTATTCGTTCTGGTTTATTAGTAAATACCATGTCAATAAGTGTTCTGGATTGTTTGGTTATCCTGGTGGGTCCTTTGATGATTTGCTGGTAATTAAATTTAGTCATGAGGCTTTTCAGTTTTTGTTTGTCTTTTTTATCAGACCAGTTGATATTAAAGTCACCATGAATTATTGTTTCTCTGTTCTTCTCAAGTTGTTTAACCAGATCACTTAATTCATTATAAAAGGAAGAGTTGTGTGACGGTGGGTTGTACACTACTGCAATGTTGAAATTCATTACCGGAGAGAGACATACATTAACAGCTAAACATTCAAGTGAAGTATTCAAATCAACCAGTTGACATTTATATTTCTCTTTGATGTAAATTAAAACACCTCCTCCCCTCCCTACCTGCCTGTCTTTTCTAAAACACTGGTAGCCCACAATATCGATCATATTAGTGTCTATGTTCCTGTGTAGCCAGCTTTCTGAGAGACAAAGGTAGTTCAGATTTGAGTCCAACAGCAACACCGAAATCTCATCTCTTTTGGGGATTATGCTCCGTATGTTTAAATGACCGCCGAGGATCCCCTCTATTTACAGAGTGTCATGGGGAAGGGCATGACTGATGGAAAAGAGGGGGAAAAGGGTCTAAGAGTGAAAAGAGTGTGTTCTGTGTGTCACGGGCAAAGCTCCTTAAGGAGCCATCACAGGGGGAATCCTCACCGTCTAGGATTTTGCAGCACACTAGGAAATCCAACCCAGTTATTAGTGACGTTTACATGTATGACAATAAACGGATTATAATCAGATTTCTGGAGTTATCTGATTCTTCAAGCAGTCAAATAAACAGCATAATTTGATTTCATCAGATAAACATGGCTGGTTTATTGCCTAAAAGGCTGTTGCATTGCTAGAATTTTGATACTGATACCAGTGAAATTATGAGAGTGCATACCTTCACCAAGGCCCTATCTCGCAATGTGCGGAGGGACAGAGGCATGGAAGTACAGACAGATGGATGAACAAAGGGAGGGAGGGAGGGACAGAGCCTTAGTGGAGGTATGCGCTCTTGGATCATCACCAAAATCTAATGGGTTCAACCGAATCCGTTAAGTAGTTTTTGAGTAATGTTGCTGACAGACAGACAGACAAACACCGTCAAAAACATAACCACCTTGGTGGAGGTAGTCAAAGACTCACAAATTTGCATGAAAAAGTTACAAGTTTATCATTGAGCACTCGCTGAGAGATCGTTGAGAGATTGTTAAGAGATCACTTCCCTTCAGTGGTTGTTAAGGGATTGTTTTGGAATGAGTCAAAACTTTGAAGACTGTAGAGACCACTGAAGATTCTTCAGAGATCATCGAAAGATCGTTTGGCGATATGGCCATTTTGTCACCACTCAGTGATCTCTCAATGATCTCCACCCCATGTAAAGGAGGTATTATGGGGAAAACATTTTAAGATTTACATGAAAAAAGTCACTAAGTTCCAAGAAACACAGATGCATATTACAACACAAAAAAGCTGGAAAATATGAAAAAAGTAGCTAATTTACGAGAAAAAAAGGGTTAACATTTTTGAGAAAAAGGTTACAAGTTTACTGGAAAAGAGATGTACATGAAAAGAAAAAAAAAGCTGAACATTAATTTGAAAAAGCCGCTAATAAATGAGAAGAAAGTCATAAATTTACAGAAAAAAGTGACTAATTTATGAGGAAAAAAGCTGCAAATTTATGTGAACAAAATTGCTAATGTGAGAAAAAAAATGGTAAATTTATAAGGAAAATGTTGCTTAATTTACATGAAAAAATTGCAAATATATGAGGAAAAAATGCACTAATACAGCTGTATGTTTATAGATGCCAAAATATTTTACATTGGTCATTTCATTTAAGGAAGCAGAAAAAAAAGAATGACACTCCTATTTAATTGTTTCATCCAGATTTTGAGTGCCAGCAGAAGCACAGATGTGTGCCATGATCGGAAGTGGAGCAAGCCACCGCAGGGGGAGAAGTAGAGGTGTGCACGTGACTGGGAGACTGCAGAGTGTGTCTGCAAAGTCATCTGAGGTCAGTCAGTCTGTGAGATGAGATGGATGACGCAGAGTTAGGCCCGAGTACGGCGCAGTGATACATGTGCTCAGGTGCTGCGTTCTGTGTTGTGGATAAGATCTCAGTGAACTGTGTCTCTAGTTTCACGTGAGTCGTTGACAGAAGGGAAGCCACATTTGACCACATTAGGAGCTACTTTGTGTCCAGAGCATCTGATTACACTGCAGCTGTGTGGCTCATGGGCTCCCTCTGCATAGATTTTACCAACATGCATGTTTTGACATTGAGCGCTCTCTAGTGGCCGTGAAGTTAATGACATGAAGCGATATGGTTGAGATTTACAGCTGCAGTCTGTATAAAATAGACCCTAACCTGCACCACTGGAGTACTTAATGTGTACTTCCTTGTTTGTGTCTCACTTCTGGGACTGCAGTTAACTTCCTTTACACATTAAGTACTCCAGTACTTGACTTTTTGTCATTGTCGTCTGTGTTCAAGACGGGTGCAAGCATGAAACCTAAGTGGTTTTAAAATGGAGAAATAGCGTGAAAGTTGGTGATGCCATTTGCCTTGTGGATGATACAGTACGTAGGTATTCTGAGGTTAGGAACTCAGGATCTGTGTTTGTGCATTAGTTGAATGCCTTTTCAGAAATATCAGACAAAAAAAGCCATTTCAAACCTTGTTTTTTCTGTTATTAATTGGAATCAGTGGATGACTTTGAGCATAGTGACTACAGGACTGGTTTCTCATTTAATGAGTGAAGCAGCAAAGGAACACTTTTTTCAGTTTCTCTGCTGTTCCCCTTCCTTCTGAATTGGGAAACAAATAAGAGAATGTAAGCATATTCAATGTAAGTAACAGAAAGCATTATCCAAAATATTCCCACAGAAGCGCTGATGGATTGTGCAGCTGCCTGAGAGCTGATGCTTTACTCGGATGCAAAACACATGCTGCAGATTTGTGCTACACGCAGTATTTGGGAACTGTTTAAGTTCACGCTTCAGCAAAATTTTATACTCATATCAACAAACTAGTTGCAATGATTTTAAATGTTCATCCTCCTTACCCATGCCGACTGAGTCATGATACGAGACAGTGTATCTGTCTGTGCTCTAACTCGAGAACCAGTGAAGCTAGAGTCACCAAATTTGGTACTACTGGACATGCACCTGTGGCTATGATTTTTAAGTCAAAAGGTCCAAGGTCTAGGTCACAGAGTCATGAAAAGCTCTAAATCAATTTTGGTCTCCTGAGCTGTTTTAAACTTAGTACACAGGTTGACTTTGGAACACTCACTTGTGGCTCTGGTTTTGGGATCAATAGGCCAATTTCACAAGGTCATCCTCACTTTAACTTGAGAGCAAATGAAAATAAGTCACCCAATGTGGTCCACCAGCTGATGATGAGACCCTCACCTTTGGCTAGGTGTCAAAATGTCAAAAGACACAGGGTCGTGAGTCTGAAGATCCAACATGGACAAACAGTACATCGCTTATCCATAGCCTTGTAATATGTCCTGTATGTCAGCTCATATCTTTTGAAAGATGAGAAAGAGATGGGGGAGCTACTCAGACCTTTTGCTGGAGAATTCAGGATAGGCCTGGGTCTGCATCTCTCTCAGTGCAGTTTTGGTTTTCTTCTCTGTGGACCTGGTTGTGTTTCATTAGATGTTCATGGCAACTGTACAAACTGCAAAGATTATTGGTCTCCCCCTTTACCAAGCTGCAACATCCCCAACTTTGTTGCTTACATCCCCTTTACACAAAGGTGGAGATCACTGAGAGATCACCAAATGCTGAAAAAAATGGCCAGATCTTTCAACATTCTTTCAGTGATCTCTCACCCCCTTATCTCACGTAATTGCTGGCCAATACTGGCCAATGTGTCGATTTTGGGGATTTCGTTAAATGGTAAAATGGTAAATGGCATTCACTTATATAGCACTTTTATTCTCATCTCTTGATGACCAAAGCGCTTTACAGATCCTGCAATCCACCCATTCACACACTGATGGTGGCATGCTTCCCACCAAGACCATACGGCGTCACTCAAACAACAAACCCTGGATCAACCCTGAGATAAAAACACTTCTGAGAGAGAAGAAGAGGATCTTCAGGTCGGGGAACAGGGAGATGCTGAAGTCCGTACAGAGGGAGCTGAGGAGAAAGATCAGAGAAGGCAAGGACAGCTTTAGGAAGAAGATGGAGGACAAGCTGCAACAGAGCGACATCAGCGGGGTCTGGAGAAACCTCAAAACCATCTCGGGGCTCCAGAATACCTCCCCCCAGGCCACGGGGGGCAGGGAGTGGGCAAACAACCTGAATCTGTTTTTCAATAGATTTGACCAACCGCCCTCCCCCCTGTCTGCACAACAACCACTGCTGCCTCTAAGAAATCAAGTCCTGCTGCCCACTCCCCACTCCACCAACACCCCCCCACTCCCAACACACAGCCCCCCATCCTGACCCTGACCAGGACCCAGGTGAGGACGGAGCTGAGGAAGATCAAGGCGAGGAAGGCGCCGGGACCGGACGGCATCAGCGCAAAGCTCCTCAAGTCCTGTGCAGACCAGCTGTGTGGGGTTGTGACGTATATCTTCAACATGAGCCTGAAACTGGGGAGGGTACCACAGCTGTGGAAAACATCTTGTGTGGTACCTGTACCAAAAACTTCCCACCCCAAAGACCTGAACAGCTACAGACCGGTGGCCTTGACGTCCCACTTGATGAAGACCCTGGAGAGACTGCTCCTTGCTCACCTCCGCCCCCTGGTGGAACCAGCGATGGATCCACTCCAGTTCGCCTACCAGCATGGCATTGGGGTGGAGGATGCGGTGATCTTCCTCCTTCACCGTTCTCTGTCCCACCTGGAGAAGCCCGGGAATGTGGTGAGGATCATGTTCTTTGACTTCTCCAGTGCTTTCAACACCATCCAACCGATGATCCTGAAGGACAAGCTGCTGCGCGCAGGGGTGGACCAGCACCTGTCATCATGGATCCTGGACTACCTCACGAACCGGCCTCAGTTTGTGAGAACCCGGGACTGTGTTTCCGACACGATCATCAGTAGCACGGGGGCCCCCCAGGGAACGGTGCTGGCTCCCTTCCTGTTCACTCTTTATACTGCGGACTTCTCACACAACACAACACATTGCCATCTACAGAAGTTCTCTGATGACTCTGCGATCGTTGGTCTCATCTCCAACGGAGATGAAGCTGAGTACAGAGGGCTTATCCAGGACTTCGTGGACTGGTGCCATCGGAACTGCCTTCAGATCAACGCGAGGAAAACTAAGGAGCTGGTGGTGGACTGCCGCAGGCATGGGCAGCCCCTCACAGCACCAGTAAATATACAGGGAACAGACATCGAGATGGTGACATCCTATAAGTACCTGGGTGTTCTTCTGAACAATAAACTAGACTGGTCACACAATACTGACGCACTCTACAAGAAGGGACAGCGCAGGCTGTTCCTGCTGAGGAGACTCAGGTCTTTTGGTGTACAAGGGGCGCTGCTGAAGTCATTCTATGGCACGGTGGTGGCATCAGCCATCACTTTTGGAGTGGTCTGCTGGGGCAGTGGCATTACTGCAGCCGATAGGAAGAGACTGAACAAACTGATTAAGAAAGCTAGCTCTGTCCTGGGGCAGCGCCTTGATCCGATGGAGGAGATAGGAGAGAGGAGGACGGTGGCTAAACTGTCATCTCTGCTGGAGTCCGAGTTCCACCCTATGCAGGACATACTGGATGCACTGAGGAGCTCATTTAGCAGCAGACTACATCATCCCAGGTGCACAACCGAGAGGTTTCGTAGGTCCTTCCTACCAACGGCTGTCAGACTGTACAACCTAAGCAGGGCTGCTCGCAGAGATAGCAAAAAGACGTAACAAACTAATAGTTTTTTGAATGCAAAAGATGCAATAGACTTACACAATGGTCCCCTCCGGCATACAACTAGGAACATACCGGTCGCTATGGAGGGTGAGAATATGTATGGGCACATAATCATACCATGTAGGATAACTAAGTAGACGGTTATGCTGTTTCATCCCACCTAGCAACAATGCTCTGCACTGTGTGTGTTTATATATTTACATATTTATTCCATCTAGCTACAATGCTCAGCACTGGGTGTGTTTATATTTATACGTATATCTATATATTTATTCCATCTAGCTACAATGCTCCGCACTGTGTTTTTATATATCTACATATTATTCCATCTAGCTACATTGCTCCGCACTGTGTGTGTTTATATACTTGCATATTTATTCCACCTAGCTGCAATGCTCCATACTGTGAGTGTTTATATATTTACATATTTATTCCATCTAGCTACAATGCTCTGCACTGTGTGTTCATATATTCATATATTTATTCCATCCAGCTACAATGCTCTGCACTGTGTGTCTGTGTGTGTGTGTGTATATATATATTTTATAGTAATATGTACATATGTATATTAGCTGCTCTTGCTTGCTTGTTTTTTTTCTTGCCTTCTGATTGTTGCTCTGAGTGTTGCTATCCCTGTGCTGTTGCAATCCTGGAATTTCCCCATTGTGGGACTAATAAAGGCTTATCTTATCTTATCTTATCTTACCATGATGGGATGTGCAGTGCCATTTCTCCTCCAAACATGCTGTGTGTTGTGGCATCCAAAAAATTCAATTTTGGTCTCATGTGACCAGACTATATTCTCCCAGTATTTTACTGGCTTGCCCAAATGTTGTGCAGCAAACTTTAAACGAGCTTCAACATGCTTTTTCTTCAGCAATGGAGTCTTGCGAGGTGAGCGGGCATAGAGCTCATGTCGGTTGAGTGCATTACTTGTTGTTTTCCTTGAAACAGCAGTACCTGCTAACTCCAGGGCTTTCTGGAGCTCTCCACAAGTGGTCTTTGGCTCTTGGATAACTCTTCTGATAATTCTTTTGACTCCTCTGTCAGAAATCTTGCTAGGAGCTCCTGGTCATGGCCGGTTAATGGGAAAATGATGTTCTTTCCTCTTCCGAATGATGGCTTCAACAGTGCTCACTGGAACATTTTGCTGTTTAGAAATGCGCCTGTAACCAATGCCATCTTTATGTTTTGCAACAATAAAGTTGCAAAGGTCTACAGAGAGCCCTTTGCTTCTACCTATCATGAGTTCTTTGTGGTGTGCCAATCTGATATTCACAGACCTTTTTAAAGGCTACCAGTTAGGACTTAACTGGCTAAAATTAATTTGCATTGATGGCTGATGGGATGGCTTCCTAAATTATGATGGATTTCAGCTGGTTTCTTGGCTTTCTATGCCTTTTTGCCCCTCGTTTTGTTCATGTGTTCAATACTTATTCCCTGTGTCATTCCACTTTATTAAATATAACTTGTTTCATGAACACAGTTGCCTCGATTTCTTTGTATGTATGGGAGAGAAGAGGGAGAGGAATCACCATTTTATTCACCAGATAGCAACAAACAAATATGGATAAAGAAAAAAGTCTGAACAGATTGCGAGCCTGAACCTCCACAAAAAAAGATCACCGTCTGCTAACACATCAGTTAGTAGGTCTATGTCCACTCCAGGTAGGAGGTGCTACTACACAGACATTATTGTGTGAATACAAATTGATTTTGTATACATGTATACAAATAAAATTACCCTTGTGAAAGAAGACTTTCAAAAGTGTGACCACCTGATGCCGGCAGCTGTCCTTCAGCACCACACCTCGGCCTGTATCATCTACAGGTGGAGTAATTGTAAAGGATCTATGACTATTATTATACTGTAATCCCAAGCACAAACATAAAATAAGCAAAGCTAACAATGATAATAATATCAGTCCAATAAATCTCAACAGAATCAACCGTCACCTCTACCTTTGGGGTGGAAAAATTTGGTGTTCATTGAAAGAATGCTGAGAGATCATTGAAAGATCTCTGAGAGATCATTTGGAGAGCGATGAAATTGCTGAGTGGTCAAGGAGAGCTCAATGATCTCATCTATCTTCCAATGGTCTCTCAAACAGCTTTCAGTGAACTCCACTGGGAGAATCACTAGGAGATCAATGAGATCTTTGAGAGTTTGTTGAGAGAGTGCTCTCCTTTGGTGATTCTTGAGAGATTGTTTTGGACTGAGCCAAAACTTTGAGGAGACTGTGGTGATTATTGAGATCACTGGAAGATCATTTAGAGATTTTGGTGATCGCTGAGAGATCATTGAAAGATTGTTGACAGATCTGGCCATTTTTTTTTTATCACCCAATGATTTCTCAACAATCTCCACCCCTGTCTAAAGTGGATAGAAGAGCACTAGAGACCTCTCAAACACTCAGCAACCTCCTTGGTTGCTCAAGAAACTCTTTGATCCCTCAACAATCTCTCCTAGTCTCTCCATGTGATCGCTCAAAGATCTTTCAAAGATCTCTCTAGATCGCCATGAAAGTTGACAAAAGTAAAATTTTTGATCTCCCAATCATTTACATAGAGACTACTTTTTCAAGGCGTTAGGAAATCGTTGAGAGATTGGGCCAGTTTTTGATGTTTGGGATAATTTTGGAGATCCTTTTTGTCACGATCTGAGCATGGGGGTTTGTCTCTTTCCCTTTTTTTTGTATTTGTATGGTGTTGTATTTTTGAAGTCTTATTCCTGTTGTTTTATCTTTGGTTGATTTTTCACCTATTCTGTATTGTTTCTTAGTCTAATTTATTTTCCTGTTTACGTTCATTATAGTTTTGTTATTTACATATTTGAGGTTACTTGTCTTTATTTGGTCATCACATTATATTCTTATTCTGTTGTGTTTTTTCTCTCTCTCTCCGGGGCTGTAGCTGTCAGTGGCACTTCAGGGTTTGTTGCTCTGTTGTGGATGGTGCTCCTGTCAGCTGTCAGTCCCGTCTTCTCCCTCTCATTAATCCCAGCTGACCCCTGTTGTAATCATTGTTACCTCCTGCCCGCTCATGTGATTCATGCCTGCCATCATTTGTTATCATTTGTTTCTGGCCCTATTTAAGGGTTGTTATTTTCCTCCCTCACTGCCGGAGTCTTACATACCCATTTCCACCAGAACCCTTCCCCTGTTCTGGTGAGCTTTGTACCTGCTCCATCTGTTTGTAAGTTTGTTTTATTATCTGTTTGGATTTTTGTGTTAGTGCACTGTTTGGGACTTTTATGTTTCTGTTAATAAATACCACAAACTACAGTTCAGCGCGTGGGTCTCCATTCCTGCCTCAAGGGGCAATTTATGATAGAAGACTCCAGCCAGTTAAAGACCCAGCTGCTGTGGTTTGTGGGTTTTTGTTTTTGTTTCACTCATCTCTTGTGGAGCTCACACCATGTCCCCAACACGCCAACCTCCAGCAAGTAAAGGGAGATCTGCAGCAGGGTCTCCGAGCATTGAGGAGCAGTGGGCTGCTGAATTCGTAAAGAGCTTCATGGATGAAGCTCTTGCCTCCCGCAGCCCGAAAAAGATCTGGGAGAGTGTGAATTTGGCGACCATTATTGTCGAGGTGCACCCAGGGTTGTGGAGGTAGTCCCAGTTTGCGGAGATGTTGGCCACACTCTCCGTCCTGCAGCAATCTTTCCCCAGGCTGATGTGGGGGCCGCCTCCAGCGAGCCCGAAGCCAACACTGAAGCACGCTCCATGGAAGATGCCCTGCTTTGTCTCCAGTGCACCCATTCCTGCTCCTGCTCCACTGGCTCCTAGATGCCGCCACCCAGCTCCAGACCACCGGAGGAACATCCCCGCCTCTCAGGCAGCGTTTTTTTTCCCACGCCGAGTCAGACAATCCCTGCAGCAGCTCCCTCTTCTAGTTTGTCTTTGTTGGCTGTCCCGTCAGCCTCCTACTCCTCCCTGGCTGCTGCAATTCCCATCTCTTTGGCGTATCCTCCAGCTGCTGAAGGTCCAGCTGTTTCCTCCCCGGCTCGGCCCGGCTCCGTGTCTGGCGGCTCCTCCATGATCCACTGAGGGGCCCACGACTACTGTAGCCACGGAGAGGGGTGACTCTAGACCAGCTGCAGCAGAAAACATCATACCCCTGGAACACAGGCAAGTGGTTTTTCATTCTTTATCTCTAACAGATGAACTACCTTGTCTGATTCCCGGTGGTGAGGCTCAGCCTTTGCAGTCCATGAGTCCTCGCCGCCTGCTGCAGCCATTAAGTTTTCACCTGCCCTCTTCGTGTCCCCTCCTATTTTCCCCGAGCGTCTGCCGACTATTGGGTTGAGCCATTGGATGATGGAGGAGCCTATGGCCCTGGAGAACCTGGTTCCAGCCCCGCAGCAATGGTCTGGATGGAGGGAGAGTGCTGCCTGCAATCTGGAGCCTGCGCTGATGATTGAGCATCCCCGGGCTTCAGCTGTGGAGGATCCAGCGCCATCAAGGAACGGACCTCCTGTTGCCGTGCCGGGTGAGCCACCTGGGTGACCGCCGGGTGACCATCACTTTTCTGGAGGGTCCCGGGACTGCATTGACCGCCATGCCTGCTGCTGGGGCTGCCACAGCAGAGTCAGAGCTGGACCTCCAGAGGGCCGGGCCCGAGACGTCGTTGTCTGGATCGACGGAGTCCTGGATGGTAGTGGAGCTTGAGCTCAGGCAAGTGCTCTTCTTTGTTTTCACTGTCTCCGTTTTGGAGAGATCTTGGCTGGCTCTTGGTGGGGAGAGCCAAGTGCAGATATCAGCTGCACCTGAGCTCACCTCGTCGGGCTCCACTGCCGCCGGTGACCCTAAGTCTCTATTCCCTTTGTCTGAGCCTATCCTCAGGGTCACAGAAGTTTGTCCAGCTTTGCCAGAGGTCTCTGTGGGTTCAGTCTCACTGCCAGAGATCTTTGTGGGTCCAGCTCTTCCTGCTGAGGTCATCGTGGGTGCTCCGTCCCGGCCTGGGACCTCCGAGGGTGCTGCTTCCTAGCTAGCTGAGGTCTTCATGAGTGCTCCATCCCAGCCTGGGACCTCCGAGGGTGCTGCTTCCCAGCTAGCTGAGGTCATTGTGTGTGCTCCGTCCCAGCCCGGGACCTCTGTGGGTGCTGCTCCCCCTCTGAATGAGGTCTTTGCAGGTGCTCCATCCCAGCCCAGGACCTCTGTGGGTGCAGCTCCTCCTCAGTCCAGGTCTCCGTGGGTGCTGTGTCCTAGTTGGGGACCGTCGTGGGTGCTGCACCCCAGCCTGAAACCAACATGGGTGCTGCACTCCAGTGTGGGCCCGCCGTGGGCGTTATGCTCCAGCTTGGGGGCCACCGTGGGTGCAGTTCTGGCCCAGTCCGGGTCCACTGTGGGTGCAGCTCTGGCCCAGTCCGGGCCCACCGTGGGTGCTGCCTTGCTCCAGCCCGGAGCCACCATGGGTGCAGCCTTGCTCCAGCCCGGTGCCACCGTGGGTGCTACTATGTCCCAGTCGGGAGCCACCGAGGGTGCTACAGTCCAGTCCGAAGGCGTCATGGTCCCCTCTCCTCTGTCAGATGCCGTCGTTGTTCCCTCTCCTCCACCTGACATTGTCGTGGTTTCCCCAGCTCCTCTGTCCCCTTCTTCATTGGGCTTCCCCCTGGGGGAGCCGCCTCCTGGGCCACCCCTTCTGGTTAGGTGGCTGAAGAACCCTGGTCGACCGTCTGACAGACTGTGCTTCTGGGTTGGGTGGCCCGCGTTCTCCGGCAGGCCACCCATTTCATTCCATCATGCCATCTGCCAGGTTTGGGACTTATCCGACCTCCCAAACTGGCTAGCACTCTGGTCCAGGGGGTCTAGTGCCTGGTCCTGAGTGGGTGTGGGTCCTGAGAGTTTTTTTTTTTTTGCCCCCTCCTAGTCTGGATTTGCTGGGGTATGAGTTATGAGAGTTTTTTCCTATTTTCTCTGGTTTGTTTCAGTCCCTCCATGCCTAGGTTCCCCTCCTCCCACCCGGGGCTGGGTTGTTTTCTTGTTTTTGGTGGGGTGGGTTCTTTGTTTGGGTGGGTCCTTTTCTTTGCCCGGGGTGTCTGGTATCCACCCCTTGGGGGGGGGGGGCTCTGTCGCAATCTGAGCAAGAGGGGATCCTGCTGTGCTCTGTTTCTTTGCCTTTTGTCTGCATTTGCATGGTGTTGTATTTTTGAAGTCTTATTCCTGTTATTTTATCTTTGGTTGATTTTTCACCTATTCTATATTGTTTCTTAGTATGATTTATTTTTCTGTTTATGTTCATTATAGTTTTGTTATTTACATATTTGAGGTTACTTGTCTTTATTTGGTCATCACATTATATTTGTATTCTGTTGTTTTTTCTCTCCCTCTCTGGGGCTGCAGCTGTCAGTGGCACTTCAGGGTTTGTTATTCTGTTGTGGGTGGTGCTCCTGTCAGCTGTCAGTCCCGTCTTCTCCCTCTCATTAATCCCAGCTGACTCCTGTTGTAATCATTGTTACCTCCTGCCCGCTCATGTGATTCACACCTGCCATCATTTGTTATCATTTGTTTCTGGCCCTATTTAAGGGTTGTTATTTTCCTCCCTCACTGTCGGAGTCTTACATACCCATTTCCACCAGAACCCTTCCCCTGTTCTGGTGAGCTTTGTGCCTGCTCCATCTGTTTGTAAGTTTGTTTTATTATCTGTTTGGATTTTTGTGTTAGTGCACTGTTTTGGGACTTTTGTGTTTCTGTTAATAAATACCACAAATGTGTGGATCTCCATTCCTGCCTCAAGGGGCAATTCATGACACTTTTGTGTTTTGGTCTTACTTAACGTGCATGTCCATGAACGGTGGGAAGAGTACTTGGATGGAACCTGTGCAGAAACTCAGAGAACATGCAAAAGCTATACAGATAGGCACCAGCTCATGAAATCAAACCCAGGACCTCTTTGCTGTGAGGCAACAGTGCTAACCACAGCATCACCATGCCACTCATGTACTGTATATACAGTATATATTTTCCAGTATATATTTTTGGTGATGCTGTTCTTTCCTAATTCTTGTGACTTCTGACTATTTAATTGTATGTATGTAGAAATAATAGAAATACCTACCAGGAATCAATCCACATTTGATGATTTATACCAATTCCTCTGAGATGTTTTTGTGCTCACATGTTTATGAAATGAGTGAGAAGAGGACTGGAATGAAGAAATTGTTATTAGCCCTTTGAGGTGGGTTTCAGCACAGTGGCAGTTGACTGCTTGGTGGTGTTGGGAGGCTCAGTGTGCTAAACACTCCAAACGGAGGAGGAAATGGAAAGAGAGACGAAGCTGGGGGGATTGGAGCAGAGCTAAACTGGCCTTCCTCCAAATATCCAAAGCACAGTCTGGGTAGTAGCTGCATTCTGATTTCTGAGAACATACAACAACCACAGGACAAAGGGTGACAGTATCATGCTACCGGACGTGGCTCAGACTCCACGTCAGCCAGAAATTGGAATGCTTTTGCTTCCAGTCCTTCAAAAGTGAAGACATGCATTTCTCTCTGCTTTGCTGTTGGATTCAGGGGTAGACATATCCCTTTCATCAGAAGGTGTTGGTAAGATTAGTCAGAGGCAAATGCATGTTGAAATGCCAGGCTTACTCAAACACAGAGCCTTATAATACTTACATTAATGAGTGGTTCATCCAAGGTCTTCTATGTGTTGACCACACACATAGAGTATGGGATCAGTAGCACCACGCTGGTCATAACACAGTCACTGTACATTTGTTTCACCTTGAATACTGTATGTTTTTAATCGAGATGACTAGTGGGTCAACTCGTCATGTCTAGCTCAGGATACTGGATGCTTGGTGACGTAAACACTGGGTGATGTCTCAGCTTTCTCAACTGGGGTGTAAACCCCTGCAGTTCCTGTAAATGCACCTTCTGTTGTTTACACCGAGGCAACAGGTGATATTATCCAACACCAGTCTCTGCATCTGCAGATCTCCACAGAAACACTCTGTTGTTCATCAAGTGATGGTCAGTTTTAGGGTCTTTGTGGTCAGCCTTCTGTGGCAGTAGTGACAAGGCCAAAAAGGTTATATGATGCTCACCTAATCAATATGCATTTCTTACGAGGCTGCTCATTAAAGATTTTCTCTGACTCATTTACCACGGACTGGGATGAACCAAACTTGGCATACGTAGTTATTAGTCTTTCTCTACATAGGTACCACCAAGGGTCACACACTTGTCCCATTGCTTTATGCAGCTGTGAAGACCTCACCTGGACAAGTCTGCAGGTTCTGAAGCCACTACCTGACCTTGGAAATCAACATTTCATTGTCTTGGAAGTGTGATTTCATGACTGTCTGGGCAACATGTCAGTTGTGAACCAGTGCTTTGTCTTGCAGAAAGCAGACACCTTTGGTCAGCATCCCACGTCTCTTGGTTTTGATAGAATTCCGCAATTTCTGCAGCAGTGAAGCGTAGTAAGTCCCGGTAATTGTGGTACCCTTGGTACTCTAGCAAAGACCATGAATATGACCCTGCCCACTGAGGGTTGGACACATGCCTTCTTTGGAGGGGGTGAGTCATAATGCTTCCATTGCTTCAGCTGGGCTTTACTCACAGTGATGGACCCATGTTTCGTCCCGCTTGATTAGTCTGTCGAAGACCTCCTGATTTTCATGGCACATGGCCAAAAGAGCCTGGGAGCACATGACTTGTTCCTGCTTCTGGAAATATGTAAGGGACTGGGGAATCCATCATGCAGACAACTTCCACTTGTGCAAATGGTCATGGGTGCTTTTTTTCTCTCCCTCAGACGCCACCCTGACATCTTGGGCTGGTGGTGAATGGTTATGGGTCATTCCTCAAAAACTGTGGCCTCGACTTCCGGTCTGGACGCCATGGTGATAGCAACTTAACGCTGAACCTCCCAGATCCAATCCAAGGAAAACATCTTCAAAATCAGACTTAACGGATTTTTGGAAGAATAAAAATCAAAAGACAAAAACACCATGCCTAACCAAAAACAAAAGAAACTGACATTCCCCAGGTCAGGACGCGCAGCGGCAGCAGAATCTGATCCCGAGGACCTCCATTCAGGAGACGAAGAGCTGGGCCTAGCTAACAAAAAGGTTAGCCTGAAATCGCTATATGATGAATTACGACGATTTCGGGCCGAATTTCATGAATTCAGAGAGGAACTAAAAAGGACGAACAGCAGAATGGACCAGGCCGAAAACCGAATCTTGGAAGCTGAAGAAAGAGTAAAAGTGCTTGAAGATTCTATGCTGGATTTACACAGAAAACAGTCAAGGCTGGAGGCTAAGCTAACCGACCAAGAAGGAAGACAGAGACGAGATAACATCAGAATTCACGGTCTGAAAGAAGGAGCTGAAGATAGTTTCAACACAGTGGCGGAATGCGTGGAATCCTTATTGAGAGAGAAGTTGGATATTCCACAAACCACCGATTTGAAAATAGAAAAGGCCCATCGTACATTAGCCGCAAAGCCAGCGGCAGAGGCGCCCCCGCGTTCAGTGTTGGTAAGATTCTCCGATTTCAAAATAAAACAAGAGGTTGTAAGACGGGCTTGGTAGAAAAAAGGATTTATGCATCAAGAAAGAAAAGTCTTCGTGGAGCACGATTACGCCCCTGAGGTTCTTAAAAAGCGACGGGAATATAACGACGCCAAAAAGGTTCTACAGGAAAAGAATCTACGCTTTCAGACGCCATTTCCGGCGAAGTTAAGGGTCTTTTACGGTGAAGAGTCATGTCTCTACAATTCAGCGGAAGAAGCAATAATTGACATGGCAAGAAGAGGGCTCCCGGTAACGGTGTTTAAACCCGCAGCGAATCTGAGCGAGAAAATCAGAGCTCAAACGTGGTCCACTCAAAGACCTTCTAAATCCACGGGCCAGCAGCGGGAAACCCAGTCCCAGAGCTACAAAGATAAGCTTTCCAGTTCCAGGAAGGAATAGCGACCTTTTTGGTTTTTTTTCTCTTTTCAGTCATTCTGCACTTCCATCCCCCCTCCTACAAGGTAACAAACATTAAAGGAGATGCAGAATCAGCATGTGCTAAAACCTTTCATGGAGCAGTTATAGCATTAGAAACAAATGTCTTCTTAATTTAAAGGAAAAAAAAAAAATCTTGTTAAAATAGAAATGTAACAATGACCCACATGTTCTCCCCACACTAACAAATACTGTATTAGAGTGAATGTTTGCTGTGATGGGGGTGGGAGGGTGCACACACTCTCATAGGGTATAGGCATAAAAAACAAACAAAAAAAAAAACATTACAAATTTGGATTGGGATCTGAAATTCACGTTAAAAACATGGGACAACTTACAGGGGTAAGAGAGGGCCCTCAACACGTAACAGAGTTTGAGGAATTTCCCTCAGAGCCTACACTCCATCAGGGCTCTTACAGGGTCTTTAAAGAGACCCCAGCTCAGGAAGTTTTTTTGACAGTTTTTTGTTTTAAAGTCTCGTACACTATGTTCTTAATGTTTTTTATGTTCTTAATGTTCTTTCAGTTTCTGAGTAGCAAGAAAGAGGGCCACCACACTGTTATACTAAATAAGAAAATACAATGGAGAAACAGGGTGTAACCAAAATAGCCTCATATAATGTAAAAGGGATCCTGAATCCAGTTAAAAGATCCAAGATTCTACGCAAAATGAAAAAAGACAAAGCAGAAATTGTAGAAGAGCTGGAAATAACGAGGCGGTTTTGTATCATAAAAGCAAAGTCTTTAATGAATAACTCTTCTATCTTGTCTCATCTGGTGCAGAGCTTGGCAGAAGGCAAAGAGAGAGAATTCTGCCCAGCTCGCTGGTTAAATACAGGCACACATCCAAGACATGCAAAACACAAGCTGAAATCCCCCGTTATCTAAATCCCCCATTAGTCCTGTTAACTCCTCCCTTCGTCTTGGGAGGTGATGGGAAAACCTCTCCTTGCCTTAGGGGGTGAAGGTGTGAAGTCTGTTACCGCGTCCTGTGACGTCGTTGGTCTTCACACGGCGGTGAGATTCCTTTGTCCCTTTCAGAGGTGTGAAGTTCCTTTGTATATTCTGTCCCAAACATTTCCACATGCTCTAACAAATGTAGGTATGGAATATATGAGTAATATATACCACAGGCCCCCCAAACAACTATGAAAAGACACAGAAAGATTCACAGTCTAGGGTAATTACTAAGACATACTACGTGTTACAGCTGTTGCCACAGAAGAACTTTTAAGCAGCCATGCTCCTAAGAGAGTTCAGTGAAAACATAACAGCATAGTATAATCACAAGTCAGTCCTAAACTGTTGCGGCACAATTAGCGAAAAAAAATTTGCAGAGTCGTGTAATCAGTCCTCGTGCAGTCTGGGTTTCAATCTTCTCCCAAAGCTGCTGTAGTTTGGTTTAGGCGTCCTGCTGGGACCTTCTTGTGAGGAATCTGCAGTGTGGGAAGGAGAGAGATTATCTGTTCCCTGCCTGGGGGCTGAGACTTTTTCCTTGGGGGGTCTACCTCGCTGAGGTGCTCGAGCCAGCTGTGCAGGTTCGTCTCTCAACAAGAAGGCAGGTTTGAGTCTGTCAATGCTGACCGTTTCATTTCTATCCCCATAATCAAGCACAAAGTGTTTGTCACCATTTTCCAGCACTCTGAACGGGCCATCGTATACTGGGCGTAACGTTGGTTTAAGGGCTTCATGCTTAACAAAAACAAACTCGGCGTTTTTTAAAGTTTGAGGAACAAAAACTCGTGGAAAGGAGTGATGAACTGGACCGTGGAGAGAGTCCTGTCTGTTACTGCCTAAAAACCTTGGGACTGGGAGATGTCTTGGTTCCGGGTTTTCTGGTAAAAATTCACCTGGTAGTCTAATAGGCTGGGCAAAGACTAATTCTGCAGGGGAAGCGTCTAAATCCTCTTTAGGTGCCGCACGCAACCCCAATAAAACCCAGGGAAGTTTATTTACCCAATTTGTGTCCGTTAATGAGGCTCTGAGGGCGGCCTTTAGGGACCTGTGAAAACGCTCGCATAACCCATTAGCCTGAGGGTGATAAGCGGTGGTACGGTGAATTGTTGCCCCTAAACTGTTGGACATGGCTGACCAGAGCTCTGAGACAAATTGAGGTCCCCTATCTGACGTGATGTCTGATGGGACGCCGAAACGTGCCACCCAATTAGTTAGAAAAACGCGAGCGACTTCCTCCGCTGTAGTTGCCGCTAGAGGGACTGCCTCTGGCCAGCGCGTGGTGCGGTCTATCATTGTTAGCAGGTGTGTGAAACCCTGGGAGGAAGGCAGCGGCCCCACGAGGTCGACATGAATGTGGTCGAACCTTCTAGCAGGGATGGGAAAAGGCTCCAGAGGGGCTTTTGTGTGTTTGTGTACTTTGGCGCGCTGACAAGGAATGCAAGTTTTTGCCCATTCTTTTACGTTTTTGCGCAGGCCTGGCCACACAAACTTTTCGGCAACCATTTTGACCGAGGCGCGCACACCTGGATGCGCGAGGGAGTGAATTGCGTCGAAAATACGGCGGCGCCAAGCAGCCGGTACTAACGGGCGAGGTCGGCCGGTTGAAACATCGCATATTAGGGGGGGCACGCCGTCGCGCAACCCTTTTTTCTCCAGCCTTAACCCTGTTGGTCCAGACAGGAGCGCGCGCACGTCCGCATCACTACCTTGTTCTTCCACCATGGCTGCATAATCTATCCCTTCATGGATAGGTGCTGCATATGTGTTTGCGTTAGAGAAAAGCTCAGCTGCTGAAGCAGTGTAATCTGTCTCCTCGCGCTCTGGCGGTGCCACAGCGCGAGAGAGACAGTCCGCTACTACGTTAAGTTTGCCCGCAACATGTCGAATGTCTGTGGTGAACTCTGAAATCGCAGCTAGCTGTCTTTGTTGTCTGCCCGACCAAGGTTCTGAAATTTTAGCCATAGCGAAAGTGAGCGGTTTATGGTCCACAAAAGCCGTGAAACTCCGCCCTTCTAACCAAAACTGGAAGTGGCGGATGGACAAATGGAGCGCCAGCAGCTCCCTGTCAAAAGTGCTGTATTTGCGTTCCGTCGGGTTTAGCGATTTGCTAAAGAATGCTAAAGGTTGCCAGACCCCCTTGACAAGTTGCTCTACAACTGCCCCTATGGCCAAGTCTGAAGCATCTGTGGTTAGAGCAATGCGGGCCGAGGGATCTGGATGGACTAACATTGTGGCGTTAGCTAGGGCATTTTTAACTTCCGCAAAAGCGCGTTCGTGTTCTGGGGTCCATTCGACCGCGTTGGAAGCTTTGTTTTTTTTGAGCGCGTCATACAGGGGTTGCATGAGCTGAGCTGCATGAGGGAGGAAACGGTTGTAAAAATTAACCATCCCCAAAAATTCCTGTAGCGATTTGACCGTTTGGGGCCGTGGAAAACCTTCTATCGCATGAATTTTGTCTGGAAGCGGAACTGCCCCTTTCGGGGAGACTCTATGTCCCAAAAAATCAATTTGCGATACGCCGAATTTGCATTTGGCTGGATTAATTATTAATCCGTGTTCTTCTAGCCTCTGAAAAACAGTAGTGAGATGCTGCTCGTGCTCTTCCTCAGATGAGCTGGCTACCAGCATGTCATCGAGGTAGACGAAAACAAAGGGGAGGTCGCGTAAGACTGCGTCCATCATACGTTGAAAAGTCTGAGCAACACCTTTGAGGCCGAAAGGCATTCGCAGGAATTCAAAAAGGCCGAAAGGGGTTATAACCGCTGTTTTAGGAATGTCTTCAGCTCGGACTGGGACTTGGTGATAACCGCGGACTAAGTCTATTTTTGAAAAAATGCGTGCACCCGCTAAATGTAGTGAAAAGTCCTGTATGTGAGGTATGGGGTAGCGGTCATGCGCTGTAGCGTTGTTTAATCTGCGGTAATCTCCGCACGGTCTCCAAGAACCGTCGGATTTCGGAACCATGTGAAGCGGCGAAGCCCAAGGGCTCTTCGAGCGTCTAACAATGCCTAATTTTTCGAGAGCTGCAAACTCGTCCCTTGCTATGTTGAGCTTGGCCGCGTCTAAGCGGCGAGCTTTGGCAAAAACGGGAGGTCCCGTTGTTGGAATGAAGTGTTTAACCCCGTGTTTGGCTACAGTGGCTGAAAATTTGGGGGTTGTGAGTGCTGGAAATTGGGTGAGGAGTTGCTCAAACTTACCTCCTGCCGTGGTGATGTTGGCCTGCACAGGTGGTGGAGAGACTCGAGCTGAGCATGGAATAGAAGCAAAAGATAGTGCATTAACCAGGCGCCTATTTGCCAGATCAACTAATAACCCATGTGCACATAGAAAATCAGCGCCTAACAAGTTAAAACTCACCGCCGCTACAACAAATGTCCATCTGTAGTTGCGGCCGTGAATGAGGAGGTGCAGGCTCTTTTCACCGAACGTGTCGATGTCAGAACCGTTGGCTGCCACTGCTCCATTGCCCCGAGTGCCCATGGCTCGATCTGCGTGGGAGGGCATGATGAAACTCAGCTGAGCTCCCGTGTCGATGAGGAACTGCTTGCCTGTGTGTCCATCCGTCACGTATAACAGCTTGTTTTTCTCGCCGAGAACCGCTGCCGTTAACGGCCCTCGGCTTTGCCGTTTTCCCAACATCGTGAACTTGCAGGGGGGAACGCATTTGTGGGCTTTCTCGGCGAAGTGTTGGTGATAATAACAGACGTTGATCTGTTTGTTACGCTTGGGCCGCGCCGCTGTCACCGTGGGTTGTGGCTCTCCATGGCTCGGGGCGTCAGTTTTGAGGTCCGCGGATGCCGCTGTAGGTGTCCGCTCCTTGCAGGCGTTGACGAGCCGATAAGCCTCGCTGGCCAGTGTGCGGAAGTCTTGGTGGGTGTCGCACTTCATATTGGCGAGTGTCCCTCTCGTGTGTGGTGGTAGCGTGCTGAGGAAAATAAACTGGAAAAGGAAATTGTCATTGTCCTCCTCCTTAAGCTGCAGCAAATCCTCCATGAGGGCCTTCGGATTGCCCCCTTTGTGGCTGTAGATCGCCAGGATCCTCTCGGCTCTTTCCTCCGCTGGTGGGACATAGTTCGCCACGATGGTCGCCTTGAGTGTCTCATACTTGTCCCGGGCCGGTGGTCGCCGGATCAAGCTCCGCACACACCTCGAAGTGGCGGAGTCGAGCTTGGAGACGATATGGTAGAATTTTGTATCGTCTGCTGTGATGCCCGCCAGTATGAACTGGGCTTCAGCCTGTAGAAACCAAGAGGCGGGGTCTTCTCGCCAGAAGTCTGGCAGCTGGACAGCGACGGCGTTCGTGCACACCATCACTGTTGTGCCCGCCGGGTGACAGTGCCTTGCTTCGGCTCTCACGGCGGTGCTGGAGCTCGGTTGAGCTCTCTCGGTACCCTCTGCCGGGGGGAACAGCTGTCTGCTTGTTCCCTCGTCTGCGTTGTCGCTGGCGTAAGTCAGATTCGCCACGGATGAGTTGCTTGAAGAACGCCTCATGTCCATACTCGCGTCAAGGTCACCAGTGTAGAAGAGCTGGAAATAACGAGGCGGTTTTGTATCATAAAAGCAATGTCTTTAATGAATAACTTTTCTATCTTGTCTCATCTGGTGCAGAGCTTGGCAGAAGGCAAAGAGAGAGAATTCTGCCCAGCTCGCTGGTTAAATACAGGCACACATCCAAGACATGCAAAACACAAGCTGAAATCCCCCATTATCTAAATCCCCCATTAGTCCTGTTAACTCCTCCCTTCGTCTTGGGAGGTGATGGGAAAACCTCTCCTCGCCTTAGGGGGTGAAGGTGTGAAGTCTGTTACCGCCGCGTCCTGTGACATCATTGGTCTTCACACGGCAGTGAGATTCCTTTGTCCCTTTCAGAGGTGTGAAGTTCCTTTGTATATTCTGTCCCAAACATTTCCACATGCTCTAACAAATGTAGGTATGGAATATATGAGTAATATATACCACAAAATAATATTTTTACAAGAAACCCACCTAACAGACGTGGAACACACTAAACTCAATAGACAAGGGTTTAAAATGATCTCTTCATCTTCATATAAATCAGGGAGGAGGAGGGGAGTAGCGACATTGATATCAACCAAAATTACATTTGAAAAAAAATCAGAACACAAAGATAAAGAAGGGAGGTACAGTTTGGTAATTGGGTGGCTAGAGGGAGAAGATATCACCCTGCTGAATGTATATGCACCACCAGGGGCTAAATGGAAATTTTATAAAAATGTATTCGACCTAATGATAACTAAAGCCCAAGGTTTAGTGATATGTGGTGGAGACTTCAATCTAAGACTGAATCCATACTGGGATGCAACAGGTAATTCTTCACATCAAAATAACACTCAAAATAGGAAAACTCGGATGCTACTAAAAGAAATGGGAATCTGTGACGTATGGAGGGAATTCAACCCCAATGTAAAAGATTATACTTTTTATTCAACGCCACATTCATCTTACTCAAGGATTGATTACTTTTTTATGTTTAATAGAGACATTGGAAGAGTAAAAACATGTAAAATAGGACTGATGGATCTCTCTGACCACAGTCCGATCTATATGGACTTAAACATCCAAAAATACACAAATAATACATTTTCCTGGAGGTTGAATTCAAATGTCCTGAAAGGAC
Source organism: Pholidichthys leucotaenia (assembly GCA_020510985.1). Classification (NCBI taxonomy): domain Eukaryota; kingdom Metazoa; phylum Chordata; class Actinopteri; order Cichliformes; family Pholidichthyidae; genus Pholidichthys; species Pholidichthys leucotaenia. The sequence goes on along the minus strand of CM035843.1, from coordinate 74,540,000 downwards.
CACTGAAAGATGAATTGGAATCAGATATTTTCAAATATTTGGAAGAAAACGATAATGGAGAAGTATCCCCTTTAATACTGTGGGATGCGTGCAAAGCTGTAATAAGGGGAAAAATTATTGCAAAACTGGCAACCCAAAAGAAACTGAGACAAGAAAAACTAATCACACAAGAGTCAGAACTCAAGAACCTAGAAAAAGAACACAAAGACAACACTCATTCTAATGGCTCGCTCAAGATTAAAGAAATTAAAAATCAAATAAATGAGATCTACACAATAGAAATCCAGAAGAAACTTACATTTCTGAAACAAAAACACTATGAAGCAGGCAGTAAATCGGCAAAATTACTAGCCTATAAATTGAGGAAACAACAAACAGAAAGAGCAATCTACAAAATCAGAGACCCAGTATCAAAGGAAATAAAATTCAGAATTCAGGATATTCTTAAAAGCTTCGAGAATTACTACAAGAACTTATACTCCCACAAAAAACATAAAAACGCATCCGAGACATTCCTAAACACATTACACCTTCCCCAACTTACGGAATCACAAAATAAAACACTACTGTCAGAAATACAACCTAAAGAACTGGAAAAAGCAATTATGAAACTTAAAGCTAACAAATCCCCAGGAGCAGATGGCTATACAGCAGAATGGTACAAAACCTTTAAACAGCAACTATCTCCTCTCCTCTTGAAAACATTTAACTATGTCCTCCACACAGGGGAAATCCCCCCCTCCTGGAGAGAAGGAGTCATTGCAGTTATACCTAAACCTGAAAAGGATAAACTAGAATGCTCCAACTACAGACCAATCAGTGTATTAAATCAGGACTATAAGCTTTTTACCATTATCCTTGCCAAAAGGTTAGAAAACATACTGACAGACTTAATTCACTTAGACCGAACAGGTTTTATAAGACAAAGACAGACACAAGACAACATTCGATGCACTTTACACATAATTCATCATATAAAAAAAATATAACTTAAATGCAGTCATATTGGGATTAGATGCTGAAAAAGCATTTGATTCGGTTGACTGGTCTTTCCTATATAGAATCTTATCCAGTTTCAATTTTCATAACAACTTCATTAGAACTATACAGGCATTATATAAAAAACCAACAGCTAAAATAAGGATTAACGGTAATTTATCATCATCTTTTGAGCTGGAACGAGGATGTCGTCAAGGCTGCCCCCTGTCTCCACTGCTCTTTGCAATCTTCATAGAACCTCTGAGCCAATGGATAAGACAAAATCATAAAATTCAAGGTATTACACTTGGTCAGAAGGAACATAAAATAGCACTCTTTGCTGATGACATTTTAATATACCTAGGGCAACCAGACACTTCTTTACCAGAACTAATCTCAGTTTTTTCAGACTATGGAGATTTATCGGGGTACAAATTAAACATGCATAAAACCCAAGTTTTAACATTCAACTATGACCCAAATCATTATTCACTAAGTGAACTCAAAACTAACGGGGAGTTGGAATCTATGAAATATCTGGGGATCAATATCCCGAAACAACTCAACAAAATTATAACACTAAACTATGATCCACTGGTGACAAAAATAAAATCTGACCTAGCAAGATGGAATATGATACCATTCTTAGGTACTGCACAAAGAATTGAAGCAGTCAAAATGAATATACTCCCACGTCTTCTATACCTTTTCCAAACAATACCGGTAGAACCCCCCAAAAAAACATGGCAGGAGCTAGACAGAAGGATCTCAAGATTCATATGGCAGGGCAAGAGACCTAGAATCAGATATAGAACCCTACAGCTAAACAAAGACAAAGGTGGGCTCGCACTGCCAAATATCAGGGACTATTTTATAGCTGCACAAATTAAAACTTTAGTAGAGATATGTAACCCAGTCTACACTGCACAATGGAAGGAGATGGAATGCCAAATAACAAGTGACATCCCCCTACAGGCGATAATAGGGAACAATGCCTTACCTAAACTCTTGAATAACACTAACCCGTGGATAGAGACCCCGCTAAAAATTTGGTTTAAGATAGTCAGAGAGAATCAAGCTAAAGAGCCCTATCGACTTCTGCAATGGATTGCCTATGATCAAGACTTTACCCCCAATAAAGCAGACACTAGATTTAAAGAGTGGAAAGAGAAAGGGCTGATAAAATATTACGATTTCTTTAAGGGGCAAACTTTAAGAAGTTTTGAAGATTTGAAAAAACAAGGTCTAATAAATCAAGACCTTTACAGGTTCTTTCAGCTTAGACACCACATAAACAATATACTTAAAAAGGAGGATTTGGAAAGGGCCCAGTCAGGTGTTCTGAAGGTCTTCTTAATGGCATATAAAGGGATCCCAGGGATCAGATACATTTCTAAAATATACCAAGGTCTTCAAGACTTAAAAGGAGACAACACATCATATATAAAAGAGAGATGGGAAAAAGAGGGGAATTTCACTTTACAATTGGAAATATGGGAAAAGCTAAATAGACAGCAATGGAAAAGTACCTCATCCCTGCAGAGGAGAGAATTTGGATGGAAAAATTTGGTAAGATTTTTCAGAACACCTGCACAAAACAAATTTACCCATAAGGGATTGAACTGTTGGCGCTTGTGTGGTGAAAAGACTGCAAATCATTTTCATGTGTTTTGGTCATGCCCAGTTATCCACCAATATTGGACCAATGTACAGACAATATTGGGGAAAATATTCAAAATAACAGTTCCCTTTTCTTTTATAACTTTGTATTTGGGTTTACTACCGGACTCACTGGAAAGACGAGGAGATAAATACTTATTCAATGTTTTAATATTGGCAAGTAAAAAAGCTCTAACTAAAAAATGGATGTTGAAGGACTGTCCTACACCTGAAGATTGGATTAACGTGATTCAAGACATTTACTCGATGGAAAAGTTGACATTCGCACTGAGACAGGACATGGATGGGTTCATGAACTTTTGGCAACCCTGGATCGCATATGTGTCTTCCATTAGATCTAATCTTTGACAAATACCATTTCAATGATGGTCCCACTCTTTGTTCCAATGCTACTCAGATGCTCTTTTACTTTTAATTACTTAATTTTCTGTTTGTTTGTTTTTTGCTGTTCTGTTTGTTTCTTTATTCGTTTTTGTTTGTTTGTTTGTTTGTTTTTAAATTTAATTCTCTTTAATTTCACTTTTTCTTTCACTTAAAAAAAGGGGGTGTTGTAATAACTATTCTACCAATGTTGTCAAATAGCAAAATATAAGGGAACGTGCGATGAAAATGTAAACAATGCAATGCTGTAATGACCTGTATACCCTTTACAAAAACTTAAATAAAAAAAAAAAAACTGTGGCCTCAACCCGCTGGATAGTGTCACCATTTCTTGAACTGTTGATGACAGTGCTTGACTAGCATTGTAGGATGAGGCATCCTCCCCATACGTCTGTTTTAGCTCATTGAATCTCTCCCGTGGTGTGCGGCCTCTCAAGGAGCAGAACCTGAGGACCGCTCTACATTAAACTGGCTCTATTATCACACCTGTAAAAGAGAAACTCTCAGGAGTTCAGAGCTGAAACTTACTGCATGACTTGTATACATGCCGCCCTCCTATGTTAGTTTAATGACCCACCATAGAATCACTGGGTTCCGGTACTGGAGAGGGTTGGTGTAATTATTTTGTACTCAGTAGTAGACTGTAAGACAGGTGTTGTTTCCTCTAAACCAATCTGCCCATCTTTACTGAAACTTAACATTTCTAAAATACCTAAATCAAGAATGGAGAAATACAAAAATAACATCACACCCTCTTATCATTTTCTACAAAAGCCACATTTGTTATACACACAATCAAACATTTCACATCACACTCTGTAATACACATCTTTTTGAAACATCAAAGAAGTGTTAAGCCAACTGTGCGATGATCATTTCTACCACTTTTTTTTGGCCTTTCCCAGAAAGGAATCGGTGTGTGTGCAAAAGATTTCATGGAGACTCTGAAAGCATTACGATACAATCTCAAGTCATCGGTGATGCAACATCAGAGTAAGAGATGATCAAGACAGAAACCATTCCTATAGATGGATGTCTAATCCTGCAAAACGTAAAATGTATCTTGATTTCCGATAACTTGCTGAATATTATGATTGTCGTGCTACTAGGTGACGTTTATTTCATTATAGCTTATACCATATTTAACACAAGACATGCATTATAAGAGCGTATTAACGGTAAAAAAAACCAACCTGATTGTATGCATATACATAACAATGCAACGACAAACACAAACAAGCCTCCTGCATGTATTTGTATTCTACATGTTTCCTAGCCAGGGTAGAAGCTGTCTTTCCTGACAGGCACACTTCCTTTGAAGCTGGCAGCAGGGTGAACGCAGAGATCCGAAGTGCACAGTGAGAGTAGAGGCCAGGAATCCAGGCATATGAATATGGGAATCGCCACGTCCTTGGGAAAGTGAGCTGTGTCGATAAGCCGCTTAGGGATTCTTGGAATGGAGATTGGGGGGCGAGTGAATCGATGTGAGGACTGACGCCCTGTGGCTGGGCAGAGGTGATGTTCAGCGGGGTGGGAGCTTGTACGGCCTGATCGTATCGCCACCACTACTCTAATCCCCTTCAAGTCCAAAGTATAGTTGAGCGCTCTGAACACTTTTGTTTGTTTTTTTTAACCAGTAGACCCTTTAACAGCCGTTATCTTGGACTGCTTGGCTCAGAGCCCCAGTAAGCACACAGAGAACCAGCATGTGTGAGAGAAAACTCTCACACTGTAGGTAGAGTGCAGCGATGCTCACACACCTGTGCTGTCCATATGGTCACACGTTACCAGTTACATGTGTGCCCACACCACAGCACTAACTCTGAAGCACACGCTCCGCTCCATATTTGCTGCACTGGTTCAGATTTTAAATCGATTTTCTTCACCTCCAGCGTGTCATTGGTTTTTGTTCACCTCCGCATGGATGAAAATCAATTGGTTGACTCTTCACATATGCATGATTTTTCTTTCTTAGATTTACAGTATAGTTCAGAAGAAATGAAGATTGTTCTGTCCAGAATTAGATCCACCGATGAAAGATATAATAATGTATTTAATGGTTTTAAATGTGAGGTTAAATCATTGTTTTCAAAAATACCTCAACTGATTATTCACCCTGTGACAAAACTGAGTAGCTGCCAGAGAAATAAGAGTAGTAAGCAATAATGATAAACACAGTTGAAGCTATGCTATTTTGATCAATTTTGATGGGAAAGATATTATTAGATACTGAAAAAACAATGGAAGCTGAGCGGTGCCGTGGTTGCTGTTGTCTCTTTTCATTCTGTTTTCTTGTGATCACTGGGCCAATGGCATGTGATTTCAAGAAAACAGAGTGAAAAAAGAAAGTAGCGTCTATGAGTGCACTCAATTTCAGTCCACTGCACTTGGTTCCAAAACACATCAGGCTTCTGTAGATGTTCTCCTGCATACTTTTGACAGTGGCTTTTATGATGATGATGTAGGTAAGGCTCCATTTGCCTTGTACATGCACTGTAGAATGCAAAGACTATTTGTTTTCATATGTTCCATATACATAGTTTACTTATATGATTACAATAAATACAGTGGACAATTGTTTATATATCCTGTTATCAAAATAATGCAGATTCTGTCAAAAATAACAAACACATACCCAATATGGCGCCACAGTTTGCCGTGAAAATATTAGCCATGGTGTCTCTAGCCAACTGTATGTCTTTATGTCTAGGACGTGTTTCTGCTTGTGTGCCATACAGGAGGGCTATACAATTACAAAATCAGTTGGGCCACAATTTGAAATCAAGACATGTAACTGGGCCGCACATGTTTAGTGAACTGTTGAATGACAAATTTCAAACCAACACAGATCAATATGACAAAAAATATGCACTTTTTATTCAATGTCTTGGTTTTAAACGTGTGCTTGACACATGACAAAGGAACATCAGAAGTGCATAAAAACACAATAACAGTGCTGGGGTTGAGCAGAACTTGAAGTAGTAGAAATATTTTTACTCTTGAACAACAATTAAATAAATAGAATGAAAAAATAAAACTCTGTAAATAACCATTTTGGTCACATCTTACTCAGACATATCTCAAAGCGCATAAAAACTCAATGTGCACTGTTAGTAGCATTAACATTTGTCTCCCTTTTGAAATAAAATATACTATATCCTGGTCATGACTGACCTTGGCACATCACAAAGGGCATTTAGCTAAAAAAAAAAAAAAGAACTGTCAAACACTTCAGTGCACAAACCCCCCAAGAAAAGACTGATAACATTAACAAACATTGTACATCCACTATTGTGGTTTGTTTTGTTTTAAATCACCACGTGTGAGTAGGAACCTCTTTTAATAACTACACATTCCATTACACACACACACACACACACACACACACACACACACACCAGTCAACCAAAATTTTTTATTAGCGTTAAGGATGCAAAAAGCACCCACTTAAAAACTTGAGTAATGACTTCAGTCTTGAAGGTTTTTCCCCAAAATTTATAACAATTTTCTTATAATTTTCTACTTTTCTCTCAAAATTTGAAACTATTTTCTCAAATTTGTATTTTCCTCTTGTAAAATTGACTTTTCATGTACATTTTAGTCTTTATTATAAATTTGTGATTTTTTTTATGGCTAATCTTTGTTTATTTTTTAAATAAAATTACTGTTTTTTATAAATTTGAAATAGATTATGGAAAAATTTTGACTTTTTTTCCTTATACAATTTACACTTTTGACTATAATTTTGCAGAGCCAGAACAGAACAATAATTTAACTCTGATTTCAAAGAAAAAAATATTAATAAAATTATATTTAATGAAAAAAATGAACTCAAATGACCAAAGATGCAGTTATTTCTGTTAAAAATTTCTATATATTTATAGTTTTTAAAAATTCTCTTCACCACCCAGACAGCAGGAAAATCCTCCCTTATTTTGAAATCCAAATGTTGGCACGTTTAGTTTGTCTGAAGGCTGTTGATGGATTAAAAGAAGAAGCCAACTTTATTGTTATTCAATCCATACAGCCAATCATGTACAGTAGAACAAAATTACGTTTCTCCTATCTACAATGTTAATCACATCTAGAATCAGAGGGGTCGCTGCCATGCAAGGCGCCGCCACAAACAGCAAAAGTCATTGACTTTGTGAATTTCGGTCATCTTAACTTGTCAGTTACTACAATATCCATCCATGGATGGATGGATATTGTAGTAACTGGTGAAGTCAGTCCTCAGCGATTCAGTCACTCTTGCCTTTCTCTGCATACAGTATGAAGCTTAACCACACCTGTTTGCTAAGTGACTCTTCATTATTGCTCCCATTTCTAGCAGGTTAAAACCATGATAAATGCCTCCCTTGCTTACATATTTTCCATGTTTATAGTACTTTAATAAGCTCATGCTGCTCTAGGACAGTGACGCTAGAGACACTCTGCCTGCCGAGTGCCGACTGGAATTGTCACGTGGGCGGGGCGCTTCTGATGGATGACAGTCACACGCGTTGTTCGTGTGCACACTTGTGGACCGTCATTCCTTCATATTTTTTTCTTAAATTTATATTTCCTTGGCATGGCCTGGGCCACTCGGAGGTTGGTTCTGGGCCCCATGTGGCCAGTGGGCTGCTAATTGAATAGGCCTGCCATACAGCTATCTTGCAGCACGGATGCACTGTTTTCTTTTTGTCTGCTGCTTGTTTTCCACTGCTGCCGTGGCTCGTGGGGAGCCCAGGACTTTCCCCATGCTGTTGGCTTGGAGTGGGTGGGTGGATCTTTGGGCGCTTGGCATCATCTGGGCTGGCCATTCTTGTTTTGGCTCTCCGGTGTGCCCTGAATAAAGGAAACACTCCAGTCTGCACAGCACATACACTTTGAGGGTTAGTGTCTCTTTTTCTACTGTTTTTCTTTTGTTATGGTTGGAAAACAGCAATGAATGACTGTGTGCACCCCCTCCTGAACTTGCAATGCCACTACATCTCATAGAATAAACTTCCACTGAAAAGGACCGCCAAGTTATCATTAACTGACAGCTAATTTAATTTAGTTGACTACACTCTTATTGACAGTTTAGTCAAAAGTTGATTACCTGCTAACATCCCTAGCTGGAGCATTTCTGTTTATGTAAACATGGTCTGTATGTAAAAATTCCCAACATACAGAATGTACGTAAATGTTTAGCTTGTAGTTATGAGTCAAATGTACAATATTATTATATGTACTGTTTTGAATACCTTAATTTATTTTGCCATTATGATAATATTACACTAACTATGACCTGTTATTGTTATGTCTGAGAATATCTGGATATAATGATGAGACTGGGTGCACAGTCGAACTCAGCTTTATTGTCTTCGGACATACAACACAGCCCCACCAGGCAGAGGCATCGGCAAAGAGGCCAAATAGAGATGCCCGCTGGTATTTTTAGGGCGGTGCAGTGGCGCAAGAGGAAGTGGCCGCCACTACACCGCACTTTACAATAAAGCAACATTACGATATTACAGCTATGAAATAAGCTTTTGTGTAAACCAGGTAAACTGACCGTGAGATCCTGCTGTAAGCTACAGTAGCTACTATTATCACATTCAGCTTATGCACAGCCCCCAATGATATTTAATTGATAAATATAAAAGTTGACAGACATGTTCTTGATTGGACGTTGCGTCTCACTCACTTTGCAGCATCCACTCAGGACATGAGCTAAAGTTGGGGGTGTTGTCGTCTCCAGCCAATCGGGGACACCGAGGCTGTCTCTCTTTCCTCTCTGACGTCAGGCAGATGAAAGGCCTGAAAGAGGGAGAAGAGAGGGAGGAAGGTTGACAGTGAATGAAAAGAGAGAGAGAGAGAGAGAGAGAGAGAGAGAGAGAGAGAGAGAGAGAGAGAGAGAGAGTCAAATCAGAGGAGATGTGTTCGGTCAGCTGAGTCTGAGAATGCATGGGGGGGGATAGTTGAAAATACAAACAGAATACTGATGGGTCATTGGGGAGAGCAGTGAAGGAAAGCTGAACACTGAAGATGAGACAATGACAGAAGGGAAGAAGAAAAAAGACTGACAGTCATTTAGACTGGTCCATTTCCACGCTGGCAGTGTGGAGGAGATGTGAAAGTTGTCAGATTGTTTGGCAAATGTGCACAGTCATATTATGTCACTTGTCCCTTTTTTCTCTTCTCCTTCTCTGGTTGTCAGGGGGTTCAGTGTTGCTTCCACCTCTCCCCCCTCCCCGTGTCACTCCACCAGGAATTCCATTACAAGGGGAGATCAAGGTGGGAAGGACAAGCTCTTTGTGCAGCTCATGCAGACATTACAGAAAGTGCTTACATCTTATAGCTCAAACTTGGAATGACTTCAGAAAGCATCAAAGCGAGCACTTAAAAGCATTCAGCCCTCCATTTGCTGGTTTTCTATTTGCTTATTAGCCATCTTTAAATAGAGACATCTATAAATAGACCTCTGAGTTTCATCTGAGTGACAGAAACACACTTTCAAGTCTCTGACCAGCCAGATGATGCAAAAATAGAATTAAGCTGTATTTGATATTCAAAAATGTACATTTCTATTCATAGAAATTGAAACATAAGTAGAGGTGAGCTCCTAAACTGTGCAGATTACACGTGATTTAACGAGGAACAGGTCAGTACGGAGAGACAACATAATTCTACGCATGCATGTAGGCTAGTTGTTCAAGAGAGGACACGGACACACACATGGACACATTCCCCAACATGAATAGTGGATGAGTCATGTCTGCCAGCCCTTACTGTTACTGTGATGGCTCCAGATTTAAGGGCAAGCAATCTGCATTCATTTCACAGACTTGCTTCTATTCTCTCTTCATCTCTCTCTCTCTGTGTCTGTTTGTCTACTGCATCTCACTCTTGCCCTGCACTTCTGGCTACACACACACACACACACACACACACACACACACACACACACACACACACACACACACACACACACACACACACACACATGGACACTGCAGAAGCAGGTAAGCAAAACTGGTGTGAGTCGGACAACTCTCTGCTGTGCCCGCCACACGCTCCGTATGCTGTTGATTTGTCTCCCCCCGGGTGCTGGCATAAGTCGGGCTTTCAGGCATTCAGCTTGAACTTCCCAAACCACACACAAAATACAGGTATTGATATGTTCTCATAACACTTCTGTCCCTTTTTATTAGCATCAGTTTGCATCTGTTTAACAAAGTAGTGGAGGAAAACGGAAATATGGCCACTTGAGCAAATTCCAGTGATGGTATGAAAAAAGAGAGTTCCTCAAAAGTCAAGCCTGTGCATCTCCATTGCTCTCTGATGGCTGGCTGCAGTAAGTCTATAAGCCCCACCTCTCCCCTTTACTGTGTGTGGCATTTTGCCAAACTGAAAAGTAAAACTGACACTCAATATATTTTTTTCAAAAGACGGCCTCTGTCCTTGTGGGTAGTTCTGATCATGCTGATGCATGTTCAGATCAGTTTGGTTTTAATTAGTTATTTGATGCTATTCACAGTTATAAATAGGGTGTGGGCTCTACTGAGTGGGATCTTGATTGGTCGTGTTTGAAGGAGCTTCCTCATGGGTTGCTGCATGTATTGTAAAAGATGGCCGTTTGTGTGTGAACTCCAGACTTCTGCTTCATGGTCTTCAATACCCAGACTCTGGCTTCAAAAGTGAAGATGATGGTTCCTCAAAACCAGGAAGTGAAGCTTCTTTGTTTTGCAATGGGAGTAAGTGGTGGCCTGTTGTCCATATCTACAGTATATAGAGTCTATAGTAAATACATATAAACGTCTGAGTAAAAATGCTCCAATTTACTATGCAGCTCATCCACAAAGAATCTGTTCTGCACCTGTATATAAAGTGGAGACGACATTTAATGTGCATACAGTGTAATTTTCACTCTGATGTTCCAATCACACAATCCCCGTGACTTCTGTGTTTCCTTTCAACTTTGTCCAATCTCTGCAACTTTCCCCAAATTGTGGCCAATCATCGTTATTTTCCACGAATTTCACCTTCATCTAACTTGTCCCTGAGTAGCGCTCAAACGTGCACGTCATCAGTCTAACCAGTCAACTGCATCCCTGCATGGCACGCTCACATCCTTGCTTCCTTGTTTTATATGGAGATGCAGACAAATGATAATAATGTCTCTCATTAAAATCACAGCTAAAGATCATGCTCAACAGTTTCTGAATGGAATACATTGGCAAAAAAAAAGTGTGTTTAAAAAATCTCAGCAGCAAGCTATCCCACACCGACTCTTCTGAACTCCTTTGAAAGCAAAGATTGCTTGTGGGTTTGATTTTCAACCATCTGATGAGACAGGTGTTCATCAAGACATGCAAGCAGACATGACAGACAGAAAGTTAGGCATAGGAGGAGAGAGAATATTCAGTGTTCTTCTTCTTTTGTCTGCTCCCTTTAGGGGTCATCACAGCGGATCATCTGTCTCCATCTCACGCTATCCCTTGCATCGTCTTCTGCCACACCAACCCTCTCCATGTCCTCCTTCACTACGTCCATGAATCTTCTCTGTGGTCTTCCTCTTTTCCTCCTGCCTGGCAGCTCCATCTTCAACATCCTCTGACCAGTATATCCACTATCCCTCCTCTACACATGTCCAAACCATCTCAGCCTTGCCTCTCTTACTTTGTCTCCAAACCACTCAACCTGAGCTGTCCCTCTGATATACTCATTTCTAATCCTGTCCCTCCTAGTCACTCCCAGTGAGACTCTTAGCATCTTCAACTTTACCTCCTGTCTTTTTGTCAGTGCCACCGTCTCCAAACCATACATCACAGCAGGTCTCACCACCGTCTTGTAAATCTTCCCTCTCACTCTAGCTGCTATCCTTCTGTTGCAAATCACACCTGACACTGTCTCCCCCAACTCCGCCCTGCCTGCACTCACTTCTTCACCACTCTTGTGCATTCATTAATTTTTCAAAATAAACTTTGACTTTGATAGTCAATACAGAGGAACAGAATAAAATATTTTTTCTCTGTTACTCCTTGCAGCCTAGTATCAAGTGGTCCATGGACCGGCCCGGTGGTTGGGGAGCACAGCTCTAACATGCATTCTGTGCAATTTATGTAGCTGTTGCAATGGCTAATTCTTTTATCAATCTTTTTTAAGAGTTCAGCAAGAGTATACAGTGAGGGTCATTTTTATGACAAATTTACTGACCACATAATTCTCACATACGTTTGCAAAATTCTATATTTACTTTTACACAAAAGACTTTTTCTGTATATTAGAAGTTTCTGCTTAATTTGCAAATAAATCACCATTGAATAGGAAACCTTTGGCAATCCTGTGCTTTTCTTGTGGTGTTATCTAGAACAGCATCACAGTCAGCTGTGGAAAAAAGCAGCTGCTTTAAAATTTGTACTTCCTCCCCCAGCTTTCAGAACAAAAAACCTCTAAAAACATTGTAGGTTTTATCACAACTTTTTATAAAAGCTGTTGCAAATTTGGGGTTTTTGGGCTAGAACAATCCTAAAAACCTCCCGTGAGTTATTCAGTGGTTTTCAGAAACCTGTCACCATCTTCTCAACATTTAAATGACTACAGTTACTTATCTGATTATTTTTGTGTTAATTTTTGTCTTTGTTTTAAGCCGTCTTTCTCCTATTTCATTTGTACATTTTCCAGTACTTAATGCCTCGTGCTTCTACTGCAGGATGTTTGTTGTCTATAGTGGTCTGCATAGCTTCACCTTGTACAGTTTTTTTTAATTTAATGTCCCAAAACTCATGAGAGCAGTATTAGCAGATTTTTTTTTGGCAAGGAACATTGTGATAACTCAAAACTAATCTAATATGATTCCAATTGTCTTCAAGAAAACAAGCTTGCAGCAGCCATAAAGCTACAAGTGAGATTTTAGAACAGATTTACATTCATCTTTTATTTATAATCTATGATCCAAAAGCATGTGCACCAGTGTCAGGCTCACAGATAGAGCATGAAATTGAGTCCCTTCACTTAAAGGCAGACTAGACAATCCCAGATGAATTAGGACATCTATCCCCACGAGGAACAGCCTCCCACATGAGTGTTAAATGAGTGCTCAGCCTCCCCTGGCAGTGACACAACAGATGCTCTCCTGACAATCATTTTGTGCTTTTTTTAGTGGTGTTGGATGATTAAAATTTCTAATTGCGATTAATCTTTTGGAAAGTTGAGTTAATTGCGATTAATAACGCGTTAATTGCGTGTTTTTCCATTCAGATACAATGTACCTTAAGTTGGTAATTTTTCAGGTTTCTCATACTGTTATAAACGTGGAAGTGGACAAATATACTTGCTTTCTTCACCTGCAGGTTTATTAAAGCTCTCAACATACCCAAAATGACAAAAACCATCCAGAATATTCTCCAGAAATAATATTTCTGGTGCGCACTGCGCCATTACGAGCTACAGGCACGAGAAGTGCATAAATCATAAATCGTGACTTTTTCTTTGTTTGTTAGTGGCAAGTCCCGGGAAAAAACTCATAAGTGTTTGGTATCATTGGAAAGCTTAGAAATCATACTTTCTAAAAATACATATGTTTTTGTGGAAGATGTAACTCCCGACCGATCGAACGTGAGTTTTCAACCTAGCCAAAATATGAACAAATTGTTTTTCCGGGCCGTTTTGATGCACTTCCTACAAATTAAATATCATTTTGAAGGTCTTTCAATACAGAATATGAAAATAATGTTACATCAGTTTTGAAAATGTCCTCAGAGTGACTCATTTTGCCAGCATGGGTCATTTGTTTACAGCGTTAGCATCTTAGCAGCGGCGCAAACAAACGGAGCTACTATCGTGCTCGTGACGACACCCCAACCTGCTACAAAAACGGCGAGGGAGTGAACGGACATTCCGAACACAGCTTGGAGAATTTTTTTAGTCTGGTGCTCACCAACAGCTGGACCTTGTGGGGATGAAAACAGGCGAATTTCTGTCTGTCTCGGCAGATGGAGATCAGTTGTAACCTAGCATGTAGCTAATAGCTATGAGCTAGCTAGCTTCCACAGAAGAACAACACAACATCCTGGCGAAGTTTTGGAGGAAGCTGTAGCAATTATCCAGGTGAGCGCTCTGACAGGTAACGCTCTAAACTTAAACATGACAGCACTTTGGTGATATCCATGGCTCTAATCCAGCTTCAGTGGCCACAGCAACCTTGGTATGGAGAGCGGCTAGGCCAAAAAGTACTGTTTGCACTTTCTGCCATTAACCGCGATCACAAAATTTGTCGCCGTTTAACGGGGGTATCGCGTTAACGGGCGATTAATGCGACAATGCCAACACCACTAGTTGTTTTTTTTTTTTTTTTAAATTTCCATCCCAAAATCTTGACTTGCAAACAGCAATCAAACTTAAACTTTTTCTGACGTGAATTCTGCGACTGTTATGAAACATCAAGGTCAGCACGTGCACGCGTCAGGTCAGCGTCACATGGGAGCGCGTGTGTGGAGCTGTCCACGGTGCTGAAATCCAGTGCAGAAAGATGAAAGCTGGTCCCGTTGCACCACGTCCACCATGTTTCTGTGCCAGAAAGACACCAGCAGCTCAAAGAGTGATTGAGCTCAACAGCAAATTGTCGAATAAGCCCCCCCCCCCATCCCCCAGCATGGCTCTCGAATCCAAACTAATCAGGTAATCATCTCTTTTCTTTCCCTCCACATACAGTCCATTAACATTAACCAACACTCTCTTGTCTGGTTTCACTCCCAGCCCGCGCATGCTGACAATGATTAGTGGCTTTTAGGATGAGGATAAATACTGTAATTTACTTTCAAGAGCAGCTACCGTCTATCTCGCCGTCCTCCCCGCTTTTCCTCCGTTGTGTCTCGCGCAGGGGCGACTCACCGCAAGTCACGTGTTTTGTTCCAAACCCCGCTGACCAAACACAGCACAGCTGACAGGACGGGTCCCACTTGCACGCAGGGATTAAATAATGTCAAGCTTACAAGTGCACACCGTGCAATCTCACGTTTGATAGTGTGGGGTTTGACACATGCAGCAGACCACTTCAGTGCCATTTCATTATTGCGTGGAAACAGTGAGCGTGCGCGGTGTGGGGAGGGAGATGCGTCCACCCGGCACCCCAAGAGGAAAGTCGTCGCCATAAAGAAAACATCTGAGACTGTATTCCTTGCGAGGAGCCGAGCGAGAGCCAAAGCATCACCCCTGCGTGTCCGCGCTCTCTCCCTCGCTCTCCGCGCGCTTGTGTGTGTGCGCGCGTGTGCATATAGGTAATAAGCTGCTCCGCCACTGCGCAACGATGGAGCTATCGCAGCGATGGAGATGACGCAAACAGACTCAGCGCTCCGAAAAAGTGTTTCAAGACGAACATGGCGGCAACTTCGCCGCGGTCCAAGATGACAATGGCCAACAGGAAAAAAGATTCTGGGCTTCCCAGCCAGGTGCGGGACAGAGAAGCCAGTCTGTCTGCGTCAGAAAGGCTCGTTGCCGCGCTTTAAGTCGATCTGCAAAGCGAGCGGTGGCGGACGCGCGGCATCGGTACCGAGAGGCTCGCAACAGCTGGTCTCCCTGCGCCCCCCCGACGAGAGAGCAAACCCGGGGAGGGACGGTAAGGCTAGGGGGCATGCGGTCAAAGAGGACGCCGTTTCGCCCCGGAGAGCCGTGGAGAACCGGGATGCGGCAGCGCAAAGCTGAATCTGTGCGGCCACGCTAATTGGATCGGAATAGTAGCGACTGCTGCGGGCGCGATAGTGGAGCGCCCTGGACCGGCGGCGGCACGGCACCCCACCGTTTACCGAGGAGAGCCGACCAGAGTCCATCTCCCAACAAGTCAATGAGTATTGTGGCAGAGCAGCCCCCGCGGTGGAGTCGGCCGGGACAGCACTCTCCTAAAATATGACCAGGGGTGCTTGGATGCGTCGGCAGCATGACGAAGGCTTAAAATACTGGTCTGCACCCCGAGAGAAGCCATTTACCGAGTCAGAGCGGGCCCAGAGATGGCGACTGTCGCTGGCCTCTCTGCTCTTCATCACCGTCCTTCTCTCTGATCACTTGTGGTTCTGCGCCGAGGCGAAACTGACGCGAACCCGAGACAAACGGCCGGACGAGGGACTCGCGATCACAGACGTGGGCGAGCGCCCAAACTACCGACACCCCATCCGAGCATCACCCGACCCCCAGCGTCTCGCCGGAGAGCAAGTTATTTTTCTAGGGAATTCTACCAAACCTCCGTGGCGACTGGACACCTGTCACCCCGACAGCCTCTTTAAAGACTGCTTCACTTTCACGGACGCGGAGACCGTGTGCCGCGGCCTCTCGGACGGAGGGGCGAACGGGACACAGTTGGCTTTCCTCAACCTGAGCGATTTGTACCTTTCTTTTTGTAATTCCTACTCACTTTTTGATTTGTTTAACGGCTTTACGAGTACGGGCCACTCGAATTGCACCATGGATGTGGACACGGGGGTGGACGTGGAGGGCTGCACCTGGTGCGTCCGCGCTTACCAGCGTCTCGACCAGCAGGCGGAGGAGAACTACCGCGAGTTTGAACTGCTGGTCCAGAAATACGAAACGGATGCATACTCGGTCAGGACGTGCATGGACGAGTGCAAGGTAGGACGGCCGGCTCGCGCACGCGCACACGCACGTGAACAAGCAGTGCATTGGGGGTGGTGGGGGGGTTCGTAGTCGTCATGGCAACCATTGGGAATATCTGTTGGTATATTGATATTTTTTTTTTGCAGACTAGAAGGCTACCTGTAGCCTCCTGGGCAGGATTTGATGTGCAGGGTTTGCACAATCACGCGCACAGCTGCACGCCGTGACAGATCCACAGAGGCAATGGAGATTTACAGACGCACCTGCAGTCCATCTCATTTTCTGCCGTTTACCTTTCTTTAATGTTCTTCCCCCCCCCTCGAATATGAACTGTTGAACTGTGGCTGTGGACTCGATGTTTGACTGGAGGCCCTGAGCTTGCACCGCTGCTGCCGTGAGTTGTGAGCAGGGCTGCTGAGTGGTGCTCATTTCAATGTCGTTAATAGCACTCCGGCGATTTCTGTGTAATCCAGGCTTTGCGTCGTCCCCAGTTTTCTTCTTGTTCCAATAGCGCAGCACCCTCCCTGCTCATATGTGGAGGCCTCGACTTGCACAAATGTTGTGTAAATAGCACGGGTCTAAAGTTACTGTACTTACAGACATACACAGTTTGCTTTGAACTCCTCAAAAAGAGAGAAACTGTTAGATTGTGCTCTAATCTGTTTCTTTTGCTGTGCACTGAACTGTTGCACAGTGTCTTGTCAGCAGTGCATGAACGTGTGTGCAGCAGTAATGAAACAAGGCCCCAGAAGGCCTGTCTGTTGTACATGCTTTTTTTTTTTAAAGCTGTGTGCACACATTTTAACATCAGCAGCATTTAAGTTAGATAATCATAATGAAGTTAAATTTGTCTATACGCATGGCAAAGAGAGAGGTGGCAAAGGCAAAGGAAAAGGCATATAATGTCACAGTCAGAGCGCGGGGGGATTCCACCGGGCTCAGTCTTTCTGGCTTTTTTCATATTTGTACTGTGTTGTCGTTTTGAGTTGTAATTCCTGTTATTTTATCCTTGGTTGATTTGTCATGTATTCTGTATTGTGTCTTAGTATGATTTAGTTTCCTGTTTATGTTCATTATAGTTTGTTATTCACATTTTTGAGGTTACTTGCCTTTATTTTGCTAGCGCTTTATATTTTTATTCTGTTCTGTTTTCCCTCTAGGCTGACAGCTGTCAGCGATGTTTCCGGATTGTTGCTCCGCATAGGTGGGGTCCCTGTCAGTTGTCAGTTAACTCTTTCTCATTGCTCCCAGCTGATCCAGATTATTAATATTTGTTTTCTCCTGCCCGCTCTGATATCCACACCTGTGTTCCATTATGTTATGCCTTATTTAAGACCGCGGCTCCTTGCATTCCTCGCTGCGGTCTTGACTTCTGTTAACGACTCCCAAACGTAAGTTAGACGTGCTCTGTTCTCGCTTTATTACCTGGTGAATCTCTTTGTGTTTTTTGAGTTGTTCTGTGCACTTTATGTTTTCAATAAATCTCACAAACTCACAGTCCAGCACGTGGGTCTTCTTCTCTTCCCTGAGGGGCAATTCATGACATATAATGAGTTGTATGAGAGGCTGGACACTAAGGAAGGAGAAAAGGAGTTGTATCAACTGGCTAGACAGAGAGATTGAGCTGGAAAAGGTGTACAGCAGGTCAGGTTGATTAAGGACAGAAATGGTTATGTACTAACAAATGACAAGAGTGTGGTGAGGAGGTGGAAGGAGTACTTTGAAGAGCTGACGAATAAAGAAAAGGAGAGAGAGAGGAGAATGGATGAAGGAAAGAAGATGAACAAGGAAGTCCCGAGGATTAGCAAGGCAGAAGTGAGGGTAGCTTTGAAGAGGATGAAGAATGGAAAAATGGTTGGTTCAAATGACATACCTGTGAAGGTATGGAGATGTTTAGGAGAGATGGCAGTGTGGACTTTTTAACCAGATTGCTTAACACAGTCTTGGAGAGTGAGAGGATGCTGAGAAGTGGAGAAGAAGTTACAGATGCAATGTTTGCTTTAAGAGTGCTGATAGAGAAGTATGGAGAAGATCAGAAGGAGTTGCATTGTGTCTTTGTGGATCTTGAGGACATATGATAGGGTGCCAAGACAGGAAGTGTGGTACTGTATGAGAAAGTCAGGAGTGGCGGAGAAATATGTGAAGGTGGTGCAGGACATATATGAGAACAGTGAGACAGTGGTGAGGTGTGGTGTAGGAGTGACAGATGGGTTCAAGGTGGGGGTGGGGTTACATCAGGGATCGGGTCTGAGCTCCTTCTCGTTTGCCATGGTGATGGACAGGCTGTCAGATGAGGTCAGGCAAGAGTCTCCATGGACCATGATGTTTGCAGACGACATTGTGATCTGTAGTGAGGGTCGGGATCAGGTGGAAGAGAACCTGGAGAGGTGGAGGTATGCTCTGGAAAGAAGAGGAATGAAAGCCAGTAGAAGCATGACAGAATAGATGAGTGTGAATGACAGGAAGGCAGGTGTAATGGTGAAGATGGCAGGAGTAGTGGTAGTGAAAGTAGATGAGTTTAAATACTTGGGGTCAACCATCCAAAGCAATGGAAAATGCACAAGAGAGGTGAAGAAGAGAGTGCAGGCAAGGTGGAGTGGGTGGAGATGAGTGTCAGAGGTGATTTGTGACAGAAAGGTAGCAGCAAGAGTGAAAGGGAAGATTTACACGACGGTAGTGAGACCTGTGATGATGTATGGTTTGGAGACGGTGGCACTGACAAAAAGACAGGAGGTAAAGTTGAAGATGCTAAGATTTTCTTTGGGAGGGACTAGGAGGGACAAGATTAGAAATGAGTATATCAGAGGGACAGCTCAGGATGAGCAGTTTGGAGACAAAGTGAGAGAGGCAAGGCTGAGTTTGTTTGGACATGTACAGAGGAGGGATAGTGGATATATTGGACAAAGGATGTTGAAGATGGAGCTGCCAGGCAGAAGGAAAAGAGGAAGACCACAGAGAAGCTTCATGGATGTAGTGGAGGAGGACATGGAGAGGGTTGGTATTACAGAGGAAGATGCAAGGGGTGGAGATGGAGATGGAGGCAGATGATCCGCTGTGGTGACCCCTAAAGGGAGCAGCCGAAAGATGAAGAATGAAGTTAAATTTGTCGAGACGAAGAATGATTTATTTTGTTTCTTTTAACTTAATCCGCACATGAATCGGGTGTGTTTTGTGTTTGGTTTAGCACGCCGAGAGATATAAAATATTCATTGTGAGGTCTTTCATGGACAGGACGGAGAATCAGTGGTGTGAAAAGTATAGAATAATGGTGAAAGACACCGGGGATGTGGGAGAAAAGCTTGACAGGGACAGTATGGAGCTGAGATGTGAGCCTAGCTTGTGCTCATCTGGCACATTACATAAAGAACTGGACCGCAAGAGCTGTGTCCAGAGGAGAGTTTTACAGGTTTTTTTGAGCAGTAAAATGTCTTTTAATTGGTCAGTTTTCTCCGCCGCACAATCACCACAACATCATTGTAACAAAGTCAAGGAGTAAGCCAAAGCAGATTATCTTTCCTCAAAACTGATCTGATAACCAAGCCTTACTTTTGCATGATAAGGGCAGATGGTCAAAGTGCTGGGTGTGTGATAATCCATGTGTGTGTGTGTGTGTGTGTGTGTGTCTAAATCATGACCATTAATAGTGCTGCTGTCATGCGTGTTTGTTGGAGGACGTGTGGATGCATATGTACAGTATGCCCTATAGTCATGAAAGAGCATCGTGACTCCATGAATTTTCTATGACATCCTACAGCCGCTTCCCCGCTCAGCCCTCTAATCAGTAGTTTGCTTTTGCACTCCTACTCTTTGCTAATATAATAAGACTCAGGCAGGGTTTCAGCAGCCTTTTAGCCCCTTAGCCCAATCTGAATTGCTAATCTGCTTCGGTGACCTTTGTGAAAGCAAAGCACCCCAGGCCCGCATCACAAACCACTGCTCCTTGAAGAACCACTCTGTTTGACAAAAAAAAAGCATTAAGCAGCTTGAAATAATTATTGCTATTCATTTTTTAGCTTGAATACTTCTGCCATTGCTAGTCTCACTAGTCTGTCATGTTCTTTCATATTTAGAATAGGATAGACGCTTTATTGCCATTGTATAAACAAGTATACATATTTGAAGAGCAACCACTGTTAAAATGTTTGCATAAAAGTATAAAACACAATATGGTGCAAAACATAAACACAGTTAAAAGGAGGCTCTGATAATTAATGTCCTCAAACATAAATAATATTGCACTGTGTTCATTGTTTTCCTTTTTAAACACTAAGTGAGCCAAAATGGTGATGTGCCATAAGGTTTGTGATACTGTTACTGTTGTGCATGTTTAGAGGAGCCATAGTTGAATGTATGACATAAAGTTAAAGGTGAATCCCTGCTACATTGAAGATAGCCCAACACCTCTATTGACAATCAATTCAATACACATGAGTGTTTGCCATGGTGATGGGCAGGCTGAAGATGAGGTCAGGCAGGAGTCTCCGTGGAACATGATGTTTGCAGATGACATTGTGATTTGTAGTGAGAGTAGGGAGCAGGTGGAAGAGAACCTGGAGAGGTGGAGGTATGCTCTGGAGAGAAGACGAATGAAAGTCAGTAGAAGCAAGACAGAATAGATGAGTGTGAATGAAAGGGAGGCAGGTGCAACAGTGAAGATGGAAGGAGTAGCATTAGTGAAAGTAGATGAGTTTAAATACCTGGGGTCAACCATCCAAAGAAGTGGAAAATGCACAAGAGAGGTGAAGAAGAGAGTGCAGGAAGGGTGGAGGGGGTGGACATGAGTGCCGGAGTGATTTGGACAGTAGGGTAGCAGCAAGAGTGAAAGGGAAGATTTAAAAGATGGTAGTGAGATCTGCTATGATGCATGGTTTGGAGACGGTGGTGCTGACAAAAAGACAGGGGGTGGCGCTGGAGGTGGCAGAGTTGAAGACTATGGTAAGATTCTCATTGGGAATGACTAGGAGGGACAGGATTAGAAATGAGCATATCAGAGGGACAGTTCAGATTGAGCAGTTTGGAGACAAACTAAGAGAGGCAAGGCTGAGATTGTTTGGACATGTGCAGAGGAGGGATAGTAGATATACTGGACAAAGGATGTTGAAGATGGAGCTGCCAGGCAGGAGGAAAAGAGGAAGACCACAGAGAAGATTCATGGATGTAGTGAAGGAGGACATGGAGAGGGTTGGTGTTACAGAGGAAGATGAAGGGATAGGGTGAGATGGGGGCAGATGAGCTGCTGTGGAGACCCCTAAAGGGAACAGCTGAAAGAAGCTGAAAGGAGAAGAAGATGAAGAAGAAGAAGAAGAAGAAGAAGACGACACATGAATGGCAGTAAACTCATCCTGATTGCATAAAATGACAAAACCAACAAAGAAATGTTTATTCAAAGCTGTAAACAGTTTTTATTTGGATGGCACATGGTTCCTCCTTTGCTTACTGTCTGAGAGAGAGAAAAACATGTCAGTTTGGCAGATAGGTAAGCTAGAGTGAGAAAAAATCAATACACCTTCGTGTTTGGTTTGTGGACACAAAACAGACTTTGCAGCAGCAAAAAATATGTCAATTTGCAAATTTAACATGAAAGGTCAGCTCAACTTTACAGAGTGTACTGTACCTAAGTGGGGCATTTTCAGTCAGGACTGAGAGGGCATGCAGGTATAAGAGTGAGATCATCCATCTATTTTCTCACCAGGATATTCAGCTCAGGGTGATGTGGAGGCTGAGGCCTCTTCCAACTGTTATCATGAAAGGCAAGGAGACCCTGGACGGATCTGCAGTCCATCCATGGACTACCACATACACACCTATGACCAACTAGAGAACTGTCAGTTACCCCTAATGAGAATGTTGTCTTTGGGATGTGGCAGGAATCCGGCACAGCCACAGAGAGTCCAGGTCCTAACTGTGAGGTCACAGTGACAACCACTCTACCCACTGGAACGCGTTATGAGCTAAAGACAGTGATTTTGTTTGGTTTTTTTGGACCATGGACTCATGGTGAGATGTAACAGGGCTACACTAACACCCAACAGACTGCACCATTCTGATGCAGTGGAGTAGCTGTGGATCTTGAAGGGGGGAACTCAAGACCATCTGACTGGTCGAGGCAATGCTCAAGAGTGTCAAACATCTCAAATATGTTGGAAGTACTGTTAAAAACTACTGATCATTGTCTGTAATGCAGTAAAGTATGGCATTGCTACACAAAAATCACTTATCACAGCAGCTACTTTATCACAAACTGTAGTTATTTTAGAAGGTAATGCATGCTTGCTCAGCTCTCAGTGGACCTTGGTTCATGCCAAGGAAAGGACAGGCTTTAACTTTTGAGGTATGAATATATGAACATTTGTTTTTGTTTTGTGTTGAATGGAAGGACAAGAATGCGATGGTGAACTGAAAACCACCCCCCGAACAGAGGCAGCCATGAATGCAATGTTCAAGCACTAGCATCTGTCAAGTAAACATGTTCACAGAGAGATGCTGCCACTGTGGGTATGCTGACCCTGAGCGAGCAGCCTGAGGTTGATTTTGAAAAGGTAACAGAAGGAGAGATGAACAGTCAGACTCCACATTTCTGCTCAATTCAGCAAGTGTTCTTCATGTTGATTTTCATCAGTTCTGCAGTTGGGTGTTTTTGTGTTCATATCAAGGGATTAGAGGTCTGTTCCGCTATGTATAACGGTATGGTGGAAAGACTGCAGTGGGGATTGCTGAGAGATCATTGGGAAATGGATGAGATGTGCTCCTTGAGAGCTCTCTGAGAGATTGTTTCCCTTTGGTGATTGTTGAGAGATTGTTTTAGACTGAGTCAAAACTTTGAGGATACCCATGGTGACGATGGAGATCACTGGAGAGATCATTGAGAGATCGTTAAGAAGTCTGGCCATTTTTCATCTTTCAGTGATCTCGCAATGATCTTCACCCCTGTGTAAAGGAGGTAGAAGATCACTAAAAACCTCTCAAATATTCCTCTTTGATCACCCAAGAAACTCGCAGTGATCCTACAGCAATCTCTTCTGGTCAGTGGTCTCTCAAGGATCGTTCAAAGATCTCTATAGATTGCAATGAAAGTTGCCACAAACTGAATTTTTGATAGCACTATGATCTTCCAAACATTACATAGAAACATCTTTTTCAAGGCTTTGGGAGATCAGTGAGAGACCAGGCCAACTTTTGATCTTTCAGTGGTCACCCAATGATCTCCTTTTGTCTAAAGGGGCCCTTAGTGGGTTAATAAGTGAAGTAATGAGTTGGTCTAAGGAGCTCTGTGGAACAAATTTTGTTATCCTATCAATCCATCAAAATAATGTACCATGTACACTAGTTTTGCTCCAGTTCAAGACGGACACAATAGTTCAAATTTTAAGATGGAACCTAACACAAGCAAACTTTTTTTTTTTTTTTCCTGCATGTCACTTTACACCTGTCTGGTGCAAATATTTTCATTCTGCTTAAGCCGCTCCATGTAGTATTTTTGGCTGACGGTGGAGCAGTTTAAGCATGTTAGCTCCAAGCTCACTTACATTTCAGCCTATGACGATGTTACAAACAGCCTGATTTTCCCTCTGAGTGTCTGATGTGATGCTGTATCCGGCTGTTGTTGTAAGGTTAGTGCCTTTCATTAGCAGCATAAAACATTTCCAAGGTGAGCATCAGCTACATACCATCATCATAGACTACAGGCCTCCTTGAACACTGGTGTCTGAAAAGTATAAATTTGTAAATCTGGATGTTTTTTTTATTTTTATTTTGACTTGGAAGAGATATAAAGTCCTCTGATATCAAGGTCATTGTGGATTTTTTTTTTCCCATTTGCATAAATCTTCTGCGGTGGTGTCTTTATGCTGAAAAGAATCCACTGAATCTGTTCAGATGATTTTTCCTTTTTTGACAGAAATCTGCTCTTAACGTGAAGCAGCCTGAATGTATCATCAGACCAGCGCTTACATCTTGCATGGCTATGTGTCTGTTGATTAGTGAAAAAATATCAAAGTACTTCTCTTAAAACACGCACAGCCTTTATCTCGGTATTCTCTTCAGGAGCTTGTTTTAACTCTTCCGAGTATTTTGCCTGTACGTCAAGAAATGGGGAAGAGTCACTAGCTTTGATCCCTGCCCTCTGCTCTGTTACTGGCCAGCCTAGCTGTCTGTCATGTTATTGGGCGGGGAGCCAACGGTGTTAGCTTAAGAGCTAACAGTGGTACTTACAGTGTATTATTATTTTCTTATCCCTGTTTCACCTGCTCCACTAATCCACAGTCGGTAATATTTCTCACGTCATTCTTGCCTATTTTGTTATATTTTCGCTGTGATGCTACGTCGAATCGTTAGCACCACTGAGGCAGCTAGCTGAAGATAGCAGTTTAGCCATCAGTCTTGGCTCATTCGTGAATGTTTCTGTGCTTCAGGGACATTATTTTGACCGTTGAAACCACACACCCCTGCTCACCATTATTTCATACATTCTTTAAGACAAATTTACATTAGATTGCTCCGAGCTAGGAGCTAGGACGTAGCCAGCTAAGATTAGCAGCAGTGATAAAAGAGGGCGGGCAGAGTTAAATGTGTCTGATCTCTTATATGTGATGCAGACAAGATTATTGGTAAAAAAAAAAAAAAGAAAGAAAATCATGTATGTAAAAACAGGATGTAGAAACTACTATTTGTCCGTTTCTCAGTCTTTGTTGATTGTAACAGGTTATTTTCTGTCTGCACACCAGTACAGATGCAGTATATGTGATGATAGACGGCTCTGAAACATGTGGATGTATGCCCATCCACACACTCCTCCACACACACAGCCCCGTGCGCAGCTTTTCCTGCAGGTCCAGACCTGACTGTCCCTTCCGGTGTAATTTAATTTGCACTCCCATAATTCTCTGCTCCTCTGGTGGCCGCGTCTCCGGGGCTCTGCCTCAACATGCTGATCTCCTTTCTCCCTCCCTCTCTGTCACTGTCTCCGTCTTCCTTCCACGTCCTCTCCCCCCTCTTTCTTTTTCCCCTTCCCCACGCCTGTGTCAGAGCTCCGAGGGACAAGCCTCACAAATGCACGTCCTCCGTCTGTGTTTTGGCGTCATTTTGGAGTCCTGCTGGACTTCTTTGTTGTCTCTTTCGCCTTGCTTTCTGAAATTATGAGGGCGTTGAGCTGCCCTGTCTTTGTGGAGTGGTAGAAACGGATCTAAGATTTTTTTTTTTTTTAGGGCCCGAGCCACTGACAAAGTCAGTGGGCGAGAGCCCTATTGTATTTGTTAGAATTTTTTTTTTCTTCTTCTCCATCTAAGATCTCATTTTTGTGGCAGTCAGTGTACACAAAAACTCACCATTTTTTGCAAGGACCTCAAGACTGGCACAAAATTTGATATTGTGGAGGAAATATGAATGACCCCACAAAAATGGCTCTACAGCGCCTCCTAACATGTGAAGTCAGTGGGGAGTGGCACACCCTTACTTTCGCGTAGAAAGATGAAAATCGGGTGAGATATTTATCATATCAAGACATACAAAAACTCCATAGAAGTGATGGTCTACACCCAACAGGAAGTTGACCATTTTGGCAGGAAGTAGCAGGAACCTGATTTCCACCTCGCGCATTTGATCAAATTCTTCCTAAGGTGATAGTCCGATTGAGCTCATTTGTGGTGACAATCATCTATAAAGTTATTGAAAGCTTTTCACGACGCTCGACAGTTTTGCTGTAGGGGCGTGGCAAAGTTTGATGGCTCGCCATGATCATTCAATGACCATTCTGATGACAATAACTCTGGTATGCATTGTAGGATTTCAAACAAATTCAATATTATGTATATTAGTCAAATTCCAAGCAGTTCTATAGAACAATATTCATAGAAATCTACAGCGCCACCTATAGGAGGCAGAAAGTTTTGCATCAGAAAGTTTGCATCATGTTGTTTTTTTAATACTTCAAAAATGGAATGTTGGATTGGCACCAAGATATGTATGATGCCCAACTTTTTGGTGAAAGGGGCATGGCCATGTTTGCAGTATCGCCATCACCCTTTCAATGGGTTTTACTCTTGCATACATTGACTGATTTCAACCAAATTTTGTGTGGTGAATAGGTAGCCAATACTGATAATTTCTATAATAAAGAATGACACATAGCAACAATGCCCCCTACCGTCAGTGGACAGGAAGTTGCCATAACTCACATGCCATACTCATGCGCCGCTTGCCAGAATAATCTACAATTTTCTGAGGTTTATCAGACCACCTGGTTGATCATAACTGCACATTACCTTTAGCATGGTGTCACTGCTGTTACTATGGACACGCTCTCCTCGCCATTCAATCCGTGATCTTGTTGGGATGGTGGAAATGAAATCTGGAACGTGGGTCGAGATGACTGTCATATGTAGTCCTATATGGGTGAGCAACACATAACTGACAGGGAAGTGTTGCCATGGTGACATGGTGAAGGTTGACTCCTCGCCATGGAACATCGGAAAGTTGTAACGTGGACAAACTGTCTGATTTTCACCAAATTTTCTACGATGGATATTAGTCCCGCCCCACATGCTCCTCCATAAAAATGATTGACAAACGTTATAGCGCCACCTACTGCTCACAGGAAGTACTGCACCAAACGGTTTACTTTATTATTCACGCAGTGCTTGCCTCGACAATGGGAAATTTTCTGAGCCAGCTAGGTATGACGGGCGCAGGAGTCTGCGGTTGCGCAGGGGGCAAGGGCCTGCTTACAGCTGCTTGCAGCTTTAATTTTTTTTTTTTTTCTTCTTCTTCATCTAAGATCTCATTTTGTGGTAGTCAATGTGCACGAAAACTCGCCATTTTTTGCAGGGATCTCAAGACTGGCAAAAAATTTAATATTTTGGAGGAGATATGAATGACCCCACAAAAATGGCTCTACAGCGCCACCTAACATGTGAAGTCAATGGGAAGTGGCACACCCTTACTTTCGCTTAGAAAGATCAAAATCGTATGAGTTGTTTATCATGTCAAGACATGAAAAAAAAACTCCATAGACGTGATGGTCTACACCCAACAGGAAGTCGACCATTTTGGCTGGAAGTGGCAGTGACCTGATTTCCACCTCGCGCATTTGATTGAACCCGTCCTAGGGTTTTAGTCCGATTGAGCTCATTTGTGGTGACAATCATCTATACCCATGTGCCATTAAAAGTTATTGAAAACTTTTCACGACACTCGACACTTTGGCCGTAGGGGCGTGGCAAAGTTTGATACCTCACCATGATCATTCTATGACCATTCTGATGGCAATAACTCTGGTATGCATTGCCGGATTTCAACCAAATTCAATATTATGGATATTAGTCCAATTCCAAACAGTTCTATAAAACAATATTCATAGAAATCTACAGTGCCACCTATAAGAGGCAGAAAGTTTTGTATCAGAAAGTTTGCATCATGTTGCTTTTTTAATACCTCATGAATGGAATGTCAGATTGGCACCAAGATATGTATGATGTACTGTATATGGGTAAGCCTCCGAACAATTACAGCTATGAATATTCATGAGTCACAATAGCACCCTCTATTAGAGACATGAAGGTTACACCAAAGATTTTCTTCAATATCTCTGAAATAAATAGTCTGATTGGTACCATTTAAGGTGACAATCTTCTATACCCCTATGCCATCAAATGCTGTTGAAAACGTTTCCAAATGCCTGACGGTTTGGTGGAAGGGGCATGGCCAAGTTTGCAGTATTGCCATCACCCTTTCAATGGCTTT
This sequence comes from Pholidichthys leucotaenia, assembly GCA_020510985.1. Taxonomy (NCBI): domain Eukaryota; kingdom Metazoa; phylum Chordata; class Actinopteri; order Cichliformes; family Pholidichthyidae; genus Pholidichthys; species Pholidichthys leucotaenia. The sequence goes on along the minus strand of CM035843.1, from coordinate 74,511,653 downwards.
TACTTTGGCATACATTGACTGATTTCAACCAAATTTTGTGTGGTGAATAGGTAGCTAATACTGATAATTTTTATAATAAAGAATGACACATAGCAACAGCGCCCCCTACCGCCAATGGACAGGAAGTTGCCATAACTCACATGCCATACTCACGCGCCGCTTGGCAGAATGATATGCAATTTTCTGAGGTTTATCAGACCACCTGGTTGATCATAACTGCACATCACCTTTAGCATGGCGTCACTGCTGTTACCATGGACATGCACCCTCACCATTCAATCTCTGATCTCTTTGGGAGGGTTGGGAACGACTTGGAGTCATGAAATCTGGAACATACTGTAGGTCGAGGTGACTATCATATGTAGTTCTATATGGGTGGGCAACACATAACTGACAGGGCAGTGTTGCCATGGCGACATGGTGAACGTTGACTCCTCGCCATGGGACATCGGAAAATTGTAACTTGGACAAACTTTATCTGATTTTCACCACATTTTCTACAATGGATATTAGGCCCACCCTGAATGCTCCTATATAAAAATAATTAAAAGTTAAAGCGCCACCTAGTGGTTAGACCATTGGATACTTGTAACTTAGACAAACTTTATCCGATTTTCACCAAATTTTCTACGATGGATATCAGTCCCACCCTGCACACTCCTCTATAAAAATACTTAACAAAAGTTATAGTGCCACCTAGTAGTCAGATTAATGGGCACTTGTAACTCGGACAAACTTTGTCCGATTTTCACCAAATTTTCTATGAGTGATATTAGTCCAACCCTGTACCCTCCTATGTACAAATAATTTACAAAAGTTATAGCGGCACCTTGTGGTTAGAACAGCGGACACTTGTAACTTGGACAAACTTTGTACGATTTTCACCAACATTTCTACGATCGATATTAGTCCCACCGCAAATGTGTCTATTTAAAAATAATTAACAAGAGTTATAGCACCCCCTAGTGATTAAAAGAAGAATTGCTGAAAACTTTTTTTATTATTGTTCTCTCACCAGATGCAAAAATGAAATGACAGAATGACTAGGACTCATTGACAGCACATGTACATAGCTCAGAACTATTTCCAGAGAGACCAGCAAGCTTCAATGGCTTCCTCGCCATGCAAAACACGAGAGTTACAGCTCAGACAATCCTTGTCTGATTTGGACCAAACTTTGCAGAAATCATACTAATCCCACTCTGAACGCGTCTATATTTCAATATTCACAAAATTGTCACAGCACCACCTAGTGCTGACATGAGGTACTGCACAAAATTGTATCAACTTCTGCACGAAGATCAGTTGTCAGAATGACATGACATTTTCAGAGGTTTCTCAGAGCGCATTGGATTACCCTCAGTGGAAGTCACGTTTGTCCTGTGATCATCACAGTTGCCATGGAAACCCACTCCTCTCCATTCAGTACGTTTTTTACTTTGGAAGGTTGTGAAAGTCCGAGCATCATGAAATGGGGAGCATAAGTCAAGGTGACTCTCTTCTGTAGTCCTATATGGGTCTGCGACACGTACCTAACATATAAGCGCTGCCACGGCCACATGCTGAAGTTTCCCTCCTGGCAATATGTTGGACAGCTGTAACTTGGACAGACTTTGTCCAATTTACCCCATAATTGCAATGATGGATCTTAGGCCCATCCAGCATGCTCCAACATAAAAATGATTGACAAAAGTTATAGCACCACCTACTGCTAACAAGAAAGTTCTTCGCCAAATGGTTTTCTTTATTATTAACGCAGGGCTTTCCGCGACAACGGGAAATTTGCTGGGTCTGACGGGCAGCAGGGCCCATGGGCACGGGGGGAGGCGAGGGCCCTCTTACAGCTGCTTGCAGCTTTCTTTCTTTCTTTCTTTCTTTCTTTCTTCTTCTCCATCTCCGTAGTGAACGTGCACGAAAACTCACCATTTTTTGCAGGGACCTCAAGACTGGGAAAATTTTTTATCCATCTATCTTCTACCGCTTTTCCAGAGGTCCGGGTTGCGGAGGCAGCAGTTCAAGCAGAGAAGCCCAGACTTCCCTCTCCCCAGCCACCTGCTCCAGCTCTTCAGAGAGGATACCAAGGCATTCCCAGACCAGCTGGGAGACATAGTCTCTCCACCGAGTCCTGGGTCTGCCCCAGGGTCTCCTCCCAGTGGGACGTGCCTGAAACACCTCAAGTGGGAGACGTCCAGGAGGCATCCTAATCAGACGCCCATACCACCTCAACTGACTCCTTTCAATGTGGAGGAGCAGCGGTTCTAATCTGAGCCTCTCCTGGATGACTGAGCTCCTCACCCTATCTCTGAGGGTGAGTCTAGCAATCCTGCGGAGAAAGCTCATTTCAGCCGCTTGTATCCGCAATCTCGTTCTTTCGGTCATTACCCAAAGCTCGTGACCATAGGTGAGAGTAGGAACGTAGATTGACTGGTAAATCGACAGCTTTGCCTTAGAACTCAGGCTCCCTCTTCACCACAACGGGACCGTACAACGTCTGCATCACTGCAGATGCGCTCCGATCCATCTGTCATCTCTCGTTCCATTCTCCCCTCACTCGTGAACAAGACCCAAGATACTTAAACTCCTCCACTTGGGGCAGGAGCCTGTCCCCACCTGGAGAGGACAATCCACCTTTTTCCAGCTGAGGACCATGGATCTCGGACTTGGAGGTGCTGATTGTCATCCCAGCCGTTTCACACTCTGCGGCAAACCGTCCCAGCAAGAACTGTAGGTCACTGCTGGATGAAGCCAACAGGGACAACATCATCTGCAAACAAACAGAGATGAGATCCTGTGGTCACCAAGCATACACCCTCCGTTCCCTGGCTGTGCCTAGAAATCCTGTCCATAAAATTTATGAACAGGATCGTGACAAAGGGCAGCCTGGCGGAGTCCAACTCTCCCTGGGAATGAGTCCGACCGACTGGTTGGCAATACGAACCAAACTGTCACAACGGTCGTACAGAGAACCGAATAGGCTCGTAACAACAAGCCCGATACACCATACTCCGAAGCACCCCCCACAAAAAAACCATGAGGGACCGGTCGAATGCTTCTCCAAGTCCAACAAAACACATGTAAACTGTCTGGGCAAACTCCCACGAACCCTCGAGAATTCTCGAGAGGGTAAAGAGCTGGTCGATGTGCCACGGCCAGGGCGAAAACCACATTGCTCCTCTTGAATCTGAAGTTCGACCAGTGGCCGGACTCTCCTCTCCAGTACCTTCGCATTGACCCTTCCAGGGAGGCTGAGGAGTGTGATCCCTCTAAAGTTGGAGCACACCCTCCGGTCCCCTTTTTTGAGAAGAGGAACTACCACCCCGGTTTGCCATGCCAAAGGCACTTGCCCCCAACCTCCACGCAATGTTGCAGAGACGTGTTAACCATGACAGCCCTACAACATCCAGGGTCTTGAGGTACTCAGGGCGAATCTCGTCCACCCCTGGGGCCTGGCCACCAAGGAGATTTTTAACCACCTTGGTGACCTCAGCCCCTGTGATAGGTGAGTTATCCCCCTCGTCCACAAGCTCTGCTTCCTCTGTGGAAGGCGTATCAGTGGGATTGAAGAGATCCTCAAAGTATTCCTTCCACCGCCTGACAGTATTCCTTGTCGAAGTCAACAACGCACCATCCACACCATACACAGTGTGGACAGGGAGCTGCTTCCCCCTCCTGAATGCCTTCTCCAAGTCCACAAAACACATGTAAACTGTCTTGGGCAAACTCCCACGAACCCTCGAGAATTCTCGAGAGGGTAAAGAGCTGGTCCGATGTGCCACGGCCAGGGCGAAAACCACATTGCTCCTCTTGAATCTGAAGTTCGACCAGTGGCCGGACTCTCCTCTCCAGTACCTTTGCATTGACCTTTCCAGGGAGGCTGAGGAGTGTGATCCCTCTAAAGTTGGAGCACACCCTCCGGTCCCCTTTTTTGAGAAGAGGAACTACCACCCCGGTTTGCCATGCCAAAGGCACTTGCCCCCCAACCTCCACGCAATGTTGCAGAGATGTGTTAACCATGACAGCCCTACAACATCCAGGGTCTTGAGGTACTCAGGGCGAATCTCGTCCACCCCTGGGGCCTGGCCACCAAGGAGATTTTTAACCACCTTGGTGACCTCAGCCCCTGTGATAGGTGAGTTATCCCCCTCGTCCACAAGCTCTGCTTCCTCTGTGGAAGGCGTATCAGTGGGATTGAAGAGATCCTCAAAGTATTCCTTCCACCGCCTGACAGTATTCCTTGTCGAAGTCAACAGCGCACCATCCACACCATACACAGTGTGGACAGGGAGCTGCTTCCCCCTCCTGAGCCGCCGGACAGTTTGCCAGAATCTCTTTGAGGCTGACCAAAAGTCTTGTTCCATGGCCTCACCGAACTCCTCCCATACCCGGGTTTTTGCTTCAGCAACCACCTGAGCTGCACTCCGCTTGGCCTGCCAGTACACCTCAGCTGCTTCGGGAGTCCCACAAGCCAACCAAGCCTGAAAGAACTCCCTCTTCAGCTTAATGGCCCCCCTCACCACTGGTGTCCACCACTTAGTTCGGGGGCTGCCACCACGAGATGCACCAACCACTTTGCAGCCGCAGCTCTGGGCCGCCGCTTCAACAATAGAGGTGGAGAACATAGACCATTCAGACTCCATGTCTCCAGACTCCCTCGAAATGTGGTTGAAGTTCTTCCGGAGGTGGGAGTTGAAGACCTCCCGGACAGGGGCTTCAGCCAGATGCTCCCAGCACACCCTCACTATACGTTTGGGTCTACCAGGTTTGAATGGCATCCTCCCCTGCCATTGGATCCAACTCACCACCAGGTGGTGATCAGTTGACAGCTCTGTACCTCTCTTTACCCGAGTGTCCAAGACATACGGTCACGGGTCTGATGACACGATAACAAAATCGATCATCAACCTGCGACCTAGGGTGTCCTGGTGCCAGGTGCACATATGGACACCCTTTTGCTTGAACATGGTGTTCATTATGGACAGACTGTGGTTAGCACTGATGTTCAATAACTGAACACCACTTGCGTTCAGATCGGGCAGGCCGTTCCTCCCAATCACCCCCTTCCAGGTTTCACTGTCGCTGCCCACGTGCGCATTGAAGTCCCCCAGTAGGACAATGGAGTCTCCAAGAGGAGCACCCTCCAGCACCCCAGTCAGAGACTCCAAAAAGGGTGGGTACTTTGAAACATCATTTGGTGCATAGGCACAAATGATGGTCAGGACCTGTTTCCCAACCCAAAGGCGCAGGGAAGCAACCCTTTCGTCCACCAGGGAAAACTCCAATATAGAGGCAGCAAGGTGGGGGGATACAAGAATACCCACCCCTGCTCGTCGCCTCTCACCCAGGGAAACTCCAGAAAAGGCCAAGCTCCAGCCCCTCTCCAGGAGACTGGTTCCGGAACCGGAGCTGTGTGTTGAGGTGAGGCCGATTATATCTAGCTGGTATCTCTCAACCTGGTACACCAGCTCAGGCTCCTTCCCCACCAGAGAGGTGACATTCCATGTACCAAAAGCCAGTTTAGAAAGCCTGGGATCAGTCCGCCAAGGTCTCCGTCTTTGACCGCCACCTAATCCACATAGCATCGGACCCCCATGATCCCTCCTGCAGGTGGTGAGCCCACTGGAGGGCGGACCCATGTAACTCCTTTGGGCTGAGCCCGGCCGGGTCCCGTGAGTGGAAACCCGGGCCACCAGACGCTAGCCATCAAGCCCCCTCCCCCAGGCCTGGCTCCAGGGTGGGGCCCCGGTAACCCCCATACCGGGTTGGGTACACGGTAATCCTTGATCTAGAATTTTCATGAGAGTCTGTTGGATCGTTCTTAGTCTGGCCCTTCACCCAGGACCAGTTTGTCTTGGGTGACCCTATCAGGCAAATTGCCCCGGACAACATAGCTCTGGATCACTGGGGCACACAAACCCCCCCCACCACGATAAGGTCACCACGATAAGGTGACGATCCATGAATCGATCCATGAAAATTTAATATTTTAGGAAATATGAATGACCCCACAAAAATGGCTCTACAGCGCCGCCTAACATGTGAATTCAAAGGGGAGTGGCACACACTTACTATTGCCTACAAAGATGAAAATCGGATGAGATGTTTATCATGTCAAGACATGCAAAAAACTCCATAGAAGTGATGGTCTACATCCAACAGGAGGTCGGCCATTTTTGCAGGAAGTGGCAGTGACCTGATTTCCACCTCATGCATTTGATCGAACGCATCTTAGGGTTTTAGTCCGATTGAGCTCATTTGTGGTGACAATCATCTATACCCATGTGCCATTAAAAGTTATTGAAAACTTTTCCAAAAGCTTGTCGGTTTGGCCGATAGGGCGTGGCAAAGTTTGATACCTTGCCATGATCATTCTATGACTATTCTGATGGCAATAACTCTGGTATGCATTGCCGGATTTCAACCAAATTCAATACTATGGATATTAGTTCAATTCCAAACAGTTCTATGGAACAATATTCATAGAAATCTACAGCGCCACCTATAGGAGGCAGACAGTTTTGTATCAGAAAGTTTGCATCATGTTGTTTTTTTAATATCTCGGGAATGGAATGTCAGATTGGTACCAAGATAGGTATGATGTATATGGTGAGACCTCCGAACAATTATAGCTATGAATATTCCTGGGTAACAATAGCGCCCTCTCTTGGAGACATGAAGATTACACCAAAGGTTTTCTTCAATATCTCTGAAATAAATAGTCTGATTGATACCATTTATGGTGACAATCATCTATACCCATATGCCATCAAATGCTGTTGAAAATGTTTCCAAATGCCTGACAGTTTGGTGGAAGGGGCGTGGCCAAGTTTGCAGTATCGCCATCACCCTTCCAATGGCTTTAACTCTGGCATACATTGACTGATTTCAACCAAATTTTGTGTGGTGAATAGGTAGCCAACACTGATAATTTCTATAATAAAGAATAACACATAGCAACAGCGCCCCCTACCGCCAATGGACAGGAAGTTGCCATAACTCACATGCAGAATGTCCGATTGCTGCTAAACTTTCTATATATGACACTAGTCAGACCCAGAAAAGATTTTTGTAATGATAACAAACATAGCTATAGCGACCCCTAGGAAACAAACAAAACATTATAACTCAGGCATCCTTTGTCCAAATTCAACCAAATTTTGTGTGGTGCATCGGTAGCACAAAAAATGGTGCAAAAAATTGTGAGTTTTTGTGCACGTTGACTACCCCAAAAATGAGATCTTAGATGGAGAAGAAGGAAAAAAAAATACTAACAATTAAAGCTGTGAGCAGCAATAACTGGGCCATTGCGTTCTTACTAGACCTTGGCCTTGCCACTCAGAGCGTGTAACTCCGCGCAGGCTCCATTCCTCCCTCCACAACTCTCTCCTTCCCTATCTTTGTCCGTCCGTCCGTCCTTCCAGAATGCCATACGCCCATCCATCCACCATCCATTTGTCCATCAATCCATTCGCCTGTCCATCCGTCCATCCCACCATCCATCATCAGTCCATCCATCTGTCTATCTGTACATTGCAAGAGAGTGCCTCGGCAGAGGTACTTTATAAGCTCGTGGATTACCTCAAAAATCTAATATGTTTATCCATAGTCAAAAGGCCACTTCTAGTGAAAATTTCACCAGGAAATTTGCTTGAATTTAGACAAACGATGCCATCGCCGTAAATGTTTTTTTTTTTTTTTTTTTTACCTAGGGGACACTATAGCTATATGTAGTATAGTCATATAAATCTGTTCTGGGTGGTACTAGTACCATGTATACCAAGTTTGGGTCCATTTGGATGATGTACGTGTGAATTATGACATCTTCCTGCCCATTGACGGTTGGGGGCTCTACTGCTGCGTCTCATTGTATCTTATAGAAATGTTCACCATTGGCTGCCTATTCAACATGCTAAATTTGGTTGACTTCGGACAAAGTATACCAGAGTTTTTAAGCTTTGTTTTTCTGCCAGGGGGTGCTAGAGCTATGTGTAATTGTTCATTCAAATGAATCAGTTGGGCCGCCATTTGAAATCAAGACATGTAACTGGGCTGCACATGCTCGGCGATCTGTTGAATATGACAAATTTCAAACCGACACAGATCAATATGATGAAAAATATGCACATTTTATTCATTGTCTTGGTTTTAAATATGCGCTTGGCACATGACAAAGGCACATCAAAAGTACATAAAAACACAATAACAGTGCCGGGGTTGAGCAGAACTTGAAGTAGTAGAAATATTTTTCCTCTTGAACAACAATTAAATAAATCGAATGAAAAAATAAAATTCTGTAAATAACCATTTTGGTCACACCTTACTCAGGCACCTAAATGACTTCTTTGACCGATTTGAAGTACAAAACAGCAGACCAGCACAGAAGGCCAGCTCCTCCAGATGAGCTGACCTTAAGTCTGGATCCGGCTAGCGTGAAGAGGACTCTCTACAGGATCAACCCACGTAATGCAGCTGGCCCAGACAACATACGGGGTCGCGTCCTGAAGGACTGCACAGAGGAGCTTAAGAATGTCCTAGCCAACATCTTCAGCATCTCTCTGCCTCAAGATGTTGTCCCCACATGCTTCAAGACTGCCACCATAATACCAGTCCCGAAGAAGCCTGTCCCATCCAGCTACAATGATTACCGGGCGGTAGCACTGACCCCCACTATAATGAAGTGCTTTGAGCAGTTAGTCATGCAGCACATCAAGTCCACCCTGCCTCCCTCTCATGACCCATTCCAGTTTGCATACAGGTTGAACAGATCCACAGAAGATGCCATCGCTGCTGCTCTCTATCTAGCCCTCACCCACCTGGATTCAAAAATCTCGTACGTGCGCATGCTGTTCTTGGACTTCAGCTCAGCATTCAACACAATCATCCCCCAGCACCTAATACAAAAACTCAGACACTTAGGACTCAAAGCCTCTCTCTGTAACTGGGTGTTGGACTTTCTGAAAGGGAGGCCACAGAATGTGCAAGTTGGCAGCAACACCTCCCAGACCATCACACTGTGCACAGGGGTCCCACAAGGGTGCGTGCTCAGCCCACTACTCTTCACCCTGCTGACCCATGACTGCGTGCCAGCCTACAACACCAACTACATCGTCAAGTTTCCAGATGACATGATGGTAGTGGGCCTCATCACCAACAACAACGAGGCCAACTACAGAAACGAGGTGTGCCAACTGGTCCAGTGGTGTAAAGACAACAACCTCTTCCTGAACGTGGAAAAAACCAAGGAGATTGTGGTCGACTTCAGGAGGGGTCACACAGAGCACCCCCCTCTGATCATCGACGGTGCAGCTGTGGAGAGGGTGAACAGCACCAAGTTCCTGGGGGTGCACATCTCTGAAGACCTCACCTGGACCAACAACATCACTGGCCAAGAAGGCCGAAACTCGCCTCCATTTCCTCCGCAGACTGAGGAGAGCACGAGTCCCACCCCCCCATCATGCAGTCTTTCTACCGGGGCACCATTGAGAGCATCCTCACCAACTGCATCACGGTATTGTATGGAAGCTGCACTGCCGCCTGCCGGAAGACACTTCAACGCATAGTGGATGCAGCCAGCAAGATCATCGGTGCCCCCCCTGCCCCCTGCCCCCTCTCTTGGACATCTACCCCACTCGCCTCACCCACAGAGCCACCAACATCACAAGCAACACCTCCCATCCCCTACACTCCCTCTTCAGCCCCCTGCCCTCGGGGAAAAAGTACCGTAGCTTCCGGGCCTGCTCCACAAGACTGCTGAACAGCTTTGTTCATTAGGCCATCAGGACTCTGAACTCTGTTCACTCCCCCCGCTTCCCAGACAGTCATACCTGCACAATAACTACTTCAGATGTTGGCACAGAAAGACTGGCACACCAACAGTACTGTTGTTCTGTTGTACTTTACTGCTATATGTCTCTGCACTTTAACCGCAACCATTTGCACAAATGCCATATCTGCTGCTGTCTGTATATCACTGCAATACTGATCATGTGCAATCATATCTGTCACTGTCTGCACCTACACTACCTCATTGAAATGCACTATGGATATTCATCTCTAGCTGTCTGAATATAGGATTGCTGGGTTTATTACCACTAATCGTTTACCTAAACTAATCATTACCTCTATGAAGGTCAGAGTCCTTCTGGCTGCCATTGGCACCATGGGTTGCATCACTGTATATAGACTGTACATAGACTGCTGCTGTTGCTGTTTGTTCTTGTTTTTCTTTTTTAATCCAGCCTAATTTCCTTTCTTTTTATAAAATGCACACCAATGTAGAGAGAGAGAAATGCCTTTTCAATTCTCCTGTATGTCCTGCACGTGTAGTAGTACTGACAATAAAATCTTTGATTCCTTTGAATCCTTGAATATCTCAAAGTGCATAAGAACTCAATGTGCACTGTTAGTAGCATTAACATTTGTCTCCCTTTTGAAATAAAATATACTACACCCTGGCCATAACTGACCTTAGCACATCACAAAGTGCATTTAGCTGAATAAAAAAAAGAACTGCCAAACACTTAAGTGCACAAACCCCCCAACAAAAGATTGATAACATTAACAAACATTGCACATCCACTATTGTGGTTTGTTTTGTTTTAAATCACCACGTGTGAGAAGGAACCTCTTTTTATAATGACACATTCCATTACACACACATGTCAGTCCAGGCAGGGTTAAATCGATGGTTTGTATCATCAGTTTTACACTTCAGAGTTGACATTGACATGTTTTAAGGTGCCTTCACACCAAACGCCAACGGGCAAATTTTTTGCATGGTGTGATTACATTATAACTCAATGTTAACACGTGAATAGACATGAATTCACCATCTGAGTGAGTTGCAGACAGGCAAAGCTGCCTTTATAACTTCTGCAGCTGTGTTCAATCTGCTGCTGAAATTCCCAAAATAACGTCATGCTTAGGTTTACAGTGTCTGATGGGGGCTCACCTGGGGGGTTGTCCCTGCCTCCGGGGCTTCATGGAGTGGTGGGCATTTGCATTGCTGGCCTTCTGGCCTTGTTGGCATGTCCATGGCAGGAGTCCGGGGGTGGGTGGCAGTGGCATCCCGATTCAGCTGGAGAGTTCCCAGTCCTTCTTTCTCTGAGTGGGTGGCAATCTCATTTTCCAGCTGATTTGCTCTCCAATGTTGATGCTTTTGCTCTGATGATGGTGGAGCCTCAGGGCTGGCGCTGTCCCTTGGACGCGAGTGCGCAATTTCACGTGTGCTCACCTCTTTCCATTGACTTTGTGTGCATTTGTGCCGCCCATTTGCGTTTCTTGGTGTCTTGCTGCTGGCACAGCCACAGTCATAATGATAGAACCCACACTTCGGGGCAGGTATGCTGCGTAGAGTGTTGCATTTGCGGTGTGTGGTAATTGATGGATGTCTTCGGTTCTATGGGGTGTGTTGGTTTTTGCTTTTCTGGCTGGGCCACGGACTGGGCCTGGGCCACTCGGGGGTTGGTTCTGGCCTGCATGTGGCTCGCGGGCCGCTAATTGAATAGGTCAGAAGTAGATCTTTCTGATCCAGCACCATTAGTTAATAAAGCACTATTATTTCCTACTGAATTTAATAAAGCATGTATTTAAGTCCTCATATTGTATTTAAGGGGACAGTGTGTAAACACACACAATGAGGAAGGTATCAAGAGACGTGGAAAACAATTGAAGCAATCGGCATGAGGAAAATTACATCAGTTCTAGAGTCTGAATGTAGGTTTTGATTATTTTTCGATTAATTGCCCACCTCTAATTATTATTGTAGTGCAGAGTACTTAAATTAAAGCATAGCATGAAGAGAACTGCAGTCCACATACTTATAGACCATTTAGTAAGTATTCTTCTACCAAACTCTGACCAGTGTTGGAGAAATGTCAGACGTTTGGAAGTAATTTACAAATGATGGGGCAATTAAAGACCAGGATGTATGCAGAGTGGGGTTCTGGGATACTATCCTGGTAACCCTTTGCTAAAGTCACACTTTATTTACATTCAGTGATTTGCCACTGAAATGACATATGTACTTGTTAACACATTTTACTTTAGTACAGATTTATATTGGCTAAATGTATATTTATTTCAATGAACAGCTTTTATTTAAATTAAATGGAAGAACAATTTGTCTAAGCACATAATGTACAGATGGTTCTGCAATCAACACAGACTGCACAGGCCTGGTAGATGTCCTGCACTCGCGTCCCTCTTCCTAAAATTCAATCAGCACTTCTGTCGCCTCTGCGCACGGCTCCAATAGATCCTGGGAAACTCCCCTTCATATGAGCCGCCAGTGTTTGTTTCTCCCCAGGCAGGAGATAAGGTGACGCATCTGTTCATGAAGAACACAGCAGCTCTCCCATAGAAACGCCTCCTCATCTTCTTCTATTCCCCGTCTACACGGCACAATGAGGCCATACAGTTTTCCTCTCCGCTACCACTCAGCCCCTTCACTGTAAAAGCATTCATTGTTTTCTTTATTATTTTTACCTTTTCCCATTTGTGATGAATGAGCCCTTGGCCTCACACAGTAGCTGTGCCAATTTATCGTTTGTACTTTTTCTTTTGCTCATGGATCAGTTAAAAGAGTCAATTACAAGAGTAGGCCAGTGTCCTTGCATGTGCATTTGTAATGGATTTTTGGTTATGATTTGCAGGACTCTTTTACTCATATCCTATTAAAAAAATCTGAAAAATGTTGCAGATTAATGAGATAAGAGAAAAACAAAAAATACTAGAAAATAGTAACTGTAAAAGGAGAGAGGAATTATTAACAAATTTATGAGTATAATTTTGCACATTTGGACAAATGCAGAGAAAAAGAATAAAGCCCTACATTTCAAGAGAAAAAGCTGCAAATTTATAAGAAATGACAATTTATTAGCAAAAAGTTTTATATTATCATGGAGAAGTCTAATATTACTAATGTTGACAAGCAAGCTTATTTGTGACTAGGCTTAATTCAATTCAATTCAATTCAACTTTATTTATATAGCGCCATTTCACAACAACAGTCATCTCATAGCACTGTGGCCCCTCCGTGAGTAGGCACCTTATCACGGTGGAAGAGTTTGTGGGCCCAAATGATCTCTGGAGCTGTCATCAGGAGCATCTTGGCCCTGGTAGGGTTTCCCAAGGCAAATCGGTCCTGGCTGCAGTCTGGGCTGTTGCGCTTGGGCTGCTGCCGCTGTGACCCAGACCCCCAGGTAATCGATACAAGATGGATGGATTGTTGGATGCTCAATGTGGCTCTTTTTAACATGTTTTTTTAGGCAATGATCCAACCTCCATTTTAAGGGGATAACATTGCAATAGATTCCATCCTCCCAGTTCAGTTAAATCCATGTTGTAAACAAAATGTTAACTTTGCGAAGCAGATTTGCTTTCTGCCTCTCCTCTTCTCTGTCTCTCCCTGGTAGTCTTAGTTGAATGAGTTGGTGTGTGGGTGATGTGTTATGTTTGATATTTTGTGACAAACCGAATGGAGAGATGGGGTGAGAGAGAGTGGAAATGACTCAATAACTTCATCCAAGATGCATTAAACACCGGGAGCATCAAATCTGTAAACTCCACCAAATCTGGTCAGAGAAACGCAGCACCATTTTGATTTGGTATTGATGTCAGTTCAGCACCATCCTAATTATGTAACAGTAGCACAGTATTTGTATTTAAATTAATAAAGATGTATGATCTTATAGGGTGATTTCAGAACAAAGACCATCCTAGAAGTGACACGTTTGTTAAAAATACGTGGAGAGTTCCCGCTCAAGGACACACTTTATTTTTTTTTTGCTTGTTTTTTGCTTGTTGGGGTTGTTTGTTGCGTTCCAGAAGGCAAAAACTTTTCCTCTTAAGAATGTATGTGAACATTATGATTTCTGGGCTTCATCAGGGTTCATAAAAGGTTGCAAAACAGTTTGTGACCTTTGAATTACAGTTTTTACAGTCAAGAACAGTTTTTCTTGTCGCAAAGAAAATTTTGAACACAGTCAAACATTACAAAGTAGCTGTGACCTTTAGGGTAGTGTCTCCCGGAGTGGAGGAACATTCATGAATGCTGTGATTTAAGAGGTTCGTCAGGGTACGTAAAAGGTTGCACAACAGTTTTTACTGTGGCAAACCATTTTTTTTCCTTTCTTCCTCTTGTCCTGTCAAGCAGCTAGGTGAGCAGAACAGAAATCTGCTCCCCTTATTGTGCCAAACAGATTTACTTTGCCAAAAGGAGCTTTATACAGTACATACAGACATGGACAAAATTGTCGGTACCCCTCTGTTAATGAAAGAAAAACCCACAATGGTCACAGAAATAACTTGAATCTGACAAAAGTGGTAATAAATAAAAATTCTATGAAAATTAACCAATGAAAATCAGACAATGCTTTTGAATTGTGGTTCAACAGAATTATTTTAAAAAACAAACTCATGAAACAGGCCTGGACAAAAATGAAGGTACCCTTAACTTGATATTTTGTTGCACAACCTTTTGAGGCAATCACTGCAATCAAACGATTTCTGTAACTGTCAATGAGACTTCTGCACCTCTCAGCAGGTATTTTGGCCCACTCCTCATGAGCAAACTGCTCCGGTTGTCTCAGGTTTGAAGGGTGCCTTCTCCAGACGGCATGTTTCAGCTCCTTCCACAGATGTTCAATAGGATTTAGATCAGGGCTCATAGAAGGCCACTTTAGAATAGTCCAGTGTTTCGCTCTTAGCCATTCTTGGGTGTTTTTAGCTATGTGTTTTGGGTCATTATCCTGTTGCAAGACCCATGACCTGCGACTGAGACCAAGCTGTCTGACACTGGGCAGCACATTTCTCTCTAGAATACCTTGATAGTCTTGAGATTTCATTGTACCCTGCACAGATTCAAGACACCCTGTGCCAGATGCAGCAAAGCAGCCCCAGAACATAACAGAACCTCCTCCATGTTTCACAGTAGGGACAGTGTTCTTTTCTTGGTATGCTTCATTTTTGCGTCTGTGAACACAGAGCTGATGTGCCTTGCCAAAAAGTTCCAGTTTTGTCTCATCTGTCCATAGGACATTCTCCCAGAAGCTTTGTGGCTTGTCAACATGCAGTTTGGCAAATTCCAGTCTGGCTTTTTTATGATTTGTTTTCAACAGTGGTGTCCTCCTTGGTCGTCTCCCATGAAGTCCACTTTGGCTCAAACAACGACGGATGGTGCGATCTGACACTGATATACCTTGACCTTGGAGTTCACCATGAATGTGTTTAGAGGTTGTTCTGGGCTCTTTTGTTACCATTCATGTTATCCGTCTCCTCCTGCGGCCACATCCAGGGAGGTTGGCTACAGTCCCGTGGATCTTAAATTTCTGAATAATATGTGCAATTGTAGTCACAGGAATATCAAGCTGCTTGGAGATGGTCTTATAGCCTTTATCTTTAACATGCTTGTCTATAATTTTCTTTCTAATCTCCTGAGACAACTCTCTCCTTTGCTTCCTCTGGTCCATGTTTAGTGTGGTACACACCATGTCAACAAACAGCACAGTGACTACTTGTCACCCTTTAAATAGGCCGACTGACTGATTACAAGTTTGTAGACACCTGTGATGTTAATTAGAGGACACATCTTGGTTGAACATGTACCTATGGTCACATTATTTTCAATCTTTTCTAAGGGTACCATCATTTTCGTCCAGGCCTGTTTCATGAGTTTGTTTTTTTAAATAATTTTCTTGAACCACAAGTCAAAAGCATTGTCTGATTTTCTCTGGTTAATTTTCATAGAATTTTTATTTATTACCACTTTTGTCAGATTCAAGTTATTTCTGTGACCATTGTGGGTTTTTCTTTCATTAACAGAGGGGTACCAACAATTTTGTTCACATCTGTAATATATACTGTATATTATTTATAAACTCCTCATGTAATAACTTTTAATACTTTATTTAAATTGTTTAACCCATGAAGGACCTGACAGGGGGGGATGGGGAAAGAAAAGGGAGAGGAACAGACAAAGAAGACAAACAGACTAACACAACTGAAACAAACAGAAGACAAACTGTGTCTTCTACTGAAAATGTCTCAACACAAGTCTGATGTGCGTGTGTGTGTGTATGAGCGTGTGTGTGCAAAAATAAGTGTGTGCATGTGAGTGGTTTGCCAGCAAGCATACAGAAATGGTGGCAGGTCACAGCAACCCTCCCCCCCCCCACCGAAACCCCTAGCAAGCAAGACAGCGCCACCAACCCCCACAGAGCACAAATGTCCCAAGGCCAACAAGCCCCAGACCAGCCAAGCACCTGCCCCAGGAGGAATAGCCGAGGGATGCCGGGTCACCAAGCGGCCGGTGCGGCGCACCCCCACCTTCAGACTGGCCAACCCCCGCCCCCCCCATCGGGGCCAACGCCAACCCCCGGGGCCCAGGCACTGGAAAGCTAGTGCCGCCTCCCCCAGGCCGGAGACCGGCCTGCACCCCAACCCCAACGTGAGCCCCCCCAGACACCCCCACAGCGGGCCCGCCCCCACCCCAGCGCCACTGACACACAAACCATTTTTGTGACAAAGAAACTGTTTTCAACCTTAAAAACTGTTAGCGAACTGTTGTGCAGCCTTTTACGAACTTTGAAGGAAACCTCAACAATCTCAGTGTTTGTTACTGTCCCTCAGCCTTTGCCGCTCCATGAGATACCGGCGTTATAAAGCCTTGAAAGCTGAACGCTGGGGAGGGTTTGCTTACCTTTTTAAAGGGCTGGGTCCAAGATTCTCCTGCTGTTTGCCTGGTATTTTACCTGAAGTTGGAAAAAGGTTCCAAGTGTTCTGAAACAGTGGGGAAATAGTTGCTGATCGTCACAAACACTGTTGGTAATATGTGCTAGCAGTCACTAATGTTTGCCAACTATTTTTCACAAACATTTTAGCAAACATTTGTGCAGCTGTTGCTAATTGTTGCAAAATACAGTTACGTAAATGTTGCTGCATACATCAGAGAAGCTGGCAAATCCACAAATCACAATGTTCGTCAGCATTCGCTGCTCCATCGACACACACTTTAGGTGTTATAAGAGCTTTTTTTGAGTGGTGTAAATCAGCGTTTACCAACCTGGAACCCGGGACCCTCCTGGCTGGGGTGTTAGTGGTAATGGGAGGGCATGAGGCTTTGTTTGCTCTGAGGTTGTGATGTTGTCAAAATTATATTTTGAATTAAAAAAATCGTATCACACCAAAACCGATAATCAAAAGTCACGTAGACTCATTTAAATCACAGTATGAACCCACTTAAAAAAAATCATTAAAACTTATTTTTGGTGTGGGCCGGGGTTGGAGTGGTGGGGTTGTGTTGGACATGGTGGGAACTGCTGTCATTAATCTTGTTTTATCCTGTATCAGTGTCCATGAGCATAGCCTTATAAAGAGGAGGACTGAGGGGATTAAATCAACACAGGCGCTGTGGAGAGCCCTCCCACAAGTGGTTGCATTCCCATGTGTGGAGAGGTAAAAGAGTAATGGAACAGGGCCAGGACCTTTTCCCTTCAATAATGAAAGCTGAGGTGACAGAGCAAGTGGCCACAATTGCTGTTGTGACTGTGAAAGTGACTAAAAGAAAGCAGGATGGTGACTTCAACATGTAAGGTCATGGAGAGGTTACATCGGGCTATTGTGGCATTTATCTGATTTCATTATCAGTGTAACAACCCAGTCATTTCTGGATGAGAGATAGTGCTGGTTTAAAATGAACAGGCACCTTTTCCTTTGGCATTCTCATGAGTTATATGTGCTGGCTCTGCACTGGTGTGTAGTTCCTACAGAAAACACGCAGCCCGTGAATGTCACCTGTATATTCTCCTTTTGACGTGTAGCATATAGAGCCTTAAATAATGTTGCAAGCTCACTGGAGTATTGTCACACAGTTCTCAAATGAATCTGACTAGCTTTAAGCAGTGCAGATGGTAGCTGACTGGCAGTCTTTTTTCTCACCATGGTTGTAGAAATGCACCCCTTGAACCTCCTGGCTTCAGCAGAAGAGCATTGATCTGTGAGGAAGCAATGTAAATAAGACCCCCACACTAGCAGCACCGGGGCTGTTTTGCCTTGCATGCCCAAGTAGGTCATCCTTGTGTTTGTGCAATAAAAGAGCAGTCTTTAACTTAAATCCCCCAGTGAACTGGAAAACACACTAATAAACTGATAAAATTGGAAAATATCATTTAGCACATTGATTTCACTGCATGAGTAAGAGCAGATTTTGATTGTATTTTTTAAAATGATTTTTAGTCATTTACAGTGGGGTAAAAAAGTATTTAGTCAGCCACCAATTGTGCAAGTTCTCCCACTTAAAAGATGAGAGAGGTCTCCAATTTTCATCATAGGTATACCTCAACTGAGAGACAAAATAAGAAAAAAAAATCCAGAAAATCACATTGAAGGATTTTTAATGAATTAATTGGTAAGTTCCTCGGTAAAATAAGTATTTGGTCAATAACAAAAGTTCATCTCAATACTTTGTTATATACCCTTTGTTGGCAATGACAGAGGTCAAACGTTTTCTGTAAGTCTTCACAAGGTTTTCACACACTGTTGCTGGTATTTTGGCCCATTCCTCCATGCAGATCTCCTCTAGAGCAGTGATGTTTTGGGGCTGTCGCTGGGCAACACGGACTTTCAACTCCCTCCAAAGATTTTCTATGGGGTTGAGATCTGGAGACTGGCTAGGCCACTCCAGGACCTTAAAATGCTTCCTACGAACCCACTCCTTCGTTGCCCGGGCGGTGTGTTTGGGATCGTTGCCATGCTGAAAGACCCAGCCACGTTTCATCTTCAATGCCCTTGCTGGTGGAAGGAGGTTTTCACTCAAAATCTCACGATACATGGCCCCATTCATTCTTTCCTTTACACGGATCAGTCGTCCTGGTCCCTTTGCAGAAAAACAGCCCCAAAGTATGATGTTTTCACCCCCATGCTTCACAGTAGGTATGGTGTTCTTTCTCCTCCAAACACGACAAGTTGAGTTTTTACCAAAAAGTTCTATTTTGGTTTCATCTGACCATATGACATTCTCCCAATCCTCTTCTGGATCATCCAAATGCTCTCGAGCAAACTTCAGACGGGCCTGGACATGTACTGGCTTAAGCAGGGAGACACGTCTGGCACTGCAGGATTTGAGTCCCTGGCGGTGTAGTGTGTTTCTGATGTAGCCTTTGTTACTTTGGTCCCAGCTCTCTGCAGGTCATTCACTAGGTCCCCCCATGTGGTTCTGGGATTTTTGCTCACCGTTCTCGTGATAATTTTGACCCCACCGGGTGAGATCTTGTGTGGAGCCCCAGATCGAGGGAGATTATCAGTGGTCTTGTATGTCTTCCATTTTCTAATAATTGCTCCCACAGTTGATTTCTTCACACCAAGCTGCTTATCTATTGCAGATTCAGTCTTCCTAGCCTGGTGCAGGTCTACAATTTTGTTTCTGGTGTCCTTTAACAGCTCTTTGGTCTTGGCCATAGTGGAGTGTGGAGTCTGACTGTTTGAGGTTGTGGACAGGTGTCTTTTATACTGATAACAAGTTCAAACAGGTGCCATTAATACAGGTAACGAGTGGAGGACAGAGGAGCCTCTTAAAGAAGAAGTTACAGGTCTGTGAGAGCCAGAAATCTTGCTTGTTTGTAGGTGACCAAATACTTATTTTACCAAGGAATTTACCAATTAATTCATTAAAAATCCTTCAATGTGATTTTCTGGATTTTTTTTTCTCATTTTGTCTCTCATAGTTGAAGTATACCTATGATGAAAATTGGAGACCTCTCTCATCTTTTAAGTGGTAGAACTTGCACAATTGGTGGCTGACTAAATACTTTTTTGACCCACTGTGTTTATTTTCTTTACAAGCAGTGAGGCTATAGAGCAATACCAGCATTAAACAAGCCACCGTCACTGCAGTGGCGTCTTAGAGAGATATGTGCATGTTTGAATCAAAGCTTTCCTTGCAAGAGTAATTTATGCTTTTTAATTCAATTCAGCTTTATTTATATAGCGCCATTTCACAACAACAGTCATCTCATAGCACTATCAACTGTAGGGGGAACCCCTACAGTTGCAGAAAGACCCCAGCAATCAGGCGATCCCCTGTGAGCAAGCACTTGGCGAAGGTGGAGAGGAAAAACTCCCTTTTAACAGGAAGAAACCTCCAGCAGAACCAGGTTCAGGGAGGGGCAGTCATCTGCTGCGACTGGCTGGGGAGTGAGGGGATAGAGAAGATGAAAAGAACAGACATGTAGAGAGCAAACAGCACGATGGGGACTCAATCTATGGGAGAGAACAAACAGATGTTAATGACCAGCAAAAAAAAATATTTCATTTAGAGTGAAGAAAGGAGTGAGGCCCAGTGCATTATTGGAGGTCCCCTGGCTGACTAAACCTATTAGCAGCATAACTAAGGGAGGGTTCAGAAACACATGATCCCTCCCTAATTGTAGGCTATATCAAAAAGGTAGGTTTTAGCCCTATTCTTAAAAACAGAGATCGAGTCTGACTCCCGAATCCAGATTGGCAGCTGGTTCCACAGGAGAGGAGCTTGATAACTGAAGGCTCTGCCTCCCATTGTACTTTTGGAGATTCTAGGTATTACAAGTAATCCTGCATTTTGGGAGCGTAGTGCTCTGTTAGGATGATATGGTAGTATCAGATCTTTTAAATAAAAAGGAGCCTGATTGTTTAGAGCTTTGTAAGTAAGAAGAAGGATTTTAAACTTAATTCTAAACTCTATGGGAAGCCAATGAAGGGAGGCCAGAACCGGAGAGATATGATCTCTGTTTCTAGTACCTGTTAAAACTCTTGCTGCTGTGGAGATCACGAAATGATGAGACTGGTTGCTTTTTAGTTCCAGTTTATTGCATCTTACATCTCCAGCCTTCTCTCTCTCTCAGACAGAAACAAAGAGGAAGTGCTGCAATAAACCCACACATATATATATCATGCACCCCCACAGACAGAGACACCCACTCCAGTCAAATCCCTCTATTCATCCCTCACACCAAAAGTCACACATTCATGTTACATCAAATCTTTCTATTCATAACGTACATCAAAGGCAAAGTCACACATCCATGTTACATCTTTCCATTCACACTTAATCCGAAGTTCCTTCAGGCTCTCGTCCCTGAGCCTCTGTCCTTCTTCTAAGTCCGCAGGTGGCCCAGACTCATTGTCCATTTGAGGCTTGAGGTCAATCCACATTGCAAGCCCACAGTCCTTCTGTGTTTAAACCTAAGCATGCAAATATGTGAGCTACATACAGTTACATACAGTTATGAATATGGGCGCTACATCACCGCCCCCCCCCAAACGTCCAAGAATGGACAAGACAACCACATTGTCTCAATGGGTAATACAGCGTATGTCACCCCCCACCTGCAGAAACTACAGCACAGTCTGATCAAATCACACATCACCCCACACGTAGCCTAGGTTTCAACCTCCTCCCGAACCTGCTGTAAGCAGGCTTCACAATCCGTGTGGCGCCGTCCTGCGTCGAATCTGTGGAGTGAGGGGGAGAAAGGTTATTTGATCCTTGCGGGGGCGCCTGGGGCCGCTCCCTGGGGGGCCTGCCATGTCGAGGTGCCTGCGTCAGTCGTACAGACTCGTCATGCAACACAAAGGCAGGCTTTAATCTATCAATACTGATTGTTTCTTTCCTGCCTCCCAAATCAAGCACAAAATATTTGTCCCCGGTTTCCAGCACTCGAAACGGACCGTCATATGGTGGGTGGAGACTGTGTCGCTGAGCATCGTGCCTAACAAAAACAAATTTGGCGTTTTGTAGAGCTTTGGGAACAAAAACACGCGGAAAAGTTTGATGCGCGGGGCCGGGGAGCGTCTCTCCCCCACGCCACTCAGAGGTCCCCGTGCTGGGGGGCGCCCTGGCGCCGCATGGCTCGGTAGGAACTCACCGGGCAGCCTGAGAGGTTGAGCAAAAACTAATTCCGCGGGTGAGGCGTTTAAATCCTCTTTGGGTGCTGAACGCAACCCCAATAAAACCCAAGGTAGCCTGTTTACCCAATCTGCATCCGTGAGCGACGCTCTCAGGGCTACCTTCAAAGACCTGTGAAAACGCTTGCATAACCCGTTAGCCTGGGGATGATACGCGGTAGTGCGGTGGATTGTGGCTCCTAAGCTGCTGGCCATCGCTGACCACAGTTCCGACACAAATTGAGGTCCCCTATCGTACGTAATGTCCGACGGGACCCCGAAACGAGCTACCCAGGCTGTTAAAAAAACGCGAGCCACCTCTGCCGCTGTGGTCGTTGTTAGCGGGACCACTTCTGGCCAACGTGTGGTTCGGTCCACCATTGTCAAGAGGTGTGTGAACCCTTGTGACGGCGGTAGCGGGCCCACGAGGTCCACATGCACATGATCGAACCTCTTAGCCGGGATGTGAAAAGGCTGTAAGGGGGCTTTCGTGTGCCTGTGGATTTTGGCCCGCTGGCAAGCCATGCAGGCTGCCGCCCACTCTTTCACGTGCTTGCGCAGGCTCGGCCAAACAAACTTCTCCGCTACCATTTTTACAGAAGCGCGTACCCCTGGGTGTGCCAGGGAGTGAACCGCGTCAAAAACTCGGCGGCGCCAAGCGGCCGGTACGGATACGTCGCAGATGAGGGGGGGCAAACCGGCTTGTAGAATCCTGCTCTCCAGCCTTGACCCTGTTGGTCCAGACTGGAGCGCGCGCACGTCTGCATCTCCGCTCTGTTCCAACGCCATGGCTGCATAATCTATCCCCACGTGCACCGGGGCCGCGTGCGCGTCCGCGCCGCTAACCGGTTCCGCGGCCGCGGCCGTGCAATCTGCATCCGCGCGGACAGGTGCTGTTACCGCGCGGGAGAGACAATCCGCTACAACATTAAGCTTACCGGCTACGTGCTGAATGTCAGTGGTAAATTCTGAAATTGCGGCCAGCTGCCTCTGCTGCCGTCCGGACCACGGTTCCGAAATTTTGGACATTGCGAAAGTAAGCGGTTTGTGGTCGACAAACGCGGTGAAACGCCGCCCTTCCAGCCAGAACTGGAAATGGCGAATGGCCAGGTGGAGCGCCAACAGCTCCCTGTCAAACGCGCTGTATTTCCGCTCGGCATCGCGCAAGGATTTGCTGAAAAAAGCGAGCGGCTGCCAGACCCCGGCGACCTGCTGCTCCACCACGGCCCCGATGGCCACGTCTGACGCGCCGGTGGTTAGCGCTATGCGGGCTGATGGGTCTGGGTGTGCCATCAGTGCCGCGTCCGCCAGTGCTGTTTTAACCTCCGTGAACGCGCGTTCCCGCTCCGGGGACCACTCGATCACATTGGAGGGCTTCTGCTTTTTAAGCGCGGTGTATAATGGCTGCATGAGCTGCGCTGCGTGGGGTATGAAACAGTTATAAAAATTTACCATTCCTAAAATTTCTTGCAACGCTTTAACCGTTTCTGGCCGAGGGAATTCTGCCACTGCGCGTACCTTGGCTGGTAGAGGGACTGCCCCCTCTGGGGAGACGCGGTGTCCCAAAAAATCGATTTGCGCCACGCCAAAATGGCACTTGGCTGGGTTAATTATCAACCCGTGCTCCTCCAACCTCTGAAAAACGGTCGTGAGGTGTTTTTCATGTTCCTCCTCGGAGGCACTGGCGACTAAAATATCGTCCAGGTAGACAAAAACAAAAGGGAGATCGTGCAACATGGCATCCATCATTCGTTGGAAGGTTTGCGCGGCACCTTTAAGGCCAAAAGGCATGTGTAAAAATTCAAAAAGTCCGAACGGGGTTATTACCGCTATTTTGGGGATGTCCTCTGCACAGACCGGGACTTGGTGATAGCCGCGAACCAGGTCTATTTTAGAAAAAATGCGCGCCTTCGGTAAGTGCACTGAAAAATCCTGGATGTGCGGAATTGGGTAGCGGTCATGCGCCGTGGCATTGTTCAGCCTGCTGTAATCACCACACGGTCTCCACGAGCCATCAGCCTTAGGGACCATATGGAGCGGGGAAGACCAGGGGCTCTTCGAGCGGCGAATTATGCCCAGCCTTTCCAGGTTGGCGAACTCCTCGCGCGCGATGGAGAGCTTAGCTGCATCCAAGCACCGAGCCTTCGCAAAAACAGGCGCGCCAACTGTGGTGATGAAGTGTTCCACCCCGTGTTTCGCAACCTTAGCTGAAAAAGTGGGAACTGTGAGTGCTGGGAACTGGGTGAGGAGAGTGTGAAACTTACCGCCTGCTGTGGCGACGTTAGTCTGTACTGGTGGCGGGGACACTCGAGCTGCACAAGGAATAGAATAAAAAGAGAGTGCATTAACCAGGCGTTTATTCCTCAGATCTACCAACAAGCCATGTGAGCACAAAAAATCAGCGCCTAACATGTTGAAACTCACCGCCGCTACAATGAAAGTCCATTCATAGTTGCGGCCGTGTAGGGACAGTTGCAGAGTCCTTTCTCCGAACGTCTTGATGGACGAGTCGTTCGCCGCCATTGCCCCGTCCCCGCTGGGTCCCGCCAAGCGGTCCGCATAGATCGCGGTGATGAAACTCCTCTGGGCTCCGGTGTCCACGAGGAAATGCCGCCCAGAGCTCGCATCTGTTAGGTAAAGCAGCTTATTCTGCTCGCCGAGAGTCGAAGCTGCTGACGACCCCCGGCTTTGGCGTTTCCCTGCTTCTTGAAGCTGCACGGCGGGATGCATCTGTACACCCTCTCCGCGAAGCGTCGATGGTAGAAACAGAGGCCGTCCCCTCCTCTGCTTCGGGACCGCGCTGCTGCCGTCGTCGCTGGGGTGGCTTCTGCTGCCTCCGGCTCCTCCCTGCCCCCGGCCACTGCGCCGAGGTCTGCTGCTGCCGCGGACATCGCCTGCTCGCCGCAGGCATCTAGGTGCCACTGCGCTTCTGCGGCCAGCGCGCGGAAGTCCTGGTGGTTCACACATTTCATGCTGGACAGGGTACCTCTCATGTGCGCCGGGAGGGTCCTCAAGAAAATGTGCTTAAACAAGAACTTGTCGTCTTCCGTCCCGAGCAGCTGCAGCATGTCCTCCATCAGCTCGGCCGGCCTGCGTCCTCCACGGTCTCGCAGGTCTAGGAGCCTCCTGGCCCTCACCTCGGCTGAGGGCATGAAACTCGAAATGAGGGCGGCTTTCAGTGCTTCGTATTTGCCAGCAGCGGGCGGCTGCTGCACCAAGCTCCGCACGCACCGAGCCGCGCGGCTGTCGAGCCTTGCGATGACATGGTGAAATCTGGTGTCATCCGCTGTAATTCCCCCAAGCACGAACCGCGATTCCGCGTGCTGGAACCATGAGTGCGGGTCTTCTTGCCAGAACTCGGGGAGCTTGAGTGAGACCGCACTCGTACGGACAGTCCCCGGTGAATCCGGGTCAGAGCGCTTGTCTCCTGACATCTCACGTCTTGGTCACCAATGTGGAGATCACGAAATGATGAGACTGGTTGCTTTTTAGTTCCAGTTTATTGCATCTTACATCTCCAGCCTTCTCTCTCTCTCAGACAGAAACAAAGAGGAAGTGCTGCAATAAACCCACACATATATATATCATGCACCCCCACAGACAGAGACACCCACTCCAGTCAAATCCCTCTATTCATCCCTCACACCAAAAGTCACACATTCACGTTACATCAAATCTTTCTATTCATAACGTACATCAAAGGCAAAGTCACACATCCAGGTTACATCCTTCCATTCATGCTTAATCCGAAGTTCCTTCAGGCTCTCGTCCCTGAGCCTCTGTCCTTCCTCTAAGTCCGCAGGTGGCCCAGACTTATTGTCCATTTGAGGCGTGATGTCAATCCACATTGCAAGCCCACAGTCCTTCTGTCTTTAAACCTAAGCATGCAAATATGTGAGCTACATACAGTTACATACAGTTATGAATATGGGCGCTACAGCTGCAGCATTTTGGATCAGCTGAAGACTTTTTAAAGATGTTTTAGGACAGCCTGATAATAAAGAATTACAATAATCTAATCTCAAGCTAACAAAAGCGTGGATCAGTTTCTCAGCATCACTCTGAGACAAGATGCTCCTAATCTTGGCAATATTACGCAAATGATAGAAGGTAGTCTTAAAAACAAATTTAATATGTGAATTGAAGGACAGATCTTGATCAAAAATAATTCCAAGGTTCCTCACAGAGCTATTAAGAGAAAGAGTAACCGCATCCAAACTGAAAGTTTGATTTGGAAAGGTATTTCTAAGGTTTTTTGGACCAACAAGAATGACTTCAGTCTTATCTGAATTTAATAGCAGGAAATTACAAGTCATCCAAGCTTTGATTTCCTTAAGACAGGCTTCATTGACAGGTATAATTGTGTGTCATCTGCATAACAATGAAAATGTATACAGCCATTAACTTAAATGAACTCACTGACACTGTGACATCATACACCTGTTTCTGCGAGGACATGTGTGTGCAGACCAAGACCTTCTGCATATACAACAACAATAAACCCTGGTTCATTCCTAAACTGAAGCAGCTACGTCAGACCAAGGAGGAGGCCTACAGGACTGGTGACTGGACTCTGTACAAGCGGGCCAGAAACATGCTGACGAAGGAGACCAGGCTTGCTAAGAGGAGCTACAGTGTGAAGTTACAAAAAAACTTCTCAGCTAACAACTCTGCTTCTGTCTGGAGAGGCCTACGGAATATCACCAACTACAGGAGACCATCCCCCCACCCTGCGGAAAACCTCCAGCTGGCTAATGACCTAAACAGCTTTTACTGCAGGTTTGAAAAGAACCTACAGTTCTCACCTCCCACCCACACAAAAGGATTATCTGCAGCCCCAGGAACTCCATCCCTCCTCCACTCTGACCTCCCACCAGCACTAATGATCTGTGAAGAGGAGGTGCGCCGGGTCTTTCAGAGACAAAAGATCAAGAAGGCTGCAGGACCTGATGGTGTGTCTCCGTCCTGCCTGAGAGTCTGCTCCAACGAGTTGGCCCCCATCTTCACCCGGATCTTTAACAGATCACTGGAGCTGCGTGAAGTGCCTTCCTGCTTCAAACGCTCCATCATCATTCCAGTTCCCAAGAAACCCTCTATTACAGGATTAAACGACTACAGACCTGTTGCCCTGACCTCTGTGGTCATGAAATCCTTGGAGAGATTGGTGCTGAGCCACCTGAAGGTCATCACAGGCCCCCTGATGGACCCACTGCAGTTTGCCTACCGGTCAAACAGGTCAGTGGATGATGCAGTGAATATGGGACTACATTACATCCTGCAACACCTCGACTCCCCAGGGACGTACGCCAGGATCCTGTTTGTCGACTTCAGCTCAGCGTTCAACACCATCATCCCAGGCATTCTTCATCAGAAACTCCTCCAGCTCAAGGTGCCCCCCTCCACCTGCCAGTGGATCTCCAGCTTTCTGACTGACAGGTGGCAACAGGTGAAGCTAGGGAGATTTACATCCAGCTCCCGAAAAATTAGTACTGGCGCCCCCCAAGGATGTGTCCTTTCCCCACTGCTCTTCTCCCTCTACTCCAACGACTGCACCTCAGAGGACCCTTCGGTGAAGCTCCTGAAGTTTGCGGACGACACCACAGTCATCGGTTTGATCCGGGATGATGATGAGTCTGCATACAGGCGGGAGGTGGAGCAGCTGATCCTCTGGTGCAGCCAGAACCATCTTGAACTTAACCCAGCCAAAACGGTGGAGATGACTGTGGATTTCAGGCGACACCCCCCTTCATTCCCCCCACTCACCATCCTCAACAGCACAGTGTCCACTGTGGACTCCTTCAAGTTTCTGGGTACCACAATCTCCCGGAACCTGAAATGGTCCTCCCATATTGACACTGTCCGGAAAAAGGCCCAGCAGAGGTTGTTTTTTCTGCGTCAGCTCAAGAAGTTTGATTTGCCTCAGGAGCTGCTGGTTGTCTTCTACACCGCCATCATCCAATCTGTCCTCTGCTTTTCCATCACTGTCTGGTTTGGATCTGCCACTAAACAGGACAAGACCAGACTGCAGCGGATCATTAAGTCTGCGGAGATGATCATTGGTACCGACCTACCCTCCATTGAGAACTTATATCGGTCCATAACCAGGAAACGGGCGGGAAACATCTGTGCTGACCCATCACACCCCGGCCACAAACTGTTTGAACTTCTATCTTCTGGTCGTCGTTACAGATCACTGAAGGTCAAAACCACCCGTCACAGGAACAGTTTCTTTCCTCAAGCCATCACTCTGATGAACTCCTAACATTCACCTAGTCCTACCTGTTGCTGTACTCATGACTTTTCATCCATTATTACATTGCACATAACTCTCACACTGCTTTTTACTTCATTCACATTATATCACTGAATCTGAGTCCACATTGAAATACTGTGTGATTGTATATTTTTTCATATATTTCTGCAAAGTGTGGTTAGTCCGAGTAAATAACTGCATATATTCCTGTATATATTTGCATTCTTTTATAGAAACGTGGACAGACTGTAATTTACTGTACATACTCTGGTTGTCATTGAATCCTTATTTAAATCCTTCACCTGAACAACGAGAGCAAGTTTTTAGCCAAAGTCAAATTCCTTGTATGTGTTGTGCATACTTGGCCAATAAAGCTGATTCTGATTCTGATTCTGATTCTGATTCTGATTCTGATAACAATGAAAATGTATACAGTGCTTTCTAATAATGTTGCCTAACGGAAGCATATATAAACTAAAAAGAGTAGGGCCTAGCACAGATCCCTGTGGAACTCCATAACTAAACTTTTTGTTGAAAGAAAACTCATTATTTACATGAACAAACTGGAACCTATCAGATAAATAAGATCTAAACCACTGCAACGAAGTTCCATTAAGTCCAGCATAGTGTTCTAATCTATCAAGTAGAATATTATGATCGATAGTATCAAAAGCTGCACTAAGGTCTAAAAGGACAAGTACAGAAACCAGTCCATTATCAGATGCGATGAGGAGGTCGTTAGTGACCTTCGCTAAGGCTGTTTCAGTACTATGATGGATTCTAAACCCAGATTGAATCTCTTCAAGTAAACCATTTCCCTGTAGGTGGTCAAATAATTGCGTAGCAACAACTCTTTCTAAGATTTTTGAAATGAAAGGGAGATTAGAGATTGATCTATAGTTAGCTAAAGCTCCTGGATCTAGCGTTGGCTTTTTGAGTAAGGGTTTAATTACAGCCGTAATTAAACCCTTACTTTAATTAATTTAATTTAATTAATCCCTTAACTTAAAATTGCTTAAGTGCCCAACACTGAGGACCAGGCCCTCAAAGGAATAATGACATGTTTTTTGCTTTACATTAACTAGTAATTTGGAATGGTAAATTGTTGCTACTCCTCCTCCACGACCAGAACTTCTGGGATTTTGACAGTTTAAATAACCAGAGGGAATTCATTCATTTAAACCAACATAATCCTCTTGCCCTGCGATGGACTGGCGATCTGTCCAGGGTGGACCTTGCCTCTCGCCCAAAGATGCTGGGATAGGCTCCAGCCCCCCCGCGACCCGAAAGGATTAAGCGGTAGAAGATGGATGGATGGATAATCCTCTTGCCCTAACCAAGTCTCTGTAAGGGATATTAAATCAATCTGATGCTCAATTAACAGATCATGGACTAACAGAGACTTGGGAGTTAGAGACCTAATATTTAATAAACCACATTTAATTTTTAAATTATGAGGAGGAACAGAGGCCAAATCATTCAATTTAGAGGCTTTATGTTTAATTTGAGTTTTACCAATATTTTGCTTAATCACTTTGGGATGCTTATATATTATATTTTTATTTACTTTGGAGGGAGCAGACAATGATTCTCTGATGGGGAAGACGGGGCTAAGTTGAGGGGTGGCGGATGAAGAGGAGCTGCAGAGAGGCGTGTAAGACTGCGACTCTGCTTCCTGGTCCCAACTCTGAGTAGTCAAGGTTTTGGAAATTTGGATAAAAAAGATGCCAGATTGTTAGATAAATGCCAGATTGTTAGATAAATTTATTGTTTAATAAATTTGTTAGATAAATTTTTAGTCAAGATCACTTTAGACAAAAATGTGAAGGAAGTTGGTAAAAGATGTGCAGTTCTTGGTTGCTCTGTACTGACAAACTTCAACATTGGGGGAAAAAAACAGAATGTGAAATACACAAGCCTTTACTGCAAAATGCATCTCCATGTGCAACCTTTTCAAAAGATTAATTTTTCTTATTCACCAGTGTGGATCGAGTAATATTTTTATATTGAGTTATAGTGTGTGACATAACGCAGTATAACCTCCAAGTCCGAGTCCATGGTCCTCAGCTGGAAGAGGGTGGATTGTCCTCTCGGAGACGAGCTCCTGTCCCAAATAGAGGAGTTTAAGTATCTCGGGGTCTTATTCACGAGTGAGGGGAGAATGGAGCGAGAGATTGACAGATGGATTGGAGCAGCCTCTGCAGTGATGCGGACGTTGTACTGGTCTGTCATGGCAAAGAGGGAGCTGAGCTCTAAAGCAAAGCTGTCGATTTACCGGTCAGCCTGCGTTCCTACCCTCACCTATGGTCATGAGCTTTGGGTAATGACCGAAAGAATGAGATTGCGGATACAAGTGGCTGAAATGAGCTTTCTTCTTAGTGTTGCTGGACTCACCCTTAAGGTGTGTTCACACTGAAAGCGAAGGGGTGACGCAAATCCATACAAGGTCAATGGGAAGACGCGAGTACTTGCAAATTTTTGTCATCGCGCATACTCGTGTCAGCTAGCTAGCGCCACTAGCAGCTAGCTCACTAGCGGACGGAGTAAAATTATCACCATTGCAGAATAAACTAGTTAGAAAATAAAACTCACTCACCGGGAGACAGGAGGACCGGGAACTCTTCAGCTGAATCGGGTTTTTGGAGTTATTTACCCATGGTTTTCCGGCCACATACATCCTAGCATGCTAGCAACAAAAACACCCATCTTCTGTGAAGTTTTGAAGGCTTAAGACGACATTTTCAGGTGAGCCCCCGGTTGGATAATGTAAACCTAAGCATGACGTTATTTTGGGAATTTCCACAGCAGGTTCAACACAGCTGCAGAAGTTATAAAGGCGACTTCACCTGTCTGCATCTCACTCAGGAGGGGAAGTCATGTCTGTTTACATTGAGTAAACATTGTGTAACATTGTGTAAACATTGTGTTTACATTGAGTTATTATGTAATCATGCTGCACGAAAAATTCGCCCCTTCACCTTTGGTGTGAACACAGTTTAAGAGATAGGGTGAGGAGCTCAGTCACCTGGGAGAGGCTCAGAATAGAACCGCTGCTCCTCCACATTGAAAGGAGCCAGTTGAGGTGGTTTGGGCATCTGATCAGGATGCCTCCTCGACGCCTCCCACTTGAGGTATTTCAGGCACGTCCCACATCTAGGAGATGTGAGTGGTACATTTCAGTTCTTTTCTTCTACTTCATCTTCTTGCTCCTCCCTTTAGGGGTCGCCACAACAGATCGTCTGCCTCCACCTCACTCTATCCATTACATCCTCTTCTCTCACACCAACCCTTTCCATGTCCTCCACTACATCCATGCATCTTCTCTGTGGTCTGTCTCTTTTCCTCCTGCCTGGCAGCTCCATCTTCAACATCCTTTGTCCAGTATATCCACTATCCCTCCTCTGCACATGCCCAAACCGTCTCAGCCTTGTCTCTCTTGTTTTGTCTCCAAACTGCTCAACCTGAACTGTCCCTCTGATATACTCATTTCTAATCCTGTTCCTTCATAGTCACCTACAGTAGATCCTTGTGAGAATCTTCGTATCTTCACCCCTGCCACCTCCAGCTCTGCCTCCTGCCTTTTTGTCAGTGCCACCGTCTCCAACTCATGCATCATAGCAGGTCTTGTAAACCTTACCGTCCACCCTTGTTGCTATCGTTCTGTCACAAATCACCCCTGACTCTCCCACTCCACCCTGCCTGCACTCTCCTCGTCACCTCTCTTATGCACTGTCCTTTGCCTTTGATGGCTAACCCCAGATATTTGAACTCATTCAACTTCACTACATCTACTCCACTGTAACAGCTGCCTCTCTATCTTTCACATATGCAATATGTATTCCATCTTGCTCATACAGGCTGGATATAACTTTGCAATGGGGCGAATGGGGCCCGTGGGCCTTGAATTTGACATACAGTATATGACATGACAAAGGAAAAAAGGGAAAAGCAAAATAGGAAAAATGTAAATAACGCGAAATAAACTTTACATATTTTCCTGCATATTTTATGACTTCATCTCAGAAGAGAAGAGAAGAAAATAAATTCACAGCAGCAGCATTAGTGAAGTGTGCTGAAACGCACAGAGAGACAGTGAGACAGAGACCAGTCACAGTTCCCAGACTCGCGTGACATTCTCACATTACTGAGTCATTGCCATCATCAGTCGCTCACAGCATGTCCTGATTCAGAGAGCATAGCACTACTGGGAGTGGAGAAAGACACATGTACATGCAGTCTCATGCTTACCAAGCTCCCACTGCACTGCATGCAGTAGGAGCTTGTGAGACGTTCATACATGCAGTATGAGCAGACGCTGGGCGAGGGGACGGAATGACAGACAAATGGCCAGATTAGTGGAAACACCAGTGATGTGTGCAGTGTGATGGGATGGTATCAGACAGCCCCGACATCCCACCTAAATGCTGTGTTTTCTCGGGGTTTTTGTGCAAACAATTGATTGAAGCACCTGCTCCTAGATAATCCTTTCCATTTTAATCAGGGCAGTGTTTCTCCCTATGAATTAATGTGCACGTGTATGTAATGTTTCCGTGCGTGACAGCAGGGTAGCACGGTGGAGTGTTATAATTCCTTCTCCTGCCTATGGAAAATATGCTTTATCAGTATAGTCAAATTGATTAAACAAACTGTGCATATCTCCTCTCTGTTATGTAAGACACAGATGATGGTTTGGTTCATATTTATCTCTGTTCTTATTATTTGTAGCGACTGAGTTCTTGTGCATTTAAATGTTCTGATGCTTCTTCTCACCTTGTCCCCGAGTCCTGGAGTCTCTGTGTCTGGGTGTGTTTTCTGTTTAATTTGAAGATTACGTCCCCCTTGTGTTTCTTTGTCTGTATATATCCCTTCTTTTTTTTACCTGTTCCTATCCTTGTAATTGTCTAATTGCGTTCCCTTGTTTACCCACTTTAGTTTCATTTAACACCGTCAACCTTTGTGCACCATATAAAGTCTGCTCTCTGTCTCTCTGTCCTTGGCTGTGTTGGAAATCACTCGCTCATTCCCAACCGCCTACCAACTATAGGGTATATTCAAATGCAGGGGTTCTATATAGTGGACTCAGTAGAACACTGAAAAAGTATACTTTTGAACACTACTCAGTTTATTCATTAAAAGCAGTAAAACACAAGTATAATCCTCATTAAAACATGGATTTTTACACCAGAAATGACATATTTTATTATTTAAAAACCTTTTGAGGCTGTTAATGTTGTGATACCAGACTCTTTTCTTCCAGTTTGCTGTGCATTGCATGATGGGCTACACCTACCAACGGCTGTCAGACTGTACAACCTAAGCAGGGCTGCTCGCAGAGATAGCAAAAAGACGTAACAAACTAATAGTTTTTTTTTTTTTTTTTTTTTTTTTTTTTTTTGAATGCAAAAGATGCAATAGACTTACACAATGGTCCTCTCCGGCATACAACTAGGAACATACCGGTCGCTATGGAGGGTGAGAATATGTATGGGCACATAATCATACCATGTAGGATAACTAAATAGACGGTTATGCTGTTTCATCCCACCTAGCAACAATGCTCTGCACTGTGTGTGTTTATATATTTACATATTTATTCCATCTAGCTACAATGCTCAGCACTGGGTGTGTTTATATTTATATATCTATATATTTATTCCATCTAGCTACAATGCTCCGCACTGTGTTTTTATATATCTACATATTATTCCATCTAGCTACATTGCTCTGCACTGTGTGTGTTTATATATTTACATATTTATTCCATCTAGCTACAATGCTCAGCACTGGGTGTGTTTATATTTATATATCTATATATTTATTCCATCTAGCTACAATGCTCCGCACTGTGTGTGTTTATATATTTACATATTTATTCCATCTAGCTACAATGCTCTGCACTGTGTTCATATATTCATATATTTATTCCATCCAGCTACAATGCTCTGCACTGTGTCTGTGTGTGTGTGTGTGTGTATATATATATTTTATAGTAATATGTACATATGTATATTAGCTGCTCTTGCTTGTTTTTTTTTTTTTTTTTTTTTTTCTTGCCTTCTGATTGTTGCTCTGAGTGTTGCTATCCCTGTGCTGTTGCAATCCTGGAATTTCCCCGTTGTGGGACTAATAAAGGCTTATCTTATCTTATCTTATCTTACCTGGTGACCATGGTTGGACACTATTCTCTCTTCTTTTTTCTAAAGCCCATCCAGGGACAAGAGTTGCAAATTAGCTAATAGCTATACACTCTATGTGCAACACATCAGATTGATTGTCTTTGATTAATTGTCTATGTTTATTGCACTGTCCCTGTCAAATAAACTAATCTACTACTACTATTAATCACTCTGTATAGTGTGTAGGGAGTGATTTCAGACACTGTGGCCCTCATTTATCAAATGTGTATGAGACAGAAAAGTGGTGGTACGATCATTGCAAAGCAGAGGTCGGCTCTATAAACGTATTTATTTGACCACGATATGTGCTATGTAGTATTTGATAATGGTAATCCCTCACACATGTTTTGTTAACTCCACTGGTTAAACTGCAACAGAGCTGAAGACC
Organism: Pholidichthys leucotaenia; assembly: GCA_020510985.1. Taxonomy (NCBI): domain Eukaryota; kingdom Metazoa; phylum Chordata; class Actinopteri; order Cichliformes; family Pholidichthyidae; genus Pholidichthys; species Pholidichthys leucotaenia. The sequence continues at coordinate 74,476,921 of CM035843.1, read as the reverse complement.
ACAAAAATTGCTGTGATGTGCTACAGAATGTGGGGAAATTATTTTATTTCCCTGTGCATTTTTGCACATTATTTCTGGGTGCCAGAGGTGAGGCTTCTGCACTTCTATAAAGTAAGTAATAAATTATGTTTAAGTGTACTTAAACTGTGTTTAGTCAAAAACTTTTATTTATTCCCATTTTTGTCTGTAACTGATGAAAGCAGATTCACTCTGTTAAGTCCAACCACTTTTTTAGTCAATATGAAGAATTGTGATTACTATATGGGTAATGTCACCCAAATACACAAATAAATTATGTTTGTACAGATTTAAATTATAACCCTCCGCTGAAGATCAGCTGAGGGTGTTGCACAGCCTCCATCTCCACCTAAATGTGGTTCTTTTGCACTGAATGAGGCTTTTGATGTTGCTTCACAACACTAATTTATTTCCCCCCTTATGATAATGCCCATTTCTATGACGTAGAAGTTGCTCTTTTGCCGTTTTTCATTCCGCTGTGCTGTAAATTCTGGGGACGAGAAATTGGCGTGGAATTTAAATGATGCTCGGATCCATCCATCCATCAAGTTTATCAATGAGTGAACGATCATGCAGTGAGACTGACCAGATGTGCACAGTTTCATAAATGCCATGTAGACCTTTTTGTTTGATCATGTTTACATCCAAAATGTGTACCGATTTCCATGCACTTTTGATAAATGAGGGCCAGTTTGTCTAGTTGTTGTTATATGCCTTCTGTGTTCCTGTTTACTTTGCCTTTTAGTCCCTGGTGTTTAGTTTTAGTTTGTTTTTTTCTCAACGCACAGTGAAACTTGTTTATGGTATTCTTTGTTACCTGTTAACTATTTATAGTTAGTTTTATTTAATACACTTTTGGGCAATAATAAGTTTGTTTTCAATGTTTTTTTAAACCTGTCATATGATCTGCTGATTGGATCTTACAATTTTAACAGAGCTGTATAGTGAAGGTAGACAGAAAATGGTGTGGGAAGCAAGGGAGAGAGGAGAGACACTTCTTCATGTGTTTTACAGATGTTAATGACCTTGTTAAGACATGCTAGAGGTTGTGGTGACTAAATGAAAAACAGCAATGGATAAATATTTGAGGAGGTAAAATTGACACTCTGAACTGGGCCCTGTACTAATAGAGCAGCCGCCATGGTTGGGTGCACCAAAGGCTTCATTATCAGAGTGAAAGAGAGATGTTTTGATATGCACTTTTTTTTTTGCATCATGAGGCACTCGTTGCCAAGACTTCAGTAGCAGGCCTGGCTCCTGTGTTGGATGATGTCCTGCAGATGGTAAATTTGGAAAGACAAGACCTCTGAAAAGCCGCATATTTACATCAAAGTGCCGGCCCGCAGGCGTTTTTGATTTTGTAACATTTTTGGTTGGTAGAGTTCCCTGAGATTTTTTCAGTGTAAAAAAAAAAGGGTTCCTTGGCTCAAAAAAGGTTGAAAAACACTGTAGGAAGGAAATGGGGTGAAGAATAGGGCGAGAGACAAGAGTTTTCTGCCTGAGACTCAAAAACAGCAAAACTTTGAACTTGCAGCCCCTGGTTTACGAGGCCAGTGCTCAAACTACTGAACTATGGAGCCTGTCCTTGTTACTTTCTAAATAATTTCAGAAAATAATTAAAAAAACTGTCTCATACTTTCCGATAGGAGACCAGATGTCTGTTTAATTAATCCAACATGGCTTTATACAGTGTGAAGCTTCCACAATAACTAACTGGAATATCCTGGAATATTTGAAATACTTGATAGTTGTTTATTTTTAAATACTAGCTTAACTGATGTAGTTGTACTTGCTTCTGTATTTTTTAAGCAAGAATTTCCACCACATTATACATTTAATGACTCAACTGAAACTGATGCAAATGAGTTTGTGTTGTCCTCCTCGCAGCTTTCATTGTCCAACCAAAGCGGCGGATTATTCACATCATTACTCCAGTGGCACCTAGCAACCCTCCGTACCGCTGAGGAGTGTTTTCTGCTGTGTGACAGTGACTCGCATGAAAGTATGTCAGCCCTTGGTGAGGTGGTCCAACTGAAGATTTTACTTTTTTTTTCTTTCTCCTCCATGAGTCTGACAGAGTAATTTGACCATTTTTTTTGGGGGGGGGGGGGCTGAGAGAAGGGCGACGTTGATGTCTACACGTAGAACATGGAAAGGAAACAGAGCACCACAGAAGAGGGATGGAGGAGAGCTCGACTCAGTGATGAGGGTCTTATCAGTGCCTCCTTGTAAGAGTTTACAGCTGCTGTCTGTGTGAAGTGGATGAATGGTGGACGGCTTGTTGGGGCTTTTCCTCACGCTGAAGCTTCCCTCTTTGTCTGCAGCCCTCATATGCAGTTTATTCAACTTCTCTGTCCTCATTTTTCTCTTTTGGGCAGTTGCTCAGTCATTCTTTCTAAATAGCTTGCCTGTCATTGACCTTTCAAATGAACAAGAGCTGGACCACTTTTCTCTATCTGACAATTCTGTACTTTTGTGGAGAAAGGAAACAGGCGAGGCAACGAGCTGAATGACGCATGAACTTTATTCCTTATCAAACATATTGTACAGTAAAAAAGCTCCCGGTGTCACGAACCAAGAGCTGGAGGTTTCCACCAGGCTCGGTCTCATGGCCTATTCATTATATTTACTTATTTGTTGTATTTTACACCTTTTGGGTTTCTGTATTCATGTACTGTTTGCCATCTTCCTGTTTGTGTTCTAGTTTTGTTACACTTTTATTTTGTATTAATTTATATTTTATTTTTCTGCTTGGGTTGATATTTTATTCTTTTTATCTCCACTGTTGTTCTTTTTCTGTTTTCTGTTTTCAATTTTGTGTAAATTGGTTTTGTTTGTTCCTACTTAAGGGCTGTAATTTTATTTTTTCTTCGCCGCAGTCTTGTTTGGACTCTCCTCATCTCCACCAGAGCCCTGCCCTGCTCTAGGTATGTTATCTGTAAGTTTTCTCCCTCGTTTGTATTTTGTGTTTAGTGCACCATGTTGAACTTTACGTTTGCTGCCTTTTTGTTCAATAAATTGCCCAAACTCACAGTTCAGCGTGTGGGTCTCATCTTCCTGCCCCGAAGGACATTCATGACACCCAGGTCTCTGTGCATTCCTCTTTTACACCTTCAATTCCATGCATTGAGACCCGGAACTTCCGGCCATAGTACACTGTTTGGAACAAAGACCTGTGTGGCATATTAACATAACATAATGACGGCCCCGCTTCTCACACCCTTCTCTCTTCCAGTGGCTCCAGTGGTTCCTCTTCTCCCCGGGGGGTGCATAGTCCATACTGTCCCGATTGAGACCCCCTGGTGACACTTCCTTCTTCAGTGCATTGTTCCCCCTTTCCCCAGCTGCCTTCTCTGGGTGGAGAATCCCCCACCCATGCCTCCACACAGCCCCCCCCCCCCGAACACCCAGAAAGGGCACTAACCCCCCTGTCCTTTGGGCTTGAGCCGGCACCCATAGTGGCTGTAGTGGGGGGTCGCCGATCCAGTCGGAGCACCCTGCTGGTGAGGTGTACAGGAGGGCACGTCAGTCTATGGAGGGAAAAAGGAAGGGGGGGAAACACATCATCTTTGTGTGCGCAGGTCCCTACCGATGGAACACCAACTTGCGGAGCCACCAATGGTGGACGTCCGCGCTGGGGAGCTTGGGCCAGCACCACCTGCTCGTCTGCCAACAAAAAAGCGACTTCAGCCTGTCAATGCAGATGGTCTACCTATGCCCCCCCCCCCAAGTCTAGCACAAAATGTTTCACCCCAGGTTCCAACACCCTGAACGGTCCATCGTATGGTGGGCGCAGCGGGGTCCAGTGCACATTGTGCCTGATGAAAACAAAGCTGGCGTTCTGTAATCTCTTTGGGATGAAAGTGTGGGGAAAACAATGGTGGGCTGGGCCTGGAATGTTAAAAGCCTCCGTGCAACCCGAGCCGACAAAAAGCACGAGCCACTTCTACAGACCTGGTAGAAGCCAGCGGGGCCACTTCAGGCCAGCACATGGTGTGGTCCACGATTGTTAAAAGGTGCGTGAAACCTTAAGACGGCGGGAGGGGTCCTACTAAATTCATGTGGACCTGGTTGAACCTCCTGGCTGGGATTTGGAACCGCTTGAGGGGGGTTCTGGTGTGCTTGTGCACTTTGGCCCGCTGGCACGCGACGCAAGCTGTAGCCCACTCCTTCACGTCCTTGTACAAGCGCGGCCAGACGAATTTCACCCCCACTAGCTTCACCGAAGCGCACACTCCCGGATGCAAAGGGGAGTGGACCAACTCAAAAACGCGACGGTGCCAAGAGCTTGGAACCACCGGGCGCGGGCGGCCGGTGGAGACGTCGCAGAGCAAGGGAGGGCACCCTTCTTGTACCACCCTGCTCTCCAGCCATAACCCAGTAGGCACGGACTGGAGCGCTCAAATGTCCATGTCCCCGGCTTGCTCCGCGGCCATCGCAGGGATATCTATTCCCATGTTGACCGGGGAGACTAATGCACGCGACAGACAATTGGCCACGATGTTGAGCTGACCGGCAAAGTGTTGAGTGTCGGTCGTAAACTCAGAGATTGCGGCCAAATGCCTTTGCTGCTGGGCTGACCATGGTTCAGAGACCTTGGACATCGTGTACGTCAGTGGCTTATGGTCCACGACCGCGGTGATCTCGTGCCCTTCTAGCCAAAACTGCAAATGGCGCGTCGCCAGGTGTAGAGCCAACAACTCTCTGTCAAACGCGCTGTATTTGGGTTCACTGTGGCGCAAAGTCCAATGAAAAATGTGAGTGGCTGCCCTGAACCAGAGACGTACTGCTGTACCACTGCTCCTATGGCAACATCAGACACGTCCGTAGAGAGCGCTATCCATGCCGACGGATCCAGATGAGGTAACAACGCGGTATCTGCAAGCGCTCTTTTGGTGCTTGTGAAAGCCTGGACTCACTTGGGAGTCCAGTCGATGTTTTCCGCTGGCATCTTTTTTTTCAGCACAGCATGCAACGGCTGCATCAGCTGGGCTGCCCGGGGAAGGCGATGGTTATAAAAATTGACCATCCCCAAAAATTCCTGCAGGGCCCTCACGGTCTGCAGACGTGGAAAGTCCGACACAGCATACACCTTATCCGATAGCGGAATCACGCCCTCCAGCGAAATGTGGTGGCCCAAAAAAATCAATCACAGGCACACCGAACTGGCACTTTGCCGGGTTCACTATAAGTCTGTGTGCTTCCAACCTCTGGAAAACTGTCTTGAGATGGGCAATGTGCTCCTCCTCGGATGCGCCAGCTACAAGAATGTTGTCTAAGTAGACGAAAACGAAGGACAAGTTGCGAAGCACTGCATCCATCATCCTCTGGAAAGTCTGCGCCGCACCTTTTAATTCGAACGGCATGCGTAAAAACTCAAAAAGGCCAAAAGGAGTTATTACCGCTGTTTTCGGAACATCTTCCGTGTGCACCGGGACCTGATGGAATCTGCGGACCAGATCCCCTTCAGAAAAACCACGCGCCCCGGCCAGGTCCACGGAAAAATCCTGGATGTGTGGAATGGGATTACGATTATGTTTCGTGGCATTATTCAAGCGCCAGAAATCGCCACATGGTCGCCACGGCCCGTCGGGTTTAGGCAACATGTGTAGCGGGGATGCCCATGGGCTGTTGGAGTGCCTGACGATGCCCAGCTACTAAGTTGGCAAACTCCTCTTGCTGGCCAGTTTAGCTGTGTCCAAGCACCGAGGTCGCGCGAACACCGGCAGGCCTTTTGTCGTTATGAAGTGTTCGACCCCGTGTTTCGTTATCGTAGCCGAAAAAGTCAGGACCGTGAGTGCTGGAAACTATGTGAGCAAATGTTGGTACTTACCCCCTGGAGCTATAACGTTAGCCAGTGTTGTCGACCCAGCTCCCCGAGCTGTACAGGGCAGTGAGGTAAAAGAGACAGCATCTACTAATCTCTTATTATATATATGTTATATATGTTATATTATATATAACATCGACTAACAACCCATAAGCACATAAAACATCTGCGTCTAAAATGGGGGCGGAACATGCAGCTACCACAAAGTCCCACTGAAAGTTGTATCTGTGTAAGCATATCGTCAGTGTCTGCTTGCCAAATGTCGTGATGGTGGATCTGTTGGCGGCTGTGAGCTCGGGACCGCTGCGTCCTGCCACCCTGTCTGCATTGACCGCCAGGATGAGGCTCTTCTGGGAGCCGGAGTCCACCAAAAGCCGTCTCCCCGAACGTGTGTCCGTGACATAAAGCAGTCTGTTCCTGTCACCATCGGTTGCACCTGCAATTGAATTCTGAGCGTGCCGTCTTCCCGGCTTCTTGAATTGGCATGGCGACAGGCAGCGTTGGGCATTCGAGCCGAAACGGTGATGATAAAAACAGATCGCCCCATTCCTTCATCTCCTGGTGTCCGTCCCAGCTACCACCAACGGCTCCTCAACCTCGCTGGAGTCCCTCATGGATGCCGGTGCCACTGCTTGCATGCTGAGAGTTCTGGTTGCCAAAATGATGCAGTCCACTTCCTGCGCCAGGGTGCGGTAGTCCTTGGCATCCAGCCGTGCGAGTTGGCCAGGATCACCCTCGCTGTAGCTGGTAGGTTCCTGAGGAGCAAGCGGGCGAACAGGAAAGATTCAGCGTCCTTCCCCCTCAGCGCCAACATGCTCTCCATGAGCTCCACTGCTGATCTGCCACCTAACTCTGAGTGTGTTAGGAGTCTCTCTGCTCTCTCACTATCAGAAAGGGTATAGCGCTGGAGAAGCATCCTCTTGAGCGCTTCATATTTTCCTTGGGCTGGCGGCTCCTGGAGCAGGCTCATCACCTGTTGCATGGTGTGCGCATCCAGCGCAGCAACCATGTAGTAATCCTTGGTATTGTGCGTTGTTACCCCGCGGAGTGCGAACTGGGCTTCTATGTGCAAGAACCATGTGGTCGGGTTTTGAAGCCAGATGTCTGGGAGCTCGACTGAGACAGCGCATGCGTCGCTGGTGCTCTCACTCTAGGTAGTTTCCGGGGCGGTGCTCGGCTTGCTTTCAATGGCATGTCTTCGGGTCACCAGTTTGGAGAAAGGAAACAGGCGAGGCAACGAGCTGAACTACATGTGAACTTTCTTCCTTATCCAACATATTGTACAGAAAAAAAGCTCCCGGGTCTCTGCGCATTCCTTTTTTATACCTTTAATTCCATGCATTGAGACCCAGAACTTCCGACCTTAATACACTGTTTGGAACAAAGACCTGTGTGGCATATTAACATAACGGGTAGCACGGTGGCGCAGTGGTTAGCACTGTTGCCTTACAGCTAGAAAGTTCCAGGTTGGAATCCCCAGGCTGGCAGGGGTAGGAACCTTTCTGTGTGGAGTTTGCATGTTCTCCCTGTGCTGTGTGGGTTTACTCTGGGGGCTCCGGTTTCCTCCCACAATCCAAAGACATGCATGTTAGGTTAATTGGTTGTTCTAAATTGTCCCTAGATATCTGTCTCCTATAGGCCCTTAGAGTAGAGGGTTAGTGCTAGTGAAGCACTTTGAATGGTCTTTGAGACTAGAAAAGCGCTATATAAGTACAGGTCCTTATCCCTTATCCATAACATAACGCCAGCCCCACTGCTTACACCCTTCTCTCTTCCAGCGGCTCCAGCGGTTCCTCTTCTCCTCGGGGGGTGCATAGTCCATACTGTCCCGATTGAGACCCCCCAGTGACCCTTCCTCCTTCAGTGCATTGCTCCCCCTTTCCCCAGCTGCCTTCTATGGGTGGAGAATCCCTCACCCGTGCCTCCACACTTTATTTTATCTGTGTATACACTTGCACAGGCAGACGTGCACATTTGCTTTTGTTAAAGGGCACGCCAGCACCCACAAACTAAAGCGGAAGAGACGTGATGGATCATTTTTGTAGATGCTCATTTTTATGGGTTTGCACAAGTTTCCCCCCATCACAACATCAAATTGGTCTTGTTGATTTAATATTGGGACTTGAAATAGAATTTTTATGTCACAGTTGTTCGAACAGTGCATGAAATGGAAAGAAGGATGAATTGTCTTATGGCTATATACTACAGTAGAAAAGATGTAAGAAGAATCCTTTGTGAGATATCTTCTTTAGAAACAGGCATCATTGTTTCTAATCTTCCTCTGTACCTCTGCACAGCTTTGCCCAACATAATCACAGGCACTCAAGAATACAAAAGAGCAACCCTATCCACAGCTCATCTCTCAGCATGCATGGATTCCATATCAGACGGCCTTGGAGATGCTGAAATATTAATAAAATAAATGTAATAAAACTTGCCTGTGCTGAAGTAAAGTCTTTGTTCCCATTTTAGTTACTAAATGTGGTTTCACTGAGAGCAATTTTACCAAAATTGCTCATTCATGGGTGCTCGATGTGTTAAAAGTTTAGTCCTGCACTCTGAAGGCTCATCTGAGTTGCAGCAATGTACTCATTAATCCTGAATTTGGCAGATAACAGCTGCGATTAGCAATTGTCGACTGTTTAGCTCTCTCAGGAATGAAGCTGACAATAATTTACGCATCAAAGTGCAACTGATTTTGGGAATAACTCGGTAAAAGTACAACAGCAGCAAAAAAAGGAAAAGGAAACTGCATGTTGAGTGATATGAATGGAATCTATACTCCTGGACTTCCTATTATCTTCTGCTTACATGCTGCAGAAAAAAAGGAGTGTGACACCCCAGCAGGTGAACATAATTGCTGTTTGTCCACAATTAAACTGGGTTAGTCAAAAATGAAGAAGAATCATATAGAGACACCTTGGGGGCCAAGTATTCCTGCTACCAGCTTTTACCCATAGTTTAGATTGCACAAACGTCTTTTTTAGACTGTTGATAAAAGCCAGTGTCAGCACTGGCACCTCTTGAAAATGAAACAAAATGTGTGTCAGCGGAGAACGTTGTTGCTTCAGCTTAAAGGCCAATTTTGATGTTGCTGTCATTTTCATGGACAGGTGAGCTGCTAAATTTTGCAGCTGCTCTTTGGGCTGCAAAGGCAGACTTGTCATTGCTGTGAACAGTTTTTGCAAAAAGTTTTTAAAGGTTGATCCTGCACGTTTTGTGAGGAGCACCATACACAGCAAGCAATGTAGAGACAACCAAAATAACATTGTATTCAGCTGCTTTAAACGATTTTTCTTGTCTGGAAAGACTGTGTGTGTGTGTGTGTGTGTGTGTGTGTGTGTGTGTGTGTGTGTGTGTGTGTGTGTGTTTGTGTTTGTGTTTGCCTAACTCTAACCTGGAGGGCATACATGTGTTTGGATGAAGATATCATGGTTCCACTGTAATCCTATAGAGTCTGACCTCTAGACTGACAGCCACTCTACACTGTCATCTGTCATCCCTGTTGCTTCCAAATTCTGCTCTGCATTTATTTCATTCCTCTTTCCGTCTTTTTTAAATAAAGGTGCTTACCCGTTACACAATCCCCTCTCCCATTCTTCACCTCCTCCTTCTCCTCTCTCTATCTTGGTCCATGTAGCCCTAATCCTCACGTGCAGGCTTTTAGCTAGATAAAGCTGTCTTCTATCCTTCCTCTATATGGCTGGATTTATGGTGGTACCCCCTTCACACCCCTCCTTTTAGTGCTATTATGGCCACTTCTGTGCCTGCAAGGTCGTGCCCTTTCAAGAACACAAAACTCAGTTTTCTCATGAGGAAATCCCCCGAAGTTCTCTAAACGTAAAGTGAAAGGGGTAAAAAGAAATAAACCATTTGTGTTTGGTACATGTTTTGTCCACATGGTTTTAGTTGTTGTTATTTCAGCAAATGAGCATCATGTGCAGAGTCTTGATTAGAACATGAACAAAATAAGGACTCAATAAATCATGGCTGGATGGATGGAGGGTTTTGTCTTTTATGCTTTTGATTTGTTTATAGAGTTGGAAGAATGTATAAGAAATCATAGGAAGGCATATTACTGTATATATGACTGTATGTCTGTATGGGTGTAGGTAAGAGGTGGAGACAGAGAGAGAGAGGAAGAGTGAGAAAGCGAGAGAATGAAGATGACACTTATTGATTTTACATTTGATAGAAGCTGTAAAGGATTTGATTGGACAAATTGGGAGGTGGAGTCATCAAGCCAAAGGATGACAAAGAGGGGAAAAAAAATAGGAGTTTGTGTCAATAAGGCTATCTGGGAATGCGCTGGATTTCCTGATCCGCTGGTCGAGTTTCTGACTTGTCGATTTTTTGTCTGTGAACCTCTGTGTATTAACTATGTAAAATTGTGTCACATATAGGATTTAGGACAGGGGTGTCCAATCATGTGCCATGGAGGGCCAAGATCCTGCAGGCTTTACCTCCAACCAGTGTCTTCCACAGCAGATTTCACTTAATTTCTTCCCACTGATTGCTGATAAGTGAAAACACCTGCTGAAGAGACTGGGTAGAAGAGAAAACCTGCAGGGTCTTGGCCCTCCATGGCACATAATTGGACACAACTGATTTCAAACCTACTCTCACTGTAGTGCCAGTTTTGTGCTGACCAAGGTTTAACCCTTCAAGTATGGAACCTTTGTCAGAGTGATTGCTCCCTGCTATTCTGTGGAACAGAACAAATGCAAATGTTCACACATGCATGAGCACATACACGCGCATGTAAAGGGCTGTCACTTTAACCTCGCTGACCAGAGTTTGCCAAGCAACCCCAATAGTTGCAGCTGGCTTGCCCTATTTTTTTATGTGAATGTGCATTTTTTTTCCCCTACATAAATTTTGTTGTTTTTTTTCCTGCAGATCTAGAGCTCTTTGGCCGGCTGTTCCTGACACAGTTGCCTCAACTGGTGATGAGACTCGGTCAAATTTATATGCCTGTATTTTAAATAAATTATCAACTAAAAAAGTTGGCAGATTTTTTTTTTCTCCCAGCGCAGAGGCTGTTTGTGTCTGTTCATTAAATGTAGGATAGTCTCCTACGGAAGAGTTGAAAACAACAGAGCATTGTGCTGGAAACTCTACAGACGGGCTAGTTCTCTGCCGGCAATCCAGGTGATGAGCTCCGGTGGGCGCATGAACGGTGGAGGTAACCTGAGAGACCATTGTGGTGTTTTGTCAAAAAAAAAAAACCCCTGATAATTCAGAAACTGTTTCCACTCACTTGCGAGAAAAAAAAAATTCTCCCAATACAATATAAATAGCCTACAATATAAAATTGGGAAGGTGAAAAAATAAAAAGTGAACAGCACCGGGATGCTGAATAGCGAGATCTGCCCAGCTTCATGGAGCCCCATGGCAGGCCACTGTCATGGAAAAGTAGTGACAGCAATACTTAATATTAGAAATAAATTTAAAGGAAGCCAAACTCACCACTGCTGCCAAAAAATGTCTCTGTGCTGTTTTTTTTTAAACTGTAGCTCTCTTGTATGCCATTTTTTTTTTTTTGTGAATGATCTTTCTTCCCCATATAATGGGGGCGGCAGTGGCTCAGGAAGTAGAGCAGGTCGTCCAATAACCGCATGGTTGGCAGTTCAAATCCCACTCTCCCCGGATAACCTGCCGTTGTGTCCCTGGGCAAGACACTTCACCCTCAATTGCTCCTGGTGGTTCTGAAAGCGCCATATTTGGTAGCAAGCTGCCATCAGTGTGTGAATGTGTGTGTGAATGGGTGGATAGCAGGATCTCTAAAGCGCTTTGGTCATCAAGAGATGAGAATAAAAGCGCTATATAAGTGAATGCCATTTACATACTGTAAATGTAATTTTTTCTTCAGATTTACAGCTTTCTTTCTAGTAAACTTCTGACTTTTTCCACTTACAGTTATATTAGACTTTTTTTCATGTAAATTTGAGACTTGTTTTCATCAGTTTGATTTTTCTTTCTGGCAGAAAGGTGTCTGTTTATCTTAAGGCCATGATGATTTGGACTTCCCATCCTCACAATTACAGTTCTATGAATTAATGAGCATCACAATAGAAAAAGCATATGAATATAAGAAGAAAGAAAGGGAAGACAGAAAAACATTAACAAATCACTTGCATACAGAGGAAACAATCCTGTAAAGTCGATACTTGGGTGCTGAAAACAGTCACATCAGTGTTTAAATCAACTAATAATATTGTTAAAACTTAATTTTTTACCATTATCATGCATTGAAAGTGACAATAAGTGCTGTATATTTCATTTAATATTTAACATGAGCCAAAAGGAAAATAATTCAATAGAATAAAAAAATGCAGTACATGACATATGTGGCATAATAACTTGCATTTCTTTACATATCCAATATGGCGGCGTGCCTGCTTGTGCTTGTGACGGGCCTGGTGGCTAGCATTGTCCTGTCTAGTGTGTATATATGTCTATGAGTAGAGGTCGCATTAACTAAAAATGTCCTTCATTGACAGATTTCTTTTTTCAGGAGTGACAGAAAATGTTTAAAGCTATCTATCATTTTGACAGATTACACTGAGGGTGATCTAATTGAAATCAATTAAAATGACAGGTAATAATAGATTAATACAGAATTTTTACAACCCTGGCTGTCAAAATGACAAACAAAAAAAAAGTCTAGCACAACCTCTGTTTATGGGTCTATCATTCATTCATTCATTTTAACTGCTTAATCCATTTTGGGTCGCAAGGGGGCTGGAGCCTGTCCCAGCATCTTCGAGCAATGGGCGGATACACCAGTGACGTGCGGTCATGATATGCTATCATGAAAAAATAAAGAATTATAAATATATTATTATTTGTCCACTAATTTGTCTTGTAGGTCTAAATATAATTTCTGAATGATTCCAATAATTTCAACAATATTTACAATCGCCAAATGTGTGCATTTCCTGTTCAAATACAAGGGAGAGAGGCCAGGTAAATCAGGAACAAACGCAGCCTCGAAAGGATTGCACAACCTTCACAGCCCTGTTAGAACTTGTGCAAGATGGACATTGCTGGTGACAGCTCTGTGCATGTCAAAAATGTAATGTTTGTTAGGTATGACTGTGAGATTGAATGGTTGTCTGTCTCTCTGTGTTGGCCCTGTGATGGACCGGCGATCTGTCCAGGCTGTACCCTGCCTCTCGCCCAAAGATGCTGCGATAGGCTCCAGCCCCCCCCACGACCCGAAAAGGATTAAGTGGAAGAAGATGGATGGATGTTGGTGCTTTTATTGTGTGTCCTCCTTTTTCTATAGTCTGTGTCAGGGTGTCCAATCATGTGCAATGGAGGGCCAAGACGCTGCAGATTTTCTCTTCTACTCAGTCTCTTCAGCAGGTGTCTTCACTTATCAGCAATCAGTGGGAAGAAATTCAGTGAAATCTACTGTTGAAGACACTGGTTGGAGGTATCTCGCTATTCAGTATCTTGGTGCTCTTCACTTTTTATTTTTTCACCTTCCCAACAGTGGCAGCAGTGGCTCAGGAGGTAGAGCAGGTCGTCCAATAACTGGATGGTTGGCGGTTTGAATCCCGCTCTCCCCAGATATTCTGCCATTGTGTCCCTGGGCAAGACATTTTACCCACCTTGCCTCCAGTGTCCATAGCACTGGGTATGAATGTGTATAAATGTTCAGTAGTGACTGGAGAGTCTGTTGGTGTGGCTTGGCAGCCACATTTCTGTCAGCCTGTCCCAGGGTGGCTGTGGCTACAGTAGTAGCTTACCACTACCATTGTCTGTCTGGGGCAAATGAATAATGTATCTGTAAAAAAGCATCTTTGAGTGTCTATGATAAAGCGCTATATAAATCTGATGCATTATTATAAAGCCTGCAGGGTTTTGGCCCTCCATGGAACAGGATTGGACACTCCTGGTCTATGTAATGTACTTAATGTGTGTGTATAACATATTTTAAAGTTACGTTAATCACTTCCGCAGCATGTGGGACACCATGTGGTGTATGGGGCAGCGCCTATCTCCGTTTCACTGACCCTAGGCCACACAGCTGCTGTGAGTAGTGGAAGCTACAGTGGGAGGGTCAGTCCTCTGGTAGCTCTGTGCATTAACATAACACACACACACACACACACACACACACACACACACACACACACAGTATATGACTAAATATATAACATATTTAGTTAAAAATCACGGTCAGAGGCTATGTAGTATTGTTGCTCCAACAAGGGGGGGCATGCTTGAGCACCGTAGGCACAGGAGTTTGTCCCAGATTGTACTTGTCTTCTTCTACGCTGAGGCTAAACGCCTCATTAGCTAAAGATAAAATCAGAAAGTCAAGTGTACTGAGTGCTCTGTTTGTGCTTCTATTTTATACACACTGAAAATTGAAGATTTTATAGCTAAACTTAAAAAATTCTCAAAATTGGACTTTCAGTCAAAACTGGCAGTAATCTCAATTGAGACAGAGATTTTTTTAAAACTAAAAGAAGACAAGGAGGACTTTTACAACAAAGCCACTGAGATTTTTGTCCAGAGGGATAGGCGGATGGATTTCATTTAAAGGTAAGACCATGCATATGTCATGAAGCTAAGCACGGGGAGTGTACCATGCTTATGCTTTCAGTTTATTCCAATTATGTTTTGTAGTTTCTTCTTCTCAGATTTATTTTGTATTTGGTTTGGGTTGTTGTATTTTATTATCTGGGTTTGTCCTTTATTTTTGTTTTGAGTTTTCCTGTTATTATATCTTAGTTTGGTTATTAGTCATGCGTATTTATTTTAAGCATTTTTGTATTATCCTGTTTTCAACTTATCTTCCTGTGTTTATATTTGAGCCTTCTTCATCCTTGTCTTTAGTTCTCCTTTTGTAACCTCAGCATTCATTAGTATTGTGTTATGAGCACTTCTTGGTTTTGTATTTCTTCTTGTCCTCGCCTTGGTGGTGGTTATTATTTTCTGTTCATGTATTCTGGTCTGTTCATGTGTTAGAATCATTTCGTAGTTATAGTTAGTTACCTTTTTGTTTCTCCTGTGCTTTTACTTTGACAGTTGTCTTTGTTTACTTCTGGTATTTCAAGTTCTGTTCACGGGCTGTCACACCTGTCACTAGCTGTATCTGATTATCCTCGCTCTTGTACCCACACCTGTACTCATTTTATAATTATTATTCCTTTTGCTGTATTTAAGACCTGCTGCACCACTACTCAGCGCAGCATCGTTCTCAGTGTACAGACAGGAGTTCCCCATCTCCTTTCTTGTTTGTCTCCTGATGTACGTTCCACGTCTCAGCCTAAGAGCTGTTCTCGTCCTTGTATCCAGCCTTCTCCCTACCTGTAAACTTTGTGTTTTTGTTATATTTTGTGTTTTTTATTATTAAACGTTTGCAAACTCACAGCTAGTGTTTGGGTCTTCATCCTGCCCTGAAGGGTATTTATGACAGCATACTTGTTTTATATACTTGAAATTGTATTGAATAGTGGAGCTACAGGGTGCCCAGCAAATGCACTTTTTGAGCCACTATAATGTTACTCCTTGGCCTGAAACAAGTAGTCTGTGATCAATTTTGGGTCCCCCAAATTTGTAAAATAACTTAATACATTTTATTTTTGTAGCCCAAGGCTCTTTGCGCTTTGTTCCTATTCAGGAGAGTTGAATAAAATGAAAACATGGAGACATGAAGGTAGTCAGCAGAACTTTAACTTTCTGCAAAACAAAAGCAACTGGAGTGTCCAGCTATTTCTGCTTGTTCCCTTCACAATAAAAGCCCTAGACATGCATTGCAGAACTGAACTTAAATTCACTGTGCATTCTGCCAAGAGGCAATTCAGTAAAATGCCTTAGTTTTGTTAAATTATTTATATCATCAGATTTTTTAATGTACAATTAGCAAATCATAAAACATGCAAACTTTCAATTGGAAATTAAATTTAAGCTGATGCAACTGTGTGCATATGTTTGTAAATCTGACTTTGAAGGAGTCAGTGCCTCACCACCCACAAACCTCATCGCATGTCACTGGGGTGCACCCTGGATGGATGGCAGTTCATTGTAGGACCAACACACACACACACACACACACACACACACACACACACACACACACACACAAACTAACAACCATTCTGTGTCACATTCATACCTACAGACAATCTAGAATCCCCAGATACTGCCAATCAACCTAACATGCATGTCTTTGGCATGTGGGAGGAAACTGGAGTACTCTTGAGTTTGAACCCACAACCTTCTTGCTGTGAGGCGACTGTGCTAACCACTGCACCACTAAGCTGCAATAGTCTACCATCCATCCATCCATCCATCCATCCATTTTCTACTGCTTTTCCGGAGGTCTGGGTCACGGATGCAACAACTCAAGCAGAGAAGCCCAGACTTCCCTCTCCCTGGCCACCTGCTCCAGCTCTTCAGAGAGAATACTAAGACGTTCCCAGGCCAGCTGGGAGACATAGTCTCTCCAGCGAGTCCTGGGTCTGCCCCGGGGTCTTCTCCCAGTGGGACGTCCCCAAAACACCTCAAGTGGGAGACGTCCAGGAGGCATCCTGATCAGATGCCCAAACCACCTCATCTGGCTCCTTTTGTTATGGAGGAGCAGCAGTTCTCCTCTGAGCCTCTCCCGGATGACTGAGCCCCTCGCCCTATCTCTGAGGGTGAGTCCAGCAATCCTACGGAGAAAGCTCATTTCAGCCACTTGTATCCGTGATCTCATTCTTTCGATCATTACCCAAAGCTCATGGCCATAGGTGAGGGTAGGAATGTAGCTTGACCAGTAAATCGACAACTTTGCTTTAGAGCTTAGCTCCCTTTTCACCACAGCAGACCAGTACAATGTCCAAATTACTGCAGAGGCTGCCCCAATTCGTCTGTCAATCTTTCGCTCCATTCTCTTCTCACTCGTGAATGAGACCCTGAGATACTTAAACTCCTTCACTTGGGGCAGGAGCTTGTCCCCAACCCGGAGAGGACAATCCACCTTTTTCCAGCTGAGGACCATGGATTTGGACTTGGAGGTGCTGATTCTCATCCGAGCCACTTCACACTCAGTAGCAAACCGTCCCAGCAAGGCCTGTAGGTCATTGGTCTATGAAGCCAACAGGACAGCATCATCTGCAAACAGCAGAGATGAGATCCTGTGGTCACAAGCATGACACTCTCCGATTCTTGGCTGCGCCTAGATATCCTGTTGATAAAAATTATGAACAGGATCAGTGACAAAGGGCAGCCCTGGCAGAGTACAATTCTCACTGGAAACAAGTTTAACTGGGTGTTGGCAATATGAATCAAACTCTTGCGACAGTTGTATAGGGACCAGATAGCTCATAACAATGAGCCCGATACCTCATACTCCCGCAGCACCCCCCACAAGAGACCATGAAGGATGCGGTTGAATGCTTCCTCCAAGTCCACAAAACACATGTGGACCAGTTGGGCAAACTCCCATGAACCCTCGAGGATTCTCGAGAGGGTAAAGAGTTGGTCCGATGTGCCATGGCCAGGACGAAAACCACACTGCTCCTCCTGGATTCGAGGTTTGACCAGCGGTCGGACTCTCCTGTCTAGTGCCCTGGCATAGACCTTCCCAGGGAGGCTGAGGAGTGTGGTCCCCCTAAAGTTGGAGCACACCCTCCAGTCCCCCTTTTTAAAAAGAGGAACCACCACCCCAGTTTGCCATGCCAAAGGCACTGTCCCCAACCTCCATGCAACATTGCAAAGACGTGCCAACCATGACAGCCCTACAACATCCAGGGCCTTAAGGTTCTCAGAGCAAATCTCGTCCACCCTTGGGGCCCGGCCACCAAAGAGTTTTTTAACCATTTCGGTGACCTCAGTCCCTGTGATAGACGAGATTCCCCCTCTTCCTCAAGCCCTGCTTCCTCTGTGGAAGGCGTGTCAGTGGGATCGAGGAGATCCTCGAAGTATTCCTTCCACCGCCCGACGATGTACCCAGTTGAAGTCAGCAACGCCCCAGCCGCACCATACACAGTGTGGACAGGGAGCTGCTTCCCCCTCTTGATTCACCAGACAGTTTGCCAGAATCTCTTCGAGGCCGACTGAAAGTCTTGTTCCATGGCCTCACCGAACTTGTCCCACACCTGATTTTTTTGCTTTAGCAACCACCCGAGCTGCATGCCGCTTGGCCTTCCGGTACACCTCAGCTGCTTTAGGAGTCCAACAAACCAACCAAGATCGATAGGATTCCTTCATCAGCTTGATGGCGCCCCTCACCACTGGTGTAAACCACTTGGTTCGGGGGTTGCCACCACGAGATGCACCAACAACCTTGCAGCCACAGCTCTGGGCAGCTACTTCAACAGTGGAGGTGGAGAACATGGCCCATTCAGACTCCATGTCCCCAGACTCCCTTGGAATGTGGTCAAAGTTCTTCCGGAGGTGGGAGTTGAAAACCTCCCGGACAGGGGCCAGACGTTCCCAGCACACCCTCACTATACGTTTGGGTCTACCGGGTCCGAATGGCGTTCACCCTTGCCATCGGATCTAACTCACTACCAGGTAGGCACAAATGATGGTCAGGACCAGTTTCCTAACTCAAAGGAGCAGGGAAACTACTCTTTCATCCACTGGGGAGAGCTCCAATGTCGAGGCAGCAAGGTGGGGGGGATACAAGAATAACCACTGCTGTCCGTCGCTTCTCACCCGGGGCAACTCCAGAGTAGGCCAAGCTCCAGCCCCTCTTCAGGAAACTGGTTCCAGAACTGGAGCTGTGCGTTGCGGTGAGCCCAACTATAGCCGGTATCTCTCAACCTCGTGCACCAGATCCAGCTCCTTCCCCACCAGAGAGGTGATGTTCCATGTCCCAAAAGCCAGTTTCAAAAGCTGGAGATCAGACTGTGAAGGTCTCTTCCTTTGTCTGCCACCTGATCCGCATAGCACTGGATCCCCATGGACCCTCCTGCAGGTGGTGAGCCCACTGGAGGGTGGACCCATGTAACTCCTTTAGGCTCAGCCCGGCCGGGTCCCATGGGTAGAAACCCGGCCACCAGGCGCTAGCCATCGAGCCCCTTCCCCAGGCCTGGCTCCAGCGCAGGGCCCCAGTTACCCCATACTAGACGGGGTACACTGAATCCTTGATTTTTTTATTTATCATGGGAGTCTGTTGGATGACACTTAGTATGGCCCTTCACCCAGGACCAGCTTGTCTTGGGAGACCTGGGATCACTAGGGCACGCAAACCTCCCCACCACAATAAGGTAGCGATCCATAGTCTACCACCCTTTAAAAAAAGCATTGATCCAAACCAAAAGGCAACTGTCTCTTGTAGATGAAAGGGACATCCTGGATATTTGCTAAGGTTCACCAGTAGTAACCAGTCACCAGAGGCTGCTACCCACAGAAAGAGTGCTTCCTTGGGTCAGAGCAGAGTGGATGGAGTTCTGGCTGCTAGGGAAGATACAGTAAATGTCACAGGCAACTTCAGTATTTTGAAGTCACTGCCACTGCATCATGACCTATTTTGTCTGGATTTCTAGTACACTAAAAAAGGGAGAATACTTTAATCGCATCAATGAAATGAGGACAAGAAAACATTAGTCATGCTTATTCTCAATGTAACAGTATTTACACACATGTGTCTGGTACATGTTACACATTGTTGCTAGACAACAAGGAATAACAAAAGCATGCACTTCAGTATTGATTGAAATGTTAGGGGCACTGCACCAGGAAAATCTGCCTTAGGCTGGCCACAGATGGGAAGATTTCATGCCCACATTTTGATCCAGTTTTCTCCCCCACTGATTGGAGGATGTGGTCTGATTTGAGTCTTGTCGCTGCTAATTTTTTGTCAAAGTAATTAATAAATAAAATGTACCTATTACCTTGGCATTCGTTCGGAGAGTAAAGTAAGAATTTCATTGCTTAGGAAATGTAGCATTTCTTAACTGTGCATATGATAGTAAAACCTTTGAATCTTTGAATCTAAATGTGAGCTGTAAGTTTGATTATTTTACTGCTCCCGGTTGTAGGTATTAAACATGTTTAGTATTTACTGCACAGCCACTGAGAGTAAGCTGACACCAACCAGATGTTACATACACCTCCACTTCACGTTCCCTATATCGTCTTTTCAGCCAGCGTTTCACCCATGTTCTTTTCTCTTCTGGTTTTTCACTGCAAATTGGAATAACAGCCAGTTGACCTCAGTAGTCTTCCATATGTGTTTATATTCTGAAGTCACATTTAATCACGTGAGAGTGTGTGTGTCAGGATGATTTTATTGTTAAACATAGGCTGAAGCTCTCCTTATATCTGTTGTTTCCCACAATTTTAGAACTGTGTATGATTTGAAAATCATCCAGTGTGTGTCCAGCCTTAAATGGCTTGGTTTTAACAGTCGAAACAAATGATATGATCAGACTTGTTTGAAACATACAATATGTTTTGGACAAATAAAGAAGCACACCGAGGGAGAAGGTTGGCAGTGGAAAGTCCTCGGCTTTGACCTCATAGCTTCTGCTCCTCACCAGAGATTGATGGTTTCAGTCACAGCACACAGATGTTAGTTGCACAAATTTGGCATAGAAACTGATGGTGATTGATGAAAGGGGGGATGAGGGTTACATGTATACAGAGGAGAAGCACTGTTCCGTTTCCTTTCTCTCTTTTTTAAATCCCTTCCTTTGCCTCATTGGTGCACTGTTCACCTCAGCCAACCCATGAACATCATCACAACCTGTTCCTGCATCCTGTGACAGCTCAGTTCTCTCTTTGACTTTATTTCTGTCTTTTAAAAACTGCACTGCTCTCAATTTCCAGCCCCCAAAATTGGGCTGGAAACTAAATTGTCAGCCTGCTGAAAAAAATAAACATGATTATATTTGTGTCTAATACACAGAGATGTGTAATAAATTGTGTTTTAACAGACATGACAAACACTCAGCTGCTATCTGTTGCAGCAACATGATGCTTCTACATCTTTATAGAACCTTTTGACCTGTTCAGAGCTCTTCAGTCCCCTCCTGATCAAAACTGATATTATACAATGCTGCTCTGTGGCATTTTCAGCTAAAATTTTTGAGTCCTTTGAATAATGAAATAAATCACTGCAGGAAACACTGATTCAGTTTTGAAGCCTTTCGTTTTTATATTTGTAGCAATTTTGTTTGTTTTTCGACAAGATTCTTAAAGAAGGGAGTTAATGATTTAATCAGAAACTGAGCAGCTAGCAGACTGAAAATGTGCATCAGCTGCTCACTGGGATATTTTGGATGCTGAAGGAAACATTTTAAAACGAGAGGAGTCAGAGACTGCATACTTCTCCTAATGGAGTGAATACAACACCAATTCCAGTGAAGTTGGGACATTTGTATAAAACATAAATAAAAACAAAACACAATGATTTAAAAATCCTTTTCAACCTATATTCAATTGAATACACTACAAAGACAAGATATTTAATATTCAAACTGATAACCTTTGTTGCTTTTTGCAAGTATTCACTTATTTTGAATTTGATGCCTGCAACACATTCCAAAAAAGCTTGGACATGGTCATGTTTACCACTGTTACATCATCTTTCCTTTTAACACCACTCAATAAGCATAACTGAGGAACTGAGGACACTAATTGGTGAAACTTTGTATGTAGAATTCTCTCCCATTCTTGCTTGATGTATGACTTCAGTTGTTCAGAAGTCCAGGGTCTCTGTCATCATATCTTGCATTTCATAATGCGCCACACATTTTCAATGGGAGACAGATCTCGACTGCAGGCAGGCCAGTCTAGTACCCCCACTGTTTTACCACAAAGCCACGTTGTTGTAAACATGCAGAATGTGGCTTAGCATTGTCTTGCTGAAATAAGGAGGGACGTCCCTGAAAAGAATATTGCTTTATAACAGTGCGTTGCTCCAGAACCTCTATGTACCGTTCAGCATTAATGGTGCCTTCACAGATATGCAAGTTACCCAGGCCATTGGCACTAACACACCCCTATACCATCACAGATGCTGGCTTTTGAACTTAATGCTGATAACAATCTGGGTGATCCTTTTTCTTTTTAGCCTGCAGGACATGACATCCATGAGTTCCGAAAACAATTTGAGGGCAATTGGAGGCATTTGTGGGTGTTGTTGATATATGGCTTTTGCTTTGCATGGTAGAGTTTTAACTTGCACTTGTAAATGCAGAGACAATAACTGACAATGTTTTATCTGACATTTTCCTGAGCTCGTGTGGTAATATCCTTTTCAGAATAATGTTGGTTTTAAATGCAGTGCTGCCTGAAGGATTGGAGGTCACAGCCATTCAGTGTTGGTTTTTGGGCTTGTTGCTTAAGTTCAGAAATTTTTCCAGATTCTTTGAATTTTTTTGATGGTATTATGGACTGTAGATGATGAAATCCCTAAACTCCTTGCAGTTGTATGTTGAGAAATGTTGTTAAACTCTTGGACTATTTGCCCACACAGTTGTTCACAAAGTGGTAAACCTCGCCCCATCCCTGCTTGTGAATGGCTGAGCTCATTTTATACCAATCATGACACTCACCTGTTTCCAATTCATCTGTGGAATATTGCAAAAAGGCATTCTTCTGAGCATTTCTCAACTTATCCAGTCTTATATTATTGCCCCTGTCCCAGCTTTTTGGGAAAGCGTTGCAGGCATTAAATTCAAAATGAATGAATGGTTCCAACAAAACAATAAAGTTTATCAGTTTGAACATTAAATTTCTTGTCGCTGTAATGTATTCAATTGAATATAGGTTGAAAAGGATTTTTAAATCATTGTGGGGTTTTTTGTGCGGTTGCCCAGAGCTATGGCCGCAAGGTCGTCAGGGCATCTCGTGCTGGCAACCCCCGAACCAAGTGGTGGACACCAGTGGTGATGGGGGCCATTAAGCTGAAGAAGGAGTCATATCAAGCTTGGTTGGCTTATGGGACTCCCGAAGCAGCTGAAGTGTACCGGGAGGCCAAACGGAGTGCAGCTCAGGTGGTTGCTGAAGCAAAAACTCGGGTATGGGAGGAGTTTGGTGACACCATGGAACAAGACTTTTGATCGGCCTTGAAGAGATTTTGGCAAACTGTCCAGTGACTCGGGAGGGGGAAGCAGCTCCCTGTCCACACTGTGTATGGTGCGGCTGGGGTGCTGTTGACTTCGACTGGGGATATCGTCGGATGGTGGAAGGAATACTTTGAGGATCTCCTCAATCCCACTGACACGTCTTCCACAGAGGAAGCAGGGCTTGTGGATGAGGGGAAAACTCGCCTATCACAGGGGCTGAGGTCGACAAGGTGGTTAAAAATCTCTTTGGTGGCCGGGCCCCGGGGGTGGACGAGATTCGCCCTGAGTACCTCAAGGCCCTGGATGTTGTACGGCTGTCATGGTTGACACACCTCTGTAACATTGTGCGGAGGTCAGGGGCAGTGCCTTTGGCATGGCAAACTGGGGTGGTGGTTTCTTTCTTCAAAAAAAGGGACCGGAGGGTGTGCTCCAACTTTAGAGGGATCACACTCCTCAGCCTCCCTGGGAAGGTCTATGTCAGGGGTGTCCAACCATGTGCCATGGAGAGCCAAGACCCTGCAGGTTTTCTCTTCTACCCAGTCTCTTCAGCAGGTGTTTTCACTTATCAGCAATCAGTGGGAAGAAGTTCACAGAAATCTGCTGTTGAAGACACTGGTTGGAGGTAAAACCTGCAGGGTCTTGGCTCTCCATGGCACATGGTTGGACACCCCTGGTCTATGTCAAGGTACTGGAGAGGAGAGTCTGGCCATTGGTCGAACCACGGATTCAGGAGGAGCAATGTGGTTTTCGTCCTGGCTGTGGCACATCAGAGTTTGCCCAACCAGTTTACATGTGTTTTGTGGACTTGGAGAAGGCATTTGACGGCGTCCCTCGTGTTTTTTTTTTGGTTTTTTTTGTGTGTGTGTGTGTGGGGGGGGGGGGGCTCGGGAGTATGGTGTATCGGGCTTGTTGTTACGAGCTATTTGGTCTCTGTACGACCGCTGAGAGAGTTTGGTTCATATTGCCAGCACTCGGTCAGACTCATTCTCAGTGAGAGTTGGACTCCGACAGGGCTGCCCACCACAACGCCTCCCACTTGAGGTGTTTCGGGCACATCCCTCTGGGAGGAGACCCCGGGGCAGACCCAGGACTCGCTGGAGAGACTATGTCTCCCAGCTGGTCTGGGAATACTTTGGTATCCTCTCTGAAGAGCTGGAGCAGGTGGCTAGGGAGAGGGAAGTCTGGGCTTCTCTGCTTGAACTGCTGCCTCTGCGACCCGAACCTCCAGAAAAGCGGTAGAGGGTGGATGGATGGATGGATGTGGTTTTTTCTTTAATTTACATTTTACACAATGTCCCAACTTCACCAGAATTGGCCTTGTAAAAGTGCCTGGTTGATATTATGGGATGGTGTCCTGTTGTATCAGCAGCTGGAGACAATGGGCCTCCTGCAAGAACATGTTAGTGATAGTATGAGTAAATTCCATGTACTTTGTAAGTCACATTAGTATGAACAAGTTACTCCAGATTCAACAAAAGTAAATATGTCATCCAAAATTGTGGAAAAACCTGCATAAAAATTGTGAATTTCCCCTGTCTGTGAATGCATGTTCATGAGAATTGAACATTTGCGTAACTGACCCCCAAATCATACCACATTCATTAAACAATGGCATTGCTATCAGATTAAACTGATTAGGATACCATAAAAATACATTTAGAATTGTAACCTCTACCAGTGTATAAAATCATGTCAGCTAATTAAGTTAACAGCAAAATAGTTTTACTCTTACACCTGGTCTCCACCACTTGTAAATTTTGTTAGTTCCTGTACAAAATTTCGGGATCCTAAAAAAATCTTAAACTTAAGACTTAAATCTGTTATTATGCACAGTTACTGGCACATTGTCCTCATTTTTCCGGACTGCATACCTTCAACAGAGATGGCAAGGCTTTTCACATTAAAAGAGAAACAATGGGACTGGATGAGGACATCTCTTCCCTCCATGTGTGAATTTCCATGACTGAATATCTATTTCTCTGTATGTTCTTTCACGAATGATGAGACTGCAGCAGAACTGCGACAAACGGTGCAAGGAAGAAGATCACATGTGAAACTTCAAGCCCATTTATGTTAGTTCGTTAACATGCGGGACTGTGATCCGGCCGTGCACGTCACGTATCGTGTGTGTCTTTGCGGTGTAGACTTGTATTTCCTTGGGGCTCAGTGCAATCACAGCTCTAATCTGTCTGCAAGAATTCTATGTGTGGGTGACATTAAAGTTCTCATTAGCACTGTAACTCAGAACCGTTGTCACACCAACACATCCACTGGTCTGTGCGTGCGTATGTGTGAGAGAGACATGGACAGAGAGAGAGAGAGAGAGAGAGTAAACAGTTTGAATGATCTCCCCACTCCATTCCTCTAATTTTCTTTTCTTTTGTTATTCATTATTATTAATATGCTGTTGTAGGCAAAATTACATAAAGCAGCACAATCTGTAATTACTTCATTCTTTATGATCCACACTTTGAAAAGAAAATCGTTAAATTACTTACACTAGCTTTGTAGACATTTCATGAGGCTTTCTCTGAAATAAGACTGGCTGAATGATAAAGAGGAGGCGGAATGAAAGAATAGTCAGGAAAAGGAAGAGATAAGTTGCTATGGTAACAGGAAATAGGTTGGAAATGAGTGAAAAATGTTTTGACCCTTATTGAGTGGACACCAATAAGATTGTATAATGTTTCTTTTTTCCCCCATCACCCAGAGATGAGCATCCTACTTCTGTTACCATCCTTGACCCACCTTTAATTCCTGTTCAAATAAGCACAGCTTTCAGCAACAACTTTTTCTGAAGTGTTTGTTGCAGCCTGCATATTAGGTAAAAATCCAGAGCGAGGGAGAGAAGTGGATCAGGGGAGGATATGATGTCTGCACTCAGGCCAGCTCCATCTGATTTTACACATCCCAGTTAATCAGACCCCAATACTTAGCATCCTCACTTGATCTGGGGTACTAGCACAAGCATGCTGTGTAAGCATGCTGGGTTTTTCTTATCGGATAGTGCTAATATGGAAGTTCTGATCATCTTAAAACAAGCTAGCACAGCCTTGGTACCATACCGTCTGAAAAGAAAGTGAACTTTGTCAATCTATACAGGGCAGTTACAGTAAAACAAAATTGCATTTCTCCTATTTTTATTTTGCTTTCACATCTTTTTTATTTTTTAGATTTAGTATACTTTATTGATCCCCAGAGGGGAAATTGAGGGTCATCCACCACCTGGATGGATGAAGCAGCCACGATACGGCGCTATCCCTTAACCATTCACACACACATTCACACCTAGGGCCACTTTAGAGTCTCCAGTTAACCTAACCTGCATGTTTTTGGCATGTGGGAGGAAACCGGAGAAATCCCGGGGTAAACCCACGCATACATGGGGAGAACATGCAAACTCCACACAGATCACTGTTGGTCGGGGGCTGGGATCGAACCCACGATCCCACGATCCCCCGGCCAAGGGTAAACTGTGCTGCCGCAGTGCTAACCACTGCGCCACCGTGCAGCCCTTGAGGGGGTGAGCACTATGTGAGCGATAGTGCTCACTCTCTTTTTAATTGTTGGAGGAGACCAGGGTAGCTCAAGTAAACCCACACAAGCACGGTGAGAACATGCAAACCCCACACAAAAAAGCTCTGTCTTGATTTGACCAAAGACCCTCTTGCTCTGAGGTAGCAGTGCTAACCGCTGAGCCCGAACCCTTTACTAAATCTGCCTATATACTAGCCATATAGATGCATTGGGGGCGGGACTAATATCCATCATAGAAACAGCAAGATGGCTGCGCCAACACATGCTGCGGCTAGGCACTCCAGACTACTGCGCTCTGTGTTTTTTTCTGCCTTTTTTGTCCTCCTTCTGCGATGGACTAATTACCTACAGTCACCAGGAGCTTCTAGGCACTGGCTGCCAACTTAACTCCGACATAAGTTAATCCCTTCCACAGCATGTGGGACACCATGTGGTGTATGGGGCGGCGCCTATCTCCGTTTCACTGACCCTAGGCCACACAGCTGCTGTGAGTAGTGAAAGCTGCAGTGGGGGGGGGGAGGGGGGGTCAGTCCTCTGGTAGCTCTGTGCGTTAACTTTCCTTTCTCCATTCTGTTATGCTGAGCACCAAGCTAGAAGGCAGAAAATACCATTTTATATGGTCTTTGGTATGACCCGGCTGGGATTTGAACCCACGACCTCCTAGTTGTGGAGTGGATGCTCTACCAACTAGGCCACCACTCCGACACGTCCAGCGCTTATTCCAGCAATCAATACCACATCCCTGAGGAGATTGTCAGACCTCCGGGCGCTCCATGGATTGCTATTGGGCCCAGCAAGAGGCACAGAGGGCGACAAGAGAGAAAGAAGAAATGAGGCTGCAGGGCTGGCCTCTGTGCCCAGCTGCGCAAACAACGCCCCAAACCACTGTTACCTTCAATTTTCCTCACCAACGTCAGATCCCTTGCCAACAAAAGGGATGAGCTGCAATTGGAGATCCCCTACAATCGCTGCGTCCGAGACTGTTATATTCTGATTGTGACCAAGTCTTGGCTTCACCCACTCATCCCAGACGCCGCTGTGGAATTGCCCGGCCAAACTACACTCCGCTTCAACCTCAACTCTGATTCTGATAAGGGTAGGGGTGGAGGGCTTTCTGTTTATGTGCTTCAGACTTGATGAAATAACAGCAGAATAATTCAAAGCCACTGTTCACCGGACTTAGAGGCCATGTCCTTTCTGTGTAGGCCCTTCTGTCTTCCCTGCACGGCTCTGGCACCGAGGCATCAGCACCTTGGTGCTTTCATCATCTCAGTAACATACCTGTCTTTGCACTCCACACATTTTTACAGACTCCCATCCGTGAAACCACTACCATACCTGTGTATATTTCCATAATCCTGGGCTATTTTTATTTCAGCCGTGTGTTTAATCATGTGTTCTGTAACAGTGTTTTATCTAATCCTTCTCTCTTACTTAATTGCGCAGTAGCCTGGTGAAGCACCCACAATTTTGTTGTACTGTACAACTGTACAATGACAGTAAAGCCTATTCTATTCTATTCTATTCTATTCTGTTTGCTCCAAAATATCTAAATGTAATGTTACATCTATTTATGGGTGGCTGTAATTCCAATGAACCCCATAGCAGCTGACATTATTTGTCAGTTGACTACAATAAAATGCTCCAAAAGGCACCAACAATATAAACACACATGACAACATAGGTTCAGTTAAGTGACATGAATTAGCCGAGGTGAAGTTTAGCAGACAGATAAAAGCCTACTTGGCATCTACGTGTAATTCATAGGGATAGCAATGCAAAAATCTTTACAGTATTTGTGCTCTGACGTAGACATCTGTGCTGACCTCTGGTGGCCTTTTCATGACCTGAAGCTGATCTAAGGGTAGTATCTCCTGGAGTGGTGAAAGCTGAGGAATGTTGTTGGGGTCTCATCAGGGTTCTGTAAAAAGCTACACAACAGTTTGCCAACAGTTTTTTTACCACGGGAAACAGCTTTTCTTGTCGCAGAAAAATTGGAAAAAAAAAAAAACCTGACAAGAAAAACTGTTTCCCACTGTAAAAACTGTTGAACTGTTATGCAACTGTTTACAAAACCCCAACAATCGCAGCATTCGTGAACATTTCTCAGCATTCGCCGTTCCATGAGATACTACCCTAAGGAATTTAGTTGGATTCTTTTTCCTGTTAATTCCATTACACTACAGTGTGCTGTAATTAACCTAAAGCATACTTGAGAGATAGTACTCCACTAGAACACATTTTTTTGACCTTTTGGCCTCAAAATGAATACACATGTAATACTTTGCATGTACTGTTACTGGAACAAGTTTGGTGTCCTTATTGACAGCCATTCTTGTTGAGACTCCACAAAAATAGACAGACGTTAAAAGCCTGTGGACACCCAGACTACCATCAGCATGGGTCACAAATCTGATTGAACATAGCTGCTTCTTGACAGTAACTTGTTCACAATAAAAGCTTATACTGGGTCGTTTCTTAGCATATCCACAGTGGATGTGAAAAGTCTACACACCCCTGTTCAGATACCAGGTTTTTGTGATGTAAAAAAATGAGACCAAGATAAATCATTGCAAAACTTTTTCCACCATTAATGTCACCTTTAACCTGTACAACCTAATTGAAAAACAAACTGAAATCTTTTAAGGGGAAAAATAAAAAATAAAAAACTTACAATAACCTGGTTGCATAAATATGCACACCCTTAAACTAATACTTTGTTGCGGCACCTTTGGCTTTTATTACAGCACTCAGTCTTTTTGGGTAGGAGTCTATCAGCATGGCACATCTTGATGTGGCAATATTTGCCCACTCTTTTTTGTAAAAATGCTCCAAATCTGTCAGATTGCGAGGGCATCTCCTGTGCACAGCCCTTTTCATATCACCTCATAAATGTTCGATTGGATTCAAATCTGGACTCTGGCTGGGCCATTCCAAAACTTTGATCTTCTGGTGAAGCCATTCTTTTGTTGATTTGGATGTGTGCTTTTGGTCATTGTCATGCTGAAAGATGAAGTTCCTCTTCATCTTCAGCTTTCTAGCAGAAGCCTGAAGGTTTTGTGCCAACACTGACTGGTATTTTGAACTGGTCATAATTCCCTCCACCTTGACTAAAGCCCCAGTTCCAGCTGAAGAAAAACAGCCCCAAAGCATGATGGTGCCACCACCATGCTTCACTGTAGGTATGGCGTTCTTTTGGTGATGAGCAGTGTTGTGTTTGCGCCAAATGCATTTTTTGGAATTATGGCCATAAAGTTCAACCTGGGTTTCATTGGACCATAACACATTTTCCCACATGCATTTGGGAGATTCCAAATGTGTTTTTGCAAAATGTAGCTGGGCTTGGATGTTTTTCTTTGTAAGATAAGGCTTCGCATTTTTCCACCCTACCTTATAGCCCAGACATATGGAAAAGATTGGAGATTGTTGTCATATGTACTTAACAGCCAGTACTTGCCAGAAATTCTTGCAGCTCCTTCAATGTTGCTGTCAGCCTCTTGGCAGCCTTCCTGACCAGTTTTCTTCTCGTTTTTTCATCAATTTTGGAGAAACGTCTAGTTCTTGATAATGTTACTGTTGTGCCATATTTTCTCCACTTGATGATGACTATCTTCACTGTGTTCCATGGTATATTTAATGCCTTGGAAATCTTTTTGTACCCTTCTTCTGACTGATACCTTTGAACAATGAGATCCCTTGAATGCTTTGAAAGCTCTCTGCGGACCATGGCTTGTGCTGTAAGATGTGACTACAAACATGTCAGGAAAAGCCTTCTAGAACAACTGAACTTTATTTGGCGTTAATCAGAGGCACTTTAAATGGTGGCAAGTGTGTGCTGACTCCCATTTATCATGAGTTTGAATGTGATTGGTTAATTCTGAACACAGCCACATCCCCAGTTATAAGAGGGTGTGCATATTTATGCAACCAGGTTATTGTCAGCTTTTTTTTTTTTTTCCTCAAAAGATTTCAGTTTGTTTTTCAACTGGGTTGTACAGGTTATAGGTCACATTAATGGTGGAAAAAGTTTTTAAATGATTTATCTTGGTCTCATTTTTTCACATCACAAAAACCTGGCATTTGAACAGGATTGTGTAGACTTTTTATATCCACTGTATTATTGTTGTATATCTAAATCGAATGAAAAAAAAATGTTCTTCATGCACATGAATGTGGGTACTAAAACAGTGAATGTCTGCTATTGCATGCGGGTTTGTGGTTAAAGGTTGTCTGATGACAGGATGTTGTCTTCCATTCCAATTAATGACTTTAACAAGCTTTTAAAACTTTTAACATGTACAGTATTTATTAGAAGTCACTGAGCAGCCTCTGCTAGAAATTTTAAGCTTTACAGCATCAAGCTTTTATTATCTTTGCCAAGGGAGGAACTAATGTTTTTAGTGGCGTTGGTTAAGTGGAAGAAGATGGATGGATGGATGGTTGGTTGGCTTGTCTGTTTGTTGGTTGGTTTGTCTGTTAGCAGCATAACTCAAAAAGTTATGAACAGATTTTGATGAAATTTTCAGGAACGGTGTGTAATAGCATGGAGAACAGATGATTGGGTTTTGGTAGTGATTCAGATCATGATCTGGATGCAGGAATTTTTTGAATATTAATTAATCTAGTGCTTTTCATGTACTGCCCCTTTAAGACGCGTCCACTCAGTTACGTGCGTGGTCACACCGTAGGGCCACACGCCTCGGCAACCAAAAGCCAAACACTCCAGAAAAAGTATTGGGGGCATGTCCACCAAACTCTTTTCCTGCTATGGGTGACTATTTTCTATTTATTCTCTATGTAGTCCAGAGTCTACAGCGCTGAATACCCTCAACACTGAAACACTTTGAGTGGTGGCCGCTTTTTGTAGCGGTGCTCAGGGTTGAAAAAAGTTCAACTTGTCAGACTACTGTACAACTGCGCTCGTCAATGCCAGACCTTTCTAAGCAGCCAATCAGAATTAAGGAAGGGCGGGACATAGGACACCGGTACAGGAAGACAAGAACGGGAGGTGCCGGTGGAGAGGCTGAACTTTGCTGCATCAAACAACCCAGTATGCTTTGATCCGACACTAAAAGGATATCATGATTAAAATTTGAACGCAAATGCTTGGAGGAACATGTCCGCATCTGTCAGCGTGCTAAGTGAGTGTTTGTGCCTTTGTCATGGTCATGACTGCATGGTCTGCATGGTGGAGCAGTGGTTAGCACTGCGGCAGCACAGTTTACCCTTGGCCGGGGGATCGTGGGTTCGATCCCAGCCCCCGACCAACAGTGATCTGTGTGGAGTTTGCACATTCTCCCCGTGTTTGCGTGGGTTTACTCCGGGATTTCTCCGGTTTCCTCCCACAGGCCAAAAACATGCAGGTTAGGTTAATTGGAGACTCTAAAGTGGCCCTAGGTGTGAATGTGTGTGTGAATGGTTAAGGGATAGCGCCGTATCGTGGCTGCTTCATCCATCCAGGTGGTGGATGACCCTCAATTTCCCCTCTGGGGATCAATAAAGTATACTAAATCTAAAAAAAAAAAATATTTCTTACAAGTTTGCTGTGGTAGATAAAATGGATACTGTGTGAATTTGTAGGTGATAACTGCAAAAAAATGGAATGATACCACACTGTTGTGTAATATTGCTTAATGTGATGAACCTTGTCAGTAAACTGTAAGGGAGAAGAGAGGAGGAAAAAAAACGAAAACCGACCTGAAAGATTCAATAAATCATGATGTTGATTTAAGGTGGAATTGCCCAGTCCCAGTGTATGATCAATACAATTATGACAATCCTGTTGTTATTATTATTATTATTATTATTATTATGTAGTCATATTGTTTTTGCTGTCATTTTTCTGTCTGTTAATAATAATACTAATAATACTAATAATACTAATAACACAACATAACAAAAATAATTTTTTTGTAAGTTGTCTGTATTTTTTCAACTGATTTAAGACAATTTTGCACCGCTGAATCCGAAAATGACATCCGTTTCTCTCGATCAGGTCAGGTTTTTATGTTGAGTTATAAGCAGTTGTACAGCAGTTGTACAGGTGTACTGTAAATTGAATAGTAGACATTGATAAAGGTAAGTACATGTAAATTGAATGTTACATCATCATTGTTCAAAATTCAGAGAATTTCAAGAAATAACTAGAAAAGCACTCGGAGAGCGCAGACCTCCGCCAAGCGCCACAGTTCCCCCCCATACAGTGTTTGTGTGTACGTTTTCAGATTCCTTGACCATGAAAACATATGACTAGCAATTGGATTCACAATGATAGGATTAGTGGTTCAGTAGTAAAAGCATTACCTCCTTTGCGGAGGTAATAAACTGAAGTGTTGCTGTTGTGTCCATCTCCTCCACTGAAAGCAGCACTGAGGGCTTCACTGACGGATGCAAATTGGGTAGACAGGTTGCCGTGGGTTTTATATTGGGGTTGCGCGCCGCGGCAAAAGAGGATTTAGAAGCTTCCCCGGCAGAGAGCTGGTTTTTGCGCAGCCCCTATGGCTGGCCGGGGAATTTCTGGTAAATAATCCGGCGCCGGACAGCTGCCCGTCTCAGCTTTTGCAGTGTCGCGCAAACACAGGGACGCTGCCGGGCCCTGCCCACCACTGTTTTCCACGTGCTTTTGTGCCTAAAACATTGAAGAACGCGGAGTTTGTGTTCGTCAGACACGACGACCAGCGCCCTCTATTGCGCCTGTGCTCATGTTGAAAATGGCTGTATCTCACAATGTTAAAGAATCCTTTAAAAAATTCCTGTATCCAGACGGTGATCCGGATCATCCCGAAAATTTAATCAGTTCTTCCTTGTACCATTTCCAACAACGCCTGAAAGTTTCATCGAAATCTGTCCAAAACTTTTTGAGTTATCTTGCTAACCAACAGACAGACAAACAAACAGACAGACAGACAAACAGACAAACGCTGGCAAAGACATAACCTCCTCCTGGCCTGCGGCCTGGCGGAGGTAAAAAAGAATTTTGCATCATATAAAGTGAAAATACCTGTACATGTAAACAAAAACGTAACAACACATGTGGCCACAGTTCAAAAAAGTTGACCTGATTGAGTAAAACCAGTGATTTTTAGATTCAGCACATCAAAATTGTCCTAAATCAGCTAAAAAAAACTTAGACAATAAATTTGGTGTTGACCAGTGTAATCATCATCATCATCATCATCATAGCAGTCTGTCGGGGGCGAAAATGACTGTTTCATTTAGGTCTGATCAGATTCCTCCATGCAGCTCTGTCCATTGCCTTCCGCTGCCAGAAACTCCTGACCTTGTTAACCCGGGCAACATCCAAGCTGGTATGAGTTGCTGTCTGACTGACCATTTCATGAAACTGCTTGCAAAGTATTTGAGTAGCGCTAGCTTTTGCTGGACTAGTGGCACATTCTTAATAATAATAATAATAATAATAATAATAATAATAATAATGGATTGCATTTATATAGCACCTTTCATTCAAATTTTCAGGAAAGGTGTGTAATGACACACTGAACAAAAACAAAAAACAGCCAGTAAGCTTATCGGTGTTCCGCTCCCCTGCTTGGAGGAGATTTACAATAAACGCTGTGCTAACAGGGCTGTTAACATCATTAAAGACTGCTACCATCCTTCCCACAGTTGGTTTTTTCTTCTGCCCTCAGGGAAGAGGTACAGGTGTCTTCAGGCCAGGACAGCCAGAATGTTGCACAGTTTCTTCCACATGCAGCCAGGATTATAAATGAACTGTGCCCTATTCCCCTGCCAATTGCTTTTCCTCCCCCTCACCACTGCTAAACTTGTATATGTATTCTGTTAGGTTGGTCTGACCACAGTGTTTTAACTGATATTTTATTGTTGTATTCTATTTTTTATGCTGTTGTTTTTAAACTTATTCTCAATGTATATTGTGGTACTGTGTTATGCTGGGGGATCATAATTTCATTTGTTATGTGCATGCACATACTAAATGACAATAAAGAAATCTTGAATCTTGAACAGATGATTAGATTTTGGTGATGATCTCAAAATGCGTCTCACAAAGCGTTAGCAGCAGTATTCTAAAACTACTGGATGGATTTGGATGAAATTTTCACCAGAGGTGGTTCTTGGGCTACAGACAAATCCATTACATTTTGGTGATGATCTGAGAATGCATACCTTCGCCAAGGCTCTTATCTTTCACAGTGTGTTAGCAACAATACTCCAAAACTAACGGACAGACTTTGATGCAGTTTTCACCAGAAGTGGCTCTAGGCCTACACAGAAACCCATTACATTTTGGAGGTAATCCATGAGGGACGGAAGGAGCCTTGGCGGAGGTCTGCACTCTCTGAGTGCATTCTAGTTTAAATATAAAATGCATAGATGCTTTTAAAGGGGTCATTGATTGCATGTTTTCTACAATTTAACAGGTCGCACATGTCATGTAATTTTTGTGACATATTTTGGTCAAGTTTTTTTTTTTTTTTTTTTTTTGTTGCTGCATAATTTGTGAATCATCTTTTGCAGTCTTTTGGAGAATGCCTGGTTTTGTGCATGTCTCTGTAAATCTCTCAGACCGCATTCAGCTCCGCCTTCCCTCTTACATCAGTATTGCTAACATTAGCTGGCTAGCTTAGGTCTAGCCTGACCCAACTAACATAAATTTATCTCAAAGAATGAATGAAATAATGCACCACTGGTGGACATGAATGTGTGGAGTCAGTAGTTGACAGGATATGACCGGTCCCTGGAGTACAGTAAGCACAGAAACATTCATGAATGAGCCAAGACTAGTGGCTAAACTGCTAGCTTCAGTTAGCCACCTTGGTGGTGCTAACAATATAGTATCACGGTGAAAATATAACAAAATAAGCTAGAATGATGTGAGATACAGCATATTATCCACTGTGGATTAGTGAACTAGGTAGAAACAGTGATGTTTATTAGGGTGGCTGAAATCTAAAGAAAATCACAATGTAAACACACGCTTCCCAGTATCACTGTTAGTTCTTAAGCTAACACCTTTGGCTCCCCAACCACCTAAATGAGAGACAGCTAGGCTGGCCAATAATAGAGCAGTGGGCAGGTATCAAGACTAGTGACATTTACCTTTTAGTAACATTTTCCATTTCTTGATGTACAGGAAAATACAAGGGAGAGTTTAAACAGCTTCTTGGAGAGAAAAAAACAAAACAAAACTATATAAAGGCTGTGCGTATTTTTAAGTGAAGTAAGAAATATTTATTCGATAATCATGTGACCAATAAACACATTTCAGAAGGTTAAATCTTACAAAATCCCCATTTTCCAGTCAACCACCCCTTCAATTCTTCTATCACAAACATATGGACAATTGACTTATTTATATTCTTGATCTTTAGGTTTCCCATTCATTCTAGACTATCTCCCAAAGCTGACGCGAAATCTGTAGAGTGGGACTATGAATTTTTACAGTTTCTTCTAGAAATAATTTAAAGCAGGAAAATAAGTGAGGAGGGTCACGGTAGATCCATTGCACCTGTCCCTCATGTCCTTGGTGATGGAAGTCTGCGGTGTTTCTGCAGTGGGCTCAACAGGGAGTTAGAGATGTGGACAGATAGACAGAGTACATTTCAGGCGTCAGGAGCTGAGACAAACACTGTAGCACGGGGACTGTGCATCCAGCATCTGCTGTGGGACTTTGCTGCAGAAGTGTTTCTTTTTTTGTCTTTTGTAGAGGGTTCTGTGATTTAAAATTTGCAGCATTTTAGCAGCAATGCCTGCTCTATTTTAAAATCCCTGAAAATACAAAAACTACGATGTGTGCTATTTAAGCTCAACTGGATAGATTTAATCATTCAGCCTTAGTTGTTGATGTTGTGCATGTGTGTATATAAGTTTTAAAATGCAATTGACTCATCTGTGCAACCTTTAACAGACACTATAAAACAACATTGCTGCCCTTTTGTGACAGTTAATGCAGGAGCTAACAGGTTGACTTATTCATGCAGAGCTAATATGATGACAGCCACTGTGTTTTTATTACTACACCTGCTTGCTGAGTGGTGCTCTTGTCACAGCAGCATATTACATTTTAGTCATACATTTTCACTTAAGCAGACAATCACTTTCGAAGATAACACAGTTTCCTCTACTTCACACAAAGGAAAGTGTTCAGGTTTTCCAGAGCTAAATGTGGGAAGCGTGGGACACTCTTTGCCATACAAAAGACGCTTTAGTTTTAGGCTTTGCATAAAGTACACTGATCTCATTAAATGTATGCGTTCTCTTTGTCCTTTTAAATTTTTAAGCAGCCATTTTTAAGTTAATCCAGACAGAGTGGGTCTATAAATGGACCCCCAAAAACGTTTGTTTAATTAATAAAGGTTAATGCATTGAAGATGGGACACTTAATCCTGCAATGCAAGGACATTTGGTTGAACGTTCACTTTCAGTATTTTTGATCAATGTCTCAACAATGTTTAATATAGAAAATTAAGTAAAATTGTAAATGGTCTTTTACAAATCATTTCTCTTATAGCGTAAAACTTCTTCTTAGCCTTTTTACATTATTAATAAAAGATTTATTGTAAATTTCCTCTCGGTGATAGATAAATACAGTGTATAGGAGATTAACTAT
Source organism: Pholidichthys leucotaenia (assembly GCA_020510985.1). NCBI lineage: Eukaryota > Metazoa > Chordata > Actinopteri > Cichliformes > Pholidichthyidae > Pholidichthys > Pholidichthys leucotaenia. The sequence continues at coordinate 74,439,924 of CM035843.1, read as the reverse complement.
AACATATAAAAGACTGCATGCTGTGGTTGTTGAAGTTAAATGGAATTGATGGGACTGCAGTTCACTTTGTAACCAAAAGGCATCACTAAAACAAGCATTTCAAAAACTTTCATACTGTAACTTGAAATGCTGATGCTGCGGCTTGCTACCCTCTTTTTTGTATGTTTCCCGGCAAGCCACGCACTCAAACACACACACGCCTCATGCTGAGATCTTCTCAGAAGCAGCAACTGTTTCTTGTGTTTTCTCTTTGTTTTTCTTTCTCTTCTCCTCCCTACTCCGTCTCCCCCCACCCCGTCCGACCCCTTCATATCCCTTCAGTTCCCTCCCCCATTCCTCCCTGTCAGGCCCAACATACAGTAAGTAACACAATATAAATAAAGTATTAAAGTTATTATATAGCAAAAGGAGTCTATAAATACTATTTATATACAGCATATATCAAATATGAGCAGAGCTTCTTTTGGCAAAGTACATCTATTTAGCATAATAAGACAAGCAGATATTTCTTCTGCTTGTCAAGCTGCTGGACAGGACAAGCTAAAAAAAAAAGACTCCTAGCTTGAGTGCGTAAGAACATCCTGAAACAAACCCAAGAGCAGAGTACAATATGCTCACAAGGACCCCAAAAACACACTAGCATAACAAGTAACAAAACAAAATGAATAAATATTGAAAGAAATTGACAGATCCCCAAAACATGACAAAATAGGAAAGCACTTAGTGGAGGTGCAGACCCACACAACCCTCTATTACAACCCCTCTGTCTAGGGGCGAGAGGGGAGTAACAAACAACCAGATGGAGTTGGTTGGCAAAGCAAAATTATAGTTAATGAGTTAAATGAAGGCAACAGTCAGACCCAAAAGACTACTCAAACTAAAAAAAAGAAATCTAACCAAAGGAAGTCTGGCTTGGGTGATGGCAGCTTCCTGTCTACACCAGTGACGTACGGTGTGGTTTGTGGGTGGTGAGGCACTGACTCTTTCAAAGTCAGATTTACAAATATATAGACACAATAGCATAAGCTTAAATTTCATTTCAACTGAAAGCTTGCATGTTTTATTATCTGCTAATTGTACTGGGGTGGGCAGTATAGCCTAAAAATGATATCACAGTATTTCTGTGAGTTTTCACAATATAATATTACAATATAAAATTTTTCATGATATCACGGAACAGATTTTTTTCTTTTAAATTTATAAAGGACAGTTTCACAGGCTAGCGTTAATTATGTTCAACATATTCAGTAAAAACAAAACAAAAACTCTTATTTCTCCAGTTTATGAAGAGCAGTTTAGAATGTGCTTCAAACTTCTTTTTATTCTGTATCAAATATTACCAGCAAATATTACAAACCACCACATCTTAAGTGCACTGAGGGGTGGACTGGGACAAAAATTCAGACCGGGAATTTGACTTCCTCCTCGGTGACCCTGTTGTTAGAAACCAGAAACCACCACAGTTTTAGTAAGTCAACATTTTAAAATAACAGGTATCAAACTTGTTAAAAAAGTAATTATAAACTTCAGCAGGGAGGAAAATTATAAATTTGGATTTTGATAGTCAACTGATCTATAGATTATTAAAACAACTGAGGAGAGAATGGTAACAAGCAGATGAGAGTAAAGTTGGTACTGCAGACTACATATAGCCTATAGTTTTGAAAATTCTGCAGATTTTTCTTAAAACATCTGAATAGTCCTGAAAACATTGCCTTATGAATGTAAGAGCAATTTAGCTGTGGTTTAAAAATGTAAACCCTAAACTATAATTAAATTAAATCACCCTTATTGTCATTCAACCGTACAACCAATCATGTACAGCAGAACGAGATTGTGCTTTACCTATCTACAGTGTAAATCACACACACCCCAAGTGCAGAATCAGAGGGCCACTGCCATGCAAGGCGCCGCTACAGAGTTCCCTCCTCCATTCCATTTATTGCTGAGCACCAAGCTGGACGGCAGGAAGTTCCACTTTTATATGGTCTTCGGCATGACCCGGCCGGGATTTGAACCCCTACCTCCCGGGTGTGGGGCGGATGCTCTACCAACTGAGCCACCACTCCGGTAAGCAGGCACAGCAGGATAATATAACCACAGACACTCATTCACCAGATTACTTCTGTCTTTATCTCATTTCTGTGCTCTGGGGCATGAGGGGGTTTTGATCATTTTAACATATTAAATTAACTTAATCTAGTATGTTATACATACCAGGAAGAGGATCTAAATAAAAAAGGGAGGGAGTGGGCTTATTTAAAACTATTATTACTTCATCATTTTTATCATATTGAATATATGTTTGCCTACCTGTCTGCCGTTTCCCCAAACAAGACACTTCTGCAGGTAAATGACCACTGCATCGGTCCTCCTGTCTCTCTCTCTTTCTCTCATTTTACCTGCAGTAGAAATCTCCATTGCACAGCCAATTCCTGGGCTGTTAATGGATTTTTTTTTCTTTTGGTTGGTTGAATAAATCAAGCTGGAGCAGCCATAATGTAATGAAAATAAACCTCTGGACACTTCGGACGTCAGCAATACCGCTTCAGGGTGAAGTAAAACTTTTCACTGAAGCAGTGTTGTTGACGTGCAGAAAAAAATGTGGAAAGATTATCCGCATCACTGCACCATGTTTTTTAAAAGGATGGCAGCAGTCTGAAATGGCCTTCGTACTAAATTACTTCCTCACAACCAGACAAAGACATTTCAAGCATGGAGCGCCGCTTTGCCGCGCCATGTTTGTTTTGGCATTTCTATGGTAACGCGTAACTTCCATCGGTAGTGTAATGACCCTAAATATCGTGATATTCATTTTTACACCAGTATCAAAATATATACCAGCATTATCGTGAATGATACAATATGGCACACCACTAAATTGTATGTTACAAAATCCGATGATATAAATAATTTATTAACAAAACAATTAAGGCATTGCACTGAATTACCTCTTGATAGAATGCGCAGTGATTTTAAGTTCAGTTGTAGTAGTAGTAGATTAGTTTATTTGACAGGGACAGTGCAATAAACATAGACAATTAATCAAAGACAATCAATCTGATGTGTTGCACATAGAGTGTATAGCTATTAGCTAATTTGCAACTCTTGTCCCTGGAGTTCTGCAATGCATGCTTAGAGCTTTTATTGTGAAGGGAAGAAACAGCGATAGGACGCTCCAGTTGCTTTTGTTTTGCAGAAAGGCAGTTAAAGTTCTGCTGACTAACTCCATGTATCCATGTTTTCATTTCATTTAACTCTCCTCAATATAAACAAAGTGCAAAGACCCTTGGGCTACAAAAATAAAATGTATTAAGTTATTTTACTCACAAATTTGGGGGGTCCAAATCGATTATAGACTACTGGTTTCAGGCCAAGGAGTAAAATTTTAGCGGCTAAGAGAGCGCATTTGCTGTGCACCCTGGAGCTCCACAATTCAATACAAATTCAAGTATATAAAACAAGTATGCATGGTCTTACCTTTACTTATACGGTGGGGCAAAAAAGTATTTAGTCAGCCACCAATTGTGCAAGTTCTCCCACTTAAAAGACGAGAGAGGTCTCCAATTTCCATCATAGGTATACCTCAACTATGAGAGACAAAATGAGAAAAAAAAATCCAGAAAATCACATTGAAGGATTTTTAATGAATTAATTGGTAAATTCCTCAGTAAAATAAGTATTTGGTCACCTACAAACAAGCAAGATTTCTGGCTCTCACAGACCTGTAACTTCTTCTTTAAGAGGCTCCTCTGTCCTCCACTCGTTACCTGTATTAATGGCACCTGTTTGAACTCGTTATCAGTATAAAAGACACCTGTCCACAACCTCAAACAGTCAGACTCCAAACTCCACTATGGCCAAGACTGGCCATAGTCAAAGGACACCAGAAACAAAATTGTAGACCTGCACCAGGCTGGGAAGACTGAATCTGCAATAGGTAAGCCGCTTGGTGTGAAGAAATCAACTGTGGGAGCAATTATTAGAAAATGGAAGACATACAAGACCACTGATAATCTCCCTCAATCTGGGGCTCCACACAAGATCTCACCCCATGGGGTCAAAATTATCACGAGAACGGTGAGCAAAAATCCCAGAACCACATGGGGGGACCTAGTGAATGACCTGCAGAGAGCTGGGACCAAAGTAACAAAGGTTACATCAGAAACACACTATGCCGCCAGGGACTCAAATCCTGCAGTGCCAGACGTGTCCCCCTGCTTAAGCCAGTACATGTCCAGGCCCGTCTGAAGTTTGCTAGAGAGCATTTGGATGATCCAGAAGAGGATTGGGAGAATGTCATATGGTCAGATGAAAAACTTTTTGGTAAAAACTCAACTTGTCGTGTTTGGAGGAGAAAGAACACCATACCTACTGTGAAGCATGGGGGTGGAAACATCATACTTTGTGGCTGTTTTTCTGCAAAGGGACCAGGACGACTGATCCGTGTAAAGGAAAGAATGAATGGGGCCATATATCGTGAGATTTTGAGTGAAAATCTCCTTCCACCAGCAAGGGCATTGAAGATGAAACGTGGCTGGGTCTTTCAGCATGACAATGATCCCAAACACACCGCCCGGGCAACGAAGGAGTGGCTTCGTAAGAAGCATTTTAAGGTCCTGGAGCGGCCTAGCCAGTCTCCAAATCTCAACCCCATAGAAAATCTTTGGAGGGAGTTGAAAGTCTGTGTTGCCCAGCGACAGCCCCAAAACATCACTGCTCTAGAGGAGATCTGCATGGAGGAATGGGCCAAAATACCAGCAACAGTGTGTGAAAACCTTGTGAAAACTTACAGAAAACGTTTGACCTCTGTCATTGCCAACAAAGGGTATATAACAAAGTATTGAGATGAACTTTTGTTATTGACCAAATACTTATTTTACTGAGGAATTTACCAATTAATTCATTAAAAATCCTTCAATGTGATTTTCTGGATTTGTTTTTTCTTCTTATTTTGTCTCTCATAGTTGAGGTATACCTATGATGAAAATTGGAGACCTCTCTCATCTTTTAAGTGGGAGAACTTGCACAATTGGTGGCTGACTAATAAAGCTGATTCTGATTCTGACTAAATACTTTTTTACCCCACTGTAAATGAAATACATCCGCCTATCCCTCTGGACAAAAATCTCAATGTCTTTGCTGTAAAAGTCCCTCTTGTCTTCTTTTAAGTCACTCTGTCTCAATCGGGATTACTGCCAATTTTGAAAATTTTCTAAGTTTAGCTATAAATTCTTCCATTTTCATATTTTATATTTCATAAAAAATAGAAGCACAAGTGGAGTACTCAGTACACCTGACTTTCTGATTTTATCTTTAGCTAATGTGGCATTTAGCCTCGGCGTAGAAGAAGAGCAACCAGGACAAACTCCTGTGCCTACGGTGCTCAAGCACATCCCCTCCTCCCCCTTGTTGGAGCAACATTACTGCGCAGCCTCTAAAACTAAAACATAATCTGACATAAAACAGATTAAGAAGACTAAATATGTTATACACACACACTAAGTACATTACATAGACTATAGAAAAGGAGGACACACAATAAAAGCTCCTACTGTGGTGACACATAATAGGTGGCACTCCACCCAGGACTGGAGGTTGAGGGGAGGAGAAGAATATGAGAACTGAAGGGTGAAGAGGGGAGCGGAGACAGGAAGAGCACCTTAGCACTGGGGGTTTTTAGATGAAACAAAGAGGAGCCGTCACCCCTGCTGTGACAGGATTCACACCGGAGTTCGCCGGGGTGCGATAGTATCATAGTAAGTAATGCTTTGTGTACTGTTTGTTGATGTGAGCGCAGGCTTTGTGTCTTGTTTGTTAATGTCTCATACCCTGGGTCTCAGAGGCGAAAATAAAGATGTATAAGAGTGATCGCCTAGAGACCCCAGGCAGTCTGTTCTGTTTGTTGGAGGTGAATAAAGTTCTGTGTCGTTCAGCTCACTGTCTCGTTTGATTCCATCCTCCACAGTGGTGACCCTGAGACGTGAAATGGAGAACGAGCCGAGCACCTCCACAGAGACACCCCAGTGGGAGCACACCAGCACTGCGTGCGCTGGCACAGTCAGGCTCCCAGACTTTTGGCTCCACAATCCGGCCGCTTGGTTTTTGCATGTGGAAGCCCAGTTTGCCCTCCACAGAACCTCCACGGATGACACTAAATACCGTCATGTAGTAGCTGCGTTGGATGCGCGCACCATGCAGCAAGTAATGAGCCTGCTCCAAGAACCGCCAGCCCAGGGTAAATACGACGTGCTCAAGCAGATGCTGATGCAACGTTACACCCTTTCAGATGGTGAGAGAGCAGAAAAACTCCTCACACGCTCAGAGTTAGGTGACAGATCAGATGTGGACCTGATGGAGAGCAAGCTCGTGCTAATGGGTAAGGATGATGGTTCCTTCCTGTTCACCCACCTACAGCGAGGGCGATCCTCGCTAACTCACGGCTGCTGGCAACAAGGAACTACTGCACGCTGGTGCAAGAAGCAGACCACATCATCCTGGCGACCAAGGCTTTCAGCGTGCACGTAGTGACACCAGAATCCACGAAGGAATCCAGCGAGGTTGATTAGCCATTGGTAGTGGCTGGGACGGCCACCAGGAGACGCAAGAATGGGACGCTCTGTTTCTATCACCGCCGTTTTGGCCCAAATGCGCAACGTTGTCTGCCACCATGCCAATTCAAGAAGCTGGGAAACACCACAGCCACTGGTCAGTAGCAGCTGTGACCACTGGCGACAGGGAGAAGCTGCTTTTCATCACGGACACATGTTCTGGGAGATGTTTTTTGGTGGACTCTGGCTCCCAGAAGAGCCTCATTCTGCCGGTCAGTGCAGACAGGCTGGCAGAAGGCAGCAGCCCCGCACTTACGGCCGCCAACGGATCCCACATCAGGACATTTGGCGAAAGGACGGTGTCTGTATGCTTACATGGACGCAATTACCAGTGGGACTTCGTGGTAGCTGCATGTTCGGTCCCCAGGTACGGATTTTCTGTATGCTTATGGACTGGTAGTCGATGTTGCCAACAGACGTTTAGTGGATGCTGTCTCTTTTTCCTCCTTGCCCTGCACAGCTCGGGGAGTTGGGCTACCAACACATGCTAATCTTCTAGCTCCAGGTTAAGTACCAGCGTTTGCTTTCCAAGTTCCCAGCACTCACAGTTTCCACCTTTTCCGCTATGGTAACCAAGCATGGGGTCGAGCATTTCATCACAAAGAAAGGTCCACCAGTGTTCATGTGCCCTCGTTGCCTGGAGGCGGTTAAACTAGCCAGCGCATGCAAGGAGTTTGCTAACTTAGAGCGATTAGGCATCGTTAGGCGCTCCAACACTCCGTGGACATCTCCACTGCACATGGTACCTAAGGCCAATGGGTTGTGGTGGCTGTACGGTGATTTCCAACACCTGAACAATGCCACAGAACACGACTGGTATCCCATCCCGCACATCCAAGATTTTTCCGTGCACCTAGCCGGGACACACGTTTTTTCAAAAGAGGGTGCTCCAGGAATTTTTGGGAATGGTCAGTTTTTACAAGTGTTTCCTCCCCCGGGCAGCCCAGCTGCTGCAACCGCTGTATGCTGCGCTCAAAAAAAAGAAGCCCGCAGAAAACACTGAATGGACCCCCAAGCAGGTCCAGGCTTTCACAAATGCCAAAACAGCGCTCGCTAACGCAGCTTTACTAGCTCACCCCACCCCGTCATCGTGGACAATGCTCACCACAGATGCGTTTGACATCGCGATAGGGGCAGTGGTGGAGCAGCACATCTCTGGTTCGTGACAGCCACTTGCATTTTTTAGCCATACTTTGCATGACAACGAATGCAGATACAGCACTTTTGACCGGGAGTTGTTGGCTTGCCACCTGGCTACGCGCCATTTCCAGTTTTTGCTGGAGGGTCGTGAGTTCACTGCAGTTGTTGATCACAAACCGCTAACGTATGCATTGTCCAAAGTTTTGGAACTGTGGTCGGCTCGATAGCAACGACACTTGGCCACAATCTCGGAATTCACTAGTGACATTCAACATGTAGCTGGTAAGCTTAATGTTGTGGCTGACTTCCTGTCATGTGCGTTAGTCTCCCCGGTCTACATGGGGATAGACTTCACCGCCATGGCCGCCGACCAAACCGGGGACGCAGACATTTCCACAGTCCAGTCCGCGCCTACTGGCTTAAAACTGGAGAGCAGGGTGGTGCAAGAAGGGTGCTCCCCTTGCTCTGCAACGTCTCCACCGGCTGCCCCTGTCCGGTGGTTCTGAGCTCTTGGCACCGCTGCATTTTTGAATCCGTCCACTCCCTTTCACATCCCAGCGTGCGCGCCTCGGTTAAACTGGTGGGGGCAAAATTTGCTGGCCTCGCCTATGCAGGGATGTGGAGGAATGGGCTGCAGTGTGCATCGTGTGCCAGCGAGCCAAAGTGCGCAAACACACCAAAGCCCCCCTCGAGCCGTTTCAAATTCCAGCCAGGAGGTTTGACCATGTCCACGTGGATTTGGTGGGCCCTCCTCCGCTGTTGCAAGGTTTCACGCATCTTTTGACAATTGTGGACCACACCACGCGTTGGCCTGAAGTGGTCTCGCTGGCTTCCACCACGTCCGCTGAGGTTGCTCGCACGTTTTTGTCGGCTTAGGTTGCATGGTTTGGACATCACTTCCGACAGGGGTCCGCAATTCGTTTCGGAACTCTGGTCCACGATGGCCGACAGCCTGGGGGTAAGCCTCCCTGGGGGAACTCGTTTTTTCTCAGCCATTGTGGATCCCTGGGGAATTTTTACTAGAGAGCCCCGCACCCTGGACTGACCCACCTGCACAATTTTTTTTACAGTACAGGGGCTGCTAACGTGCCCGGTGCACCATTGTTTTTCCTGCACCTTTGTTCCAAAGAGCTTAGAGAGTGCCAAGTTTGTTTTTGTCAGGCACGATGCACACAGAACCCTGCTGCGTCCACTGTATGATGGCCTGTTCAGAGTGCTGGAAACAGGGGCAAAACACTTTGCGTTAGACTTGGGAGGGGGGGGGGTGCGTAAGGAAACCATCTGCAATGACAGGCTTAAGCCCGATTATGTGTTGGCAGACAAACAGGTGGTGTTGGCTGAAGCTCCCCGATGCGGACGCCCACCTATGGTGGCTCTGCAGTTTGGTGTTCCCCCTGCAGAGAACTGTGCTCACGAAACTAACCCTGTTCCCCCCCACCCTTTTCCCCTCCACAGACTAACCTTTTCTCCCACACACCTCGCCAGGAAGGTGCTTCGACCGGACTGGCGGTTCCCCGCTACAGCCGCTACGGGCGCTTACTCAAGCCCAAAGGACCAGAGGGGTAGGGCCCTTTCTGGGTGTTGGGGGGGCAGTGTGGTGACACATAATAGGTGGCACTCCACCCAGGACTGGAGGTTGAGGGGGGGAGAGGGATATGAGAAATGAATGGTGAAGAGGGGAGTGGAGACAGGAAGAGCGCCGTAGCGCTGGGAGGTTTTAAATGAAACAAAGAGGAGCCGTCACCCCCGCTGTGACAGGATTCACACCGGAGTTCACCGGGGTGCGATAGTATGGTAATAAGTAATGCTTTGTGTACTGTATGTTGATGTGGGTGCAGGCTTTGTGTCTTGTATATTAACGTCTCATACCCTGGGTCTCAGAGGCGGGAATAAAGATGTATAAGCGTGATCGCCTAGAGACCCTGGGCAGTCTGTTCTGTTTGTTGGAGGTGAATAAAGTTCTGTGTTGTTCAGCTCGCTGTCTCACCTGATTCCATCACTACAAACATTACATTTTTGACATACACAGAGCTGTTACCAGTAATGCACATCTTGCACAAGCTCTAACTGGGCTGTGGAGGATTGCTCAACCCTTTTGAGGCTCCGTTTGTTGCTGCTTCACCTGGCCTCTCTCCCTTGTATTTGAACAGGAAATGCACAGATTCGGTAATTTTAAATATATAAATATTGATGAAATTATTGGAATTATTCATATATATATATATATATATATATATATATATGAATATTATATATATATATATATATATATATATATATATATTTTTTTTTTTTTTTTTATTTTTTTTTTTTTCATAATGACAGGTGAAGTGCGTCCCCTGCCTCCCCTGACTGCACATCACTGGTCTACACAAGTGAGAGTAAAATAAAGAAACCAACAGAAACTAACTTACCTACTCTCACTACCCAAACTGAAATACATGAGGGAGTAGTACCTCTAAACCTAAATGGGACTAACAACCAAGATACCTGCAGTGATGTGTATGATTTGGAAATTAAACCTTGGCCCAGTCTCAGCCTGGAAGAAAGACAGTATAAGTGATGAGTTAAACAAAGGATAATGGATAACAAAATACAGCAAGTTCCCAGTTGCCTGACTGTGCCTGGGAAGAACAAAAACCAAACAGCTAAAGGCACACCAGTGTCTCCTGGTCCAACAGAGACACTCAAACAAAGTGAGCATGTTACAGCATTCACTGGCAACGGGAACAGAGTGGCACAGCCACCCTGATTAATTGTTTGGCTTGAATTTATAGCAGATGGCTGATTGGAGGCGAGGCTTGATTGGTGGAGAGTTGGGAGCACCAGTCCAATCAGACACAGGTCAGGGGCTGGACGGAGGAGACAGCCATGCCACAGAGGCAGACACCAAACCAGAGAGAGCTGTGTTACTGAGTGACATGGAGAGGAAAATGGACAAAGAGGAACAAGTGAAGACAAAAGGCCGAGGGCCGTAACGCCTGTGACATTGGCCTTTGACCTATTGGCCACAAAATGGATGTTTTAATTTAAGTTTAGGGATTCTGATATTCTTTTTCTTTTTTTAAATCCAGGTCCCATCTTTTCATTGCCTGCCCAGTAAAAATATGTTTAAGAGTCAGCAAATGAATTTTCCAGACAGATGCTACTGAAACTAGCTGCTTATGTTTTTTCCCTGTAACTGCAGTGAGCGTGGCCTCCCTCCCACTCTTGTTTCCAGTGTAGAAACTCCATCTCTGCTCCCCCAGTGGATTTCTAAAAGGCCCTGACAAGGGTGCCTGCATTGATTTCAGCTATAGAGCCTACCTCCACATTTTCTCAGTCCAAGTGAAATCCTATGCACAGCTTTATAAAGCACTAGTGTTTGTTTGCACGTATGCATTGAATTAAACCATAAGAATCAAGAAATTTGTTTACAGTCATCAGAAAAATCAGTTAAAGTGCTAATTACTTTACTTTTATTAAATGAAATTTGCTACTTTATCATGTGAACATTTGTTTGAGCAATAAATATGCTTGATAGCTTTTTTTAACTTCCACCTACAGTAGTGTGAAAAAGTGTTTGCCCCTTTCCTGATTTCTCATTTTGTCATAAATCCCCGTGCGCCATAACGTGGCGCACGAGGGAAGGAATAGAAAACTCAATTGCAGGAGTAGAACGTGCCATTTATTAACATAAACTCCCACTAAGTTACAAGTTCAGTCAACCACAAAAATACAGAGAGTTGGAATGATGAATTTGGGCCACCAGACATACAGGGAAGCTACCCGGATATTCAATAGCTGGGGAGGGGGAATGCCTAGTGCCGCCGTCACGATGAGCACAAAAAGAAAGGCAAAATGTACACTTATGGCTGGAACAATCCGAAGCTGTGCGTGTAGTCTGGTAGATGAGGAAGAGAGGCAGGGTCAGCCGCTAACACTCAGGGATTAACCGTCTGTAAATGTCCGGCTGAATAAGCGAAGGTAATGGTACCACATCCATGGAGGAACACGCTGCCATGAATGAGGGTGAATGCTCCGACAATCTCTTTCCACAAATGCAGCGCATTTATAATCATGATGCAAACGAGGAGAGAGATTGCCGGTGTGAGGAAACGTGGGCTGAACATAATTAATCCTGGTGTGTATGAGTGTGTGTATGAGTGTATGAATAGGAATGAATGGAGTTTTTTTTTTTTTTTGACTTATTTTGTACCTGTAGGTAGATTTGTTCTGCAGTCCGGTGACAAGCCACCAGCCGCCGGTCGCTGCATGCGCAAGCGCCTCTTAACTCCCTAACCTGCATGTTTTTGGCATGTGGGAGGAAACCGGAGAAATCCCGGAGTAAACCCACGCAAACACGGGGAGAACATGGAAACTCCACACAGATCACTGTTGGCCTGGGGCAGGGATCGAACCCACGATCTCATGATCCCCGCGATCCCCCGGCCGAGGGTAAACTGTGCTGCCGCGGTGCTAACCACTGCGCCACCGTGCAGCCCGGTGGAGGAGTGTGCATGTATGTGTGTGGAAACACCCCTAATGAAGCACAGCTGATGGCACTTGGCAGGAAGAGGGGGCGTGCCTGAACTGTCAGGGAGCGAAGGCCAAAAGCTCCCTGAAGCGTCTGGTGGAATTTAGGGCAAAATAACCATAAGTCAGAACCGGGTTTGAAACCATCAAAGGTTTGTCACACTTAAATGTTTCAGATCAAACAAATTTAAAGGTGAACTGAACTGAACGGCATTGAACGGCACTGGGTGATAGTACATACAATTATAAAGATAATTTATCATTGGCACCCCCTCCACAAATCCCGGAATCTTGGAGAAAATCGCGATTTTGAATTTCCCGCCCTGAAAAATCAGACGAATCCGCCGATTAACCAGAAGTGCAGCCGGAGTTCCGCGTGACGTCACGAGTGTGACCCAGTCCTCATGTTTACCATTGCGAGCACGTCGACACTGGTTGTTTTTGGTGCATTTTGTCGTGATAGTCGACTACAAAACACTTCCAACACCTGGGAAGATCTGTTCAGTGGCCAATGAAAGCTGTCATGGCGACGAAAGAAAAGAAAGGGGGAGGAAAAACGACCGGGAAGCGATGCGTTTCTAGATATACAGTGATCCCTCACTTATCGCGTTTAATGGGGACCAGAACCGACCGCGAAAAGTGAAAAACCGCAAAGTAGCGTCACCCCCCCCCCCCCCCAAGGCCGTCACAAGCACTATTTTGCACAAAAAGACACAAGGGAACAGCGAAAAGTGCCACTAAGCAACACGAGCGACAAAGAACAATGAATGCGGTCTTCCTTCGCTGGGTAAAACGTCTCGGCCAATCAGCTTGCGAGGTAAAACGTCTCGGCCAATCAGCTTGCGAGATTCCCGAGCGGTGAAGAGGTGGGCGGAGAGGAGTAGAGCGGTCTAATGTAGAACATCAGGTATCAACACGGAGAGCCCGCACAACTCAAAATCCACCTCTCTGATCACCGCTCCACTCCTCTCCGCCCACCTCTTCACCGCTCGGGAATCTCGCAAGCTGATTGGCCGAGACGTTTTACCTCGCAAGCTGATTGGCCGAGACGTTTTACCCAGCTTCGCTCCCTGCCGAGCGCCCATACCCAGCGAAGGAAGACCGCATTCATTGTTCTTTATCGCTCGTGTTGCTTAGTGGCACTTTTCGCTGTTCTCTTGTGCCTTTTTGTGCAAAATAGTGCTTGTGACGCCCTTGGAGGGGTGTGTGTGACGCTACTTCGCGGTTTTTCACTTTTCGCGGTCGGTTCTGGTCCCCATTAAACGCGATAAGTGAGGGATCACTGTAATAAGTTGGAAAAATGCTGATGGTTTTTTTTTCCTTTCTTTTTTATTGTTAATTTTCCTTATCCTGACACCCCAAACATGCCAAAGTAAAGACTCACAATTCTGTATTCAATAAGCGACTCTCCTCCCCATCACTGCTGCGGTCTGAGTCGGTGCCGGAATCCCCCGAAAATTCTGGCTCTAATCTGTACGGTTCGATGCCTCCCTCGCTCTCTTCCTGTTCACTTGACACTCCTGCATCCTCCTCTGTCTCGTCACCGATCCTGAATGCCTCTTCACTCTGAAAACTCTGGTGTTCTTGACTGCTGGAACTGCTATCATCTGCCATTGTTGTTTGGGTTAGGGGTCACACTCGTGACGTCACGCAGCGTCGTCTGCACTACTTCCGGTTTGTTTGGCACTGCCAGCCAGAGGCAAAAGTTTATCGGCTTATAGCTTGGCCATCGCACGGCCTAAAAATTTCTTTTATGTGTTGAAAAATACAATAGGTAATAAGGAATTAATCTGCTATTCTACTTTTTCGGCAAAAAGGTGGGTTCAGTTCTACTTTAAATATTAGACAATGATAACACAACTAAACACAAAATGCAGTTTTTAAATGAAGGTGTTTATTATTAAGGGAAAAAAAAGTCCAAACCTACATGGCCCTGTGTGAAAAAGTGATTCCCCCCACCCCCACCCTGTTAAAACATAGATTAACTGTGGTTTATCACATCTTTACAAAGTTGAGCTCAATTTCTTTAGCCACACCCAGGCCTGATTACTGCCACACCTGTTCTCAATCAAGAAATCACTTAAATAGGACCTGCCTGACAAAGTGAAGTAGACCAAAAGATCCTGAAAAGCTAGACATCATGCTGTGATCCGAAGAAATTCAGGAACAAATGAGAAACAAAGTAATTGAGATCTATCAGTCTGGAAAAGGTTATAAAGCCATTTCTAAAGCTTTGGGACTCCAGCGAACCACAGTGAGAGCGATTATCCACAAATGGCGAAAACATGGAACAGTGATGAACCTTCCTAGGAGTGGCCAGCCGACCAAAATTACCCCAAGAGCGCAGCAATGACTCATCCAAGAGGTCACAAAAGACCCCACAACAACATCCAAAGAACTGCAGGCCTCACTTGCCTCAAGTAAGGTCAGGTTCATGACTGCACCATAAGAATGGCCTGCATGGCAGAGTTCCAAGACGAAAACCACTGCTGAGCAAAAAGACCATAAAGGCTTGTCTTGTGGTGGACACACACATGGGACCTGTTTTGTGGCTCACATTTTAGGTCAGAACAAAGGCAGGAAGCTGCAGGAATCTTAGCCTTGGTATGCAAGGCTTGAGACTGTGGGGGGTTCAATTAAAGGATTAAGGAAGGGATGCATTGGAGACAGTGGAAGTGATAACATGGAGAGAAATGCATTGTGACTGTCTTTATAATGCAAGGTGGTCTGTGTGACATGTGATCTGTGAAGTGTGAAGTTCCTGATATTTAAGGACGAGAGTTTACTGTGTCACTCTCTTTTTCTCTGCTTTGAGATGATGGTGCTGTGAATAAAACTGACTTTGAGAGAGAACTCTGCCTCGTCATTTTCACATCACCACAGTCTTAGTTTTGCCAGAAAACATCTTGATGAACCCCAAGACTTTTGGGAAGATACTCTGTGGACTGACCAGACAAAAGTTGAACTTTTTGAAAACTGTGTGTCCCATTACATCAAGCGTAAAAGTAACACAGCATTTCAGAAAAGGAACATCATACGAACAGTATAATATGGTGGTGGTGGTAGTGTGATGGTCTGGGGCTGTTTTGCTGCTTCAGGACCTGGAAGACTTGCTGTGGTAAATGGAACATGAATTCTGCTGTCTACCAAAAAATCCTGAAGGAGAATGTCCGGGCAACTGTTCGTGACCTCAAACTGAAGCGCACTTGGGTTCTGCAGCAGGACAATGATCCAAAACACACCAGCAAGTCCACCTCTGAACAGCTTAAGAAAAACAAAATGAAGACTTTGGAGTGGCCTAGTCAAAGTTCTGATCTGTATCCGATTGAGATGCTGTGGCGGTTCATGCTCATAAACCCTCAACAATTCTGCAAAGATGAGTGAGCCAAAATTCCTCCACAGTGCTGTAAAAGACTCATTGCCAGTTATCGCAAACGCTTGATTGCAGTTGTTGCTGCTAAGGGTGGCCCAACCAGTTATTAGGTTTAGGGGGCAATCACTTTTTCACACAGGGCCATGTAGGTTTGGATTTTTTTTCCTTTCATAATAAACATCTTCATTTAAAACCTGCATTTTGTGTTTACTTGTGTTATCTTTGTCTAATATTTAAATTTGTTTGATGATCTGAAACATTTAAGTGTGACAAACATACAAAAAATTGAGAAATCAGGAAGGGGGCAAACACTTTTTCACACCACTGTATATAACAAACAATATGCAGCATGTATAGCCTGATTGTGTCAAAGGCCAAAAAGATATATTGATTTTTGATACACTAATTCAAATAATAACCAAACATACCATTTTTGATTGAAGAGAAATTAATAGTTGGGAGACATTTTTTTTCCTCCCAGTGATTAGATAATTTACTAAAAGTCAATACAGTAACACTTAAAATGCAACATTTGTTTTAATTATTAGATCAAATTGAAATATATTTTTAAATACCTTAAATTAAATGACCTTTTCACACAGCTGTTCCGCAGGCAATTGTTCATGAATCTAATGAATATGCAGTTTCCATATAGGGTGAACCTATGGTGTGTTTGCTACAGAATATAGTGACACTGTTGTCTATTTGATGGAAAACTAAGTTAGGAGTCTGTACAGTATATTGTCACTCAGTGGGATTTTGCCAGCTGTCATTCTAGGAGCAAATGTGTAATTTGCTACTGACAGGTCATTGGTAAATGACTGTATAGTGAAGGTTCATTTAGTAGGCTTTTCTTTTATTGCTGCTTCACTGACCATTTAAGGCTTGTTTGATGTGAGTCATTCTAGTGTTTGCAGGGAGCAGCTAACAGCAGGTTTGTACTTGTACATCATAGCAGCAAGAATTAACTCTGAGCCATCTGATTGTTGTCAGTCATTTCCTCCCAATATTACGTTACTTTCATATTATTGCTCTGGCAAATTAGTTTTACAAGCATGAGGCCATTTTAAAACAACAATGACAGATGTAGAGCATTAAGTATGCGGGCTATGTACACTGTACAGCCATGAATTTGGCAAATATGGAGAGAAAATTCATAAAGTTCATATTGGATGGTGCTGTTATATTAACAGTTTTGGTTAGCTCACTTTGACTGTCTGGGAAAGACAAGCTCGTCCTAATAAGAAAATAGTGTAAAATAACTTTTTAATAAGTTTTTCTAACATATAGAGTTTGATCAGTTTTGTGTTTGTGTGCAAATGTGGTCTGTTTGAAAAAATGAAACTTTCTGCAAACTTTTATTTGCATGCCATAGGATTGCAGTTGTGTCTCTTCCTCATTCTAAATTATCCATGAAGTCACCCACCTTTACTTCAATTTTGTATTAAACTTACCTTTTCTCCCCCACTGTATAAGGAGACTTCTGTTCAAAATCATGAAAGAACAACTGCATTTCATTTCTTCTACAGTAAGCTTGTCCATTAGCTCTTTTCAGGTGCCTTTTTGGTGTGTTTGATGCAGCGGGTTCTTCACCTTTTTTTTTTGCCTTGCAACATGCAGAGCCGGAGTATGTCAGCCGTGCACCTGCGTCTGTTTTGTCCCACATGTCCACAAGGTCTGTCTGAGTTCTGATACTATCACCGTCTTGTAATGAAAGGTAGATTTCCAGGTGTTCCTGGCAGAGGCAAAGCGATATAGAGAGGGGTTACAGATTCTCTGGGGACCCTGCTGAGCACTGGCCGAATTAAGCGCTTTCATCAAGTTCATCAGGTAAAAGTAATTTGTATAATACCTTACAAGATTGATCGGCTGGCCATGATAATTAAGCACTTTTCCAGTGTTCTCTTGATTAAAATTAAGTTGCTTTTCTTTAAACAATTTGAATTATTGTGGGCATTTTAAGTCTTGTAAATCACATGTTGCTTGCTCAGGGAGGATATAAATACATTCGGTTAATTTAGAGAGCAGCAAATATTTGTAAGATTAGGATCTTTTTGTTCCTGATCAGATTTGAGGTTATGGTTGGAGCAGAAGTTGTGTTAACTGAAAATTGTCTGTTGTTGACAGAATTTTTTTTAGCAGTGACAGAAAAATCTGAAGCCCCTCTATCGTTTTGGCAGATTATCAAAGTCTATTGTAACTTTTACTTGTAATTCCAATATGTCCATTTTATAGTACATCCAAAGTATGTAGTATCTAGTATTGTCTTGCCTTTTATTTTCGTGTGGTAGGTCTTTATGACAGTTCACATTTCTCCATCCTTGTGCAGCTACAGTCTCCACTGTGCTACAAACGACTGAAAAAAGTCAAAGGATCTGAGCCCGAAAACTCTTTAAATTAGGGCTGCAACAATTACTTGAATAACTCAAATAATTTGATTACAAAAATTTCTCGATCCAAAATTTATGCGTCGATGTGTCGTTTAATGTAGCACTTCTGGTCTATATGACCTTCTTCCGGTGACACTACCTCAACAAAATGCAGAATTGTTTAACGGCACCATGGCAGAGTGGCGTAGTGACGGGCTGGCAAAGATAAAGAACATTTTTAAAAAACGACAAAAGTATCTCAACTCTGGAATCATTTCAAGCTCAAACTGAAGGAAAACATTGTGCAGAGTGTATATAGTAAAGCCGAGCAGTGAGCTAGCATGCTACAACATCAGATGTTACAGTGTCTCAGCAGAAAGCATCCCAGATCATGCACAGCCAGCGCACCTGAGACAAGATACGTGTCAGGAGCCGAGCCGGCTTGGTTTCCCCGGCTCAGTCCTGACCTCCCTGTGGGTTTAGGTGCCACTGTTTATGTGTGTTTACTATGTATTTCAGTGTGCTTCCTTTACCATAGTCTCTGCTCTCTGGCCGGCAGCGGTGAGCCAGCTCTCTTTGCCTCACTCTCCTGTGAGCGCTGGCTGACAGGCGGCCGGTCCGACTATGACCCCCTCACTCATTATCTGCTCTCGCCCAGGTGCCCGCAATCACATCATCACCAGCAGTGCATGTACTTAAGTAGCCTTTTGCCAGTCACGCTCTGCTGGGTTTTTGACTGACTGACTGATTGTGTGTTATATCAGTGAACTGTCAGCTCCATTACAACGTGTATCCCCTCCACGCAGTCCGTGGTTCTCTCGCGCTCTCATAGCAATTCCGGCTGTGGGACGCCAGCGTGGGTACACGTTGTCACCATGGGTTGAGATGCCGTCTCGGCACTGAGCCCATGTTTTCCCTCATCCCTGCCTCCCATTGAGCGGCGTCTCAGCTGGCCCCCAGCTGGCAGCATTATGGACGGCTGGGGCCAATTAGTCTTCATCAGCTGGGGCGCTGCCAATGAGGATAAATAGGAGCAGCCTCGATGACTCGGGGCTGCGACATAAGCACTGCTAGGCTGAAGCCCCTTCGTCTGGTGTCAGCCTCAACTCCCCTTGCAGCATTCCTGTGTTTGTATCCCGCTGTGAGGATGTACGTCTTGCTACCCCCACGTCCGGTACGAGCTGCTTACCTCTGCGCTGTGCAACCTGTGAGTGTACCTCTGCATGAGTATCTGTGCTCTCCTCATCCCTTCCCCTTTACCCTGAATAAAACATCTCGACTCACTGGCTTGCCCCTGGCTCTGATTGCCCGGCTCCCTAGAGCCGGATATGACAGTATGTCGCAGCCAGAAGAGTTGCCGGCGGCCGTGAGTCGCCGTGGAAATGTACCTTTCTGTCCGGGTGTCAGCGCTGCTAGCATGCCGTTTCCCAGGAGTCACTTCCGGCGCCAGGGCGACGAGCTGAGGTCCATCTCGGAGGCTGTCGACGGGACGTTCTTCACCCTGCACGACGCCTCCAACGCGAGACGCTGGCATCCGGGCCGTGCTGAGGAACCCCTGGACTGTCACCCTCACTCTCTGTACCATCTGGAAGACAGTGCCAGGATAGACGCTGCAGGTACACAGCAAGAGAAGCTCCACGGGGTGGATGGAAATCCCGGCAGGGAGTCGAAGTGGGCGACGTCTTTCCCCGCTTCGGAGTCCCGTTCCTGCCGCTATTCCAGTCCGGGAGTTCGCGCCAACCAGAGGACTTCCCCCGACCTGCGTCACGTCACTCGGGATTCCCTTCAAGGAGCCGCAGCTGACAGCAGTTATGTCCGGGGTCGAGTGGCTGTCGCGAGCTCTACTGTGTTTCCTGTCACCACCTTCAGGCATGTGGCGGCGGCAGTGAGATTGATGGTGAGGACTTCAGGGCTACGAAGCTTTCCCGTGCTCGACGCCTCCCTCGTCTCGATCTCCGATCTGGAGCGGCGAATCCTGGGTCTCCCCCTCGCTTCGTTCCCTGGGAGTAGTCGTCATCACATCGCCGAGTCACCTCTGCACGAACCTCGTCCGGATCCAGTTCTGGGTCATCGTCAGGACCGTTCCTCCCACGCAGCTGTCATCCCTTCGCCTCATCAGTGTGGAGATTCTACAGCCTCGTCCCCTGAGCCTCGTTCCCCCGCTGTCATTCCTGGACATTCGGGCTGGCTCACCCCGGCTGTTTCCCCCTCCTCCTCGACGCGCTTCCTGACCGCTGTGTGTGCCTGGAATCCCGGCCTGGTGAGCTCTCTGCTGGAGACAACGCGAGCGACCCTCAGACGAATTCCCGGGGGGTCCTCCGTTATCGCCGGGCGGGGAGAGGAAGAAGCAGATTCCACTACAGCAGGCGATACTCAACCTCCAGGGGGCAGGCAAGTCATTGTTTTTTCACACCTGCTTAATGATTTGCTCTGTCACATCCCTGGAGGAGAAGTTCAGGGTTCGCAGCTCCCTGAACTCTCCCCACCTGCTGTAACCTGTATTCCTAATCCCGCATCCTCTGTGTCTCTCTCCGCCGAGCGGTCCCCGGCTCCGGGTCAACGTGGTGGGATATGGAGAGGGCCTGTGGTTCCGCAGCTACATTGCGGACGGAGGAGGGGGACTGACTGCTGCGTGGAGTCTACGCTGACGACTGAGCGTCCCTGGGTCTCCACGGAGGAGCGGTTCGGTCCAGCGGGACGAGATTCTTCTGGCTTCACGCCGAGTGGATCGTCGGCGGGGTTACCTGAGCTGGAGGAATCTCAAGCTGCGCTGACCATCGTGCTGGCTGCGGGGCCCGACGCGGCTAGATGGGAGCCTGACAACGACCTCCTGACGACGGATCCTGGATCTTCGCAGTCCTGGACGGCGTCAGAACCCGAGATCAGGCGAGTGCTCTCCTTTCTTTTCTCTCTTTTTATCTTTGAGCACTTCAGCCTATCTCCAGGGGAGACGAGCAGGGTGCAGCCGTCCGCTGCGTCTGAGCTCGTCTCGCCGGGTTCTGGCGCTGCCGGTGATCCTGATCCCGGTTCTGTTTTCTCTTCTGAGCCTTCTTCCAGGGTCACCGGCGAGGAGTTGCTGTTCCTCGTGGTGCTGGAGGGTCCGGGTTCAACGTTGGAGGTCGGTTCTGGTGCAGTGTCCAACGTGGGTTCGCCTGAGACCCAATCGGGGTCCAACGTGGGTTCGCCTGAGACCCAATCGGGGTCCAACGTGGGTTCGCCTGAGGCCCGATCGGGGTCCGACGTGGGTGCTGCCCCAGTGTTGTCCAGGTCCGGTGAGGAGGTGGCCGTTTCCCTGAGGCCCGCCGCCCTCGTCATCGGCTCTCCCCTGAGCCTCTTCCACCGGGATCCGCTCTGACCCTTCGTCCGTCTCAACGGTCCTGGTGGTTGAGTGATGCGGGTCGACGACCCGACCCGCAAAACTTTCGGTTCGGTGATCTGGTTCCCCCCACTGGTCTGTGTTTGCCTTTGGGCGGCCTGGTTCGGCAGTCGTTGGACTGGATTCCTGGGATCTGGGTCCAGAGTTCGCCGTCCGAACATTTCTCTTCCCCTGATTCGCCAGCTGGACAATGGGCGGGGAGATCTCCGGAGCCATCTCGGCTATTTTTGGACTCTGCCTGCCATACACCTCGGGTGTCACTTTTTCTTTTATCGTTATTAAGGTCACTTGGGTGTAATGTCTGTCCTGTTGGTGGATGTGTATTTATAGTGCTGTGCGTTTTCCTTCCCTCGTACCCAGCATTTTATTTTTTGTACCATGTTTTTAGTCTCGTTTTTGCATTGTAGAGTTATGTTTTGTTCCCTTTCAGACCATACTCTGCAGTTGCCCATTCATTCCAGTCACTTTCATTTCTTTAGGTGACTGTGGGTATTTATATATTCATGTGTGTGGGTTTTTCTTTGCCTGCACTCAGTATTTCTTTTTTATGCCCTGTTGGTTCATTATAGAGTCATGTGCCTTGTTTTCCGTAACACCATGCTCTGTAATTGTCCATTTGTTCCAGTCACTTTTCTTGGTGACTGTGTGTATGTACTTATATTGGTGCTGTGTATTGTGTTTTCCCTTTATTTGACCATACTCAGCATTTTTTGCCCTGTACCTTTTTGGTGGTTCTTTTTTTTTTCTTGCTCTGGGTCACGCATGGTTGGTACTCTCTGGGTAGTATGTAACCGGCGTGTTGACCCAGTTCTTCTCCCCATCTGTACCTGGGTTAATTATTCAGTTTTGTCAGTATTGTATTTGGGTTTTTCTTTCCCGCTACCCTACATTGCCCCATTGGTGTTGTCCTTCCCTTGGCTTCTTCCCCTCCGGTCCGCCTCCCTTCCTCCCACCCTAGGTGGGGGGGGGGGGGGGGCTGGGATGTTCCTGGTCGTTCAGGAGCCCGACCTTGAGGGAGGGGCTCTGTCACCATGGGTTGAGATGCCGTCTCGGCACTGAGCCCATGTTTTCCCTCATCCCTGCCTCCCATTGAGCGGCGTCTCAGCTGGCCCCCAGCTGGCAGCATTATGGACGGCTGGGGCCAATTAGTCTTCATCAGCTGGGGCGCTGCCAATGAGGATAAATAGGAGCAGCCTCGATGACTCGGGGCTGCGACATAAGCACTGCTAGGCTGAAGCCCCTTCGTCTGGTGTCAGCCTCAACTCCCCTTGCAGCATTCCGGTGTTTGTATCCCGCTGTGAGTATGCACGTCTTGTTACCCCCACGTCCGGTACGAGCTACCTACCCCTGCGCTGTGCAGCCTGAGAATGTACGTCTGTATGAGTGTCTGTGCTCTCCTCATCCCTTATCCCTTACCCAGAATAAAACATCTCGACTCACTGGCTTGTCCCTGGCTCTGATTGCCCGGCTCCCTAGAGCCGGATATGACAGACGTCTCTCCTCATGCGTTCGGGGGCTGACATCGCCCCACGAACGTCAACTGTAAGTGTATTTTTGTACCTTTTTGTAAGTCTTCACCTTTAGGAACTGTTTGTCATTAGTCTTTATGTTAATAAATGTGTGTTGGTGTACCCTTGCACGTAAATCCTCGTTATTTCTCCCCTCTCTGTGCGCTGCGTAAAAGCGCATGGGAGGGTTTATGACAATATGTGATTGAGATTTAAAATTAAGATGACTAGAATATAGTCAGCTACGCTAATTATGCTTATATGACCAAAGAACATATAGCCACCACCATTAGCATCCAGATGCTAACAGCGTCCACTAGCGGATGCTAACAGATGCTAAAAGCTGCTAATGGCTAGCGAAAGGAACTTTATGGTGGAACGTACTGCTTACAGTTACATTCTATGAAATAAACATTGCAATAAGCATTGTAATAAATGTGTACCTGTTTTATTGAGTGTGTTTGATTCAATTACTGCCAATAATGTCTGTCAATTAATTCCAAGCACCAGACTTTGAACCACTGGAACGGGTGCTCACGGAAGATCTTGCCAAACTGGACCAGTTCTGCAAAATCTGGCGCCTAAAACCAAGCCCAGCAAAAACCGTCTCCAGTGTATTCCATCTCCACAATGCAAAAGCTGCCAGAGAACTAAACATCCACCTGAGCGGACTCAAGCTTAAGCATGCCCCAAATCCAACTTATCTTGGAGTGACCCTTGATAGGACCTTATCCTTCAAGGAACATCTAAAGGGGACGGCTGCTAAGGTGAAGGTACGAAACAACCTGCTCTGCAAGCTCGCTGGTGCAAAATGGGGGGCGGCAGTCTCCACCCTGCGCACCTCAGCACTGGCCCTTTCATACTCTGTAGCAGAATATTGTGCCCCTGTCTGGTCCAGGTCATCTTACACACACCATGTAGACACCCAGCTCAACTCAACCATGAGAACTATAACTGGAACAATCCGCTCAACACCACTCCCCTGGCTCTCTGTACTGTCAAACATAGCCCCTCCACACATCCGGCGAGCAGCATTAACTCAAAGGATGCTCCAAAAAGTTAAAGATTTTCCTCACTTACCAATCCATGCAGATATCTACACCCCACCCACTGCCCGACTTTCATCCAGATGGCCGATTTGGAAAAACCCTCCCCCAGCTGACTTTACCATCCAGACAGCTTGGCAAGAGGAATGGGAGACCAAGGAGGTCCCAAACAAACAGCTGGTGATAAACCCCAACCAACAGGTCCCGGGCACCAACCTTCCAAGGAGACAGTGGGCTACACTCAATCGCTTCAGGACTGGACATGGCCCCTGCTTGGCCAGCCTTCACAGATGGGGCAGTAGCCCTAGCCCACTGTGCGCATGTGGAGAGGAGCAAACAATGGAACACATCATAGAGGCTTGCCCGCTCCAAAGACTGGAAGGAGGATTACACACCCTCCATACAGCAAACCAGGAGGCAACTGCTTGGCTTAAGGACTTTGCATTCGCTAAATAAATAAATTCAATTACTACTGCTCTTTAGGAAAGGAAGTTCTGCAAATGTTGGTCAATGCAAGTTTCTTTAAAAAAAAAGTATCAGATTACTCGAGTAATCTTCGATTAGAGTGGGTGATTACCCGAGCCATAAAATAGTCGTTAGCTGTAGCCCTACTTTAAATAACTAAGCAGTTGTGATGTTGTTGATGCAAACAACGTGGGCTACATAGACAATTGGAACTCATTTTGGGGAAAACCTGGTCTTATTAGAAAAGACGGCATCCATCCCACTTTGGATGGTGCGTCTCTTTTATCTGACAATCTAGCATCATTTTATCCAAATTTCCAAAACCTTGACAACTCAGAGTTGAGACCAGGAAGCAGAGTTGCAGTCTTACAGACCCCTCTGCAGCTCCTCTTCATCCGCCACCCCTCAACTTCGCCCCCGTCTTCCCCATCAGAGAATCATTGTCTGCTCCCTCCAAAGTAAATAAAAATGTAATGTATAAGCATCCCAAAGTGATTAAACAAAAAGTTGGTAAAACTCAAATTAAACATGAAGCCTCTAAATTTAATGACTTGGTCGCTGTTCCTCCTCATAATTTAAGAATTAAATGCGGTTTGTTAAATATTAGGTCTCTAACTCCCAAGTCTCTGCTAGTCCATGATCTGTTAATTGATCATCAGATTGATTTAATATCCCTTACAGAGACTTGGTTAGGGTAAGAGGATTATGTTGGTTTAAATGAATCAACTCCCTCTGGTTATTTAAATTGTCAAAATCCCAGAGGTTCTGATTGCGGAGGAGGAGTAGCAACAATTTACCATTCCAAATTACTAATTAATGTAAAGCAAAAAACGTGTTATAATTCCTTTGAGGGCCTGGTCCTCAGTATTGGGCATTTTAGCAATTTTATTTGCTGTAGTGTATTGTCCCCCATCAACCTACTCAGAGTTTTTATCCGAATTTGCCAAATTCTTAGCTGATTTAGTGCTGAAATCAGATAGAATAATTATAGTAGGGGACTTTAATATACATGTAGATGTAGATAGTGATTGTCTTAATATGGCATTTAATTCAATATTAGACTTGATAAGTTTTCTCAGAAAGTAGGAAATTCTACCCATTATCTCCACCACACGTTGGACCTTGTTCTGACATATGGAATAGAAATAAAAAGTCTGGTAGTGTCTCCTCATAACCCTGTACTGTCAGACCATTATCTGTTAACTTTTGATATTACTGTTTCTGATTATTTAGCTCCTAAAGAAAAATATTACTACAGGAGATGCCTCTCAGATGATGCTGTTACCAAATTTATGCAGATTGTTTCCTCTATGCTATGTGTCAATACAATGGAGATAAGCTATGGAGAGCTTGCTCCTTCTGTAATTGATAGCATGGTAGATAGTGTTACAGCTTCTCTGCATCAGACTCTAGACATGGTGGTCCCTTTATAAAAGAAAAAGTCTCATCAGAGATTTCTGACTCCTTGGTTCAACTCAGAAATTTGTAGCTTAAAACAGAAGACTTGTCAATTAGAAAGAAAATGGTACTCCACTAAATTAGATGAAATCTATTTAGCTTGGAGAAATCATCTTCTAATTTATAAAGAATCTCTTAGGAAGGCGAGAACAAGTTATTATTCCACATTAATAGAAGAGAACAAGAGTAATCCCAGGTTTCTTTTCAGCACTGTCGCCATGCTGACAAAGAGTCAGGACTCTGTCAAACCTAGCATTCCCTTAGAGTTTACTAGTCAGGACTTTATGAACTTTTTCAATAATAAAATTTCATCTATCAGAGATAAAATCAGTCAGATTCTTTCCACCGTTAACTTAAATACAGTAACTACTATCATGGTCTGAGTGCCGATATCGTCCGTGCTCGGGTCATGCAGTATTTTCCTCCCATCTTGTGTTAGTTCCTTGTGGCTCTCCGAGCTTTTAGTTTGACAGCGTCTCAGAGGGGCTTCTGGCTGTCAGAGCTGAGCTCCTCTGTGACAGCTGAATTGCATTCAGCTGATGGCTGCCTCATCAGCTGATTAATCCTTAGCCCTACTTAAGGGAGCAGCTTAGGTTACTCCGGGCTGCGATCTCACGTACGGATAACGCTGGTCTCCCCAACTTTAGGCTGGAGTCCCTATTTCCCGGCTCCAGTCATCCTCTTGATCCTCGCTACTCTCAGTAAGTTATTCCTTAGTCTGTGTGTATCGTCAGTGCATCTTAGCCACAGTCCTTATTTGTGTTTTGCCCCACGAGGTTCATTATTTTGTACCTGTTACCAGTCCTTTAATAAATACGCAAACTCACTGGTTGCCTATAGTGTCTCATTAGTGGTCCGCGAGGACCGCACCATGACAGTAGGTCGCAGCCAGAACGAGATGCTGGTGACCGTGAGTTTGCTTAATTTGGGCTTGTAGTTTTCCCCCTTTCTGCATACCAGTGTGCTGGGAGATGGCGTCGCCATGCAAGGGCTATGCCATGAGTCTGGGCTACGAGCTGGTGATGGCCCTTATCGAGATCGACGGGATCATTTACAGCACTCGCCATCACATCGTCCCCAGCACCTCACGCTGGTACCTGGACCTCGCTAAGGTGACTATTAACCGCCATCCTCACTACGCTGACCATGTTGAAATCACGGCGAGGATGGCGGACATCTCTGCTCACCAGGAGAAGCTCCGTGGGCTGGAGGGAAACTCTGGCAGGAAGCCAAAGAGGAGGCATCCTCGCTCCTCGCCTCGGGATCCCATTCCTGTCCTCCGTCCAGTCCAGGAGTTCGCACCACCCAGGGGTCATCCCCCGTGGAGAGAGACGTCAGTCAGGATTCCCTCGGTGGAGATACAGCGGACCGCTATCACCATCCAGGACCGAGTGGCTGCAGCTCGCTCCGTCTCCCATCCAACCCAGATAATCAAGCATCTGACAGCGGCGTTCAGGCTGGTGGAGAGGAATCTGGAACTTCATGATTACCCTGAATACGCCGACCTGCTCGCCTCGGTTTCTGTGCAGGAGCGGCGTTTCCCAGATCTCACCTTCGCCTCGCCCTCTGCCGGTAAACGTCATCACCATGCTTATTGCAAGCCTCAGCGAGAACCCTGACCGGATCCAGTTCCGGGTAGCCACACAAACTCTGTCTCCCAGTCAGCTGCAGCCTCTGTGTCTCGCCAGAGGGGTAAAACAGTCGCCGCCACCTCCGGGTTGTATGTGCCTCATCCCCGGCCCGCCTTGGCTATTCCTCCCTCCTCTTCGACGCTTTCTCCAGCTGCTGAGGACGCCACGACTCCTGCTTCGGCTGTGCCCGTCATCGATTCAGTGCGAGTGGCTCCTCCTCATCTTCCCGGGGGGCCCTCCATCACCATCCAAAGGGGAAGGGAGAAAACAAAACTCACCGCAGCAGCTTCCATCGGCCCTCAGCGGATCAGGCAAGTGTCTCTTCATTCTTTTTCTTCACTGGGTGAATTGCCTTGTTCGATCCCTGGGGGTGAAGTTCGGGGTTCTCAGTCCCCTGAGCTTCCTCCACCTGCTGCAATTATTAATTATGAACCTGCTACCTGTGTGTCTCCTTCCCCTGAGCATTCCCCAGTGCCAGGACTACACCGCTGGACCAGGAAGGAGCCTGCAGCCCTGGAGAGCCTGGTTCCAGCCCTGCAGCCACATCATGGGCAGAGGAGGAGGGCGGACTGCCAACTGGAGCCTGCGCCAACGACTAAGCATCCCCGGGTCTCCACGGAGGAGTGGTTCAACCCAGCAGGTCAAGGATCCCCTGCCACCACGCCGTGCGGGTTTTCGGCGTGGACATCAGCGTCAAGGAATTCCCAGACTGAGGACACCATCATGCTGGCTGCGGAGCCCGCCACAGTTGAGTAGGAGCCAGAAGTGGACCTTCAGTTTGCTGAACCTGGATCGCCGAAGTCCTGGATGGCGGTGGAACCCAAGATCAGGCAAGTGCTCTATTTTGTCTTCCTCCTTTCTATTCTGGAGCATTTTTGCCTGTATCTCGGGGAGACGAGCCTGGTGCAGCCATCGGCTGCATCCGAGCTTGCCTAGCCGGGCTCTGCCGCTACCAGTGATCCTGATCCCGGTTCTCTTTCTTCTCCTGAGCCTTCTCCCAGGGTCACCGGTGATGAGTCGGCTCCAGTCGCTGTTCTGGAGGTTCCGGGTTCAGGTTTGGAGGTCGCTCCAGGTGCTGCTCCGGCCCAGTTGGGGCCCATCGTGGGTGCTTCGCTGGTCCAATCGGGGCTCGTCGAGGACGCTGTTCTGGCCCAATCGGGGTCCATTGAGTGTGCAGCGCGGTCTCGCTTGGTGTCCAGCTGGAGCGCAGCGCCAGTCCTAGTGGAGTTTGGAGGAGGAGCTGCAAATCCTTTGCTGTTCGACGCCGGACTGGTCCCTCAGCTTTTTCCCAACACCCCCCCCCCCCCCCCCCACACACACACACACACCGGGTGCTGCTGGGATTCCCCGTTTTCGGCTTGGCTTCCCCTCGCTGTCCCTCTCGGTAGGGAGGCTACTTCTGAGCTCATCCCTTCGGTCCTGGTGGCCTGTTGACGAGGGTTGGCCGCCTGGGAAACTTCTTCGCTGGTTCGGCGTTCTGGGTTGGCCACCCGACAAACTGGATTCTTGGTTCGGCGACCTGGTCCGGCCACCAGAGGTACTGTTCTCCTGGGCCTGGGACTGGGGTAGACCGCCCGAACGTAGGTTTTCCCCCCTGCTAGCAATCTGGACGCTGGATGCAGGGAGACCTCCCGAACTGTGTGTTTTTGGTTTCCGTGTGCTTTGCCTTCCTACATCCTGTAGTGTTTTTTTTTTTTTTCTCCTTTTGATTGTCCCCTCCGTAGTCTGAGAGATGTTCTTTTGTTGCCGATGGCCGTTTATTTGTACGAATTTAAATTGTCTATTTCACCGCTCTTTAGCGTGTTTTTTTTTTTCTTTCCCCCTCTGTAGTCTGAGATATGCGCTGTTGTCGCCTCTGCCAGTTATTTATTGAACTGTATGTATTCGCCGCTATTCAGTGTGATTTTTTTTTCTTCCCTTCCTCTGTTTGAGAGATATGTGGTTCCTTTTGTTTCCTTGGGCCTGTGTATCTTGGTCTGTAGGCACTGTATTTCTGTTATTTGCATTTATTGTTCTGTTGCCTCTGCCAGTTATTTGGACTTATTGTTCCGCCTGTATTTCGCCGCTATTTAGCGTGATTTTTTTTCTTCCCCTTCCTCTGTTTGAGAGATGATATGTAGTTGCCTTTTGCTTCTTTTGGCCTGTGTTTCTTGGTCTATAGACTTGGTATTTCTGTTATTTGTGGCCTGTAGGCTTAGTATTCCTGTTATTTGCATTTATTGTCCTGTCTGTTTTTCTACCTGTGCTTATGGAGTATGTTTGTGTTTTTTTTTTCCCCATGCTCTGTAGTTGCACCATCTTATATTTTTTTTTTTTCTGTGTTCGCCCTTGTCATTTTTGGTTCTGGTTCCTTGTCTTGATGTTTTTTTTTTTTTTTTTTTTTCCTGGTTCTCGCCCTCCTGGCATTTTTGCCCCTCCTCCCACCCTGGGTGGGCCTTTTGGGTGGGGGGGGGGGGGGGTTTGGATGTCTCGCGGCACCCAGAGTGCGCTGTTCGGGGGGGGGGAATACTGTCATGGTCTGAGTGCCGATATTGTCTGTGCTCGGGTCATGCAGTATTTTCCTCCCATCCTGTGTTAGTTCCTTGTGGCTCTCCGAGCTTTTATTTTGACAGCGTCTCAGAAGGGCTTCCGGCTGTCAGAGCTGAGCTCCTCTGTCTGCTCCTCTGACTGCCTCATCAGCTGATTAATCCTCAGCCCTACTTAAGGGAGCAGCTTAGGTTACTCCGGGCTGCGACCTCACGTACGGATAACACTGGTCTCCCCAACGTTAGGCTGGAATCCATATTTCTCGGCTTCAGTCATCCTCTTGATCCTCGCTACTCTCAGTAAGTTATTCCTTAGTCTGTGTATATTGTCAGTGCGTCTTAGCCACAGTCCTTATTTGTGTTTTGCCCCATGAGGCTCATTATTTTGTACCTGTTACCAGTCCTTTAATAAATACGCAAACTCACTGGTTGCCTATAGTGTCTCATTAGTGGTCCGCGAGGACCGCACCATGACAACTACTACAACTCCTTCAACTGATATCTGTTTGGATGAGTTTACTCCAATTGACCTTTTAGAGTTAGATAAAATATTTCCTCATCCAAGCCTTCAACTTGTCTTTTAGATCCTATTCCTACCAGGTTATTTAAAGAAGTCTTCCCATTTATTGGTAGCTCTGTTCTTCAAATAATCAATTCTTCATTAACATTAGGCCATGTACCGCCATGAACCCCTTCTCAAAAAGCCAACGCTGGATTCAGGAGTTTTAGCTAACTATCGACCAATCTCTAATCTGTCTTTCATTTCAAAAATCTTAAAAAGAGTTGTTGCTTCACAATTTTTTGACCACATGCAGGGAAATGGTTTATTTGAAGAGTTTCAATCTGGGTTTAGAATCTATCATAGCACTGAAACAGCTTTAGTGAAGGTCACTAATGACCTCCTAATCGCATCTGATAATGGACTTGTTTCTGTACTTGTCCTTCTAGACCTTAGTGCAGCTTTTGATACTATTCATCATAATATTTTACTTGATAGATTAGAACACCATGTTGGACTTAATGGAACTCCGTTGCAGTAGTTTAGATCTTATTTATCTGATAGGTTCCAGTTTGTTCATGTCAACAATGAGTTGCCTTCTATCATTTGCGTAATATTGCCAAGATTAGGAGCATCTTGTCTCAGAGTGATGTTGAGAAACTGATGCACGCTTTTGTTAGCTCTAGAGTAGATTATTGTAGCTCTTTTTTATCAGGTTGTCCTAAAACATCTTTAAAAGAGTCTTCAGCTGATCCAAAATGCTGCAGCAAGAGTTTTAACAGGTACTAGAGCGAGAGATCATATGTCTCCGGTTCTGGCCTCCCTTCATTGGCTTCCCATAGAGTTTAGAATTAAGTTTAAAATCCTTCTTCTTACTTACAAAGCTCTAATTAATCAGGCCCCTTTTTATTTAAAAGCTCTGATACTACCCTATTATCCTAACAGAGCACTACACTCCCAAAATGCTCGATTACTTGTAATACCTAGACTCTCCAAAAGTACAATGGGAGGCAGAGCCTTCAGTTATCAAACTCCTCTCCTGTGGAACCAGCTGCCAATCTGGATTCGGGAGCCAGACTCAATCTCTGTTTTTAAGAACAGGGTTAAAACCTTCCTTTTTGATATAGCCTATAATTAGGGAGGGATCATGTGCCCCTGAACCCTCCCTTAGTTATGCTGCTAATAGGTTTAGACAGCCGGGGGACCTCCAACAATGCACTGGGCTTCACTCCTTTCTTCACTCTCAATGAAATATTTTTGCTGGTCATTATGATCAGACCTAAATGAAACAGTCATTGTTGCCCCCGACAGACTGCTATGATGATGATGATGATGAACATCTGTCAGTGGGGACCCAGGTCTGACAAAGAACACCAGGGTACCCGACACAGAACATGATGGGAGAAGCAACGGCCTGACCAGGCAGACCACGGTCCTTCACGGGGAGGCACGCCCAGCCTGTCCATATCTTGGTTATGTAAACACACTGACAGTTGTAGACGGGGACAAATGAACTGTGAAAAAAAACCTGTAACCTGATGTTGTTAAAAAAAAATTAAAATTATTATTTTCACCAAGTAATTTTAAGACATTATTGCAAAGACTGGAAAATAAACACCTGCTCTAAGACACATTATCAGGTGAAAAACAAGTTTGCAGACCTGCTTGTTTTTGAAAAATAACCTGCAACCTTTATACACTATTATTTTCTTGTGCTACATTGGCATGTTATCCCTTTGTTTTGCACCTTTTCTCATTTCAAGTATAATCTTGAACCATTTCAGAAGTGTTACTGGATATTCAGTAGGGACGTTTAAACTTAAATAATTCCAGTGTCCCTAGAGACGGCAGAGAGCCTTTGTGTTGTGACTTTTACCGAGTTGCCCAATTACTGTCAGCATCACACAGACGAGTTGTGCACTACACAAAGAACCATGCAGAATTTTAATGATAACGGGGAGTTTTTTGAGGATCAGGAGTGAGAGTTCATGTTGGTGCTTTTTTACACATGCTCTGTTTGAAGTGAGTGATTCTGCTTGAGAACCATGACCACTGCTAATTAAGCTTATAGATGTTTGGTTGTGTGATGTAGTGCCCTTGGGTTTTTTTGTTTTTGTTTTTTTTTTAATTGTTAAAGATGAAGTTCACATACAGTTTAATTGTAGGAAGTTACGTTCATGTTCAGTGTGAGGTAAAGTGTATGTATATATGTGCTCTAAGTGGGAGATGAAACCCACATTAAAGGTGACATGACGACTGAAGTCTTGTGTTTTAGTGGCCTACTGCCCCAGATGTATCATATTTTAATAGCAGCCCCTTTGGAGGGATTTGGCATTCACAAGCTAAGTGCTAGCCTGGGTAGAAAAAAAAATAGTGATGGAAAAAAGAGCCTTTCAGCCTTGCTTTTGGGAAAATTGTTGAGAAGAATATCCCATTGGATGTCAAGTATTTTAGTGAAAGAATTTGAATGAATTCTGGAAATGGTAAGTCATCAACTCACAAAAGGGGTTTATTGTCATTACCAATTTGCAGTGTTGGGCAAGTTACTAAAAAATAGTAACTAGTTAATTACTAGTTACTTCTTTTCAAAAGTAACTCAGTTACTCACCAGTTACAGCATGATTAAAGTAACCAGTTACTTGGAAAAGTAACTTTCACGTTACTTTTAAATGCATACTTAAATCATCTTGCACACAGCAAGATCAAGGGCCCCTTGTTCTCATCAGAAAAAAGAAGAAAAAGAAAACTCATGAGAAAAAAGTCTCATCTTACATAGAAAAAAATGTCTCAGATTTACACAAACTATTGTAATCAGTAGAAAGTCAGAAATTTACTAGAAATAAAGCTGTAAATTCACAAGTTATGGTATATTATGGGAGAGTCTTAAAGCTTATAGCAGAGGAAAAATAATTTCTTATAGTTCTTTCGAAAATAAACAGAGAAGATTGCGATTACAAGAACTGAAGAATTGACAGACTTGATTTTGCAGGTGGATCAACAACATTCTAACTCTCCTTCTTCAGAGTTAAACAAGCAGATTATGTTTACAGGCTGAATTTAATATTCTCTCCACTAAGCAAAGTGAACAGATGATTTTGAAATCTAAAAGGTTGAATTATGAGTATGGTGAAAAACCATCAATGATTCTTGCCTATCAGGTGCGTCACTCAGAAAATTCACGGTTAATATCACGTATTAAAACTGAAACAGGCAACATGACAAGTGACTTTAATGAAATTAATAAAATTTTTGTGGAATTTTACAAAAAACTTTATAAATCTGAGTCCTGTCGAGATGCACAACAGTTTAATAAATTCTTTGATGGAATTTCTGTCCCTGATGTGGGTGATGAGGCTAGGCAGTATCTTAACGAACATATTACAGAAATGGAAATTGAGGAAGCAATTAAAGTCATGCAGTCTGGAAAGTCACCTGGACCAGATGGCTTTTCAATTGAATTTTATAAGATCTTTATTAAAAATCTTTCTCCCATTCTAAAAGAAATGCACAATCAGGCATTTATAGCAGGAATTCTCCCTCAAACTCTGAACGAAGGTACCATCTCTTTGATACCAAAGTCAGATAAAGATATATCAGAACCCTCATCCTATCGGCCAATCTCTTTATAAGCGACTTTCACATCTCGGCTCGCGCAAAGCATCATGGGAACATGGCTACCAAACACGCTATATTCATACATTTAATTTATGGAAAGTCCCTGATCTACAAGCATATTGTATGCGTAGGGGTCTTCCCGGTTGTACCCACAAACACAAGGATAAGCTAGTTGCGCTTACATTTGCAGCCACATTGCAGAAATTGGCCAAAATGGCCCCCCTGTATGTACACTGACATAGCAGATTTTTTGTTGTCAGAGGACTAAGCACTCTTACTTGCGAGACTCCGAAATGACTACAAAGAAGGTAAGCGAGTGGTTTGGCAGCTCAACTTTGGTTTTGTCATTTTGGATAAATTTCACTACAAGGCATAGTCTGCTTACTTAGATCTATAGGTCGATACTACTATAGTTTAAGTACCACACGTTTTCAATGATTTGCAGTTTTATTTTATACCAGCCTACTTATCAATGGCCTTAATTACATGTGTGTGTAGATCAAGCTTCATTACCAATATACAAAGAACTATATCCTAGATCCAGGCCTGCCTGTCCATACCTACTACTTCAGGGTTTAGACTCGTGTCAATTAGGCTAGAACTTGAACAATACACAACACTATTTAATTATGTTATAATATAGACTTACTGCTTTAATCCAACAATTACGTCCGTCCGGATCCTTCAGCTCCGTGGGGAATGTATATAACGTGAATGGCGGCAGACATGTGCACACGCTGGTCCCGAAGTTACACACATGCATGCTGCAAGTTTGCTTTTTCCACCACTCTAGATGATACATGCCATTCCACACTTCACGACGGCACAATGTGCACCTGGCATAACGGCGATTTAAAGCTTAAAGCAGACTTTAAACGGCAATTGTTCAGGTGTGACAGTACTGTCTCTATACAAAAGCAAGGGGGCTACCGGAATGTTTGGTAGTCGTGAACTTTGAACTCACATAGTCCCCACATGCGCACTCGTAATGCGAAAGTCGCTTATTAAATGTGGATTTCAAAATTTTATCAAAGTGCCTAGCTAGGCAGTTGGAAAAACTGCTACCCTGTATCATATTTCAGGATCAAACTGGGTTTATCACAGGAAGATATGGATTTTTTGATACACGTAAATTATTTGATATTTTGTATATGCCCTCCTCTCCCTCACCAGAGATTATTTTATCTCTTGATGCAGAGAAGGCCTTGACCGAGTGGAGTGGGATTATTTATATTTTACCCTTACTAAATTTGGATTTGACAAAAGTTTTATATTGTGGATAAAATTAATATATTCATCTCCTATGGCACGAGTACAACCTAATAAAGATAGATCAAACTATTTCCCACTCCACTGTGGTACAAGGCAGGGATGTCCATTATCCCCCCTCCTTTTTGCAATAGTGATAGAACCGCTAGCAATTAAACTCCGTTCAGTGACAACATTTCAAAGGCATACTTAGAGGTGAGGAAGAACATGAATTGTGTTTGTATGCAGATGACCTTTTGCTCTATATTTCTGACCCTCTAACTGTCATGGGCCGAGTCGGCTTGGCTTTCCCTGGCTCGGTCCTAATCTCTCTGCGAGAGTTGGTTCTGTTGTATATGTGCACTTTGGGTATTTCTGTAACCATAGCCACTGCCTGACCGGCAGCTGTTAGCCAGCATCAGCAATCTACTTTCTCCCAAGCTGCTGACAGTCTGCCGGTCCAACCATGCCCCCTTGCTCTCCCTGGCCTTTCCACCAGCTGTTCCCTATCCTGGTAATTATCCTCCCCGCGCCTCGCCCAGGTGCTGCCTATTAGTGAGGCCAGCGGTGTTTGTATAAAAGCAGCCTTTAGCTGGACAAACTCCGCTGGATCATTGTACAAGTTCACACGGTCGTCTTTCCACTGTGTAACCATCAGTTTTTGAAGGACCTTGCTCGCCGCTCTACTGGAGGATCGGGATTGCTAGGCTGTGAGTACTGTAGCGTTTCTCTGTTCAGTTGTGCCGCCACTCTGATAGCGTTTGCGGGTGCAGCACAGCTGCTTCGCTTTCTCCCTGCACAGCCTAGCATGTTGAGTGAACTCTTGTCAGCCCGAGCTGCTTAGCCATCTGTATGGTTTATCCTAAGACTTGTGTCAGTAAATGTGTGTGTGGTAACCCAAGCGTTTAAATCCTCATTCTTCCTTCTCTCCACCGTGCGCAATGAAGGGCGCATGGGGGAGTTTATGACACTAACATCATTACCACGTATTTTTAGCATACTTAATGATTTTGGCATTATTTCAGGTTATAGATTAAATCTTGGTAAAAGTAGATGGGTTCCCATAAATGCCATAGCAAAAAATTTGTCACTTCAAAATTTAGGTTTGGGGCCATCATCAACATATATTACTTATTTGGGAATCAATGTTCCACAACGGCACAGTAAAATTTTTGATTTAAACTTCGTAGTTCTTCTAAAAGCAGTTAAAAAAGGTCTTCAGAGGTGGAATGGACTTCATTTATCCTTGGTAGGTCGGGTTAATGTGATTAAGATGAACATATTACCAAAATTTTTGTGTTTGTTTGAAGCTGTGCCGATTCTGATTCAGAAAAAAATTCTTTGTAGAACTTGATAAATATATTTCAATTTATATGGAGCAAAAAAATCCCAAGGATCCAGAGAGTTTTTCTGCAGAGACCAAAAAAATTAGGAGGACTAGCTTTATCCACCATTGAATACTACTACTGGGCAGTCAATATTCGTAGTTTGTTATTCTGGAAAAATCAAAGAGGTGACCAAAAAATATCATGGTTAGCTATGGAAGCTTATTTTTGTAAAACTTTCTCATTACATGCGCTTCTTGCAGGACCTTTGCCTATGGAGTTAGTTGATTACAGACTTAATCCAACAGTGGAAAATTCTCTCAAAATCTGGTTACTTTCGGAAGAAATTTGGTCTAAGGTCTATGGCTTTGTCTGCACCAATAGATCACAATCCCTTTTTTTCACCATCTATGCAGGACTCAGCCTTTAGAATTTGGAATATGAAAAATATTAATTCCTTTATTGATTTGTATATTGACAATGATTTTGTCTCATTTACTCAGTTGATGTATAAATACAATCTTGGAAGTAACCAGTTTTTTAGATATCTTCAAGTCAGGAATTTTGCTTTGACAAACCTGACAAATTTTCCATATTTACCATCAAAAACTTTACTGGATAGTATTTTGGATATAAATCCATTTGGAAGAGGTGTGGTTACGTGAATATATGAGTTAATTTTTAATTATGAATGTCCCTCTTTATCTAAAATTAAAAGCCTTCGGGAAGAGGATCTTGGATTGCAAATGAGCGATGACACATGGGACTCAATTTTGGGGAGGATCCACTCATCTTCCATATGTGCCCGGCAGGGACTTTTACAGTTTCAAATCATTCTCCGCTTTCATTATACTAAAGAGAAATTGACCAAGATTTTTCCGAATTTGAACCCGATGTGTGTTAGATGCAAAAATCAAACGGAAACACTTATTCACAGTTTTTGGACCTGCCCTCGACTTGGCAAATTTTGGAGGGAGATATTTAAAACCCTTTCAGATGTCTTTGATATTTCTCAGGATCAATCCTCATTAACTACAATATTTGGGATAGTTGAAGGATCATCCATCTATTTTCTTCTGCTTAATCCTTTTGGGTCGCGGGGGAACTGGAGCCTATCCCAGCATCTTTGGGCGAGAGGCAGGGTACACCCTGGACAGATCGCCAGTCCATCGCAGGGCCAACACAGAGAGACAGACAACCATTCACTCTCGCAGTCATACCTAAGGACAATTTAAAATCCCCAGTTTGATGCCAATTAACCTAACTTGCATGTTTTTGGCATGTGGGAGGAAACCTGAGAAATCCCAGAGTAAACCCACGCAGACATGGGGAGGACATGCAAACTCCACACAGATCACTGTTGGTTGGGGGCTGGGATGGAACGCAGGATCCCCCGGCCAAGGGTGAGTTGCTGTGCTGCCGTAGTGCTAACCACTCCACCACCACGCTGCACCGAGTTGAAGGATCATGCCTTCCAAAATATAAGTTGGATGCTATTGCCTTTGCTACATTGATAGCGAGAAGATTAATTCTTAACAGATGGAAGGATGAGGCTCCACACACCCACACCCACTGGATTAGGGACCTAATGCAGTTTTTACATTCAGAAAAGTTGAGATCCACTTTGAAGGGCTCCACCGACAAGTTTTATAAGACCTGGCAGCCATTTACCTCATATGTGAAGAATACAAACAACATCAATATTTGATATAAGTGAAATCAAATTAAAATAATTTTTATTTATTATTATTATGGTTGTTTATTATTATTTTTTTATTTATTTAGTTTTTTTTTTTGTCTCCTGGCTTCTTTTTTTTTGGGGGGGGGAAGTTCTGTTGCTTTTTTTTACTGGGGTGGCATGTATAAAATGTTGAATTGTTAATATATAAAACTTGAATAAATAAAAGGTGTAAATTCAGAGAAAATT
Organism: Pholidichthys leucotaenia; assembly: GCA_020510985.1. Lineage (NCBI taxonomy): Eukaryota > Metazoa > Chordata > Actinopteri > Cichliformes > Pholidichthyidae > Pholidichthys > Pholidichthys leucotaenia. The sequence goes on along the minus strand of CM035843.1, from coordinate 74,401,293 downwards.
TTGGACCCCTTGGTGGGCTGTTTTTGGCCCACGAGCTATATGTTTGACACCCCTGGACCAGCCCATTAAAAACGCATATTTAGAGGATTTGCTTCCATGAAATGTAATGTAATGTAATGTAATGTACTTTATTTATATAGCCCTTTAAAACAACCCGTAGGTGACCAAAGTGCTTTACAAAAAAGAAACAGCATTAAAAACACACAGAGCATTAAAAACAAATAACATAAACAAAAACAACCTAAAAATAAAATAAAAACAAATGCCAAGACAAATATCACCACTACTGGGTATTAAAAGCCATCCTAAACAAATATGTCTTAAGTTCAGATTTAAAAAGGGTCAGGTCAGAGATAGCACGTAGGTCAGGGGGGAGATTATTCCAGAGCCTGGGGGCAGCAACAGAAAAGGCTCGGTCACCCCAATGTTTATACCTTGACCTAGGCACATCCAGCAAAAGCTGATTGGATGACCTCAAAGCTCTGCCTTGGTCACGGACAGTCAAAACCTCAGACATATAAACCGGAGCAAGGCCATTAAGAGCTTTAAAAACAAAAAGCAAAAGTTTAAAATTAATTCTAAAATGGACTGGAAGCCAATGAAGTGAAAAAAGGATCGGAGTAATGTGCTCTCGCCTAGGTGTGTTGGTCAAAAGACGGGCCGCTGCATTTTGCACAAGTTGAAGGCGGCCAAGAGAAGACTGAGAGATGCCAACATAAAGTGCATTGCAGTAATCAAGTCGAGACGTGACTAAAGCATGGATGGCTATCTCAAGATCATGACGGCTCAGGAAAGGTTTGGCTTTGGATAACAAACGTAATTGATAAAAGCTCATTTTGACTACATTGTCAATCTGTTTATCAAATTTTAAATGGCTGTCAAAAATCACCCCCAAATTTCTGACAGCTGAACTGAGCCTTAAAGAGAGGGTACCAAAGCCAGCCGTTACAGTATCCCCAAACACAATACATTCTGTTTTTTCTTCATTTAAGTGGAGAAAATTTTGGCTTAACCACAACTTAATATCAATGATGCAATCCAATAGAACACTTTGTGAGTTTGTTTGTTCTGGGTTCAAAGGTAAATAAAGCTGCAAATCGTCTGCATAACAGTGGAAAGACATGTTATGCCTGGCTATTATTGACCCGAGTGGCAGCATATATAATGAAAACAGAATAGGGCCAAGAATAGAGAAATAGTTGCATATCACAACAGCACATAAATGAATGAGATAAAATAAAATAGAAAGCGCAGATAAATGAAAGGTCACCTTAGAAGAAGCTGTTCTTTACTGCAACAAATCACAGTCACTTTTTCTCTGTGCGGTAAGAAAACTTACACAATTCCACAACTTACACATTTACACTATTGTGGACATTACAGTAAATGCGAGCTTCTTGCTCTAAAAATACTAATGTTTAACCACAGAGGTAGAAGCTTTTGGGGGCTACTCACCGCTCGGACAACAGGTGATAAGGGCTCGATATGAGAAGTCGCCACCAACATGGCATTTCTTCCCACTTGGTTGCAGTGTGAGCAGGACAGGAAACCAATCCGAGTAGGAGACTGACGGCTGTGCCAGCTACGTAGGATCAATTTATATTTATTTGTGCTAAAAATATCTATCCATATTAATAAAACGAGTAACACATCTGATCAAATTTCAGTAACTGTAACGCTTTACTGAATTTTTAAACACTAATTTCGTTACACAGCACATTACTGCAAAAGTAGTGGCGTTACAGTCCACTCCCAACACTGCCAATTTGTCCAGAGAAACAAAGACATTTCCATTCCTTATTACACTTAAAACTACCTCTGATACCTTCTTACTTCCATTATACCAAAGCCGGTGTTTAGTGGATATCAGAATTTGGCCTTTTGGTGCAGATCTTGTTTTCTTCAAGCTGTAAGGAGAAATGAACCATGTTTTGCCATCAGACTGGTATGTACAACTTGGTTGAGGTCAGCACTTTGTTGCTGATAATCGTATTCTCTAATGATACCTTTCTGGCACATGAAACAATATTAATTGATTCGTAAAATACACTGTGGCAGAGACCTGGGTAGCTGTCTTATTACCCGACTAGATCACCATTATAGCTTACAGTTCATATAACTCTTATACTGCCAGAAAAAAATCTGGCAGTATAAGAGTGATATGAACTGTAAAATTCAGGCTGAGTGAATATGTCAAGAAACTTAAGAAAATCTGTGTAGCCTGTTATACATACATCAGACTGACGAGCCGCACTGCGGTTGTCAAACTGTATAAATCTTACTGGAACTGAAATATAGATGTTTTCCAGTTAGTTTTGAAGAAGATGCACATATAACCTGATTCCTGGTCTTCACTTGCTGTTCATTTGCTTTATACTGCAGCTAATAGAGAACATATACTGTATATTATTTATTTTTAGTACCTTTGATTCAGCGAAAGGAACAAGAAAAAAGATTCCCGTTTCCCTCATAACTGGTCCATTTCAAACTCATTAACGCACCTTTGTAATCAAAGTAAATGTCTTCAATGTATCATTAGTAAAAAATAAACTGGCATTGAGAGTGAGAAGTACTGCTCTTATTATTAAGAGCTGGTGTTTTCTGTTGCGTTTGCCAACTTTGCAGCCCCTGATGCTTTTCTCATCACTTTATAATAGAATTTTTACCTCTGCCAAGGGAGGACAGAGGTAATGTTTTTAGTGGCGTTGGTTGGTTCGCCTGTTAGCAACTTTACTCAAAAAGCTATCAACGGATTTTGATGAAATTTTCAGGAAAGGTGTGTAATGGCACGGGGAACAGATGATTAGATTTTGGTGGTGATTCGGATCATGATGTAAATGCAGGAATTTTTTGAATATTATTTTATATATTAATCTGGCGCTTTTCATGTACTGCCCCTCTAAAACGTGTCCACTCAGTTACGTGCATGGTTATGCAATAGGGCCACGTGCCTTGGCAACCCGGAAGCCAAAGACTGCAGAAAAAGTATTAGGGGGCGTGTTCACCAATCTCATTTTTTCTGCTGTGGGTGACTATTTTCTATTCATTCTCTATGTAGTCCAGAGTTTACAGCACTGAACGCCCTCGGCGCTGAAACGCTTTGAGTGGTGGCCGCTTTTTGTCGCAGTGCTCAGGGCTGAAAAAAGTTCAACTTCTCAGACTACTGTACAGCTGCGCTCGTCAATGCCAGACCTTTCTAAGCAGCCAATCAGAATTAAGGAAGGGCGGGACATAGGACACCGGTACCAGACACATTGCAGATTAGGGGGGAAGATGTGGAGGTGGTTGAGGACTACAAATACCTGGATGTCAGGATCAGCAATGGGCTGGACTGGAGATCCAACACTGATGCTACGCACAAGAAGGGGATGAGCAAACTCTACTTCCTGAGGAAGCTGAGATCCTTCAACGTGTGTAGCAGGATGCTGGAGCTTTTCTACCAGACCGCTGTCGCCAGCGCCATCCTCTTTGCTGCTGTCTGTTGGGGTAGCAGTATCAGAGCCAGCGACACCAACAGACCTGACAAGTTTATCAAGAGGGCTGGCTCTGTAATTGGTCTCAGGCCGGAGACCTTTGAGACAGTGGTGGAGAGGAGAACACTAAATAAACTGCGATCCATCATGGACAATCCTGATCACCCCTTCCACCACACACTGAACAGACAGCGAAGCACTTTCTTCAGCAGACTGCTGGAGACTGGTACAGGAACTCTTTCCTGCCACATGCCACTTCACTGTACAATAACTCACTCTGATGTTGTACTCTGGTCATAGCTATGCTGCCATGCTGCACCTTACAGACTAATTGGTGCCTCACATCTCATTCTGCACTTGATAGTGCTGCATTGTACAGTGGGTATGATTCATGTGTCTATACGGGTCACCATCTATTCATCTATGATGTAGATAGGCTTTCTTTTAGTAGCTTTACTTTCCATGGGTTATCCCATTGTCTGTTATGCTGTGTGCTTCTGTCATTTGGTTGTCCACTGTCATGCTGCTGTTACACTGTAATTTCCCAGTTTGGGATCAATAAAGTACATCTATCTATCTATCTATCTATCTAATAATAATAATAATGGACTGCATTTCTATAGTGCCTTGCATTCAAATTTTCAGGAAAGGTGTGCAATGGCACAGTGAACACAGGACTAGATTTTGGTGATGATCTCAAAATGCATACCTCTGCCAAGGCTCTTATCTTCTCACAGACTGTTAGCAACAATATTCCAAAACTACTGGATGGATTTGGATGAAATTTTCACCAGAGGTGGTTCTTGGCCCATAGATGAACTCACTAGATGTTGGAGGTTATCCATGAGTGCATACCTCCGCCAAGGCCTTATCTCGCAATGTACAGATGGATGGTGATATGGCCGGACAAAGGGACGGAGGGTAGGACAAAGGGAGGGAGGGATGGAGCCTTGGTGGAGGTATGTGCTCTCTGAGTGCCCTTTAGTTCTCCATGAGTTCTTCCTCTAATTTTGTACACCTAAAAAATGACTACAGCTCATCAGGCTACGGTGTTGAAATTCATTTTATTGCTTGGGGGCCCCCTTACCTGCTGGGGACCTTTAGCATTTGTATACTTCGCTCAATGGAGGAAACGGCTATGACTGCACATCACAGCGCTGGAAAGTCTCTGCCGCTTGCCAAACCTCTACCATAAAAGCAAACATTTTTAGCCTGTGTGCATTAACCTGCTTGCTCTTTTGTGTCCGCGTGGCTAATCATTTTTTTTTTTTAATTTTGAAAGAGTTGTGGCGGGAGGTAGCTCGCTGCTATTCAGATTGCCTCGTCTCTTCTCGCTGTGCTCCACATGCTGGCTTAGCTGGTCTGGAAACCCACCCTAATATAGATTTGGCACCTGGGAAAACAGCATGAGGTCTTTGGCCCTCTGGCCTGTTCCAGAGCTTTATTGATAGGCACAGAGCTGAGATGCCAATATCACAGCAGCACATGAACCTGGAAGCTGTCATGCATGTGTGTGCGTGAGCGCCATTGTGAACTGGGTGCAGTATCTGCATTGTGGCACTTTTTCTTTCCTTTTTTATGCATTCATTTTCAGTTATTTACTCACCACTAAGAAGAATTTTTTTTTTTTTTTTTTTTTTTTTTTTTACATTTAACTGGCAAGCCATTATCACCTGGAGCAGATGATATAAAAGTTATTTGGGAACTGGCTCGGATGATTTTTTTTTTCTGCTCTGATGCAAAAAGGCAGCCAAACTTTGGGGGAAGCACCAGGGAACGCATACCATCAAACACCCAGCAGTCTTGGGTGACACAGGGCACTGCACAGCTGATTTGCCTCGCTGGCCCACCATGTCCGAGGCACTATGCGGGCAGCATTTTGTGCACCGCGACATGCTGATCAGTTGGGTCAAATGGCCGGTGGCTGACCTGAAGGGCATGGCTCCGCAGTCACGGCACAGGGCTCCCCAGAAGCTTTTCTGGAAAATCAGCATGTCTACCTCCACTCCAAAATCCACAAGTGCGATCGGCCAGAGCAAACTAATCAGTCATTTTGTAATTCCTTGAATCCAGCGATAAAATTTAGAATTAAAATGTAAAAATGTTGGATGGAAATGCTGCATTTGTAAGTCTAACCCAAGATAGAATGGATTTGTTTTGCTCATTCTCCATGTCATTTTAAAATAGCCCTGCATCTCATTTACCCTCTAAATCATTTAAATGCCATGTAAAAAATGAGTGTACAAATATACATTATTTTTTATTTTAACTCCAATTTACAGATGCGTGACTTCATCTATACAGCATGTATGAACATGAGACATTTATGACAAATGGGGTAAAGATGATGGCTAATAAGTGTAAAAAAAAAAGTGTAGGGGGAGGCAGACAGAATAGGAGGAAAATGAAGAGGTGGTTAATATTTCACGAGTTAATTAGAGACTTCACTGTGTTCTGAGCGGGTGTGCTGTAGCTCGAGGCTCCAGGGTGTCATTGTGGCCGGCAGAGTCATCACTTACTGTACCAACTTAATTCTGATGACCTGTGCTTCACAACAAATACAGTACTGGAATGCGAGTGGGTCTTTTGCAACAAGACACACTAAGGAAGTGGCTGCAGATGGAAAAAGAGGGAGCCGTGAGTGTTTTAAAACAAGGTGCATCTGAAGATGGATTTTGGGGCTGCAGGTGTGTGGTGCACCGGTAGATTTAATAGAGAGTGAAATATGATGTAATCCATTATTAAAGACTGTTAGAGGGTATGTTGGAGGTCTAATATCAGCTAAGGCCACTCATATAAGTTCATCTAACAGCTGTGCTCCTCCTGTACATGGAGCAGGGCTTTATGTGCCTGTGTGGATTTTCTATAGGTGTCACCAGCGTCCTTCTACAATCCAGACTTGCTCATTGAATGAAATTGTGATTAATGTGCCGAAGATGTAGATATGAAATAGATTAAGTACTGGTTTAAGTGCAGAAAGTGTGAACTTCCAAATGTAAATTCTGGTACTTAAGTGGCAAACATTACCTTTGAAGGATTAAGTGGACCTTCTTTAATAAAGTGTCGTTGGGATACAACCTCTGGAAAGGCTTAACCAAAGAGATGCAAATTACAAAAGAATTAAACTACTCTGGCCAGCTCAGCTGCTGTTTTTGAAGGATTATTAGGAGCTAAGAGCACCGGGCATCTCACCCACTGTACTACACTTAGCATACTTAATGAAAAGCAGCAAATAGGTAAGAGCCGTCCTTTGGTTAAATATTGCTGTGATTGATGTTTCAGCTGGCTGTGGACTGATGGAGTGACCAGCTCCTCCTTCACCACGTGGAAAGACGTATCCCCTGGTCATAGAAGAGTTGTCACTGTTTCAGAAAGTTCAAGTTATTGCCCTGTATCAAGCAAAGAAAACAGAAGGTATTGCTAAAACTACTAAACGTTCATTTTCATCTTCAACTCTTATTAACTGTGCTGCCACAGGTGCAAGGTCATGAAAAATGAATGCAAATCTGGATATAAATAAATGTTCTGACGCTGCATGAGCTTATAGAAAGGATGTCATTGCAAATGTGTGCTGTAATCAAAGCTAGAGGCATTTTTCCACACACTTTGAAGGTGGGAATCACAAATTGACCTAATGAGCATGTCTTTGGACTGTGGAAGGAAAGAAGAAAATCTGGAGGAATTCCAAGCGAGTTCCTGCCCAGATCGGTCACAGTTTGTGTTAGAAATCAAGTGTGTTGTGAGATGGTTACAATGTATCGGCACCTTCTCAGTTAGTCAGTTTACTGCCTTTTTATTCTGTTAAGCTCTAGCATTGGTGGTTTAGACCTACGCAATTCAGGTCAGTAAATTTAAAGGGTGTTCCACATGCATGCTCTGTGAAAGGTAGTCGAAACTTGACTGTTTAAATGATGCCTTCTAGTACTGAGGTCAGAAAATCATAACATTCTTGCTGGCCATTGGTAGCAATATCAACTGAATACAACACAGTGCATGGTAATTTATGTATGAAAACACCATTGCAACATGTTCAGATATAGAGCTTGGTCAACACTGAATTGCTAAAAAGGATTAAGCGGAAGATGATTGATGGATGGATGGATAGTATACTTTACATAACTTATTGGTGTGCTGTGTCTGGGACAGCTATCCCTTAATAGTGATCTGGAATATTGTGAGGGCTGCCCAACTTTATGAATCAAAAATCCACCTTCAGGAGGTGTTTCATGTGAAACTTCTGGTCGGAAACTTGGGAAATAGGTTTCAATGTTTCAAGGTCTTTATAGTCATATGTACACTGATACAGCAAAAAGTCTTAGGGCTCTATTTCAACAATCTAAATTGTGCTTTTGCACCACGATTTGCACCTTGCGTAGGTGCTTTCCTTAGTTTCTATCAGCGCACTGTCTGGTTTTCCGCTGTGAGCTCTAGCCACCTAATTACAACCTGGCTGCGTGCGTGCCTTGCATTTGTAAGATGGAAATGATTTGAGGTGGGTGAGGCTTGGCGCAAAGTTCAGTGCATTGGTATTATAAGATAAGAGATAAGATAAGTCTTTATTAGTCCTACAATGGGGAAATTCCAGGATTGCAACAGCACAGGGATAGCAACACTCAGAGCAATAATTAAGAAGATACGGAAGATATAAATAAGAGCAGTGGATATACATACATACACATCAATATATAAATATATATACAAAGTGTGGAGCATTGTAGCGAGACGGAATAAACAGCATAACCGTCTGCTTCATTGTAATGCTTCACACTGTGTGTGTTTATATATTTACATATTTATTCCATCTAGCTACAATGCTCCGCACTGTGTGTGTTTATATATCTACATATTTATTCCATCTAGCTACAATGCTCCGCACTGTGTGTTTATATATTCATATATTTATTCCATCTAGCTACAATGCTCCGCACTGTGTGATTATATATTCACATATTCATTCCATCTAGCTACAATACTCCGCACTGTGTTTATATATTCATATATTTATTCCATCCAGTTACAATGCTTCGCACTGTGTTTATATATTTATATATCTATTCCATCTAGCTACAATGCTCCGCACTGTGTGTCTATATATATATATATATATATATATATATATATATATATACTGTATATACATATACGTATATATACTACCGTTCAAAAGTTTGGGGTCACTTAGAAATTTCCTTATTTTTGAAAGAAAAGCACTTTTTTTCAATGAAGATAACTTTAAACTAATCAGAAATACACTCTATACATTGCTAATGTGGTAAATGACTATTCTAGCTGCAAATGTCTGGTTTTTGGTGCAATATCTACATAGGTGTATAGAGGCCCATTTCCAGCAACTATCACTCCAGTGTTCTAATGGTACAGTGTGATTGCTCATTGCGTCAGAAGGCTAATGGCTGATTAGAAAACCCTTGTGCAATCATGTTAGGTCTGCAATGCTGTAATTGCTGCAAATGGAGGATTCTTTGACGAAAGCAAAGTTTGAAGGAAAAAATTATTATTTCAAATACAAATCATTATTTCTAACCTTGTCAATGTCTTGACTATATTTTCTATTCATTTTACAACTCATGGTGGTAAATAAGTGTGACTTTTCATAGAAAACACAAAATAATTGTCTGGGTGACCCCAAACTTTTGAACGGTAGTGTATATATATATATATATATATATATATATATATATATATATATATTTATATGTACATGTATACTCGCTGCTCTTGTTTTTCTCTTGCCTTCTGATTGTTGCTCTGAGTGTTGCTATCCCTGTGCTGTTGCAATCCTGGAATTTCCCCATTGTGGGACTAATAAAGGCTTATCTTATCTTATCTTATCTTATCTTATCTTACTTAGTTATCCTACATAGTATGAATATGTACCCATACATATTGTCACCCTCCGTAGCGACCCATACTGTCCTAGTCGTATATACTGGAGGGGACCATTGTGTAAGTCTATTGCGTCTTTTGCATTCAGTACTATTAGGTCGTCACGCTTTTTTGCTATCTCTGCGAGCAGCCCTGCTTAGGTTATACAGTCTGACAGCTATAGGTAGGAAGGACCTGCGAAACCTCTCGGTTGCGCACCTAGGATGATGTAGTCTGCTGCTAAATGAACTCCTCAGTGCGTTCAGTATGTCCTGCATAGGTGGGACTCAGACTCCAGCAGAGATGACAGTTTAGCCACCATCCTTCTCTCTCCTATCTCTTCAACTGGGTCAGGGTGCTGCCCCAGGACAGAGCTAGCTTTCTTGATCAGTTTGTTCAGTCTCTTCCTATCGTTTGCTGTAATGCCACTGCCCCAGCAGACCACTCCAAAAGTGATGGCTGATGCCACCACCGTGTCTTAGAATGTCTTCAGCAGCGCCCCTTGTACACCAAAAGACCTGAGTCTCCTCAGTAGGAACAGCCTGCGCTATCCCTTCTTGCAGAGCGTGTCGATATTGTGTGACCAGTCTGGTTTATTGTTCAGATGAACACCCAGGTACTTGTAGGATGTCACCATCTCGATGTCTGTTCCTGTATGTTTACTGGTGCTGTGAGGGGTTGTCCTTGCCTGCGGCAGTCCACCACCAGCTCCTTAGTTTTCCTCGCGTTGATCTGGAGGCAGTTCCTATGGCACCAGTCCACGAAGTCCTGGATAAGTCCTCTGTACTCAGCTTCATCTCCGTTGGAGATGAGGCCGACGATTGCAGAGTCGTCAGAGAACTTCTGTAGATGGCAGTGTGTTGTGTTGTGTGAGAAGTCCGCAGTATAAAGGGTGAACAGGAAGGGAGCCAAAACCGTTCCCTGGGGGGCCCCGGTGCTACCGATGATTGTGTCGGACACACAGTCCCGGGTTCTCACAAACTGTGGCCAGTTAGTGAGGTAGTCCAGGATCCATGATGACAGGTGCTGGTCCACCCCTGCACACAGCAGCTTGTCCTTTAGGATTGTCGGTTGGATGGTGTTGAAAGCACTGGAGAAGTCAAAGAACAAATAATGACATCCATCATTATTAATTTATGTCAATTAAAAAAAAATAATCCTCATTCTCTGTCATTCTTTTAACAGAATGATTCAAAAGGAAAGTATCCCTACAGTTGTTTTGGGTTCAAATACAACACTTTTACATTCAGCAGAGGAGGGAACATTATGGACCTCAGGCTGAAGTGAATGGCCAACTCTTTCTGATTTTTATTTTTTTTTTCCTCAGCTCAAAGTGGATTTGTACTGGCACATAAATACTGTCATTACTAGCATACCATCTTTAACCTCTCCCTCAACCAGAACATAGTCCCCTCCTGCTTCAAAACCACAACCATCGTCCCCCTCCCCAAAAAGAGCCCGCCGACCTGCCTGAATGATTACAGGCCGATAGCACTCACTCCAATCATCATGAAGTGCTGTGAGAGAGTGATGCTGGCCCTCATTCAGGACAGCATACCAGATACCCTGGACCCCCTGCAGTATGCCTACCAGCCCAACAGGTCCACCTCAGATGCCATTGCTGCGGCACTCCATTATTCTCTCTCCCACCTGGAAGACTCCTACATCAGGATGCTCTTTGTTGACTACAGCTCCGCCTTCAACATGGTCATCCCCCACAAACTCACCTACAAACTGTCGTTACTTGGCCTGCACCCCACCCTCTGTGACTGGCTACTGGACTTTCTGACTGGCAGGCCTCAGTCTGTCAGGATGGATAACAGGACCTCAGCCAGTGTCATCATGAACACAGGTGTCCCACAGGGTTGTGTTCTCAGCCTCATCCTCTACAGCCTCTGCACCCATGACTGTGTTGCCTCCCACAAAGACAATGTCATCTTAAAGTTCACGGATGACACAGCAGTGATAGGATGCATCACTGGTGGCGATGAAGCATCCTACAGGAGGGAGGTGGCCAGCCTGATGTCATGGTGTGAGGACAACAACCTCACCCTCAACACGGACAAGACGAAAGAGATGACAGTGGACATGAGGAAGAGGAGGAGACCTCATCGGCCGCTGTTCATCCGGGAGCTTGAGGTGGAGAGGGTAAGCAGCTTTAAATACCTGGGCACCCACATCAGCGAGGGCCTTACGTGGGCACTCAACACCACAGAGCTGGTTAAGAGAGCTCAACAGCGGCTGTATTTTTTGAGGAGGCTGAAGAAGTTTGGCATGCCCCCCAAGATCCTCAACAACTTCTACAGCTGCATCATCGAGAACATCTTGACCAACTACATCACTGCGTGGTACGGTAGCACTACTGCTTTGGAGTGCAAACGCCTGCAGAGAGTGGTGAAGATAGCAGAGAAGATCATCAGGACTCCACTCCCCTCTCTGCAGAGCATCTATCACCACAGAGTCCAAAGGAGAGCTGCCTCCATCCTCCAGGACCCCACCCACCCCAGCACAGAATGTTCACACTTCTACCCTCAGGCCAGAGGTACAGAAGTGTGAAATGCAGGACATCCAGATTAAAAAACTTTTTCTTTTCCACTGCCATTAGACTCCTGAATAAATAACAAACTCCAGACACAGCTTTGCAAATAGGAATTCACACAATGTTTGCTAAATTTGCACATTGTTCATTTGCACATTGTACATTGTCTCATGCCATCTTATGTTCATATCATCTCTGATATTAAAATACCATTGTCCATTATGTCATGTCTGCTGCGCGATCTCGCAGCGAACATATAAATTGGAAGCGAGCCCAACGTGCAGTAAAGTAGACATGTTTATTACAGGGAGAAAATGTACACAAAATGTCCAAATAACAGTTACAGATGAGAATGGGAAAGTCAACTTGCTGTAAACCTAGTAGGCTAGAGGAAATGCCTAACATGTTCCAAACAATCAGGAGTGGAGGGAGAAGGCACCAGAATGAGGACTTACAGAAACGTTGGAGCGGAAAGGCTCTAAGCAACAATATGATTAGTCCAAAGGAAAACAGCCAATAATCCGGTGAGTCAGGATGTCCATGTTGACTTAAACTGCCACACTGACTGGTCACACTGCCTCTCTAAAGTACACAATACACTAACGAAGGCAAGTGGACACAGCCGTGTGGCAAGCAGGTGTGTGAATGATTGGATGTGTGCATGTGTGAGTGTGTGTGCGTGCATGCGTGCATGTGTGTGCATGTGGTGAAGGAAAACAGCCGGTGAATGTCTGGCAAGAGGAGGAGGTGTGGCCGTAGGGCTGGCAGAGAGCAAGGCTCAATCTGCCAGCTGGAATTAATAAGCAATGATCACAACCTACAGCCACTGGTCATAGATGGGGTTGAAAACAACCCCGAACATGACACATTATAGTCATCCAGTGAATTTTCAATTTTCATTCTTGTTTCCTCTAGGTTAACTGCTTTAATTGTCCTAATTGCCTAATGTGTATTTATTAGTATTTATTAGTATTAGTATTTAGTATTAAGATGTGTTTATTACCTTATTAGTATTGATGTGTATCTTTTACCTTGGCATTTGTTCGGAGAGCAGAGTAAGAATTTCATTGCTCAGGAAATGTTGCATTTCTTAACTGTGCACATGATAATAAAGCCTTTGAATCTTGAATCTTGGATTACGCTTTGGATCTCACTGTTGTTTATTAAAGGGAATGAGAGCAAGAACAGTGATTGCTTTATTTTATATTACACCCAAAACACAGCTCTGAATAACTAGGAGCATTAGGGCAGCCTCTTTGCACTTTGCACTTGGTGCAAAATTCATTTTTGCACTGCTGTAATAGCGAAATGGACTTGGACACACCCATAAATGCACTCTGCACCTTAGACAATAGACTACTGACCAGACCGCTGAAGCAGGGCCATTAAACCTAGGCAGTGAATGTCATGATCCAGTGCAAGGACAGGGGCCATGCGTAGTTGTCTGTTTAATTTTGCCCTTTTCGGGTTGTTTATTTTTTCTGTTCACTTGGTTTGCTGTATTTGGTTCCTGTTTTTGGTTAAGTTCTTTATTGGTTTCAGTATTTGTCACGGTCCGTGTACTGACTGTCTGCACTCGGGTTGTGTAGTAGTTTCCCGTTCTCTTCTCTAGCGCACCTCTTGGCCTCTGGGCTTTTATTTTGACAACGTCTCGGCGGTGTTTCCAGCTGTCAGAAGCCAAGTTCCGCGGGACAGCTGGATCCCAATGAGCTGATGATTCCATCAGCTGATCAATTTATCAAACACTATTTAAGGGAGCAGCTCTGTTTGCTCAGGGCTGCGACCTCGTCGAACATTCCTCCATCTACCATCCGTTCCTGTAAGTGTATTTCCTAAGTATCTGTATTCCTGTATCTGAGTTGAACCTTAGTTGTGTTTTTGCCCCGCTTGGCTCGTTATTTTGTCATTTATCCTTTGTTCATAAATTTTGCAAACTCATCGGCTGGCATTCGGCGTCTTATTGATGGCTCGTGAGGGCCATCGTTGACAGTAGGTCGCAGCCAGAACGAGACGCCGGTCACCGTGAGTTTGCCGTGGGCTAGAGTTTTTTTTTTTCTCTTCGCTGGGGCTTGTGTGGTGTTAGTATGTCCGCTCTCGAGCGTGGGTTTTGCCCTGAATGGTTGCAGGAGATAGCTGGCTACCTGGCCAAGGCCCGTCTCCTCATGCCCACCCATGCGGCACACGACTACCTGTTTCTCGCCCAGAGGTCTTTAATAAAGTATCACCTCACCTCTTTCCCGGAAGGAAAGGAGAGGGTGACGTGGATTGTGGTGCAACGAGAGTTGATCGAGAAGGCGGCCAAGGAACCCTCACCTTCTCCCCCGAGTACGGCGTCCCCGACGAGGGTGGAGATCTGCGGACTGGAGGGTAACCCTGGCAGAAGGCCAAGGGAGAAGCATCCCCACTCCTTGCCTCGGGTTTCAGCTCCTGTTGCCCGTCCAGCCCAGGTGCCATGTTTTCCTGGTCCCATCTTCGTCTCACCATCAGCTAGTAAATGCCGTCGCCATGCTCCAAATAAGCCTCAGCGAGAATCCCATCCGGATCCAGTTCCAGGTCGTCGGAGCAACTCTGCCTCCCAGTCAGCTGCTTCTTCTGCGTCACATCAGGAGGGAATTCCCGCAGCCTCTCCCTCCAGGTCATCTGTCCCTGCTGTCCCGTCAGCTCCTCTAGCTAACTAACCTGCACTTATATAGCGCTTTTCTTTTTTTTCCACAATATTTTTTATTGAACCTTTTTTTACAAACATAGCACAAACAATCAGACACTAACACTAAAGTAATTTAAAAATAAAAAAACCCCCACTAACAACAACAACAAAAAAAATGTACTAAAAACAACAACAACCATTAACAAACAAGTCAACAACAATGCTCCTCTGTTTAGTCTAGGTAATCTATTACATAAGAATACATAATATACACTACCGTTCAAAAGTTTGGGGTCACTTAGAAATTTCCTTATTTTTGAAAGAAAAGCACTTTTTTTCAATGAAGATAACTTTAAACTAATCAGAAATACACTCTATACATTGCTAATGTGGTAAATGACTATTCTAGCTGCAAATGTCTGGTTTTTGGTGCAATATCTACATAGGTGTATAGAGGCCCATTTCCAGCAACTATCACTCCAGTGTTCTAATGGTACAATGTGTTTGCTCATTGCGTCAGAAGGCTAATGGCTGATTAGAAAACCCTTGTGCAATCATGTTAGGTCTGCAATGCTGTAATTGCTGCAAATGGAGGATTCTTTGACGGAAGCAAAGTTTGAAGGAAAAAATTATTATTTCAAATACAAATCATTATTTCTAACCTTGTCAATGTCTTGACTATATTTTCTATTCATTTTACAACTCATGGTGGTAAATAAGTGTGACTTTTCATGGAAAACACAAAATAATTGTCTGGGTGACCCCAAACTTTTGAACGGTAGTGTACATTCACCAGTTTGGAATTTGCAAGATCCACACATATCATTCACCTTCTTCTTCAGAAGTTATGTTTAATTTCTTTACATAATCAATGAAAGGTCTCCATATATTCTCAAACACATTTTCCTTTAATTTCAGTATATATGTTATTCTTTCTAGTGGAAGGTTTGTTAACATCTGTCTTAACCACTGAGTCACATCTGGTCTATGAGTCTTTTTCCACAGTAGTGCAATACATTTTTTGGCATTAAGCAAACCGAGGTCTATGAAATATAGCGCTTTTCTAGTCACAAAGACCACTCAAAGCACTTTCACTAGTGCTAACCCTCTATTCTAAGGGCCTATAGGAGACAGATATCTAGGGACAATTTAGAACAACCAATTAACCCAACATGCATGTCTTTGGATTGTGGGAGGAAACCGGAGCCCCTGGAGTAAACCCACGCAGCACAGGGAGAACATGCAAACTCCACACAGAAAGGTTCCAACCCCTGCCAGCCTGGGGATTCGAACCTGGAACCTTCTAGCTGTAAGGCAACAGTGCTAACCACTGCATCACCGTGCCACCCTCGTGCCCGGATCGTCTCGGCTGTCACCTCCTCCTCCTCGACATCTTCCCCGGCTGCTGTGAGTGCCACGAGTCCTGCTTCGTCAAGGCCCATCATCGATCCATCGCAAGCGGCTCCTCCTCGTCTTCCCGGGGGGCCTTCCGTCACCATCCGGAGGGGAAAGGGAAGAGCTCAGCCTGCTACAGCGGACACCATCGGCCCTCCGGAGGAAAGGCAAGTGCAATTTCATTCTTCCCCTCGTTCTTGTGATTTGCCTTGTCTGACTCCTGGGGGTGGAGTTCGGGGTTTGCAGTCCCCTGAGCTCCCTCCACCTGCTGTAGCCTTTAACATTGAACCTGCTGCCTCTATGTCTCCTTCCGTTGAGCGTTCTGCGGCGCCAGGCCTACGCTGCCGGACGGGGAGGGGGCCTGCGGTCCTGGAAAGCCTGGTTCCAGCCCCGCATCCACTTCACGGGCAGAGGAGGAGAGCGGACTGCAGTTTGGAACCTGCGCCGATGATGAAACGTCCCCGGGTCTCCATGGATGACCGGCTCGATCCAGCAGGTCGAGGATCCCCTGCCACCACGCCGTGCAGGTCGTCGGCGTGGACGTCAGCATTGGAGGGTCCTCAGACTGTGGAGAACATCATGCCGGCTGTGGAGCCCGCCGTAGCCGAGTGGGAGCCAGAGGACGTCCTTCTTCATCCTGAGCCCGGATCGCCAAAGTCCTGGACGGTGACGGAACTCGAGATCAGGCAAGTGCTCTACTTTGTCTTCCTTCTCTCTTCTCTGGAGCATTTTTGCCTGTCTCTCAGGGAGACGAGCCGGGTGCAGCCGTCCGCTGCATCCGAACTTGTCTCACTGGGTTCTGTTGCTACCGGTGATCCTGATTCCAGTTCTGTTCCCTCTCCTGAGCCTTCTCCCAGGGTTGCCGGTGATGAATCGGTCCTGGTCTCAGCTCTGAAGGTTCTGGGTTCGGGGTTGGAGGTCGTCCATGGTGCTGTTCCGACCCAGTCGGGGTCCGTTGTGAGTGCAGCCGCGATCCGATCGGGGTCCATCGTGGGTGCAGCGCGGGCTCACCTGGGGTCCAACAGGAGGACAGCGCCTGTTCTGGTGACGTTTGGAAGTGAAGCTGCAGATCCGCCGCTGAGCGACGCCGGACTGGTCCCGCATCCTTTTCCCATTCCCTCTTTCCCTCCATCAGGTGCCGCAGGGGGTTCCCGTAGTCGGCTCGGCTCTCCCTCGTTGCTCCTCGCCATTAGGAGGCCGTCTCCGAATTCTCCCCTGGGGTCCTGTTGGCCTGACAATGCGGGTCGGCCACCTTGGGAGACTTTTTTGCCGGTTTGGCGTTCTGGGTTGGCCACCTGACTTACTGAACTTTCTACTGGGCGACCTGGTTTGGCCGCCGGAGGTCCCGTCTCTCTGGGCCTGGAACTGGGCTAGACTGCCCGAAAGAATCTTGTTTCCCCTATTGGTGATCTGGACGCTGGATGCAGGCAGACCGCCTGAACTTGTTGGTTTTTTTCCTTCGTTATGCTCTGCCTGTCGTCATCCCTGTTTTTCACCCCTCTGTATGATTGGGGATGCTTTGTGTTTGGGGTTGGACTTTTTGGAGCTGTTTTCGCTGCTCTTCATCGTATGCTATTTTTTCCACTCCTGTGTAGTCTGAGGGTTGTTTTCTGTGCCCATTATTTGGCCTGTATCTCCGCTCTGTGCGTGGTTTTTTGTACTCTGTATTTGGTGATGTGCCCGTCTGTCTGTCCTTGTTGAACTGTTGTATGTTACCGTCAGGTAGCGTGCGTTTTTTTTTCTCTCTTCCCCTCTTGTGTGGTATTTGTACACTGAATTGTATGTATCGCTGCTCTGTGCCGTGTGATTTTTTTTTTCTCCCCCTGTTATTATGGGACATGCTGCAATTTTGTGCCTACACTGAGTTCTGTCTTCTGAGGTTCTGCTTGTCATTTTGAGTCCTGTGGACCGCCCCAGGGAGGGAGGGAGGATGGAGGAGGGAGGATTAAGGCATCACGGGAGGGAGGATTAAGGCATCACGTTTAGAATCTGCATCGTGAACAGGAGCAACTGTCACAGTCCGTGTGCTGACTCTGTCTGCACTCGAGTTGTGCAGTAGTTTCCCGTTCTCTTCTCTAGCGCACCTCTTGGCCTCCGGGCTTTTATTTTGACAATGTCTCAGCGGTGTTTCCAGCTGTCAGAAGCCAAGCTCCGCGGGACGGCTGGATCCCAATGAGCCGATGATTCCATCAGCTGATCAATCTATCAAACACTATTTAAAGGAGCAGCTCTGTTTGCTCAGGGCTGCGACCTCGTCGAACATGCCTTCATCTACCATCCGTTCCTGTAAGTGTATTTCCTAAGTATCTGTATTCCTGTATCTGAGTTGAACCTTAGTTGTGTTTTTGCCCCCCGTGGCTCGTTATTTTGTCATTTATCCTTTGTTAATAAATTATGCAAACTCATCGACTGGCATTCGGCGTCTTATTGATGGCTCATGAGGGCCATCGTTGACAATATTTCCTTTTTGATTTATTGTGCTGATCATTGCTGGTGCTGTGACAGCTTGCACGTCACTTCTGGCTGTCAGATTCTGTTCGCCGGCTGTCATGGCTGCCAGCAATGATCGCCAGTCATGGTTCTGCATGTGTTTGTAATCCGGGGGGTTGTCTATTTAAGTCGTGGGTGCCGCTTCTCTGGTGCAACGGCGTCAAACCTTCCCAGTCAAGAATCCCCTGGACACCTTGTTTAAGCTAAGTTATTATCTTTCTGTTTTGCTCATGCCCTTGTTTTTGTCTGGCATTTTTTTCTTCAGCTTTAGAGCTGTGTTTTCCATTGGTTTGTGTTTTGTGTCTTGAGTTATTTTTAGTTAATAAAATTGCAAAAACTCACAGTCTGCATTTGGCGTCCTGTTTGCCCTCGGGGAGGGCCATTCATGAATGCCGCTGCCAGTCAGACACCAGCGGACTGAGTTTCATTTTTTGTTTCCCTCCCGTAATTTTTCTTTAGGGTTCATTTTTCCCCACTGTCATGGCAGCGTTTCTGGGCTTCAGGAGTTTTGGGCTTGATGGAGTGCTGGGCGACTGATTTGTTGCAGGACATTATATCGGATGTCCGCCTAACCCACACTCCCGAGGAGGAGCTCCAGGTTTGGGACTGCGTGGCACATGTGATTGAGGGGTTCCCCCACCTGTGGAGCGTCCTGGGGCTCACAGACCTCCTCACCTCTGTGTATCGCGCACAACACTGGCTTCTCGAGCTGGGGAGAGCCCTGCTCCACCTGAACCTGTGCTGTGGAGGAAACACTTCAAGGGACGGAAGCGCCGAGCTCGGGACCGCAGTCCAGCTGCAGTCCCACCCCACTCCGTCAGACTGAGTCCCACAGCCGGCTGCGTTGGGTATGCTGCGCTCAATAGGCCGAGCACGGAGGAGCTGATGGAGTGCCAAGGGGTGATTGCAGCTGAGAGAGAACTAATCTTGGAATACAAGCCCTGGTTCCTCCCCGGGCTTCTGCTGGAGGGAGCATCATCAGCCCCAAGGAAGTCTGAGCCAACGGCAGAGCGTCCCCAAAGTCTGGTGCTCCGCACATCGCATCTGATGACGTCTGCAGCTCCCAGGAGAACGACGTCCAGCCCCACTGCAGCCACCACCGAGCCCCGGGAATTAAAGCAAGTACCTTTTCATTTTATTACACCTAATAATGAAATGTTTTGCCTTATTCTCGGTGGTGAAGCTTGGCAGCAGCAGCCCGCCGTGGGCGAACTTTCACAATTTGCTGCTGTTTTTCCCTCTCCTCATTCTGTATTCCCCGAGGGTCTGTTGTTTGCGGAGGAGAATCCTGTCGCAGTCCTACAGCCGTGCCCAGGATAAGAGGAGAGTGCCACTTATGCTACGGAGCATGAGCCGGTAGTGGAGTATCCCCTTGCACTGGCAACATGGGAGGAGGCGTCAGTGGTTGGAGGGTCCCTTACTGCAGCCGACATATCCAGAGGTACGCCAGCGCCAGCTGCTCCAACGGTGGTCCCGCCAATCTTCCAGCCAGAGTCCAGGGTCGTCGCAGCATCGTTGAAGTCTGGACGGCGGTGGAGCTTGAGCTCAGGCAAGGCTCCCTGATTTACCTAGAGAAATCTTGCCTGGCTCTTGGCTGGGGAAACCGGTTGCTGCCGTCAGCCGCACTTGAGCTTCCCCCGCCGGGCTCCACTGCTGTCGGTGACTCAGATCCGGTGTGTATCTGTGCTTTTCCTCAAGAACTCTGGGCAGCCACCAGATGCGTTTGATTGTATGCTCCAGTGGTCCTGGGACTCTGGCAGGTGCCCGAGCTGCCTTGGTTTCTGCCTGGGGGCCCTTGAATCATCATCACCAATTGTTCTGTGTTGGGGATCATGAGTGTTTTCTTGTTGTTGTTTTTTTGTTTGTTTTTTTTGTCTCGGTCCCTCCGTGCCTGGATTCCACCTCTTCCCCCCAGGGTGGGTTGTTTTTCTTGTTGGGGGGGAGGGTCTCGTGTGTGTATGTGGGGGGAGGTTCTTTTTTGTTTTTCTGTGATGTTACCCTGGGGTGTCTGGGTTCCACCCCTTGAGGAGGGGGCTCTGTCATTATCCGGTGCACAGGCGGGGGCCGTGCTTAGTTGTGTGATTAATTTTGCCCTTTTCTGATTGTTTATTTTTTTCTATTCACCTGGTTTGCTGTATTTGGTTCCTGTTTTTGGTTAAGTTCTTTATTGGTTTCAGTATTTCCTTTTTGGTTTATTGTATTGATCATTGCTGGTGCTGTAACAGCTTGCACATCACTTCCGGCTGTCAGATTCTGTTCGCGGGCTGTCACGGCTGCCAGCAATGATCGCTACTCATGGTCCCGCAGGTGTTTGTAATCTGGGGGGTTTTCTATTTAAGCCGTGGGTGCCTCTTCTCTGGTGCAGCGGTGTCAAACCTTCCCAGTCAAGAATCGCCTGGACACCTTGTTTAAGCTAAGTTATTATCTTTCTGTTTTGCTCATGTCCTTGTTTTTGTCTGGCATTTTTTGCTTCAGCTTTAGAGCTGTGTTTCCGTTGGTTTGTGTTTTGTGTCTTGAGTTATTTTTAGTTAAAAAAAATTGCAAAAACTCAGTCTGCATTTGGTGTCCTGTTTGCCCTTGGGGAGGGCCATTCATGACAGTGAAGTTGAGTTTCAAACTTCAGCACTCAGTGCTTTTGTTAAGAGAGAGAAGAAGAGAAAAAAATGAATAGAATAAATAAACAAATAGACAAAAGAAAATCAGTTATAGCAACTCTATGTACTGCACAACAAATATGGATTATTGTCCTTGTGATGTCTTAGCCAAGTGAGTGTTTATAAACTTGAGTTCAGGAACCCGGTGGCTTGTGAGAAGAAGCTCTCTCTGAGCCTGGATCTGACTCTGGTGCCTGTGTATCATCTTCCCACTAGTATGAGAGAGAACAGTTTGCTACTGGGATGGCATGGATACTGTATAACTTTCAAAGCCTTCCTCAGGGAGCTCTGACCTGGTGATGTACTGAGCAGCTTTGGTGATTCTCTGCACTATCATGTGGTCCCTCTTGGAGCTGCCCCCATACCTGGCCATGATATGGTTAAAAAGGATAATCTCTATGATGATGTGTGCTCAATTTTCACCCATCTAAAGTTCAACACCGTCTTCTGAGTCTTCCTGACATTGAGACGGGCTTCAGAAAGGTTCTGGGATGTAGCATCAGTCAAGGGGATCGACCTTGTTAGGTGTCCTTGCTGAACATTGGTTTTGTACTCATTTGTTTCTTTGTTAAAAATCCTTGTTTATTCATTTTTCTTTACTCACTGAATTTAGACTTTGGTTGCTTGAGATTAGGAACAGAGCCTTGGAGTGAAATTACAGCTTCTTACAACAACACAAGAAACTGGAAGGGGCAAACAAATATCATAAAATGTCTGCATATTCCAAAGCAAATGGACACCTTTTGCATATAGTAGGCATGTTATTGGGCAGAATTGCCACCCCAGTGCAACTACAAAGCCATTGTTGAAGAGACAGATATAAAGAAATGCAATAGGCCACATCTGTTGTCTCCATATGCAAAAGCAGGGCTTTGTAGCAAATAGGAGGAAAAGAGGACATTGCAGTCAGGATAATAAAGGATAGAAGGGCAACACTGAGGAAAACAGTGGGAGGTTCATCAGTGGCAGCTTCATCTGAGATACAGAAAAAAGAAATGCCACAAGTTACCTTGGGTCTCTGGGGAGGAGCACTGAAAGAGAAAAGGAAGAGAAATGGTTGTTTGCATTTAAGATCGAAAGACAGAGAGGAGCATCTAGAGGGAAAAAGACAGTAGCAGCTTTTGACAAGCAGCTGCTAAAAACACCATTGAACATCTCTTTCATGTTGGAAATTTGCCGGGTCTTAATTTAGTATAGTTGCTATTTCAGGCAGGGGTGTTAAGGCAGAGGTGAGAATGTGTCTCTCTAACAAGCACATTGCGATGTGAGAAATGTCACTCTGGGTCCAAAAAAGATACAGTTGTCTCAATAATGAGTCATAGATATCACAATGGAGAGTACTTTTGTGCTGTTAGATTAAAATTGCTCTAAACTGGAAATCCTGATCTCTTGCTAAATAGGTTTTGAGTGCTTATGTCTGCAGATTTGGATGTGAAATAATTGCACACACTGAAGCACATGTGCACTCTTTGGCTTGTGTTGTGAGTCCCTGCTGCAGTAATATCTTGCAAATTCATTTAGGTTTTCCACATAAACCAGAGCAGAGAAAGCACGATGCCCATGAACTGTGTCTCATATTTACTGAGTATGACACCATACATTTTGAACTGACGCACAGTACAATATACAGGTGCGTCTCCTCATCAAAAAGTTGATTTATTTCAGTAAATCGATTCAAAAAATGAAATGTTATACAGATTCATCACACACAAATTGATATACTTGAAGTGTTAATTTCTTTTAATTTTGATGGTTATGGCTTACAGGTCATGAAAATCCCAAATTCAGTTTCTCAAAAAATTAGAATACTACATAAAATTAATTTTAAAAAATAGATTTTTAATAGAAATGTTGGCCGACTGAAAGGTATGTTCTTTCGGCATGTCATGGCAATGATCAGTCTGTGACACTGCTCAGTTCAATTCAGCTTTATTTATATAGCGCCATTTCACAACAACAGTCATCTCATAGCACTTTCAACTGTAGGGGAAACCCCCACAGTTGCAGAAAAACCCCAGCAATCAGGCGATCCCCTGTGAGCAAGCGCTTGGCGTCGGTGGAGAGGAAAAACTCCCTTTTAACAGGAAGAAACCTCCAGCAGAACCAGGCTCAGGGAGGGGCAGTCATCTGCTACGACTGGCTGGGGGGTGAGGGGATAGAGAAGATGAAAAGAACAGACATGTAGAGAGCAAACAGCACAATGGGTACTCAATCTATGGGAGAGAACAAACAGATGTTAATGACGAGAAAAAAATAAAATATTTCATTGAGAGTGAAGAAAGGAGTGAGGCCCAGTGCATTATTGGAGGTCCTCCGGCTGTCTAAACCTATTAGCAGCATAACTAAGGGAGGGTTCAGAGACACATGATCCCTCCCTAATTGTAAGTTACTGTATATCAAAAAGGAAGGTTTTAACCCTATTCTTAAAAACAGAGATCGAGTCTGACTCCCGAATCCAGATTGGCAGCTGGTTCCACAGGAGAGGAGCTTGATAACTGAAGGCTCTGCCTCCCATTGTTACTTTTGGAGATTCTAGGTATTACAAGTAATCCAGCATTTTGGGAGTGTAGTGCTCTGTTAGGACAATACGGTAGTATCAGATCTTTTAAATAAAAAGGGGCCTGATTGTTTAGAGCTTTGTAAGTAAGAAGAAGATTTTAAACTTAATTCTAAACTCTATGGGAAGCCAATGAAGGGAGGCCAGAACCGGAGAGATATGATCTCTCTTTCTAGTACCTGTTAAAACTCTTGCTGCAGCATTTTGGATCAACTGAAGACTTTTTAAAGATGTTTTAGGACAACCTGATAATAAAGAGTTACAGTAATCTAATCTAGAGCTAACATAAGCGTGGATCAGTTTCTCAGCATCACTCTAAGACAAGATGCTCCTAATCTTGGCAATATTACACAAATGATAGAAGGCAGTCTTAGAAACGAAATTAATATGTGAATTGAAAAACAGATCTAGATCAAAAATAACTCCAAGGTTCCTCACAGAGCTATTAAGAGAAGGAGTAACCGCATCCAAACTAAAAGTTTGATTTGGAAAGGTATTTGTAAGGGTTTTTTTTGACAAATAAGTATGACTTCAGTGTTATCTGAATGTTATCTGAATTTAATAGGAGGAAATTACAAGTCATCCAAGCTTTGATTTCCTTAAGACAGGCTTCTAACTTGGTTAATTGATTACTATCATCTGGCTTCATTGACAGGTATAATTGTGTGTCATCTGCATAACAATGAAAATGTATACAGTGCTTTCTAATAATGTTGCCTAACAGAAGCATATATAAACTAAAAAGATCTAGGGATCTGCCTAGCTAGGGATCTGCCTAGCACAAATCCCTGTGGAACTCCATGACTGAGCTTTGAGTTGAACGAAAACTCATTATTGACATGAACAAACTGGAACCTATCAAATAAATAAGATCTAAACCACTGCAATGAAGTTCCATTAAGTCCAACATAGTGTTCTAATCTATCAAATAGAATATTATGATCGATAGTATCAAAAGCTGCACTAAGGTCTAAAAGGACAAGTATAGAAACAAGTCCATTATCAGATGCGATGAGGAGGTCATTAGTGACCTTCACTAAGGCTGTTTCAGTACTATGATGGATTCTAAACCCAGATTGAAACTCTTCAAGTAAACCATTTCCCTGCAGGTGGTCAAATAATTGCGTAACAATAACTCTTTCTAAGATTTTTGAAATGAAAGGGAGATTTTAGATTGGTCTATAGTTAGCTAAAACTCCTGGATCCAGCATTGGCTTTTGAGTAATGGTTTAATTACAGCCATTTTAAAAGCCTGCAGTACATGGCCTAAAGTTAATGAAGAATTGATTATTTGAAGAATAAAGTTACCAATAAGTGGGAAGACTTCTTTAAATAACCTGGTAGGAATAGGGTCTAAAAGACAAGTTGAAGGCTTGGATGAAGAAATTGTTTTTATCTAACTCTAAAAGGTCAATTGGAGTAAACTTATCCAAACAGATATCAATTGAAGGAGTTGTAGTAGTTACTGTATTTAAGTTAACGGTGGGAAGAATCTGATTGATTTTATCTCTGATGGATGAAATTTTATTATTGAAAAAGTTCATAAAGTCCTGACTAGTAGGGAGTGCTAGGATTGACAGAGTCCTGACTCTTTGTCAGCCTGGCTACAGTGCTGAAAAGAAACCTGGGATTATTCTTGCCCCCCTCACCCTCACAGGCTCTCCCATCACCACTGCTGATTCCTTCCGCTTCCTAGGCACTACCATCACCAGGGACCTCAAGTGGGAGCCGACCATCAGCTCACTCATCAAAAAAGCCCAGCAGAGGATGTTCTTCCTGCGGCAGCTGAGGAAGCTCAAGCTACCCACCAAGATGTTAGTGCAGTTCTACACAGCCATCATCGAGTCCATCCTCACCACCTCCATAACTGTGTGGTACGCAGGAGCCACTGCCAGGGACAGACTAAGGCTGCAGCGCGTCGTGCGCACTGCTGAGAAGGTGATCGGCTGCAAGCTCCCATCTCTCCAGGATCTGTACATCTCCAGGACCCGGAGGCGTGCTGGCCGGATCATAGCCGATCCCTCACACCCTGGTCACGTACTGTTTGCCCCCCTCCCCTCAGGTAGAAGACTTCGGTTCATCCAGACTAAAACCTCCCGTCACATGAACAGCTTCTTCCCCTCTGCCATCAGACTGCTGAACACTAAGTGACTTATTGACTCTCGTGCACTATGTACAGCAGCTCAACCAGTCTCATGTCAATCATCACTGTTTTCTTCCTGCATTACCGACTGCACTATATGGTTCTCCACAGTATCTGCTGCTCGTTAATATATTTTAACTGCTGACCAGTATCACTCACTCTTATTCTACACTTTATTGCATGTATAGTTTATTTCTTTTATTTTATCATGTTTAATGTTGCAGCATTGCACCGAGACAAATTCCTAGTTTGTGTACTACATGAACAATGGCAATAAATCTGATTCTGATTCTGATTCTGATTCTTGTTCTCTTCTATTAATGCAGAGTAATAACTCGTTCTAGCTTTTCTAAGAGATTTTTTTTTATAAATTAAAAGATCATTTCTCCAAGCTAAATAGATTTCATCTAAATTAGTGGAGCGCCATTTTCTTTCTAATTGACGAGTCTTTTGTTTTAAGCTGCGAGTTTCTGTGTTGAACCAAGGAGTTAGAAATCTCTGATTCGGCTTTTTCTTTTTTAAAGGGGCCACCAAGTCTAGAGTCTGATGCAGAGAAGCTGTAACACTATCTACCATGCTATCAATTACAGAAGGAGCAAGCTGTCTATAGCTTATTTCCGTTGTGTTGACACATGGCATAGAGGAAACAATCTGCATAAATTTGGTAACAACATCATCTGAGCGGCATCTACTGTAGTAATATTTTTCTTTAGGAGCCAAATAGTCAGAAATAGTAAAATCGAAGGTTAACAGACAATGGTCTGACTGTACAGGGTTATGAGGAGACACTACCAGATTTTTTATTTCTATGCCATATTTCAGAACAAGGTCCAACGTATGGTGGAGATAAAAGGTAGAATTTCCTACTTTCTGAGAAAACCCCATTGAGTCTAATATTGAATTAAATGCCATATTAAGACAATCACTATCTACATCTATATTAAAGTCCCCTACTATAATTATTCTATCTGATTTCAGCACTAAATCAGCTAAGAAATCAGCAAATTCGGATAAAAACTCTGAGTAGGTTGATGGAGGATGATAAACTATGCCAAATAAAATTGGGTTTAGCCTAAAATTGCTAAAATGTCCAACACTGAGGACCAGGCCCTCAAAGAAATGATAACGTGTTTTTTGCTTTACATTAACTAGTAATTTGGAATGGTAAATTGTTGCTACTCCTCCTCCATGACCAGAACTTCTGGGATTTTGACAGTTTAAATAACCAGAGGGAGTTGATTCATTTAAACCAACATAATCCTCTTGTCCTAACCAAATCTCTGTAAGGGATATTAAATCAATCTGATGATCAATTAACATATCATGGACTAGCAGAGACTTGGGAGTTAGAGACCTAATATTTAACAAACCGCATTTAATTTTTAAATTATGAGGAGGAACAGAGGCCAAATCATTCAGTTTAGAGGCTTCATGTTTAATTTGAATTTTACCAACTTTTTGTTTAATCACTTTGGGATGCTTATACATTATATTTGTATTTACTTTGGAGGGAACAGACAATGATTCTCTGATGGGGAAGACAGGGGCTAAGTTGAGGGGTGGCGGATGAAGAGGGGCTGCAGAGAGGCCTGTAAGACTGTGACTCTGCTTCCTGGTCCCAACTCTGAGTTGTCAAGGTTTTAGAAATTTGGATAAAAATGATGCCAGATTGTTAGATAAAAGAGACGCACCATCCAAAGTGGGATGGACGCCGTCTCGTCTAATAAGACCAGATTTTCTCCAGAATGAGCTCCAATTGTCTATGTAGCCCACATTGTTTGCAGGACACCACACAGACAGCCAGCGGTTGAAGGATGACAAGTGGCTAAACATGTCATCACTGGTCAGATTGGGGAGGGGCCCAGAGAACACTACAGAGGCAGACATCGTTTTTGGCAAAGTCACACATCGATTCCATGTTAAGTTTTGTGACTTCCGACTGCCGGAGTCGGATGTCGTTATTGCCGGCGGGGATAACATTTGTGGAGTATTTACAGTTACTTTTAGCCAGCATTTTCAAATTTGACTCGATGTCGCCTGCTCTGGCCCCAGGAATGCATTTGACTATGGCCGCTGCAGTCTCTAGGTTCACGTTTCTGACTACAGAGTCGCCAATGATCAGAGTTTTTTCCTCAGCGGGTGTGTCGCTGAGTGGGGAAAAACGATTAGAAACATGAACAGGTTGGTGGTGTACCAGGGCTTTGCGACTAGGCTTCCTTCTCACTGTCACCCACCCAGTCTCCTCGCTGCTGAGGAGGACCGGAGGACTGCTAGCAGGCCGCCCTATGCTAGGGAGCTCCGCTGCAGCTAAGGGACGTCCGTCGTTATTAACTGGCGCAGACAGTGATTCAATGCAGCCGAGCCGGGATTCCAAATCAGACAACCTCACCTCGAGCGCCTCAAAAAGACAACATTTATTACATTTACCTTTATCACTAAAAGAGTCAGAGGTGTCGCTAAACATCTGACAGAGAGAGCACACCAGAGGAGAAGGGGAAGGAGAGCTAGTAGCCATAGCTGGTGGCTAACCCGAAGTTAACAAAAACACCAATGAAAGGTGAACAAAAGGCTAAGGAGGGTGATTAGATGACACTGAGTGCGCACACAGGTGCAGGAGGGTTGATAAACAGAAGTGAGAGCTAACGGTAGATGGAAAAAAGTGATTAAAATACAATTAAAGGCAAAATCCTCAGGAGAATGAGGAGAGCTAACCACAGAGCAAACCACAGACAGACAGCAACACAGGAAGTGACGATATGTTACCACAGGAGGCCGCCTGTGGTGTTATGTTGTGGTGTAGTGCACCTGCTGAGGTGTTATGGATGCCCAAGTGGCTTTGATAGCAGCCTTCAGCTTGTCTGCATTGTTTGATCTGCTGTCTTTCTTGTTCCTTTTGACAATACTTTGACAATGCACCATAGATTCTCTATGGGGTTTAGGTTAGGGAGTTTGCTGGCTAATCAAGCTCAGTGACATCATGGTCATTAAAACCAGGTTTTTGTACTTTTGGTAGTGTGGGCAGGTGCCAAGTCCTGCTGGAAAATGAAATCAGCATCCCCATAAAACTTGTCAGCAGAGGTAAGAATGAAGTGCTCTAAAATTTCCTGGTAGACGGCAGCACTGACTTTAGACTAAAATAAAACACAGTGGACCAACAGCAGCAGATTACATGGCTCCCCAAATCAGATCTCAAGTCCTATCATTTGGAAATCAAGATTCCATAGTCTGGAGGAAGAGTGGAGAGGCACAGAATCCAAGTTGCTTGAGGTCCAGTGTGAAGTTTCCACAGTCAGTGATGACACAACGGCAAATTTTGCAACACAAATACAAAAGCCACAACACAAATATGAAAATCACAACACAAATACAAAAGCATGCTAATATTAGTGTCAATGCTAAAGTTAACACTAGCATCGATGCTAATGTTAGCATTGATGCTCACAGTATGCTAATATACTAGCATGCTAACTTATGAAACTGGTGTATAATAATGTTAGCATGCTAACACTAATGTAAGCATAAATGTCACTGCTAATTTTAGCATTCTGTTAACACTAACATTAGCACTGACACCAACATTAGCATGCTTTTGCATTATATTGTGGCTTTTGCATTTGGGTGAGCTCTCTGAGCCACTATAGTGTTGAGCAGGATTGCTTTTAAAAATAACTCATTTGATTCCAAGGTTATTTCTTGTAAAAAGTAATTCCTTTCTTTGCTTGGCCACTTACTGAGACAATTACCATGTTGGAGTACTCTTTTGACAGGTGCATGATGAACTGCAATGACTTTCTTTGATGGATAATAATGCTGTCTCCCCTCTACAGCTCGTTATTAATTATATTCAAAGCATTCAGCATAAGAGGCTGATAAACATTATGATAAACCACTGATAAACTTGAATATTATTAAACAAAAATTTAAACAAAGGTAATTATAATATTATAGTTATAATAACTAATATTGAGGTCCAGTGTGAAGTTTCCACAGTCAGTGATGACACAACGGCAAATTTTGCAACACAAATACAAATACAAAAGCCCAAAAGCCTAGTTGTATCTATACAACTAGGAAAATACCGGTCGCTATAGAGTGTGAGAATATGTATGGGTACATAATCATACCATGTAGGATAACTAAGTAGACGGTTGTGCTGTTTCATTCCATCTAGCTACAATGCTCCGCACTGTGTGTGTTTATATATTTACATATTTATTCCATCTAGCTACAATGCTCCACACTGTGTGTGTTTATATATCTACATATTATTCCATCTAGCTACAATGCTCCGCACTGTGTGTTTATATATTCACATATTCATTCCATCTAGCTGCAATACTCCGCACTGTGTGTTTATATACTCCTATATTTATTCCACCCAGCTACAATGCTCCGCACTGTGTTTATATATTTAGATATCTATCCCATCTAGCTACAATGCTCCACACTGTGTGTCTATATATATATACATTTATATGTTCGTATGTATACTTGCTGCTCTTGTTTTTTCTCTTGCCTTCTGATTGTTGCTCTGAGTGTTGCTATCTCTGTGCTGTTGCAATCCTGGAATTTCCCCATTGTGGGACTAATAAAGGCTTATCTTAATACATGTAATCTCTAAATAAACTATGAAAGTATATTCATTTCCCCCCACATGCATGCATACTGTATATAGTAATTGCATACAGTGTAGTGTATATGTTATGAAATGTAAACTTGAACACAAAATATTCAAGTGCAACCATTTAAAGGTGTCGTGTGTAATGTTGTGAGCAATCTGAATTGTGAAAAATAATGCAGCATTAACTCATAATTTTGTTTTTTTGCTATACAGTCATTCTTTAGTTTTTTTTTTTTTACATTTTCTGTATCATAAGACTACTTTCTTACTTTTTTACATGCATGGTGTAGTTTTTAGCACTATTGCCTCACAGTAAGGAGGTCGTGAGTGCAAATCCACCAGACAGCAGGACTGATCTGTGTGGAGATCACATGTTCTTCCCATGCTGGTATGGGTTTACTCTGGGTGCTGCGGTTTCCTCCCACATTCCAAAAACATGCAAGTTAGGTTAACTGGAGACTCTAAAGTGGCCCTAGGTGTGAATGTGTACGTGAATGGAGAAGGGATTGGCTCCACACCGTGGCTACATCATCCAGGTGGATGCCCTTTAATTTCCCTCTGGGAGTGATAAAGTATAACAACACAAATCTCTCTCTCTCTCTCTGAGTGGGCGTGGTCGTGAGTGCGAGCTGGGAGCGTGTGACAGCGTGAGTGATTTATCTCAAACTTTTCTCTATCTTTCTGTGTTTAAGGTGTTTTTTTTTTTCCTAAATAATCTTAATTTTTGTTGTTTTCTGTAGCTGGGGTGGGGTACGGTAGGCGTTCTGGGTGGGGGGTTTCTGCTGCCAGCTCTGCTGGTCAGCATGGTTTTGGAGCGAGGCTCCGGGTTCGAGAAGCTGACACGCAGGCATGCTGTCAAACTGGCTCCGGCTGTCAGCTGCTCAGTGGAGGAATGTAGTCAGGCTGTGGGGGAGCTGGTCGGCTATGAAAGCGTTAGATCGGCTTCTAGAATGAATAATGCCGTGGTAATCTTCCTCGATAGTATTGAAAAAGTTAACCAGGTAGTGGAGAGCGGGGTTGTGATTAAAGACACACTGGTTCCTGTTCTGTCTCTGGTAAATCCCGCGAAGAGAATTACGATATCAAATGTCCCACCATTTTTAAAGAATGAGCTGTTGGAGAAGGAGCTGTCGAGACACGGGCAGCTTTTGTCCCCCATTAAGCACATCCTTCTCGGTTGTAAGTCCCCGCGTTTAAAGCATGTCATGTCTTTTAGGCGACAGGTACTCATGATTTTAAAGAATAGCGAGGAAAACCTCAACCTCGTATTTAAATACCGGATTGACGGCTTTGATTACACCATCCACGTCACCTCTGATAATATGAAGTGTTTCGGCTGCGGAATGGAGGGACACTTGATTTGATCATGCCCTCAGGGAGTGGGGGGTGATCACTCGGGGGAGGCCGCTAGTGCGGCCTCGGGGCCATCTGGCGACGAAGCGGCTTCGCCACTCTCCGAGGCTGACGGCGCTGCCGCGCCATCGGGCACTTCAGCCGAAGCCGCGGGGCCGTCTGGCGGCGGCCTTTCGGCCGAGGCCACAAAACCATCTGGCAGCGGGGCGGCTTTGCCGCCCTCCGCAGTCAGCCTGTCGATCATAAATGAAACAGCAGCAAAACTTAAAGTACATCGCAGGGCTGCTGCACAGACCAACATTGCGGACAAGGGTGAGATTACCGAGAGGGATCACGCTGAGGATCAGACAGTTGAGCCAAATGAGGCACAGGTAGATGGTGGGACTAGAAAAATGAATATAAAATCACAGCACAGGGTGAGCGAAAAACAAGAAGAGACAGCTACCAGGGTGGCTGAGTCAGTGTTGGTGGATGAGGATGACATTGAAATAGATGAAGAGTTATGTAAAATCTCAATCAAGCGAAAGAATTTGGAAACCAAACAGCAGAGGAGCAAAGTAAAAAGGGTTGTCAAAGAAAGTTCTGAGGTTTCTCTATCTCAACCAGATTCTTATGCTGGGTCTGAGATAGAGAGTGATGGTGAAAGCAGTGATGATGTGGCCAGTGGAGGCGGTTACCCCTTCACAAAAATACAGAAGTTTTTGCAGGACACTAACGGATCCAGAATGGTTAAAGTTGAAAACTTCTTCCCCGATCTAAAACGTTTTGTTGACTCTGCTCGGGTCTACATGAAAAATAGGGGAGAGCTTGAGCAGGAAAGTTTTACTGATCAGGAGGTCTACAGACTAAAAAAAGCTTGTACTAAAAGTTAAGAACCAAATTGCCCAGGATGACTAGTCTTTTATTGCTCATTCTTTCTTTTCTGTTTTTGTATTGGCTTTGCCCTCTTATATGCATGTGCAGTTTTAATTTTGGCACACTCAACATCAATGGAGCAAGAGAAATGTCCAAGCGAGCGTGTGTTTTTACTCTTGCAGAATGCAAGAAAATTAATGTTTTGTTTGTTCAGGAGACTCATAGTTCTGAGGACAATGCTGCTGACTGGAGGAGGGAATTCCAAGGGGAAATTTTTCTCAGTCATAAAAGCAGCAGCAGTGGTGGAGTGGGTATTTTATTTTCTCGAGATTTTATTCCACTTTCTTATGACATTGATGAGATAATTGCAGGCCACATTTTAAAAGTTCGAGCTGTTTTTGAGAATGTGAAGGTTGTTTTTATAAATGTGTATGCTCCAACCGTAGGCACAGAAAGATTGACCTTTTTAAATATTTTAGATGACACGATCAAAAATTGCAGTGATGATGACTTTTTATTTGTGGGAGGTGATTTTAATTGTACAGAAAATCCTCTTATGGATAGGAATCACCCAGAGCCACATGCTGCATCCAAGAGAGTTTTAAAAGGTCTCATAGAAGCTCATAATCTGTGTGATGTGTGGAGAAATTTTCATGGCAAGGCTAGACAGTACACATGGAGCCATAGAAGTTCTGTTGAACTTGTGACAATAAAGGTGTGTTGAAAAATCAAAATCTCTCTCTCTCTCTCTCTCTCTCTCTCTATATATATATATATATATATATATATATATATACAGTATATGGCGATCTGTCCAGGGTGTACCCTGCCTCTCGCCCAAAGATGCTGGGATAGGCTCCAGCCCCCCCGCGACCCAAAAAGGATTAAGCGGAAGAAGATGGATGGATATATATATAAAATTACACAAATGACTTCTTCTGCTTCTTCTAATTTCTGTGGAAAGGAGTAAAGGCCAATATAATGGAAAATATTTGCATTTTGAAATCTGACTGCTAAACTGTTCTAATTAGTACACATACTGCACCTTTAAGTCTCATAGACTAACCAAGTCTAGGCTGTCTGAAGTTTATTGTTTATCTCCAAATTAGTGAATAAAATACAGGAGAAAAAGTAAAAAAAAAAAAAACATATCCAAGAGTGTTTTTCTTTTGGATGTAAGGACAAGAATCCCACAGCTAAAAGTAAAGTTGTCTTGGATGATAACACAGTATTAACTGGAAGGAATAATTTCTTGATGTTGACAGATTAGTTTCATACATCCAGCTATGTCGCCAATCTGAGATAATCCACTGTTTCATTGTTCATTAACACTTCATTAACAGTTTGTTTGTCCTCCACAAATGCATTTGAATATCCCCTTAGAGTTTCAGAGTGGTGGATTCAGCTGCAGCAGGCTGCGATTGTTCTTGCACTTCCTCTGCAGGGAGAGCCCAGTACTTGGCGGCACACGGGATTTTCATAGGGTCTGTTTTGTCCTATTGGTCTCATGTAACACATCTTAGATTTTTGAATGGTGGCAATGGCCAATAGGGCCCTTTGCTATCCACCGTAGAAGTAAACTGAATTAAAGGCTTGCAGAACGTATTATAAAATGTGTATAAATATAGTGTATGCATAAAACAATTTATGATGATTGGAATGTGCACACAAGAAGGTATACTGCAATATAAATATTTTCTGTTGTTTTTTGATAAGAAATAGGTAATGACTTAAATATAAATACTTGCAGATTAAATTTATACTAACGTTAGGGTGATATTTATAACTTTTATCTTTGACCACCATTAGTGTGCATGGTATAGCAGAGATGAATGAATGAATGAATGAATTTATTTATTTCGGATAATACAGTACAGGTTAAAGAAACTGTATAATATAACAACAAGGTCAAATTAGACAAAGACTCCTTCTACTAAACAATTCCACGTGAGTTATCCGAAATGGGTGATGGCTGAAGCCGCAGCTTATATTGCCCACCCATATTCCATCCAAGAATTCAAAGAAAAAAGAGTAAACAAGACAAGAGTGATTACAATTTAGAACAAAGCTAAGACAAAGTGTGACTGAGAGAAAAAAAAAAAAAAGAAAAAAAAAAAAAGAAAACTAAGCTAAGCTAAGTTAAGCAGTTACTATTCAAGACAAATCTAAGACAGAATGTCACAGAGAGAAAAAAAAAAACAAAAAAAAAAAACTAAGCTACAACACAACACAGGCTGGATATGTCAATCCTTATGTGAGTTTACATGTCGTCTTGTAAATATGTTTGGAGTATTTCTTCCTTTAGTTTTTGTTTAAATTGTCCAAGCGTTGTACATGATTTTAATTCAGGTCCATAATCGTTCCATAATCTGACTCCTTGCACTGAAATACAGTGTTGCTTGGTGGTTGTTCTCACTGTAGGCTTTTGAAATATACATGTTCCTCTGAAGTGATATCGTTTCTCCCTTGTTTGGAACAACTTTTGGATATTTGCAGGCAGTGATAAATTCTTCACTTTGAACATTATTATTGCGGTTTTAAAGTCAACCAGATCTTTCAACTTGAGAGTTTTTTGTTTAAGAAAAAGTGGGTTTGTTGGTTCCCTGTAAGCTGCTTTGTTTATTATTCTAATATCTCTCTTTTGAAGCATAAAGAGTGGATATATGTTTGTTTTATATGTATTTCCCCATACTTCATTGCAATATGTCATGTATGGGAGTATTAATGAATGATACAAGGTGTATAGTGTGGGTTGATTCAGCAAATATTTCACTCTGTGTAATATTGCAATTGATTTGGAGACTTTACCTTTAATATAATTAATATGTGACTTCCAACACAGTTTATCAATTATTACTCCAAGGAATTTGGTTTCAGATACCCTTTCAATC
The DNA here is from genome assembly GCA_020510985.1 of Pholidichthys leucotaenia. Lineage (NCBI taxonomy): Eukaryota > Metazoa > Chordata > Actinopteri > Cichliformes > Pholidichthyidae > Pholidichthys > Pholidichthys leucotaenia. Next base: position 74,365,792 of record CM035843.1, on the reverse strand, counting down.
TCTACACCATTTACACTGAGTTTGGGTACTGGATTGTTGTGATGGTTGTTAAAGACTATAAATTTTGTCTTGCTTAAATTGAGTGTTAATTTGTTTGAATCAAACCACAGTTTAAGCTTTCCTAATTCCTTCCCGAGTGTATCCAGAAGTTGTTCCAAATTGTTTCCACTGCATAGCAGATTAGTGTCATCGGCAAACAATATTAAGTCCATTTTTTCTGAGACTTTACATATATCGTTTATATACATATTGAATAATAATGGTCCCAAAACTGAACCCTGTGGGACTCCACAGGTGACCTTCAGCAACTCTGAGTTTTTGTTGCTAACACATACATACTGATATCTATTCTTTAAGTAACTACTTAACCAGGACAGTGCTACACCTCTAATACCAAAATTTTGTAGTTTCTTTAATAATAAATTATGATCTACTGTATCAAATGCTTTTTTTAAGATCTAGGAATACTCCAACTGAATACTCTTTATTTTCAATGGCTGTTGATATTTTTTCTGTAAATTCCATTAGGGCATATGCAGTTGTCCTCTTGTGTCTGAACCCATATTGCTGCTCACATAATAAATCATTCTTCAGTATGAAGTTGTCAATTCTCTCATAGAATATTTTTTCAAGTATCTTGGAAAATTGTGGTAATAGTGAAATTGGTCTATAGTTTGAGAGTTCCCCTCTGTCGCCCATCTTGTATATCGGAATTACTTTAGCTATTTTCATTGCATTGGGAAATATACCTGATTGGAGAGACAGGTTGCAGATATACGTCAGTGGTTTTACTATGCATTCGATAACAGTTTTGACTAGTAGCATGTCGATACCATCACAGTCAGTAGATGTTTTACTTTTGAACGATTTAACAATTTCAATGACCTCTCTTTCGTCTGTGTTCTTTATGAAGATGGAGTCTTTTACAGCAGTGTTATTGCATATTGTATCACCTGTTGGCACCGTAGTGGGTATTTCTCGGGCCAGTTTAGGTCCAATGTTAACAAAAAAATTAAATTCATCTGCAGGTGAAGCGATATTCACACTCTGAGTCGTTTTATTATTTTTTGGAATATTAGTTGGGTAGCTTGTATTTCTGCTTTTATTTCCAAGGATACTGTTGAGTATTGTCCATGTATTTTTAATATTGTCTCTGTTTTTCTCCAGTTCTTTACTGTAATAGTCTCTTTTACTACATCTTATTATACGTATATGTTATAGATAGACCACCTTTGGCTGCTGTCGTGTTTGCTGCCCCCTGGTGGATCAGTCTCAATGTGGAAAATGTATGTAGTGAACTGAGTTTCCTCACACTGATAATGAGTTACACGCTATGGTTTGGGGGCCCTCTCAGTAGCTGGGGGCCTGTAGCATTTGTGTACTTTGCCCCATGAAAGAAACGGCTATGTTTGGTGCAACGGTTAACACAACAGTTTGGTGAAGTACAACCCACCAGGAGAGTCAGTTCAACCCTCTAGGCTGTCTGGAAAAGAACCCCGCAATCCTGGCTTAAATGTGAGCACCTCGTCACAACCCAGCATGTGTTCTGTCCCATAACGACCCAGCAGAGTGGTTATGGTTGAGTAATTTTTTTTAACCCCGCACTTTTCACTGTGTAAGGTGTAGGTTGTTTGTTTTTTTTTATTTAAGTTTTTGTAAAGGGTATACAGGTCATTACAGCATTGCATTGTTTACATTTTCATTACATGTTCCCTTATTTTTTGCTATTTGACAGCATTGGTAGGATAGTTATTACAACACCCCCCCCTTTTTTTAAGTGAAAGAAAAAGTGAAGTTAAGGAGAATTAAATAAAAAACAAACAAACAAACGAATAAACAAACAAGCAGAACAGCAAAAAACAAACAAACAGAAAATTAAGTAATTAAAAGTAAAAGAGCAACTGAGTAGCGTTGGAACAAAGAGCGGGACCATTATTGAAATGGTATTTGTCAAAGATTAGTTCTAATGGAAGACACATATGCGATCCAGGGTTGCCAAAAGTTCATGAACCCGTCCATGTCCTGTCTCAGTGCGAATGTCAACTTTTCCATCGAGTAAATGTCTTGAATCACGTTAATCCAATCTTCAGGTGTAGGACAGTCCTTCAGCATCCATTTTTTAGTTAGGGCTTTTTTACTTGCCAATATTAAAACATTGAATAAGTATTTATCTCCTCGTCTTTCCAGTGAGTCCGGTAATAAACCCAAATACAAAGTTACAAAAGAAAAGGGAACTGTTATTTTGAATATTTTCCCCAATATTGTCTGTACGTTGGACCAATATTGGTGGATAACTGGGCATGACCAAAACACATGAAAATGATTTGCAGTCTTTTCACCACACAAGCGCCAACAGTTCAATCCCTTATGGGTAAATTTGTTTTGTGCAGGTGTTCTGAAAAATCTTACCAAGTTTTTCCATCCAAATTCTCTCCACTGCAGGGATGAGGTACTTTTCCATTGCTGTTTATTTAGCTTTTCCCATATTTCCAATTGTAAAGTGAAATTCCCCTCTTTTTCCCATCTCTCTTTTATATACGATGTGTTGTCTCCTTTTAAGTCTTGAAGACCTTGGTATATTTTAGAAATGTATCTGATCCCTGGGATCCCTTTATATGCCATTAAGAAGACCTTCAGAACACCTGACTGGGCCCTTTCCAAATCCTCCTTTTTAAGTATATTGTTTATGTGGTGTCTAAGCTGAAAGAACCTGTAAAGGTCTTGATTTATTAGACCTTGTTTTTTCAAATCTTCAAAACTTCTTAAAGTTTGCCCCTTAAAAAAATCGTAATATTTTATCAGCCCTTTCTCTTTCCACTCTTTAAATCTAGTGTCTGTTTTATTGGGGGTAAAGTCTTGATCATAGGCAATCCATTGTAGAAGTCGATAGGGCTCTTTAGCTTGATTCTCTCTGACTATCTTAAACCAAATTTTTAGCGGGGTCTCTATCCACGGGTTAGTGTTATTCAGGAGTTTAGTTAAGGCATTGTTCCTTATTATCGCCTGTAGGGGGATGTCACTTGTTATTTGGCATTCCATCTCCTTCCATTGTGCAGTGTAGACTGGGTTACATATCTCTACTAAAGTTTTAATTTGTGCAGCTATAAAATAGTCCCTGATATTTGGCAGTGCGAGCCCACCTTTGTCTTTGTTTAGCTGTAGGGTTCTATATCTGATTCTAGGTCTCTTACCCTGCCATATGAATCTTGAGATCCTTCTGTCCAGTTCCTGCCATGTTTTTTTGGGAGGTTCTACCGGTATTGTTTGGAAAAGGTATAGAAGACGTGGAAGTATATTCATTTTGACTGCTTCAATTCTTTGTGCGGTACCTAAGAATGGTATCATATTCCATCTTGCTAGGTCAGATTTTATTTTTGTCACCAGTGGATCATAGTTTAGTGTTATAATTTTGTCGAGTTGTTTTGGGATATTGACCCCCAGATATTTCATAGAATCCAACTCCCAGTTAGTTTTGAGTTCATTTAGTGAAAAATGATTTGGGTCATAGTTGAATGTTAAAACTTGGGTTTTATGCATGTTTAATTTGTACCCTGATAAATCTCCATAGTCTGAAAAAACTGAGATTAGTTCTGGTAGAGAAGTGTCTGGCTGCCCTAGGTATATTAAAATGTCATCAGCAAAGAGTGCTATTTTATGTTCTTTCTGACCAAGTGTAATACCTTGAATTTCTTGATTTTGTCTTATCCATTGGCTCAGAGGTTCTATGAAGATTGCAAAGAGCAGTGGAGACAGGGGGCAGCCTTGACGACATCCTCTTTCCAGCTCAAAAGATGATGATAAATTACCGTTAATCCTTATTTTAGCTGTTGGTTTTTTATATAATGCCTGTATAGTTCTAATGAAGTTGTTATGAAAATTGAAACTGGATAAGATTTTATAGAGGAAAGACCAGTCAACCGAATCGAATGCTTTTTCAGCATCTAATCCCAATATGAGTGCATTTAAGTTATATTTTTTTATATGATGAATTATGTGTAAAGTGCGTCGAATGTTGTCTTGTGTCTGTCTTTGTCTTATAAAACCTGTTTGGTCTAAGTGAATTAAGTCTGTCAGTATGTTTTCTAACCTTTTGGCAAGGATAGTGGTAAATAGCTTATAGTCCTGATTTAATACACTGATTGGTCTGTAGTTGGAGCAATCTAGTTTATCCTTTTCAGGTTTAGGTATGACTGCAATGACCCCTTCTCTCCAGGAGGGGGGGATTTCCCCTGTGTGGAGGACATAGTTAAATGTTTTCAGGAGGAGAGGAGATAGTTGCTGTTTAAAGGTTTTGTACCATTCTGCTGTATAGCCATCTGCTCCTGGGGATTTGTTAGCTTTAAGTTTCATAATTGCTTTTTCCAATTCTTTAGGTTGTATTTCTGACAGTAGGGTTTTATTTTGTGATTCCGTAAGTTGGGGAAGGTTTAATGTGTTTAGGAATGTCTCGGATGCGTTTTTATGATTTTTGTGGGAGTATAAGTTCTTGTAGTAATTCTCGAAGCTTTTAAGAATATCCTGAATTCTGAATTTTATTTCCTTTGATACTGGGTCTCTGATTTTGTAGATTGCTCTTTCCGTTTGTTGTTTCCTCAATTTATAGGCTAGTAATTTTGCCGATTTACTGCCTGTTTCATAGTGTTTTTGTTTCAGAAATGTAAGTTTCTTCTGGATTTCTATTGTGTAGATCTCATTTATTTGATTTTTAATTTCTTTGATCTTGAGCGAGCCATTAGAATGAGTGTTATCTTTGTGTTCTTTTTCTAGGTTCTTGAGCTCTGACTCTAGTGTGGTTAGTTTTTCTTGTCTCAGTTTCTTTTGGGTTGCCAGTTTTGCAATAATTTTTCCCCTTATTACAGCTTTGCACACATCCCACAGTATTAAAGGGGATACTTCTCCATTATCGTTTTCTTCCAAATATCTGAGAATATCTGATTCCAATTCATCTTTCAGTGGCCCTTTGAGGACACTTGAATTCAACCTCCAGGAAAATGTATTATTTGTGTATTTTTGGATGTTTAAATCCATATAGATTGGACTGTGGTCGGAGAGATCCATCAGTCCCATTTTACATGTTTTTACTCTTCCAATGTCTCTATTAAACATAAAAAAGTAATCAATCCTTGAGTAAGATGAATGTGGCGTTGAATAAAAAGTATAATCTTTTACATTGGGGTTGAATTCCCTCCATACGTCACAGATTCCCATTTCTTTTAGTAGCATCCGAGTATTCCTATTTTGGGTGTTATTTTGATGTGAAGAATTACCTGTTGCATCCCAGTATGGATTCAGTCTTAGATTGAAGTCTCCACCACATATCACTAAACCTTGGGCTTTAGTTATCATTAGGTCGAATACATTTTTATAAAATTTCCATTTTGCCCCTGGTGGTGCATATATATTCAGCAGGGTGATATCTTCTCCCTCTAGCCGCCCAGTTACCAAACTGTACCTCCCTTCTTTATCTTTGTGTTCTGATTTTTTTTCAAATGTAATTTTGGTTGATATCAATGTCGCTACTCCCCTCCTCCTCCCTGATTTATATGAAGATGAAGAGATCATTTTAAACCCTTGTCTACTGAGTTTAGTGTGTTCCATGTCTGTTAGGTGGGTTTCTTGTAAAAATACTATTTCTGCTTTGTCTTTTTTCATTTTGCGTAGAATCTTGGATCTTTTAACTGGATTCAGGATCCCTTTCACATTATATGAGGCTATTTTGGTTACACCCTGTTTCTCCATTGTATTTTCTTATTTAGTATAATAGTGTGGTGGCCCTCTTTTTTGCTACTCAGAAACTGAAAGATCATTAAGAACATAAAAAACATTAAGTACATAATGAACGAAAACTTTAAAACAAAAAACTGTCAAAAAAACTTCCTGAGCTGGGGTCTCTTTAAAGACCCTGTAAGAACCCTGATGGAGTATGGGCTCTGAGGGAAATTCCTCAAACTCTGTTACGTGCTGAGGGCCCTCTCTTACTCCTGTAAGTTGTCCCATGTTTTTAACGTGAATTTCAGATCCCAATCCGAATTTGTAATGATTTTTTTTTTTTTTTTTTTTATGCCTATACTCTGAGCTTGTGTGCACCCTCCCACCCCCATCACAGCAAACATTCACTCTAATACAGTATTTGTTAGTGTGGGGAGAACATGTGGGTCATTGTTACATTTCTATTTTAACATGATTTTTTTTTTTCCCCCTTTAAATTAAGAAGACATTTGTTTCTAATGCTAAAACTGCTCCATGAAAGGTTTTACCACATGCTGATTCTGCATCTTCTTTAATGTTTGTTACCTTGTAGGAGGGGGGGTGGAAGTGACTGTAGAGAGAAAGAGAAAAAAAAAACCCCCAAAAGGTCGCTATTCCTTTCTGGTACTGGAAAGCTTATCTTTGTAGCTCTGGGGCTGGGTGTTCCCGCTGCTGGCCCGTGGATTTTGAAGGTCTCTGAGTGGACCACGTTTGAGCTCTGATTTTCACGCTCAGATCCGCTGCGGGTTTAAACACCGTTACCGGGAGTCCTCTTCTTGCCATGTCAGATGTTGCTTCTTCCGCTGAATTGTAGAGACATGACTCTTCCCCGTAAAAGACCCTTAGCTTCGCCGGAAATGGCGTCTGAAAGCGTAGATTCTTTTCCCGTAAAACCTTTTTGGCGTCGTTATATTCCCGTCGCTTTTTAAGAACTTCAGGGGCGTAATCGTGTTCCACGAAGACTTTTCTTTCTTGATGCATAAATCCTTTCTTCTGCCAAGCCCGTCTTACAACTTCTTGTTTTATTTTGAAGTCGGAGAATCTTACCAACACTGAACGTGGGGGCGCTTCCGGGGCTGGCTTTGCGGCTAATGTGCGATGTGCCTTTTCTATCTTCAAATCGGTGGATTGTGGAATATCCAACTTCTCTCTCAATAAGGATTCCACGCATTCTGCCACTGTGTTGAAACCATCACCACCATTAGCTGCTCTTGCTTGCTTTTTTTTTTTTTTTTTTCTTGCCTTCTGATTGTTGCTCTGAGTGTTGCTATCCCTGTGCTGTTGCAATCCTGGAATTTCCCCGTTGTGGGACTAATAAAGGCTTATCTTATCTTATCTTCAGTTCCTTCTTTCAGACCATGAATTCTGATGTTGTCCCATTCTCTGTTTTCCTTCTTGGTCGGCTAGCTTAGCCTCCAGCCTTGATTGTTTTCTGTGTAAATCCAGTACAGAATCTTCAAGCACTTTTATTCTGTCTTCAGCTTCCAAGATTCGGTTTTCGGCCTGGTCCAATCTGCTGTTCGCCTTTTTTAGATCCTCTCTGAATTCAAGAAATTCGGCCCGAAATCGTCGTAATTCGTCAAATAGCGATTTCAAGCTAATCCTTTTGTTAGCTAGGCCCAGGCACTCGTCTTCTGAACGGAGGTCCTCCGGTTCAGATTCTGCGGCTGCTGTGCGTCCTGATCTGGGGAATGTCAGTTTCCTCTGCTTTTGGTTAGGCATGGTGTTATTGTCTTTTGAATTTTAATCTTCCAAAAATCCGTTAGGTCTGATTTTGAGGAGGTTTTCCTTGGATTGAGTCTGGGAGTTTCACCGTTAGGTTGCTATCACCATGGCGTCCAGACCGGAAGTCCCAGGGTGTAGGTTGTTTTTGAGCTTCAAAGTGATACTTTGACCTTTGCCTACCAGGCATGATGTTCTTGTCCTTAATGCCTACAAGTTCAACATAATATAAATATTTCCTCAGAGCAAACATTGACTTTTCCACCATCTCAATGCTGAAGAAACAGAAACATCTGTCCATTGATACAACAGTGGGTTCTGGGACACCTTTTGTGAGTTTCAAACATGTTCAATACTTAGAGGAGCACTATAAACAGTGTTTTCCACAGATATTTTTGTAATTTATCCTCCCTATCACAACAAAAGTAATATGGCAGTGTGGAAGAAAGTAACTATGACTTGTTTTTAAAAAGAAATTGATTTACAAAAATAGTGTGTTATTTGTTACTTACGATTAAGTTTAGTTTAAGTTTAATGTTTATTTGAAAGAGACATTACATACTCATGAACATTAATAGAAATGTAAGTACGCCACACTGTAAAACCAAATTAGTTCACAGAACTCAAAATTTCTGTGGAAACCGATTACCTAACACATTTTAAGTAAATGCAATTTTTTTTGAGTAATCTGAAATTAAAAATTTAAAAACAACATGCTGAAAATATATTTTTTAAGTACAGTTTACTAAAAAAAATCATTTCATTTAAAATTTATGAGGGAATCGGTTTTCACGTTTTGAGTTCTGTGAACTATTTGGTTTTACAGTGCAGTATGCATCTGTAGTGCCCCAGCGGGTCACAAAATCACACAAACAATCATACACGAGAAGAACAACTGCAATGAACCTTTACACAATGGATATGCTGAAGTGCAAGAGTTAAGGTGCTACAAAACAAAACATTCAAATATCACACAAGTGAAGTGAACTAGAACTCATTCAAAACTTTGAGGGGACCATGTTGTCTGTGGAGATCATTGAGAGATCTTGGCAATCGCTGAGAGATCATTGAAAGATTGTTGAGAGATCTGGCCATTTTTTTAAGATCTTTCAGTGATCTCTTAAAGATCTCCACCCCTGTGTACAGGGGGTAGAGGAACACTAGAAACCTCTCAAATATACATACACCTCTTTGGCTGCCCAAGAAACTCTCAATGACCCCTCAGCAATTTCTCCTGGTCTCCCATTGATATCTCAAGGGTTTTTCAAAGATCTCTATAGATTGCCGTTAAAGTTGCCAAAACATCTCCTAAACATTTACACAGCAAACTGCTTTTTTGATGCTTTAGAAAATCGTTGAGAGATCGGCCCAATTTTTGATCTCCTGGTCACCCAATGATCTCTGTCTGTGTAAAAATCTTTTTTTTTTTTTTTTCATTTGAGCCTAGATCATATAGCTGCAGTGAAAGAACATGCATGACCTGGTTTCAGTGAGAAGTTCGAGGGCATTATGCAACCAAGTCATCACACTGTTACAGTGTTTGAGGCAACATTTTCATATGCATCACACTTTCAAGATTTTAAACACTCCCCACTAAACTTGAGCCCTCTTTGCATTTTGCACAGATAATTCCAACTCAGACATAGGCTGGCAAATTTCAGTTTCTACCTGCAGTGTGTTCACCGAGGAGAATGTGTTTCACATTGGAAAATTTGCATTCGGCAGTAGATTTCACTCTCACATCAGGGTGTTGTTGCTGCTGTTTTTAGCAGCTTTCACTCCTACACTCATGGCTCTAGCCAGCTATGACTCAGGACTCCTAATTGTCTTCATGGCATGAAGAAACCCTCAGGGGCATCAGAAAATAACCTTTAGTGATAACTCACGTTCATACTAGTTTTATATCAGACCACTGTTCTCAATTACATCAAGTGGTCAACAGTGTGTGCTTAAATTTTACGTTCCTGTGAGTGTGAGTGTGCACATTTTATTTTGGATACAGATATTTCAGTATAATATTTCAGTCCAAGTCAAATCAGTGTGTCCACTGTTACCTAATACTATACAGTGTTTACTCTAGAATTGTTTTTTGGCCCGGTGATGAGCGCTGACAGAGATTATGCGTGCTTTTAAATTATTGGGTCATTCATTTTTCAAATAATGCAACATTTTTGGTTGGTTCTTTCCATGTTTAAAAAATCCTTATTATTACCCACTGACTCAAATAGATAAAGAATCTCTTATTGGATATACTTGTGATGTCATTGCTGTCGGCCAATATTCACCTTACTGACTGATATCAGCTTTTGGCAAACAGAATATTTGTGGTAGCCGGTATTTTTCTGGTTTCCCTCATTTTGCCCTGAAACAGACAACAGAAGACAATAGCTGCAGACTTAGAAAACATCTGTTTCAGTTATTTTTTATAATGCGTATCTTCTTATATAAATACTGTATATAAATCATATCTCGATATAATTATCCAGTATCTCAATACTTGATATATACTGTATATCTTGATACAAAAACTGTTATGTAAACTACAAATGATATTGAATAAGTTATTTTGGTAAGACTCACCTTCAAATAACTCATATATCTCCCAGCAATCTTTCAATGATCTCTCAGCAATCACCAAGATTTCTCAACGATCGCTCAATTATTTTCCAGTCATTTCCACAGTCTTCACAACTGAGAGATTGTTTTGGACAGGGTCTGTCCCTCTCCTCTTTTTCCTTGCTGAGTTATTGAGCGTGTTGGCATATAGATGCATTTTTCTTTAACTAATCAATCAGTTTTTGGCCTGCTGGCCCACAGGACCTGTAAAGTGGTCGGGGGGAAAGGTGCTATATGTAGCTGACTCTTTGTAAGCTGCTAAAGCCCACTGGGGCCTGTCCTTTACATGACCTGTGAATGTGCCACAGGACATTAGTGGCACATGCCATCCGTGTCTCTTAATAATTTTTGTAGTATCAAAAAAACAACATCCTTATCAAGCCACTGAATTCCTCAAATTATGCTGTTTTGAATATTCTCAAACATTCTTTTAAAAAATAGACATGTTAAGGTTAGGGTTTGGCTCTGTATGACTTTTCTCTATATGTGTACAAGTGCATACCGGTGTAACTGGGATGAATTGTGTTGGACTTGACAATGATGGACATTGGCGGCAGAGGTCTTTGGCTGTGAACAGATTTTGGCCCTCTCAAACCCTTCGTTGCACTGATTAGTGACTCCTGGCACGTGGAAGTGAGTTATGGGTCACTGCAGCTCCACCCCATAATCACTATTGATTATTGATAATCCAGTTTGGGGGAAGAAAAACTGCTTATGTTTTCTCAGTGACACTGACAAGCTATCCTCGATGAAAGTTGCTGAGGCATGAAGCAAAAGAAGTATATAACATTTTAAAATGTCTCTCGGATCTTTTTTGGTGTTTATCTAAACCTGTCATGATTCCCGTGTGCTTTTACGCAGCACACGGAGGAATAGAGACAAAAACCCATGCGCAGGAGGATGCTGTGTGTATTTTATTGAACACTGATGAACAAACAGTCCAAACTAACCAACTGGCAAACATGAACAAAGAGGGATTACTGGGATTATGCGCCGGACGCCCCTCAGCTCCAGGTGAGTATAAATGGAGAGGACCCAAAGCGCTGCAGATGAGACTGCAGCGGGGGGAAGCTAAAGAGAGGACCCAGGCATAACTAGAGATGAAGGAGAATCACTATGGTACTCACCGAGCTGGGAACAAAGCAGTCCGAGGTGATAATCCCAGGAAAGCAACACAGAGATACAAGGTAGCAGACAATGCAGGTGGCAGTGCAGTTGATAGTGCAATAATCCGGCAATCACTACTGGACAGGCAGAGCTTAAGTAATCAGAACCTAATGGCCAGAGTGATTGCCGGTGTGAGAGTGCATGCAGGTGTGAGAGTGTGGACCTGAGCAGGGAGAGGGCAGACAATGACAGATTGGGATCACCTGTCAGTAGTAGACAGGAGAGGGAGGCGCGGCTGTCAGAAATTAAGAAACCCAAAGCCAAACACAGACTAAGGAATAATTACAAATAACTCAAAAGATGATCCAATGGCAAAGAGTAAATAAGGAGCACCAAAAATACAACATGGCTAAACAGTGAAACACAATATGGAACTCAAAAGGTAACATAAAGCACAGACAACTAAGAAACAGGATAAGATAAGATAAGATAAGATAAGATAAGATAAGCCTTTATTAGTCCCACAATGGGGAAATTCCAGGATTGCAACAGCACAGGGATAGCAACACTCAGAGCAACAATCAGAAGGCAAGAGAAAAACAAGAGCAGCGAGTATACATATTTTTATTTATTTTTTATTTATTACTTATTTTGTACCCGTAGGTAGATTTGTTTTGCAGTCTGGTGACAAGCCACCAGCTGCTGGTCGCTGTATGCGCAAGCACCCCTTATCCCTAACCTGCATGTTTTTGGCATGTGGGAGGAAACCGGAGAGATCCCGGAGTAAACCCACGCAACACGGGGAGAACATGCAAATTCCACACAGATCACTGTTGGCCGGGGGCAGGGATCAAACCCACGAACTCACGATCCCCGTGATCCCCTGGCCGAGGGTAAACTGTGCTGCCACAGTGCTAACCACTGCACCACCGTGCAGCCCATATATGTACATATAAATATATATATATATATATATATATATATATATATATATATATATATATATATATATATATATATATATATATATATATATATGTATAGACACAGTGCGGAGCATTGTAGCTAGATGGAATAAATATATGAATATATAAACACAGTGTGGAGCATTGTAGCTAGATGGAATAAATATGTAAATATATAAACACACAGTGCGGAGCATTGTAGCTAGATGGAATAAATATATAAATATATAAACACACACAGTGTGGAGCATTGTAGCTAGATGGAATAAATATGTAAATATATAAACACACAGTGCGGAGCATTGTAGCTAGATGGAATAAATATATAAATATATAAACACACACAGTGTGGAGCATTGTTGCTAGATGGAATAAATATATAAATATATAAACACACACAGTGTGGAGCATTGTAGCTAGATGGAATAAATATGTAAATATATAAACACACAGTGCGGAGCATTGTAGCTAGATGGAATAAATATATAAATATATAAACACACACAGTGTGGAGCATTGTTGCTAGATGGAATAAATATATAAATATATAAACACACACAGTGTGGAGCATTGTAGCTAGATGGAATGAAACAGCACAGCCGTCTACTTAGTTATCCTACATAGTATAATTATGTACCCATACATATTCTCACCCTCCATAGCGACCGGTATTTTCCAAGTTGTATACCGGAGGGGACCATTGTGTCTTTTGCATTCAATACTATTAGGTTGTCACGTCTTTTTGCTATCTCTGCGAGCAGCCCTGCTTAGGTTGTACAGTCTGACAGCCGTAGGTAGGAAGGACCTGCGAAACCTCTCGGTTGTGCACCTAGGGTGATGTAGTCTGCTGCTAAATGAGCTCCTCAGTGCGTTCAGTATGTCCTGCATAGGGTGGAACTCGGACTCCAGCAGAGATGACAGTTTAGCCACCATCCTTCTCTCTCCTATCTCCTCCACTGGATCAAGGCGCTGCCCCAGGACAGAGCTAGCTTTCTTGATCAGTTTGTTCAGTCTCTTCCTATCGGCTGCTGTAGTGCCACTGCCCCAGCAGACCACTCCAAAAGTGATGGCTGATGCTGCCACCATGTCATAGAATGACTTCAGCAGCGCCGCTTGTACACCAAAAGACCTGAGTCTCCTCAGTAGGAACAGCCATGAAGCCGGGCTCAAGCCCGGTTCATGACAAAACCACACAATTACAGTACATCTATAAAAATTACACCATGGTTGAAACTAGAATAAATAGGCAAGGATGACATGAGATATGTTATCAACTGTGAATTAATGAATGCGCTGGGGCAACTGATGTCTAGTGGAGTGGCTAGAATTTATAAGAGCTATAAAACCCTGGATGGGGTGCTAGCTAGCTGACTCGCTAAGCTCACTGCACCGTAGTGTCGCTGTGTGAGGCTCACCAGACTGAAAGGGAAACTTCCGCTTCTCCTCCAGGGAGAGGGCATGCCAGACTGGCCTCGGGGCAGGGGCTTCAGGTAGATTTGTCATCCTAGTTTCTGTGGGAGAGGAAAACTCCCGGGCAGGCAGACTTGGGGTTTGACTTTGCAGACTGTATAGTGTCACAGAAATCCTGCATACGCCACTAAAATAAAGGGCAAACATGGGTCTCTAAACAGAGGCATTGCTGTCAGTTGTTCTTCTTGTGTCATCAAAGTAATTAAATTCTTTTTGTTTTTTGCTTTGGGATTGAAAAAAGGTTTTAAAAAATCCCTTCATCAGATAACAGTAACAATTTACTACTGTATCCGATTGATTCAATAGAGTAGTAGTAGATTAGTTTATTTGACAGGGACAGTGCAATAAACATAGACAATTAATCAAAGACAATCAATCTGATGTGTTGCACATAGAGTGTATAGCTATTAGCTAATTTGCAACTCTTGTCCCTGGATGGGCTTTAGAAAAAAGAATCAAGATAAAAAATATACACAATAACCACATACATCAATGCAGAAAAATTATAAATACACAATTATAAATATTATAAATACACAAATATAACAGCCTGACTCACATTTAACATAAATATTATAAATATTATAAATACACAAATATAACAGCCTGACTCACATTTAACACATATAACATAACTCACATTTGCCTATTTCAGGCCTTCCTCCCTCCGTCACTCACTATAAACAAACACATTTATTCCTTCCCTTCATTCACTCTCACTTTGCAGACAATTAATTCATACATGAGTACATTCTTGTTTATTTTTCAGCCAGTTTTTAACATTTTTAGTGAATGTTTTAAAGTCCGTTATTATTTTAATTTCATTTGGCATTGTGTTCCAGATGTGACTGCCCTTTATAGAGAAAGCTGTTTGTCCAAATGTGGTTCTGCGGTGGAATATTTTACAGTTATTGTTAACAGAACTCCTGGTGGCTCTGCTGCTGTCCTGTCTTTGGACAAAACCAGCAAGTGGCTCGGGTGCTGATTTATGGAAACATTTGAACGTTAATTTCAGAAGACAGAGGTCAATGAAGCTCTCAAAACTCAATAGGTTGTATTTTTTTAAAACATTACAGTGATGCCACCTAATGGGCTTTTTGTCCAAGATTTTTAGGGTTTGATTATATAATGAACCTATATGTCTTATTGTGGAAGGGGCTGCTTGAGCCCAGACTGTCAAACAGTATGATATATGAGAAAAAACCATAGAATGCATATACAGTGCAGCTGCTTCGTAAGGTATGTAATATCTAATTAATTTAAAGCAGTTCAGATTTTTTTTTACTGTTTTTGAAATTTTCTTTATATGAAGATTAAATTTGAGTTGAGGATCTAGTACAATGCCAAGGTATTTGAATTCTGTAGCTAAACTGATGTCATGATCATGTATATTAACTTTAAAATGTTGCAGGTTACATTTTTTGATTGAAAAGCACATTGAGACTGTTTTCTGAAGGTTCAGCAATAGATGGTTCTTGAGGAGCCACTCTTGGACATCAACCATACTTGTAGACAGTACATCTGCAGCCTGTGCTGGAGTCTTGGCAGCTGTGTAAATAACTGCATCATCTGCATAAAGTTGGCATGTTGCAGCTGAGCAGTGTAACGGCAGGTCATTAATAAAAATGCTGAAAAGTAAAGGACCAAGAATGGACCCTTGTGGGATACCCATGCGGTTGTTTAAAAATGAGGATTTATCCTGGTGAACTTTTACACACTGTTCTCTATTCTGGAGATAAGATGCAAACCATTCTAATGTATTTGGGGAGAAGTTAAAAGATACCATTTTGGATAAAAGCAAACTGTGGTTTACAGTATCGAAAGCCTTTTTGAGATCTAGAAAAACAGCTCCTACCACATTACCCCTGTCCAAGGACTGTTTGACGTTTTCAATAAGGCAACAATTTGCTGTTTCTGTTGAGTATCCTGGTCTAAAACCAAATTGATGTGGATGAAGAAGTTGATTGTCTTGTAAGTAGTCTATCAGCTGTGTAGCTACAACTTTTTCAAGAACCTTAGATAGGACTGGTAAGATAGAGATTGGGCGGTAATTGCATATATCGTCTTTACTGCCTGATTTATGAACTGGTATGACGACAGCTTTTTTCCAGCCAGATGGAAATGTACTAGACCTAATGGAGAGATTAATGAGATGAGTCAGTGGTTTGATTAATATTTTGCTGTGCATTTTGAGAAAGGAGGTGTTCATATTGTAGATATCATTAGTTTTTGAGTTTGACAGTGTTTTAACAATACCAGCAATTAACTTCTCATTTACCTCATCGATGTGAAAAGTATCTGTTGGAAGTATGGAATTTGTGTTGTTGAGCACATTTGGCAGCACAAAAATTTTTGTTAAGTCTTCCACAGAGCCCACAAAGTGTGAATTAAATTCATTTGCCAAAGTAGCCTTGTCACTGACGGTCTTGCCATTGATTCTAAGTTCCTTTACCCCCTTCTGATCGTTTTTTTTATTAGTTAAGTTATTTAAATGCCTCCATAGGGAACTGTTGTTACCCTTTGCATGATCTATCAGTTTATTGTAATAAGATATTTTTGATTTTCGCAGCTCATGTACCACTTTATTTCTTAAACTTTTGTACACAAGGTGATCATTTTGTAGTTTGGAGGTTAGTGATGTTTTCAGTGCATAGTCTCGCCTCTTCATAAGTTTTCTTATTTCATTATTTAACCATGGTAGGCTAATCTTCTGTTGTCTACTTTTAATTTGCTTTGAAAATTTTTCTATAGACTTTGTGATTGTTGCAGTTATAAAATTACAACAATCATCTACTTCACATGTTGACATGAGCTGCTCCCAATTTTGATTCTCTAAGTAATGTTCAAACTCCTCATTTTTTGATTTGGGGATAATAAAATTTGATTTGTCAATATCGACTCCCCCAAAATACTGTAGTCGCTTTTTAGTAAGTTTCCTGACAGCAAGAACCATGTTATGATCTGAGAGACCAGTTACAAGATTATAGGTTCTGGTTATTCGTTCTGGTTTATTAGTAAATACCATGTCAATAAGTGTTCTGGATTGTTTGGTTATCCTGGTGGGTCCTTTGATGATTTGCTGGTAATTAAATTTAGTCATGAGGCTTTTCAGTTTTTGTTTGTCTTTTTTATCAGACCAGTTGATATTAAAGTCACCATGAATTATTGTTTCTCTGTTCTTCTCAAGTTGTTTAACCAGATCACTTAATTCATTATAAAAGGAAGAGTTGTGTGACGGTGGGTTGTACACTACTGCAATGTTGAAATTCATTACCGGAGAGAGACATACATTAACAGCTAAACATTCAAGTGAAGTATTCAAATCAACCAGTTGACATTTATATTTGTCTTTGATGTAAATTAAAACACCTCCTCCCCTCCCTACCTGCCTGTCTTTTCTAAAACACTGGTAGCCCACAATATCGATCATATTAGTGTCTATGTTACTGTGTAGCCAGCTTTCTGAGAGACAAAGGTAGTCCAGATTTGAGTCCAACAGCAACACCGAAATCTCATCTCTTTTGGGGATTATGCTCCGTATGTTTAAATGTCCGCCGAGGATCCCCTTTGGTTTAGCCTTGGTGTCCCAAAGAACTCGTGCATGATTAACAGTTTGGAAAAATAAATGTTGTTTTTGCTTTTGTACAGCTCGGTTTTGTGCTAACCCAGTGGTCTGCTGTTTAATAGTGGCAGGTCCAGGGTTAAGGTGAATATCTCCTGCCAGAAGTAGCAGAACTAACAGAACTTTAATTGTATATCCTCTGCCATATTGTGATTTTTGCTTAACAGCCATGTTTGCCTTAATTTGGAAGTTTTTGCTCAGGGCTTTTAAAGACCACATAGAGTGTAGGGTGAGATGTCCAAGCCCAAATCCATACAGATAAAACTTTTTAACTTCACCTTTGGTTGAGTTTGTCGGAAAATCCTTCTTGTTGCAGGTCCAGACACACAAAGACAAAACGAAGAGGAAGTAGAGAAGTAGAGAAGGCTTATTAGTGGTGCCCATCAGCCCACTTTTTAATCCGGTGGCCGCCATCTTCAGTCTTTCTTGGAAAGAAGGAAAAAGAAAATCTGTGGATAGTAAAATAAATTCTGCTTATATCGCCAGAATCTGATCCGATCGTCCTCGAATCCAGCTGGGCCTCAGCTAGCCAACTAGCCCCTTCCGTTGCTGGTCTCGTTGCTCATAGTCGCCGTAACTGGTCTCCCGTCCCGCTCCTCCAACCGAGTCTCGTCACACACCGCCGCTGCCACCGAGCTCCGCTGAGGTCACGGTAAGTCCTCCGCTAGGCACCGCCACCTACCGTCGTCTGGTGTAAGGTGGAATGACTGGCGCCAGCATTAAGCTAACTAGCGTTAGCTTAGCAATCGCTTCGGGTAGTCTCGTCGCACACCGCCGCTGCAGTCACGGTAAGTCCTCCGCTGGGCACCGCCGCCTACCGCCGTCTGCCTGGGTGAAATCTCTGCTGAGCCCCGTCAAACAAATAGCCGCCTGCCTGGTAGTATCTCCGCTGGGCCTCGCAGCTGGGCTTTGATTCAGGCTGGTGTTAGGTGGAATGGCTGGCGCCAGCATTAAGCTAACTAGCGTTAGCTTAGCAATCGCTTCAGGTAGGGCACATCAGTGAATCACAAGGAAGCGCTGGAATCGCTGGTCAGTTTACTCACAGTGGCCGGATAAAAGCGATCAAAGGGGTAATCCACCGGAGGTATATCCGATCGCTGTAGGTTAGATTTTTAGAGACTGGCGCCAGCATTAAGCTAACTAGCGTTAGCTTAGCAATCGCTTCAGGTAGCATTAAGCTAACTAGTGTTAGCTTAGCAATCGCTTCAGGAAGGCGCAGGAAGTCGCTGGAGAAAGGCGATTAAAGGGCAATCCAACGGAGGTGGCAATTCAGCCCGTGCGTGTTCGCCACGAGCGCCGATCGCTGCAGGCCAGCCACTTTTAATGGCAAAATCAGTGACTTTGTCTCAGCACTGAAAAAGTGTGACCATCCCGGTCGCCATCTTGAGAATGGCACTCTGACGTCACTTCCTGTTGTGGCCACCATGTTGAGGGAGTAGCAGTGTAGTATGTTTGTGTTTCACTGGTGCAGTAAACATGCCAGAAGGTAAGTGTTATGAATTATTTGTCTTTGTGTTTGTTCCCATAACAGATGTTAGCAAATCTAGCTGTAGTAATAACACTACATTTAAAAAAGCATTGCTAATTTTGGCTAATCCCATTTTGTTTAATTAAAATTTTCTGAGATTCACTGGCAATCTAAACAGGACACCCAATGGATACCAGGTTATATTTGTAATCTATCACTCTTTTTTAACCTGGGTATAGTTATTATACTAACCTGGTTATAACTGTTATCCATATCTTTTTATATTTATTTGGATATACAGCTTTATGCAAAAAATGGCCAGCGCTTGTTGAACAGCATATTTGGTAAAATATTTTGATAATTTGAAATTGATAGCATGTAAACACAGTCTCTGTAGGATAAGAAAACAATTACAGTATTACCAGATACCATATGTATATTTATTTTTTTATTTCATGAATTAAAACCTGATGAATTAATAAATACACAGTTATAGCATTGGAAGACATCTGACACCTGACATAATAAATGAAACACACCGTTAAAAAAATCACTATAACATGCTGTGGTCTTATTCAAAAATGTTGCCACTTAGTTGGTGTGTGTGATTAATTATGGGTGTGGGGTGCCCGGACCTTTGC
This sequence comes from Pholidichthys leucotaenia, assembly GCA_020510985.1. Taxonomy (NCBI): domain Eukaryota; kingdom Metazoa; phylum Chordata; class Actinopteri; order Cichliformes; family Pholidichthyidae; genus Pholidichthys; species Pholidichthys leucotaenia. Next base: position 74,346,433 of record CM035843.1, on the reverse strand, counting down.
ACTTTGACAGTTGTGTATTTATTTAAGTAATTAATTTTAATTCTGATCATTTTGCTAAATAGAGAATATACATTCATGTCTTACAAAAAATGTGTAAACATTTTTTCAGCTTAAGAATTTGCACTGTCCAGATTTTTGCAAAAAAATTGTCTAGGGCTGGCCATTTTTTAACTCATGTAATTATTTTATAAACCTTTTCAAACTGTGATCTAAAACCTCTTTATACTTACCTGAGCATAATTAACATCCTAAATTGTCTCCCGTTTCTCGAGGTCGTGCAGCATCAACGTTATGGACTCCCTAAAGCCGCGGGTAACCCTGACATCTGATGGACATGCTGAGTGTGCACATTGCACTAGATTCATAGTTACATCTCATTGCATGTGTGAATTTTTATTTCTGTTAAAGACCTATCACTGTACATTTATTAAACTTTGTTATATTTTTGTGAATTCAGAAAAACCACACATTCATAACTTACTACACTGTACCTGTTCACTGTGTTTGCATTGTTTTTAAACATAAGAAATGCATATTTCATGTTGGGTTTGATGTTTTGATTCTTACATACAAATGAATTACCTGTTCAACTGTGTACATTCATTTAATCTTAATAAATGCACTAACTGACATAACGCACGGCTCAGGAGACGCACACACACAGGCTTAGAGTAGTTCAAAGAGTTTATTATCAGCAGGAGTGAATGAGTGCGTGTCTGCGGGATGTAAATGTGTTGGTGATGGTGTCTGCTCCAGGCACAGAGGCAGGTGACCGTACAGCCGAGCAACCCTATGGAGAGAGCACAGGGAGAGGGTGACGGGCATACACCAACACAGGAGGGATTTATGGCGAGAGAAGGACTTACTTGGTGGGTCAGGACAGCTGGCACAACAAGGGGGCGAAGCCCGGAAGACAGCCACCTGGAGAGCTCTGTACAGCAGCGAGGATTGGGCGATGGAGTGGAGATGTCCGCCGCTGGGGAATCCACCTGTGCACAGGGGAGAAGACTGAAGAAAAGAGGTAAGCGATCTTCTTACCAAAATGGTGACGCTGAAGGGAAGTATGCTCACAACGGTGAGGGACGAAGTCTGACGGCTTCAGGCCGAGCCTCCGGGCGAGACGGCCTTTATCCCTCACCGCTGATGATTGTCAGGTGCGTGAGCAGGTGGCGCCGCTGATGAATGGCGCGGCGTGACAGTACTCCCCCCTCTAGCAGCGCCTCCTGGCGATGGCTTATCCGGGTGCGCTCGGTGAAAGTCCGCGATGAGCGATGGGTCCAACACAAACGACGGGGGCACCCATTGTCGATGCTCGGGCCCATAGCCCTCCCAGTCCACCAGGTATTGCAACCCACGACCTCGGCGCCGGGAGTCCAGGATGGAGGAGACGGACCAGGCCGGATGGCCACCAATCATCCGGGGCGCGGGTTGCGCTGCAGGAGGAGGGCAAAGGGGGTCAGTGACTGCCAGTTTCACCTTCGACACATGGAAAGTGGAATGGATGCGGAGGGAGGGGGGAATAGCCACGCGCACAGCCACCGGGTTGATGATCCGGGTGATGGGAAAGGGACCCATGAATCGCTGTGCCAGCTTCCTCCTCTCGCCTTTTAATGTGACGTCCTGGGTAGACACATACACGAGTTGCCCAACTCTGTACGCCGGGGCAGGTCGTCTGTGCCGGTCCGCCACGGTCCTGTTGCGCTCCGCCGTGCGTAAAAGCGCATGACGCGCGGCAGCCCAGGTGGAGCGGAACTGCCTAAGGTGCGCCCTAACAGAGGGGACAGTCACCTCGTTCTCCTGCGCTGGAAACAGCGGGGGGTCGTAACCCAGGGACGCCTTGAAGGGGGACATCCCCGTTGCAGAAGAGCGGGCGGTGTTGTGGGCATACTCCACCCAGGCGAGATGGTTGCTCCAGGACGTCGGCTTGGATCTAGTAACACAGCGGAGCGCAGCCTCCAGCTCCTGATTGGTCCTCTCACACTGCCCGTTAGACTGGGGGTGATGGCCGGAGGAGAGGCTCACCTTGGCTCCGATGGCGTTACAAAAGGATCTCCAAACCTCGGATGAAAATTGGGGACCCCGGTCCGAGACCACGTCCACCGGAATCCCGTGCAGCCTGACCACGTGTTGGACGAGGAGGCCCGCCGTCTCCAGGGCAGTAGGGAGACCTCGCAGGGGAATGAAGTGCGCAGCCTTGGAGAAACGGTCCACAATGGTCAGGACGGTGTCAAAGGAGTTGGAAACGGGGAGTCCGGTGACGAAGTCCAGTGCGATGTGCGACCAGGGCCTGCCGGGGACGGGCAGAGGCTGGAGCAGACCCGCTGGGGGGGCATTTCCCGACTTGCTGGTGGCACAGATTGGGCAAGCCCGGGCGTAGCGGGCTGCATCCCTCCGCAGGCCTGGCCACCAAAAGGACCGTTGGAGGAGGCTGATCATCCGAGAGGTGCCGGGATGACAGGTGAGCCGGGAGGTGTGGAGCCAGTGGATGACCTCTCCTCGGACCGCAGATGGGACGAACAGTCTTCCCTCCGGTCCGCCGCCAGGATCAGGTTCCACCTCCTGCGCCTTCCGGATCTTGTCTTCAATGTCCCAAGAGATGGCACCGAGGACGCACGACCTGGGCAGGATAGTGTGGGGCGTCTCCTCAGCCTCCACGGGGGTGAACTGCCTAGAGAGGGCGTCAGGCAGGCCGTTTTTGGAGCCCGGCCTGAAGGTGATCGAGAAGCGGAACCTGGCGAAGAACAAAGACCAGCGCGCCTGGCGGGCATTCAGGCGCTTGGCAGATCGTAAATACTCTAAGTTCTTGTGGTCCGTCAGGACCACAAACGGCAGGTCCGCCCCCTCTAGCCAGTGGCGCCACTCCTGTAAGGCGAGTTTAATGGCCAGGAGCTCTCTGTCCCCCACATCGTAGTTCCTCTCCGCCGGGGACAGGCGCCGGGAGAAGAAGGCGCACGGCCGTTTGGCGCCATCGTCAGGTGACCGCTGGGATAACACTGCTCCCACTCCCGTGTCCGATGCGTCCACCTCCACAATGCACTGCAGCGCGGGGTCGACCTGGCGAAGGACCCGGGAGGAGGAGAACTCCGCCTTCAGCGCCCTAAAGGCAGCAGCGACCTCTTCAGTCCACCGGAACGGGACCTTCGGGGACGTGAGGCGGGTCAGCGGTCCGACGATCGAGCTGAAATTTGGGACAAAGCGGCGGTAAAAATTGGCGAAGCCAACAAACTGTTGCACCTGCTTCCGGGATGCGGGAGTAGGCCACTCCACCACCGCCTTCACCTTCTCTGGGTCTGGGAGCACCTGATCTTGAGCGATGATGAATCCCAGGAAGGATGTGGTCCTAGCGTAGAATTCGCATTTCTCAGCCTTCACGTACAGACGATTCTCCAGCAGTCTTTGGAGGACCCGCCTCACATGGACCTGGTGCTCGTCCCTGGACCTGGAGAAGATAAGGATGTCATCCAGGTAGACGAACACAAAAAGGCCGATGAAATCCCGGAGGACGTCATTAATGAGGCGCTGAAAGACGGCAGGAGCGTTGGTCAGCCCGAACGGCATGACGAGATACTCAAAGTGGCCGTTCGGGGTACGGAAGGCTGTCTTCCATTCATCTCCCTCCCGGATCCGGACGAGGTGGTAAGCGCTGCGTAAATCCAGCTTGGTAAACCAGGTCGCCCCCTGGAGGGAGTGAAAGGCAGTGTCCATGAGGGGCAGGGTGTAACGGTCCCTCTCAGTGATGTCATTCAGCGCTCGGTAGTCTATGCAGGGGCGGAGGGATCCGTCCTTTTTCCCGACAAAGAAAAACCCTGCCCCCACGGGTGACGACGATGGGCGAATAATCCCAGCGCTCAGAGATTCCTTCAGGTATGTATTCATGGTCTCCTTCTCCGGCGCCGACAGGCTGTAGAGCCGACCAGATGGCAGGGGAGCCCCCTGGCGGAGGTTGATGGCACAGTCATATGGTCGATGCGGGGGAAGAGACATAGCTTTCGATTTGCTAAATACCATACCCAGGTCGTGAAATTCTGGAGGCACCAGTGACAGGTCCGGAGGTGCTGTATCCGCCACAGGGGGAGCCGCGGATGGGGAGCAGGCAGCGGACTGAAGGCAGGTGCCCATACAGAAGGTACTCCATGCCGATACCCCAGCGGACCTCCAGTCCAGGACAGGGTTGTGGAGGCGTAGCCAGGGATACCCCAGGATGACGGGCGACACAGAGTTGGGCAGGACGTAAAATACCATCTCCTCCCGGTGGTTCCCTGAGATGATGACTGGGACAGGCATGGTTTGGTGAGAAACTCTCCCAAGGGAGGCACGGGAGAGATGGACCAGGGAGATGGGGTGTTTTAATGCCTGACAGCGGATGCCCAATCGGGTTGCCAGGCCTTGTGAAATGAAGCTGCCCTCTGCGCCCGAATCCACCAGTGCGTGGGTGAGGTGCCCAGTGGGATTGTGGCAAAAACGGATGGGCAGCTTTAATTGAGTGAGAGAGTCTAACCGGTTGGGACCCGCGAGGCTCCCTACAGCGATTCGCGGACCCCGCCGACTGGCTTTCCGCGGGCAACGCTCCACAGTGTGTTGGTCACCTCCGCAATACATGCAGAGGCCCAACTCACGGCGGCGTTGTTTCTCCGCAGGGGAAAGCTTGGTCCAGCCCGTCACCATCGGCTCCGACTCCTCGGGGCACAATGCTGGCGGCGCCGCCAGGGGGCGAGCTTGGAACAGGTGCGGCGAGACTCCACGAGGGCGAGAAGAAGAAGACTTCCGCCCCGAGGAGCGCTCGCGCAGCCTGTTATCCAAACTTATCGCTAAGGATGTCAGCTCCGCTAGCGTCCCAGGGATATCCCGTCCAGCCAGTTCATCCCTCAGATCACTATTGAGGCTGCGGAGGAACAGGCCACAGAGGGAGCGTTCCTCCCAGCCCAATTCCTCCGCCGCTACCCGGAAGTCGACCGAGTAGTCCGCTGCCGACCGGCCTCCCTGCTGGAGAGCGAGGAGCCGATCGACCTGGACCGTCTCGGTTTGAGAATGGTCAAAGACCTCCAGAAAGCGCCTCACGAACTGGTCATAGGTGAGGGTGGCATAACTGGGCCTCGCCATTACGGCGTAGGTCCAAGTTAACGCACGCCCCTCCAGAAGATTCCCTATGTAACCAATCCGACTGTGATCCGAGGGAAAATCTCCGGGCACACGGTGGAACACGGACTCACACTGCATAATGAACCCCCGCGCTCCGCCGAGCTTACCGCTAAAGCGGGCGGGGGTCGGAATCGGTGTGAGCCGAACCGGTGCCACCGGAGCCGGCTGGACGGCCGCTGGAACAGCAGGAGCCGCGCCACCCTGACGAGCCGGGGGGAACGGCTGTTGAGGATCCAAGCGGCCCAACCGGTTAGTTAAATTCAATAATTGATTAAAGATCACCTGTTGTTGATAAGCTATTTGATCCACTCTAGCCTCGAGAGTGGAAAACCGGTGTGCGAGCCCGCCGTCCGCCGAGCCGCTCTGCTGAAGCCGTACTGACATAACGCACGGCTCAGGAGACGCACACACACAGGCTTAGAGTAGTTCAAAGAGTTTATTAACAGCAGGAGTGAATGAGTGCGTGTCTGCGGGAGGTAAATGTGTTGGTGATGGTGTCTGCTCCAGGCACAGAGGCAGGTGACCGTACAGCCGAGCAACCCTATGGAGAGAGCACAGGGAGAGGGTGACGGGCATACACCAACACAGGAGGGATTTATGGCGAGAGAAGGACTTACTTGGTGGGTCAGGACAGCTGGCACAACAAGGGGGCGAAGCCCGGAAGACAGCCACCTGGAGAGCTCTGTACAGCAGCGAGGATTGGGCGATGGAGTGGAGATGTCCGCCGCTGGGGAATCCACCTGTGCACAGGGGAGAAGACTGAAGAAAAGAGGTAAGCGATCTTCTTACCAAAATGGTGACGCTGAAGGGAAGTATGCTCACAACGGTGAGGGACGAAGTCTGACGGCTTCAGGCCGAGCCTCCGGGCGAGACGGCCTTTATCCCTCGCCGCTGATGATTGTCAGGTGCGTGAGCAGGTGGTGCCGCTGATGAATGGCGCGGCGTGACACTAACATGTCTCAAAGTTTAAATATCACAATTCATAATTTAATTCAAAGAGCTAATTTCTTATCAAAATTTAAAGCTAAAAAGTTTTGAAATAACTTGATGGTGAATATCAAAAATATAAAATTAACTCTGTTTAAAAATTTATTTTCCACAATGTAACTTGAGATACACGAATATTCTAAGAAAAATGAAGAGAAGACACCTTACATTTTATACAAAAATTGAATTAACATATCTTGATATTTAGGCAAAAGGAACAATAATAACATAAAGCACACATAAACCCCACACTGTCATCAAATGAGCTGGAGAGACTATAGCTCCCAGCTGGTCTGGGAATATCTTGGTATCCTCTCTGAAGAGCTGGAGCAGGTGGTTGGGGAGAAGGAGCTTCTCTGCTTGAGATGCTGCTTCTGCAATGTGGACCTCCAGAAAAGCAGTAGAAGATGGATGGATGGATGGATGGCACGGCACATGTCAGCGTCCTGGACTGAAGGCGTGGTGCCTCTGTGGTGGCCCCACTGACAGTCAGTCTGGATGTGTGGTCTGCATTCTGTATGCTGGTTTGCCTCCAAACACAAAAAGAGTAACAAAAAGTTTTAAGATTAAAGCTTTTAACATATAATCACTTACATGTTACATTTAAAATATCAATACATGAATCCTGTGATAACTTAAATGTAATGTAATAATTTATATGAAACGATGTTTAATTCTGTGTATCAAACATCATGTTAAATAATACATTTATTGCCATAAAGTGGAGACTCCATTTTTGCTAAGTGACCCATGATAAAGTGCAGTGGAGTCTGTAGCCCCGCTGGTGTAGAACATAAAGCACCAGCTAAGGTAGCTGTGAGCAGATCAACTGTTAAAGCCTTAACACAAAGGGTCTGATGCGCAGGGAGCACTGATGGAATAATCACACCTGTATATGCAACGCAGACAGTTACAATCAGCAAGTTAACTTGTTGGCTGTCCAGAGCGGGTGTATTTATTTTATAACATGATTTGAAATGACAACATGACTGAGTGAAAATGTAGAGAGCACACTGTTATTGACTCTGAGATGTTGTCAAGAGGACTTTTTTGCATCTTACTGCAGATACCCAGGCCATCCCACGTCTCCTTGTTAGCTCACTCATCTGTTCTCCGTCTCTTTTTTTCCATCCATCCATCCATCCATCCATCTTCTTCCGCTTAATCCTTTTCAGGTTGTGTGTGGGGGGGGGGGGGCTGGAGCCTATCCCAGCATCTTTGAGCGAGAGGCAGGGTACACCAAGCACAGAAATGGTAGAATGACATTCCGCTGGTTAATTTCTTTTTTGTGCGCTGGTCATGGCAGCTGCTACACAACAATACTGAATCCTTTCTGATTTTAAGAAGAACACAACAGCCTAAAAAACAAAACAAAACACTTCGATAGCTACTCCTCCATCTGTTCTTCTACATGCTGCCGGTGCTGCACCTACTCTCCCAACATGGAGGATCTATCCCACAGTTCATTGCGGCAGTGACATCAGTGCCTGTTGTTAATTTTATTTTTCTTTATGTGAACGTGTTACAACAGGCTTGTGAGTCTTGGGGAACATCACAAATCACATGAGAAAATTAGATTAAAAAAATACAAGTCCTCCAACTAATACCTAAAAATAGATCGTAAGTTCTTCACCTAGAATTTGACTATATATACCCTCTCGGACGGTGATGTCACTGTGCTTCATTGCATTTTCCCATTTCAAAAGGGCTTAAATCCAAGTACAGCGGTTGGAGGACAACTAAAACTAATGCAGGAGACTCCAGTTTGCATTCCAGTCTTGACTTTTTGTCACTGCCAACTGTTTTTACATTTGCTTCCTCATTCACGACTCACTTCTCGGATCACAATTACAGTCATGTGAAAAAAATTTGGACACCCCTTTAAATATTCAGTTCTTCATTAAAAAATGTTCACATATCTATGTCTAACCTTGTTTTTGCTTTTATTTGCATGTTTTTAACATTTATTTTAGCCATTTTAAGTGGGAATAAATGTGGGGGCGTTCTAAAAAAGACGGGGGTATCCTAATTTATGCCTCACTATTTGTTTAGAATTACATTTTACAGAAAATTTGAAAAAAGTTTTTAATTCATTTTTAATTGTTTAGTTGTATTACATGAATCTCCCAGTATTTTTAACATTGATATTCAATATCCATATGTCCAAATATGTTAAAAAAACACACACAGGCTTATACAGGGTGTCCTAATTTTTTCACATGACTGTACCTCCCTTCAGATGATGACTAGACATTTTAAGTGGTTGGAGTTAAGGGGATGATTTGGGTTTGGAAAAGGTGAGGATCTATTTTACAGACATTACAGCTGCAATCCTCTCCCATGTTACTTCATGTCATTATTTCCATGACCACTAGAGGTCACTTCACTGTGAAAATGTACTTGTAGGAAAGACCTGCTGGTGCAAATGATCATAATGTTGTCTGTTAGTCTCTTTTTATTCTCAAATTATGTGTCAGATTGCAAGCAGAATATTCAAAAAGGTTTTCTGTTGGCTTGGAAAGTCATTCATCATTGCAGAGTTGTTTTGTATATGCATTTAGTGTTACTATATATATCATCTTAATTTGGTGTCTAAACCATTGACATAAAACATCTAAACTAGGCCTAGTTTATGCTAGCAAAACTACAATAGAAGAATTGTTTTCACCCTTCAGAGTTTAGTTTTCAGATGACATCCCAGGATAGAGGTTATCATTGGTCACTGTGATCATCCTGGCACTGATCAGTGTAATTGCTGTGAACAACAGTTATGTCTAATGCCGCATGATGGATGCACTGGCATTGCCAGAGGACAATGTGAATGAACAATCGATTAATCATCAGCTTCATTTATATGTATCAACATTCACAAGGTGCCTTGCACTAACTGTTTTTGGTCAAATGTGTGCTCATAAAGAGCAGGTTACGAAGCAGATTTCCTGGTGGATGTGATTTTAAAATTACTTTTTGTGCAGGTGTAAACTGTATTTAAGATTTAAAATGTGATTATTTTTCAGCTTAATAATTAAAAAAAATATTTTAAAAATTAAATAATTTTCAGTCATCTATGGATCCATCAAATTCTCATGTAAGATCCGAAGGACCCTGTTATGACAATCAACTGTGCGTTTTTGCACCACGCTTCCTGCTTTGGGGCAGTGCTTTTATTAGTTTCTGTCAATGCATTGTCTGTTTTTTACGCTTTGCATCACACCATCTAATTACCAGTAGACGGTGTGCCTGCTTTGCGCTGGGACGAGGAGGCTCATTTTAAAGAGGTGTGGCAGTGACAGTGACATTCATAGTCATCTGTTTGGAACTTTGGGGCTTTTTAAAGGACATAAATTTTTTTTTCATGTTTTTTGACTTATCTACAATGTTAACCCCTTGCACTCCGGGCAATTTTCCTAAAAATGCCAAAAAATAACGTGCCCAAAGTAAATCGAAAGCTGTTCTTCAACCCTTTGCAGCATCTTCATGGGGTTGGTCTCATTTAAAAGAAAACACTTTGAATTTTTTGGCAAAAAAAACATAATCTCTCTACGTGCTCCGGCCACTGAGTTACAGTCATCTAAACATACTGAACTTGAAGAAAATAAATTTGGCCACGGTGTTTTTTTGGATACAAATGCATGCAAATAACACACAGCTGTCCGATCCGGCTGGAAAATGCAACAGAAATGTAGAACCAAGTGTTATCAAGCTGAGATCCAAATTTGGTAACAATACCACAAAAAATGAATATTTTACACAGCTTTGTTCTCAGGCTGTTCCCAGGCGTTTTGGAACTGTGCCAAATTGTGCCAAATGGCACAGTTTGGAAAAACGTCTGTAACTTTTGAATAATTCAATGTAGAATCTTCATTTTAGGCTCTAATGAAAGGTCACACTCAGGGCTGTGTCTGTGTGTGTGTGTATGTGGGGGGTTGTTCCCCCCCCGCTACAAAGGACGGAGTTCGGCCCTCGCTACATGACAGATTACACTCGTTGCATGTTTCCACAGCAACGCTGTCACAGCGGCTCCCCCCCCCCCTCGCTACTGTGTGTGTGTGGGGGGGGGTTGTCCCCCCCCCCCTCGCTACAGAGGACGGTCATCGCTACATGACGGAATAGACTCATATGCTTCCCCCCGCGGACCGGGGGGCGTTTGGACCATGAACGCCCCCCCCGCTCCTCTTCTGCAGCGGGGGGGGGAGCGTTCACGGTCCGAACACGGCAAATGAACCGTTTATCGCGGCGCACGCACTTCGTACTTCGTGCGCCGTACAGTTGTAATTTACTGATCAGTCAAAAGTCATTTTTTGATTACAATTTTCAGGGATAAATAATAAATTTAGTTTATAACACCTTACCTCTTCACAGCAGCAGAGTCCTGGCGAACTTCTCTTCCCCATTGTCAGACGAACGCGACGCTGGTCCGCTCGTGGATCCCGGTCAAAACATAATTCCATTATTGCCGTTTTGGCGAATGATTTACGACTTTTGTCGTCGGCCTCCGTCGGTCTACGATGACGGAAGAGAATCCTAAACGTCTATTCTGCTGGAATGAGTGCAGGTCCCACTTGTGGGTGTTCTCCATGCTGCTGGGTCTGTAGCAGGTTCGTCCAGCGTCCTTTTTTTTTCATCAGCTGCAACAGTAAATCTCTCTTCACCCAGCCCGAACTTCTGTGCTTCAATTGGCTCCTGCATTCATAGGCGGGTCCTCCTTCCTAGGTTTTCATTCATTGGTTCTTCAAGGTTTCAGAAACCCAATTCAAGGCTCTTATTAGTCGAATGAGAGGTCAATCAGATGAACTAATCTGTTCGTGGCTGTGTCTGCAGCTTTTATTTTCAGTGGCGCTTGGACGCCAACACCACCTACATCACCACCATCTGGACTATGCGTCCGAGAGCGCACGACGGCGCAGGAGTGCGCCCTCGTGCGCCCTAGGACGCAGAGACTTGCCCGCCCGCGGAACAACGGAGCGCAAGTGGTTAAAATGAATTATCATTTTGAAAGTGCCCAAAGGCACAAACAATTCTTTAGTAGTTCTATTAAAAATGAACAAATTTGGAATGATTTTTGCTAAAATCTTGTGCACTTTTGCTTGCAAGACTTGCACATTGTTCAAAGCAGTGTTTTTCCACAAGGTGGTAGATGTATCCCCATCATCATCATCATAGCAGTCTGTTGGGGGCGACAATGACTGTTTCATTTAGGTCTGAACAAATTCGTCCATGCAGCTCTGTCCTTTGCCCTCTGCTGCCAGGAACTCCTGACCTTGTTAACCCAGGTGACATCCGAGCCGGTATGAGTTGCTTTCTGACTGACCATTTCATGAAACTGCTTGCAAAGTATTTGAGTACCGCTAGCTTTTGCTGGACTAGCAGCACATTCATGGTAGGTAGAGGTATTATCAGTGGCAAGGATAGGCCAAGACAAACTGACTCCAGTGTCTGTTGCAGTGACTGACCAGATGATAGGTTTGTTTATCTCTGCTGTTTGTGTAGTGCATGTTACGCTGCACCGACTGGCAAAAGTCCACCACAGACCTTGCGACAGATGTGCTTATCTGCCAGGATGTCCAGTCTCACCCCATGTAACTGGGAGTGGTCTACCACAGACCTGTGACAGATATTGTTTTTAGTTCTGCCAGGATGCCCAGTTTCACCCTTCATGCCCTCGGAAGGGCGGGGATGCCAGTTGAGTCGGCCCGACGACGAGACAGGTAGTTCTGGTTTTCATGGTTATCCGGTAGCAAGCAAACCAATGCCTGACCTGATATGAGATGTATCCCCACAGGCATCTAAATCCACATACTGCTACTAAAGCGTTAGCTTAGCTGTCCACTGGTGATTTTATGGCTCTTCTCTGTAAAATATAGTCACCCTAGACACCCCTGCTCTCACTGTTTCCTTAAATCCATCCATCCATCCATCCATCTTCTACCACTTTTCCGGAGGTCCGGGTCGCGGAGGCAGCAGTTCAAGCAGAGAAGCCCAGACTTCCCTCTCCCCAGCCACCTGCTCCAGCTCTTCAGAGGGGATACCAAGGCGTTCCCAGACTAGCTGGGAGACATAGTCTCTCCACCGAGTCCTGGGTCTGCCCCGGGGTCTCCTCCCAGTGGGACGTGCCTGAAACACCTCAAGTGGGAGACGTCCAGGAGGCATCCTAATCAGATGCCCATACCACCTCAACTGACTCCTTTCAATGTGGAGGAGCAGCGGTTCTACTCTGAGCCTCTCCCGGATGACTGAGCTCCTCACCCTATCTCTGAGGGTGAGTCCAGCAATCTTACGGAGAAAGCTCATTTCAGCCGCTTGTATCCGCGATCTCGTTCTTTCGGTCATTACCCAAAGCTCGTGACCATAGGTGAGAGTAGGAACGTAGATTGACTGGTAAATCGACAGCTTTGCCTTAGAACTAAGCTCCCTCTTCACCACAACAGACCGGTACAACGTCCGCATCACTGCAGATGCTGCTCCAATCCGTCTGTCGATCTCTCGCTCCATTTTCCCCTCACTCGTGAACAAGACCCCAAGATACTTAAACTCCTCCACTTGGGGCAGGAGCCTGTCCCCAACCCGGAGAGGACAATCCACCTTTTTCCGGCTGAGGACCATGGACTCGGACTTGGAGGTGCTGATTCTCATCCCAGCCGCTTCACACTCAGCGGCAAACCGTCCCAGCAAGAGCTGTAGGTCATTGCTGGATGAAGCCAACAGGACAACATCATCTGCAAACAACAGAGATGAGATCCTGTGGTCACCAAGCATGACACCTTCCATTCCCTGGCTGCGCCTAGAAATCCTGTCCATAAAAATTATGAACAGGACCGGTGACAAAGGGCAGCCCTGGCGGAGTCCAACTCTCACTGGGAATGACTCCGACCGAGTGTTGGCAATACGAACTAAACTCTCACAACGGTCGTACAGAGACCGAATAGCTCGTAACAACAAGCCCGATACCCCATACTCCCGAAGCACCCCCCACAAAAATCCACGAGGGACGCGGTCAAATGCCTTCTCCAAGTCCACAAAACACATGTAAACTGGTTGGGCAAACTCCCACGAACCCTCAAGAATTCTCGAGAGGGTAAAGAGCTGGTCCGATGTGCCACGGCCAGGACGAAAACCACATTGCTCCTCCTGAATCCGAGGTTCGACCAACGGCCGGACTCTCCTCTCCAGTACCTTGGCATAGACCTTCCCAGGGAGGCTGAGGAGTGTGATCCCTCTAAAGTTGGAGCACACCCTCCGGTCCCCTTTTTTGAAGAGAGGAACCACCACCCCGGTTTGCCATGCCAAAGGCACTGCCCCCGACCTCCACGCAATGTTGCAGAGGCGTGTCAACCATGACAACCCAACAACATCCAGGGCCTTGAGGTACTCGGGGCGAATCTCGTCCCCCCCCGGGGCCCGGCCACCAAGGAGATTTTTAACCACCTTGGCGACCTCAGCCCCTGTGATAGGCGAGTCATCCCCCTTGTCCCCAAACCCTGCTTCCTCTGTGGAAGGCGTATCAGTGGGATTGAGGAGATCCTCGAAGTATTCCTTCCACCGCCCGACGATATCCCCAGTTGAAGTCAACAGTGTCCCATCCGCACCATACACAGTGTGGACGGGGAGCTGCTTTCCCCTCCCGAGCCGCCGAACAGTTTGCCAGAATCTCTTTGAAGCCGACCGAAAGTCTTGTTCCATGGCCTCACCGAACTCCTCCCATACCCGGGTTTTTGCTTCAGCAACCACCCGAGCTGCACTCCGCTTGGCCTGCCGGTACACCTCAGCTGCTTCGGGAGTCCCACAAGCCAACCAAGCTTGATAGGACTCCTTCTTCAGCTTAATGGCCCCCCTCACCACTGGTGTCCACCACTTGGTTCGGGGGTTGCCACCACGAGATGCACCGACCACCTTGCGGCCGCAGCTCTGGGCCGCCGCTTCAACAACAGAGGTGGAGAACATGGCCCATTCAGACTCCATGTCTCCAGACTCCCTCGGAATGTGGTTGAAGTTCTTCCGGAGGTGGGAGTTGAAGACCTCCCGGACAGGGGCCTCAGCCAGACGCTCCCAGCACACCCTCACTATACGTTTGGGTCTACCAGGTCTGAATGGCTTCCTCCCCTGCCATCGGATCCAACTCACCACCAGGTGGTGATCAGTTGACAGCTCTGCACCTCTCTTTACTCGGGTGTCCAAGACATACGGTCGCAGGTCTGATGATACGATAACAAAATCGATCATCGACCTGCGGCCTAGGGTGTCCTGGTGCCAGGTGCACATATGGACACCCTTATGCTTGAACATGGTGTTCGTTATGGACAGACTGTGGTTAGCACAGAAGTCCAATAACTGAACACCACTCGGGTTCAGATCGGGCAGGCCGTTTCCTTAAATCATAGTTGATAATATATCTTGCATTATTCTGGCCTTTTGTGTTAGTTTTTTGCCCAGCATGGCTCAGGAAAGTGTGCCTTTAGCATACTTAGTTCAGCAGTGGAGGTTGACGTGGCCAGTGGTTGGAATAGCTCGGCAGATCAGGCCGCTAGCATGTTTTAGATGGCCGGTGGTTGTCAGACTTTTTGATGATGTTCTACAGGTATATATTCACCCCACTAGGTATCTATGATTCCAGCTGGATCGTCTACCAGCGCTTGACCCTATATCTCATTTGTACATGTTATTTACCTTATTTAACTATAGTTACAATTTATACTCTGGTCGGGATTGCTCCTCCGCCAGCAGTGGTTAACTGTCATTAGCAGAAATGACCATTCACTCTTTCAGGGTTGTTTCTGTGTTTATTGTACCCAGTGACCAGTCATATTAACTGCTCCAACCAGACACATTCCTATCCCTGGTAATGTTCTGTTTTGGCTTTTACATTCTCACTTTCTGCCATTTTTATGTGAGTTAGCTCAGGCTGTGCTGGCTAACCAGCTAACATTAGCATCAGTGTGGCAGCCTCAACAACAGGTGAAATGACGAAAGAAGGAGAGTTAGCATTTAAACAAAATTGCATGGAACAAACATTTTGAGAAAGGCTGCTTAAGGTGGGTAGATAGTGGTGTTGCAGAATGTAGTTCCTGAGGTGTTTTGACCAAAGCATGCCAGAGACATCTGGATAAGACCTCTGGGAACTGTGTCAGCAGGTGGATAAAGGGAATGTCATGCACACTTTAAATGGTGCTAGTTCTTGCAGCCAACCCAAGCGACCCCATGTCTTTCCATGGTTAATTCTTCATATGCCACATCCCAGACACACCCTTGTAATCTAATTTCAGCATCAGTATCTTTGTTGTTTTTGTCAGCAAATGACAGCATTTCTCTGTGCATTATAAGCAACAGTTTTGTGTCATTAGAACAAAGTGAACCCATTTGCAGAATGTCGGTTGAGCTCCCATGAGGCTGCTATGGAAAGTACACAAGGTAACTGAGATAAACAGTTGTTAACTTACAATTCTTTATTTTTAAATAACAAAACTATAAATACACTTTTTTTTTTTACCATGATGATACATCCCCACTTATCTGTTTTTCAGCAGATGACAAATACTGTATCCCAGACTTTTCTGTTGAGCATTAATTATTTCTATTAATTTCTATTTCAGAGACTAAATTTTCAGTTAAAACCTTTACAGTGACTAAAATATACTTTGGACGTTTTGAAAGAGTTTGCAAGAGTTCAAGAGAAACACACTCATTCAACGACATCAGCTTGCTCTCAAACCAACTTTGGAAGGAACTATTTATAAATAAATAATAAGGTACTGTGTGTTTTACAGTTTATTTGATTTCAGTGCTGCTCAGGAGACTCTGATATAAATGTAAAGTGGGTCTTGAGAGGATGCTCCAAAAAAGAACAAAAACACAAAGGAGGCTATAGAGCGGGGACAGTCCGGTTAAGAAAAACAGCTCCAGTTAATCGTCAGTGTGGGAGGTGAAGAAAAGAGGAGAAAAGCAGTGTGGGGGTATGAGGCTAAACTAGTTAAGCCATTTCACGCAGGTGTTTCTGACGCAACCGCAAGTCTTGCATCACATAGCATTTCAATATGATACAACTGATATATTGGGTAATCCATTTTTTTTTTATCCCACTACTGATTAAAGACACTCATGCTAAGATCTGTCAGTGCAGTACACCTATTTTTATGTTGTACTGAGGTATCGTGGTAAGCAAAAATTTGGCCATTCAGCGTATTTTTTTATTAAAAAGATGTGAGCACCGTCTCTGTGTGATATGAAAAATGCAGCATTATCACCTATCATTAATGTAGTTGCTTTTCTCATAAACTGAAGAAAAAAAACACACAATTGTGAAAGTGCAAAAGGTTTGGTACAAGGCTCACTTGTACCAAACCCCCCAACTTAAAAAAAAAATAAATCACCTAATATGCTATGTGTCAAGGGGTGTTCAATTTTCTTCATGCAATTACAGTATATGTACATACGTGTGAGGGCTGTTTATTAAAGATCCCCCCTGACTCATTTCCCATGGACTGAGAGGAACCAAACTTGGCAGAGTTAGTCTTTCTCTACATAGGTACCACCAAGGGTCACACATTTCACTTATGGCTTTATGCAGCTGTGGAGACCTCACCTGTACAATCCTGTAGTTTATGTCAGAAGCCACGACTTGACCTCGGGAATCAGCTTTTCATTGTCTTGGAAGTGCTAGCCCTTCAAAAATGACTTCATGGTTGGAAAGAGGTGGCTTTTCCACCAATGTCTGACCACACTTGAACTGTTGATGCCCGTAATTGACTACCTCATACACTGGGGCATCCTCCCCATAAGTCTCGTTCATCTCATCAAACGTCTTCTGTCTTAATGTCTTTAAGGGCATAACCGTGAAAGAATTTTTTTTAAATTTTTTTTTTGCTGCTCACCTTTGTGTCTCGTAGTGGTGAAAAGTTGAAATACAGACATCCACTGCACCGTGTGGCATAATCCAGGCCATCAACTCCCACTTTCTCTGCATCCTCCCAACGTGAAGCAGCCACCATTTGTCAACATTCTCATGGGCGACAAACTAAACAACTGGGAGGGAGTGGGACAAGATTATACACTAGCTGCATAGAGATGAATGCTGATTGGGTCAGTATATTACATATACAATAGCAGTGCATGGCCAGTTATATTGACTTTTTTGTGGTCACATTTCAGTGTCATTATTAGAGAATAAAGAGGCTGAAACTAAACAAAAAAGAACAAATAAAAATCTTAAACAAAACTGCAGGGCGATTTGAGAAGCTGACTCCGCACCTTTTTTTGTACCCGTGTCACAGTAACATAGATTCGATAGTGGTTGCATGAATCTGAAGGGTGATTAAGGGACTGAACACAAGATAATTGTATTTACAGCACTGCACACAAGGGGTCAATAATGAGAATGAATTATGTTGTTGCATGGCGCAGCTGGCAGATACAGGGCTTCAGGGCCAGATCATGTCCTTCTTGTTCTCTCAATACGGGGTCCCATCGGAGTCTGAAGGCAGAGATGGCAGCTAAGTGGGCTCTGGATTGATGTTCTACAGCAAAGCACTGCAGAGGCCCGACCGTTACTCCTTTCACCCGCCCCCACCTCGACACCACCCCCCGTTAAACAGCTTCTTCACTCACCTGCATTGCACCAGTTATTTCTCACCTCCAACTTAACACCTCCTCTCCTGTCCTATAGATTCAGTGCTCAGGAGTCCTCTCACCTCCCTGCCTCCCTCCTCCATCTCTTCCCTCTTCCTCTCTGTGTGTAAAAGCTGCAGGTCTGGACCACATGTGCTCAGGTGTCAGCTGACAGTGAGATTGCGTGAAGTGTTGTATTATTAGTGTAGCGTGATTCCAAATAAACTCTTGGTAACTGAGTGAGAAAAGTAGCTTTGAGTTGGAGGAATACAACCTTTTCCCCTAAATATGAATTTTGTATAAATCAGAGAAAAATAATTTGTGGCTCCTCATGCAGTGACACCAGACTCAGTCCACTTCTTGTGAAGCTCACCCAAGTTCTGGATTCAACTTTTCTTGACAATCCTCTCAAGGTTAAATCATCTCTGTTGCTCCTGCACTTTTTTCTGTCACAGTTTTTTTTTCTTCTGGTCATCTTTTCATTAATAAACTATAATACAGGCACATCTCATTGAAAAGTTAATTTAGTTTATTAATTCAATTCAAAAAGTAAAACTCATATTATCTACTTTAGGTTCATTACACACAGAGTGATATATTTCAAGTGTTTGTTTGTTGGGTCTGATGTCTCTCATCTTCCTCTTGACAATACCCCATAGATTCTCTATGGGGTTTAGGTCAGGGGAGTTTGCTGGCCAGTCAAGCAAAGTGATGCCATGGTCATTAAACCACTCTTCTTCTTGAAATCACTTTTTCACTCTGCTCCTGATAGTCCTTCTTTGTGCAATGGGATGATTCATGTGTTTATATGGGTCATCATATATTAAGCTATGATGTATATAGGTTTTATAGTCATGTTAGTTTTTACTTTCCATGGGTAATTCCTTTGTCTGTCATGTGTGTGTTTCTGTTGTTTGGTTGTCAACTGTCATGCTGCTGTTACACTGTAATTTCCCAGTTTGGGATCAATAAAGTACATCTATCTATCTATCTATCTATCTATCTATCTATCTATCTATCTATCTATCTATCTATCTAAACCAGGTTTTGGTACTTTTGGCAATGTGGGCGGGTGCCAAGTCCTGTTGGAAAATGAAATCAGCATCTCCGTAAAGCGTGTCAGAAGAGGGAAGCATGAAGTGCTCTAAAAACTTCCTGATGGAGAGCTGTGCTGAGTTTACACTTTTTTAAAATATGGTGGACCAACACCAGCAGTTGACATGGCTCCCAAAATCATCACTGACTGTGGAAACTTCACTCCGGACCTCAAGCAACTTTGATTCTGTGCCTCTCCACTCTTCCTCCAGACTCTGGGACCTTGATTTCCACATGACGGGACTTGGTATATACTGTAGGTACATTAATTAGTTAATGATGGGACAGGACAAGGTAAGCTTTGGGCTTCAATCCTGTTCCTTTTTGGACTGCATTTAAATTTTTGTTTTATTCTTGTTTTTATGTTGTCTTGTTTGGAATAAAATGGTATCAATCAATCAATCAGTCAGTCAGCTTTCACAGCTGAGACGCCCATGCTCAGTTCAGGTTCTGAACCGTGACAGGCTTTTGACTGCTGTTCAAGGGCTCTGAACAGAGCAGCACCCAAGATTTAAATGGATAAGTGGAGGAATAGCACAAAGATCCATGCGTGTGTGTCCCACTGTGTGACTGGTCATGATGTGTGTTTAATGGGACTTCGATGAATCAGGCTGCTTCCTTTGACAGTCACTATGGCAATGACTTCCTGATCCACTCTGGGCTGATTTAATAGTCCTGGGGGACCTCTAAACGCACGCCATGGATGCTCTCTAGGCTCAATCATTTACCAGTTAGAGCACCTGTGCACACTTGGGTGAATGTGAGTCTCTCTGAGAGTGTTATTAGTTTTTGTGCTTAGAAAACTGTGATTCTACTGCTAATGAATGAAGCAGAGACTGGGAAAAATATTCTGCTGTGTGATGAGCTTTTGTTTCAACCAATATGATCCACACTATTTTTAATTACCAACAGACACAAGTGGAATTATTTCATTCTTCTGATTGATTGGGAAAAAATGTAATTTTCTTTTATTTTGCAAGTTTAATTGAGCCTTTGTTTAACATAAGCACTGAATAAACTGCTCCTCTTAATTTGATTGTGCTGCTGGATTGACATTCTGCAGTTTCAGCGGTGAGTCAGTAACTCACTCTGTACAACTTTGAGCTGTATAGAAATAAATGAAAACAATCAGGTACCTCGTTAGCAACTGAAAGCTGCTAACATGTAGCCAGAGTCAAGCGTGAAACTGGAATGGTTTCGGTGAAGAAATAAGTTTATTTATTAAGCACTTTTCACTAGTGTCTTGGATTCACAACTCAACTGTTGACTGGAAACACCTTGTCTTCAACTTTCTTGGCAGTTCTGACTTCCAGATCTTCTGAGTGTTGTGCAGGGCCATCCAAGCCAGGGCATTCCTCACTCTTATGTCTTTGTTGGAGTCATGGACCCAGGACCCAAGGTACTTGAAGTCTGGCTTCTGCATAATCAGGGACCCGTGCATGGTCCCCGATGCTGTATCTGTATACTCAGTTTCCTTAGCATTTAGGTGTAGGCCGACCTTTTGGGACTCCGTCTCCACTCTTGACACCGACAAAGTTACAAAGCACTGTACAACAAAAACAGAATAGAAAAGATCAGACAGAGGCATATATTTTTTTTTTAATTCAGCCTTTATTTAACCAGGTGAGTCTCATTGAGATTCCAAATCTTTTACAAGAGCGACCTGGCCAAGATGATAGCAACAAAAGCGTTAACATTCATTTATGCAAACACATACAACTAATCATATTGAATGAAATAAAAATTTACATCTCAGAAGTTTATAAACAAATCTGTAAAAATAATAATCATAAATAAGATATTAATTTAAAAAGCATGTACATTTCAATGTATCTTGCTCCAAATCATACATCATTGATAAATTAATTTAGTGAAATCAACTTGCTTAACATCAAAACATTTTGAAGCTGATTTCAAGGAAAGGGAGCAGAATACCTAAAAAAGAAATTTTAAAACAAAGTTTGCAAAAAATATAAAAACTCAGTTAAAACACAAGATTAAAATAATATCTGACCATTAGATCTGACAAAGAAGTTAAAGGTGAACTAGACTATATTTTTGTCAGGGCATGGGCTGGGTCTCATGCCCTCATCCTAATTTATAATTTGTGTTATCTTGTCTTCAGGGCATGGGCCCCAGCCCTTGTCCTCGCTTTAAGTTGTATTTGGGATTTTCTGTTTTTCACCTTCTTTATTATCATTCTCCTGGGCTGCCATTACTGCTGTTATTTATTATTCTGTCCTGTATATGTATTTCTCTGTTGCCTCTTTGTCTATTTATTAGTATGACTAGTGCCTACCTGTGCATGCCCATAGAAAGCAGGTGTAAGCAAGCACGTCAGCACTTGTTCAGTGATGCCTGCCTTTGATGGTGTCATAGCGAGTCCCATGATCTTTGATGATGTCATAGCGAGTCCTATGATTGTGAGTGATGCCTGCCTTTGATCTTTGAGGTCCTATGATCCTGAGTGAGCATGAGTGATGCCTGCCTTTGATCTTTGATGATGTCATAGCGAGTCCTATGTTCGTGAGTGATGCAGTCCAAGGATGGATAATTTTTTCACACATGAGTCGTTATACATAGGAACATCATAGGACATCATAGGCGGTCCTATGATCTTTGGTCGTGACACATGACAGACAGACACACACACTGACACACAGAGATTTCTTGAATTTATAGAGTGATTATCTTTTTTTTGACACGGTCTTGTCTCCCCTCTCTTCATGTTTTGAATCAGAATCAGAATCAGATTTATTGCCATTGTTCATGTAGTACACAAACTAGGAATTTGTCTCGGTGCAATGCTACAACATTAAAACATAAGATAAAGAGATAAAAAAAAAATTAAAGACTAAAACCATGCAATAAGTGTAGAATAATAAATAATAATAATAATAATAATAATAATAATAATAATGAGTAATACTAGTCACAGCAGTTTTAAATAAATTAGCAAGTAGCAGATGATGTGCAGTCGATAATGCAACAGAAAAACAGTGATGAATGACATGAGTCTGGTTGAGCTGCTGTACATAGTGCACGAGAGTCAATAAGTCACTTAATGTTCAGCAGTCTGATGGCAGAGGGGAAAAAGCTGTTCATGTGCCGGGAGGTTTTAGTCTGAATGGACCGAAGTCTTCTACCTGAGGGGAGGGTGGCAAACAGTACGTGACCAGGGTGTGAAGGATCGGCCATGATCCGGCCTGCACGCCTCCGGGTCCTGGAGATGTACAGATCCTGGAGAGATGGGAGCTTGCAGCCGATCACCTTCTCAGCAGTGCGCACGACGCGCTGCAGCCTTAGTCTGTCCCTGGCAGTAGCTCCTGCGTACCACACGATTATGGAGGAGGTGAGGATGGACTCGATGATGGCCGTGTAGAACTGCACTAACATCTTGGTGGGTAGCTTGAGCTTCCTCAGCTGCCGCAGAAAGAACATCCTCTGCTGGGCCTTTTTGATGAGGGAGCTGATGGTTGGCTCCCACTTGAGGTCCCGGGTGATGGTGGTGCCCAAGAAGCAGAAGGAATCTGCAATGGTGATGGGAGAGCCTGTGATGGTGAGGGGGGGCAGGGGGGTTGTGACTTTCCTGAAGTCCACAATCATCTCCGCTGTCTTCAGAGCGTTCAGCTGGTGCATCCCCTGTCTGTGTTCAGCTGTGCAGTCCTGCCTGTCCTGAGTCAATGATCATGCCATGCTGTCTCTGTTTGCCCCTGATTGTGTCCACCTGTTTGTTGTTGTGTTGATTACCCCTGTGTCTATATATTGCCAGCCCCAATCTGTGTTCTTTATGGGTATTCTTGTCATATGTGTCATGTGTCTGGGGCCTTATGTCATTCCAGGCTCCAGACACAGGTTATTGTGTATTGTGTTTCCCTGCTTTTGTGTCTGCACATTAGTCTAGGTCATTCTGTGTGTCTGTCTCTGCCTCTCTCTCCATGCTCTCCCTACTGGCTGCTCAACCTGCTGCCGCAGTGAGCAGCCTGTAATCAGCTCACCTGCAGCAGCTCACACCTGCCTCCACTCATGTCATTAGTAACTCAGTAATCTCTGTTAGTGTGATGACTTATTGTCATGGTGTTAGTCGTACTCCTGATTAGTCTATTCCCTGTGACTAGTCATTTTCCCTGTTAGACTATGTTGGTGCTGTTCCCAGAGCACAGCCTGGCTCTGGCACTCACTAAAGTAAGTTTCCTTTTTTCCAGCCTGAAGTACATGTTTTCTTGTATTTTCCTCCAGAGGCCCAGTCTGGCCCTGGAGCGTGACATGAACTTCCACTTTCCTGCCTAGCAGTGACTCCTGTGCTGCTTAGCTTCCCATTGACTGTTATGTTGGACATTTTGTATTGTTACCCTCTTGTTTAATAAACACACAATTCACCTTGCATGTGGGCCTATCTGCTTTCCTCCGTGCGCTGCGTAAAGGCACATGTACATGACAGTATGTGCATGAGCAACACGCTTCTTGTCCTGCCTAGTCAAGTCCTGTTATATCCTGCCGTGTATTTGTGAGTTTTGTGTTATAGCTCCCAAGCTGTCAGTTATTTTTGTGTTTGCATCATCGAGCTGTGCCCATCTGGCCAGCTCTTAAATAAATCTCTGCCAACTTCAAGTATTGCATCTGGGTCCTGTTCTCCAAACTTTGACAATTTTCATAAAAACAAATATTTCTTTGAAAAAAAAATACATCAATAAAATATTTAGAAAGGCCCAGAATTAAATTCTTTATACTCTTCAATAAATGGATAACAATATATTGCTGAAAAATGTGACGGGTCTGAGATAATCATAATGGGTTGTATTACAACAACGGGGTCGGTTGATCAGTTGTCACTGACACAGAACACGTTTATGGGCGTTTCCAATTTCATTTCCTTATCACAACAGCGTAAAAACAAACCTTCAGCCAACGCATGATGCAAAGAGGCCAGTCTGATCATTCAGAGGTGTGTTTTGGATAATCCAATCCAAAGCGCTCCTTCCCATCCCTTTAATGGACAGTGGCACATTATCAAAAGGGAATTCTGATCATAACAGTTTAAGACAGGTTTTGCGCTAACTAAAGCCCCCCGTGTGTGTGAGACAAAATGCACATGATAGTAATGCTGTTTGGTAATAAGGAAGACATCAATCACAGTTGATATCCAGTTAGTTATGATAGAACAAACGGTGAAGAATGGGCTGAAAAAAATTAGCTAGTTTAATGTAGTGCGCACAAATGTAAGACAGACATGAATGGGTTTTACACTTAAGGAAAAGAGGATGATGCCTGTGCAAACTTTCATAAACTTTCATTAACGATGACATGGAAGTCACTCCCAGCTGTGGGAGGATGGAGTGCTCCCTCTCCTGTTGCTTTTGCTGACCGGGGGTCTCCCTCTATTCGTCCTGGATAGAAGGGAAGGAGGCGATCTGGCGCCTTGTTCATTCATTTATTCCCCTAAAAATAAACACATTAATGCCTAATAAGGCCGTGATGAAAACGAAAATTCCCCCCCCACACCATGTGCCGCGCATCACATTAGAACACAGTGGCACACATGCTCCCTGTCCATTCATTCATCCCCCCCCGCAAAAAAAAATCCTACATTAATGCCTAATCTATAGACTCCAACAGTAAGTCCACAATTAAAATGAGAGTATGGACGGAATAAAAAAAAAATTGTGTGATCATCATATAATTAAAATAATGGGTGATTATGACTGCCCGCGCATGTTGTTTCCGGAGCTTCGCAATTTCAAAACACACCACTGTAATATCATTAAACAACGCAATTCTGATGATAGACCTCCTTTTTCCTGATCAGAAGTGAATTGTCATAAAATGCACTCAAATAGTAGTGTGCATTAGCTTGCACGCCGCCACACCTTTTTGCAATGACTCTCCTCCTCCCAGCGCAGAGCGGGCGCACTGTCTACTGGTAATTTGATGGTGTGAGGCAAGGCATAAAAAACAGACAAAGCACTGAGAGAAACTAACAAAAACACTGGCGCACAGTGGAAAGTCTGTTGGAAAAGTGCACGGATGACCCAGTATTTACGTCTGAGCAGTTGGATGATGAGACTCCGGTTGTCAGTAGCACAGATATATATCAACACTGGATAGGACATGGCTAACATTTCCACGGCAAACAGAGGCACCATGTTTTGTCAGTAATTATACAGTTGTTGACAGTACTTTCTGCATTGTGATAATAGGATACACAAACAATTGTCTGTTGTATGTATTGGAATCATATAAGAAAGCTATGTACAGTGGTGTGAAAAAGTGTTTGCCCCCTTCCTGACTTCTCATTTTTTTGTAAGTTTGTCACACAAATGTTTCAGATCATCAAACAAATTTAAATATTAGACAAAGATAACACAAGTAAACACAAAATGAAGTTTTTAAATGAAAGTGTTTATTATTAAGGGAAAGAAAAATCCAAATCTACATGGCGCTGTGTGAAAAAGTGATTGCCCCTAAACCTAATAACTGGTTGGACCACCCTTAGCAGCAACAACTGCAATCAAGCATTTGCTATAACTGCCAATGAGTCTTTTACAGCGCTGTGGAGGAATTTTGGCCCACTCATCTTTGCGGAATTGTTGTAATTCAGCCACATTGGAGGGTTTTTGAGCATGAACCGCCACAGCATCTCAATCGGATTCAGATCAGGACTTTGACTAGGCCACTCCAAAGTCTTCATTTTGTTTTTCTTAAGCCATTCAGAGGTGAGCTTGCTGGTGTGTTTTGGATCGTTGTCCTTCTGCAGAACACAAGTGCGCTTCAGCTTGAGGTCACGAACAGATGGCCCTACATTCTCCTTCAGGATTTTTTAGTAGACAACAGAATTCATGGTTTCATTTACCACATCAAGTCTTCCAGGTCCTGAAGCAGCAAAACAGCCCCAGACCATCACACTACCACCACCATATTTTACTGCTGGCATAATGTTCCTTTTCTGAAATGCTGTGTTACTTTTACGCCGGATGTAATGGGACACACACCTTCCAAAAAGTTCAACTTTTGTCTCATCACTTCAGAGTATTTTCCCAAAAGCTTTGGGGATCATCAAGATGTTTTCTGGTAAAACTAAGATAAGCCTTTATCTTCTTTTCGCTCAGCGGTGGTTTTCATCTTGGAACTCTGCCATGCAGGCCATTTTTGCCCAGTCTCTTTCTTATGGTGGCGTCATGAACACTGACCTTAACTGAGGCAAGTGAGGCCTGCAGTTCTTTGGATGTTGTTGTGGGGTCTTTTTTGACCTCTTGGATGAGTCATCGCTGCACCCTTGGGGTAATTTTGGTTGGCAGGCCACTCCTGGGAAGGTTCACCACTGTTCCATGTTTTCACCATTTGTGGATAATGGCTCTCACTGTGGTTTGCTGGAGTCCCAAAGCTTTAGAAATGGCTTTATAGCCTTTTCCAGACTGGTAGATCTCAATTACCTTGTTTCTAATTTGGTCCTGAATTTCTTTGGATCACAGAATGACGTCTAGCTTTTCAGGATCTTTTGGTCTACTTCACTTTGTCAGACAGGTCCTATTTAAGTGATTTCTTGATTGAGAACAGGGGTGACAGTAATCAGGCCTGGGTATGGCTTGAGAAATTGAACTCAGCTTTGCAAAGATGTGATAAACCACAGTTAATTAATGTTTTAACATGGGGGCAATCACTTTTTCACACAGGGCCATGTAGGTTTGGATTTTTTTTTTTACCCTTGATAATGAACACCTTCATTTAAAAACTGCATTTTCTGTTTACATATGTTACCTTTGACTAATATTTAAATTTGTTTGATGATCTGAAACATTTAAGTGTGACAAACATACAAAAAAATGAGAAATCAGGAAGGGGGCAAACGCTTTTTCACACCACTGTACATGAAATATGACTAGCCATGTTCTGTCTGGTGTTTATACATATCTATGGCCAGTAAGGATGTCCAAGTCAGTCACAGCCAATAACATAATCAAGAAGTTGGGGCAAGAGTAAGTGTGACAGCTTAGTCAGTAGGTGAGAATGTTGTCTCGATCGCCTTTAATTATCCACTGGTAGCCAATGTAAAGTATGTGCAGGGGGGTGTTATATGTCCAATTTCTATAGAACATGTTAGTAGTCTAGCTGCAGCATTTTATATGCATAAACTAGAGGTGAGACAGAGAAGATTGGTCCAAGTCAGCAAATAAAGCATTGTGATAACACAGGCGTGAACACACAAATGTATGGATTAGTTTTACAAGTTCAGGAACATGGACAACACTTGATCAGTTTAAGGGGGGGAAAAGATGAGGGATTTACAGCCTGTGTTGTTATTTCTGTGCTTTTTGGGGTTATCCTGTCGATGTTCTGAACAATGATATGTACACTACCAGCCAAAAGTTTGGACACACCTATGCATTCATTTTCAGTGGGTAGATGTGTCCTTTTGACTGGTACTATATGTATAATTTATAGGTTAGACAATATACAATAAGCAGGAGTTTTCACCTGCAATCTTTTCGGTAGGGGTGGGACAAAAGATCGATTCAGCGATGGATAGCGATAGACACAACAATGCACCGATTCCTTAACGCATATATCGAGCTTTTATTAATTATTATGTAAATGTTGCATACTCTCTTGGGTATTCAACCAGTTGCATTTTCAGTTCACTAGATGGCACAAAGCAAACACCGAGTCAAGTGAAGTTATAGCTTGTTTTGCCAGATTTGCAGCCAGCTTTGAAAGTTAGGAAGCAGTTAGCTCAATGTTAGCTCAAATATCAGGCGTTTTTTAGATTTTCTAACAAAGATGAAAGGAAAGATCGACATGACACACAACCCACAAGAAGTGCTGCACAAAAATCCCACTCAGAACATGGTGAGCCAGCACACGTCTTGGAGCAGCATTAGCAACAGCTAAGCTAAAAACACACTGACATGGAGCTTTTTCTCCAAGCGCCAAGTAAGTAAAGTTTATTTATGAAGCACTTTTCACAGACATATAGTCACAAAGCCTGCACAAGAAAATGGAATACAAGGAAGATGATAGATAAAAATAATTTAAAAATATAAAAATAAGTTAAACACAAGTTTAAATAATTTAAAAATATCAGACTTACCATTAAAAAGCAATTGAAACTCAGTGGAAATCCTTGTTAAACAAAAAAGTTTTCAGCTGCTTTTTAAGAGTCCACAGAGTCGACTAGATGTATCTGGAGTGGGAGTCTATTCCAAACATCATCCACCGCCCTCCCTGTGTGCAAAGGCATGTCTCCACAGAAAATGAAGCCCCGAGAATACTTTATTATATGAAATAGATGTCAACAGTTTTATTTTGGGACATGATTTGAGTTTGAGTAAGTTGGAAAAAATTTTTAATGTATGGGATTGTGATACTTGATATCACGATATCGTTATTATCGTTGATCATGATAGGATCGTATCATAACTAACTAACCTGCACTT
This sequence comes from Pholidichthys leucotaenia, assembly GCA_020510985.1. Taxonomy (NCBI): domain Eukaryota; kingdom Metazoa; phylum Chordata; class Actinopteri; order Cichliformes; family Pholidichthyidae; genus Pholidichthys; species Pholidichthys leucotaenia. The sequence goes on along the minus strand of CM035843.1, from coordinate 74,318,183 downwards.
ATATAGCGCTTTTCTAGTCACAAAGACCACTCAAAGCGCTTTCATTAATACTAACCCTCTATTCTAAGGGCCTATAGGAAACAGATATCTAGGGACAATTTAGAACAGCCAATTAACCTAACATGCATGTTTTTTGGCATGTGGGAGGAAACCGGAGAAATCCCGGAGTAAACCCACGCAACACGGGGAGAACATGCAAACTCCACACAGATCACTGTTGGTCGGGGGCTGGGATCGAACCCACGATCCCACGATCCCCACAATTGCCCGGCCAAGGGTAAACTGTGCTGCTGCAGTGCTAACCACTGCGCCACCGTGCAGCCCAAGTATTGCAGTCCGAATTGAATCACGAGATCCCTCATGATTCCCACCCCTACTTTTCAGAGAATTTACAATGAACTGTATGTAACAAAATCTGAGGAATTACTGCATTGCTTTTTATTTAGCTCAGTTAATTGGGTTGTTTGATTTGTTTTCCTTTACTTGTCTTTTTTCAGATATCTTAAACAAAGTGAAGTAAAGAAAAGTAGATAAATGTGGATGTGACCATTTGTAACAAAATGTTTTAGCTGTTAATGTCCAGGTCTAGAATTAAAGCCAGCCATAACCCACTGGGACTCTGACTCATTATTTAGTGCTCACAGACAGAATAGAATAGGCTCTATTGCCATTGTACAGTTGTACAGCACAATAAAATTGTAGGTGCTCCACCAGGCTTCTGCGCAATAAAGTATGAGAGAAGGATTAGATAAAACATGGTTACAGAACACACGATTAAACACACGACTGAAATAAAAATAGCCACGGATTATAGGTATGGTAGTGACTTCATGGATCAAACGATGTACATAAAAGTGTGGAGTGCAGAACACACAATTGGACACACGGTTGAATAAAATGGCCCAAGAATTATGGAAAATATAGACTAGAATAGAATGGTCTTTATTGTCATTGAACAGTTGTACCGTACAACGAAATTTTGGGTGCTCCACCAGGCTACTGTGCAATAAAGTAAGAGCGAAGGGTTAGATAAAATACAGTTGCAGAATACACGATTAAACATACGCCTGAAATAAAAATAAAAATAGCTCACAGGTACAGTTAGGCCCAGAAATATTTGGACAGTGACACAATCTTCATGATTTGGGCTCTGCATGCCACCACATTGGATTTGAAATGAAACACCTACAACGGAATTGAAGTGCAGACTTTAAGGTATAATTTAAGGGGTTGAACAAAAATATATGATTAAACATGTAGGAATTGTAGCTATTTTTATACAAACGCTCCTCATTTCAGGGGCTCAAAAGTAATTGGACAAATAAACATAACCCTAAGTAAAATGTTACTTTTCAATATTTTGTTGAGAATCCTTTGCAGGCAATGACTGCCTGAAGTCTGGAACCCATGGACATCACCAAACGCTGGGTTTCCTCCTTTGTGATGCTTTGCCGGGCCTTTACTGCAGCTGTCTTCAGTTGTTGCTTGTTTGTGGGTCTTTCTGCCTTAAGTTTTGTCTTGAGCAAGTGAAATGCATGCTCGATTGGGTTGAGATCTGGTGATTGACTCGACCATTGCAGAATATTCTACTTCTTTGCTTTAAAAAACTCCTGGGTTGCTTTTGCAGTATGTTTTGGATCATTGGTGAAACGCCGTCCAATCAACTTTGCTGCATTTGGCTGAATCTGAGCAGAAAGTATATCCCTATACACTTCAGAATTCATCCGGCTGCTTCTGTCTTTTGTCACATCATCAATAAACACAAGTGACCCAGTGCCATTGGAAGCCATGCATGCCCATGCCATCACACTGCCTCCACCATGTTTTACAGAAGATGTGGTGCTTTGGATCATGAGCTGTTCCAATTCTTCTCCAAACTTTCTTCTTCCCATCATTCTGGTACAGGTTGATCTTAGTCTCATTTGTCCAAAGAATGCTGTTCCACAACTGGGCTGGCTTCTTCAGGTGTTTTTTGGCAAAGTCAATTCTGGCCTTTCTATTTTTGAGGCTGATTAACGGTTTGCACCTTGTGGTGAATCCTTTGTATTTACTCTCATGAAGTCTTCTCTTTATGGTAGACTTAGATACTGATACACCTACTTTCTGGAGAGTGTTCTTCACTTGAGTGGATGTTGTGAAGGGGTTGTGAAAGGATTCTGTGATCATCCACCACTGTTGTCTTCCGTGGATGTCCAGGCCTTTTTGAGTTCCCAAGCTCACCAGTGCACTCTTTTTTTCTCAGAATGTACCAAACTGTTGATTTGGCCACTCCTAACATTTCTGCTATCTCTCTGATGGATTTTTTGTTTTTTTTCAGCCTCAGGATGGTCTGTTTCACCTCCATTGAGAGCTCCTTTGACTGCATGTTGTGTGTTCACAGCAACAGCTTCCAAATGCAAACGCCACACCTGGAATCAACTCCAGACCTTTGAACTGCTTAATTGATGACAGGTTAACGAGGGAAGAGCCCATGCAGCCTTATTTTTTTTTTTTTGCAGCCTTCTGAGTCAATTGTCCAATTACTTTTGGTCCCTTGAAAAAAAGGCGGCTACGTATTAAAGAGCTGTAATTCCTAAACCCTTGCTCCAATTTCAATGTGAATACTCTCAAATTACAGCTGAGAGTCTGCACTTTAAGCCCATATTGATTATATAATTGTATCCTGAATATGTTTTCGTAAACAGCTAAAATAACAAAACTTGTGTCACTGTCCAAATATTTTTGGGCCTAACTGTATATACACAGGTATAGTAGTGGCTTCACAGATGAAACTATGTATATAAGAGTGAGGAGTGCAGACCATACGATTGGGCCATAAAATGGCCCAAGAATTGTGGAAAATATACACAGGAATGGTAGTGGTTTCAGGGATGGGTCAATGTACATGAAAGTGTGGAGTGATAGATAGATAGATAAATTTGTTTATTTGACAGGGACAGTGCAATAAACATAGACAATTAATCAATGACAATCAATCTGATGTGTTGCACAGAGTGTATAGCTATTAGCTAATTTGCAACGCTTGTCCCTGGATGGGCTTTAGAAAGGAGAAACAAGTAAAAAGAAAAAAAAAAAAGGAAAGAAAAGGAATACACAATAACCACATACATCAATGCAAAAAACATAAATACATTATAAATACACAATTATAAATATTATAAATATTATAAATATTATAAATACACAAATATAACAACCTGACACACATTTGCCTATTTCAGGCCTCCCTCCCTTCGTCACTCACTATAAACAAACACATTCATTCCTTCCCTTCATTCACTCTCACCCTGCAGACAATCATTTCATACATGGGTACATTCTTGTTTATTTTTCAGCCAGTTTTTAACCTTTTTAGTGAATGTTTTAAAGTCCGTTATTATTACAGGTGTATTTTTATGATAATTAAAAAGGTCCTCAGTTCTGTGCATGTGAGCGTTCAGAGGGAGGGGGTGGGGCCTCTGGCTGTTTGCAGTCCGGATGGCCCAGGGGAAGAAACTGTTTGTCAGTCTGGAGGTGTGGGACCTGATCGATCTGAACTGTTGTCCAGAGGGAAGCAGGTCAAACAGGTGGTGGGTGGGATGTGAGGGGTCTCCTGTGATTCAATTTCAATTCAATTTCAATTCAATTCAACTTTATTTATATAGCGCCATTTCACAACAACAGTCATGATGGCCTTGATCCTTCTGAGACAGGAGGATCTGGAGACATCCTCCAGGGAGGGCAGAGGGCCGCTGATGATTTTTTTTGGGTGGTGTTGATGACCCTCTACACAGCCTTCCTGTTCTCGGCTGTGGAGCCGGCGTACCACACACCCAGACAGTAGGTGAGCACACTCTCCACTGAGCAGTGGTAGAAGGCTAGCAGCAGCTCTGGTCCAGGTTGTTCTTCCTCAGGACATGGAGGAAGTGCATAGAAGGTTCTTGGTTTGAATCCCTGATTGGCATTGGCTTTTCTCTGACGAGGACATGCTCTCACCATACCTGTGTGGATAATTCAGGTTTCCTCCCACATCCTATTAGGTTTTCCCTAGTTGTTTGGAGGGGTACTAAAATACAGCTTTTGTTCCTCTGAGGCTGTGTTAAACATGAAGGCAGGAATATAGCAATTTTGTTTCCTTCTTTTCAATGATATAATTTCTGTTGCTGTTCCCACTTCGTCTAATTAAGTGAACAAACAGGTATCCTCTTCCTGTTTGTTCACATATTTGTACAGTTTTATCACAAGATATCAGTTTAAACTGGAAATTATGACATAAAAGCAGTTCAATCTCTTAAAACGCTAATGTTCCACCCGTGGAATATTGCACATTGACTGGAATGCTAAGGGGTTAAAACTATAAAATTACCATCATAAAAAATGCTAAAAATTTCACATTTTTCTCGTGAGTTCACTTGTGGGGAAGGAAGTGAGATAAGACCATATGGATTTACAGTATATACAGTTGTGCGTGAATTCACCCTCCCATTGCAAATTAGGGTTATTTTCCAAAATTTATGAACTTTCAACTGTTTGCTAAAAAAAAATCAAACAAGGAAAATGTAAACAAGTCATGTTTGTGAGCAGAACCCTCATGATAAAAAAAAAAGTCCTCTGTGCAGTTCTGTGCTTCTGGGATGTGTATTGCTCTGATGGGGTGCAGGTGCTTGTGAGACCACAGCAGGAGTTCGCTGGCTATTTTTAGCAGCTGAACTGAATGTACAACGTGCAGTGATGTTTGATGCATGCTGCTGCCAGAACGATGTCTGTTCTTACAAATGCATGTCGGTTTATCAAATAAGCAGTGTCTGCTATCACTTACTGGACCATGGATGGCGCCATGAAGTATTGAGGAGCAGAAGGTGCTTTCATTTCCCCCCAAGTGACTGACACATTCTTTCCTGGTCTGAAAGTTTAAATATGCACTGCAACATAGCTCTAAAGAGTGAAATTTTGCACCATGTAGGGTATGTGAGGTAACAGAATTCCGCTACTGGGGCATCTTAGTAAGTTAGAATATTGTGGAAAATGTAAGTGAAAAATACAAAATAGATTATCAATTATAATTTCTCCACGTCACAGTATATCACAATATATATTTTATGCTCTGAATTTCCTTTTAAAATTTGGTTTTACTTATATTTTCATAAGAACAGAGAATAAAAATTCATATATTTATATCTAATTAGCAAGTGGTCAAAGTATAATTTGTCACTTATTTTTGTTTTCAGTGTGCATGTGTTCAATCAGCTCTTTCATTTGGCAAGTAACTCGCTCTTATTTTGAAGGTTTGCAAGCGTGGCTGTTAGCTCTTATTTTGAAAGTTTGCTCATGAAAAGGATTTAATTTTCCATACCTGCAGAGTACAGACTGCTCATTGATGTTTATCCTCATCTGGCTCCCCTGTTTTGTGTGCTTAGAGATGGACCTGCTTGATTCTGTCTATCGGGTGTTTTTTCTCTGCTCCCAGCATTAGGCTGGAACAGTAAAGCGAGACGTTCTCCATGAGCTGCAGTCCGGGGTGTTTTTTGGGGTGGCAGGCACAGAACAGTCTGACTGCTGTCTCGCAAGTCAATGTCACGAAGCACTTCTGACATTAAATACTTACAAGCATGAATGTGCAAAAGTAATTTAGTGAAGAAATAAGTGTGTTTCTCTCACTGTAGTTTAAAAATGTGCATGCTCCCTGGTTTGTTTGTATATGCGGTGGGGGGGGGGGGGACAGCAGCGTTGCCAGGAGAGGAGGAAATGGAGAGAGAGAAGCTGTTGGGTTACATTAATATGACAAATTATATATGATAGGCATGATATAGGTGTTTTTTTTGTATCACGCGTACACAAATGTATCGATACATCGAATATATTCAATATATCACCCAGCCCAGTATTATGATGTTCTAACTGACTGAGATGCAATAGTGTATGAGTGCCATTATTGTATGAGTGAGAAATATCAGACAATTTATCTCTCTCACAAAATAATGGTTAAAATAAAAAAGTTGTTTGATTAATCATTCATTGTCAATTTGATGTGAAACTAAAGACCAAAAGTCAATTTAAAAATTTGATTCCTTGTTTATTTTCTCTCAGCCATTTGTCAAAGTTCATAATACCTCTCTAATCTGGTTCAGAGAGCTTCAGACCTGGAATTCAAAGAAATTTAGACCATTTCAGTTCACATTTGATGACAAAATGCATTGGTTTGTTTTTATGCCATTAAACTCATTGTCTTCTTGTTAGTGTGATAGGTCAAGTTGCTAAGGTCTCCTTTACACAGCACGGAGATCGATGAGAGATTGGGCCAGTTTTTAATCTTTGGGATTGTTTGGGAGAGCCTTGTGTGTTTTGGACTGTCAAAACTTTTTGGAGACCGTGGTGACTGTGGAGATCACTGAAGAGAGATTGAGAGATTGAGATTGAGATTCAACTTTATTGTCATTACACATGTATGAATACAAGGTAACGAAACGTGACTTGGCATTTGGGCATGCTCTGCAGAGCGCATCCAAGGCCGGGGCAGCCGCTAGGCGCCAGTCAAGTTAGGTGATAAACTACGATGGCAGAGCCTGACAAGAGCATTGATAGATAAAAACTGGCCAGATCTCTCAACGATCTCTCACTGACCCCTACCTCTGTGTAAAGGGGGCATAAAAACCATTGTAGCCAGTATGAGCGCTGTATCCTGCAGTTCTAAAGCAGATGAATGAAGGGATGATAAACATTATTTTGTTATGAGCTGAGGTTTCATTACACTTAATCAATGTGGTTTACTCTATTTTTACTTGCCGACATTTTATTTGAATTTTAAAGTGCAATAAAGCTTTGTGATTCAAATACTAGTGCATCTCAGCAAATTAGAACATCATGATTTGTTATTTAATTTTAAAAACTATAACTACAATAATCAAAATTAAATAAAAAAAAGGCCTGAAATATTCCAGTGTGAGTGTAATGAGTGTAATGAATATACGAAACTCTCTTTTTGAATTATAATACAAAAAATGTGCAATACTGTAATTTATTAAGGTGGTTTCATATTGGATTAAACAGTTTTCTGTGTACATTCTTAAAATAAATCAATTTCTAAAAATAATTATATATTTTTGGGGGGAAAAGTAATGAAATAATTGTTTAAAACAATTTTATGGGTCCAAAACAATCATAATATTTACATTTGAGCAGTTTTCCGACAAAAACTATGGTGGCCAGCAAGGATCTTAAAACCAATAGCATGACATCACAATTTGTCCCTCAGTTGGAAGCTCGGGGGTTGCAAGATACTGTATGATACTGATACTGAGTATGAATGTAAATGTTCAGTGTGTGGGTATTTTTCTCAAGCTGGCAAGCAGGCAAAAGTGAGCGTGACATCTAGTGACCAACAATATCATCTCTGTCACTTTTCTCTCCCCATATTATACATCTATCCATATGCAACTCTGTAGGAGCCCCATGGCCACTATCTAACCCAGAAGACCTGAGTACTCCTGAACCACTGCGCTCTTCTTTAAGGGTGCCCAGTTTATTTCCCGTCCAGAGAGTCAGATTGTCTAATATTACTGATGACAATATTGTTGAATGACTGCAGGATACAGAATACCTGTGTAATGGAAGAGAATACATGAATGATGACAACGATAAAGTAATCTTAGTATAATCATTTTTAGCTTAAAGTCAAACACTGTCGCTCTGTAAACATTGGAAAGCAGATGCCAGCAGGAGGGGAGGGTTTTATTTCAATCAAATATTCATCTCTGAAATAATCAGGTTCTTCCTGTGTGAGGCTAGCACATACAGCACAAAGAGTAAATATATTCTGTGAATCTGTTAGAAAATCTCCCGTCATAATGTTGTTTGTTTTTAGAACTGGGTTGTGTGAAGCTTCTGTCTTCCTGATTGTTTCCAAACTTTGCTCAGATTGCAGGAAGATCCGGCCGTCTGACTGCCGCTAAGCATTTGTGCACATATATTCACTTTTGATGATTCAAATGTTTTGTATTTTTCTTGGCGTATTCACTTGCCATATTCTGGGTTTACAATGCTTTGGATAAGAACATTTGGCAAATATGAAAACGGCATGCTAGCAGGGATATGATGAATCTCGCATATAACTGGCAACTTTGGGGTTTGATAATCAGTGCAAGACATATAAATCATTTAAAAAAATCTTTATTTTTTTAGCATCCTAAAGGTGTAAGGCAAATGCAAAGTTTAAAAGGTGGATAAATATTGGATGATTTGCGGTTACCTTTCAAATAAGGCCTGCATTCATGAAGTAGCCTTACTTTGTAATGCCATGACCCGAACGGTTTTGAGTTCTCATTGTTAAAGAGCATAGTGTAATGCAATACATGCGTGTAAACAAAGGCAAACTGCTGTGGTATTGAAATGTGTCAGGGGTCGGCAACCTCTTCTATAGCAGAATTGAATTTGCAGTATTCAACAAAAAAAAATGTCATAGAGCTTGAAACATATTTGAACATTAAAATGAAGGTTAACTACATTTAAGTAGTTATACTGTAGGTACGAACTGGGCTGTCAACATTTATTTTTCTTCTCAATGTGGGACTTCTCTTGGAAATTTGCCACTTTTTTCATATATTTACAACTTTGCCCCATAACTCCAATTCCTAAAAAAGGGTTGGAATGCCATGTTAAAAAGTGAGTCATTCTACTATTTCATGAAAAACACTAGCTAATCTTGAATTTAAGGACAACACCATGTCTCAAAACAGCAGGGACAGGGCTGTGTTTACTACTGTGCAGCGTTCCCTATTCTTTGAACAACAGCCCATAATAGCTGGGAATTGAGGAGAACAGTTGCTGGACGTTAGTGAGAGGAATGTCATCCGATGCCCGGGGAGACCAAAGCCAGCGCGGTGCGGCCCAGGACCACCGTGGAAGCACTGGAGGCTTTGCCCACACTCACACACTGTGAGTTTTCCAGGTTGTGGACATTTTCACAATTTTTTTTTTTACACTAGTGCATGCCTGTAGAAAGCAAGTATTCTTGTCTGAAAACAGGCAGCACAATTAGGCTTTACGGGCCCAAATGTAGGCTGTGTTTGAAAGTGGAATACAGAGGTGGAGCCTGTATGTAGACAGTCACACGCTAGATGTTGACAAATATAAAAGGGACTGAATGGCACTAAGATTTATTTCAGTATGTGAATGTTAATTACAGAATTATTGAAAATGAATGGGACATCCAATATTAGTGACTGTTTTGGAACCCTCGTTTATTTTTGTCAGATGACTTATTTGTCTGATCTTTTATGACTTATATTCATAGATGTTGTATCTTGCTCTCTGGGGACTGGGAGTTGTTCAGTCATCATCATAATTGTTCAAGTTTACATGTGTATTTTGTAGTTTATCATCAATAAAGTCATGCAGTACTGTAACAGGACATGTTTACAAATATTTGAGGCCCATTCCCATCCTTTTATATTTTAGCAATATTGTAAGTACAAAACACCGATATTATACACAGCAGAATGACCCGTTTGGCTGCAACTGTTGCATCAGTGTTGCCCATTTGTCAGTAAATATTCAAATAAAAATTATTTATTTCGTTATTTGAGCGTTTTTGCGTCCAGTTTGGTGACGGTCGTTGTTTAGTCAAACCGAGCATGTGGCCTCATATGATATACAGTTGATCTGGGCATTCTGCTCCACAATCACGGTGGTATTATTATTAACTTTTAATTTTTAGTTAGCTGTATGAGCACACGAGGTCTTGTTCACGAGTGAGGGGAGAATGGAGCGAGAGATCGACAGACGGATTGGAGCAGCATCTGCAGTGATGCGGATGTTGTACCGGTCTGTTGTGGTGAAGAGGGAGCTTAGTTCTAAGGCAAAGCTGTCGATTTACCAGTCAATCTACGTTCCTACTCTCACCTATGGTCATGAGCTTTGGGTAATGACCGAAAGAACGAGATCGCGGATACAAGCGGCTGAAATGAGCTTTCTCCGTAGGATTGCTGGACTCACCCTCAGAGATAGGGTGAGGAGCTCAGTCATCCGGGAGAGGCTCAGAGTAGAACCGCTGCTCCTCCACATTGAAAGGAGTCAGTTGAGGTGGTATGGGCATCTGATTAGGATGCCTCCTGGATGCCTCCCACTTGAGGTGTTTCAGGCACGTCCCACTGGGAGGAGACCCCGGGGAAGACCCAGGACTCGGTGGAGAGACTATGTCTCCCAGCTGGTCTGGGAACGCCTTGGTATCCCCTCTGAAGAGCTGGAGCAGGTGGCTGGGGAGAGGGAAGTCTGGGCTTCTCTGCTTGAACTGCTGCCTCCGCGACCCGGACCTCCGGAAAAGCGGTAGACGATGGATGGATGGATGTATGTATGAGCACACCGACAGTGACGGCGAGTCGTGGTCCTGCAAAGGGACTCCTATCTACCTGCTGACTGGGCGGACTGGGCTTGCTTCCCTGTGAAGGACCGCATTCCGCCCGCTGCTTTTCCAACACCGGTGTTTTTTAGGCAGACCCTGGGTGCCCGCTGGTATTCCCCGAATTATCCTTTAGACGTAGTACGTAATCACAGCAACATTATAGTATAATTTTTTTAAGCATTACATCTTCATTATTCTCTCTTTCTTGTCAAATTTGTCACTTTTCACTTCCTTTTTTTGTTTTTGAAGCACTGACGCTCTCCCTTAAATGGGATTTGAAATTGTACTCTTAAATTGTTTTTATGTGTGCCGTTCCTCTTATCTTTTTACTTACAATTCAGGTCGGGTTTCTGAAACCCGACCTGAATTGCTTTCTATATGTGCTGTTTGGAATAGACTCAGAATCCAGATACGTTTATCTGACTCTGTGGACTCTTTTAAAAAGCAGCTGAAAACTTTAACGAGGATTTCCATTGAATTTCAATTGCTTTTTAATGGTAACTTTAATATTTTAAAATTATTTTAATCTTGTGTTTTAACTTGTTTTTGTATTTATAAAATTATTTTTGTCATTCAGCGCTCTTTTATTCCATTTTATTGTACAGTGCTTTGTGACTACATGTCTCTGAAAAGCGCTTCATAAATAAACTTTACTTACTTGGCGATCGGAGAAAAAGCTCCATGCCGGTGTCTCTTTAGCTTAGCTGTTGTTAATGCTGCTCCAAGACGTGTGTCGCCCACTGTGTTCCAAGTCTTTTTTCTTTTTTTTTTGCAGCGCTTCTTGTGGGTTGTGTGTCATGTCAAGGTCTCTCCTTCCATCCTTGTTATGAAATCCAAAAAAGCCCCGACATTTGAGCTAACTTTGAGCTAACTGCTTCCTAACTTTCAAAGCTGCCTGCAAATCTCCGAGACAAACTATGACTTCATTTGACTGGGTGTTTGCTTTGCGCCATCTAGTGGACTGAAAATGACAGTGAGTAACTGATATCCCATAAGTATGTGTGCAATTTAAAAAAAAAAAAAAGGTAAAAGATCAATCCCTGTGGTTATGGATCGATGCACTGTTGCCAGTGCCGAGTGTCATGATCCATCACTGAACTGATCTTTTTTCCCACCCCTAGACATGATTATTAGCCTCGTGTTTAGAATGCTTTCTCCAGTTTGAAATGTGAACCCATTAATCAAAGCATGCTAGGGTCATTAAAAGCTCTGATGCTTAATGACTGGTCAAGTGATGTGTGATGGCTGATGTATGTATCAGAATGTGTCTTCAGAATTATGCATTTGCAAGGAGTTGAATAGTTAAAACCTCAGTATTGATTTTGTGTAAATAATGCACATTATTGTAGGACAGATAACTGTTAAATTGCTCTTTATAAACCATTTTTGTATGCATAGGACTGCAGAGTCCCTCACTAATTCCATTCATTTTAATTTGAATAGAGTCATTGCTATTTTATGTTATTGTGAATTTGACCATTGTAATTATAAGATAAGATAAGATAAGCCTTTATTAGTCCCACAACGGGGAAATTCCAGGATTGCAACAGCACAGGGATAGCAACACTCAGAGCAACAATCAGAAGGCAAGAAAAAAACAAGCAAGCAAGAGCGGCTAATATACATATGTACATATTACTATAAAATATATATACACACACACACACAGACACACAGTGCAGAGCATTGTAGCTGGATGGAATAAATATATGAGTATATGAACACACAGTGCAGGGAAAAGCCAGTGTGAACACACAGTGCAGAGCATTGTAGCTAGATGGAATAAATATGTAAATATATAAACACCCACAGTACGGAGCAATGTAGCTAGATGGAATGATATGTAGATATATAAAAACACAGTGCGGAGCATTGTAGCTAGATGGAATAAATATGTAAATATATAAACACACACAGTGCAGAGCATTGTTGCTAGATGGGATGATGATTATAAAGCACAACTCTGACATTGCGACTACCCTTGGTCACAGTAATAAACATATTTTTTGTTTATAAGTATTGTCTCATGATAAAAAATAGCAGGAATAAAAAAAAAAAAAAAACTTCATTGGTTGCCTCCACGTGCTTCTTTTTCCTTCTGTTCAGCTTTTCCCACCACAGTCGTACTCACAGTGCATTTGCTACCTCTGTGCTCTTTGCCATTTGACACAGTGCACCTGACATGCTTTAATTACCAGCACCACATTACCTCTTACACTTCTGGATAAGTTCTATTCAGCAGCGCCTGTGGACCTTCACCTCGTCTTAGCACAATGCTAAAGTATAAAGGTTAAGGACTGGCTGAAGGCAGGTGAAGAATGTACCCACGCCTAGGACTTGTGATGCTGGCAAGGTCAGACTTTTAATGTGTTATTCGGTGTTTGTGTTGTGTTGGGTGGATGTGTATTAGGTTCTTATGCTGCTTGTTTATACTGTCTTTGTTTGTTGTTTCTTTTTACTAATATTTTGTCTTTTTACTTGTATTTCTTCTTGAAAAGTCGAACCAGGGTCAGGAGTTGCAGACTAGCTAAACGCTATATACTCTTTGTGCAGAACATCAGATGTTCTGTGTGACCATTATGTTTCACTGCATTGTCCCAGATAAATAAATGAATAAATACATAAACATGCAAAAAAAAGTCTTTTGTTTGTTATACACATCCAGAACAACCAGTATAGCAATTAGCAGCTTCCTATTTGATCAATAAAAAAAATTTGATCAAAGCTTAGACCTACAGAATCAAAGTTCTGTCCGTCACTGGAATGATTTCTTGTTGACACTGGTTTTGTTCCTTCTGTTTTAATTTTCTCTTTTAGTCTTTTTCTTAATGAGTTTTTTTTTTGGCTTGTTTGAAAGTATCGAGGCAGTTGGTGGCAGTGCTGGGATAGCAGCTTTGCCGTCACTAACTGAAGGGGATGTCAGGGTGTATCCAGTGTTTAGTTTGAATGGTCACACCATGAATTATAAGCACCACCTGCTGGTGCAGTGCTGTGAAAAAGTATTTGCCCCTTCCCGATTTCTTATCCTTTTTGCACATTTGTCGCAATTAAATGTTTCAGATCATCAGACAAATTTGAATATTAGACAAAGATAACACAAGTAAATACAAAATACAGTTTTTAAATGAGGATTTCCTTTATTAAGGGAAAAAATGTGACCCTGGCCCGATGTGAAAAAGTAATTTCCACTTCCTTGTTACATCATGAATTAACTGTGATTAATCACATTTTTTGAAAGCTGACTTTTATTTCATGAGCTACACCCAGGCCTGATTACTGCCAGACCTGTTGAATCAAGAAATGACTTAAATAGAACCTGTCACTGTCTGACAATGTGAAGTAGGCTAAAAGATCTCAAAAAGCAACACTTCGTGCCGGGATCCAAAGAAATTCAAGAGCAGATGAGAGGCAAAAACCAAGAACAACATCTAAAGAACTGCAGGTCTCACTTACCTCAGTTTGGACACTGGTCCATGATGGAACAATAAGAAAAAGACTGGGCAAAAATGGCATCCATGGGAGAGTTCCAAGGCAAAAACCACTGCTGACCAAAAAAGCACAAAGGCTCATCTCACAATTGCCAAACAACTTCTCAATGATCCCCAAGACTTTTGGAAAAATATTCTGTGGACTGGCAAGACAAAAGCTGAACTTTTTGGAAGGTGTGCGTCCCGTTACATATGGTGTAAAACTACCACAGCATTTCATAAAAAGAACATCATACCAACAGTCAGACATGGTGGTGGTGGTGTCACGGTCTTGGGCTGCTTTGCTGCTTCAGGACCTGGACGATTTGCTGTAACTGATGGAACCATGAATTCTGCTCTCTACCAGAAAATCCTTCATGACCTCAAGCTCTCCAATGTGGCTGAATTAAAACAATTCCTGAAAGAAGAATGGGCCAAAGATCCTCAACAGTGATGCAAAACTGCAAATGCTTATTTTCAGTTATTTTCATCAAAGGTGTCACAACCACTTATTAGGTTTAGGGGGTAATTTGCTTTTTCGCATTGGGTCAGGTAGGTTTGGATAGTTTTTTCCCCTTAATAAATACAATCATAATTTAAAAAAAATGCATTTTGTATTTACTCAGGTTGTCTGAAACATTCAAGTGTAACAAATTTGCAAAAATATGAGAAACCAGGAAGGGGGCAAATACTTTTTCACAGCACTGTACTAGCAGGTGATGCTTATAATTCCTGCTGTGATCATTCAAACTGAACAGCGCAGTATGTCATGCTTAGATTTTAATAGCACGTGAACAGAATGCTGAAGGGGGCACAGGAGGGTACTGTATAGTTCCTTTGTAGAACACCTAATATAACAAACAGCACTTTGTACTAATAAGTTGTCTTTGCTTTTCAAAACAGTCCCCCCCAAAATTATTCACTGACACTTTAATTATTTTGGTGAAATTTCCCAATCATTAATACAATTTTGAGTGTGTGCATTGTAATGTGGAGAAATGTTAGATTCCATTCCTGATTGTGAGTCCTGACTAATTTCAGTTGAGAAAGCGTTTGCCCGTATCACACTGTTGTTCGCTCATTCTCCGTCTGGGTGAGCACAGTGCGAGGGGTGATGCAGGGATCTTTAGGTGCTGCTTACTAAGATGACCCTAGGCGTCTTTCGTGGGAATAGAATAAAATATTGGTAGGTATTTTATTTTTTTAGGTTTACCCTGGGTCCGTGCACAGTGCTGACGCTGCTCCTCTGTGCACTTGCTTGCTCTGTCTGTGCAGTATCAGTGTTGACTTCATCAGTTATGAATTTATTTTTCACTCTGCGAGATAATGGGTTTGTGCTGAGCATGCAGAGAGTGTGTGTGTGTGTGTGTGTGTGTGTGAAAAGTGTCTGTTGCGTGAGCTGGCAGGCCTGAATTAAATGGATTTAAAAGTTCACAGATTTTTACAGTGGGACGAAAAATATGGCTTGTGCTCCATTTTTATCTATATTTAGAAATGCTGCTTTTGACACAAAAAGGTGTAACTGTGGAAAATGTGGGTAATCTCAGACTTCCTAACAAGTGCTGTTAGTGGAAATAGGTCTGTGGTTGTCATGGAAACCGGTTCATTCATGCCAAGTGATGTATGACTACTTCCGGTTTGCTGGACATTTGTTAATAGAAATAGAAAGGGACCAAATGTGGACGTATGATGTCAGATTAGCAGCGCAGACTTGGCTTTTAAAAAGTTTTGACATACAGTATATGCCCTTATTTTGGTTCTCTTCCCAGAGGCCATACGCATAAATATGGTATGAAATCAGGTGTAGCTTGGATTATGGATTGTGTCTGCAATGATAACTGTCTCTCCTGGTTTGAAATGACTCCCTTTCTCTATGGAGGCAGAATGGCATCTTCTTCAGTGGTGACGATATCTGACCAGCAGCTGTCAGCTCGTAGTTCTGAAGCTGGGGATCAGTCGAACTGAGCTCTAGCCTCAGGGCTGTTGCTTAATGGTTTACAGAGTGTTTAGAGAAGCCTTTCAATCTGCCTTAAGCATGCCCGTAGTCAACACGAACCACAAAATAATAAGACTGTAAATAACTGAGGAAGAATAGCTCACCTTGGTCAGTGCAATGTTGTCAAAAACCAGCCACTGGGGGATTTACTGTACAAGTGATTCTTGTGAGTAGCCAGCAAACTACAGAAGAATATATATATTTTTCGGAAATATCTCATCCAATAATACCTCAGCAACACAATACAGTACTGACCCAACATAAAATTGAAGAATTTGGAAACTACATACTGTATGTAATGTGAAAAATGAAGTTTTACAAAAGCAGCTTAATAGGAGTATTTTAGTTAGCCATGCAAAATTATTATGCTGCTTGCAGTTCCAGAGATTAAACCATTTTTCAACAATAATTTACAAAACCATCAAAATCTGGTCAGACACATCATCTTTTAGACGGAGAGACACCAGCGCGGGATAGTCGGGGAAAATAAAATACTAGAAATGATGTCACTTGCACCGGAATGAATAAATGAACACATTACTTATTTAGTTCTGTGTTGAAAAGCAACTTTATTTTTAAATTCATACACTTTAATGTATTTCTAAGCACAGTTATAACTACATTAAAACTTTTGATGCTTTTTTAATCTTTGCACTTATGACCTTGTAATCCGACTTTTAATCAACACAACTAAACAAATATATAAAATGAGGACTTGTCTCTGGTTTTCAGAGTACAGTAGGTAGAATATCCAGATATTGTACTAAACGTACCTCAATATATGAATCCCTCAAATAAAAGTAAGAGTAGTCACCAAAAAAGTACTTAAGGATCTAATAAAAAAGTTAAGTAGTGAATGATGACTTTACTCCCACCATTAAGTGACTTTTTTTTTAATATTTAAGACTTTTCTCATTCATCCATGATTTTTTTTTCTTACAGGTTTGATACTTTTTTTTTTTTACAACTTTTTAAAGATAAATTTGAAACATTTTATGATTATATTTGTAACTGTTTAATGCAAATTTGCTGCTTCCTACTCATAAATTTGCAACATTATTTTGTATGGCAGCTCGGCGGCACAGTGGTTGGCACTGTGGCAGCACCGTAAGAAGGTCATGGGTTCGATCCCATCCCCTGACCATCAGTGACCCTTCTGTGTGGCGTTTGCATGTTCTCACTGTGTCTGCGTGGGTTTACACCAGGTGTTCCGGTTTCCTCCCACAGGCCAAAAACATGCAGGTTAGGTTAATTGGATACTCTAAAGTGACCCTAGGTGGGAATGTGTGTGAATGGTGTAGGGATTGGCACCGTACTGCGGATGCCCTGAATTTCCCTCTCGGGATTAATAAAATGTACACAATACAAAAGAAAAATAAATAAATGTGTTATTTTTTTCTAATAAAAGTTTTAGTGCAGATTTGCAGCATTTTTAATCATAAATTTGCAACTCCTTTTTTGTAAAGTTGCATTTTTTTTTTCCTTTTACATTTGCTAGTCAGAATAAAATATTCATTAGTCACATGTGCACTCCGCCCATGCACTCATCTTCTACCAGTTGTCTGATGGTGCGGGTCGCAGAGAAGCCCAGACTTCCCGCTCCCCAGCATACAGTCTATGGTCTTTGGTAGCTTTTATAGTCCATGACTGGTATAGAGTCAGGAGATCGACAAGGCAACAAAAGAGTCTGTCTCCTGTTGTGCACTGTCTTCTAGCAGCAGGTCTGGTGAGGCTAACATCACTTCTACCTCAGCACACTACCTGTTCTCCTATCTCCACAGGGCTGTCCACATCCAAACAGTTTGCATCCAACTGTTCCGCCCATTAAAGAAATTCAGTTAAGTTGCCTATTGTTTTGGATTTTTAAAAAATTATTGTCCATTCCTTCTGTCTCCTGTAATCATAAGTGACATTACACCCAGTATTTTTACCATGAGACAGCGAGGATACAGCTGAGCCTTGAACACTGCTGACTCAGTATTCTCAAAACAATGCTTATCTGTTTGGTCTATTGTATTAAAACTCTTTGCTCTGTTCTGAGACTTTGAATCTGCTAGTGGTACTTGCCTGCATGCGAGTACTATAGCAGTACTATTAAGGTGATTGCAGAAAAGGCATCTTTGACTCTGCACTTTATTTATTCACCACATCAACAAGAAGCATTTATTAATATAAAGAAAATCCACTACACTATCTTTTCACAATCCAGTTTATTCCCTGATGCTTAGAGCGAATTCAGACTGGGCACTGTGTCACCTCAAGTGCCCGGCAGTACTTTTTCCTCTTTGACAGGTGCTTTGGAGGACAGAGGAGGACAGCGATATGTGAAATTTTCAATTTAAAATAATGCTTCTAAAATTATTTTAATAGTACAACTTTTGACTGGGTGAGCCTGAGTGGGCCCACACTGCCTGCAACAGCCCTGTTCTTGGTAGGAACAATGAAAGCACTACACCTGTGGAGGCTATGACCCATGTGCCAACAGCCAATGACAGGGCACAATGGCCACGAAAAAACTGCACCATGTGACTGGCTGTTGGGACCGAGGTTATAGTCACCACAATGTTGTGTAGAGAGTAGTGTGTGTGTGTGTGTGTGTGTGTGTGGCCCTTAGGGCTTACCGTAGCAGCCCTGGTGGTGACGTCAGGCAGGCTGGGGCACCTGTACATATTTCTGTAAGTGTTACATTTTGGCGACGAGAGAAAACCGTGGAGGTGTATGAGCTACCTCCACCTCTGCTGTCGTTTCTGGACTGTTCAGGAGAGCCAGTGATCCTGTGGCTGGACTGGATGGCCATGCTTGGGGATACGTCGCTGGGCTGGGCCTGGGTAGACTCGACGGAGACCGAGGACGGGCGCTCCTGGTCCGTCGTCTCGGCGTGGAGAGACGGAGGCTTAAGGGAATGCTGTCGGGTGGCTGGCTGGAGATTTTGCCAAACGTACAAGGGACACGAAGCGGTGGGGAGTGAGGCTGTTGGTACCAAGGGAAGCTAAGCTAGCTAGCTTAGAGAAGGTAAAGGCTCAGGCTGTGGCAACGGCGAGGTTAGCCACGAAGCTACATGCGCGCCGAAACCAAGCTACAAGGTACCAACTAGGTTTCGAGGGGGGCACTGGATCCACGAGTGGGGGAGCCCCCGGTCACCAACGACGGAAAGCCAGCCAAGGAGCTCAGCATGGTGCATGACTGTAGTGCTGGTGGTGAAGACAGTGTGGTGAGCAAAGGCAGCATGGAGGGAGAGCAGCAACCGGACTCAACTGTGTCTTCCCCGCAGCTGGAGTCGGGGCAGCGGGAGTACGGGAGCGAGCATGCTGAAAGCCCCAGGAAGCAACAGTGGCAGCCGGGCGCAGAGGCAGTGCAGCGGAGCGCCTTGGACAAGGGTGCTGGGCGTAACGGCTAGGTGCCTGGGTCGACAAGTGACGCCGATGAGAGCAATGCTGAGAGCCCCGGGAGACAGCAGCAGCAGCCGGGTGCAGAGGCAGCACAGTGGAGCACTTTGGACGAGGGTGCTGGGCGTAACGGCGAGGTGCCCGAGTCGATGAGTGACACCGACGAGTGAGCTTCGGTTTTCCCCGGAGCTCAGCCACAGGGGGCCGGAGTGTCTGGGGCTGCAATGGTGACAGCTGCAGCGGTGTTGAAGGTGGTCAGGGGCGGACCGACGGGCAAGGAGGGGCTGCGTGCCGGGCAGCAGCACTGCAGGTCAGACGGTATGAGGAGGCACACCAGCGGGCTGCGGTGTCCCCGAGAGGAGGTGTCAGATGGCGGGCCCGGACGGGCGAAGCAGTTGGTGGTGAGAAGAAACATTCTCGCTGGGGAAGTCAGCTTCTACCCCGGGGGCAGGTGGTTTACAGGGGCTGCCCTGAGCCTCCGAGCTGACTTTACCCTTGGCAGCCCGTGGACATTGGTGTGACATAAATAATTTAAATATAAATATGTTCATATGTGCATGTGTTTTAATTATGTGCTTGATATGAGTGTGGTTGTACATATGAATGTGTGTTATATGGGATTATTTTATGCATTGTTTAGTGTAGAGACACAGCAGTATTTTAGTTTATACATGGACTGTTTTTTTATTTAGGATAAGCGGCAGAATAATCCGCTTTGCCGTGTGGGGTGGGACAGCAGTCCACCTGTTCCCCCTAGTTTTTAGTTGTTTTGAGTGACTGTGACAGGCCCTTTTAGCAACCTAAGTTTGGTTTTCTTAGCACGTGATTTGGGTCCGAAATTGGGGAGGGTCTCAATTGTATGTGTGTTTTGGACTTTTGTAAGGGGGAGGGGAATGTTGTGTAGAGAGTGGTGTGTGTGTGTGTGTGTGTGTGTGTGTGTGTGTGTGTGTGTGTCCCTTAGGGCTCGCCGTAGCTGCCCTGGTGGTGACGTCAGGTGGGCTGCGGCACCTGTAAATATTTCTTTAAGTGTTCAATAAAGAGTGAATTTGCTGCATGGCGTAAGACAGACTCCAGACTCTGATTACCGACATAACACACAGTCGTAGTCTTTTTACACAAAGGGCTGTGAAGATTCCCACTTTTGTAATTATGAACACCTGTAAACCATTTATAGATGTCTGATTGCTGTTTTGAAAGCTTACACCTTTTCGTTAGAGGTTAATGAAAGTCATTCAGGGAAAAATGCAAGAAATGGAAAAATCCAACTGGAGGAAAATTATCACTTGCACCCCAGAGAACATAAACTGATTCTATTTGTAATCTCCCTCTGTGACATGATGCTTCTGGTCACCCTTTTTATGCTTTGACATCTGACCTTCTCCCATGAGGTTGTGCTGCAATCACAGAAAAACAGGAAGAGCGTTGCCTCTGACAGCAGGCGTTACGA
Organism: Pholidichthys leucotaenia; assembly: GCA_020510985.1. Taxonomy (NCBI): domain Eukaryota; kingdom Metazoa; phylum Chordata; class Actinopteri; order Cichliformes; family Pholidichthyidae; genus Pholidichthys; species Pholidichthys leucotaenia. Next base: position 74,297,512 of record CM035843.1, on the reverse strand, counting down.
GTGGCCTCATGGGAAATGCAGTGCTGGCAATCTGAAGTGGGGTATGAGTCACCATCTGTCTCCCTCACTCAGTCATTACACAACGCTCCACATGTGTGTCTGGGCGCGCTTGTGAGCATCCACTCGGGCTGCGTTCAGTAGTCATCGGGTACAGTCGTGTGCGACGTTGCATTTTTGATGACAAGGAAACTCTGAGTTGACCTTGCAAGACACTGGGAGAGTCTTTGATATTGTGTGTGTGTGTGTGTGTGTGCAGGTGGCTCCCGAGTGCCCGAGAATTGCTCCTGGTAGCTGTTGACATATACACAAAGAGGAAGCACTACTGTCACACACCAACACTGCACCTCAAGGCTGAGACTGTCCTACTGTGTCTCTACTTGGCAGCATGTTTGGGTATTCCAGGGAGTGCTCACAGGGTATATTGACATTCAGTCTCATTGCCTGATCCATTGTGCATTCTGTGAGTGCTAACCCTCCATCTCTCTCTCTCTCTCTCTCTCTCTCTCTCTCTCTCTCTCTGACTCTCACTCACTCTTCACGCCATCAGACTTATTATCCCCACTCTCGCTTCGCTTTGGATCACGGCGAGGCGGCCCGCGAAACAGACACACGCAGGCAGCACATGCGCCGTGCACAGATGATATTTGAAAGATTCATTGATTTAATGACCCTGTTTATTTGTCTGTTACAAAGACGGATTTGTCGGCATGTCAGTTAATCATGACGTCTTTATTAACGCCAGTGCCGTTGTTGATTCTTGTCAGTGCAGCCTGAATATTGAGTGAGACTCTGCTCCCATAGAGCCTAAGTCCTGCACCTCTGCTTCCGCCTCATGGGACCTAACCAGAAAAAAATAGGTATGGGAATCAACAACAAAAAAAAAATATATTTTTCAGTCCTCATCAAATTTTGCCAAGAATTACACATACAATTTTTGTCAATTTTAAATACAATTTTCCACATAAATAAGGTAAAAAGTAATATTTAGTTGTGTGTGAAACTGCTTAGTGAACTACTCATTAATTTTCTACATTTCTGCATAAATATGATCAAAGACATCATCAGATTTTCACACAAGTCCTAAAAGTAGATAAAGAGAACCCAGTTAAATAAATGAGACAATTTTTTTAAAACTTTTTCATTTATTTATTGAGGAAAATTATCCATATCTGTGAATGGCAAAAATTTCCAGTAACTGTTGCTCAGTCCTGCACATCAGCTTGGAGGAATTTTAGCCCATTCTTCCATACAGAACAGCTTCAACTCTGAGATGCTGGTGGGTTTCCTCACATGAACTGCTCCCTTCAGGTCCTTCCATAACATCTCTATTAGATTAAGGTCAAGACTTTGGTCTGGCCATTCCAAAACATTAACTTTATTCCTCTTTAAACATTCTTTGGTAGAACGACTTGTGTGCTTAGGATTATTGTCTTGCTGCATGACCCACTTTCTCTTGAGATTCAATTCATGGACAGGTGTCCTGACATTTTCCTTTAGTGTTGGTTGGTATAATTCTGAATTTATTGTTCCATCAATGATGGCAAGCAGTCCTGGCCCAGATCTAGGAAAACAGGATCAACCCATGACACTACCATCACCATTATTCTCCTTATACATAAATAATCTACCAAATGCATGCAGAAACATTCATATACAAATGTATATAGATGAAACGGTAATATTCACACCTGTAAAAAACATACAAGAAGCCGCCTGTATTCTTACAACAGCGATGACACAAATCCTTAAACCCCCATTCATGTCTCCTACTAAACACTTAAAAAACTGCATGTTTGCCAAACAACCATCAAATATTACAAACTCAGACATTTTCTTAAAAGAGAAGGAGCTGCAATTAGTCAAGGAATTTAAGTACCTTGGCATGATTTTAGATTCCTCATTAACTTTAAAAAAAAAAACATAAAAAAATCGCAAACATAATCAGATTCATTCATTCATTCATTCATTCATTCATTCATATTCTTTCGCTTAATCCTTTTGGTGTAACAACAAACTGTTGTTACTGGTGTAACAACAAACTCATTGAATCCCGATACAAAAAAGCCATTAAAATCTTTGATAAGAAACATCCCATATATTGTTGTTGCATCTACAAGAAATACAAATTTTGTCTTTTAAAAATTATAAAACTCTCAAATTTGCCTGTTCAATCTATAAAATATTAAATGGCTATGCACCCCCCCCCCCCGCCCCCCGCCCCCGGAGAATATGTTAAACTAAGAACTGTCACCGGTACAACCACCAAAGCCATCACTAGAGGAGACTGTAAGGTCTCCCACAGACACACCACATTTGCTCAATCAGTGAGGGGCACCAAGATCTGGAATAAAATACCACCTGCAATCAGCGAACAAACCACACTAAACACTTTTAAGACTCATTTTAAAAATTGGCTTTTAAACAACCAAAACTGTACACATAACTAGTGGATGGTCTGTGGCATGCGCATATACACTACTCACAAAAAGTTAGGTATATTTGGTTTTCGGGTGAAATTTATGGAAAATGTAAAAGGTTCACAATACAGTGATATCATATCATGAAAGTAGGGCATTTAAGTAGAAGCATGAAATTGTGATTTTACTTATTTCACACAATTTATTGAAACAAAAGCCAACAACAGTGGTGAGTGTACCACAACAAAAAATGTCAGTGTCTCAATAACTTGTCATGTGCCCTTGAGCGTCAATTACAGCTTGACAACGACATTTCATGCTGTTCACAAGTCGACTTATTGTCTGCTGAGGCATGACATTCCACTGTTCTTGAAGGGCGGCCCTCAGGTCATTGAGGTTGTGGGGTGCAGGGTTACAAGCCTCTACACAGCAACTCAGCTGGTCCCATAGGTTTTCTATGGGATTCAGGTCTGGAGAAAGTGCAGACCACTCCATTTGAGGTACCCCGGCCTCCAGCAGCCATTCCCTAATGATGCGACCTTGATGAGCTGGAGCATTGTTGTCCGTGAAGCTGAAATTAGGCCTGTGTTGTTCATGCAGGGGCACAATGATTGGATTAATGTTTTTCGGGTAGTATCGGCTTGTCACTGTTATGGTGCGGCCCTCACGGACTGCTAATGAGATGCTATAGGCTCCCAGTGAGTTTGCGTATTTATTAAACAAGGACAAAAGATACAAAATAATGAGTCAAGTGGGGCAAAACACAAACAAGGACTATGGCTAAGGTACACTGACGATAAACACAGACTAAGGAATAAACTTACAGAGAGAAGCGAGGAACAAGGGGATGACTGGAGCCGGGACATAGGGACTCCAGTCTAACGTTGGGGAGACCAGCGTTATCCATACATGAGGTCGCAGCCCCGAGAGACCGAAGCTGCTCCCTTAAATAGGGAAAGAGGATAGATCAGCTGATGAGGGCATCATCGGCTCAATTAATTCCAGCTGTCACTGCCGGGCTCAGCTCTGACAGCCGGAAGCCCCGCAGAGACGCTGTTACAATAAGAACTCTGAGGGACCATAAGAAATAATACCGAATGGAAGGAAAATACTGCATGACCCGAGCGCGGACGAGATTGGCACTTAGACCATGACAGTCACTGTACCATTCACAAGGTGTAGGGCAGTTCTGTATTGACTAGACACACCTGCCCAGACTGTAACACCACCACCACCAAAGGCTCGTCTGGTGACAGCAGTGGCTGATGCATAGCGCTCTCCTTGACATCTCCAACATCGTTGGCAACCATCATTTCTGCTCAACGTGAATTGACTTTCATCAGAGAACAGCACTGAGGCCCACTGGTCCCTTGTCCAGCTTAAATGCTCCCTGGCCCAGGCAAGGTAATGACGCCTATGCCTGATGGTGTGGTCAGGTACCCTTGTGGGTTGTCTAACATGTAGACCATGCTGATGTAAACAGTTTCAAATGGTCTGACATGACACTTGGGTGCCTCTCACCTCCGGTAAATATGCCTGGAGTTGAGTGGTATTCATCATCCAGTTCTGCAGGGCACTGTTCACAATGAAGCGGTCATCAGTGTGGGATGTAGCCAAAGGACGTCCACTTCTATGCCTTTCTGTGACTCTTCCAGTCTCTCTGTATCTCTGTTGCAACCTGCTGATGACACTCTGTGACACTCTAAGCTCAGTGGCCACTGCCCTCTGAGAACATCCTTTTTGAAGCCTCACAATAAGGAGGTATTGTTGGTCAATTGTGAAGTGTCATCTTGGTCTCATGATGTCAAAATGTGAACAGCATGATGAAGGGGACTGTTTAAATGCCAATTCTAATTGAACCAGAAAATTTATTGGGCGATTCCTGGATCAAACACCTGTTGTGAATTTTGCTGTTAAGCACTTTGTTAGAGAACAGCAAGTTATGCAAAAAGTATTGAAACATTCAACAGTTGGACATTCATCCATCCATCCATCTTCCACCGCTTTTCCGGAGGTCCGGGTCACAGAGGCAGCAGTTCAAGCAGAAAAGCCCAGACTTTCCTCTCCCCAGCCACCTGCTCCAGCTCTTCAGAGAGGATACCAAGGTGTTCCCAGACCAGCTGGGAGACGTAGTCTCTCTAGCGAGTCCCGGGTTTGCCCTGGGGTCTCCTCCCAGTGGACGTGCCCGAAACACCTCAAGTGGGAGGCATCCAGGAGGCATCCTGATCAGATGCCCAAACCACTTCAACTGCCTCCTTTCGATATGGAGGAGCAGCGGTTCTGCTCTGAGCCTCTCCTGGATGACTGAGCTCCTCACCCTATCTCTAAGGGTGAGTCCAGCGATCCTACGGAGAAAGCTCATTTCAACCATTTGTATCTGCATCTCATTCTTTTTTTTTTTTTTTTTTCCCGGTTCTGCCGGACCGGCAACGCCACGCGAGTTGGCTGCCGTTTGCAACTGCCCTTTTCTTATCTTCCTTCTTCTTTCTACACCTTTCACTCTATATATATATTACGGACACACAGATTGCCCCAAGGGTCTCCCGAGTCAGCGGACGGAGCCACTGTTTGCAGCGGGGGACGAATACAGCAGGGAAGAGCTAGCTGGCTAGCTAGCTCCAACCGCCACCCGGTGCTAATGGAGAAGCTTGACATACTGAGGAACTGTGGCGAAAAGAAAACGACGCGGGTGCCGGGCTGGAGTTTAGGCGGCGTGCAAGAAATATAAGACAGAATAATAAAGAGCGATGGCAAGAACCAAGCAGACCGCCCATAAATCTGCTGGAGGAAAATGCCCCCCAGGAAGCAGCTAGCCACCAAGGCTGCTCAAAAAAAAGCGCTCCGGCCACCGGCGGAGTGAAGAAGCCTCACCGTTACAGGCACGGTACCGTGGCTCTGAGAGAGATCCGTCGCTACCTGAAATCCACGGAGCTACTCATCCGTAGGCTGCCCTTCCAGCGCCTGGTGAGGGAGATCGCTCAGGACTTCAAGACCGACCTGCGCTTCCTGAGCTCCGCCGTCATGGCTCTGCAGGAGGCCAGCGAGGCCTACCTGGTGGGTCTCTTCGAGGACACCAACCTGTGCGCCATCCACGCCAAGAGGGTCACCATCATGCCCAAAGACATCCAGCTGGCCCGCCGCATCCGCGGAGAGAGAGAGAGCTTAGACTTTGTGCTGCACATCCACCAACCACAATGCTCCGCACTGTGTGTCTATATATATATTTATAGTAATATGTACATATGTATACTAGCTGTTCTTGTTTTTTTCTTGCCTTCTGATTGTTGCTCTGAATGTTGCTATCCCTGTGCTGTTGCAATCCTGGAATTTCCCCATTGTGGGACTAATAAAGGCTTATCTTATCTTATCTTATCTTCTTTCAGTCATTACCCAAAGCTCATAACCATAGGTGAGGGTAGGAATGTAGATTGACCAGTAAATCGACAGCTTTGCCTTCGAGCTCAGTTCCCTCTTCACCACGACAGACCGGTACAACATCTGCATCACTGATCCATCTGTCAACCTCTCACTCCATTCTCCCCTTAATTGTGAATAAGACCCCGAGATACTTAAACTCCTCCACTTGGGCCCAACTGTTCCTCCACTGCCCCAAGTAGAGGAACAGTTGGACATGTGCATTCAAAAGGTGAGAGAAGGTCAAATTACTGTAAGTTCACCTTTAAAGGTTATAGTGCATTTTAGGTGCATCTTGAAATTTCACCCGAAAGCTGATTATCCCTAACTTTTTCTGAGAAGTATATATGTGCCCATGCGTCACACACATACTGTATGCCCCTCCTCTTGTTTGCTGCTGCTGTTTGTTCTTGTTGTGAGGTGCATGTGTGTGTACGCATACACAGCACTTCACTTGTGTGACATTTGAATGTTTTGTTTTTTAGCACCTTAACTCTTGCACTTTTGCATATCCACTTTCTACAGTTTTATTGCAGATGTTTTTCTTGTGTATGACTGTTTGTTTGTGTGCTTTTGTGACCCGCCAGGGGACTACAGATGCAAATTAGCAGTACTGCTAAATATGGCATATTTACATTTGTATTAATGTTCATGTTCATAAGTATGTAATGTCCTTTTAAAATAAGCATTAAACTAAACCATGTTTCACAGATGGGATAAGGTTCTTATGCTTGAATTCAGCGTCTTCCTTTCTCCAAACATAACACTTCTCACTCAGACCAAAAAGTTTCATTTTGGTCTCATCTGTCCACAATACATTTTTCCAGTAGCCTTCATGTTTGTCCACATGATTTTTAGCAAACTGCAGATGAGCAGCAATGTTCTTCTGAGTGAGCAGTGGCTTTCTCCTTCCTGCTTATCCTAGAGGTTCACAAACGTTTTACAGTCACAGATATGTAATACTGGATCATCTTCCTCAATTTTTTTTTTTGTTTTGTTTTTCATCTGTTCCTTTTCAGGGTTGCCACAGCATGGCATCGTGATAATCCACATGTTGATTTGGCAAGGATTTTTATGCCGGATGCCCTTCCTGATGCAACCCTGCCCATTTATTCGGGCTTGGGACCGGCAAAGGGAGGTCACTGGCTTGTGCACCCCCTGTGGCTGGGGTAACCAACTTTCCTTCCTCCATTCTATTTTTGCTGAGCACCAAGCTGGAAGGCAGGAAGTACCATTTTATATGGTCTTTGGAATGACCCAACTGGGACTTGAAACCCATGACCTCCCGGTTGTGGGGCGGTTGCTCTATCTCTAGGCCACCACTCCGGTCAGATCATCTTCCTCAATAAATAAATGAAAAAAATGAAATATTTTTGTCTCATTTAAATAATTGGGTTGTCTCTATCTACTTTTAGGACTTGTGTGAAAGTCTGATGATGTTTTAGGTCATATTTATGTAGAAATGTAGAAAATTCCAAAGGGTTCACAAACTTTCAAGCACCACTGTATGTTGTTTGCAGTTCCAGAGGTGAAACGTATACATTTAATTGAAGAGATGTAAACACAGTTTCTGTAGACTATGAAAAAAATGCAATATCACCAGTAGAAATTAAAGGAAATATCATCAGATTAATAAAAATGTATTAATAGATTAAACAACACACTGCATTACAGTTACAGTAGCCTAATATTGTATACTGTATTTATCTCATTGGCACAAGAATTTTCATGTATTTAGATATTTTTGCACCAAATGTCTAAACAGTTCAGTGTGCTTTGCTATACTGCACTGTTATTTATAATTCTGTCAGCAGATTAGGAAGTAACTACTGTCATTTTAGCTCATTTTGGTGAAGGTGAAAGGAGCTAATGCGATGTTGTGGTGTCTGTCGTCCGGCTGTCCACATTTCACAGGAATCTCCACCCCTCCTAGGCATTTGCCCCGATGCTCACCAAACTCACTCATGATGATCCTCAGGTAGATCTGCTTCCAGGTTGTGCTCAAGGTCAAGATCAAAGTCAAAGATCAGGATTTGTATAAGCGATTGGGAACATGGGATTGAAGGATGGAGGATTTTGAGGAATTTGTTGTTAGATCTTCAACCTGCGTTCAAAATGTTCTATGGTCCAATCTACAGTCAAAGTATTACTGTAGCGTAGTCCTTCTCAGAGTTGCTGTTTCTGCTGATGACTCAAGGTTATTGGGACAGGGAAAGATGCACAACAGAAAAGAGACAAATAAATAATGGTCCAGCAGCTTGCTCTGTGTTTACTTGTTTTCTTTGCAACACTGAGACAAACAGGCAGTACTGGCTGGAAGAAGAAACAGGAAAGGAATCATGAAGATCTTCCTATGACAACTAATAAACTGATAAATGTGTATCATTTTTTTCACAAATACTATATAATAATAATAATAATAATAATAATAATAATAATAATAATAATAATAATAATATCATAGGAATATGAATGTAATGATCGATTATCTCCGTCCGTACATTTTGAGAAGATTGGGCCTTGGCCGACGTATGCACTCTCAGATCACCTTCAAAATTTAATGGCTTTATTTATAGCCCAAGAGCCACCTCTGATGGAAATTTCATCAAATTCTGTTGAGTAATTTTTTAATCCAGCTTACATCAAACCAACTGCTCCGATTACATTACCGCCGTGGCAGAGGTAAAAGGGTCTGTGATCCATGCAGATGACCAACAGTGAGAATAGACGAGCTAGCTTGAAACAGAGTGGCATACTGCATTAATGAAGAACAACCTGTCATATTAAATAACTGTAAGGAGTACTGGCATGTAATACAGAATAAAAGCAACACAGCAGCAGCAGCCAAAGCTAGGAATGAAACATAATGGGAAAAAAATGCCTCCAGTATGACTGCATAAATGAATTGATTGATTTTTAATATTACCATCCATCGCTGCAGTGGTTTTTGATCACATACTTCATAATTTTCTCCCATGTCATAAACATAAGGTCCTATGATGAATGCATGACTTTCTTTTATACCTGCAGCTCCAAATCATCCAAATTTTACTTTTCCTTATTATAGGGACGCAACTCGGGAAAAGATACAGGAGCATCAGCTCATGGAGTTCTCTTCTTAGTGTCATGGCGGCCTTGGCTGCGCACACACCTGCAGCCAATCATCAGCGGGTCTTAAAAGCCGGCGTCTCTGAGGGCTCAGCACGGAGTCGTCTGCCTACTTCGCCATGCAACGCGTCACGGACTCAGCCTCTCGCCAGAGCATCCATGACGCAGTCTCGCCAAGCTTCGCCACGTAAGGATCAAAGTAGCTTATCTTGTCAAAGTGTAATTCCCTGTGCACAGGTGGACCTTCCTGGCGGCGGACCAGTCTCCCCGGATAACGGAGCCACTCCTCCTCCTCTTCCTCGGAACTCCTCCACCTCACCACAGCGCCAAGCGTCACCCACACTGAGTCACTGCGAGCTGCAGAGCCAGCGTGAGCCTTCCAGCACCACCTGCAAGTAAGCAGTACTCATCATCACATCTCTGTACTGCGGGCAGGCCTAATCTATCTGTGCTTGTGTGTTCCAGGGTTGCCAGGTCGCGGCAGGACTCGCTCAGCCACAGCGGTTCCACAGCATCACACTCACTCACACCTACACACACATTACATACTTCACTCAATAAATAATTGTCTAAAAACAGTCTACTCGTGTCAGTGTCTGTCTCCTGGGTCAAACAGTCATGTCACTTAGAGCAGTCAGACTGCTTAAGCAGAGCTGCACGTGTGAAACTGTTCCTCTGAAAATATTCATTTTTCCAGAGAACTGCACATGAAAGTCACTTTTACATAGTTTTCAACCAACAGAACTAAATAAACAAATAAAATAGAAGAATTCTCCTCAAACGCCAGGGGAGGTTGATGGGTGCCATCTTTCAAGGTATTTCATTGGCTGGAGAGTGGGAGCCTATCCCAGCATGATTGGGCGAGAGGCAGAGTACACCCTGGACAGATCGTCAGTAAGTTGCAGGACCAAGAGAGAAACAACCCACTCTCACATTCATACCTAAGGACGATGTAAAATCCTCAGTTAGTGCCAGTTAACCTAACGTGCATGTCTTTGGACTGTGGGACGAAACCCATGCAGACACAGGGAAAAAGGCCACTGCTGGCCAGCTCTTGGGTTCAAACCTACAACCTTCTTGCTGTGAGGTAACAGTGCTAACCACTGTACCGCCGAGCTTCGTCTTGGATCCTAAGTTGTCATGATGATCTACCCTGGTAAGAAATGAATCAGCTTTATAGTATGGAGAACCCAGGGTTAGTCCCCAAAGTTATCTGGCCCAGCCCACATCCTGCTTCAAGGTCCAGGCCCCTGGTGTGATGAGGGGTTATGATTTACTGGTTGTTCTTAGGTTTTGGTTTTCTTTGTTCCTTGCCCTTTATTTTGTAAGATTCATGTGTTGAGTTTTGCTCTTCCTGTTTTTTGTCCATATTTTGACTGATTTCATTGACTATCAGATTTCATATTTATTTCTGTAGTTTGTGCTTCATTTTTGGTTTGGGTTTTCTAGTGTTTCCTTGCAATTCTGTTGGTATTGCGTTCTGGTTCCTGTTGGCTTGGTTTCTGTTCATTGTGTGTCTGTTTGCCGGCCTGTCTTGACCCGTTATTAGAGTCATTGTTCGTACCTATGTGCTAACCTTCAGCTGTTGCCCATTCCTTGATTATTCCTTGCTAATTTAGTCTCCCCCTGGCTGTGTTCCTGTTTGTTGGGACATTGTATGTCTGTGCTGTCTGTTGGTTTCCAGTTCTGTCATGTTTCTGAATCAAGTCAAGTCTTCTGTATTCCTATTCTGGTTTGTCTTGTTTTTTTTGGCCTTTGCGCCATGCTTTCTGCATCCTACTATGTGTAATAATTCTTCAAGGTCACCACATACATGCCAGAGATTGGGACTGTCTTTATCCAGAGTTGCCAACTTTTCAGAAAAGCTTGAAGTGAGATTTAGAGGGAATTGTGCATGGGAGAAATGGGGGGAAGGGATGGTCAGGTGGAGTGAGTATGCATGCACACCAATGCACATTAACCCCTTGTGCCTGTTGTTGCGAATTTGCATCAAACCGCTTCCGCTCCAAATGCAACCAAAATACCGTCTGTATTCCTCCACTTCCGGTTGGAGCACTTCCAACACATACCTAGGAACCTTTTGCAAGCATTAGTTTCTTGTAGGAACAGTCAGAGACGGAGCACCATCCATTTCCTGATTGCTAGGGTTAGGGTTAGGGTTAGATTTAGGGTTAGGGTTAGGGTTAGGGTTATAGTTTGGCAGTCATGAGAGTTGAAAATACTGAAAATAACTTTGTTGCATAAATAAAAGACTCTTCATACTTGAGATGGGAACAGGTGCTTTTTTACCATTTTTTTACCATAGATGCCTGTTGTCGCTAATTTGCATCATACCTAAAATTATATCTATTTTATGTGCTATAGTCAAATTAACTTTCTCAACTTAATTTAGCATCTACTTGAAAGCAAAAACACAAATGAAATTTTTTTTTTCCATAGTTGGAAATAAATTCAGGCGTTAAGGGGTTAACAGTTATCTTTTTGAACACATACACTTCTCTACCTCAGAATACATTTTCGAACATGTTCAGGCTGCTTAATTTAATGGTTGTGCTGAACATATTTGTAAGGTAAGTTGGTCTTCTGGATAAAACAACTTTACCTAATGTTACATACTGTAAACTACATGAAACAAAAGTAAATAAACACCTTGGGTTGCTATTTACAATCATGAGATTTAATGCAGCGGTGCTGTGATAATTGTTACATGCACAAGTGAAAACCATGGCAATCAGCCTTCATCATACGATGACAGTCAAGTGCTGCCATGAGAGGTCATATTTTGTAAAAATCTGAAGAAAACCAACATAATATTGACAGTATTTTACTCATCTCTGGAGTGAGAAATTAGATTTGTGGTGTGTGAGAGAGGGTAACTGCTTTATTCTGACTCCTATAAATTGTGACACCTGGTTATTCATATCATTGTATGCATGGTCTCACAAGTGTCCTGATTATAAAAATACTTCATCGTGTATGTGTCTTATGATTATGTCACCAGTCGCAAAACTAGGATCGTTGTGAGTGTAATAGTTGTGGATAGAAGATAGACAATTTTGCTTATTGTGACTTTTCTAAATATCTCGAGTAGGTTCATTTTGTCTTCCTTTTCAATCATTTGTTTTTTGCTTTTATTATTTCAGACAAGGATGAAAAGGAGATGTTTTTACCTTTACATGTTTCGACTGCCATCTGCAGTCTTCCTCAGACGTGTCAGCTGATTGCTGTGAAGTGCCATTTATCAGCTGTTTTTCCTAGGCGTAGCTAGCCCAACGGAACTGTCAGTTCCACTGGGCTGCCCCCCCCCCCCCCGCCGTCCGATGGTCTCTGGAGAATGTAGAAAGCATAATTGCCCCCTCATCCCAATTCATGCTGTCTTTGCCCTGCTTCCTGATTTCTGTGGCCTCCTTGATCCATCAGTTGCATCTGTTACTCTCCTATCCAATGATTTTTGTGTTGTCCCTGTCCATGATGTGATTATTTCTTTTGCAGTGATCTGATATTGCTGATTTGCTTGTTCTGCATTTTCTTTTTATGATCTTGTGAGCCGTCCTTGTGTTTCTTTCTCACATTCCTTCTGGTGTTCCTTTTTCCTTGTGGTGAATGATCTTCCTGCTTCTCCGATGTAAGTCTTGTTACATGATCTGCATGATATTTCATATATTACGTTGCATTTTTTTGCCTTGTTCCATTTTGTCCTTGGGTGTACTGTCTTAATTTTTTGTGTGGTTTTACCACTGTGTTTATTTTGTGTTTTTTCATGATCCTTTGAATTGTTTCTATTATCCCTCGGATGTATGGTATAATTATGATATCCTTGTTTTTGATTTTGATTTTTGGTCTGTGTCTTGTTTTCTGTTTGTTTTCTTTGTTTTTGATTTGCTGTTTCCCTTTATTTATGGCCCATATTGGATATTGGCAGCATGCGAGTGCATGTCTGATGTGGTTTCCCTCCTCCTGTCTGTCTTCTTGGTCTGTGATGATGGTGGCCCGTTCGTATAGTGTCCTGACAACTGATAGTCTGTGTGCTGTGGGGTGTTCTGATGTTCTGATCCGTGTGGGTTGGTTTCCTGTAAACTGAGATTTTTATACTGCCGTCATCTTTGTGATGGATTTTCATGTCCAGAAAGGCTATGGTCCCATGTTCTACCTCTTTGTGTTTGAATTTTATGTTCCTCATGCTGTCCGTATTGTTCACGTGGTCTGTGAGTTCTTGTGTGTCCCTTTTTATTTTTTCCAATATGTCGTCCACGTATCTCCTCCAGAGGGTGGGTTTGCATTGTTTGGGTGCTGTGTTGATGGCTTTGTTTTCCAGATCCTCCATGAAAAAGTTGCTCATGATAGCTGATAGTGGGTCTCCCATTGCAAATCCTTCTTTTTGTCTGTAGATTCTTTCTCTGTATTTAAAATAGGTGGATTTTGCAACAGTAGTCCAGATGTGTACAGTATTCTCTGGCTTCTCTAAATATCAACTCTGACTTTTGAGCTTGACTTGCCCACCTTCTTAGCAATGTGAGATGACAGTGACTGAACAGGTTCTTCCCTTTGACAGCTGTTAGTAGTACAAAGGACCTACAAAGGACCAGAGAGCAGTGGATGATGATGCAAAGCCGTGACTGTTGTCATGATGGAATTTAGCGATTGTAAAAGAAAACAAGAAGTGAGACACTTTCCTTGCAGCCGCTGCCACCAAGCAGCTGTCATTAACTGGGATATGGTGTTGACATGCATTATTATCTTGGTTATTGTTGTAACACTCCTGGTAGCATATTCAGATTTTTTATACATGGGATAGGAGCATATCCCTATTTCTAAAAACAGGAGATGTTGACTTGCAAAATCACATAAACATTTCTAAAACCCAATCATAACAGGATACTGGTGCTCATGTAAACACGCTCAATATGAACTGAAACGGATTGAAATAGAAGGCAGGATTCATTCAAATGTAAACATATCTTTGCTCCTGAAGAGATCCTCACAGTTTTCACACTTTGGGGAGATGGAACTAGCATACTGCAGCTTACTCTTCTCATGCAGGTCTGCGATGTTGGTTTGTTTACATGTGAAGTGGAAGTGATAACCTGCTGGAAAAAAAACAAAAAACAAAAAACATTTCTTAACAGCTTCAGCTGCACCTTACACTCACAAATTGAATGGGCAGATTTCAAATGAGCTTATTTTCCAGTGGATCACAGCTGTGAAAATACAGCTTAAAACAATCCATGCAGTAAAACAACTATACAGATGGAGCCATGAAACATGTCGTGTCTTCACGTTTCTGAGTGTCTGATTATCACAATAGTGAGATTATCATAACAGTGACTTATGCTCAAGAAAGTGTGTGAATAGTATCACTTTATGGAAGCAAGAGGGCTCTTTGAGAGCACAAACCTCTGCCAATTCCCCATCTCTCAGCCTGTTGAGGTGTTTGTTTATTTGTTAGCAAGATTACACAAAAACTACTGTACAGATTTTGATGAAATTTTCACCAGAGGTGGCCCTTGGGTTACGGATGAACCCTTGAGATTTTGGAGGTGATCTGGGTCAGGATGCAGATATGGATGACCTTTTTTTTACTTTCTTTAATGTTGTGAGATAGGGCCTTTGGGGAGGTTTGAACTCTCTGAGTGCCTGTATTTCTTTAGATACCATAAGCACTTATGGTATCTAAGCAGTCTGCCAAGAAAGTGATAAAGTGACCAAGAATCCACATTAAGACTCGGGCCACCTCTGAAATCTCAAGGGTTCATCCGTAGCCTAAGGGTCACCTCTGGTGAAAATTTCATCAAAATCCATCCAGTAGTTTTTAGCTAAGGAGCTATTACGATGACACAGCATCCATTGTCCACCCTGTACATCCATCTCTGTGCGTCTGCATTTCACGGGAATCACTACTCCCAGCTACCAATGCTCACCAAACTCACAATGATCCTCAGGAGGGTCTGTATCCAGGTTGTTCTGAAGGTGAAATTCAAGATAAAGGTCAGGAGATCTGGAGATTTATATGATTTTCGAAAAATCAATACTTCTCAGAGGAAATTACCTTGATTCTCACCAAACTCACTCACAAGGATCCTCATGCAGGTTTGCATCCAGGTTGAGGTCAAGGTCATTGTCAAAGGTCAGGAGATAAGGGCACTTAGGTGATTTCAGAAAAATTGCCACTGCTCCTAGACAATTGCCTCAAGTGGGTCTGCATCCAGGATAGATAGATAGATAGATGTACTTTATTGATCCCAAACTGGGAAATTACAGTGTAACAGCAGCATGACAGTAGACAACCAAAACGATAGAAACACACACAGCATAATAGACACAGGGATTACCCATGAAAAGTAAAACTGCCTAAATAACTTATATACATCATAGATGAATAGATGCTGACCCACATAGCTACATGAATTGTACCCACTGTACAATGCAGGACTATCAGGTGCATGGGTGAAATGTGAGGCGCCAATTAGACTGCAGGGTACAGTATGGTAGCATAGTTATGACCAGAAATCAACATTAGAGTGAGTTATTGTACAGTGAAATGGCATGTGGCAGGAAAGATTCCCTGTACCTTGCGAAGCTGTAGCAGTCTGCTGGAGAAAGTGCTTGGCTGTCTGTCCAGTGTGTGGTGGAGGGGGTGATCAGGATTGTCCATGATGGATCACAGTTTGTTTAGTGTCCTCTTCTTCACCACAGTCTCAAAGGTCTCCGGCCTGAGACCAGTTACAGAGCCAGCCCTCTTGATAATCTTGTCAAGTCTGTTGGTGTCGCTGGCTCTGATACTGCTACCCCAACAGACAGCAGCAAAGAAGATAGCACTGGCAACAGCTGCCTGATAGAAAAGCTCCAGCATCCTGTTGCACACGTTGAAGGATTTCAGCTTCCTCAGGACGTAGAGTCTGCTCATCCCCTTCTTGTATGCAGCATCAGTGTTGGATTTCCAGTTCAGTCCATTGCTGATCCTGACACCCTAGTATTTGTAGTCCTCCACTACCTCCACATCTTCCCCCCTAATCTGCAATGACTGTGAAGGTGTTCTCTTCTTCCTGAAGTCAATCACCATCTCTCTGGTCTTGCTGACGTTCAGCCTCAGGTGATTCTGCTCTGTCCACTCCACAAATCTGTCTACCAGTGCCCTGTACTCCCCCTCCTCTCTCCCTCTGATACACCCAACAACAGCTGAGTCATCAGAGAATTTCTGCAGGTGGCATGACTCGGTGTTGTACTGAAAGTCAGTGGTGTATAAGGTGAAGAGAAAAGGAGAAAGTACCGTCCCCTGTGGAGCTCCCGTATCACGAACCACCACGTCAGACAAGACACTGCCCAGCCAGGCAAACTGTGGCCTGCCTGTCAGGTAGTCGGTAATCCAGGAGATCACAGAGCTGTCAACCCCCATCACCCGCAGCTTGTCACCTAACAGCGGTGGCTAGAGGATGTTAAAGGCACTGGAGAAATCAAAGAACTTGGTTCTCACATCTCACCCTTCAGGTGCAGATGGGCTCGTTGCAGCAGGTAAATGATGGCATCTTCAACTCCTAAATGGGGCTGATATGCAAACTGCAGAGGGTCCAGCCATGTCTTCATTTGCGACCTCAGGTGGGCTAAGACCAGTCTCTCCAGGACCTTCATCACATGAGATGTGAGGGCAACTGGCCGATAGTGATTCAGGTCAGATGGAGATGACTTCTTGGGGACAGGGACCAGGCAGGATGTCTTCCACAGCACTGATACTCTCTCCAGACTCAGGTTCAGGTTGTACAGGTGTTTCAGTACCGGAGTTAGCTGATTGGCACAGGTTCTCAGGATCCTGACGGAGATGCCATCAGGGCCCGCAGCCTTCCACTGACGGAGTCTCTCCAGCTGTTTCTTAACCTGGTATGTAGTCACAGTGATGTGAGGGGGGCTGGGGCTGGTGTCCCCAAAGGAAGGGGAGGGGGGTGAGAGGGGAGAGAGAGAGAGGTGCTGCACAGGAGGGTGAGGGGGGAGGGGTGTATGGGGGTCTGACTGTGTTTTGGGGGTGACAGACAGTGAGTTCAACCTATTAAAAAAGAGATTCGGCTCACTGACTCTCTCAAGGCTCCCCGATGTCTGTCTGTCTGTCCCCTTACACACACTGATTTGTTTCATTCCTGTCCAAACATCCTACATATTGCTTTGCTGTAGTTTATCCTCCAACTTCCTCCTCTAATTGTCTTTACACCTCCTCAGCATCTCTCTCAGTTCGCCCTGCACTCTCCCCAGTTCCTCCCTGTCTCCAGACGTAAAAGCTCTTGAGGTTGTGCTCAAGGTCATTATCAGAGGTCAGGAGATCTGGACACTTACATGATTTTAGAGCAGTCACTACTCCCAGGCATTTACACCAATGCTCACCAAACTCACTCACAATGATCCTCAGGAGGGTCTGCATCTAGGTTGTGCTCAAGGTCAAGGTCAAAGATCAGTAGATCTGGAAACTTACAGTATATGATTTCATGAAAAACATTACTTCTGCTAGGCCAGTGACCTTGACCTTGAGCACATCTTGGATGGGTCTGCATCTGGGCTGTGCTTAAGGTTAGGGTTAACGGTCAGGACATCTGAGCACTCTCAGGGTGATTTCATCAGGCCAGAATGACCTAATCATTGACCGTCTGGTTTCATAATCCTGCTAACAGACAGACATGCCACTTGTAAAATGGGGCAATGGTGGTTTAATGGTTAGAGATATGAATTTGTGACTGGTGGGTTGCTGGTTCAATCCCTGGACTGGCAGGATCAGATCTGGGTGGGACAGATGACATAGCTGTGTTTGTATCACCCTCATTAACACCACTGTGTCACCCTTAAGCAAGACCCTTAACCCCAGCTGCTCCGCTGGAGCTGCTCAGTGGCCACAGGTCAGTCTGTGGTTGTACTGGGCTGATTCCAGGTGTGAATGTGAACAGGGTGTCCTTGAAAAAGAGGTTGCCTTTCAGTGGACCTCTCTTGTATAAAGGTTAATTTAAAAAAAAAAATGTCTGCAGTCAATATCTTATTATATTATTGACAAATTTTACATTCACAATAAGTATTTATTCTGCAAAAAGATAGTCCCTTTTCAACATTTGTTTGTACATTGTTTACAGATTTGTATTGCTACATTAAAGATAAAAAGTCTTTGTGGAGAGAGGAAGAGAAAGTCCTCAGTTGTTGTCTGATAAAAATGTATCTGTTGTTTTGATTTGTCTTAATTGGTTAACAGTGGCAGACTCTGGTTTAGATCGTTGGGTGTTGCTCTGTTTCTGTCTCCCTCACTTTTTTTCCTTTGTGTTCATTTTTGTATGAACTATGTTCAGATGCATTAATGCAGTAAGAAATGCTTTGTGCCAGAAACTAAGGCTAGTTTCCATGTGTTTAAACTAACAGTCATATTCATACATACTGTACACTGCACATTTGCATACTATATAACATACTCCTGTACTGATGGATGAATTTAGGAAAAGACTACGTATGTTAATGCTACATAGTGATTTTATGCTTTAAATTCAGGGTGTGAAACTGAGCTGCTTTTTTCTTTAGTATTTAAGATGTTTTATCCCTTAATTTTTCCCTAATGAAATAGTCTGCTAAACCAAGTGATTTCCCCCGTTCATCGTCACCCGATGAACCCGTACATGCATGTGTACCCTCATCCTTGACTTTTCTCAGTTCATCTGCTCACCTGCATGTGTTTATGTGGCTAGTCCTTTGTTTTCTTTTTATTCTGTGAATACAAAAAAATTAATTGATTTCTTTAAATGATTATCTATTAATACACCTATCTATACATCCACCCATCCATTCATCCATTTCATCATCTATTAACCTACATTCATATTTGATCTCTGAAATCTATAGCACCCGCAGAAAACCTCTGCAAGCACAACGTATATATGCACTCAAAGAAGGCTGCCATAACGGTGCTAATCACTGATATTTAACAAAGTATGGAGGACATGACATTAGTTTACATGTGTAATGACTGGGGGATGTTGTTATGCATATCAAACTTCTGTCATTAGAAAAATCTTTAAGTTTGTGAAAGAAGTAAATAAATGTGAACTCTGACAGCATTTATAGTCCAACCAGTTACTATAATTGCACAACACACATTCACATACACAGGCCTGCTGAACTGCATCAAGCAGTTCAGCATTGATCAGGACCCCAAAGAGCAGACTTCTTAGCTATTTTATTAATAAGTGATACAGGCTGTCAGGGCACTGGAGTGCTCATCTTCACACTGAATATTAAGGCCAAAAACCTTTTTCCCTTCAAGGGAAGGCAGAAACCACTTACGGGAGGTTTGTGGTAACTGCATCCGCATGCTGATGACATTTAGCAGAGAAGGGAGTCAAGGGACCTTATTTAGATGATGGAGACATTAGGACGTGGTTGTAAGCTGGCAGACCAAAGTCAAAATATTGTGCTGAATAATGCAGAGAGGCAGAGTGAATTCTCAAGAGAAGTGTTGGTTTGTTCTATTACGGTCCATGTTTGTCATCACTGTTTGTTTTTTACAGAGGTAGTGTAAAAGCTGAAGCTCTATTAGCTGGAAAAGAAGTACGTATATGCAAGTGACACAAAGAGCCAAAAACTGATGAAGCTAAAGGAGAGATTGCAGACATCTTTTATTTTGCAGCTGCTCTGATATAGAGTTGTTAAACTACACTTTAATTCCATCAAAGAAAACTTAGGAACTGCGTGCTTTGTGAGCACTAATAAAAACTAAAGGTAAAATCTTGTGGTGTAGCGCCAATAGGCAGATGTTGTTGGCCAGGTAGGCAGACAGAAGCAGTTAGCAGAGCCAGACGGAGAAGATGTAGTCCTCTATGATGCCACTAATCTGGCTCTGACAAAGACCAGCGGGCATAGAGGCGGTAAACATCCAAGCATTTCTAAGTTATGTAACTACTGTGGAGCAGTGAAACATTAAGGGTCGTGTTGCACCTGAGGCAGCTGTGGCACATGTGTTTTCATACCATAAACATTTTGACATCTCGGTGAGCAATTGCACAGTTCTGTCAACTGTGAAACAAAAAAACCAACAACATGCAACACTTTGTCTTATCCAAAAAGCCAACACCATTTACAGACATGGGTGTCTGTTCCTGACATTCCTGAGATAACAGATGCTTCAGTTACAGATCAATACAGTATATAGAATTGTGAAATAATATTATAGCTATATACAGTATATTCATGAAAAAGTTGACAGTAGCTTTTGAGCGCACTCATTTGATGTAAATTTTTGGTTATCAGATGGACAAGACCTAACAATCCTAGGAGCTACGTTGTCGGGGGCAACTTGTGTCACGGTCGCTCCCAGTCGTCTATCCCAGTTGGCCTTCTCTGCTCAAATACAGGACTGAGTTGCTGATTTACTTTGAGGCGGACCCTAACATCAGTAAACTTTAACCCCCAAATGCCCTGAAAGCATAAAAACGGAACAACATTCTCGTTTCAGACTCCTGAGATGTAAATTGCCAGCTGACAGTGGAGCAGTTTGGGCATGATAGCACCAAACTTATTCATGTTCCATCCCATAACAATGTTACAAGTGATTTAAGTTCCCTCTGAATGACAGATATGATGATGCTAGCTGCTGGGGCTAGTATTTGTTCATTTAATTACCAAATTAAATGTCTCAAACTGGGCATCAGCAACATACATAATGTTGTAGAAAAGCTATAAATTAGTGTATCTTCTTGCCAATCTTGATCCACATGTTGTCCCTGAATAGTGATCTTTATCGTATAAAATTTGACTTTCTATTCATTATTATTATTATTATTATTATTATTATTATTATTATTATTATTATTATTATTATTATTATTAATGTTGTTGCAGTGTTATGTACAGTGGTGTGAAAAAGTGTTTGCTCCCTTCCTGATTGCTCATTTTGTCACACTTAAATGTTTCAGATCATCAAACAAATTTGAATATTAGACAAAGATAACACAAGTAAACACAAAATGCAGTTTTTAAATGAAGGTGTTTATTATAAAGAGGGAACAAAAAATCCAAACCTACATGGCCCTGTGTGAAAAAAGTGATTGCCCCCTAAACCTAATAACTGGTTGGGCCGCCCTTAGGGTGGTTAGTCAATTTTGCATGAATTTAATTGTTGAATAAGATTCCTAGAAAACATCCTGTTTACTTTCAGACCTCTGCGCAGTGCTACTATATGCACAATATGTTCGCACTAATCCTGTAAAAGTGCATTGTTTTGTGTAACACATTTTCATGTTCTCTTGAGACTGTATGCCTGCTGATTCTGTAATTTTGAGGATGAAGAAGGCCACAATGTTCTCTGTCATTCAGCAGAGTATCACATCACCGAAACTCTAATGGCGTGTTCCTTCTACAGTCCCAGACTGAAAACCAGACATCAAAATGGCATCACTTCCAAATTGGTGTTCCAGTGCAAAGTGTGAGAAAATTACAACTCAAGTATTAGCTAGCCATGCTAGTAGTGCTAGGTGAAGACAAGGTACAAACCCAAATTCCAAAAGGTGCAAACTCCAAGTTGGGATGTTGTGTAAAACAAATAAAACGGAATACATCCACCCATTTTCGACTGCTTAATCCTTTTCAGGTCGTAGGGGGGCTGGAGCCTATACCAGCATCTTTGGGTGAGAGGCTAAACAGAATACAATGATTTGCAAATCCTTTACAGCCTATATTCAGTTGAATACAAAGACAATATATTTAATAATCTAACTGTCTTTATTGTTTTTTGCAAATATTCACTCATTCTGAATTTGATGCCTGCAACGCATTCCAAAAAAGCTGGGACAGGGGCATGTCTATCAATCTGTTATATCACCTTTGCTTTTTAACAGCACTCAATAAGTGTGTAAGAACTGAGGACACTAATTGTTGAAGTTTTGTAGGTGGAATTCGTTCCTATTCTTGCTTGATGTACAACTTCAGTTGCTTAACAGTCTGGGGTCTCCGTTGTCGTGTTTTGCACTTCATAATGCTCCACATTTTTTCAATGGGAGACAGATCTGGACTGCAGACAGGTCAGTCAAATATCTACACTCTTGTAACACATGCAGAATGTGGCTTGGCATTGTCTTGCTGAAATAAGCAGGGACGTCCCTGAGAAAAATGTTGCTTATGTTGTTCCAAAACCTGTATGTACCTTTCAGCATTAATGGCGCCTTCACAGATGTGCAAGTTACCTATGCCATGGGCACTAACACACCCCCATACCATCACAGATGCTGGCTTTTGAACTTAACGCTGGTAACAATCTGGGCGGCCCTTTTCCGCTTTAGCCTAGAGGACATGACATCTATGATTTCCAAAAACCAATTTGAAATGTGGACTTGTCAGACTGCAGCACACCTTTCCATTTTGAGTTGGCCCACCTCACGTGAGCTTGGGCCCAGAGCAACCAGCAACATCTGGGTATTTTTAATATATGGAATTTTCTTTGCATGGTAGAGTTTTATTTTGCACTTGTAGATGTCGCGACAGACTGTGGTAACTGACACTGGTTTTCAGAAGTGTTCCTGAGTCTACACCGTAAGATCCTTTCAGAATGTCAGCTTTTAATGCAGTGACACCTGAGGGATTGAAGGTCAAAGGCATTCAATACTGGTTTTCAGCCTTGCTGTTTATGTGCAGAAATTTCTCCAGATTCTCTGAATCTTTTGATATTATGGACCGTAGATGAGGAAATCCCTAAATTCTTTGCAATTATACATTGAGAAATGTTGTTTCTCAACTTCATTCACTGGAATTGGAATTTGTAATTTGTGTATAAAAACACTGCAACAGCATGCTCGGAAATAGAAGTTTGGCAGCACTGTGTGTACAACCAGCTAAAAGAGACAAAACATGAGTGCTGATACACCTTTTACACAGGGGTGGAGATCATTGAGATCTGGACAATTTTTGATCTATCACTGATCTTCAATGATCTTCACAGTCACCACGGTCTCTTCAAAGTTTTGACTCACTTCAAAACACACAAGGATCTCCCACACAATCTCAAAGATCAAAAACTGGACCAATCTCTCAACGATCTCTGTGCTGTGTAAAGGGGCCCTAACAAATGGTACATTTTTCACTTCTGATGATGTTTGGTTCATAAATGCTCAGATAGTTCTTAGATTGTTAAGTCAGTCATGTCAAGAGTCACCGACTACATGAGCTGAAAACATCACAGCTGGATGGGGCACACTCCAAATCCGACCTGTCAAGTATAGAAGGAATGAGATGCTTGTCACTCATTTGACTCTTGCAAAACCAGATAAAATTTTAAATCTGACTGATCATTTGCACTGAGACATGAAGTACAGGATCAGATAAATGACCAATTGCATCACAGCTGGAGCAATTATCTTCTCATACCACCTGAAACAACATCTTAGTCTTTCCTGTGGAAACCTCCACTTTTTGTCCAATGACACTCACAGCCAAACACTAGTGGGTAACATGTACAATGATGTGAAAAAGTGTTTGCCCCTTTCCTGATTTCTCATTTTTTTTGTACGTTTGTCACACTTAAATATTTCAGATCATTCATCTTCTTCCGCTTAATCCTTTTTGGGTTGCGTGGGGGGATGGGGGGGGAGCTGGAGCCTATCCCAGCATCTTTGGGCAAGAGGCAGGGTACACCCTGGACGGATCGTCAGTCCATCGCAGGGCCAGCACAGAGAGACAGACAACCATTCACTCTCACAGTCATACCTAAGGACAATTTAGAATCCCCAGTTTGATGCCAATTAACCAACAAATTTAAATATTAGACAAAGATAACACTAGTAAACACAAAATGCAGTTTTTAAATGAAGGTATTTATTATTAAGGGGAAAAAAATCCAAACCTACATAGCCCTATGTGAAAAAGTGATTGCCCCCTAAACCTAATAACTGGTTGGGCCACCCTTAGCCGCAACAACTGCAATCAAGCGTTTGCGATAACTGGCAATGAGTCTTTTACAGCACTGTGGAGGAATTTTGGCCCACTCATCTTTGCAGAATTGTTGTAATTCAGCCACATTGGAGGGTTTTCGAGCATGAACCGCCTTTTTAAGATCATGCCACAGCATCTCAATCGGATTCAGGTCAGGACTTTGACTAGGCCACTCCAGAGTCTTCATTTTGCTTTTCTTAAGCCATTCAGAGGTGGACTTGCTGGTGTGTTTTGGATCATTGTCCTGCTGCAGAACCCAAGTGGGCTTTAGCTTTAGGTCATGCACAGATGGCTGGACATTATCCTTCAGAAATTTTTGGTAGACAGCAAAATTCATGGTTCCATTTACCACAACAAGTCTTCCAGGTCCTGAAGCAGCAAAAAAGCCACAGACTATCACACTACCACCACCATATTTTACTGTTCATATGATGTTCCTTTTCTGAAATACTGTGTTACTTTTACACCAGATGTAATGGGATACACACTTTCCAAAAAGTTCAACTTTTGTCTCGTCAGTCCGCAAAGTATTTTTCCAAATTTGTTTGATGATCTGAAACATTTAAGTGTGACAAACATACAAAAAAAAAAAAAAGAAGAGAAATCAGGAAGGGGGCAAACAACTTTTTCACACCAATGTACTTTCTCATTTGTTCCTGAATTTCTTTGGATTGCAGCATGATGTCTAGCTTTTGAGGATATTTTGGTCTACTTCACCTTGTCAGGCAGGTGCTATTTAAGTGATTTCTTGATTGAGAACAGGTGTGGCAGTAATCAGGCCTGGGTGTGGCTAGAGAAATTGAACTCAGCTTTCCAAAGATTTGATAAACCATAGTTATTTTATGTTTTAACAGTGGGGGGATCACCACTTTTTCACACAGGGCCATGTAGGTTTGGATTTGTTTTTACCCTTAATAATAAACACCTTCATTTAAAAACTGCATTTTGTGTTTATTTGTGTTATTTTTGTCTAATATTCAAATTTGTTTGATGATCTGAAACATTTAAGTGTGACAAACATACAAAGACGTGAGAAATCAGGAAGGCGGCAAACATTTTTTCACGCCACTGTATATGCTTACGAAGCTTCAAAAAAAATTCTGAGCAGTTTTTCAAACAAAAAGCTGCGCTTCTTGTGAAATGGCCTGAACGTATTGTTTGACTCGCTGTTACCAGGGCTTGACATGAACTTTTTTGCTCACCAGCCAGTGTGGCTAGTGATTTTACAAAGTTACTAGCCACTCAGCTTTTTCACTAGCCACAATTTTGTGGTTGGAAAATTATGTTTAATATGATCAAATCTGACTATTGCTTGCTAAATTGTACTTGAACTAAATTTACAACCTTTTTAAATGTAAATGACCCTTATTGGAGGGGGGGCTGAAAAGTTCATAGGCTGAAAAGTTCATAGTGGTCAAATTTGAGCAAATGTGATTTATTTTTCATCCATCCATCCATCCATCTATCTTCTACCGCTTTTCCGGAGGTCCGGGTCGCGGAGGCAGCAGTTCAAGCAGAGAAGCCCAGACTTCCCTCTCCCCCGCCACCTGCTCCAGCTCTTCAGAGAGGATACCAAGGCGTTCCCAGACAAGGTGGGAGACATAATCTCTCCACCGAGTCCTGGGTCTGCCCCGGGGTCTCCTCCCAATGGGACGTGCCCTAAACACCTCAAGTGGGAGGCATCCAGGAGGCATCCTAATCAGATGCCCATACCACCTCAACTGACTCCTTTCAATGTGGAGGAGCAGCGGTTCTACTCTGAGCCTCTCCCAGATGACTGAGCTCCTCACCCTATCTCTGAGGGTGAGTTTTATTTCCGGATTATTTTATTTATTATTATTATTTATATAGTTTTATTTTTTGATATAGTTATACCTTGGTCTACACACTTCTTCCATTGGTGTTGCAACACTTGGATCCCTGCAGTTTAAAAATAAACCACATGTGGTCAAATTTGACCACTATGAATTTTTCACCCCCCCCCCCCCATACATAAACATAGCAAGAGGAACACTGTTTAATTATTAACAGCAGTAAATACTGTAAAACTGTCAAGAAAAATATTTTCAATATGAGAGTGAAGTCCAAGTAGATTTGGGGTCTCTCCAAATTCTCATTTGTACTTTTTCCGCTTTGCCTACCCCCACCCTTTGGTCCTTGAAATCAAAAGCCTTGGGGTAGGGGTTGAAAATGACCCCTATGAATGGGGATACTCCTTCAGGGATGCATGACATCATTAATAATTGCTGTTGGATTTACACTACTTGTTTTCACCAGGAAAAAAAAGAAGAAAAAAAATGATGAGGAAAAAAAGTCTCATCTTTAGGAGAAAAATGCCTCAAATTTACATGAACAATTCTAATCAGTAGAGAAAGTCAGAAATTTACTAGAAAGAAAGCTGTAAATTTAGAGAAAAAGTTGGACCCCCTGGTGGGCCGTTTTTGGCCCACCGGCCACATGTTTGACACCCCTGGACCAGCAGCACATTAAAAATATCTAATTAGAAGTTTTACTTCCACGAAATAGTTGCAAATCACATATATCATAAATAATCACAGAAAAACAAAAGTTCACCTCAGAAGAAGCTTTATTTGCTCTTTACAGCAACATAAAGTTTAGTTCCTTTTTCTCTCTGTCATACGAAAACTTAAATTTGCACAACTAAGGGGCGCTTCTTGCTCTAAAAGTAATCATATTTAACCACATAAGAAGGATCTAATGTGGGGGGAGAGAGCAGAGGTTCTTCTCACCGCTGGGTGGGGGATCAGCGGCAGTTATCCCGTGATCTGATCGTGCTGTCTGTTCATTGCCGTTTCTCCAGATCGACTATAAAATGAACCGAACCACGGAGCAGACTGTCTGCGTCTTCACCTGTACCCAGCATGATGAGCACGGACTCCGTGTGCATCCTCTCTTGCGTATCGGAGCTGCTGCTGCCGACAGTGGATCAATGAGAATACACTGTGTGCACAGATAGTGCTTATAGGAGTTGTAGTTTTGTAGTCTCACACTGCAGTAGGCTTATTATTTAGATGTTGCTTGAGAAAAGTACACCCGCCAAAGTGGCTCGTGGGAGTTGCTGTCTTACCTGCCACAGCCAAAATCTACCCGCCAGTGGTGGGTTGGCGGGTGTTAATGTCAAACCCTGGCTGTTATATCAAAAACACAATACAGCATAAATGATAAACTGGTGTTTTTATACTGGTCCTAACTCCTGATCAATGGAGGAGTATAAGCATATGCGTCAATGTGAACTGGCAGATTGGGTCTGCATTTCACTTAATAAACACCTGGGTCGCTACGTGTGACTATTTTTGGGACATACATTAGCTACGTTATATTACTTAAATAAAATATTAATACAGATATATTTTTATTACTATCAGTTGACATAAACAATAACCAACATCAGTTTACTGCAGCTTGTTAATAATGTTAGCAGCAATAGTTTTTTTTACTCATATTTGAGGTGCAATGGCTTATGGGTAACCCTCTTGTCAGCTTCTGGTGAAGCGATGTACAGTTGTTCACTTCTCTGCTCAGTTCTCAGTTCCCTTTGAACTGAAGACCATTCGCTCTCTTCGGTTTGGAATTTCACTTAATAGGGTGGAATACCCTGTGCAGTTCACTTCGGAGTACACTACCGGGCAATCGAAACACACCTATAGATCTTACTAGAACAAGCAGCAATTCACTGTTGCGCAGCACAGTTCTTAAAGGTGCTACACTGAGTAAAATGGTGTTTTCATTGTTTTTAACCTTACAAAATACAGACATACTATAGGTCACATTTACGCTGTTGAATTATTTAAACAATTCGCAGAGAAATGCACACTGCCTTTATTTGTTTAACCCTTCACAAAATTGCACTTCCTGAGTTTTATGACATCACAAATGCACCCTGACTGTCTCCTTACTTGTGATTGGCCCACACAAAAAGCCTAAACCCAGTCAGATTAGTAACGAGCAAGCTGAAAACCTACAGTTGGAAATAGCTTTACTGAGAGTTGTTCTGATAAGCTGTAAAAGCACACAGAAAGGACTTTTTGTCTTTAAAGCTACATTGTGGAGATGAAATAACCAGACCGAACCTTCCGAGCAGATGAACTTTATTTCACTCTCACATCTTCCAGAATCAGAACATTAAAACATGTGTAGCAGGGACTCTCTCTTTTATATCCCAAAGCTCACACCTCCCTGCTACCTGAGGTCCTGCATTCACCATTCACTCCCCCAAGACAATTCCCCTCACCCCCCAGCCCTTTGATCTCCATGCTCTCTCGGTCTGAGAGGAAAACTACTGAACTCTACAGCATGGGTCCCCCACACCATATACCCTTTGGAAAATGCACAGTATGGATGGAACCTGTATCCTCTGCGTCTAAATCGGTGACAATGGCTCATTCAGTAAAAAAGTATTGCCTCCTGTGCTTCTGTTTCATTAACTCCTTTCAGTGGATTTGGTTTATGTACCCTAGCTTTACAAACTGCAAAAAAGCTATCAGGCTTAGAGGGAGCCCAGCTGCTATGAATCAGTCTAGACGAGCTTTTGCATCAAAACTTTAGTCTCCCTATGTATGAAAGAAACTCTCAGCACTTCATTCCAGTTGTTTACTGTAACTTTTTTTTGTGTGCATAATTTTAAATAGAAATGGTACAGATTTTTTCTTAAATAAGAGCTGCTGCCTAGCAAATGAAGTAATTTTTAAGAGTGCCTTTGTACCCCCCCAAAACAAACAAACAAACAAACAAAAAAACGTGGCCTCAACATGGCCTGGTGAGTGTGTTCCAGGGTTTGTATTGTGTGTGCAAGTACACACATGTGTATGCACCCTTTTGTGAATTGTATGTGGAGGAGGAAGAGGAGGTGTCGAGCACACAGTGGTAGCCAGGAAAAAAAGATTGTTCTGTTCTTGTAGATGTGTGTGTGGGAGGACACTGTGGAGTGGGGTGGGTCACTGGGACTGTTGATACTCAGGAAAAAAAAAAAAAAAAAGGAATTACTTACTCTCCTTTCCATTTAAATGCAAATTTTGTGAACTTGCATTCCTAAAATAGTGCAGCTGCTGATAGAACAGAGGCAGATGTGTGTACAATAGGAGAGGCCAGAGTTTATTAGCCATTGTTGTTTTTACCTGGTGAGATCATTACATGTGCTTGAATTAAAATCTGCATTTTCTTTCTGCATCCCATTTTATAAAATCTTAAGGTGGTTTCCCACTAAACGTAAAGTGAATTTTTTTTTGCGTGGCACAAAATACATGTAAAGTTAATGCAAACATGCCAAAAACACGTGAATTTGCGCCCTCACGTCCGAGGGATTTGGTAGCTCTAGCTAGTAGTCAGCCTTGTGATTCTGCCATCACCGCAGTAAAAGTATCATCACTAGTGAGTAAACTGGTTTGAAAATGAGACCTGTATTTCTGCATATTACTCTTGTTGTAAAAGCTTTCAACACCGGTGGTTTAAAACCTTTTTTTTTTTTTTTTGTAAGCTTGTCATTAATTCATGCATTCATTCATTCATGTTTTTACCCTCTGCTGCATCACTATTTTAGCTGCAGGTGTCTGATCAGTAATCAGTGAGGTGTGTGGATATTTCATGCTCCCCTTTTTTATTGTAATCCATCATAGCACTGAAACAGCCTTAGCGAAGGTCACTAACGACCTCCTCATTGCATCTGATAATGGACTAGTTTCTGTACTTGTCCTTTTAGATCTTAGTGCAGCTTTTGATACTATTGATCATAATATTCTACTTGATAGATTAGAACACTATGTTGGACTTAATGGAACTTGGTTGCAGTGGTTTAGATCTTATTTATCTGATAGGTTCCAGTTTGTTCATGTAAATGATGAGTTTTCTCTCAGCTCAAAGCTTAGTCATGGAGTTCCACAGGGATCTGTGCTTGGCCCTACTCTTTTTAGTTTATATATGCTTCCGTTAGGCAACATTATTAGAAAGCACTGTATACATTTTCACTGTTATGCAGATGACACACAATTATACCTGTCAATGAAGCCAGATGATACTAATCAATTAGCCAAGTTAGAAGCCTGTCTTAAGGAAATCAAAGTTTGGATGACTTGTAATTTCCTGCTATTAAATTCAGATAAGACTGAAGTCATTCTTGTTGGTCCAAAAAACCTTAGAAATTCCTTTCCAAATCAAACTTTCAGTTTGGATGCAGTTACTCTTTCTCTTAATAGCTCTGTGAGGAACCTTGGAGTTATTTTTGATCAGGATTTGTCCTTCAATTCACATATTAAATTTGTTTCTAAGACTGCCTTCTATCATTTGCGTAATATTGCCAAGATTAGGAGCATCTTGTCTCAGAGTGATGCTGAGAAGCTGATCCACGCTTTTGTTAGCTCGAGATTAGATTATTGTAATTCTTTATTATCAGGCTGTCCTAAAACATCTTTAAAAAGTCTTCAGCTGATCCAAAATGCTGCAGCAAGAGTTTTAACAGGTACTAGAAAGAGAGATCATATCTCTCCGGTTCTGGCCTCCCTTCATTGGCTTCCCATAGAGTTTAGAATTAAGTTTAAAATCCTTCTTCTTACTTACAAAGCTCTAAACAATCAGGCTCCTTTTTATTTAAAAGATCTGATACTACCGTATCATCCTAACAGAGCACTACGCTCCCAAAATGCAGGTTTACTTGTAATACCTAGAATCTCCAAAAGTACAATGGGAGGCAGAGCCTTCAGTTATCAAGCTCCTCTCCTGTGGAATCAGCTGCCAATCTGGATTCGGGAGTCAGACTCGATCTCTGTTTTTAAGAATAGGGCTAAAACCTACCTTTTTGATATAGCCTACAATTAGGGAGGGATCATGTGTTTTCTGAACCCTCCCTTAGTTATGCTGCTAATAGGTTTAGTCAGCCGGGGGACCTCCAGTAATG
Organism: Pholidichthys leucotaenia; assembly: GCA_020510985.1. Taxonomy (NCBI): domain Eukaryota; kingdom Metazoa; phylum Chordata; class Actinopteri; order Cichliformes; family Pholidichthyidae; genus Pholidichthys; species Pholidichthys leucotaenia. The sequence continues at coordinate 74,266,735 of CM035843.1, read as the reverse complement.
CACTGGGCCTCACTCCTTTCCTCACTCTCTATGAAATATTTTTTTTTTGCTGGTCATTAACATTTGTTTGTTCTCTCCCATAGATTGAGTCCCCATCGTGCTGTTTGCTCTCTACATGTCTGTTCTTTTCTTCTTCTCTATCCCCTCACCCCCCAGCCAGTCGCAGCAGATGACTGCCCCTCCCTGAGCCTGGTTCTGCTGGAGGTTTCTTCCTGTTAAAAGGGAGTTTTTCCTCTCCACCGTCGCCAAGTGCTTGCTCACAGGGGATCGCCTGATTGCTGGGGTCTTTCTGCAACTGTGGGGGTCCTCCCTACAGTTGATAGTGCTATGAGATGACTGTTGTTGTGAAATGGCGCTATATAAATAAAGTTGAATTGAATTGAATTGAATTGAATTGTATTTTACCATGTAGTACTAAGTGATGTCTTGGCGTGTCAGTGTTTGTTTCTGTCACATAAAGGGCCCTATTCTGACACTCATCCGTGCACTTTTCAGATAGACTTTCCACCGTGCACCAGTGTTTTTGTTAGTTTCTGTCAGCTCATTGTCCGTTTTTTACGCCTTGCATCATGCCATCAAATTATCAGTAGACAGTGCATCCGTTGTGCGTTCGGAAAAGGCACCTCATTTTAAAGAGGTGTGGCGGCATGCAATTTAATGTGCATTACTATTATAGTGCATTCCATGAGAAACCACTTTTGATCAGGAAAAAGGAAGTCTATTGTCAGAAGCGCATTGCTTAATGATATTTCAGTGGCGTGTTTTGACATCACACAGCTCCAGAGCTCAGGAAACGGCATGCGCTGGGATCTAGTAACAGTCATAATCACCTGTCATTTTAATTATGATGGTCACACACTAGTTTTTTTTTTTTTATTCCATCCACACACTCATTTTAATTGTGGACTTACCGTTGGAGTCTATAGATTAAGTATTAATGTATGATATTTTTTTTTTTAGGGGAATGAATGAATGAACATGGAGCATATGTGCCAGTGTGTTCCAATGTGATGTGTGGCACGGGGGTGGGGGGGTCATTTCCATCACAGGCTTATTAGGTATTAATGTGTTTATTTTTAGAGGAATAAATTAATGGACGGAGTGTGCGGCATCTTTCTTTTCACTGACTCACCAGAGAGACAGGAGCTGCATCCACATCTGTGTCAGCCATGTGCCCCGGGTTTCCAGCCCAACAAGCTCCCCATCAGCCCCGGCAGAGGCTGCTGAGAGCAGGCCTGGTTCATGGTGGGGACCGGAGGTGGACGGGAAACCGCGCCAGATCACCTCCTTCCCTCCTATCTAGGACAGATAGGGGGAGACCCTCAGTTCCGAAAGCAACAGGAGAGGAAGCACTCTATCTCCCCACAGCCGGGAGCGACTTCCACACCATCGTTAATGAAAGTTTATGAAAGTTTGCACAGGCATCATTCTCTTTTCTTCATGTCTGTGTTGCATCCTTGCACACAAACAATTCAGCTGATTTTTCAGCCCATTTTTCCACCATTTATTCTTTCTAACATAACTAACTGGGCATCAGCTGTGATTGATGTCTTCATTATTACCAAGCAGCATTACTATCGCATGCATTTTGGCTCAAACACACGGGGGGCTTTGGTCAGCGCAAAACCCGTCTAAACTGTCATGATCACAATTCACTTTAGATAATGTGCCTCTTTGCATTAAAGGGATGGGAAGGAGCACTTTGGATTGGATTATCCAAAACACACCTCTGAATGATCAGACCAGCCTCTTTGCATCATGCACCGGCGGAAGGTTCGTTTTTACGCTGTTTTGATAAAGAAATTAACTTGGAATGCCCATAAACGTGTTCTGTGTCAGTGACAACTGATCAACCGACCTCGTCATTGTAATATGGCCCAAAGTGTCTACTGTACGACCGCTGCTTGGTAGAGCGCATGCCAGTGTGTGCCAGCTGTTTGTTTTTTGAGCACAACTGCTATGTGTATCTAAGTGTAGCATGTGCATGTGTGAATGTATTTGTTCAAAGAGTGTGTGTTCATCATAGCAACATGTGCATCTTTGAAGTGTGTCTTCATTGTGTGTGTAACTTGTTTAGTTGTTTTAAGCGTGAGGTGTCCTGTGTTTAGACTGTATGTAGTGTGTGTAATTTGTGACTGATATGTAGGGCTGGTCAATGTGAGATCAGAGGCAAATTCCAGCATCTCCTCTCCTCTCTGTTGCCAGTGTGTCTTCTGATTCTGGAGATGGTGTCAGGCTCAGTGTCCATCTTTTTCTCTTACATTTGTTTTGCTTTGAATAGTTGATTTGACATGCACATAGTGCAGGTCTAAGAGTATAGACCAATGTCCTTGGCCCACTTTCAAATGGCAGCAGGTGCTTGGTTTCAGCAGAGGTGGGGCTGAGCAATTTAGCAATTCAATCCAAGTCAGTTCATCTAAATATATAGCGCCCTTTCACAACAATTGTCATCTCATTGCACTTTCAAACTGTAGAGGAAAACCCCACAATTGCAGAAAGACCCCAGCAATCAGGCCATCCCCTGTGAGCAAGCACTTGGCAACGGTGGAGAGGAAAAACTCCCTTTTAGCAGGAAGAAACCTCCAGCAGAACCAGGTTCAGGGAGGGGCAGTCATCTGCTGCGACTGGCTGGGTGGGGGGGGGGGGGTAGAAAAGAAGAAGAAGAAAAGAACAGACATGTAGAACGCAAACAGCATGAAGGAGACTCAGTCTATGGGAGAGAACAAAGATGTTAATGAACGGCAAAATCACATTGAGAGACAGATTGATCTAGAGTTAGTTAAAACTCCTGGATCAAGTGCTTTTTGAGTAACTGTTCCAGATCTCTGGCAAACATCTTCTCACAGGCACCCATTATATTGGTGATGCTTTAAGGTCAAAGCATAACGTGTTGTGCTTCTGCCATTTCTGTCATAGGCAAGGTTGATGAGAATTCCGGCTCAGATGGCCCTTAACCCTTTTAGGTGATGGAGCATGATGTCATTTGGAAAAAGATGGACGACTGTAGTTTCTGTGCTGCCACGTACGCACAAACCTGGAGGCGGTTTGCCCAGGGTGGCATGAGGAGATGATGCAGGTGATCCCTTTGCAGTGGTGGCTGATGAGGAGCAGTGTCTTGAGGTTAGTCAGGGGTAGTAGGAGTGAGAGAGAGGAGGTTACCACTCATCGCCATGATCCACCATGGCTGTGAAAGAGAAGGATAGAATTTCTGAGAAGTATAGTCTGTTCATGATATACAGTATATAATAATATTTACATGCATCTGCTTGAACTTGGCTTATTCTTTGTTGTCTATTTTGAAAAATCCTATTGAGGTTTGGAGCCGCTCCAGTGAGGTGTGCAGGGCAGGAAACGCATGCTCCAACCATCCTCTGCTGCCATGATTGCTGTGGATTTTTAATAAATGTCTCCTTGCAGATGTGGTGAATGGATAAAAGCACTGGAGTCACTGATGTCTTTCTGAGGGTTTATTTCTTGGCCAAGAAAGGAAAATGTCACACACGGCATGCAGGCAGTGTAGCGAGGAGTTCAAAGTGGGGGTTCTTATCCGGCGCCACAAACAGCAGATAGACATTGTTCTGGTCTCAGTTACAGTCTCTCAAGGCCATTCTGGGTGCAGCTGCGGCCGCAGTGCTTCATCTAATCACAGCGGGGCTGGATGGGCAGAATGTGATGATGGTATCATAGATTTCCTTCACAACACTGATACAATGAAGAAAGACGCTTCAGGTGTTTGTTGTGAAATGCGTTTGCTAAGACAGGTATAACTCCACTTTTGTCTGTAGGATTTGGAGGAAATGTTACCGTAAAGTGTGGCTGAAGGTGTGAATGAGCAGACGCACACACACATAAAGTTGCCAGTCCTACCGCTGATTTTTTTACTAAATAAAATCCATCCATCCTTCCTCTGCTGCTCATCTGCCTCAGGGTTGTGGGTCAGCAGTCTAAGCAGAGAAGCCCAGACTTCCCCTCCCCCTAGCCACTGCCTCTGGCTACTCCGGAGGGACACAGGCATTCCCGGTCCAGGTCTCCGCCCCGCCCTGGGTCTGCCTTGGGGGGGGGGGGGGGGGGGCTCTTCCCAGTGGGACCCGCCTGAAATGGCTCACCTAGGAGGCATCCTGGTCAGATCTCCTTTTAGTGCAGACGTGCACAGTCTCTCCCTCTCCTCTCTCGTAGTGTACCCCATTTAACTGTAACGTAGGAAGCTTAAATCGAATAACAACCTTCATCTTGTTTGTCGTCAGAATACTTTAACTTCTAGAGAAATTGCTGAACCACATCCACCTCACAGAGCTTTATAGTTTTGCCACAGTTTGGCACGACCTGTCTTCCTCTATAGAAGATTTATGTGAAAGCACTGTGGGCACTAATGTGTCACCGAGCGGGCCCCGAACTGAGACAGAGTCTATCAATTATTGAAGTGTGATATGGGTTATCTATTATTGCTGTCTTGTACTTTGATCACAGCAGACAGTTGGTGAGCAAGTTCTTCATCAAGTAAGACCACTGAGAGTGGGTGATGGTGATCAGAGCTGAAGAGCCCACATTTACTCGATGAGGCTGAAGTGTCGTATCAGCATTGGGCACAAACTGTAGATAATGTGTCGGGGAGTGAAGTAGCTTCCGTTTTTCCCATAGGTAGAAACGGAGTGGGACGTTGCTGCATTTTGTGGCGCCTAAACTGGGGGCGTGTGTGCTTCTACTGATCGCCATAGCTGAGGGATTGTTTTGACTCAGCCCAAAACAGTCTCTCAACAATCTCTCAATGAACTCTCAAGGAGTGCGCAACAATCTCATCTACCTCCCAATGGTCTCTCAGCGATCGTTCAATGAACGCCACATTTTTCCACCCCGAAGGTAGAGGTGGCTGAGAGATCAGTGAGGGGCTGCTGTGCATTTGATGAAAGACCAATAGAGTTCGTTGAAAGATTACGGGGAGATCATTGGGAGAGTGATGAGATTGTTGAGCGATTGTTGAGAAATCTTTTTGGTGATCGTTGAGAGATTGCTTTGGAATGAGTCAAAACTTTGAGGACTGTGGAGATCATTGAAGATTGCTGCGAGATCATTGAAAGATCGTGTGGAGATTTGGCCATTTTATCATCACCCCTGTATAAAGCGGGGGGGGGGGGTGTATAAGTTAGTAACCACTAAACATTTTCATTAGCCATTAGTTATTAGAAAATATGCATAAAGCCACAAAACATGCTGCGTTATAAGGATAAACTGTCGTGTCAACCTGGCAACACGTGAGGTTGTTTGTTTGTTAAAAACAAAACTTTTTGGCTTTTTTAAAATTGGACATTTTTCATGAGCCCAATCGCTTTTTTTCTTCTTAAATTTGTAACTTTATTATTGTAAATTTAGTGATTTTTTTTTTTTTGCAAATTTGCGAGTGTTTGTGACTGAATCTGTAGGTTTGTATCAAATTTGCAGTTGTACCAGAAATTTGCAACTTTTTTTAATGACGAATTGTGTCTTTGCTGCTAATAAAATGGCCATACTTTATCATAAAGTTGCAGTGTTGTACGCATAAATTTGCAGATTTATTGTTTTTCCCTCTTAAATTTGTGGCTTTGCTCCTGTAAATTATTGTGCGTGTGTGTGTGTGTGTGTGTGTGTGTGTGTGTGTGTGTTTTCCTCATAAATTTGCGGCTTTTACACGTAAATTAGCACATCCGTTCTTGCAAATTTTGTGGCCGTTTTTCTTCTTAGTTTTGCTGCATGCTTATCGTAACCTTGCACCATTTTTTTCCCCCCATAAATTTGTTGGCGTCTCTATAAACCGGCATGTGGCTGGCTTGCTTTGTGGTAATGTTAAGCCCCTGCACATGCAAACTAGTGATCGTGGCTGTCGCGGCTGCAGCGGCGTTGCCGTAATAGGAAAGTGCCGTTGCCCCCGAGCTGCTCTCCTCTCCTGTCCTCCATCAGCTTCCCTGAGCAGTGATGAGCTGTGCGCTGAGGCTAGCTCTCTTCCAGCCAATGATGCTGTTAGATGGTCTATTTTGTCATCACGGCCCGGTGGAACTAAAACCATGTTCCTCTTCAAATAAATATTACGTATGAATAAATAAAGATACATTAATGCCTTCACTCTTGAGCTTGAAGTGTTTATCTTTTTTTTTGGGTGCTAAACGTAAGTGTCAGACATGTTTCCTGGTTGTGTGTTATATAGAGGTGATATGAGGCGACAGGCAAGGTCAACAACAGAGCCCGTGAGTTGTAATGAGCCAGCTGAGGATGGAGCACACTCCTGTTCCTGCGCAGCTTGTTGATATGGGATGTATAGCTGAGATTAATGGACCGGTCGCCACTTTATTTGAACATATGGTGCCCAGTCGATACCGCCGTGTGTCACCAGAGTGAAACCAGTTCACCTTCAAGTTGATTTTTCAAGTCTGTTTTCATAGGGACTCTGCTGGAATAACAGCGGTGTTCTCTTCCGTCTCTTCCCATGTCCTGTGTTTTCCTGTCTCTGTCCTAAAACATCACTTCCTCTTTTATTTTCTGAACTAAGCTCCTTGCGCATCCTTCCTTGCTCCTAATTTCCCCAAAGTTTCCATTTACGTCCCATTATTCACCCGCGCCTCATCTATTTAATTAACCACTGTGTAGCTTCATCGCAGTGCTCCAATTTCCTGCGTTCTCATCCCTCTTCCACCCCCGTGCCTTGATGCCCGTGGCTCCAAAATCCTTTTTTTTTTGAGCGTCATTATAAATGATGCCTCGATTCCTAAAATACACCTGAATGAGGGAGGACTGAGGAGAGACGGGAGGCTCGGCGGAGGAGCACTAAGCGAGGGTGCACAAGGGTGTCCTTTGCTGTTGTCAGCTGCTCACACTTCCTGATGAATTTATGGCCATCCTGGAAGGGTGCATTTCAGCGCACGTCTTCTAGGACCTTGAATGCTCAACTCGTGTTAATATTCTCCAAGCTATCATTGTAATTCAGTGTAAACTCAATGTTCTTTCCCCCTGCAGTAATTCTAAAAGCAGTGAGGGGGCTGATCGGCTCTGCCTTCACAAACTCTTCTTCTCTCCTATATGCGGGGCTGGAGCTCGTTCTGGCAGCGACAATCAGATTAATAAGTAAACAAGCTAGTAATTGGCCTCAATGAAATATTCAAATGATACGGTTGTTTGCTGAAAGGGTACTCATCCTGGAATTTCAAGCATTAACAACCCATGATGATATGACATGTGATTACATGGGCGATCTCTCTCTCTCTCTCTCCCGCTCTCCTTCTGCAGACCTTCAGTTTTCGCACGGGTCTCCTCATCCTCATTGCACAGGATTCAAGTCTCTGCAAATTATGCCTGTACCAGTGCTAAACAATCACTGTTTTTTTTTTTAACCAATAATGCAGCTACAATTTGAAATGCAATTACTGCTTCTTAAGTTTCTTCTCTTCTGTTTTAAATGTAAAGTGGGATCAGTGATCAGGAGTGTTGCACCGTTATGTATCTGCAGTAGCAAGGCAGGTCCTTTTTTAGAGTTTTCTCTAATGCTAAAGTTCCAGCAGAACCAGGTTCTGTCCAGCTTGAGGCCATTGCTCATCCGGTGAGTGTGTCATGTGCCACGGTGTTGCTTTCTCTTTTAACCTGCTGCTCCACTCTCACTTGCACGTCATGTGTTTACAGTGTAATTGCAGCCTACTGTATATTATTTAAAAAAAAATGACTAATTTATCATATTGCGGTGCTGTGAATGCACATACTGTAACAGATCAGCACTAGTTAGCATTTCTTGATACTGGCAAATTTAAAAAAAAATTCTTAATCTGAATAAAGCCTAATTCTGCTTCTAAAAATGCATAAGGAGATGGAGATTGTTAGGCGACCACTGAGAGATCAAAAATTGACCTGATCTCCTAAAGCCTCAAAAGGCTGTTTCTGTGTAAATGTTTGGGAGATCGTTGTATAATTTTCACAGAGATCTTTGAAGAATCCTTGACAGATCATTGAGAGACCAGGAGAGACCATTGAGGGTTCATTGAGAGTTTTTTGGACAACCAAAGAGGTACACATATATATATTTGAGAGGTTTCTAGTGCTCTTTTACAAAGGTGTGGTGGTCGCTGAGAGATCATTGAAAGACGAAAAAATGGCCAGATCTTTCAGTGATCTCTCAGCAATTGTCAAGATCTCTCAGTGACCTTCCAGTGATCTCCACAGAGGTTGAGATTGTTTTGACTGAGTCCAAAACAATCTCTTAATGATCACCAAAGGAAAGTGATCTCTCAACAAACTCTGAGTGGACTCCCAAGGAGCGCTCAACACTCTCACTGATCTCCCAGTGATCTCTCTGGGACCTTTCAGGTTAGTCACGCATCATCATCTCTGTGGCTTCACTGAAACGTGCATCTGTTTGACGTCATTCATGCTAATTTCATACAATAATCCTTTCATCTTCCAGTGTATGAGCACCCATGGATGCTTGTGATCTAAGCACAGCATTGCAGAGGACAAGCTGCATACTAACCCAGTCATTAAGACATAAATGAGAAAATCAGAATCTATCTGCAGTCTCACACACAGTAGTCCTGAGAGAGAGGCAGATGGAAGGAGGAAAAAAAAAAAAAAAACGTGTGGGGAGGGCTGACAATTCATCTCTCCTTCCTAATGTTTGCATCTCCCCATTTCTCCACTGCTCTCCCACTTCCTTTCTCTGTCTGACAGACAGCACAGGGGTGGGATCTGGCCTGGTTGAACACACCAGACTCACACTTTCTGCTCCTGTTTTTTCTTGTCTGATTGGGAGCAGTGAAGAAACGACGTTGCAGGCTCGGCCCAGACGGCGTGACCCTATCCGATTCTGCTGTTTCTTTCTAATTTCGTTCGGTTTCTCAAACGCTAGCCAGCACTGGCCCAATTTCCTGTCCATATGTGCGATAAAACAACATCAGAAGGAACGTGAGAAGATGAAGAGCTGTGATAAAGAGGCAGATCGGGGGAAAAATGGTAAAAACAGAGTGCTACCTGTGTGTGCCTGCCAGTCACAAGTGGATGAAGATGATGTGTGAACAAAGAAACGGGTAATTTAATGCGGCGGTGTGTGTGGATTGACAGTCGTTGGATCCTGGATGAAAGCATGAGGGCTGGGATTAATACTCTCTGGCTCTTCACTTTCTGTCGCTCTCTCTTCCAGCATTGCCAGATTGTGCAAGAAAAACAAGCAACTCCACAGGCCTGTCTATACCTGACACACGTGTTGCTGCACGAGTGAATAGTGACATCACTGAACGGCTGTAGGTCTGTGTCTGAATTCTTCTTCTGTGAGTTTTTGCTTCAAAAATCAGGAGGTGCACGAGCAGCTGAAAAGACACCAAAGCACACTGGGTGACAAAAAGGCATGACATTGTTTTTGCCTCGTGAAGTTGGTTGTGAGGACCGGCACATCAAGTATAGACAGGCCTTCATCAGTTAAAACAGGCCCAGAGGAAGCTGCTTCAAAATAAGACCCCCCCAAAAATACAGGAAACTAGCAGAACTGGCAACTCTTTCTTCCTTTCCTGATGTGCGTTGAAGGGTTTTTGGTGTAGGGTAATGTGTTTCAGTCTGAAAAACGTGGTAAAAGAGCAGCGGTGCCTGGATCCCAAAGGGAAGGAGTGAGAGAGAAGTCCACCGCAGACAGGCACGAGCCACTGATGTCTGTCTGTGTGCACGTACACAGAATCGTGTACAGTCTGATGGAATTCAGATTAGTGCTTCTGAGGGGATCAGTAATTTCTTTTATGCATTTTAAAGGGTGCCACAGTCGACTAAAATTTTTAATTTTAAACTTTTTTTTTGTTATGTTGGTGTAATTTGTTTGAAATGGATTAGTGGCTATGATGTATTTCCCTGTGAAGATGTAAGTAAAATTAGTTGAATCTGCACAAATGTAGAGAAGCCTCTAGTCACTGTGACTCCACTTCCATATAATTCTGCTATATTACGCAAGAGGGAGTGTGGTATCAATGAATATAGTAGCTGCAGGCGAATGGGATTATACTAAGGGCGCATTCAGACGGCCACTGTTTGGTCCAGACCAAAGGACTATCCACGGATAATTTGGTCCGTTTGGTGCCGTCTGAACGTCTGAAAGGAACTCTGGTGTGCACCAAACAAGTGAAGTCTGGACCTCTCAAAAACGGGGGTCTTGGTTTGCATGCAGACGAAGTCTGGTGAGCTTCGCTTGCCGTGTGAATCCAAATGGAGTATCCAGCGGACCAAAGGGCGGAAGTGCCCCTCGGCGTTTGTGTAACCATAGCAACACGTAGTCTCAGAAGAGGAGGTGGCATTTACCATAGCGCATTTTGGGTAGAAAATAACAATAAAGACAACCGCGTGGATCCAAGAAATCCTTTTACCGGAGAAAGCTGAGGAGAAAAGTTAGAGAATGTCTCATGGACAGACTTGGAGTAGTGAGCAGATGCAGGCCCTGATAGATATTTGGTCTGAGGACCAGATTTGTCAGCTGCTTGTGGCTACACACAAGAATACCGAGGTTTTTAAAACATTTAGCGACATGATGGCGGCACGGGGGTTTATACGTACAGCGGAGTTTTTGATAATAGTTGTTCCAAGCATGCACCTCATATTGTTTATCGACCATCATTACAGATTGCAGCTGTTTGCTTGTTTTGCTTGTTAACAGTGAGATAAAGATGTCGTCAGCTGTGAAGAATGTGTACGGAAATCTTCATTATTTCAAACACCACAGCATATTAAGCAGGAAAATGAAAACCATAAAAATAAACAAGTCAATGGCTTGTCTCACACACAGCAAAAACATAAAGTACAAAAACAGATAATTGTTTTCAGTTTTTGCTTAAACGTTCCGCACTTGCTATTTTTATTTTTTATAATAGCTGTTCAAAAAATGCAGCTCATAATGTTTATAGACCATCATTACAGCGCCACAAACGAGCAGCTGTTGCAACTGCGTGATGTTGTCCAGGCAGTTTGGTCCGCTTGAGTAAAGTGCTGTGTGAATGCAAACTAAACCAAACGAAGGTGTGAAAATTCTCACCATTCCCTGCCCAATCGAACTGAGACCCCCGGATTATCCTGGTCCGAATGCAGCCTGACCCATAATTAGTATATTCATGATACTGTAATTACCTCAAGTGTAATATTGCTTTTATACAACACAATTTATTAAATGACAGCAATACTGGACAAAATATTGTGATTTGTTTGTTTAACCAGTTGTTTTGCGCAGCTGAGAAAAAAACAGTCCCTTCTAGCCAGTAACTGCTGCTAAACATCTCAATCAGCATGAAGATGTTTATTGTCGTTTCACACACATGTAAACAAATTAAATATGGTCAAGTGCAAAAGTAATAAGTGTTTATAAAACATATACCTGTCAAGTTAGTACAGAAGACCCAAGATCAAAACATAGCCAATGCCATTAGCTAGCCGGTGGCTAGTAGTTAGCATGTTAGCAATTTAGCACGCGTCACTCACTTTTCCTTGGCATTTTCAGATGAAACAAAGAGTCCATCACCACAAAGGTACTGTGGTTGGTTAATCAAGACATTAAATCCAACTCTAGCACTGCCTGTTTTCTTTTAAACAGACATGAAATGGCTTCACAATGTTTATACAAAGGTAGAAAGTAAACTGAATAAAGCTTTTTTCAAATGGGTGGGACTTCTGGGTCAGGTAAGAAATCTTTTCATGCAGCACCTCAATGTGGAAATTAAGGTATTCAATACAATATTGCAATTGTCACTGAGAGTTGACGGTACATTACTGTTTGTAATTAATGGTTACATGAACACCTTTGAAGCGGAGTGATACATATCCAGTGAAACGGTGGAATGCAATTATTGTGGATTTTAGTAACTCTTGGAATCCCTATTGTCCAATCAAATTGCTCAGCCAGAACTCCCGGGGGGAAGCAGGGGTCATGTCCCCCCCCCTTCCATAAAGCTGTCCCTCTCAAACATCACACTGTAAACACAAAACATGTTTTATTTGAACAGCATAGTAATGTTCATTGAAGGCACAATACAAGTGGTGCGACTTAAAAACACATTAACATTTATAACTACTGAAAGATTAGAACCCCCCATTCTCACAGGGGTTTAGTCCAATCTGTTTCTCTCCCGCGGGCGGGACTGCTGCGGTTCCTAACACACACGCTGACAGAGAGGCAGAGAGCGATAAGGAAGTGCGTTGAAAGCTTAATGAGTGAACGGTTAATAAGTTATTTATCAGTCCATGTTTTCAACAGTCACATACAGAACATGAAAAGCGATACTTCATCTCATTTGTCCTAAGTTTGCCGGTGTTATGCTGAGAATTGCTCGCTGCCGAGAATTGCATTCTATACCATCAAAGTCAATACAACTATGCCGAGAATTGCTCGCGTGCCGAGAATTGCACCCCATCGTTGCAAGCAGGTGTTTAGTGTAGGTCAAGTCAATACAACTATATACTTTGAAAATACTTTGAAAAAATGATTACCCTTTTTACCGACAATGCATAAATGCAAAATCTCGACTTTGAAGATTGTAAAACGTGGCGTTGGATCACTATGATTTCTAACCCTCTTTGAAACACTAAAACGTCTGGCAAATAAACATAATTTAAAGATATTTTACAAAAGGTAATAACAATTTTTACTTGTAAAAATGTATAATGGGTACTTCTAAAAATGCACAAATGGTTACAAGCCTGGCTGTAGTGTTAAATGTTATAGTTTTGGCGGATGGGATGCAATTCCGGCATGTTTTACATAAACTCAACTGATCCATTTTTGTCTATATTTGTTCATTTCTTCAGTCATGAGTCTTTTTGCCTTCAAAAAAAGAAATATAAGTAATAATGGATGGGTATTAATCATGATTACTGTAAATTAATCCACAGTATCACTATGATTAATCAGATTAAAAAATGTTGTTGTTTGACAGCCCTTGCTTTAAGACATACTGAGATTTTGTTTTGTTGTTGCTTGTTAATAAATACATATTTTTGAAGAATAGTTTGATGTAGTTTAGTTATTCATTAAAGTATTTCTTTTAGTTTTAGAACTTATTTTGAGCTTTAAATTCTCGTAAAGCTGCTGTGGTGGGGATCAGACCAGTGTTCATGGTGAGCAAAGACATTTTGTTAGATCATATATGGTGTTATTGACACCGACCACCCAATACAACTTTTGGTATTGCTGGTTGATCATGTAAAAACCTGTAGACAGGTAGGATATGGACTAATCAGGAACAATGAGACAATTATCTAATATCATTATATAAGACATTTGAGAAAGTATCAGAGGACACAGCAAAAAATGGCATTTTTTTATGTCCCCCTGAAAAATTAAGCGCTCAAATTTTCCTGTTTATTGCCCCTCCCCAACAGTGAAATGGAATTTTCACCCCTGTTAGTGTTTAATGAATACTGATATACCCCCATTACCCTAATGAGTGCAAATTTAGTGGCGTGTTCCCCTGTCCTCTAATTTTAAAAATCAGCTTAAAAGGCCAAAGCAGGCTTTATATTGTTGCTCATTGCCAACAGCCTCAACTGCTGACTTTACTAACCACAATACTATAGAACCATAAGGGTTCATTGGCCCTCATTCACTCACAGTAAATATGCACACCCTTGCTTAAAATGTTCATGCACACATTTTAAGCATAAATCTGTGATACATAAATTTTCTTATCTAAATTTGTGTCTCTGAACAAATCTAAAACTTTCACGGGGAATGAGTTTGATCTAATTAGCTTTCACTGTTACATGCAAATTTCTAACAACAGTAATCATCATAATAATGGTGGCTGGCTGAAATTAGACTTTAAACTTCTCCTAACCCATTATTGTATGTGCCATTTTGTCAAAAGTTAAACTATAATTACTCAAATAAATTTTTCCAAAATGTGGTTTCTGTCCTCGTAGGTAGTTACCATGGTGATGTACGGTTCTTTTTTTTTTTTTTTTTTTTGGATCAGCTAGGTTTTAATTAGTTAAACAGTCCTTTAAAAACTGGGATGTGGTTGAGGTTGAACGTGATTGGTTGTGTCTTAAACCGGATTCAAGGTAGCCGCAGTTTGTTGATTTGAACAGCAGCGATCAAGAAAACCAGAAGAAAAACATGACGATGACCACAAGAAACGGGTGCTTTTGTTGTTATAAATGTTAGCAGCTATGCATCCATGTTGTTTCTTCTTCTCCTTCGTCGAAAATGGCAGGCAAACGGCAGGGACACCTCTGCAGGAGTCTTCCACATGTACAGATCTGTCGCTGACAAGAAGCGTGGTCACTTTTCTGTGGTCAGTGTTCACTCTCTGCAGAAGAGAAGATAACAAAATTTACGGTGTGCGACACATTTGTGCCACCATGAACTGGGCTGTGGGAACTGCCTGTGGACTGCTGCATGTGCCACAGTGGACGGTCTCATGGGTGGGAGCTCCTGGTTTTGCTTCAAGGTCGCTACTGTGCAGACTGTGAGGGAGTGAAATAACTTATTTGGCTTTTGTTTGGATCAAATATTTTTACTCATTTCACCTTTTTTTTTACTTCATCTATTTTTACTTACTGCACCACTATGGTTGTTATAATAGTGTCCTATAATAGTATTCCATTCAAATGTTTTTGTGAATTATGCAATAAAGAAAGAATAATATCAGGTAAACAGTGTTCACTTATATAGCGCTTTTCTTCTCATCTAGGATGACCAAAGCACTTTACAGATCCTGCAATCCACCCATTCACACATGATGGCGGCAGAGCCGTCATACACACAGGTGTTAACCAGGCCACCAGGGGATTCAATGTCTTGCTCAAGGACACTTCGACAAGCGGACAGCAGACAGAGCGGAAATTGAACCCATGACCCTCCGATCAGTAGTCGGTCACATTACACCTGCTCCACCGCCGCCCCACATGACTAGCATATGACCACAACATTTCTCAGTGACAACCATCAAAATTATTTGTGTGTGTGTGTTGCATAATTGTTGTCTTCGGCTCACAGCAGACAGTGGCTGAGCCCGCCCAGACAAGATGTCCATTAATAATGACTGCCCGGCTCTTCTAGCTGTTTATCTGATAATTAATGTGGGGATTGTTTTTGTTTCTGCTGTGTCCTGGATATACTGTGGGCGTATGTTTTTTTTTTTTTTTTTTTCCCTCTAATGTTAACTGAGAGTGTTTGGATGCTTTTATTTCCTTTCTCTTTTGATGTCACAGAAGAATCAATCAAATGTTTTTCATTATTTAAATGTACTGACAGTATTTTCAACTGTATGTGTGAATTCAGTGCTAAGTGGTTTTAACTGAAGATGGACCTTTAGGAATACATTTACATGTGTTTATTTATTTATTTATTATCTGAGCTGACATACTAATTTGTCCCTGTTGACAGATATGTTGTATATATTTTTTCTTAAAAAGGCAAAGTAGCCGAGTAAATGTTATTTCTCTTAATATTGATGAAAAATAAAGACATAGAACTGGTGAAAATGTACATATTCACCCTACCAGTCAGACCAGCCTGATAATGGTGTTGTCCTGACACATGGACGACTCCATGCTTATATAGTGCTCATGTTTTGTAGTAATTAAACACAGCAATGTCCACCACAAAACCGTGTCCTTGTTTTAGCACACAGAAATCAACGTACTCATTTGGTGCTAGTTTTATTTTTTCTGTTTATTTCCTTTATACTGTTCAGAGTGAGATAGACTTGGCTGAAATAAGCTTTCTCTGCAGGGTGGCTGGACTGACCTTAGAGATATGGTGAGGAGCTCAGTTATGTGGTAGGAGCCAACTGAGGTGGTTCGGGCATCTGCTCAGGTTGCCTTCTGGACGCCTCCCACTTGAGGCGTTTCAGGCACGTCCCACTGGGAAGAGACCCCAGGGCAGACCCAGGTCCCGCTGTAGAGACTATGGGCCGTATTACAATGACACAGTCCATAATCAGCTGTCAGAGGCATGGGGCTGTGAAAAAATTAATTTTTCACCAGGGCACAAATGCAAAGAGGCTGTCCTTAATGCACTTAATTATTCAAATGCGTGTTTGTGGTGAAATGTGAAATAAACCAATCGCTGTCTTTGCTCTCATTCCCTTTAATAAACAGGGGTGCAAGATCAAAGGTTTTAATACTAATATGACAACATTTAAATAGGAGGAAAAATAAGTTTTGCACAGAGGTCAAACCAGGCTCATTCACAAAGTGAAAATGCATTTAAGGTCATGGAGATTTTTAATCTTCTCCACAGCTCTGTTTGCATTTGGAGACTTGATCATAATTACACATGGATGAAAACTGTAGGCTACAATTCAGAGATCAAGAAGAATAAGCCAACTTTATTTTCATTCAGCCCACATAGCCAATCATGTACAGTAGAACAAAATTATGTTTCTCATATCTACAATGTTAATCCCATCTAGAATTAAATGGGCCGCTTGCTGCCACAAACAACTTTTCCTTCCCCCATTCTCTTATGCTGGGCACCAAACTAGAAGGCAGGAAGTACCATTTTTATTTAGTCTTTGGTATGACCCATCCGGGACTTGAACCCCCAACCTCCGGGTTGTGGGGCAGATGGTCTATCAACTAGGCTACCACTCCACTATGCCAGTCTTTGTCTTTGTCCAGAGTTGTAAAGTTTCCTTCAGTTGTATTATCATTCATCTGAACTCTGAACTGATGAGCCACTCATCTCAGCTGAGGTCCATAATCTGCTCTGCTGAATACAAAGTTGTTGTTTTAATTCAAAACAGCTGTCATGATGGATATTTCCATTTTGACTTATTCTGTTAAAAGAATGACAGTGAATAAGGTAAAATGTCATTAAAACTGTCCTCATTAGATAATGATGAATGTTTTGCATGTACCTGTTTGCTCTCCTCCATGGCCGTTTTGACAGCTGTTTTCCTGGTATAGGGCAGACCGGTCCTGCTGCGGCCTGGTAGTTAAAAAGAGGACTGAATCATAAACCCACACACTGCTTTTTTTTTCCTTTGTGCAGTGAAAAACTCTGCTGTATCTTCAAATAGTTTGTATTTAACTGACCTTATTTTACAGAAAACAACAGCTGAATGTTTTCCATTAATCTGGATGTGTGAGCACTAATGGACATGAGATATTGTGGGATGATATATTGGGCAAAATACATTGTCATGGAAGAGGTTTGTGATTTAAACCACACCTCCCCTGTGTGCCACATCCATACGCTCCCTGTTCACTCATTCATTCCCCTAAATTAAAAAATAAAGCAGAATTAATACTACATTAATGCCTAATCTATAGACTCCAATGGTAAGAATGCAATTAAAATGAAAATGTGGATGGAAGAAAAAACTATTAAGTGTATCATCATCCATCCATCCATCCATCCATCCATCCATCTTCTTCCGCTTAATCCTTTTTTTGGATCGCCGGGGGGGGGGGGGGGCTGGAGCCTATCCCATCATCTTTGGGCGAGAGGCAGGGTACACCCTGGACAGATCGCCAGTCCATCGCAGGGCCAACACAGAGAGACAGACAACCATTCACTCACATTCATACCTAAGGACAATTTAGAATCCCCAGTTTGATGCCAATTAACCCAACTTGCATGTTTTTGGCATGTGGGAGGAAACCGGAGGAATTTTGGAGTATCATATTATAACTAAAACGATGGGTGATTAGATTATAATTGAATCTGTGAATTCAAAAAGGGCCCAAGTCCCCATTGAAAAAGTGTGGACTTGGACCCTTTTTGAATTCACCGATTCAATTGTTATAACTCTCTCCATTAAAATAACTGAAGAACCCAGCACTTGCTGTGTTTCCTCATGTGCTCCTGTCGGCAGGAGTTTTGAAAATATGCCGCTGAAATAGCTTTAACAATGCGCTTAGGACGACAGACCTCCTTTTTCCTGATTAAAAGCACATTGTCATAAAATGCATCAAAATACTGATGCTCATGAGATTGGGCACTGCCTCACTTCTTTGAAATGAGCCTCCTCCTCACAGTACAAAGCCGGTACACTGCCTATTGGTAATTAATGGTGTGATGCAAAGCATAAAAAAAACAGACAATGCACTGACAGAAGCAAACAAAAGCACTGATGCAATGTTGGAAGCATGGCACCGGTACACTGCCTATTGGTAATTAATGGTGTGATGCAAAGCATAAAAAAATAGACAATGCACTGACAGAAACAAACAAAAGCACTGATGCAAGGTTGGAAGCATGGCACCAAAACACACTGTTGATTGTCGTAATAGGGCCCTTTGTCTCCCAGTTGGCCTGGGAACGCCTTCGTGTTTTCCCTGTAGGGGTGGAAGAGGTGGCTGGGGAGAGGAAAGTCTGGGTTCCTCTGCTTAGACTGCTGTCCCCGTTACCCAGACCCCCGGATAAGCAATGGATGGATGGATGATGCAGTGTATTTTTTCTTTTTTCCATTTAAATTAATGTTACCTATTAGAGATGGTTTATTTTTCATCTGCTGTCACACTTAGCTGCTATTGAGCACATAATTTTGGGTAGATGACCTCCATAAATAGGGCATTGTTACTAATGACAAATGCTCTTAACTTACTTATGTTTATGTCAGCAGGTATTTTCCAAGGAAACTTTTTCTTACATTTCAATAGCTTGGTTGCATATGTTGATTAGGGGTTTACATGGATATACATGGGCCTCACTTATTGTGTATGCACAAATTTTGTGTGTATACATGCTTCTGGCACAAATCATCACTTTCATTCTTGAATTTAGTGATGCACAGACAAACATTTCTATTATTATAATAATTATTATTATTTAAAACAGGCTAATATCATCACTTCCTTAGGACAACAGATTTTCCTCATATAGAGACATTTGCAAGTTGTAAATTAAAAACAATGTCTCTTGATCTACAATAACATCATTATATTTGAATAAATTAAACTGGCTGGTACAAATGTCATGAATTAGGCAACAATTTTTCCTGTTCACTCACTCACTCATACTAAAGACATTTTTATGCAAAAAAATGTAAAAATTTGTAAAGATGGTTTTAATAGTTTCATGTAAATATGTTGGATGTGTGAGCAATAATTAATGGTGCTTATTAAACAGTGCGGTCAGGATAGTATTTTGTTCTGCTCGGGTGTAAAGGAGGGGCAGTACATCTTCATTTTATTCAGCTCTTCTTGGACTTGTTTGGTGACCTTTCCTCAGTAAAATGCTTCTAATAAATACCCAATATCCTGAAAGGTGTGAGAACATTTTATAAATCTTTCTGTTAAATGTTCAACTCCGATCCATTCCAATCCATTTTTATTTATGAAGCACTTTTAAAACAACACAGTTTACAAAAAGCGTGGCCACTGACATTATAATACATAGCAGACATAAAACGAGCAATAAAAGCAGCAAAAACTTCACATTAAAAGTGCTAAAAAGACATAAAACAAATAAAACAAGTTTTAAATGTCAAAGGCCTAGGAAAACAGGTGTGCATTAGGAAGAGATTTAAAAGTAGGCAGTGACGGGACCTGATTAATGCGTAAAGGCAGCTTGTCCCAAAATATGGGAGCTGCAAGCACCATGACCTCTAAATTGTAGCTGTTTTTTGGGACAGTTAAAGGTGCATTCACACCTATGGGCTGAGAACACAGTAATCGTACTTGAGTGTGCACCAAATAAAACCAATCTGGGACCTCCAAGAGGAGGTGATCTCAATCCAGATTATCTGGCAAACTTTGGCGTTGCCCTCTAGACAGGACAAAAATCTGTGAATTACTGTACTTCCCTGATAGGCATGTCACAGTTCAGGAGGATTAATGCACACCAACGTCTCTGTGGTCACAATGTGCCCTTCCCATCAACATGTCGCTTTGAAACCGTAGCTTTGTTTCATTTTAAGATCATATTTGTCTTACGTGATGGCCTATAGTTGTAAAGCATCCAGCCCAGTAATTGGGAGGTTGTGGGATCAAGCCCCGGCCAGGTCATCCCCAAGTCCAGATTAAAAAAAAAATGGGACTTCCTGCCTTCTAGCTTGATGTTCAACGTAATAGAATGGGGGAAGGAAAGTTGGTCCACTAGTTGCAGCCATATAGGAAACCAGATAACATCAGCACCAACATGGCACCTGAACTACTGGAAACAAAGTTCCTAAACCAGTCCAGGGGGACACCTTTAGCATCCATGCTGTAAAGAATTAACAATATTTTGGTCCACTGTATTAAAAGCAGCAGTTAGGCCTAAAACCAAAAAAATGGCGCAGTGACCTGAATCAGTAGTTCGGAGGATATTGCTAATTCCCCTAGAAAGTGTTGATTCGGCACATTCTGGGGTTTAACCCCCGGCTGGAATACCTTAAAAATATCACGCATGTCTAAGGAGGCCTATAACGTGGTAAAAATGATTTCCTGCAGTATTTCAGACAGGAACAGAGTTTAGAAATAATCCTGAAATTAATGAGCACTGAGGGATCTTGTCCAGACTTTTAATCAGTGGTTGCACTGCAGCAGGTCCAGAATGTTCAGGTACCACATTGGAGGCCAGACTGCTATTAATTAGGGCTGGGAATGATCCCTAATTTCCAGAATTGATTCAATTCTGATTTTTGAGATTCTGAATCGATTCGATTTTGATTTGATCCCGATTCGATCTGGGGAATTACCATTTTAATAGCCATTTTACTTCCCATGAAACAAAAATCTTCGAGACCTAATGCTGCAAATTGTACCAAGAATCTTCTAACTTTGTTAATACATAAATTATCACATATAGAACTGACCCAAAATCAGTTACAATAATGCACTTTTTATTATTTAACTTATCATTTCATAAAGTGCTCACAGGTGCTTTCTTTAGTGCAAAGGGTGTGTTGTGTCAAGTTCACCACCCAGAGTAAGGAAACAAATTCAATGCATGAACCATGCAGACATAATCTCACTGTATTTCAGTCCCTCCAGGATTTTGTCAGCTGTTTTTGTGATTGTTGTGGCCCAAAAAGCCTGAATTTGTGGGAGCTTTTCCAAAAAGTTATGGCACTTTTAGAGTTTTTTTGCACTCAAAGTTGTGTGAGGAAGTACAAATTTTAAAGCAGCTGCTTTTCCCATAGTTTACAGTGATGCTATTCTATGTAACACCACAAGAAAAGCACAGGATTGCCAAAAAATGTCCTGTTAAACAGTGATTTATTTAGAATTAAATGCTCAGTAAAATTGTAAAAAAAAAAAAAAAGACCAACATTGTGTTCTTGCTGAGAACTTAAAAAAAAAGAAATAAAAGAATTTGTCATTACAACAACTAAATTGCATTGAATGCATGTTAGTGTGGAGAAAATGATGGCAGCACCTCCTTGAATCTTGAATTTGAAGGTCTTCTTCTGTGCTGAAATCCACATGAAGCAGGGATGCTCCTCCACTGACGACCTCTGACCTTCAGAAGGTCTCAGTGAGAATGAAGCTTCCAGTCTTCACATATCTGAAGGCAGATAAAAAGAATAGATTTCACAGTAAAATTAACATTCACATTTTTAGATCGCCACACCACAGTAGGGTTTAATAATTTAGTTTTTTTTATTTTTTGTTGCTTATATTTTAACTACAAATTAGCTTTCAGTGTTTGAAAAGGGTTTCAATTCATTTCCTGAGAAGGTTTGTTCATTTCAATTTAGTTCTACTGAGTAAAAATAGCTTGTTGTACTGCAGCCTTTATTAACTTTATTGTGATTTATTCTCTTCACATCTCTTACTTAAGTGGCAGAAGTCCATAATCTCATAAAATATACCTTTATTCTGCATTTATTCACAGCGCTTAACCAACAGTTCTCTCTGTGTCCATAGTTTGTAAAAGAAACCGCCATCATGCCGGATAAATTATTAATTGATGACACAAATGTTAAAACAAACAAATGATATTATACTTACAGTCTCAGCAGCTCCAAGTCTCCCTCTGCTTCACGGGTTTCAGTCTACGCGCATTTTCCCTTTATCAGTCGTCAACTTTATGTTCCAACACAGCGCTGCACGGAGTAAAAGTCCGTTTATCCCCGCTTTATGAAAAATATTAAGAAGCTGTTGAGGACAGTCTTTATGGTGACTTTTGTTGCTAAATTAAGAGACGCACGTTAATAACTCCGCTCATGTAAACACGAAAGACGTGTGCACGCGCCGCAGGGAACACAGAAGTTTTATTTATGAAAAATATTCAGAAGCTGTTGAGGACAATCTTTACGGTGACTTTTGTTGCTAAATTAAGAGACACGCACGTTAATAACGCCGCTCATGTAAACACGAAAGTAAAGACGTGCCGCGTGCACGCGCGGCAGGGAACTCTTGCCGGATGAGAACCGTTTTAACACCACAGAAGAAGAACTAGCATATCCGTTAGCTGGCTAGCTCCGTTAGCGCGTCGGTTGTTTATGGTTCTCGGCCATTGTTCCTGGCTCACTGACCCGGTTTCGACCCGGTTATACTCAGCAGACGTTCACAAACGTAAAAATATTATATTAAAATATATTAATATTATATTAAAAGATCGATCCGCGGATTTTGTGGATCGATATCAGCTCAGTCAAACGTGAATCGATCCATATCGATATATCAATCTTTTGAACCCACCCCTACTATTAATAATATCAACGACGGACAGTTGGGCCTCTAGTGGAAAAATTCCGTTTGTTCAATTTCATACTGACGAATGTGGATATGTATATTGTGCAAATACAGCAAACATACAAATAGGATCTGACTTTGATAACCTTTTTAATGGGTTTTTAACTCACGTTCAGACCATTTTATCTGTGAGATAGCCTATTTATATAATATATCCCAAAAAGGCATGGCAATAAGCTGATTTTGATGAAGCATCTTGGTTTCTTTTTAGTAAGTATAACAGTAAACAAATAGCAGGTCTTCATTTTTAAATCAAATATAAGGTAGAAAATCATATTGCTGCACAATTTATATTCTTGTAGAATAATAATATTAAAAGATGGCTGCTCTTTTAGCATATTCTTAGAGACCTAATATAACTGGTCTTGCAGAGTCAGTAGCACTTGTGGGAGAGCATCCCTCTGATAGGGAACTACTCAGACCTAATGGCTGTTCCACCTCATCTGTGTTCAGAAGTCTTCTCATATTCATTCTCCTTAACTGTCCTACCTCCTCTTTGTGCTGGATGAGAAGGCCAGACAGACGGCGCAGAAAGCTAAAGGAGACAGTGCATATCTGAAGGTGAGTGTGTGTATCTGTTATGACTCTGCTGGCAACCTTGTACCAGCCACCCCTTCCAGGCCATTTTTCATCCAGCTGCTGCAGTGCATACTGCAGAGGAGAGGTGGGGTAGGAGGTGGTTGTGGATATCAGCAGGAGAGATTGCAGTGTTGCAAAAAAAAAAAAAAAGTCTGACGTTTGGCTGCAAAACTGTGCAGTTATGCTCAACAGTTTATCGCTGGGGTTGCTTGACAAGTCTGCGTGGCTGGAGTTGCAGCAGTATGGCCCAAACAAATAAGGCTGAGTTGATAACTGAGGTACATGTACACACGCGCATGTTTGCTAGCACGATGCAGCAGCGCTAACAGCAGGCTGCATAACTGCAGTGGGTGTTGATTCATCACTCTCACCCACAGTAGGCCCATCTTGCTGATAATTATCTTTGTCAAATTAATTATCTGTAAGTGTCAGCATGACAGTGCCGATGAATTACATCCAGATAACCTTGATTAATCAACAAAATGAGTTTTGGGGCAAATGTTCAGGGCTTATGGAGATCCTTCCTGTAGGAACTGTCATCTCCCATTTTCATCCATCCATGTCTGATCACATCCATAATTACTTATAGCCTCTGCATCAGTGTCTCCGCTCATGGTCTTCTCTCAGACAACAGATGATTGCCCTCAGCATCTAACAGTCTAACTACACGTACAGTCACAACACAGAGCCGCCGAGCTGTGAATCTGAAGCTCACCAACTAAAGTATCCCATGATGAACGTTTGAGCCTCAGATCCTCCAACTCACTCAGGATAACATCAAAATACTAACGGGAGCTGTTGTTCCCCTTCACATCCATTTTATTTGTGCTATAATAACTATTGTTTTGCAACCCCGAATCAGAAAATGTTTGGACAGAAAATGCTGAAAAACTATGCAGTGATTCTTAAATTTATGCACGGTGAATTATTTCATTATAGACATGTTTAGGCTCATCTTCTGTCAGTCTTTATTAATATAGATCCATTCCTAGATTTCAGAGCTGTAACACATTCTAGAAAAAGTCGAGGCAGAGGCAGTTTAGGACTAGCAATGAGCAAGCAAAGAAAGAAAATTATTTCAAGCATGGTGTCAACAGGATTCCCTGGGATGTTCAGGTTTCTGTGCAGATTTTCTAATTTCACTTTTTAATTAGTCCAAAAAATTGACAATAATTTGCTGTTACTGTGCTTAGGTGCATACAGAACCCTTGCACAACAACAACAAATTATTTGCATTTTTTTGGACCAAATAAGAAGTGAAATTAGAAAATTTCCCCACAAAAACCTAAATGGTCCAGAGAACCCTGCTATAGACAATTTAGTTGGTGCCAATTAACCTAATTGCATGTCACTGGACTGTAAGCAAACTCCACACAAATGGCCTACTTACAGGCTTGAACCCATGATCCAGTGAGGTGATAGTGCTAACCGCCTCTCCACTGAGCTGCACCAAATCCTGAAATACAGTCAGAGCCATATATATGTGGACATTGACTCAGGTGTTGTTATCTTAGCTGTTTACCAAAACATATTCACAATACAGTGACACAATTAATATGGGCTTAAAGTGCAGACTTTCAGCTTTAAGTTGAGGGGTATTCGCATCCAAACTGGAGTTATGGTTTAGGAATTGCAACCATTTTGGTACAAAATCTCATTTCAGGGATTCAGAAGTAATTGGCCAATTGACTTAAAGCTATTTCATGGGCTGCATAAGCTATTCCCTCATTAATCCGTCATCAGTCAAGCAGGTAAAAGGTCTGGAGTTGATTCCAGGTGTGGCATTTACATTTGGAAGCTGTTGCTGTGAACCCACAACATGCAGTCAAAGGAGCGGTCAGTGGAACTGAAACTGACCATCCTTAGGCTGAAAAAAAGAACTCCATCAGAGAGAGAGTGGAAATGTTAGAAGTAGCCAAATCAGAAGTTTGGTAGATTCTGAGAGAAAAAAATAGCATACTGGTGAGCTCAGGAACTCAAAAAGGTTTGGACGTCCACAGAGGACAACAGTGGTGGATGACTGCAGGATCCTTTCCATTGTGAAGAAAAGCTCCTTCGCACCATCCACCTGTTATGTATGTAAAATGAACGTCTTTCCCGTCAAGCCTACTTAAGCCCAGCGCCCTGATGTAATCCTCGAACATGGCCCTCCACTGCGGCCACAGGATCACCGGCTCTCCCGTGTACTCTAGAAACGGTGCTAGTGGTGGAGGTAGCCCATTTGCTCCCATAATTTTTTCTTCCTCGTCACCAGTCTGTTATGTATGTAAAATGAGGGACAGGAGTCTCGTCTGTCATGCAGCAAGTTCACCCTTTATTATGAGATCCGAACTATTTATACACAAGGGCCGTGCCCGCCTGACGTCACACCAGGTGCAGGTACGACAACACACACACACCACACTCACCACACCACAATTCCCCTCCGCCTTACAAAAATGCAAACCACACACACAATCAAGACCCTCTCCAATTTAGGACTCGAATCGTGCACTAAGGAACAAGGAATTATGAACTGTAGGAAAATGGCATTTCATTCACACAAAATAACTCAAATCAGTTTTTTTCCCTTTTTTTTCAAAATATACACACAAAAAAATAACTAAATTGGACCATGTCTCTAAGAAAATAATCCCATAACATACATACATACTCACATGCACACCAGCGGAGTATCTCTCTACATATTTACATCAGTGATGTTTAAGTCACACCTACAGTGGGGCAAAAAAGTATTTAGTCAGCCACCAATTGTGCAAGTTCTCCCACTTAAAAGATGAGCGAGGTCTCCAATTTTCATCATAGGTATACCTCAACTATGAGAGACAAAATGAGAAAAAAAAATCCAGAAAATCACATTGTCTGATTTTTAAAGAATTTATTTGCAAATTATGGTGGAAAATAAGTATTTGGTCACCTACAAACAAGCAAGATTTCTGGCTCTCACAGACCTGTAACTTCTTCTTTAAGAGGCTCCTCTGTCCTCCACTTGTTACCTGTATTAATGGCACCTGTTTGAACTCGTTATCAGTATAAAAGACACCTGTCCACAACCTCAAACAGTCAGACTCCAAACTCCACTATGGCCAAGACCAAAGAGCTGTCAAAGGACACCAGAAACAAAATTGTAGACCTGCACCAGGCTGGGAAGACTGAATCTGCAATAGGTAAGCAGCTTGGTGTGAAGAAATCAACTGTGGGAGCAATTATTAGAAAATGGAAGACATACAAGACCACTGATAATCTCCCTCGATCTGGGTCTCCACGCAAGATCTCACCCCGTGGGGTCAAAATGATCATGAGAACGGTGAGCAAAAATCCCAGAACCACACGGGGGGACCTAGTGAATGACCTGCACATAGCTGAGACCAAAGTAACAAAGGCTACCATCAGTAACACACTACGCCGCCAGGGACTCAAATCCTGCAGTGCCAGACGTGTCCCCCTGCTTAAGCCAGTACATGTCCAGGCCCATCTGAAGTTTGCTAGAGAGCATTTGGATGATCCAGAAGAGGATTGGGAGAATGTCATATGGTTAGATGAAACCAAAATAGAACTTTTTGGTAAAAACTCAACTTGTTGTGTTTGGAGGAGAAAGAATGCTGAGTTGCATCCAAAGAACACCATACCTACTGTGAAGCATGGGGGTGGAAACATCATGCTTTGGGGCCGTTTTTCTGCAAAGGGACCAGGACGACTGATCCGTGTAAAGGAAAGAATGAATGGGGCCATGTATCATGAGATTTTGAGTGAAAACCTCCTTCCATCAGCAAGGGCATTGAAGATGAAACGTGGCTGGGTCTTTCAGCATGACAATGATCCCAAACACACTGCCCGGGCAACAAAGGAGTGGCTTCGTAAGAAGCATTTCAAGGTCCTGGAGTGGCCTAGCCAGTCTCCAGATCTCAACCCCATAGAAAATCTTTGGAGGGAGTTGAAAGTCCGTGTTGCCCAGCGACAGCCCCAAAACATCACTGCTCTAGAGGAGATCTGCATGGAGGAATGGGCCAAAATACCAGCAACAGTGTGTGAAAACCTTGTGAAGACTTACAGAAAACGTTTGACCTCTGTCATTGCCAACAAAGGGTATATAACAAAGTATTGAGATGAACTTTTGTTATTGACCAAATACTTATTTTCCACCATAATTTGCAAATAAATTCTTTAAAAATCAGACAATGTGATTTTCTGGATTTTTTTTTTCTCATTTTGTCTCTCATAGTTGAGGTATACCTATGATGAAAATTGGAGACCTCTCTCATCTTTTAAGTGGGAGAACTTGCACAATTGGTGGCTGACTAAATACTTTTTTGCCCCACTGTATGTCCGCCGGCAGCCAGAGGTAACACCGGCCTGGGGGACCAGGGCAGCCCCAAATCATGCACGTCCCTGGCCGCTGTAGATAAGACTGGCTCGGAGGTCCCGGGCAGCCCCACAGCATGAACGCCCCTGGCCGCCATCTGCCTCCGGGATCAAAACCAACCTCGCTTGCAAAAATGTCACTCTTCACCACAGATTGCCTCATTCCTCGGGACCCGTGCTGCTGTCCAGCACACCATCCCTCCGTGCTCGTTGGTCCACTCCAGACCGCTTTCAACACCGCTGCAGCTGCCTTTGTTGTCCCGAACACTCCAGCCCCCTGTGGCAAACTCCAGGGAGACCCGAAGCCTGCTCGTTGGCGCCACTCGCTGCCTCCGGCGCCTCGCCATAATGCCCGGCACCCTCATCCAGGGCGGCCTGAGCTCCAGCACTGAGACACTGTCCGACCTCCGTGGCGCACGGTTACTGTTGCTCACTCCCGTGGCTCACAGCATCGCTTTTGCCGGCGTTGTTTCCCCAACCCTGGCACTTCGCCACTGCTCCCAGCACCCTCGTTCCAGGCGGTCTGCTGTGCTGCCTCCGTGTCTGGCTGCTGTTGCTGTCCCTCGGGGCTGTCAGTGTCACTCTTATTGGAATCCCTCTCGTTGGCATCACTCTCGTTGGCGTCACTCTCCGACCCGGGCGCTTCGTCACTGCTCTCGGTACCCTCGTTCCAGGTGCTCTGCTGTGTCGTCTCTGTGCCCAGCTGTCACTGTTCTTCCCTGGGGCTCTCAGCTTCCATGGTCCCACTCACTTGCTGCCTAGCCTCCAGCTGTGGGGATGACTCCTGCTGCTCTCCCTCTCCGCTGTCACTGCACACCGCGCTGTCCGACTCATCAGCGCAATGGTCCTGTACCATGCTGAGCTCCTTGACTGGCCTGCCATCTTCAGTGACCGGGGACCCCTCCATTTGTGGCCTCGGTCTTTCCTCGAAGTCTAGCTGGTAGCTTGGTTTTGGCGTGAAGTTAGCTTAGTGGCTAAACTGTCCATAGGCACAGAATGGGTCGTTAGCTTCCCCCACCTAACTAGCTTAGCCGTTCCTGGCGCCAACAGCTCCATTACCCACAGCTTTGTGGTCCTCGTCTGCTTGTCGAAGTACTCAGCCAGCCGCTCGACAGCATCCTCATAGTACTCTGTTTCACCCAACATACCAAGAATTCTTCGGCCCTCCACGCCGAGATTGTGGGCCAGGAGTGCTCGCCGTTGTCTCCCATCGAGCCTACATAAGTCCAGCGCCCTGATGTAATCCTCGAACATGGCCCTCCACTGTGGTCACAGGATCACCGGCTCTCCCGTGTACTCTAGAAATTGTGCTAGTGGTGGAGGTAGCTTGTACGTTCCCATAATTTTTATCCTTGTCACCAAATGTTATGTATGTAAAATGAGGGACAGGAGTCTCATCTGTCATGCAGCAAGTTCACCCTTTATTATGAGAACCAAACTATTTATACACAAAGGCTGTGCTCGCCTGACGTCACACCAAGGGTGGGTACGGCAGCCCACACACACCACAATCGCTACACAACACCACCCAAGTGAAGAACACTGTCCAGGAAGTAGGTGTATCAGTATCTAAGTCTACCATAAAGAGAAAAATTCATGAGCAAATACAGAGGGTTCACTACAAGGTACAAACCATTGATCAGCCTCAAAAATAGAAAGGCTAGATTAGACTTTGCTAAAAAAAAAAAAAAGAAAAAAAGAGAGAAAAAAACCAGCACACATCTGAAGAAGCCAGGAACCCAGTTCTGGAACAGCATTCTTTCGACAAATGAAACCAAGATCAAACTGTACCAGAATGATGGGAAGAAGAAAGTATGGCGAAGTCTTGAAACGGCTCATGATTCAGAGCAATCCACACCTTCTGTAAAATATGGTGGAGGCAGTGTGATGTATGGGCTTGCATATCCCAATGGCACTAGGTCACTAGTATTTATTGATGATGTGACAGAAGACAGAAGCAGCTGAAGGGTATAGGGATATACTGTCTGCTCAGAAGTAGAATATTCTGCAATGGCTAAGTAAATCACGAGATCTTAACCTGATTGAGGAGCATTTGACTTGCTTAAGACACAACTTAAGGCAGAAAGACCCTCAAATAAACAACAACTGAAGACAGCTGCAGTAAAGTCCTGGAAAATCATCACAAAGGGAGGAAACCCAGTGTTTGGTGATGTCCATGGGTTGCAGACTTCAGGCAGTCATTGCCTATAAAGGATTTTCTACAAAGTATTAAAAATGAACATTTTATTTATGGTAATATTAATTTGTTCAATTACTTTTGATGAGGAGATTTTGTATAAAAATGGTTGCA
The DNA here is from genome assembly GCA_020510985.1 of Pholidichthys leucotaenia. NCBI lineage: Eukaryota > Metazoa > Chordata > Actinopteri > Cichliformes > Pholidichthyidae > Pholidichthys > Pholidichthys leucotaenia. The sequence continues at coordinate 74,236,878 of CM035843.1, read as the reverse complement.
ATTCCTAAATCGTAACTCCAATTTTGGATGTGAATATCCTCAAATTAAAGCTGAGAGTCTTGCACTTTAAGTCCATATTGATTATATAACTTTATACAACAGTTAGCTCCGACTGAGCAATCTGATTGGACAATAGAGATTCCAGGAGTTACTATAGTCCCCGATAATCACACTCGGATGTTTCACTGCATACAGTATGTATCACTCTGCTTCAGCTGCATTTTGACAAACTTTAAGTTAATTAAAGTTAATATCACTTGCTTCTTACATGTGAGAAATGTAATATTGTGTTGGATACTTTAATGTCCACAGTGAGGCACTGTTTGAAAAGCAACTAGACAGTCTCACTCCAGCCATCTCTGATCTGGAAGTTCTGTCCTTTTAAACATCCGGCGACATATGTTATGTCTGTTTAAACAAAACAACAGGCTAGAGTTGAATTTATTGACTCGATTAGAAAACCACAACACTGTTATGGTGATGGACTCTTTGTTTCATCTGAAAATGCCCCCTAAAAAATGAGTGAAGGGTGCCGAAGCCAAATCGTTAGCATTGATCTTGGTCCTTCTGCGGTACCGACTCAACAGGTGACCAGTATGCATTTAGGTGTTTAGCAACAGCTACTGGCTATATTTAGAAGGGACTATTTTTTTCTCAGCTGCACAAAATAATGGTTAAACAAACAAATCATAATATTTTGTCCAGTATTGCTGCTATTTAATAAAATGTGCTTGTGGAACTGTTGTATAAAAGCAATATTACACTCAAGCTCGTTGCGGTATCATGAATATTTTAACTGGCGGTGAGTAGTAATATGCCCTCTGCTCCACATCAGGCGTACGACAAATCACGGCCAGTTATAATATTCATTGATACCCGCGCTTGTGTAATATTGCTTAAGTATCTTTAAGAAACAGCTAAAGCTCCTGAGTAGACAGCTAAAATAGCTAAATGTATGTCAGTGTCCATATATATATGGACTTTACTGTATTGTGAAAAAAAAAAGTATTTTAAGGTTCCATCCATCCATCCGTCGTCTACCACTTATCCAGGGGTCCGGGTTGTGGGGGCAGCAGTCCAAGTAGAGGAGATAGACTGCTGTCCGGTTCACATAGCACCATGATCCCTCCTGCAGGTGGTGAGCCCATTGGAGGGCGGAACCATGTGACGCATTGTGGACATTCGGTCCTTGTTTTTACTTTTTTACTGGTGTCCGCTGGACGGCTCTTGGTTGGACCTTCATCCAGGGCCTGTTTGCCATGAGAGACCCTACCAGGGACAAGCTGTCCCCAACAACATAGCTCCTGGAATCATGAGGGTAGACAGACTCCTCCACCACGATAAGGTGGTGATCCACAAAGGAGAAATTTAAAAGGTTAAACTTTCATATTGTCCATATTCACTACACATAAAGTGAAGTATTTCAAGCTTTTATGTTTTAAGTTTTAAAGATTCTGAGCTTTTGTGCTCTTATTATTTATTGTCATAAGCAAGATGGCACCCACCGTTGGCAAACGTCTTTGCTCGTTCCGCTCCCGAATGCTGACTTTTCTCCTTTTTTGCATAGTTGCTGTTCTTTCTACAGTGCATGGAGGTCATGCACTGTTGACATACGACCAACAGACACTATTGAATATCACCAAGTCAAGCAGCCACACAAAGTTTACTGGCTTTATACCACCTGACCTGCAATGCATCGTCCGCCCCTGCGGTGACCATCAGCACCCCCAGGAAGGCTCCGAAGCACCGAGCCCGCATGAGCATGCTGACCCCAAGAGAGCACGTTGGAGGCGGGACTGAAGGCGCCAAAGACAAGGCAAGAGAGGAGGGCTACATGCTAGGCTAAAAGCTTGCTCCAACCAGCCGCCGCTACCCAGTCTCTTAATAGCAAACATGCGGTCTTTGGAAAAAAAGCTAGATGAACTAAGAACAATGATTGAAGACCGGGAGACAAGAGAGTGTTGTGCCCTAATTTTCTGCGAGACCTGGCTTTCAGGCAGAGTCCCGGAGAGCGCTATTCAGCTACAGACACACTCAGCACATTGGGCAGGCAGAACAGGAGACTCTGGTAAGACGAGGGGTGGGGGTGTGTGTGTATTTATAAACCATTCGTGGTGCAGAGATGTACAAACCGTCTACAAGCACTGCCCGCCCGATGTGGAGTTTTTACTGCTGAAATGCCGTCCCTATTATCTACTGAGGAATTTACCGCTGTGTTTTTGGCCGCTGTATATATTTGTCCACAGAGCAACTACACAGTAGCGCTAAACAAACTCCATGATGTCATCAATGCAGTAGAGACGAAACATCCCGGTGCTGTTTTTATTATTGCTGGCGACTTTAACCAGTACAATTTACGGACTGTACTCCCCAAATATTACCAGCATGTGGACATTTCCACCTGCAATAAAATCACATTGGATCATGTTTATTCCAACATACGTGACACCTACAGAGCAGCACCCCGCCTCCACTTTGGACAGTCAGATCACATCTCACTGTTTATGTACCCAGCCTACAGACAAAAGCTGAAACAAACAAACCCTGTTATTAAGCAAATTAAGCGCTGGACTCCAGAGACTGAGAGCACCTTACAAGACTCTTTTGCCTGCACAGAATGGGATGTGTTTAAAGCTGCAGCCACCCAAGAGGACTCTTCTGTAAACATAGAGGATTATGCTGAATACGTGACTGGGTACATCAGCACGTGCATTGATACCATTGTACCCACCATACAAGTCAGGAAGTTCCCCAACCAGAAGCTCTGGATCAACAGTCAGGCACGTCAGATGCTGTGTGCTCCCTCTCCTGCATTTAAATCAGGCTGTGAGGTTGAGTACAAAGCTGAAAAGTATGGAGTGAGAAAGGCTATAACAACAGCCAAGAGGCGGTACAGAGAAAAGCTGGACAGCCTCTACTCCACTCCTGACCCAGGGCACATGTGGCAAGGCCTGCAACACATCACAGACTACAAGAGAACCAACAGCAGCACCACTAGCTCTACAGACAGCCTGCCGGATGAGCTCAACATCTTTTACACTTGCTTCGAGACCACCAGCCACAGCACAGAGAAGAGACACACACTCACGCACCCCCCCCCACTAAGAGTCTCACCAGGCCAGGTAAACAAAGCACTGAGAAATATCAACCCCCGCAAGGCAGCAGGACAAGACAACATACCTGGGCGGGCCCTCAGAGCATGCACTGCCGAGCTGACCGACGTTCTCACAGCAATCTTCAACCTCTCCCTCAACCAAAACATAAGCCCTTTTTCCACTAGTACCCAGTCAGCCTTACTCTGCTCTACTCGGCTCGCTTTGTACACTTTTCCATTAGTACCTGGTACCTGGTACCAGGTACTTTTTTAGTACCTATTCGAGGCCAGGGTACAGCCGCGCTGAGTAGGGCCGAAAATGTGATGTCAACAGACTGCAGGCCACTGATTGATCAGGGCATAATGTCATGAAAGTGTCTCGTCTTCTGCAGAATTTCCAGACCGCCATTTGCAAAAGTTCACGGAGTAAACTCGGTCACCGAGTAAACACGATATTAATAGAGATGGCGTTGCAGGTTTCGCGGAAATCTACACCGTGGTCCAACAAAGAGGTGCAGAGTTTTCTGTGCTTGGTGACAGATAGTATTCAGAGCGACATGGAGTGACCCGCAGTGAAACAGATGGCAGCCCAGAATAGAACCCGGACTACGGACAAGTTGAAGATGAAAGTGAGAGAACCATCGATGGTGAGTGATTTGTGATATTGTGCATCTTTTCTCTTATTTATCCTGTTGGTGGTCAGCTCACTTTTTTTGAGCAATACAACGCCGTGCTGTGCTGGCTAACGAGTGTTAGCCAACTCTGCTGATTTGTGCTTGCTTTGTCTGAAATATTCACTTGTGAGAGCAAAACGATGAAATATGTTAATCCTGGTGAAAGTCCTGGTTTGTGTACGTGTTGCACTTTGGTGCTGTGCATTAAGTTGTGTGTAATTTCTTTCTAGAATCTGTTTCCACATGCCAGGGGTCCGCCTCCCTCAGCATGTTGTTTATATGGACACAGGTTAAGAGGACCCCAGGCTCCAAAATCTCAACATATACAAGTGCATTTTCAGACCAGTGATTTATAAAGTGATTCATATAATTTTCTAAAGCCTCATAATAGACCCACATACCTGTTCTGTGGATTTTCCAAAAACAGTGTTGGAACAGTGTTGTCTTGCTGTTTCTGTTCCACCATAAATCCTGGATTGAAAATGTACATGTACAGAGTGGATCCTGGGATGCTCACTTGTCAGGGAAACGAAGCATTTTTGTCACATCCCACCACTGACTTATCTCTCAATGATCTTCAGTGATCTCCATGGTCCTCAAAGTTTTGACTTGGTTGCATAATGATCTAAACATTTATAAAAACAGCATTTTTGAGACTTCAGGACAGTGGTTGTCAACCTTTTTTCAGTGATGTAACCCCCTTGTCAAATATTTTTTTTTTTAGCCGAGTCCCCTTTAATCAGCGTAAAGTATTTATGGTTAAAAAAAAATGTAAGACACAGCACTGTCTCATCAGTGTCTGATTTGTTAAGCTTTTGTAACTGTGCAAAACATTGCTCATTTTTAGTGGTGTCTTTTGAATTATTTGGAAAGAAAAAGATATGAAAATACAAACATTTGTTAAAAATAATGAACTTAATTATAAATAAAGGTGTGTGCACAAAAAAAATATCAACTTAAAGTGCTTTCTTTTGGGATTATAATAAGATCTGTTCTCAAACTGAACTGAGCTTGAAACTAAGCTTAATTATAAACATTTCTTCACAAAAGTTAACATAACTATGCATATAAAAGGTTCACAAAAAATCTTAATTTTAAATAAAAAATTTGCTAAAATAAAAAAATGTCATCTTAAAATATCTCCAATATGCCCCAAAGCTTTCTGCCTCAGGTCAGGATGCTCCTGCTTCACAAACACCACAAACTGTTTTTAATTTTGTCCGCTGTGCTTTTGTCCAGCATGATCTCAGCCAGCACAACAGCAGCTGGAAGGAGCAGGTCTTCACCTATAATGAACAGTTTCTCGGCTTTAGCTAAGAGCAGAGACACCGTGTAGGAGGTCTCCAGGGCTTTGGCCGATGTCATGGAGGCTTTCTGCATCATGTCTTGACATGACCAGAATTCATAAAGTTTCCTCTTTAAAGACGTCAGGTGGCTTACCAACATGACAGGCGTGTTTTGTCTTGAGATGCCGCTGAAGATGTGCTGGCTTCATGCCGCTGTCGGCTAATTTCTCCCCACAGAAAAAAGCACAAGACCTTAGGTGGGTTGCAACTCGTAGATGTTAATCCCATTAAAACATATTCTTCTAAATACTGCTGAAATTTGGTTTCACCTTGTTTGGCACTTGTCCCTCCGTGTTTTTTTTTTTCTTGTTGAAAAAGGTTTTTGCTAAGAAGGGTAAGTGGCGATGCTGGTCTAGTGGAAGTATAAGTTGATCAGTGATCTGCACATAATGGTATCCTGATGAGACGACCTGTAGAGAATCATCAGAGGTCCGGGGGAAGCTCAGAGCACCTCCTGCATTGAAGTTATTCACTCATTCATTCTTTATTAATTCACACACTGCTATGCCGGATCTTTCATTCATTCATTTTTCATGTAACCCTGTTCTGCTGCTATTTCTTGATTCAAGGCTCATAAGCCCTGCTGTATTCTGCCTCTCTTTGAAGAGTCCTACCACAGTGAAACATGGGCCTGTCAGATGTCTCAGCATAACAGTCTGGTGAACTTTATGCTGTCTGCAGTTTGAGGTTATTCTATTTTTACTCCCATAATATTTCTTCAGTTCTCAGTTCGTCTGGATGCATGACTGTAAGTTCTTGGTCTGGTAATTACATTTGCATGAATGTTGTTTACTAAAACGAGCAGCCCATATTATGAGATATGAGGTGGTGCTTAACTGTTGACCAACTGTGCGGATGCCTTGGCGTGTCTGCTGAGTGTACAGATGTCCCTGTTGTGCTTCCGCCATAAAGAGCAGGTGCTGAGACCCGGACCTTAAGTGTCTACACTGCCATTCAAATGTGTCATGAATGAAGCTGAATAGGCAGCCCTTTGTGAGGTGCGCAAGTGCTTTCTACTTCACTTCAATCTATTTATTGTGATGTGGCTTCAGTCTGCCGCCAGTCTCGCTCGCTCTTTTGCTCTACTCTTACATTCCCTCCCGTCACCGTCTTGGCTAAACCTGTTTGTTTATTTCATGTCTGTCTTGCCGTTTGGATCATTAGTTACATTACAGTTTCTCGCCACAACTGCTGTTGACATGGTTTGTGTGCTTGCCAGGAAACGGAGCCCCAGGCTAACCAGTGTACACAGATGCAATAATTCACTGTGCACGTAACAAAATGCACATATATGCAGTGGCTTAATTAAATGTTATCTACCTAGATTAGCATGACAGTATTGCAATGATGGAAAGATTTGAAATGTTTGTGATTTATGTCATGCTGGATCTTGTTTTTTCGTAGGCAAATGTGCTCTTTTTTATTTCTGGCAGCCTTTTCTTTTTATAACCTGCAGCTCAGTGTTGCAGTGTAACTCCCACAAGGCGTTGCCACTGTTACTTCAGCAACTAAGCGGGGTGTTTACAGTGGAAAAACACCCTCCATTTGACCTCTTACATCACCGACTGTCTTTGTGCCTCGGCTTGAATGGACTGCTCTTTTCATTCAACGCGGTGGAAAGCACGCAGAATGATAATCTGGACTTCTGCTGACAAATGGTGTTGTTTGATACACTGTGCAACTTATGCAGATGCAGTACACATGAGAGCAAGGTTCAAGGCCTTTCAAGGCTTGACCCTGATCTGATCACTATCAAATCAAAAGCAAAAGAAAAAAGAAAAAAAAAATCAGAGTAAATGTAGTGAGGCAGGTAATGGTAATTGACAGGCAGCTACTGTAAGTGCTGCGAGTGCCACTTAGATAAGTTGCAGTAAATTGTTGTGTTGCTACCAGCTCCCTGAGTATCTGTCAGCAGTTTAGCTACAATCACAAGTCCAGATTAAAAAAAAAAAAATAAGACAAGGTACTGACAATGCAGGGCCATCCGGGGCCACTTAAAACCAATACCACAGGGCAGGCTATGAGGCCTTCCATCCATTACAACCTTATTAGACACTGTAATGAAATAATCTAATTCTGGAGACAGCTGAGTCTTAACTCTGAAGCTCACCAACAGCCAAGCAAACAGTTGAGGAAAGGGACGAGAGTGGGCTGAGACATCTTCTGGCGCTGTCTGAGTACAAATACACATTTTAGCGCCAAAGAGCTTTTATAGAACCGTTTCTTAAAAATGGAAAGCAAATATAATGGCAATTTAAAATGGCAATTTATGGCAACCAAAGTTTTCTTTGGTCTTTCACCACAATGAAATTGGATAATGATGGTGAAATCCTTCAAATTCTCTAAATTGGCAGAGTTGTCCATTGCCAGTTAGCCATTCAGCTGCAAATTTGTTTGTCAATTTTCTTAACCACTTCATCCTACTTGGGTCCCTGGCAGGGCTTGACATTAACACCCATCCCCCCGCCCACCTGTCAATGGTGGGTGGATTTCACTGGTGGCCGGTAAGACAGCCACTCCCACTAGCCAATTTAGGGAGTTGAGATTTTCTCAAGCGACATCTAACTAATAAGCCTATCGCAGTGTGAGACGACAAAACTATGACTCTCATAAGCACTATCTGCACACACACAGTGTATTGTCATTGGTCCACTGTCGCTGTGGACGTAGTCTGGCTCACCTGCCAATATGGTACACAGGACTGCTCCAGGCTGGAGTACAGGAGAAGCCGTGGATGCTGCGCTCTGCAGATTGGTTCATTTTGTGGCCAGAAACGACGACGAACTGACAGCAGGCCAGCCAGCAGAACACAGCTGTCCCCGATCTCAGTGATCAGATCACCAGGGGACTTGCACCTGATCCTCCATTGTTCCAGCATGAGTAGTTAATAAACTGCACTCTCCTCTGACATGAGCTCCTTTTTTTTTAATTTGTTTATTTGTCAGGGACAGTGCAATAAACATAGACAAAAAAGAAAATCTGATGTGTTGCACAGAGAGTGTATAGCATTAAGCTAGTTTGCAACTCTTGTCCCTGGATGGGCTTTAGAGAAAAGAAACAGAGAAAAAGATGAAGAAAAAACAAAATGAAAACAGTACACATTTAACTCTCTGGTTAAATGTGCCACATGTGTGTGTGTGTGTGTGTGTGTGTGTGAGGGGTGGGATGTATTGTGTAAACATATGTAACTAGAAAAGCACTCGGAGAGCACAGACCTCCGCCAAGCGCCACAGTTCCCCCGTACAGTGTTTGTGTGTATGTTTTCAGATTCCTTGACCATGAAAACATATGTCTAGCAATTGGATTCACAATGATAGGATTAGTGGTTCAGTAGTAAAAGCATTACCTCCTTGGCGGAGGTAATAAACTGAAGTGTTGGTGTTGTGTCCATCTCCTTCATGTGCAAAGTCCCAGGCTGCGAGCGTTTTCATAGATCACTGAAAGCAGCACTCAGGGCTTCAGTGATGGATGCAAATTGCATAGACAGGTTGCCGTGGGTCTTATTGGGTTTGCGCTCCGCGGAAAAAAAGAGGTTTTTGAACCTTCCCCGGCAGAGAGCTGGTTTTTGCGCAGCCCCTATGGCTGGCCGGGGAATTTCTGCTAAATAATCTGGCGGCGGACAGCTGCCCGTCTTAGTTTTTGCAGCGTGGCGCAAACACAGGCACGCTGGCGGGCCCGGGCCACCACTGTTTTGACGGATGCAAATTGGGTAGACAGGTTGGCGTGGGTTTTATTGGGTTTGCGCTCCGCGGAAAAAAAGTGGATTTGAAGCTTCCCCGGCAGACAGCTGGTTTTTGCGCAGCCCCTATGGCTGCCCGGGGAATTTGTGCCAAATAATCCGGCGCCGGGCAGCTGCCCGTGTCAGCTTTTGCAGCGTGGCGCAAACACAGGCACGCTGGCGGGCCCTGCCCACCACAGTTTTCCGCGTGCTTTTGTGCCTAAAACTTTGAAGAAGGCGGAGTTTGTGTTCGTCAGACACGACGACCAGCGCCCTCTATTGCCCCTGCACACATGTTGAAAATGGCCGTATCTCACAATGTTAAAGAATCCTTTTAAAAATTCCTGTATCAAGACGGTGATCCGTATCATCCCCAAAATTTAATCAGTTCTTCCTTGTACCATTTCCAACAACGCCTGAAAGTTTCATCGAAATCCGTCCAAAACTTTTTGAGTTATCTTGCTAACCAACAGACAGACAAACAAACAGACAGACAGACAAACCCCGGCAAAAACATAACCTCCTCCTGGCCTTCGGCCTGGCGGAGGTACAGTGGGGAAAAAAAGTATTTAGTCAGCCACCAACTGTGCAAGTTCTCCCACTTAAAAGATGAGAGAGGTCTCCAATTTTCATCATAGGTATACCTCAACTATGAGAGACAAAATGAGAAAAAAAAATCCAGAAAATCACATTGAAGGATTTTTAATGAATTAATTGGTAAATTCCTCAGTAAAATAAGTATTTGGTCAATAAGAAAAGTTCATCTCAATACTTTGTTATATATTTGTTATATACCCTTTGTTGGCAATGACAGAGGTCAAACGTTTTCTGTAAGTCTTCACAAGGTTTTCACACACTGTTGCTGGTATTTTGGCCCATTCCTCCATGCAGATCTCCTCTAGAGCAGTGATGTTTTGGGGCTGTCGCTGGGCAACACGGACTTTCAACTCCCTCCAAAGATTTTCTATGGGGTTGAGATCTGGAAACTGACTAGGCCACTCCAGGACCTTGAAATGCTTCTTACGAAGCCACTCCTTCGTTGCCCGGGCAGTGTGTTTGGGATCATTGTCATGCTGAAAGACCCAGCCACGTTTCATCTTCAATGCCCTTGCTGGTGGAAGGAGGTTTTCACTCAAAATCTCACGATACATGGCCCCATTCATTCTTTCCTTTACACGGATCAGTTGTCCTGGTCCCTTTGCAGAAAAACAGCCCCAAAGTATAATGTTTTCACCCCCATGCTTCACAGTAGGTATGGTGTTCTTTCCCCTCCAAACACGACAAGATGAGTTTTTAACAAAAGTTCTATTTTGGTTTCATCTGACCATATGACATTCTCCCAATCCTCTTCTGAATCATCCAAATGCTCTCTAGCAAACTTCAGATGGGCCTGGACATGTACTGGCTTAAGCAGGGGGACACGTCTGGCACTGCAGGATTTGAGTCCCTGGCGGCGTAGTGTGTTACTGATGTAGCCTTTGTTACTTTGGTCCCAGCTCTCTACAGGTCATTCACTAGGTCCCCCCGTGTGGTTCCGGGATTTTTGCTCACCGTTCTCGTGATCATTTTGACCTCACAGGGTGAGATCTTGCGTGGAGCCCCAGATCGAGGGAGATTATCAGTGGTCTTGTATGTCTTCCATTTTCTAATAATTGCTCCCACAGTTGATTTCTTCACACCAAACTGCTTACCTATTGCAGATTCAGTCTTCCCAGCCTGGTGCAGGTCTACAATTTTGTTTCTGGTGTCCTTTGACAGCTCTTTGGTCTTGGCCATAGTGGAGTTTGGAGTCTGACTGTTTGAGGTTGTGGACAGGTGTCTTTTATACTGATAACGAGTTCAAACAGGTGCCATTAATACAGGTAACGAGTGGAGGACAGAGGAGCCTCTTAAAGAAGAAGTTACAGGTCTGTGAGAGCCAGAAATCTTGCTTGTTTGTAGGTGACCAAATACTTATTTTACCGAGGAATTTACCAATTAATTCATTAAAAATCCTTCAATGTGATTTTCTGGATTTTTTTTTTTCTCATTTTGTCTCTCATAGTTGAGGTATACCTATGATGAAAATTGGAGACCTCTCTCATCTTTTAAGTGGGAGAACTTGCACAATTGGTGGCTGACTAAATACTTTTTTGCCCCACTGTAAATAAATTTGTCTACTGTTTTTATCTATGTACTGTAAAGCACTTTGTACAGCATTCAATGCTTGAAAAGTGCTATACAAATAAAGTTTGATTAATTGAAATAGGATTATTTTTAGAGCAAGAAGTTCCCGTTTACTGTCCATAGCTGTGCAAATTTAAGTTTTCACATGAAAAAGTGATTAAACTTTGTGTTGCTGTAAAGAGCAAATGAAGCTTCTTCTGAGGTGAACTTTTGTTTATCTGTGATTATCTATGATATCTGTGATATGCAACTTTTTCATGGAAGTATAACCTCTAATTATGCATTTTTAATGTGCTGGTCCAGGGTTGACAAACATGTGGCCCACGGGCCAAAAACGATCTGCCAGGAGGTCCAAGTTTTTCTCTGAATTTACAGCTTCCTTTGTAGTAAATTTCTGACTTTTTCTACAGATTAGAATTGTTAATGTAAATTTGAAACATTTTTCTCCTTAAGATGAGACTTTTTTCCTCATCAGTTTTTTTTCTTCTTTTTTTCTTGGTGAAAATGGGTCGTGTAGATTCAGATTAAATCCATCAGCAGTTACTAATGACCTCATGCAGCCCTGAACGGGTGTCCCAATTCATAGGGGTAATTTTCAACCTCTACCAAAAGCCAAGGGGTAGGAGTAGATAAAGGGGAAGGGGATGGATACAAATTAGAATTGGGACGGACCCCAAATCTACCTGTACTTCACTCTTATATTGCAGATATTCTTCTAGACTGTTTTACAGCATTTACTGCTGTTAATGAATAATTCAACAGACAGTGTTTCTCTTGTTATTTTTATGTATGTGTAAGTGTCATTTACAATGGTTGTAAATTTAGGTTAAATGGTATTCACTTATATAGCATATTTTCTCATCTCTGGATGACCAAAGCACTTTAGAGATCCTGCTATCCACCCATTCACGCACACACTCACGCTACACAGGCGCTAGCCTGACCACCAGGAGCAACTGGGGGTTCAGCGTCTTGCTCAAGGACACTTCGACATGCAGCCTGCAGACAGAGCGGGAATTGAACCCCTGACCCTCTGATCAGTAGTCGGCCACACTACACCTGCGCCACAGCCGCCCAGGTTAAGTAAATTTTAAGCTAAGCTAAGCTAAGCTTAAAATTTTAAGCTAAGCTAAAAATTAAAAGTGGGGGGTCAGAGGACTGACCCCCCACTGTAGCTTTCACTACTTACAGTAGCTGTGTGGCCTAGGGTCAGAGAGACGGAGATAGGCGCCGCCCCATACACCAACATGGTGTGGAAGGGAATTAACTAACTAACTAAGCTAAGCTAAGCTAAGCCTTTATTAGTCCCACAATGGGGAAATTCCAGGACTGCAACAGCACAGGGATAGCAACACTCAGAGCAACAATCAGAAGACGAGAAAAAACAAGAGCAGCGAGTATACATACTGTATATACATATAAATATATAAACACACAGTGCGGAGCATTGTAGCTAGATGGAATAAATATATAAACACACACAGTGCGGAGCATTGTAGCTAGATGGAATGAACAGTATAACCGTCTACTAGTTATCCTACATGGTATGATTATGTACCCATACATATTGTCACCCTCCGTAGCAACCGGTATTTTCCTAGTTGTACACCGGAGGGGACCATTGTGTAAGTCTATTGCGTCTTTTGCATTCACTGCTATTAGGTTGTCACTTTTTTTGCTATCTCTGCGAGCAGCCCTGCTTAGGATATACAGTCTGTCAGCCGTAGGTAGGAAGGACCTGCGAAACCTCTCGGTTGTGCACCTAGGATGATGTAGTCTGCTGCTAATTTTTTTTTTTAGCATGCATTTTTAGCATGCAATACTCAGATTTGATCATATTAAACATAATTTTCCAACCACAAAATTGTGGCTAGTGAAAAGGCCGAGTGGCTAGTAACTTTGGAAAATCACTAGCCACAGTGACCGGTGAGCAAAAAAGTTAATGTCGAGTTCTGGTCCCTGAACAGGTCACCAGTCCGTCACAGTCATCCCTTTAATTTAAATATTTCATAACCTTCGATTTCTTTACTCTATATTCTAACTTTTTTTTTTTAGGAAAACGTTGTCTTTGAATGGAAGAATAATAATCTATGTCAGGTCTATTCAATTAGCGGCCGGCGCGCCACATGCAGCCCAGAACCAACCTGAGAGTGGTCCAGGCCCAGTCTGTGGTCCAGCCAGAGAAGCAAAGGCCAACACGTTTCACAGAATTGCAGAAATCTATTAATTACTGCAGACCATAAATGCAACACTCTGCATAGCCTAGCAACTGTCAACCTGCAATGCATCACATTTGTTTTGAAGTGTGGGCTCTATTATTATGACTGTGGGTAACTGTAATAGTGGCAAGATACCAAGCCTACACCAAATGCAAACGGACGGCGTGAATGCATACAAAGTCAATGGAAAGAGGCGAGCACACGCAAAATCGCTCATTCGCGTCCGAGGGATAGCACTAGCTTTGAGATTCCACTGTCATTGGAGCAAAAGTATCAGCATTGGAGAGTAAACTAGTTTGAAAATGAGACTGACCCTCACCTGGAGAAAGGAGGACTGGGAGCTCTTCAGCTGAATCAGGATGTCGTTATTTACCCACAGAGTCCTGCCATGGACGTGCTAACAAGGTTAGCAACATAAACGCCTATCATCTTGTGAAGTTTTGGAGGTAGGGACAACTTTCTCTGATGAGCCCCCTGTGGGATAATGTAAACCTAAGCATGATGTTATTTTGGGGATTTCACCAGCAGGTTGAACACAGCTGCAGAAGTTAGAAAGGCATCTTTGCCTGTCTGCAACTCACTCAGATGGTGAATTCATGTCTATGCGCCTGTTAACATTTTTTTTTTTTTTTTTTTTTTGTTACTTATTTGTACCCGTAGGTAGACTTGGTTTGCAGTCTGGTGACAAGCTACCGGCTGCCGGTCGCTGCGTGCGCGAGCGCCCTAAACCTACATGTTTTTGGTATGCGGGAGGAAACCGGAGAAATCCCGGAGTAAACCCGCGCAACACGGGGAGAACATGCAAACTCCACACAGCTCACTGTTGGTCGGGGGCTGGGATCGAACCCACGATCTCATGATCCCCGCGATCCCCCGGCCGAGGGTAAACTGTGCTGCCACAGTGCTAAACCACTGCGCCACCGTGCAGCCCGGTGGCGCAGTGGCGCAAAAAATTTGTGTGAAGGCACCTTAAAACATGTCAGTGTCAACTCTGAAGCGTAAAATTGATGATGAAAATCATTGGTTTAAGGCTCCGTGTCCACCAAATGTGTTTTTTTCCACTGTGGGCAACTATTTTCTATTCATTCTCTATGTAGCCCAGTGTCTACAGCGCTGAGCGCCCTCTGCACTGAAACGCTCTCAGTGGTGGCCGCTTTTTGTCACGGTGTTCAGGGTGCTGAGAGTTGAAAAAGTTTCAACTTTTCAGACTGCAGCTGAGCTCGTCAATGTCAGAGCTTTCTAAGCAGCCATTCAGAATAAGGAAGGGTGGGACATAGGACGCCGGTACAGTCTGTACTCAGACTCTTGTTTTCCGTGTCATCATATTTTAAGATAAGATAAGCCTTTATTAGTCCCACAATGGGGAAATTCCAGGATTGCAACAGCACAGGGATAGCAACACTCAGAGCAACAATCAGAAGGCAAGAGAAAAAAGAAACAAGAGCAGCAAGTATACATATGTACATATAAATATAAATATATATATATATATATACACTGCCGTTCAAAAGTTTGGGGTCACCCAGACAATTATTTTGTGTTTTCCATGAAAAGTCACACTTATTTACCACCATGAGTTGTAAAATGAATAGAAAATATAGTCAAGACATTGACAAGGTTAGAAATAATGATTTGTATTTGAAATAATAATTTTTTCCTTCAAACTTTGCTTTCGTCAAAGAATCCTCCATTTGCAGCAATTACAGCATTGCAGACCTAACATGATTGCACAAGGGTTTTCTAATCATCCATTAGCCTTCTGACGCAATGAGCAAACACATTGTACCATTAGAACACTGGAGTGATAGTTACATTTTGCATCCAAAGCTGCTACTAATGCTAGAATACGTTTCTTGTCCATTGTTAGACTGCTTTTAAAAAATAAGTAGAAAGTCTGACCATAGGAAAAATGGAAGTGCTGAGCTGTGAGTGACAAGCTGTTGCTGCGATACAGGGCGCAGACTTTTTTTTTTTTTTTTCCCCGAGAGCACAGCGCACAAACGCTGGAAAAAAGACATTCAGGGCGGTCGGGTGATAAAAAAAACGCATTTGGACACGCAGTCTAACCCTGCCTGGACTGGACTGTGTTTAATGGAATGTGTAGTTATAAAAAGAGGCTCCTACTCACACATGTGATGACTTAAAACAAAACAAAGACCACAATAGTGGATGTGCAATGTTTTTTTGTTAATGTTTGTTAATGTTATCAATTTTTTCTTGGGGGGTTTGTGCACTGAAGTGCTTGACAGTTTATTTTTTATTCAGCTAAATGTACTTTGTGATGTGCCAAGGTCAGTTATGACCAGGATGTGTAATATATTTTATTTCAAAAGGGAAACAAATGTTAATGCTAACAGTGCACATTGAGTTTTTATGCACTTTGAGATATGCCTGAGTAAGATGTGACCAAAATGGTTATTTACAGAATTTTATTTTTTTTCCCATTTTATTTATTTAATTGTTGTTCAAGAGGAAAAATGTTTCTACTACTTCAAGTTCTGTTCAGCCCCAGCACTGTTAAGGTGCGTTCACACCAAACGCGAACAGGCAAATTTTTTGCGTGGCACGATTACATTATAAATCAATGTAAACACACCAACAAACATGAATAGTGAGATGCAGACAGGCAAAGTTGTCTTTAAAACTTCTGCAGCTGTGTTCAACTTGCTGTGGAAATTCCCAAAATAACGTCATGCTTAGGTTTACGTTATCCGACCGGGAGCTCACCTGAAAATGTCGTCTCAAGCCTCCAAAACTTCACAGATGATGGGTGTTTACATTGCTAGCTTGCTAGGACGTCCGTGGCCGGAAACCGTGGATAAATAACTCCAAAATCCTGATTCAGCTGAAGCGTTCCCGGTCCTCCTGTCTCCCGGTGAGTGAGTTTCATTTTCTAACTAGTTTATTCTGCAATGGTGATAATTTTACTCCGGTGACAGCAGAATCACAGAATCTGCTAGCTAGCAGCTAGCTAGCTAGCTGACGCAAACGCGCGACTATACAAATTCGCACATACTCGCATCTTCCCATTCACTTTGTATGCATTTGCGCTGCCCGTTCACATTTGGTGTGAACACACCGTCATTGTGTTTTTATGCACTTTTGATGTGCCTTTGTCATGCCAAGCCTACATTTAAGTCCAAGCCAATAAATAAAAAGTGCAGATTTTTCATCATGTTGATCTATGTTGGTTTGAAATTTATCATATTCAGCAGATTGCTGACCATGTGTGGCCCAGTTACATCTCTTGATTTCAAATTGTGGCCCAACTGATTTTTGTAATTGAATAGCCCTGATCTATGTATTCATCAAAAAGAGTAACATTTTTTATTTAGATATTTGGAGGGCAATGATTAAAATTTTTAATTACGATTTATCTCCATAATTTCATTTTTATTCACAATTAATCGTGGATAAATGTGGAAAATGTTTTATATGTAATATACCTTATACTTGTCATTTTTCAAGTTTTTCTTACTCAATATGGAAGTGGACAAATGTGCTTGATTTCTGCAACTGCAGGTTTATTTAAAACTTCCCACATGTGAAAAATGGCAACTCTCCATACTATTCTCAAAAAAAAAGTACTGCGGAAATACTGTAAACAGCTAGTGACCACTTTAGCATTATTATACCAGTTGTTATCTTACCTGTTAGCGTTTAATTTAACTGTTAGCCTGACTGATCATCCGTGCTTCTACCTCTTCTCTCTTTTCCATGGGCCTCTTCTCTTCTGTCCAGCATTCAGGTCAAGGTTTTGCATTGATAGGGTCCAAATGTCCACATAGTATGACAACAATACTCCAGCAAACTGATTTGTACACCCAGAATTAAGTAAAATGAGAAGTTTGTGCCATGAATTGGGTTTTTACACATCTGTGAACCAAGTCCATAGCCTGTCTGAGCGGAAACAGTGCCCACGTTTCTAGAGTCCTGCTGTGATTAATCATGACTAACTGCTGTCAGTCAAAGAAGCGTTGCATTATTATGTAATAATGAACTAATTTGCCCACCATTTTATATTTGTGTATTTATATATGCATGTGTCAGAACTTCTTTAAATCCACATTGCATAGTGAGACACAATACTGGTCCAAAAATACAAACATCATGGTTCATAATTTAATTCAGAGCTAAGATGTAACCATCAAAATTCAAAACAAAAAAAGGCTTGAAAGACTTCATTCTATGTGTGATGAATATGGAAAATATGAGTTAAATTTTTTGAATAAGATTATAATTAACCTTTTCACAACATTCTAATTCTTTGAGATGTGGTAGTGCATACAATACATATAATACTGTATCCGTTATGATGTACTTGATGGGGTGGGAAAAAGATCGATTCAGTGATGGATCGCGATACTTGGCACTGGCGACAATGCATCGATCCATAAACACATGGATCAATCTTTTATTTTTTTAAAAAAATGCTCACACATATACTTTTGGGCTATCAGTTAATCAATGGTGTTTTCAGTCAACTAGCTGGCACAAAGCAAGCCCCCAGTCAAGTGAAGTCATAGCTTGTCTCGGTGGTTTGCAGCCAGCTTTGAAAGTTAGAAAGCAGTTTGCTCAAAGTTAGCTCAAATGTCGGGCCTTTTTTGGATTTTATAACAAAGAAGGAAGGAAAGACCTTGACATGACACAATCTGCAAGAAGCACTGCATGGAAAAAAGAAAAAAAAAACACTCAGAATACGGCGGGCCACACATGTCTCTGAGCAGCATTAGCAGTGGCTAAGCTAAAGAGATGCTTTTCAGAGACATATAGTTACAGAGCGCTGCACAATAAAATGGAATAAAAGCAAATTGATAGATAAAAATCATTTTAAAAATACAAAAACAAGTTAAATCACGATATTAAAATAATTTAAAAGTATCAGATTTACCATTAAAAAAGCAATTGAAACTCAGCGGAAATCCTTGTTAAACAAAAAAGTTTTCAGCTGAGTCCACAGAGTCGGCTAAACGAACCTGGAGTGGGAGTCTATTCCAAACACCGTCCACCACCCTCCCTGTGTGCAGAGACGTGTCTCCGCAGAAAATGGAGCCCCAAGAACACTTTATTATATGAAAGAGATGTCAACAGTTTTACTTTGGGACATGATTTGAGGCTGAATAAGGTGGAAAAAATGTGAAATATATGGGATTGTGATACTTGATTATTGCGATATTGTGATTATCATTGATTTGTGATAGGATCGAATTGTGACCCAAGAATCGTGATCTGAATCAAATTACGAGGTCCTCACAATTCCCACCCCTAGTACTTGATGCTGAAAACCCTGTAGAGAACTGGTATGATATTAAAAAAGTTAAATGTGACAAAAAGAAGGGAACGTAAAAGACTGAGTGAGTTGGCTGACCTCTAACTATCTGTATCTGTGATTGAAGAGAAAGCTGTATTTTATTCTCTCTCCACGGGGACTGAGGGAACACAGAAGTTATACAGAGGACAGAAAGAGTTCATCCAACTGCTCTCTCTTGAAAGATATTCCTCTTCTTACCTCAGCTGGCTGTCCTTTTCTTCTTCTCTGACATTTGGCAGAAGAATAATAAATTACCAGTCAGGGGTCTGTAGTTGGCCGGTGGTTTTGTGAGGAGAGTTCTCCTGTGCGTTAGCAGCAGTGTGCTGCTGTAACTGGGGCCGAGAGCAAAAGGACATGACAGTGTGTCAAAGAGCTTTTACACCCCGCCTGTCAATCTCCTGTGATCCATTCAGATGTTGAGTTGACTGGTGCTGAACTTCCTGTGTTTCTTTCAGTCTTGTGGGTCACCTATAGGGATCCAAATACAGTGGTGTGAAAAAGTGTTTACCCCCTTTCTGATTTCTTATTTTTTTGTATGTTTGTCACACTTAACTGTTTCAGATTATCAAACAAATTTAAATATTAGACAAAGATAACACAAGTAAACACAAAATGCAGTTTTTAATTGAAGGTATTTATTATTAAGGGTAAAAAAAATCCAAACCTACATGGCCCTGTGTGAAAAAGTGATTACCCCCATTAAAACATAAACATAAATTAACTATGGTTTATCACATCTTTAGAAAGCTGAGTTCGATTTTCTAGCCATTTCTAAAGCTTTGGGACTCCAGTGAACTGCTGGAGTCAGTCACCGTGCAGAACTGCTGCACGGTGGCGCAGTGGTTAGCACTGTGGCAGCACAGTTTTACCCTCGGCCGGGGGATCGCGGGGACCGTGAGATCGTGGGTTCGATCCCAGCCCCCGGCCAACAGTGATCTGTGTGGAGTTTGCATGTTTTCCCCGTGTTTGCATGGGTTTACTCCGGGATTTCTCCGGTTTCCTCCCACATGCCAAAAACATGCAGGTTAGGGAGTTAAGGGGCGCTTGCGCACACAGCGACCGGCAGCTGGTGGTTTGTCACCAGACTGCAAAACAAATCTACCTACGGGTACAAAAATAAGTAATAAAATAAATAAATAAAATAAAATGAACCACAGTGAGAGCCATTATCCACAAATGGCGAAAGCATGGAACAGTGGTGAACCTTCCCAGGAGTAGCCGGCTGACCAAAATTATCCCAAGAGTGCAGCAACAACTCATCTAAGAGGTCACAAAAGACCCCACAACAGCATCCAAAGAACTGCAGGCCTCACTCGCCTCAGTTGAGGTCAGTGTTCATGACTCCACCATAAGAAAGAGACTGGGCAAAAATGGCCTGCATGGCAGAGTTCCAAGATGAAAACCACTGCTGAGCAAAAAGAACATAAAGGCTCGTCTCAGTTTTGCCAAAAAATATCTTGATGAACCCCAAGACTTTTGGGAAAATACTCGGTGGGCAGACGAGACAAAAGTTGAGCTTTTTGGAAGGTATGTGTCCCATTACATCCGGTGTAAATGTAACACAGCATTTCAGAAAAGGAACATCATACCAACAGTAAAATATGGTGGTGGTAGTGTGATGGTCTGGGGCTGTTTTGCTGCTTCAGGACCTGGAAGACATGGTGTGGTAAATGGAACCATGAATTTTGCTGTCTCCCAAAAAGTCCTGAAGGAGAATGTCCAGCCATCTGTTTGTGACCTCAAGCTGAAGCGCACTTGGTTCTGCAGCAGGACAATGATCCAAAACACACCAGCAAGTCCACCTCTGAATGGCTTAAGAAAAACAAAATAAAGACTTTGGAGTGACTTAATCAAAGTCCTGACCTGAATCTGATTGAAATGCTGTGGCATGACCTTAAAAAGGTGGTTCATGGTCAAAAATCCTCCATTGTGGCTAAATTACAACAATTCTGCAAAGATGAGTGGGCCAAAACTCCTCCACTGTGCTGTAAAAAACTCATTGCCAGTTATCGCAAATGCTTGATTGCAGTTGTTGCGAATAAGGGTGGCCCAACCAGTTATTAGGTTTAGGGGGCAATCACTTTTTCACACAGGGCCATGTAGGTTTGGATATTTTTCCCCTTAATAATAAATACCTTCATTTAAAAACTGCATTTTGTGTTTACTTGTGTTATTTGTCTAATATTTAAATTTGTTTGATCTAAAACATTTAAGTGTGACAAACGTACAAAAAAATGAGAAATCAGGAAGGGGGCAAACACTTTTTCACACCACTGTACATGTTACCCACTAGTGTTTGTCTGTGAGTGTCATTGGACATAAAGTGGGGGTTTTCACAGGAAAGACGAAGATGTTGTTTCAGGTGGTATGAGAAGATAATTGCTCCAGCTGTGATGCAATTGGTTATTTATCTGATTCTGTACTTCATGTCTCAGTGCAAATGATCAGTCAGATTTAAAATTTTACCTGGTTTTGCAAGATTCAAATGAGTGATGAGCATCTCATTCATTCTTTACTTGACAGGTCGGATTTGGAGTGTGCCCCATCCAGCTGTGATGTTTTCAGCTCATGTAGTCGGTGACTCTTGACATGACTGACTTAACAATCTAAGAACTATCTGAGCATTTATGAACCAAACATCATCAGAAGTGAAAAATGTACCATTTGTTAGGGTTGTTTACACAGCACAGAGATTGTTGAGAGATTGGTCCAGTTTTTGATCTTTGAGATTGTGTGGGAGATCCTTGTGTGTTTTGAAGTGATTTTGTGATGCGCTTTGTAAACAGAAGGGTAAAGAATAACATACTGAGGCTGGCCAAAAAGCTAAAGGAAACTCAAGTTTACCTAAATGAACACCTGACAAAAAAAACCGCTGAATTAGCACGACAGGCATGGATGCTAAAAAAACAAAATAAGATACAAGCAACCTGGACAAGAAATTGTAGAATTTGGATTAAACTAAATGGATCACCTGAGCAAGCAAAGAGTATAATGATCAGAGATGCTACTGACTTAGATAAATACAGATGAACACTGATTAAGAAAATTATGAGCCAATGATAATCTATATTCATACACACGATAAGAATAGTTCTTTTGACACACCATGCCAAAGTACTTTAAAAAAAAATAAGCAAAATAAACAAAAACTTATGACCGACTCGAGTAGACATCAATTATCCCCAGTTGGAGGAAGTCATTTGACACAGAATGAGGAAACTCAAACTCTGAAAATATGCCATTATGCTGAACATAAACCACAAGAGATGGAGAATGATATTGATCCTGATAACCACTTTTTCAATAATATTCATAACCACTGTGAATATTACACTGAAAAACAATTCAAAAGTCAAGTGCAATTAGATGGTAAACTGTCAATAATACACTTCAATAGCAGAAGTCTTAACAAAAACTTTCCACAGATTCAGGACTATTTAAAACAGCTAGACAGAAAATTCACAGCTATTGCAGTCTCTGAAACCTGGCTTAATGAAGAACTGGCTCCCCTGATGGCAATAGAGGGATATCAGATGTTTTTTATTAACAGATCTCAAAAAAAGGGTGGTGGTGTTGCACTATATATTGATGACCTGTACAGGTGTAAGCTTGTAAATGAAATGTCCTCAGCACTACCAGGGATTTTGGAATGTGTTACTGTTGAGATTGACCTAGACAAAACAAAAAATCTAATCATAAGCTGCATATATAGAACGCCGGGAACTTGCATTGAGGCATTCAGAGATAAATTAGTCGAGCTGTACAATAATATTACTAGTAAGAAAATGGTAGCAATTTGTGGAGATTTCAATATTGATTTACTGAATCCACATCAACAAAATGTAGTTACAGAGTTCATGAACTCTATGTACAGCATGAGTCTATATCCCACAATAACACATCCCAGCAGAATCACAGTTCACTCTGCTACACTTATTGACAACCTGTTTGTCAATGTTTTCGATAAGAAAATAGAAAGTGGATTATTGATAAATGATATAAGTGACCACTTGCCAACCTTTGCACTTATCCATGGCCACACGGGGCCCAACGCAGAAATAATTTCAAAATCGTTCAGACACAAATCACCAAATGCAATCACTTCTCTTAAAGAGGACTTGCTGAAGCAAGACTGAACAGAAGTCTATGTATCAGATGTAAATGAAGCCTATGACACATTTATAAACATTGTAACCACTCTTTATGAAAAAAACTGCCCATTAGTAAAAAAAAGCTTAAACACAAATTTGCTGATAAGCCATGGTTAACCAAAGGACTACAAAAGGCGTGTAAAAAGAAAAATTTATTATATAAAGCTTTCCTAAAGAAAAGAACAAAAGAAGCAGAGCAGCGGTATAAAACATACAAAAATAAGTTGGACTTCCGGGAAGATGGCGGAGAGACATAACGCTTAAACAGAGAGCTCTCCCTAGCCGGATTAAAAATCATCGGTAAATGGCCAACTCGACATAAGCGGATCAATAAACTAAGGGATGAAAACACGAAGGAGCCGGGCACAAGGACAAAAGCAGAGTAAAATTAAAGAATTCCTCTTCAACAACGCAGGAGAAACCGCTGAACACGGGGCCCAAAAAAACGAGGTGACCGCAGCAGAGAAAATGGAGGACACAAAACTCGATACCATGAACACTGGCATCGCCAGTTTGGGTAAAGAGTTGAGAGACTTCAAACGGCAGCTACAACAGGATTTAGCGGCTCTTAAGGAGGAGCTGAAAAAAGAGATTAAGGAAGAAATTATGGGCCTCCGAAGAGAAATGGAGCGCAAGCTAGCAGAAAACATGGAGGAGCTGCGCTCCCAGCGGGCGTGTATGACAGAAGCGCAGGCCCGAATATCAGAGCTGGAAGATTGGAATAGCGAGGCAAGCGAACAGCTGCAGACCCTGACGGCACAAATGCAGAGGATGCAGGAGAAAGTAACCGACTTGGAGAGCAGGTCCAAACGGGGCAATATACGCATCTTCGGGATCCCGGAGGGCATTGAAGGCAACTCGATGACGAAATTCATGGATCAGTTCTTAAAAAAAGAGCTGGAACTGCCCAGCGAAGCGGATCTGCAGATTCAACGAGCGCACAGAGCTTCGGCACAGAACCCGAACCCACGCTCTACACCCAGGTCAGTTGAGGTAAACTTTCTGAAATATGATGTAAAAGAAAGAATCCTGACACGAGCGTGGAAAAAAAAGATACGAATCGGCGACAAGCAGATATTCTTTGATCATGACTACCCGGCAGAAATTGTGCAGCAGCGGAAGAAATATGCCAACATTAAAAAAACGCTGAAAGAAAAAAAAATTAGATTCCAAACGCCGCTAACGAAGATGAGGATTCATTGGGAGAACGGCGTAAGAACCTACAACACAGCCAGAGAGGCAGCGCGGGACATGATGGAGCGGGGCCTTGAGGTGTACGTGCCGGAGGAAACGGTAGGAGCAGCGGAGGCCCTGAACGCATCACGACAGCCGGAGTGGAGGCGAGTGAACGGCAAAAGACGGGGGGAGACGTGGCGCAGCGGGCCCAGGAAAGACTACAAGGCTTTCAACTGAAAGCCTAGATTATAACAAAGATTAAGAAAGACACAGAAGAAATGAAGGCCAAGAAGACAAGGTAAAAGAGAAACAGACGGCTAGGAGAGGTTTAAGTGATATTTGTTGGACATTTCTAGACTAATGACTATTTCTTGGATAGTAAATACAGGTCTAGGGAGGGCCCTACACTCGGTGAGGACATACCCTCCACCCACCAACAGGGACCAGTGGGCAGAAGAAAGGCCCAAAGTACGGAGGTCGAGATTTTTTAATGTGTTTTTATATAAATATGTGTTATTTTTGTTGTTAAAGGGGCTAGGAGCACAAGTTAAAAAAATGGAAAAACATGATTATGGGTAAAAATCTTAAGATAATAACACTAAACGTGAATGGTCTGAACTCACCTGTTAAAAGGGAAAGAATAATAAGAAAATTCAAGAAAGAAAAAGCCGAAATTATATTTATGCAAGAGACACATTTGAGCAAGACAGAACATGTGAAACTAAAGAGATTTGGCTATAAGAACTCCTACTACAGTTCATTTAAGGGAGGAACTAAAAGGGGGGTTATGATACTAATCTCAAATAAAATACAATTTGAATGTGAACAGGAAATCCAGGATAAAGAAGGCAGGTATGTAATAATATAGGGTAGCATAGATGGAATGCAGATCACATTAGTGAACATCTATGCCCCACCAGAAAGTGACAAGGGTTTTTTTCAACATCTGTTTGATCTCATAGCAACACACAGTGAAGGAGTCCTAATTTGTGGAGGAGACTTAAATGCTGTCATGGATCATGAAATTGATACAACAAGTGTTAAGAAGACAAAAAAACATGTAACAAAATTCATAAGAACCTCACTGGCAGAAATGGGTATGGTAGACATTTGGAGGGACCTGCACCCACTCGAAAAAGACTATACACATTATTCAGCAGTCCATAAAGTACACTCTAGAATAGATTACTTCCTTATGAATGAAGATGACAGACACAGGGTGAGAAATTGTTGGATTGGAGGGGCAGAAATATCAGATCATAATCCTATATACATGGAAATAAATTTAAACAATAGAAAACGACAAACAACATGGAAACTTAATGTAGGACTGTTAAATGATGATAAAATGAAAGAAAGAATAAAAGTAAACATAAATGAATATATCCAAGAGAATGACAATGAAGAAGTGGACCCAACAATACTATGGGATGCACTAAAAGCCGTGTTAAGAGGTAAATTAATTGTTGAAACAGGAAAAGCAAATAAGACTAAACTGGAAGCATATGAACAAAGATGTGAGAGACTGAGGGAATTAGAACATAAACATCAAAGCACAAATGACCCAAAAATATATCAAGAAATTAAAGAAGAAAAAATAAAGATAAAAGAAACACAAATGGATGAAATTGAAAGGAAAAATAGATATCTAAAGCAAAAATATTATGAAACGGGACCAAAAGCCACAAAACTGCTGGCAAAACGGTTAAGAAAACAACAATCAATGAATAATGTATATAAGATTAAAGACCCCACCACAAATAAAACCACAGTTAACCCAGAAAACATCGAAGAAATATTCCATAATTTCTACCAAGAACTATACTCGCAACCTGAAGAAACAAATACTAAAGATATTAAAAAATTTCTATGCACATTGGACTTGCCATCAATAGGAAATCAACAAAATGAAAAGCTAACAGCAGAAATAACAACACAAGAGATTAGAGATGTGATTAAGTCACTTAAAAACGGTAAATCACCAGGTAGTGATGGATACCCCTCTGAGTTTTATAAACTGTTTATAGAAGAACTCACGCCACAGCTTCTAAAGTCATTTAATTGGACGTTGAACAACAACAAAATACCTCCATCATGGAACGAAGCCATTATTTCAGTCATTTTAAAGCCAGGGAAAGATAGAGAACAATGCGGAAACTATAGGCCAATCTCTTTATTAAATGTGGATTATAAAATATATACAACAATTATATGTAAACGAATAAAGACATTCTTGACGGAATTGATAGAAGATGATCAAACTGGTTTCATAGAGGGACGCCAAACACATGACAATATCAGGAGAACAATACATATAATTAATCAAATACATAAAGAAAAGAAAAGCGCAGTAATAATGAGTTTAGACGCAGAAAAAGCATTTGACAGGGTTAACTGGAAATTCCTATATAGTGTGCTGGAACGCTTTGGATTTAACGAAAAATCAGTACAATGCATAAGGACGCTGTATCAAGAACCTGTGGCAAGAATCAAGATAAACGGTAGCTTAACAGACAAAGTAAATATACAAAGATCAACTAGGCAGGGATGCTGCTTATCGCCCACCTTGTTTGCTCTGTTCATAGAGCCACTGGCTCAAGCGATACGACAAAATAAGAAATTAAAAGGTGTAACAATAAAGGGGGCGGAACACAAGATTGGGCTATTTGCAGACGATATTATAGTTTACCTTGAACAACCAGATGAATCAATAATGGAAATGATGAACTTGATAGAAAATTTTGGAAAATTATCAGGATACAAGATAAACATAACAAAAACACAAATACTGACATTCCACTATAACCCTCTAAACCAGATAACTGATAAGATCAAACTAAACTGGAAACAAAAAGAAATAAAATACCTTGGAGTGAACATACCTAAAGATCTAAGCAAAATCTATAAAGCAAACTATGATAGGTTGGAACAAGAAATAAAAAAAGATATTGATAGATGGTCAATCTTAAATATGGATCTGAATTCAAAAATTGAGACAGTCAAAATCAGCATACAACCTAGATTACTTTACCTCTTCCAGGCTATACCAACAGAGATTCCAGATGCCCAATTCTCAAAGTGGGACAGGATGATATCGAGATTTGTTTGGGGAGGTAAAAAACCAAGAGTGAAATATAAAACTCTCCAGTTACCAAAAGAGAAAGGAGGCATGGGCCTACCGAGTCTAAAGGAATATTACTACTCAGCACAAATAAGATATATCATATGTTGGTGCGACGAGGGATATGAGGCAAAATGGAAAGAAATGGAAAAGGAAATTGAGGGACTCCCAGTACAAAGCATAATAGGAGATAAAGATGCATATAAGCAAATCAAACAAATAGACCCAATCACTAAATTTACTTTAGAACTGTGGTATAAAATAGTACAAAAGTATAATATAAAGGAAGACATAAAACTATTGAAATGGGTAGCATTTGACAGTCAGTTTGAACCGGCAAAACAAGATAGGGGATACAAAAATCTGGTGAACAAGGGAATCACAGCATGGGGCAATATCGGAAAAAAAGATCTCGGGAGCTTTGTAAACATCAGGAGAAAATTTAAACTAGAAAGATCGGAATTCTTCAGATATCTGCAGATGAGAGACTATTATATGAAGAAGATTAGGCATAACCTCCAAACAGATGTGAGCGAGATTATACAATTCATTTTAAGCTCATATACAGGAAATAAAACAAGAATTATTTCAAAGCTATATCAGAAACTTATGGCAAACAATCATTCAAGTAACTATATAAAGGAGAAATGGGAGAAAGAGCTCAATTTAAACATAACAGAAGAAAGCTGGCAGGAAATATGGAAAACACAACACACGTCAACAAATTCAAGAACATGGAGGGAATTTGGATGGAAAAACCTGATTCGCTTTTTCATTACACCACAGATTCAAGGAAAGTATACAAATACCCAATCTATATGCTGGAGGGGATGTGGGGCTCAAAATGCAGACCACTCGCATATGTTTTGGAAATGCTGCAAAATCTCATCATTCTGGAAATCTATACATGTGACAATACAGAGGATATTAGGATATAATATACCAATGAACTGTAACTTGATGTACCTATGTGATCTTAAAAGAGACAATGTTATACAGGCTGAGGACAGATATCTAGTTAAAATCTTGTTGATTGCATGTAAAAAAACAATCACAAAAAAATGGCGATCAGAAGTTCTTCCTGACCAAGAGCAATGGACTGACATTATTGAGGACATACGTATGATGGAAAAACTAACATATCGACAAAGAATGCAAGAAGGACTATGGGGAAAAAAATGGCGGAAATGGACACACTACAAAGTGCAACAACGAGACAGATATTGAAAGAATAACCAAAGACGCTGGAAAAACCAGAAGAATTAAGAGATGGAAACTAAAAACTTGATGCTCCAACATTTGTCCCCCCCCCACTTTTTTTTTTTTTTCCTTTTTCTTTTTTACTCTAGCCCCTTTGTTTTTTTTTTAAATGTAGACTGTGATCTGAATGCAATATATATAATGAAAAATGAATAAAAATCTTAAGTTACAAAAAAAACCCATACAAAAATAAGTTAACATATATAATAAGATGTAGTAAACGAGACTATTACAGTAAAGAACTGGCGAAAAACAAAGACAATATTAAAAATACATGGACAATACTCAACAGTATCCTTGGAAATAAAAGCAGAAATACAAGCTACCCAACTAATATTCCAAAAAATAATAAAACGACTCAGAGTCTCAATATAGCTTCACCTGCAGATGAATTTAATAATTTTTTTGTTCACATTGGACCTAAACTGGCCCGAGAAATACCCACTACGGTGCCTACAGGTAATACAATATGCAATAACACTGCTGTAAAAGACTCCATCTTCATAAAGAACACAGACGAAAGAGAGGTCATTGAAATTGTTAAATCGTTCAAAAGTAAAACATCTACTGACTGTGATGGTATTGACATGCTACTAGTCAAAACTGTTATCGAATGCATAGTAAAACCACTGACGTATATCTGTAACCTGTCTCTCCAATCAGGTATATTTCCCAATGCAATGAAAATAGCTAAAGTAATTCCGATATACAAGACGGGCGACAGAGGGGAACTCTCAAACTATAGACCAATTTCACTATTACCGCAATTTTCCAAGATACTTGAAAAAATATTCTATGAGAGAATTGACAACTTCATACTGAAGAATGATTTATTATGTGAGCAGCAATATGGGTTCAGACACAAGAGGACAACTGCATATGCCCTAATGGAATTTACAGAAAAAATATCAACAGCCATTGAAAATAAAGAGTATTCAGTTGGAGTATTCCTAGATCTTAAAAAAGCATTTGATACAGTAGATCATAATTTATTATTAAAGAAACTACAAAATTATGGTATTAGAGGGGTAGCACTATCCTGGTTAAGTAGTTACATAAAGAATAGATATCAGTATGTATGTGTTAGCAACAAAAACTCAGAGTTGCTGAAGGTCACCTGTGGAGTCCCACAGGGTTCAGTTTTGGGACCATTATTATTCAATATGTATATAAACGATATATGTAAAGTTTCAGAAAAAATGGACTTAATATTGTTTGCCGATGACACTAATCTGCTATGCAGTGGAAACAATTTGGAACAACTTCTGGATACACTCGGAAAGGAATTAGGAAAGCTTTAACTGTGGTTTGATTCAAACAAATTAACGCTCAATTTAAGTAAGACAAAATTTATAGTCTTTAACAACCATCACAACAACCCAGTACCCAAACTCAATGTAAATGGTGTAGAGATTGAAAGGGTATCTGAAACTAAATTCCTTGGAGTAATAATTGATAACAAACTGTGTTGGAAGTCACATATTAATTATATTAAAGGTAAAGTATCCAAATCAATTGCAATATTACACAGAGTGAAATATTTGCTGAATTAACCCACACTATACACCTTGTATCATTCATTAATACTCCCATACATGACATATTGTAATGAAGTATGGGGAAATACATATAAAACAAACATATTTTTTTTTTTTTATTTTTTTATTTTTTATTTTTTTGTTACTTATTTGTACCCG
This sequence comes from Pholidichthys leucotaenia, assembly GCA_020510985.1. Taxonomy (NCBI): domain Eukaryota; kingdom Metazoa; phylum Chordata; class Actinopteri; order Cichliformes; family Pholidichthyidae; genus Pholidichthys; species Pholidichthys leucotaenia. Next base: position 74,206,945 of record CM035843.1, on the reverse strand, counting down.
TAGGTAGACTTGGTTTGCAGTCTGGTGACAAGCCACCGGCTGCTGGTCGCTGCGTGCGCGAGCGCCCTAAACCTACATGTTTTTGGTGTGCAGGAGGAAACCGGAGAAATCCCGGAGTAAACCCGCGCAACACGGGGAGAACATGCAAACTCCACACAGCTCACTGTTGGTCGGGGGCTGGGATCGAACCCACGATCTCATGATCCCCGCGGTCCCCCGGCCGAGGGTAAAGCTGTGCTGCCACAGTGCTAAACCACTGCGCCACCGTGCAGCCACTATATATCCACTCTTTATGCTTCAAAAGAGAGCTATTAGAATAATAAACAAAGCAGCTTACAGGGAACCAACAAACCCACTTTTTCTCAAACAAAAAACTCTCAAGTTGAAAGATCTGGTTGACTTTAAAACTGCAATAATAATGTTCAAAGTGAAGAATTTATCACTGCCCGCAAATATCCAAAAGTTGTTCCAAACAAGGGAGAAACGATATCACTTCAGAGGAACATGTATATTTCAAAAGCCTACAGTGAGAACAACCACCAAGCAACACTGTATTTCAGTGCAAGGAGTCAGATTATGGAACGATTTTGGACCTGAATTAAAATCATGTACAACGCTTGGACAATTTAAACAAAAACTAAAGGAAGAAATACTCCAAACATATTTACAAGACGACATGTAAACTCACATAAGGATTGACATATCCAGCCTGTATTGTGTTGTAGCTTAGTTTATTTTTTATTTTTTTATTTTTTCTCTGTGACATTTTGTCTTAGATTTGTTTTGAATAGTAACCGCTTAACTTAGCTTAGTTTTCTTTTTTTTTTCTCTCAGTCACATTTTGTCTTAGCTTTGTTTTAAATTGTAATCGCTCTTGTCTTGTTTTCTCTTTTTTCTCTTTTGAATTCTTGGATGGAATATGGGTGGGCAATATAAGCTGCGGCTTCAGCCATCACCCATTTCGGATAACTCACGTGGAATTGTATAGAAGAAGGAGTCTTTGTCTAATTTGACCTTGTTGTTATATTATACAGTTTCTTTGTTTTTCCACAATATCTTTATTGAACCTTTTTTTTTAACAAACATGATACAAACAATCAAACACTAACACTAAAGTACTACAAAAAAAAAAAAAAAAAGATGCACTAAAAACACCAACAACCACCAGCAAAATCAAATCTTCAACAATGCTCCTCTGTTTAGTCTAGACAATCCAATACATAAGTATACATATTATGTTCACCAGTTTGGAATTTACAAGGTCCACACACATCATTCACCTTCTTCTTCAAAAGTTATGTTTAAATTTTTTACATAATCAATAAAAGGTCTCCATATATTCTCAAACACAATTTCCTTTGATTTCAGTATATATGTTATTCTTTCTAATGGAAGGTTTGTTAACATCTGTCTTAACCACTGAGTCACATCTGGTCTATGAGTCTTTTTCCATAATAGTGCAATACATTTTTTGGCATTAAGCAAACTGAGGTCTATGAATGTTCTTTCACTTTTATTGAAATTATGCTTTTCTGGGTACAGACCCAACAAAAACAATTTAGGATTCAATATGATTTGTTTTGAGATTATTTTTTCAATTGTTACCCTCACCTCTTCCCAAAACATTCTTATTAATCTACATTCCCATACACAATGAAATAGAGTTCCTTTACTTTCCATGCATTTTGTGCATGTATCTGGTATATTTTTGTTATATTTATTTAACTCCTCCGGTGTAACATACATCCGCATTAACCATTTGAAATGTATCAATTTAAGGCATACATTTATTGATTTGGTTTGAGCTTCTGTACAAGCCAATTCCCATTGTTCCTCTGAAATTTCAGTTTGCAGATCTTCTTTCCAGTAGTTTAATCTTTTCAGTGAATTTTCACTTGAAGATAGTGTCAATGAGTTATAAAACTCTGAAATAATACCCTTTCTTTTACTATCTTTCATCATCATTTTTTCCAAGGATGAATAAATAGGTCGAGTGAGAGCTTTATTTTGATTTGATCGAATAAAGTTTCTAAGTTGAAGATATTTAAAAAAATGTGTTCTATTGAGATTAAATTTGATCCTCAGCTCTTCAAAAGACATTATGTTATCTGCACATGGCAAATATAAATCCTGAATCTTTTGTATCCCTTTTAAATTCCATACTTTAAATACAGCGTCCGCTCTCCCTGGTTTAAAATATTGATTACCCCATATTGGACTAAATTGTGACAATAACTGTGGCTCTTTTAAATAGTTTTTAGCTTCACACCATATTTTGATCATATGCTTTACAAATGGATTTTTAACTTGTTTTTGTAATTTTTTTGCCGAATCTGAGTATATGAATATGGGAAGAGGTAAAGGTAAATTGTATGATTCCATTTCAGTCCAGTGAGGGAGATCATTTGATGAAAAATAATATGTCATAGACCTCAGTTGTGCCGACCAATAATACAACATAAAATCTGGACATTTCAGACCTCCACGATCAAATGGTAAATATAATAAAGACAGACGTAATCTAGCCCTCCTGTTGTTCCATATAAATTCCACTAACTTTTTTTTTATTCTTGAGAATAAATCTAAAGGTGGTGATAAGGGAATGTATTGAAATAAATAAAGTATTTTAGGTAAAATATTACTTTTAAGTATATTGATTCTCCCGATCATCGACATTGGTAGTGACATCCATCTCTGAGTTAACTCATTGATATCTGACATTAAGGCTTCATAGTTGACACTGGCGACTGATTCTAGCTTAGGCACAATTTGGATTCCTAAATATTTAAACTGATTTACAACATTGAATTGATTTACCTCAGGGGCTGGGTAATTTCTCTGGGTCTCATTTAGCATTAATATTGAAGATTTAGTTTTATTTATTTTATATCCTGATATTTCCCCAAAATTCTTTATTAAATTCAACAAGGTTGGAATTGGTTTTTTTAGATTCGACATAAACAAAATTATGTCATCGGCGTACAGGGAGATTTTATGTTCTGTTGGTCCAACTTTAATTCCATATATTTGTGAATGTAAACGTATCGCTATCGCTAAAGGTTCAATTGCCATAGTAAACAGTAAAGGTGAAAGTGGACAGCCTTGTCGACATCCTCTATTGATTTTTATTGGTTTTGAAATATTGTTATTTGTTAGGATTTCTGCTGTAGCATTATTGTATATTATTTGAACCCATTTTATGAAATTATTTCCAAGTCCAAACCTTTGTAGGACTTCAAAAAGAAAGGGCCATTCAACTCTATCAAAGGCCTTTTCGGCGTCCAGTGATAGGAGAGCTGTATCCGGTGCTTCTTTATTAAAATAAATAATATTAAATAGTCTTCTTACATTATGGAAGCCTTGTCTTCCCTTTATAAAGCCACTCTGATCTCGATTAATAATATTTGGTAAAATTTCTTGTATTCGTCTTGCTAAAATTTTACAGATTATCTTAAGGTCGGCGTTTAATAGGCTTATTGGTCTCATATTTTCACATTTATTAGAGGGCTTACCTGGTTTTGGCAGCAGTATAATTAAGGCATTATTTATGTATGATGGTAAATTATTATTTTGAAATGCTTCTAAAACCATTTCCAAAAAAGGTTTTATTAATTTATTCTTAAATTTTTTATAAAGGTCAACTGGAAGACCATCTGGTCCTGCACTTTTTCCTGATTTCATATTATCAGTGGCTAGCCCAACTTCTTCTTGACTAATTTTAGACTCCAATATCTCCCTGTTTTCATTTGGAATACACGGTATAGATAGTTCATTCAAAAACCCATTTAGTTTTGTTAAATCAAATTCATTTTTAGTATCATATAATTTTTCATAGTAATCTCTAAAGGCTCTGTTAATTTCTAAAGGATCTATAACTACCTGTCCATTACTTATAATACTAGTAATTGGTGTTTTAATTTCTAATTGTTTAATCTGCCATGCCAATAATTTTCCTGATTTTTCACCTTGTTCATAAAAAGATTGTTTCAATCTTAGAAGACTCGAGGCAGCTCTATTCGCTGATTTTTTGTCATATTCCGGTTCCGGCTTTGCCGGACCGGCGGCGCCACACGAGTCGGCTGCCTGTTGCAACAGCCTTTTTTTTATCTTCCTTCTTCTTTCTACACCTTTCACTCTGTATATATATCACGGACGCACGGATCGCCCCGGGGGTCTCCCGGGTCGGCGGACGGAGCCACGGTTTGCAGCGGGAGACGTTACAGCGGGGACGAGCTAGTGCTAGCTAGCACTTGGCCGCCGCCCGGTGCCAATGGGAAACTCGACATACCGGGAGCTGTAGCGAAAACGACGCGGGTGCCGGGCTGGAGTTTAGGCGGCGTGAAAGAAATATAAGACAGAATAATAAAGAGCGATGGCAAGAACCAAGCAGACCGCCCGTAAAATCTACTGGAGGAAGAAGCCCCCCAGGAGACAGCTAGCCACCAGGGCTGCTCGGAGAGGCGCTCTGGCCACCGGCAGAGTGAAGAGGCCTCGCCGTCACAGGTCCGTGGCTCTGAGAGAGATCCGTCGCTACCAGAAATCCACGGAGCTGCTCATCCGTAAGCTGCCCGTCCAGCGCCTGGTGAGGGAGATCGCTCAGGACTTCAAGACCGTCCTGCGTTTCCTGAGTTTCGCCGTCATGGCTCTGCAGGAGACCAGCGAGACCCACCTGGTGGTCTCTTCTTCGCTAAGGGGGTCACCATCATGCCCAAAGACTTCCAGCTGGCCCGCTGCATCCGCGGAGAGAGAGCTTAGACTTTCTGCTGCACATCCACCAGCCATAATGCTCTGCACTGTGTGTCTATATATATACGTTTATAGTAATATGGACATATGTTTGCTAGATGTTGTTTTTTCTTGCCTTCTGATTGTTGCTCTGAGTGTTGCTATCCCTGTGCTGTTGCAATCCTGGAATTTCCCCATTGTGGGACTAATAAAGGCTTATCTTATCTTATCTTATCTTATCTTATATTCAGCTCTCAAAATCAGTAATTCATTCTCCAACCTTGGATCACTTCCTGCATACACTTTTTCCTGAAGACTTTTCATTTTATGTTCCAATTTAGCTCTCTCCTCTCGAGTCTTCTTAGATTTTGATCCTGTATAACTAATAATACGTCCCCTAATAAAAGCTTTGAAAGCCTCCCACTTTACACATGCTGATGTTTGTGTAGTATTGATGTCAAAGTACTCGTCTATCTGTTTTTCTATATACTTGACAAATTCCTCATCCTGAAGCCATTTATGCTGAAATTGCCATCTACCTGATTCCTTTGTCAATTTTTTATCTACATATATTAGACAACAGGGTGCATGATCAGAGATCACAATGTTATCATAAAAGCAGTTTTGAATCTTGGATCTTAATTCTGTGGAAATCAAAAAATAATCAATACGTGAGAATGTCTTGTAGGTACTGGAATAACAAGAATAGGCTTTAACTTGTGGTTTCATTTCTCTCCATATATCTAACAATCTCAATTCTTTCATAAAATGATTAATAGTCATCCTACATCCATTGTGCGTACAATCCAGTCCTGTTGATCTATCTATACCTGGATTCAATGTACAATTAAAATCCCCTGCTATTATATGTTGCCCTGTAAGTGATGATAAAATAAGAAATAAATTAGCAAAGAACTTTTGGTCATCTATATTGGGACCATATAAGTTCACAAGATTTTTTATTTTCTAATAGCAAAGAACCTTGAATGATTACATATCTTCCAAGTTTGTCTCCAATTACATTTTTCACTTGAAAAGGGACTGATTTATGTATGAGAGTCATAACTCCCCTGGCCCGGGATGAGAATGATGAGGTGAAGACACTTCCTTGCCATCTACTCCTAATTCTTTTTATATCCTCCTCTATTAGATGAGTTTCTTGTAAAAACACAATTTTTGAACCCATGTCTTTTATTTTATTCATAACTTGTTTAAGTTTTTTTAAATTTTGTAGACCTCTGCAATTCCATGAAGTTAAATTAAGATTAACACTTTGGTTTATGATCAATAGAGAGTTTGGGATTACCTTGCAGTGTAAACATGCTCATACAGAGAAGCAAAAACATGAGTGGTTGAACATTCATCCTACAAACTACACACAAACAAATTCCCCCTTCCCACACTTGTGGCGAACCCCCCAAAATCAAAAGAAAAATTCCGTCTCCCGATATAGCCATCGACCGCTCCACACCCACGGGGAACAGCCTAAGCCACTCCTTCTTCATCCTCCCAATCACCCTAACTCTACTGCTTTTAATGACGTAACATTAACTCTCCTCTGTAGTTTTCCAACTTAACTCCAAAATTTTTAACAACTTTGTACATCATAGTTTTTTTTTGTTTGTTTTGTTTTTGTTTTTTTTTTAATATATAATACAATCTATATTTTGTAAACTTGCTATTTACTTCAAGTCAGTCAGATGCCTGTGCAAATGCTTAATTATTCTACCTTACATTTTGTTCATGCTTAGCTCCCACCAGTCTCTTCTTCTTCTTTGATCTTCTTGATGAACTCCTGCGCCTCCTCTGGGGTCTTGAAGATGTGGGTTCTGCCCTCATACGTGGTCAGCAGTCTCGCAGGATAGATTACACCATGACGAATCCCAAGGTTGCGCAGCTCCTTACGTATGGGATCAAACTGCTTCCTCACTTGTTGGATTCCTGTGGCCAAATCTGGGTAGAACCGCACCTGCTGATCCTGGTGTTTAATCTCTCCTTTAGCTTGTGCAGCGTTGAAGATCTTCATCCTGTCTCTGTTGCTAAGAAACTTCATAATTAAGGTCCTCGGCGGTCCCTTATCTCTCCGTGGGCCAATACGATGTGCTTTTTCCAGAACCACTGCTGACTGCAACTCCTCGCTGCCCAGCACCTCCGGAATCCACTTTTCCAGAAAGGAATATACGTCCCGACCTTCTGATTCCTCTGGAAGACCCACCAGCCTCAAGTTATTCTGTCTCGACCGAGATTCCAAATCCAAAATATTATCTTCTAGACATTTATTTTTTTTTTCCAAAGTGTGCACCTTTAATTGAAGACAGGTGACGTCATCTTCAGCACTAGCGAGACGGAGCTCCATCTGCGCCGTTCGTTCTACACAGTCACCCAATTCCTTTCTTATTCCTTCCAACGCTGTCATAATCCCATCAAATCTAGAGGAAAAGTCCGCTCTCATTGAACTCATGGCAGCCATCAGCGCATCTGCGCCATTCCCCGCAGATTTCGCACCGTTGCCAGCCTCCTCCGCCATATATGGAGTTTTGTTTGCTGCGTCACAGACCTGAAAGTCCGTTAATTTGGACTGTTTCGGCGGCTCACTTTTTCCTTTACCTGGTTTTCCAGCCTTAGGCTTCGCCGACATATCCTCGCCCAAACGCTGGGATACGTTCTGTCCCAAATGAGAGAGTTATTTGCCGATTTTTTTCTCCAGGAGCAGAGCAGAGTGAGACACGTCCGTCTTACGTGGCAGCCATAACCGGAAGTCTATACAGTTTCTTTTAACCTGCACTGTACTATCCGAAATAAATTCATTCATTCATTCAAAAAAAAGAAGTGAGTCAAAACTTTGAAGAGACCGTGGTGACTGTGAAGATCATTGAAGATCAATGATAGATCAAAAATTGTCCAGATCTCTCAATGATCTCCACTCCTGTGTAAAAGATGTATTAGCACTCATGTTTTGTCTCTTTTAGCTGGTTGTACACACAGTGCTGCCAAACTTCTATCTCCGAACATCCTGTTGCAGTGTTTTTATACACAAATTACAAACCCCAATTCCAATGAAGTTGAGAAACAACATTTCTCAATGTATAATTGCAAAGAATTTAGGGATGTCCTCATCTACGGTCCATAATATCAAAAGATTCAGAGAATCTGGAGAAATTTCTGCACATAAACAGCAAGGCTGAAAACCAGTATTGAATGCCTGTGACCTTCAATCCCTCAGGCGTCACTGCATTAAAAGCTGACATTCTGAAAGGATATTACGATGTGGAGTCAGGAACACTTCTGAAAACCAGTGTCAGTTACCACAGTCTGTCGCGACATCTACAAGTGCAAAATAAAACTCTATCATGCAAAGAAAATTCCATATATTAAAAACACCCAGATGTTGCTGATTGCTCTGGGCCCAAGCTCATGTGAGATGGACCAACTCAAAATGGAAAGGAGTGCTGCAGTCTGACAAGTACATATTTCAAATTGTTTTTTGGAAATCATAGATGTCATGTCCTCTAGGCTAAAGCGGAAAAGGGCCGCCCAGATTGTTACCAGCGTTAAGTTCAAAAGCCAGCATCTGTGATGGTATGGGGGTGTGTTAGTGCCCATGGCATGGGTAACTTGCACATCTGTGAAGGCACCATTAATGCTGAACGGTACATACAGGTTTTGGAACAACATAAGCAACATTTTTCTCAGGGACGTCCCTGCTTATTTCAGCAAGACAATGCCAAGCCACATTCTGCATGTGTTACAAGAGTGTAGATATTTGACTGACCTGTCTGCAGTCCAGATCTGTCTCCCATTGAAAAAGTGTGGAGCATTATGAAGTGCAAAACACAACAATGGAGACCCCAGACTGTTAAGCAACTGAAGTCGTACATCAAGCAAGAATAGGAAAGAATTCCACCTACAAAACTTCAACAATTAGTGTCCTCAGTTCTTAAACACTTATTGAGTGTTGTTAAAAAGCAAAGGTGATATAACAGAGTGATAGACATGCCCTTGTCCCAGCTTTTTTGGAATGTGTTGCAGGCATCAAATTCAGAATGAGTGAATATTTGCAAAAAACAATAAAGACAGTTAGATTATGAAATATATTGTCTTTGTATTCAACTGAATATAGGCTGTAAAGGATTTGCAAATCATTGTATCCTGTTAAGCCTCTCGCCCAAAGATGCTGGTATAGGCTCCAGCCCCCCTACGACCCGAAAAGGATTAAGCGGTTGAAAATGGATGGATGTATTCTGTTTTATTTGTTTTACACAACATCCCAACTTGGAGTTTGCACCTTTTGGAATTTGGGTTTGTACCTTGTCTTCACCTAGCACTACTAGCATGGCTAGCTAATACTTGAGTTGTAATTTTCTCACACGTTGCACTGGAACACCGATTTGGAAGTGATGTCATTTTGATGTCTGGTTTTCAGTCTGGGACTGTAGAAGGAACACGCCATTAGAGTTTCGGTGATGTGATACTCTGCTGAATGACAGAGAACATTGTGGCCTTCTTCATCCTCAAAATTACAGAATCAGCAGGCATACAGTCTCAAGAGAACATGAAAATGTGTTACACAAAACAATGCACTTTTACAGGATTAGTGCAAACATATTGTGCATATAATAGCACTGTGCAGAGGTCTGAAAGTAAACAGGATGTTTTCTAGGAATTTTATTCAACAATTAAATTCATGCAAAATTGACTAACCACTAAAGCTTGGTTTAAAGAAGGTAGGAGGCTGATGTGACATCAGACCTCTTGATTCTGCACCATCTGTTGAAGGACTCTTGCTGAAGATACTTACTTTGTTATGGTTCAGTTTGTTGGGGCCTATAAAATGCAGCAGAATAAATTAGGAAACAAACACTCCCATGATGATGGCTAACTATCGAAATGTCCAAAAACCTTTGTGCACTGCTGCACATGCACATACATGCATTTTTGTGACTGTGCTTCTCATTTGGTATTGGCACGCATCTGTCCAAATAGGGATTGATTTCTTTCAAGAGTCAAATGGTAGATTATTGATAGTTACCTATTTTTAGTGTGCATCTGTATAGCAGCATTTTGACATAGATTTTGCATCTTTTATACAGTATCTCACAAAAGTGAGTACACCCCTCACATTTTTGTAAATATTTTATTATATCTTTTCATGGGACAACACTGAAGATATGACACTTTGATACAATGCAAAGTAGTCAGTGTCCAGCTTGTATAACAGTGTAAATTTGCTGTCCCCTCAAAATAACTCAACACTATAGCCATTAATGTCTAAACCGCTGGCAACAAAAGTGAGTACACCCCTAGTGAAAATGTCCAAATTGTGCTCAATTAGCCGTTTTCCCTCCCCGATGTCATGTGACTCGTTAGTGTTACAAGGTCTCAGGTGTGAATGGGGAGCAAGTGTGTTAAATTTGGTGTTATCGCTCTCACACTGTCTCATACTGGTCACTGGAAGCTCAACATGGCACCTCATGGCAAAGAACTCTCCAAGGATCTGAAAAAAAAAATAGTTGCTCTACATAAAGATGGCCTAGGCTATAAGATGATTGCCAACACCCTGAAACTGAGCTCCAGCATGGTGGCCAAGATCATACAGTGGTTTAACAGGACAGATTCCACTCAGAACAGGCCTCGCCATGGTCGACCAAAGAAGTTGAGTGCACATGCTCAGCGTCATATCCAGAGGTTGTCTTTTGAAAATAGATGTATGAGTGCTGCCAGCAGTGCTGCAGAGGTTGAAGGGGTGGGGAGGTCAGCCTGTCATTGCTCAGACCATACGCCACACTGCATCAAATTGGTCTGCATGGCTGCCGTCCCAGAAGGAAGCCCCTTTTAAAGATGATGCACAAGAAAGCCCGCAAACAGTTTGCTGAAGACAAGCAGACTAAGGACATGGATTACTGGAACCATCTCCTGTGGTCTGATGAGACCAAAGTAAACTTATTTGGTTCAGATGGTGTTAAGCATGTGTGGTGGCAACCAGGTGAGGAGTACAAAGACAAGTGTGTCTTGCTTACAGTCAAGCATGGTGGTGGGAGTGTCATGGTTTGGGGCTGTATGAGTGCTGCCGGCACTGGGGAGCTACAGTTCATTGAGGAAACCATGAATGCCAACGTGTACTGTGACATACTGAAGTAGAGCATGATCCCCTCCCTTCGGAAACTGGGCTGCAGTATTCCAACATGAGAACAACCCCAAACACACCTCCAAGATGACCACTGCCTTACTAAAGAAACTGAGGGTAAAGGTGATGGACTGGCCAAGTATGTCTCCAGACCTAAACCCTATTGAGCATCTGTGGAGCATCCTCAAACAGAAGGTGAAGGAACGCAAGATTTCTAACATCCACCAGCTCCGTGATGTCGTCATGGAGGAGTGGAAGAGGATTCCAATGGCAACTTGTGAAGCTCTAGTGAACTCCATGCCCAAGAGAGTTAAGGCAGTGCTGGAAAATAATGGTGGCCACACAAAATATTGACACTTTGGGCACAATTTGGACATTTTCACTAGGGGTGTACTCACTTTTGTTGCCAGCGGTTTAGACATTAATGGCTGTGTGTTGAGTTATTTTGGGGGGACAGCAAATTTACACTGTTATAGAAGCTGTACACTGACTACTTTACATTGGATCAAAGTGTCATATCTTCAGTGCTGTCTCATGAAAAGATATAATAAAATATTTACAAAAATGTGAGGGGTGTACTCACTTTTGTGAGATACTGTATATTTGCATTCAAACATTTGTAGAATTAAAGACTAGAATATTAGTACCATATCACAGTGTTGAGAGTTAAAAACAACATAAAATACAATCACCACAATTTTCCAGTGATTGTTTTGTGGACTATTACAGCTGCGATGCAGTTGCTGCTGCAAGTAGTTCCCATTAAGGGATAAAGACCTGTACTTGCAGTATATAGCACTTTTTCTAGTCACGTAGACAACTAAAAGTGTTTAACTAGTAGCTACACTAACCCTCTATTCTAAAGGCCTATCAGAAATGGATATATAGGAACAATTTAGAGTCCCTGCATTAACCTGCCATACAGGTCTTTGGATTGTGGGAGGAAACTGGAGCCCCCAGAGTAAACCCACACAGCACAGGGAGAACATGCAAACTCCACACAGAAAGATTCTCACAATGATCTTTCAATGAACTGCAAATTTTTACACTCCGAAGGCAGAAATGGCTGAGAGATTCGATGAGCATTTGATGAAAGACCAATAGGGATCATTGAAAGACCACAGTGGAGAGGTCATTGGGAGATCAGTGAAATCGTTGAGCACTCCTTGCAGATAGCTTCCCTTTGGTGACCATTGAGAGATTGTCTTAGATTGAGTGAAAACTTGGGGAGACCGTGGCGACTGTGGAGATCATTGGAAGATCACTGAGAGATCTTGACGATCACTGAGGGATCACTAAAAGACTGTTGAGAGATCTGGCTATTTTTCATCTTTCAGTGATCTCTTGACGATCTCCACCCATGTGTGAAGGGGCAGAAGAGCACTAGAATACGCTCAAATACAGTATAGAGAGTTATGAAAAAAGAGAAACCACTGCAAAATCTTTCCTAAATTAGCATCTACATGTATGGCAGCTATTCAGTCTGAGTATCTGTTGAATTCCAACACACAAGCATGTCAGTCTAATTAGGGAGGTGCTGATCAGGTGATCACCTAAGCATTGTAAGATGCATCAAAGCTGTGAATAAAAAGTTATTCCACAAATACAGATTTCTGAGTTCGTCCTAAGTCAAAACTGAAGTTTTGTTGTGTTTAAGATCAAACTCTTTCTTTGCATTATTTAATCTAAAACTAATAGTGACATTTTTTGTCAGTTGTCATTTTTCTGTAAATAAATGCACTAAATGATTATATTTTGACCTGGAATTTGGGTGAGTTCTTTTCAGTAGGTTAGAGAATAAAACAAAATTGTTGATTTTACTCAAACACATGTATAAATAGTAAAATCAGATAAAGTGATAATTTTGCAATGATCTCTTTGATCTTTTAATTTTTTTCCAGAGCTCTATACCTTCTTCTTCTTCTTCTTCTTTTAGATTTGATTGGCGGCTGGCAACCAGCACACAGGTGCATTACCGCCACTGACTTGATTATCATCACTCTATATCTTTGTATAAGGAGTTCTGAACAACTCCTTATGTGTGAAAAAATTATCCGTCCTTGGACTGAGTCCAAGGTGCAGCTTCGGAAGCCGTCCATCACTCTATATATGTTCTGACCTCACAATGTATAGCTCTATACCTCTTTGGTTGCCCAAGAACTGTCAATGAGCTCTTAGTGATCTCTCGAGAATCTTTCAAAGATTGCCATGAAACTTGCCAAAAATTGAATTCCTGATCACACAGTGATCTCCCAAACATTTACACAGACACAGCCTTTTGGAGGCTTTAGAAGCTCGTTGATCTGTCAATATTCACCCAGAGATCTCCATCTGTGTACAGGGGCCCTTAAAGTTTTGCAAAAGGAAATGTAGAGATATCACAAAAAATGAAGTTTGTTTTAAATAAACAGTTATGAATATATAAAAGTTATGTTGCAGTCCTTAATTTTTGACCAAAGTGTTGTGTTTGCCCTTTTCAGGGCATGAATGAGGCACCAAATGCCGACAGTGAGTTTGCTTGTTTATTAACAGAAAACACAAAATAATGAGCCACGTGGGGCAAAACACATACACTAAACGAGAAACACAAATAAAGAGCACAAACACCTACTGTACATAAGAGAGTAGCGAGGGCAAAACCTGACGCTGAAGTGAGACTGAAGCCGGACGTAGGGACTCCAGTCTAAGGTTGACGAAATCGCAGCAAAGACTAAGTCTAGCTGGCGATCTTAAATAGGGAACAGAAACTCAAACTACTAACAGGTGTGGAGCAAACGTAATTACAAAGTGCAGACAGCCGTGACAGGTCATGAACAGATCTGACAACAGGAAGTCCTGCCACGGTGCTGTCAAAATAAAAGCACAGACATAATAATGAAAACGGAATTAAATACACACATGGAAGAAGGGGAAATAAACAGGAGACCCAAGCCCGGTGTGGAACCGAACTCGGGATCACCACACAAAGGATATTTGCATTGTCAGCAGTTTCTTGCACTTGAATTTATGAAGTATTTGAAAATACCTTCTACTTTAATATCAACTCTTATAATAAAATAACAGAATGTTATTAAATGATCTACAAGTGCATGGTATCGCTGTGCTTGACTGGCCAGCAAACTCTCCTGACCTCTCTAGAGGGTATTGCCAAGAGGAAGATGAGCGACACCAGACTCAACAGTGCAGACGAGCTGAAGACTCCTATCAAAGCAACCTGGGCCTCCATAACACCACAGCAGTGCCACAGGCTGATCGCCTTCATAGCACGCTGCACTGATGCAGTAATTCATGCAAAAGGAGCCCCGACCAAGTACTGAGTGTGTACATGGACATACTTTTCAGTCGGCCAACATTTCTATTAAAAATCCATTTTTTAATTGCTCTTTTGTAATATAATAATTTTTGAGAAACGAACTTTTAGGTTTTTATTAGCTGTAAGCCATAATCATCAAAATTAAAAGAAATAAACATGTGAAATATGTCACTCTGTGTGTAATGAAGCGATATATGAGTTTCACTTGCTGAATTGATGGTTCTAATTTATTGAGATGCACTTTTATGTCAAGAAGAGACAAAGCAGCAATGCACACACACACACACACACACACACATTATCATGTCTCGATGCAGCAGTGACGTGATCGGTGCTTTGGCGCTCCGCTTTTGGGTGCAGGGATGAGCTCACAGCAGGTGCGAGCTCGCCTCCCCGCCCCTGGAGCGGCGCTCCGTGGGAAACATCGGTTAATTGCCGCAGGTGATAATCCCACTTGACGAGGAGGCCTCCTTTTCACACGAGTGGTTGGAAATTATGTGCCAAGTAAATCATTTGTCCCCACTTGTTCACTTGTATAGTTGAAAAATAGTTGAGAATTTTTCCACTAGAACATGGAGCACAAGCTTTACCATTATGTAACCCAGTGTTTTGATAAAGTGCGATATATTTGGCTAAACTCTAATACATATGATCAATAGCACAACACAGATGCTGTGTGCTATAAGTTATTTGTGAAGTGATTTCCATCTTAGCTGTGTTTACTAATGTCACTGATGTAATCGAAGGCAACAATGGGGAGTCAGAAGTTTACCAACATGGCGATGGTAAACTCTTCTTTTTTTTGTAATTCACAACAGCTGATCAGAGTTGGCTCAGTCTGCTCTGTGCTCTGATTATATTGTCCGTGAGTTAAGTGCATGCATGGTGAATGGACAAAAATCCATTATCAAACAGGCTAGAATATAACAATTCACCATGGCAACAGGTGAATACAGGGGAATCATTTTTAATGCAGTATGGGGTAGAGTTATTAATGTGTAACAATGTACATTTAACACCGCAGCACCAGGGACAGATTGCTGTGGAGAAGAGGGTTGATAAGTCAAACCAACTCAGGTTTTTTTCTGCAGAGTTTAGAAAATCATGAGGACTTTTACGCATGTATGTTGTAAAGTGCTGGACTCTGACTAGATGTCATGCATTATCCATAAGAATATGGTTTTAAAAGCACAGGTACAACCATAGAAGAAAACCGAGAACACGGTATTATCTACAGACTATAACAGCCTCTCCCTCTAATAATAAACTATGCTGCCGTGAAGTTAATTAAAATTTGCTCACCAAACGTAAACATTTCCATCACATACTGTATAACATATTGTAAATGTTAAAAAAAAATTGTCAGGATATATGGCTTCCCTTATATTTACAGAAAAATGCCTGCTTGTATCCGTCCTACACAGGGACCCCGCAGCATTCACAGAAATCAATGCATTCATTTACTAGAGATGATATGGTCGTGATAATGCTGCATAAAATGCAGGTATGTGTCAGTTTGTCCATTTTTGCCTCAAGGTTTGCTAATGTACAAATCTATGGAAATAACATAACTTAAACGCCACACATAAATCAAGGGTTATTATTTGTGAGCCACTATGGAAATGTGTCTGAATGACACATCAGTTTAAGGGATTTTCCCATGTTATTAGACACATTTTTGACTTTTCATATGTAGCTTTTAAAAGTCTGTTTTGTCAGTATGTATAAGGAGCTACAGTATGTTACAACCAGTTTTGCAATAAAATCCAGAATTGCAATAATTTTATTGCAAAACTGACCAAACTCTCATTGTTGCCAGATGTTGCCAATCAGTTACGTAATAACATAACTGCAATTCTAAACTATGAATATGTATGATAGTCCATACTTTGTCATTTTCATTGAGTCACTTTCTTTGCTGATCAGCCCATTTAGGGTTATTTATCATCTTGGTGTAGTGTAGAAACATACTTGGAATGATTTAGAACACAGATACATGCATGAATGGGGATTTTCTTTTTCTTGAAAAAATTTATCGCAATTCTGGTTGGCAAATAATTGCAATAAGAGTTTCATCATCAGTTTTGTTATCCCAGCCAGTTTTGCAATAAAATTATTGCAGTATTGGGTTTTATTGCAAAACTAGTTGCAACAGAGCTATAGTCAGGTTTGGAACATAAATGGCATCTTGTGCTTTTGAAAGTAGCCGCATGAAGTGAGTGCAACACGCAGGCTGTGGTTGTGAAGTCAGTTTTTCAGCTCAGGATGTCAGGCAAACCTTGGCACAGCCGAGCTGAGTGTTCAAGATGGCTGCACCCGTGTGCCACCCATCAGCAGTAGTGAAAAATGTGCTCTTTATTTAACATTTGGTTTATTTATCTGGTTTAATTTGTTGCATGCACAGTACTCCCCAACTTGAATATGAAACACTGAATATGCCAAAGTCATGGTTTTCTGAGTTGTTGCATTGGAATGTGGGGAATTTAGATGTGCTCTCATTTTGGCTTATATTTTTTGACCCGAGACTGTAAAAGGAACGCACCATAAATTGAACCCTCCCCCTACCTTAACCATTTTCCTAATCAAGTTTTTTAGTGCCTGCTTCTTACATTGTTTCATACATTTAAAATGCTTAAAATGTGTTAGAATAGCATATGAAATCCTGCTTTTTCCATGACATGTTGGTAGCACACAGAAGATCCCAGTTGTTTTGAATCAATGGTGGGGTAACTGTATTGACTGACAAGGTGCCCAGCAGCAGCCATATTTACTAAACAGAGGATATTTGGATCACTGGGAGACCAGCTCAGTTCTGTGTGAATCAGTTGCTGCAGAGGTCATGATGATTCACATCATTGTGAGAGTGTCCGTTTGTGTATCATCCAATTCAGCGCTCCCTAACTCATCAATATCTTCTCACCTTTCTGTCTTCCACCTAGATGGTTTATAAGCCCTGGCTGTGTTCTCAGTACTTCCAGACCTCCCAGATGCACTGCACCAATCGAATCCCCTGTAGTCAGTACTGCCTGGAGGTGCAACAGCGGTGCCCCTTTGTCCTGCCCGACAATGATGATCTCATTCATGGAGGCAACCCCAGTTTTATATGCACAGGTACAAAATGAGCATCATACATTTTATGCATAACTCTGTGACTAATTTCCTCTTGTATTTATTGGTTTTTCCACTCAGTATTTATTTAAAGGGCCCATACTGTGCATAGTATTGTTTTGTGGGTTTTAATCTTATTGCAGATTGCATTTGAAAGGTTTTGAGATGTTACAAACAGGTCCTGCTTTCAGTTCACCTCAATCATAGTCCTGTTGGCTGTTAAACTCTACCTCTGCTGTAGACTTTGTCATGTTGCTTTTTGATAGGCTTATACTGCTTCATTCCCAGGGGTTCAATAATTTTTGTAAGAAGACTGAAATAGACAGCCTTCTTGAAGATCTGTAAAACAATGCAAATTGTTTTTGGTCTTTAAAACTACATACAGCGGGGAGAATAAGTATTGAACATGTCAACATTTTTCTCATTAAACATGTTTCTGATGGAGCTATTGACCTGAGATTTTCACCAGATATCAGTAACAACCCAAGTAATCCATACATACAAAGAAATCAAGGCAACTGTGTTGACAAAACAAGCTATATTTAATAAAGTGGAATGACACAGGAAATAAGTATTGAACACACTTGGTGAAATTCATTTAATATTTAGTAGAAAAGCCTTTGTTGGTAATAATGGCTTCCAGATGCCTCCTATACGGAGAAACTAGGTGCAGGCATTGCTGAGGGGTGATTTTAGCCCATTCTTCCACACAAACTGTCTTCAAATCTTGAAGGTTCCATGGGTGTCTTCTATTGACTCTGATCTTCAATTTGTTCCATAGATTTTCAATTGGATTCAGGTCAGGTGACTGACTGGGCCATTCAGCAGCTTTATTTTCCTTCTTGGGACCCAGTTGAGAGTTTCTTTGGCTGTGTGTTTAGGATCCTTGTCTTGCTGAAATGTCCACTGTCACAAGCCTGGCTCACTGGCTTAGACAAAGAAGGGAGACCACATGGAGGTGCCAATTTAAAGACAAGTTTGTTAAAAAGAAAACAATAAAAGAAAGTGTCTGTAAAATCAGTAGTGTGTGTGTGAATGGGTGCATGAAACAAACAAAAGAAAAACTAACCACTGGCCAGCCCAGCAATCACACGCCTCTGTCAGGGGCTGCAATAATGCCCAGCGGCACACCCAGAATCAGAAAGCCTCCAGGCTACAAACAACAACCAGGGGGCCGCCAGCACAGCCCCGACCAAGCAACAGACAACAGAATCAAAGCAGCAGGCAGAGCAGACAGAAGGCAACCGGCCTCCAGCGGAAGCAGATGCGCTTCTAACAGGCATGCAGAGATAACTTTTATAGGCAACTCTCAGCCAGGGGTGGTCCTTCACAGCTCCACCTACAACATAGAAAAAACTCAGAGAGAGGTCCGACTCCAGAAAGGAGCAGGCCATAACACCACCCTTGTTTCATCTTCAGCATCTTGGCAGATGGCAACAGGTTCTTATCAAGGATGTCTGTACATTTGTCTATTCATCTTTCTTTCAATTATATGAAGTCTTCCTGTACCATGTGCTGAAAAACACCCCCACACCATGATGCTTCCACCTCCAAACTTCACTGTTGGTATATATGTATATGTTGTATATATATATATATATACAGTATATATATGTTGGTATATTTTTGGGCTGATGTGCCATTTCTCTTCCAAACATGCTGTGTGCTGTGGCATCCAAAAGTTCAATTTTGGTCTCATCTGACCAGACTCTATTCTCCCAGGTATTTTACTGGCTTGCCCAAATGTTGTGCAGCAAACTTTAAATGAGCTTCAACATGCTTTTTCTTCAGCAATGGGTTCTTGTGAGGTGAGTGGGCATACAGCCCATGTCGGTTGAGTGCATTACTTATTGTTTTCTTTTAAACAGCAGTACCTGCTAACTCCAGGTCTTTCTGGAGATCTCCACGAGGGGTCTTTGGCTCTTGTATAACTCTTCTGATAATTCTTTTGACTCCTCTGTTAGAAATCTTGCGAGGAGCTCCTGGTCCTGGCCAGTTTATGGTAAAATGATGTTCTTTCCACTTCCGAATGATGGCTCCAACAGTGTTCACAGGAATAGTCAGCAGTTTAGAAATGTGCCTGTAACCAATGTCATTTTTATGTTTTGCCACAATAAAGTTGTGAAGGTCTACAGAAAGCTCTTTGCTTCTACCCATCATGAGTTCTTTGTGGTGTGGCAATCTGATATTCACAGACCATCTTAAAGGCTATCAGTCCGGACTTAACCAGCTGAAATTAATTTGCACTGATGGGGGATGGGATGGCTTCCCAAATTCTGATGGATTTTAGCTGGTTTCTTGGCTTTTGCTGCCTTTTTGCACCTCTTTTTCTTCATGTATTCAATACTTATCCCGTGTCATTCCACTTTATTAAATTAAATTTTAAGCTTTGTGAACACAGTTGCCTTGATTTCTTTGTATGTATGGATTACTTGTTGTTGCTGATACCTGGTGAAAATCTCAGGTCAATGGCTCCATCAGAAACATATTTAATGAAAAAAATGTTGACGTGTTCAATACTTATTTTCCCCGCTGTATAGTTGTCCCTGAGGAAGTCAAAACTTAAATTTAATGTATGGAAAATGTATAATGTGGGACCTTTAAAGATGCCCCTTACACTCAGGGGTCAATTTCCCTAAAAATGCCTAAAAATAACATACCCAAAGTAAATCAAAAGCTGTTCTTCAACCCTTTGCAGTATCTTCATGGGGTTGGTCTCATTTAAAAGAAAACACTGATTTTTTTGGCAAACAGTCAGAATCCTTCCAAGTGCTTCTGCCACTGAGTAACAATGTTTTAAATATACTGAATTTGAAGAAAATAAAGTTCACCTGGTTGTTCTTTTTAGATACAAATGCTTGCAAATAACATATAGCTGTTAGATACTGATGGGAAAACACAATAGGAATGTAGAACCAAGTGTTATCAAGTTCAGGTCAAAATTTTGTAACAATACCACAAAAAATGAATATATTACACATCTTTTTTCTCAGGTTGTAACCAGGCGTTTTTGAACTGTACCAAACTGTGCCATTTGGCACAGTTCACCTTTCACCTTGGAAAAACGTCTGTAACTTTTGAATGCTTCAGCACAGGTCAAGTGGACCTCTGACCAAGTGAGCACTCCAAGTGAGCACCCCAAGTGGATCCCGGAATCCAATCTGTACATGTATAAGTACGTTCTCCAACCAGTGATTTATAAATGCGAAGAAGGAGAACAACAAGAATTTGTGTAAAGTTGTTGGAAAGACTTTTCCCGGTCACTAAGAAGTGTTAAAAAATATATATATGTAAGATGACAACTAAGCTGCCATTATTACATTTCACTGCAATATACACTACCGTTCAAAAGTTTGGGGTCACTTAGAAATTTCCTTATTTTTGAAAGAAAAGCACTTTTTTTCAATGAAGATAACTTTAAACTAATCAGAAATGCACTCTATACATTGCTAATGTGGTAAATGACTATTATAGCTGCAAATGTCTGGTTTTTGGTGCAATATCTACATAGGTGTATAGAGGCCCATTTCCAGCAACTATCACTTCAGTGTTCTAAGGGTACAATTTGTTTGCTCATTGTGTCAGAAGGCTAATGGATGATTAGAAAACTCTTGTGCAATCATGTTAGGTCTGCAATGCTGCAATTGCTGCAAATGGAGGATTCTTTGACGAAAGCAAAGTTTGAAGGAAAAAATTATTATTTCAAATACAAATCATTATTTCTAACCTTGTCAATGTCTTGACTATATTTTCTATTCATTTTACAACTCATGGTGGTAAATAAGTGTGACTTTTCATGGAAAACACAAAATAATTGTCTGGGTGACCCCAAACTTTTGAACGGTAGTGTACACAGAAACAAACAACCCCCCTCCCCCCACAGAGGAACATGCCGCACCAAAAATGTGTGGCCATGTGGGACCTGTGATGACCAATCGGTCAAAGGTTGTTTTTATTTCTATTTTTATATTTTCATCTACAAAGAATAATTTACATTACAGTGATCCCTCACTTATCACATTTAATGGGGACCAGAACCGACCGCGAAAAGTGAAAAACCGCGAAGTAGCGTCACCGCCACCCAAGGGCGTCACAAGCACTATTTTGCACAAAAAGGCACAAGAGAACAGCGAAAAGTGCCACTAAGCAACACGAGTGATAAAGAACAATGAATGCAGTCTTCCTTCGCTGGGTAAAACGTCTCGGCCAATCAGCTTGTGAGGTAAAACGTCTCGGCCAATCAGCTTGCGAGATTCCCGAGCGGTGAAGAGGTGGGCGGAGAGGAGTGGAGCGGTGGTCAGAGAGGTGGATTTTGAGTTGTGCGGGCTCTCCGTGTTGATACCTGATGTTCTAATGTAGTCTCCCTGCCTTCTGCTAGCGCCCGGGCAACTTTCGTGCCATTTTTTCTCAATTTTGAATTTTTGATGAATATTTTTGAAAAATCCGCGATGCACTGAGGGCGCGAAAGGTGAAACGCGAAGTAGCGAGGGATCACTGTATAACACTTACCTGTCCACAATTACATCATGAACGTTGGCAAACATCTCCGCTCATCTCCGCTCCGTTTCTCATCGTCAGATGAGTTAGCGATTTCTCATTGTTCACCCGACCGGGTCAAGCGATCTATGCTTTTGTCTATGTTCTTTAGGTTTACTTTGTGAACCATTTTTCAAAACAAGTGAGTAAAATAGTAGCTAATGCTAGCTTTATGCACACGTCGGACTGTGTTCTTCATCCAAGTGGCTCCAGCCGGCAAAAAGGATTTACGCATGGGAATGTATGGGTTTTATCAAGCAATGTGAAAAAGGAACCCCCCCATGTCCAGTACTGCTGAATTCAGAAATCAATTGGCTAAACGATACGTCCATCATCATGATACTCAGCTACAATTGGCTCATTGTATTTGCGATAGTTGGTGGGCAGGGCCTTCTGGCTAGGTTTTCAGTCATTGGTTACTGAAGGCTGTAAAAACACAAATTGAGGATCTTATGGGTCAGATGAGATGTCAATCAAATGTCAACCGATACGAAACTTCTTTGCCTTCCTGTTTAAGGCTGTATCTGTACCGGAAGACTGGAAATACAGTTGTTTTTTTTTTTCCATTGTGCACTGAGACGTGCTTAATATGCCCGCCCCTGGTATCCCTGAATGGTAGTGTTGCACAAATCTTAAATAACAGTAAATCCTGAGCAATATGGCTGAATTTCTTTCACTATTTGATGGATAGGAAAAATTATTACTCTCTCAGATCCTGGCATTAAAAGCCACAAGTAAGAGTCATTTACTACGTAATCATGCTCTCACCCTGAGTTACTTAGAACAGAATAAGTGACGAAACGACTCAGTGCTTACAGTTTGTCACCAAGAAATACTAAAGTGGCTAATAGACATGACTTTACAGTTAGAAGATGTTCCAGCCAGTCATCAAATCAGCAGGGTATCATTAGATGATGCTAACATATCCGAAATTACTCACAACCCCAAGAAGCAGAAGACACAACAGACCACTATGACACTATGGCTGTGTACTCAGACTATATTGTCCTAATGCCCATTACAGTTGAATCCAAAAGGAATAAAATATGGATTTTATTTCCAGTGCCTGGGAATTTCAAACATAATAATTATTCTTACAATGTAGTGAGAGTCATTATGTGCTTTACAATGTTAATGCATGTATGCTAAAATAACTGGTGTCATCTCAATACACAAAACTGCCCTGGTCCTGCTTCATTGAAGCGGAGTGCATTTGTATGCCAGTCTTTGCAGGGATAATCTTAGGATAATCAGAGAGTGAAGTGTACGTTGTGTACTGGGAGCACTAAGCATGTCTATAAAGTCTGATGTTTGAAACATGAAAACTTCTTGGCTCTGAAGATGCCACGACTGACACAAGAAATTCAAGACCACGCCTCTGGAATGCTCAGAGCTGGAACGTCGGCCTCCAGGGTGACGGCACATTTTGGAGTCCATCGGTCAACAGTGGGACGCTTACACTGTAGCACATGAGATCGCCCAACCAACTTGCACCACTTTCTGGAATTGATGCAGTGTTGCATTTTTGCCTCTCAGTGTATATGAGCTAACCATCCTGGACATTATCATCAGTCAGTCGGTCACAAATTCTGCTGAGCTGCCACAAACTGCACAAAGTCGGCCACAGACCATAAGAAGAAGATTAATGAGTTCTGCACAAAGTGCCCTCAGGGACATTTAATGACGATTCCTAATTCCTCTGACAAGAGCAAGTACTTTTATGGGGTTAAACAGCAGTATTTTCTGGAACAGCTCTTATCCCTGTTGTTTAATTAGTAAGACAAAGGTGACAACGGCCCCGCTGACCCAGAGAATGCATACTGGATGACTTTTGTTTTGTTCATTATTAGGTCAGCCATGCTAATACTTTATGCATGTTCCTTAAACCTCCCAACAGAAGCACCTGCAGCTTCTGCATCACTTTAATAACTCACAAAATTAAATGTTACTCCAGTTGATCATTTTACCTGGGAAACCAGATGAAAAGTTCACCAGGCACAAACTAATATTGAGCCGAACCTCCACCGACGCTGATGACAGCGGCGCACTGCTGAAGCACCGAAGGGATGACAGGATTAATTAGTCACGATAAACGGTTCTCATTAGGATTAAGATCAGGGTGATGCGCTGCTGGTGTAAGGGGGGGGGGAGAGTTTTCTCTGCTCATGTGTCGATGCTTCCCTCTGGTGGTCGTGGATGAACATCATTTGGCAGTTTGTGCCTGTACTGACAGATTTAAAGATTTAGGACCAGAGGTGGGCAGTAATTTGTCTCATTTGCTCAAGGAATTAATTACTCTTAGGCTACCTGTGTTACTTGAGTACATCTGTGGGGAGAAAAAAAAATAAACTATGCATTTTGTGATGCTCTTTGATTTTGTTTCAGCACACTGATTTGAAAACTGCTTAAAAATGTGCTTGATAATCCTGTATTAACTTATGTTTACCAGAAATGATTCCATCTTTAGTCCTTTTAATGCATTCATAGTTTTATGTTAAAAGCTGAGTCGCAGCATCTTCCGGCGTGAAGAGGATAAGCAAAGCTTGACTTGTCTCTGTTTATTGAAAGTTCCTTGAACCAGAACACGTCAGGAGCGTACAGGTGTCTCCCCTGTTGCTCTCACTGGACAGAGCTACGCTCCCGCCTGCTCTCATTGCTCAGCGAAAACACACTGGCTCAGCCTCAGAGAGGGAACCCGGCAAACCAGAGCAGGTGGTGACGTCGCACACTACGTGCCATAACCATAGCAACAATACTGGCACAATGGTGCTATGGGCGTAAATGAATAATACTCAACCTTTGATTTAAATGAAATCAGAGTTAAAATAATTTTTCTGCCATTCTGAATCTGCAAATAGCTTTTTTTATAGTCATTATATTATATGTAGATAATTTGTCTTATTTTCTTTAGACTAATTCATTTAAAAGACAAACCGCCCAAATTTGCAAGAGTAAAATTGCAAGTTTATAATGAAATTTAAAATTTACATGTGTAAACTTGCAAATTTATCATGAAGAAGTCACATAGTTATAAGAAAAACCTTCACAAATTTGAGAATATCATCTCAAATGTAAAAGACAAGAGCCATAGATTTACAGAAACTTTTACCCAAAAAGTTACACATTGAGGACTATTAACAAGTAAAATTATTGGAATTTGTTTTCCAAATTTACAAGAAAAAAAAAACCTAATTCAAGAGAGAAACCTCAAATTTTTTGTAGATACTGTCATATCCTCCCACTCGTTCTTCTTCATCTTGATCATCATCTTCTTCTTCCTCCCCTTTAGGGGTCTCCACAGCGGATCATCTGCCTCCATCTCACGCTATCCTTTGCATCGCCCTCTGTGACACCAACCCTCTCCATGTCCTCCTTCACGACACCCATGAATCTTCTCTGTGGTCTTCTTCTTTTCCTCCTGCCTGGCAGCTCCATCTTCAACATCCTTTTTCCAATATATCCACTATCCCTCCTCTCCACATGTCCAAACCATCTCAGCCTTGCCTCTCTTACTTTGTCTCCAAACCGCTCAACCTGAGCTGTCCCTCTGATGTACTCATTTCTAACCCTGTCCCTCCTAGTCACTCCCAATGAGAATCTTAGCATCTTCAACTATGCCACCTCCCAGCACTGCTTCCTGTGTTTTTGTCAGTGCCACCTTCTCCAACCATACATCATAGTAGGTCTCACTACCGTCTTATAAATCTTCCCTTTCACTCTAGCTGCTATCCCTCTGTCACAGATTACCCCTGACACTCATCTCCACCCATTCCACCCTGCCTGCACTCTCTTCTTCGCCTCTCTTGTGCATTTTCCATTGCTTTAGATGGTTGACCTCAGGTATTTAAAGTCATCTATCTTCACTACCTCTACTCCTTGCATCTTCACTGTTACACTTGCCTCCCTCTCCTCCACATCTCAAGACACAGTGCAACTCCTTCTGACTTTCTCTATAATTCTCCATCAACACTATTAAAACAAACATTGCATCTGTAGTACTCTTTCCTGGCATGAAACCATACTGCTGCTCACAGATTGTCACCTCTGCTCTTAACCTGGCTTCAACAACTTTTCCCATATCTTCATAGTGTGACTGATAAGCTTTATGCCTCTGTAGTTACTGCAGCTATAAGCATCACCCTTATTCTTGTCCCACTCAAGCTTTTTTTTGTTAATGCTACTCAGGTTATGTCTATTTAAACACCAAATAAGACCAATTTTGTCACTAAAAATTTCTATTGGAAAAAATCAAAAGACCAGCCTCATATCAAGGCTGTCATCTAAACATTGTTGAACTGTCCCTAGACATAAGCTTTTATTTTTCAATAAAAAAAATGAATTCTTGGAGGGGGAGAGGGAAATTGCATGTATTCACACTGTGTGCAGGTGAATCATAACCAGGTTGTAAGTAGAGCTTCAAAATGCAAAAAGAAGAAACAGGAGCAAGAGACAAAAAAATAGAGAGATGGAGAGTAGGCAGTTTACTTAAAACTGCATTTAAACTCAAACAGGCTGTTCATCAGCTGATCAGAAGTTTAAGACCATAGCCCAAAGTGCCCAGAACAGACCTAAACGTGTCCAAAAAGGAGTTAGTAGTGAGTAGCCCCACCGTTCTTGTTGATCACATCATAAATTCATTTAGGCATGCTTGATGTGAGAGTGTTTCCAGGAGGCACATGGGAACGTTGCTTCATGTGGTGAAGATTGCTTCACAAAGGAAATCCATGGTCTGGAACTGACAAACATTTTTGTAAACTCCTCTTGCCATCTGTCCCCAAATATTCTCAGTGGGATTTAGATCAGGAGAACACGCAGGATGGTCCAAAAGAGCTGAGCTGGAGGATCCAACGGGCTGTCTGTGAAGACACAGGCTGATCATCGACCCAACTTAAAGACGGCATCTACAAAAGAAGGGTTTAGAGAACAAAAAAAATATTTTCAAAGGCCACCTCTCCTCCCACACCACAAACTTGCCCCTTTGGACTTTGCAAGGGAGCACCAAACATGGGACACTGAAAAGTGGAAGAAGGTGTTGCTCCTGTTTCTCCTTTTTGTATTTTGAAGCTCTACTTACAGCCTGGTTACGATCCACCAGCAGCAAGTGTCAATACTTGAAATTTTCCCCTGGTCTTAAGATTTTGATTAGGAGTGTATGATTTCTGTGATAGAGGAAAGTGGATCATTGTGTTGGTTTGCAAGTAACTGTGTGAAATAGTAGCAGCTATAACAGAGCTATGCACACTATACAGATTTGCTCTTGTGTGGCAACTTTGTTTCCATGGATAAATTGGCTTAACCTTTCACTAAGCTTCCATACACAATATTATATGTTACTTTGTTACTATAATCAGTTTCCTGATTGAAGAAAACACACACAAGATTAATATTTTTTATGCTTTTGGGTACAGTCATCATAGCAGTCTGTCGTGGGTGACAATGACTGTTTCGTTTAGGTCTGATCAGATTCCTCCACGCTGCTCTGTCCTAAGCCTTCCGCTGCCAGGAACTCCTGTCTATATCCAACTTCTTCAAGTTTCTTTTAACAGTGTCGTTAAATATGAGCCTTGGTCTACCCTGATTGCGTTTGCTCTTGCATAACTGTGAGTAGAGTAACTGCCGAGGGAGATGCTGGTGGTCCATCCTCTCAACATGTCCGAGCCATCTCAGGTTCGTCTGTATTAGAATGTCCTCCATTGATGGTAGACCAGCTCGTTTCAGCACTTCTATGTTGGTTATCTTGTCTTTCCATGAGATGTTCATTATGGCTCGAAGGTGTCTCATCATGTACGCATGGAGTTTCTTTACCTGCACTCTGTAGGCAGTCCAAGTTTCAGCACCGTACAATAGAGTAGCCAGTACTGTCCCTCTGTACACTTTGCATTTCACACGGATAGACACATGTCGATTGTTCCACAGTCTCTCCCTCAAGTTTCCAAACATACTGTTTGCTCTTCCCATTCTGAGAGATAGTTCATCCTCCAGCCTAGCATTCTCTGAAACAGTACTCCCTAGATACTTGAAAGTCTTGCACTTGACTAGTGGCCCTGTACCAATGCTGATCTCTTCTGGTAGTGATGTTGATAACTGAAACTTTGGTGGTTGATAAAGGCACTCTGTCTTCTTGATGTTGATTTTGAGGCTGAATTGGCTAGCTGCTCTTGCAAATTTCTCCACTAAAGATTGCATATCTTCCACACTGTGTGCAACTAGAGCACTGTCGTCGGCAAAGAGCATTTCTCTTACTACCTTTATCGATGTCTTACTCTTGGCTTTAAACTGTGCCACATTGAACAAGTCTGCTTCTTTCCTTGTTTGAATGTATACGCCTTCTGAAGTGTCTTTGAAGGCCACCTCAAGCATGGCTGCCAGATATAGCAAGAAGAGGGTAGGTGCCAGCACACACCCTTGCTTCACCCCGTTGCTTACTGAAAAGTCTTTAGATACTGAACCACTCATTGCCACGTTTGCTTGCATACCTGTATGGAGTGCCTCGATCAGGGTGACAAACTTCTCTGTACAGCCATATTTCTTGAGTACCTGCCAAAGTCCTTGTTGCGAAACAGTATTGAAGGCTTTACTGAAGTCCATGAAGACTACATAAAGCGGCATGTTCTGTTCAATACACTTTTCTTGAACCTGTTTCAAGCAGAAAATTATGTCCATTGTGCTTCTTCCACTTCTAAAGCCGCACTGGGTTTCCAGTAGTACATTCTGCGAGATGCGCTCATTGAGTCTGTTCAGTAGTACACGTGAGAGAATCTTACCAACAGTGGCTAGCAGTGATATACCTTGGTAATTTCCACAACCTTTCCTGTCACCTTTCTTGAACAAAGGCACAATACTTGCATCCTTCCAGTTTTGAGGTACTTTCTAGGCATCCCATATCTCTTGGATGAGCTTGTGCAGGCAGTTGGTCAGCTGAACACCACCAAATTTCCACACTTCTGCTGGAATTCCATCCCTTCCTGGAGCTTTACCATCCTGTGTTGTCCTGATAGCTGCCATTAGTTCATCAAGATTTGGTGGTTCATCCAGACTTGATACAGCTGGTCGCTGCACTAGAGCTTCTTTAGCCTCTTTAGTGAGATCTCCAGGGTTGTTTAGTAGTTGGTCAAAGTGGTCTGCAAATCTGACCAGAATCTTGTCTTTCTCCTGCAAAACCATTTCACCATCCATAGCCTTTATTTGGATCAATCCTCTTGGTTTAAGGCCATAGATTTCTCTCAAACCTGTGAAGAATGCTTTCATGTTCTTCCTGTCTGCTGCAGTTTGAAGTTCCTCCGCTTTTTCATCCCACCAGTTGGACTTCATCTCTCTGGTGTACTTCTGTAGCTCACTTTGAGCCTTTGCGTATTTCTTCTTCTTCGACCTTGTGTTACACTGTAGGTTTTCCTGCCTAGCTGTATTCCTCGCTTCTAGTAGTTTCTTCAGATGTTCATCATGCTCATGAAACCAATCTTGATGTTTCCTCTCAGGGTGGCCTAATACATCACTCGCAGTCTGATACACCAGTGTTGCCCATTTCTCTTCTATGTCATTCTCTGAGTTGTTGCTGTCCCAGTCTTTCAAGTTTTCATTCATTTCCTGTGTAAGTTCTTCCTGTTTCTTTTGGCCTTTCAGTGCACTAGTGTTTAGCTTCTGTGGTGGCTTAGCACCCGTCCTGCAGTGCTGTTTTCGTCTGCAAATCCTTAATCTAGATCTCAGCATAACATGATCAGTACCACTGTCCGCACCTCTCATTGCTCTGGTGTCCAATACATCCCTTATGTCTCTCTGCCTTACTATGATGTAGTCTAACAAGTGCCAGTGCTTGGATCTTGGGTGCATCCATGTCTTCTTGTCTGTGTCCTTGTGCTTTAATAGAGTGTTGGTTATCACAAGGTTGTACTCTGAACATAATGCAAGTAGAAGTTCTCCATTAGCATTGCACTTGCCTACTCCATGACTGCCTAGCACTCCTTTCCATTTCTCAGTGTCCGAACCAACACTGGCATTAAAATCTCCAACGAGTATCAGCCTGTCATCAGTCGGTACACACCTGATAGTCTCACGTAAATCACTGTAGAACTCTTCCTTCGCCTCCTCTGTGTTGGTCATTGTTGGGGCATATACACTGATGAGTGTGGCATACATCTTCCGCTGTAGTGGGAGTCTCATAGTCATTATCCTGTTGTTGATTGGCACCAGTTCCTCATCAAGCGTTGCTGTTATCTTCTTTCTAACTGCAAAGCCCACTCCTGCTTCTCTCCTTTCTTGAGTTGATTTCCCACTCCAAAAGATGTACCCATGGTCTTCCAAGCTGTCATATCCAGGAAATCTTGTTTCACTAAGTGCAGCTATGTCTACATTGTACCTGCTCATTTCCAGGGCCACAAGTGCGGTCTATCTTTCTGGGCACTGTGATGTTGTTCTGTCCAACAGAGTGCGTACATTCCATTCTGCTACACACAAGGCTGCTGTTTTCCTCTTCTTTTGTCTTCCTGCTCCTAACTTACATTTTGCTGCCTGTCGGAGTGTGAACAGATCAGCGCGGACCTTGTTAGCCTGGGTGACGTCCGAGCCGGTATGAGTTGCTTTCTCACTGACCATTTCATGAAACTGCTTGCAAAGTATTTGAGTACTGCTAGCTTTTGCTGGACTAGCTGCACATTCTTGGCAGATAAAGGTATTATCAGTGGCAAGGACAAGCCAAGACAAACTGACTCCAGTATCTGTTGCAGTGACTGACCAGATGATAGGTTTGTTTATCTCTGCTCTTTGTGTAGTGCATGTCACGATGCACCGACTGGCACAGTCCACCACAGACCTTGTGACAGATGTGTTTATCTGCCAGGATGTCCAGTCTCATCCCGTGTAACTGGGAGTGGTCCACCACAGACCTGTGGCAGATATTGTTTTTAGTTCTGCCAGGATGCCCAGTTTCACCCTCCATGCCCTTGGAAGGGTGGGGATGCCAGTTGAGTCGCCGACGGCCCGACCCATGAGACAGGTAGTACCGGTTTTCATAGTTATCTGGTAGCAAGCAAGTCAATGCCTGACCTGACTACATTAGGCCTAATTACTGCAGAAAACTGTTATTCTTACAGAGTACAGCACAAGGCATTATAAGGAAATATTTGTGATTACATGAAACTTTTGGTGGCGTCAGCATTTTATTGTTGCTTTTATACGATATTAGAAGATTTTTTTTTAAATCCCTCACATTTAACATTTACACAGATTGTTTCTGCCGGCCAGTTAAACAGGGGTCAGAAAAATCTCTTATTGATTACACGGTTTGGGCAGTATTTGGCCGGGAAAGGAGGCGGGGGAAAAGAATATGCATGGGGCCGCCAAAATATATATTTAAACCTTGAAATGAAGGTAATTCGGTAATATTAGTCTTTTCTTCTCACTGAATATCCACTTATTTTGTCATTAATTTGTTTTATTACCTTGAAAAAATGTGTCTTTATTTTCACGCATTACTATTTTATTTCTTTTTATTTCTTTTTCTTTAAGAGTTTTCTCTTAGATTAGATTTTATTTCTTTTTTTTAATTATAAGGTCCCACTTCGTATGAGCAAAAGAGCCTGGAACCTTTGTCCTAAATCCAGAATGCATGAATTTGTAAAAGAATGGGTGCAGAATCAATGCAATAAATGAAATGCTGCATAATTTATACAAAATGTCTTTCTCATTCTTTTTAACCCCACCCCCACTCCCAAAAAACAAACTCCAGGGCTGCTGGAGGACTACCCATCAGGTATGGACCCGAACGCAGAGTGCTGTGACGTGCGGTGGGACTTGAAAGCGGACAACCGTTCCCGGGGGACCCTGAAAAGAACTCACCCGCCATGCCAGCACCGTACCTCCCTCAGCTCCTCAGCAGCCTGCAGACTGTGTAACAGCCGGCTCAAACTCTGCCTGCTGGTCCTTGTCCTCCTACACACGGTTGCCAGCCTCACAGCATCCCACAATGCAACAGGACTGGGCCTTCCTGCCATCACGCCTCTGGAGGAGAGCCCCGCCAACGAGGAGTGATGGGAGCTACTGGGAGGAGGTTGTTGGGGGGGGGGATTCCCCCTCACCATGGCAACCGGTGTGGAAAAGTACAGCCACAGTTGTGCGATGATTCGCTGGAGCTGTGCGTCCGTGGACATCCTGCAGCACTGTCTGGCAAAACGGAAAATTGTGGGGTGCTCGAAGAGGAGAAACACTCGAATCAATCAAAACAAATAAATAACTAAAAAAGACACACCAAGGGATTCCACCGGTCCCTGATGGAGGGAAAAGGGGACAACGCCACAGCCTTTGTTGAGAGGGAAGGTCAGCTTCCTCACGGCTGAGTTTCTCTCACTACGCTTTTTTACACTGTGTTCCAATTATTGATTTCTGTTGCACTGGCTGACGATGGAAAAACGCAATCATATTCTCTTTGTTAATGTTCATCCTTTGTCTTTGTTTCTGAGTCTGTCGCACGGGAAGATGAATAAGACAGATGACATGTAAAAATTATCTGTGTGTCTGTGCGTGAGTGCGTGTTTTCTAGAGTGCGTGCAAGCGTGCGTGGGCGGGTGGGTGCTTGACGGTGTGCGTGCATGTGCAAAAGGGAATGAGGGTGTGTGCGTGTGTGCTGCTGACACATATCTACCTAAGTGGCTGGTGCAGCTGACGGTTTTATGAAGGCCCCCCCACAGATGTCACTTAGCTCTGCCATGCTGGTTTGTTGGCCACAGTCTAGTCGGAAAATTCCATAATAAAAGCTGTGTTGAGTGTAGTTTGATGCTTTCCCCGCCCTTTGTTTTGTGAGATAATGTTCCCCCATGGACACTGTTATTGAGAATTAAACAATTTTCCATAATTAACGTCAGTAAAACAACACAAAATGAACAGAGTTATAAAAATAGTATATGTTGTTGTTGTACCACCCTCCTGTGCAAAAGATGTCCCTGAACAGGATAATCAGCGGAATGAATGAATGAATGAATGAGTGAAAATCACATCAATTTAAACAAAAACCCCATTTACTATACTAAAGAATAATGAATTTAAAGCAGCACTATGGAACTTTCTTGTTCAGGGTGGGAACACTGAAAAGACTATGGCAACTATGACCTCAGTCCCAACAGCCAATCACAAGGTGTTTAGTTGTTGGTGGCTAAGCTGATTGACTGTTGGAAGACAGGTCATAGTCACCATAGCTGTAGTCCTTTCAGTGTTCCTACTCGGGGTGGGTTAAAAGGATCAATTCTCCGAATCACGCAGCAAAAACGCTCAACTGGAAGCAAACTGAACTGGGGAAGGCATCCACGGTGAGCCAGCATCCACCGCCCAGTGTGCTTAATTATTAGCGGAGGCTGCGGCGACCCCCCACATGCAAGGATACACTCCCGCACAGCATCACCAAAAACAGTGGCGTCTGAAGTCCCAGAACCACACCACACCCACGACATGCAGACACCCCATTGAACTAGCTCCACCGAAGCCTGCAGGGAGAGCCACCCCAATGCATGACAGCCGGATGTCCAGGGCAACGACCAACAACGCACCCCCCCCCCCCCCACACACACACCAATGAAAACACTTGCCAGCACCCCACCAAATCACAAGTTATACAAAAAGTGCATTATTATGTAACTGAGCTCTTAGAGATTTTATTACTAGCCGCTTGTAGTTAATGACTCAGAAGAGGATGAAGCACACAGCCCTGCCCTGCTAACTCTTTATTTGCTGGGACAAAACCAGAACTACATTTCCCGTGTTTAAGAGAGAAAACCTGTCCTACAGCAACACTAGAGGGACATCGCCACAAAATCAGTTCCTAATGTGATAATTTATGTATTTAATTGACCCAGTTGGAGTATTCCTGCTACAATTCATAGCATTAGGTCTCTGAGAATACTGCCCCCCCCCATGCAAGTAAAATAGTTATTATAATGGTACTTTCCCCGAGTGAATTAATATTGAATCTGATTGGATCGAATCAATTCAAAACTTGGAAAATATTAATGATTCCCAGCCCTAGTTGCCACCAAGAACAGAGCTGTTGCACCCAATGTGGGCCCATTCAGGCTATGGGGGAGGTGACATTCACCTGGTCCAAGTCTGATGTACCATCAAAACAATTTTGGAAATATTATTTTGAGGTGAAATCTTGGATAGTGTTGCTTAAAAATGGCTTTATCTTGTATTTAAGGAATGATTATGAACATTGGCACTGATGTATTTAAAACCCTCAGATTTTAGATTTGTAATGATATCAGAATCAGCAAAAATGATAGTGTGGCTCATAGCATTAAAGCCCAAGTTGTAATAAGTGAGATTAGGCCACTTCAAGAAGCTGAGCCGTATGAACAACATTCATCACTGGGATTAAACCCGTTATTTCTGAATGACACCAAATAAAACAAGGCCAAAAATACCAATAACAACTTTGGGAACACTTTAGTTAAGGTAACTTTTAATTAGGTGCTCACAAGTGTGTTTATTAGTAGCCTCCTAGATCTTGTTTTATTCTGCATGACCATGTTCCACAGGGATTAGGCCTGTTCCAACTGTTTTTCCTCAGTAAACACTTAATTACTGCTTACTGACAGCACCTAAACAAGCTGTTAGATAAGTATGATATTAATTCACTTTGCTCAATAAGTCCCTTGTTAGGCAGATTTCTACCAGAGTAGAACAAAATGAAAGAATTGATTAGAACTGTTAGAATTATTAGAATTGTTGTTTCTGTACTTATTACCTTGGCATTCATTCAGAGAGCAAAATAAGAATTTCATTGCTCAGGAAATGTAGCATTTCTTAACTGTGCACATGATAATAAATCCTGTGAATCTTAAATCTTGAAAATTCAAACATTAATAATCTCCAAATTAAGTCTTGCTAAGAATGTTCCACATTTTCAAGTGTAGGCTCATTTCTGAAAATCCTTTAGTAGTTAGATGTTTATAAAATTCAATAAATCCCGAATTATCATAATATACGTTTAATAGCTTGTTTATTTACTAAGCAATAATGAACTGTTTATTAAGTGGTTAATAATAAAAAGTTGTAGTTAACAGCCTAATCCTAGTAGAAAATGCTCATGAAAAATAAGTTGTTAAAAGGTGCTTGATAATAACTAATAATGAGTGAACACAGTGTTTTTCAACCTTTCTAGAGCCAAGGGACCTTTTTTACATTGAAAAAATCTCATGGGACCCCACCAACCAAAAATGTTACAAAATGACACATTGTAGCTTGTTATAGCATATGTAATGACAATTTGGTCTTGTAATCAGTTTATACTCACTCAGTGTGAAACTTGAGCCTGTTTAGATGAACACAGAGCTGATATCCTGGCAGGAACTGAAGAAAGGCAGATGGCTGATTCATTTTGAGATAGCATTTAAGCTTGCATGGGACCATGACACTGTTGGAGAGCTTTTCCCTGCATAACAAGCATAACGGACACAGTGCAGCTGGATCCTTGGTGAAAGTAAATCCAAACAAAAGATGGTTTTCACTGTATTGCCTTGTCTTCACCATCTTAGCTTTCTTTTTACCACTGCTCGGCCCTTCACCTGGGTTAGAATTTTATCCAGAGCCCAGTTTGAAGTCTGAATCTTTCTTCTTCAAATATTTATCCATTGCTGTTTTTCATCTAGTCACCATGAACTCTAGCACATCTTAACAAGGACATTAAACTCCATAAAATACACAAAGAAGAGGAAGAAGCGTGTAGCCATTATTATTGCGTTCATACTGCCACCTACTGACATGGAAGGGTCACTACAGGCGGCCATGCACAACAATGGCAAATTATTTTCAGTTTTTTTGGAGCAATTAATAATTGAAATTAGACAATTTCCCCAGGACCCTTTAGCTAGGGCCGGGCAATCTGACCTTAAATCAGCATCACGGTTATTTGAACCTTTCACGACGGTTTCTTTTTTTGTGGTTTCCCCGCCCCCTTTTCTCTTCCTTATAGTTTTACAAAGCTTGAAATTAAGCAAGATTAATATATCACCGCAGTGATTCAGTAGTAAATAAACATATTAATTTCACACACATGTAACCAAGTTAAATACGGTTCGATGCAGAAATCAGAATTTATATACATACAGCTTGAGGGGTTGTGGGTCAGGTGACACAGTGAGGTAATAGGCTACTAATAAATTTACTAATAAGCACACAGTTAACAGTTCATACGTATTTCTTTAACAGCTTGGCGGTGCAGTGGTTAGCACTGGCAGCACGGCACAGGTCGGGGGAGTGGGTGGAGTTTGCATGTTCTCCTCGTGTCTGTGTGGGTTTTTGCTGGGCGCTCCCATTTCCTCCCACAGTCCAAAGACATACATGTTAGGCTAATTGGCATCAGCTGTGGATAAATTGGCCTTGGGTATGAATGTGAGAGTGAATGGTGGTCTGTCTCTGTGTGTTGACCCTGTGATGGACTGGCGATCTGTCCGCCCAAGAGATGCTGGGATACGCTCCAGCACCCTCCACGACCTGAAAAGGATTAAATGGTTAAAAATGAACATATTTCCTTAAAGTGTTACCAAAAAAAAAAAAATATCAGGAAAAATGTGTTTCCTATTGTATTTATAAATATTTTTTAAAAAGCACGGGGGGGGGGGGGATAATTTTATCTCACCAAACAAAAACTGAGCTCCTTTGTACCAGTCATGTTATTTGAAGCATTTTAGCAAAACTTGGCTCAGATTGTGATCACATTTACACCACATGGCTCAGCAAAGCTGGCTGATATTGTGATTATGACACTGGATTAGTATGTTCAACACTGATGCTCCAAACATGAAAGCTTGTAGATTTTTAAAGGTAATATCCAGTTAAATGGCACCAAAAAATGCAGAGAATGGAAAGTCACTCTGTCTGCCCTGCCTCAAGAATTGACTCTTACTCTTCATCACCATCATGTGTTCATGATGTAATGTGACAGCATTATGACTAATCAATCACCACTCCTTCAGCACTACTTGAAAACAAAGACTCAGTTTGCTGTTTGCCCCTGAACTGAAATTATATCAGTGGTGGGATTTCAACCTCAGGCCTTTCATAGAGAGGAACACATTGACTGGATGTGACCTTTACTGGTTTCCTCCCCATTTTTAAACTACATTTTCCATGAAGAGAAAGAGAGGATTATATGTCTTTACACAAGTTTATTGCACTGTTCTGGCCTCTAGCAGTAGTGAACAACAATTTACATTCTATAGGATTTTTTTTTTTTACAGTAAATCTGATGTTTGACACATCAATTGCATGTGGAGGCTTTGCAAGGTTACGGCCTCTTTTGTTGATCGTGCTAAGCCCCATCTCCCTCCAAGCACTGCATCTGACCCCAAATCAGCTCCTGTAGCATGTCTCACAGTCTTGTATTTCCAGAATTCATTAAGTCTCATTAAGTAAAGGGCTTATTAAGAAATCCAGTGTACCCATGATCACCAACACAGTCAGAACACAATCAAAGACGTGTGCATTCAAATTGTTAGCAAAGGGTGAACCATAGCTTTCCCTGTTTTTTTTTTCTTTTCTTTTTTGTTGTAAAGTCATCAGTATAAAGACACTACATCAGCTGTTACTGGAGAGCAGACACAGAAACAAATGCAGAGAGAGGAGCTATGACATTGCGTGACGGCTGTTTTAGTCAGCTGACACCTTATTTCTGAAATGTTGACCGGTGTGTGATCAGACGGGAATGGGTTGACCTTAAAGGGCTGACTTCTTCCTTAGTTTCAGCTTCTATTGTGCGTCTTTTTGATGAACAAGGCTGCGAGATCAGGTATCTGACAAACATAAGCAGATAAACAGATGCTGCTGGATGCATTTTTTTCCACTTTTAAATCTCTTTATTACTTATCTGAGATGTCCAATCCAATATCTGATGTCAAGAGTTTTATTATACACCTATATGACGATTTGAAATTCTTCACTATTCACATTGTTTCTATATAAAGATATACTGTGTTGGCTTTTTCTTTGGCACATGCTGTTTAGACCCTACACATTACCAGTACTGCATGTATGGAACAGACACAGAATAGCTTCTAGTCAGAGACATCCATGCCCATCTTGGACGACTGCATTCAGTTACAGAGAAATGCTGCTATTGCCGATGGCCACCAGTAGATGGGAATATATATTTTCTTTTTACATTGACGGTGCTGCCGAAGGCCTACCACACAAAGACTGTAAAGATGAACAGGAATCAGGAGGGCAGAGCCATGGAAGAAAACCTCCTATCCACCATTCTGTGGGTAGAAGTGTGTGTGTGTACACCTCAACTTACTCTGTGTTCATTGCATACTGTATATATGTGTCCATCCATGTTGCATCTCTTTGGTAAAGTTGCCAGCTTGGTCATGCAAGACAGATGTGACAAGCCGCCTCTGTCACATATAAATGATTTCACCCATGAAGCTGCGTGGACATTAGTATGAAACCACAGTGTTTTTCAACCAGGGTGCCCTGGTACATTCAAGTTTCTGTAGCAAATTATCTAATTTCACTTGTTAACTGGTCCAAAAAAAATTGTAAAGTTTAAGTTTAATGTTTATTTGAAATCGACATTACATACTAATGAACATTAATACAAATGTAAGTATGCCAGATTTAGCAATACTGCTAATTTGCATCTGTAGTCCCATGGTGGGTCACAAAAACACACAAACAAGCAATCACAAGCAGAACAACTGCAATGAAACTGTGCAAAGTGGATATGCTAAAGTGCAAGAGTTAAGGTGTTACAAAACAAAACATTCAAATGTCACACGAGTGAAGTGCTGTGTATGCGTACACACACATGCACCCAAGGACCTCGCAGCAACAACAAACGGCAACAGAAAAGAGGCGGGGCATATGTGTGTGACGCACGGGCACATATACTGTATATATGCGTATGCTGCAGAGCATCCACTAGTTATGGGTACAGTTTTTGTTGTTTAAATGCCAATTTTTACAATGCATCTTAAAAGTGTTTAGTGTGGTACGTTCTCTGATTGCAAGTGGTATGTTATTCCAGATCTTGGTGCCCCTCATTGATAGCACAGATGGAGCAAATGTGGTGTGTCTGTGGAGGACCTCACAGTCTCTAGTGATTGCTCTGGTAGTTGTACTGGTGACAGTTCTTAGTTTAACATATTCTCCCAGGGGGGTGGGGGGTGCATAGCCATTTAATATTTTATAAGTTGAACAGGCAAATTTGAGAGTTTTATAAGTTTCAAAAGACAGAAAATTGTATTTCTTGTAGATGTGACAGCAGTGATATGTGGGATCTTTCTTATCAAAGATTTTTATGGCTTTTTTGTATAAAGATTCAGTAGGTTTGATTATGGTTACACCAGTGAGTGACCAGTTCGTAAAACAGTATTCGATGTGTGAGAAGATCATTGCACGCAGAAACATTTTGGCTGCACTGTCAGCAATGGCCTAATTTGTTTACAATTTCTTAAATTGAATTTGTTTATGTTTAAGATTTTTTTGATGTGTTTTTTAAAGGTTAATGAGGAGTCTAAAATCACGCCGAGGTGCTTAAATTCCTCAGCTAGTTGCAGCTTCTCCCCTTTTAAGAAAATGTTTGAGTTTGTAATATTTGTTCGTTGTTTGGCAAACATCATGCACACAGTTTTTTTTAGTTTTTAGTAGGAGACATGAATTATTGAGCCAGTCATGGATTTGGGTCATCGCTATTGTAAGAATACAGGCGGCTTCTTGTGTGTTTTTTGCAGGTGTGAATATTACCATGTCATCTGCATACATTTGTATATTTATATTTCTGCATGCATTTGGAAAATCATTTATGT
Source organism: Pholidichthys leucotaenia (assembly GCA_020510985.1). Taxonomy (NCBI): domain Eukaryota; kingdom Metazoa; phylum Chordata; class Actinopteri; order Cichliformes; family Pholidichthyidae; genus Pholidichthys; species Pholidichthys leucotaenia. Next base: position 74,167,350 of record CM035843.1, on the reverse strand, counting down.
ATAGGGAGAATATTATTGGTCCAAGTATGGAGCCTTGTGGGACACTCATTTGACATTTCAAATATGGTGATTTGACACTGTTGACAATTACACATCGCTGTCTGCCGGTAAATAATTTGCCGTTGTTATGCTTGGGTTCTGTAGGCACCCATGCCCATCAATGGCAAATTATTTGAATTTTTTGGACCAGTTAACAAGTGAAATTACATAATTTCCCGCAGAACCCTGAATGTACCAGGGCACCCTGGTTGAAAAACACTGCTTTAAGGAGCTATTTGAAGTTTTTCATTGTATTCAAGTTGTCATCACAAGGTGGCAGCACTGTGCCAAAAAGGACCTGAGCAGATCACTCTAAACCAGTGTTTTTCAACCTTTTCTGAGCCACGGAACCCTTTTTACATTGGAAAAAAATCCTGCAGCACCCCACCACTCTAAAATGTTATGAAATTACACATTGTAGCCTATTACAGCATATCTAATGACAATTTTGTGTTGTAATTTGTTTTTACTCAGTTACATACAACGTAAATAGAAAGACACAAACACATGCACGTGAGGGCACTTGAGTTAACAACATGCAAGGTGGATTTTGTTCAACTTGGACCAGGAGTTTGTGATGGCCATTCGGCAGTGACGTGCAGTCAGGGGAGGCGGGTAAGGCTGAAAATCAGTCAGAGACTGTGCAGTAAGCACAGCAAGAAGGTCATGGGATCGATTCCACCCTTGACCATCGTGGGTTCGATCCCACCCCCAGACCATCAGTGACCCTTCTGTGTGGAGTTTGCATGTTCTCCCCGTGTCTGCGTGGGTTTACTCCGGGCACTCCGGTTTCCTCCCACATGCCAAAAACATGCAAGTTAGGTTAATTGGCATCGAAACTGGGGATTCTAAATTGTCCTTAGGTATGGATGTGAGAGTGAATGGTTGTCTGTCTCTCTGTGTTGGCCCTGTGATGGACTGGCGATCTGTCCAGGGTGTACCCTGCCTCTCGCCCAAAGATGCTGGGATAGGCTCCAGCCCCCCCGCGACCCGAAAGGATTAAGCGGTAGAAGATGGAAGAAGATGGACTGTGCAGTACCATTGCCCCAACAAGAGGGGGCATGCTTGAGCACCATAAGCACAAGTTTTGTTTTGTTTTTTTTTTTAAATAAAGGAAAATAAGGATATTTTTTTAACAAAGTCACAATGATTTTTGTACAGACAGTTAGGCAAATTTACTTCATTTACAAGTAAAGATAAGACCATGCATGCATTAGAGTTGTAAATGTTAATAATAATTTGTAATAATGAGTGTAAATTGTGGAGCTGCAACACACAGAGAGATGCAGCCCTCTGAGCCACTATAATTTAATTATTCCTTGGCCAAAAACAAAGTATAATGAATTTTGTGGCTAAAACAGTTGTTTGTAAAATAACAATACATTATACTTGTGTAACCAAGGGTCTTTGCACATTGTCTATACTCAGGAGAGTTCTAAAATGAAAGCATGGACTTTTATTATGGCCTTTTCTGTGTATTCCATTAAGAGGTAATTCAATAAAGTACCTTATACTTGTTTTGTTAAAATTATTTATAAAATCCGATTTGTAAATCAGACCCTGAAAGCATCACAGTCTCACCGGAAATGAAAGTCATTGCACGTCACTGCCATTTGGCGTTGGTGTTCTGCCAGTGCCAGGAGAATGAATTAGTCTGAAAATGAGGCAGCCACTTACTGGAGACGTCTCTCGTCAGACGCATGCTTCTGTGAAGGTTTTTTTTTTTTTTTTTTCTGCATAGCAGACATGCTTTTCTTAGCACAACACCAGCCGGACCTCCATGACGGTTGTAACCATTGTTCGATGCTGGGGTGGCCAACATTGGGATGCAGTTTCTGGGAGAGGTGGCGAAATGTTCCCAACTGAATAGTGTTGGTTTGCGCAGGAATGGCTGAGTGGTGGTGGGGGTTCCATTGGGAGGAGGAAGAAGAAGAGGAGGGCTTGCAGTCGCACCGCCGCTTGCTGAAATGGAGAAGCCACTGCAGGCACCAATGCACAACAACGTCAAGTTGTTTGCAATTTTTTGGACCAAGTAAGAAGTGAAATGAGACAATTTCCCAGGGAAGCCTGAACATTCTGTCAGGGAACCTCCAGGTACAGAGGAACCCTGGTTTAAAAACACTGCTTTAAATGCTGCTGAGGCCTGTGACAGTCACAGCTGCCCCTGCTGGTGAAACAGCAGGATAACAGGATTTCCTGATTGTAAATTTACTACAGATCTCTGTAATACAATACATTGACATCTTTGCTATCACGGTTGTTTCTAAACACTCAAATTATAATTCTAATTGCATTTGGAAGGTAATGTCAAAGTCTTTTCAAGGAGAAAGATGACACATAGCTCCTTTAAATGCCCTAACACTTAAATCAAATCAGGATTATTTTTCTGGTCCCTACCTTATAACAATACTTCTCCAATTCCAACTATGATATGATGCAGAAGATGTCAGCAAAGGCCAAGGGAAATGAAGTGGACTGTTTCTAGTGCCAAAGCATAGCTATAATTGGGTAACATTAACTGAATTCAATCTACTGCAGTGTATGTGGTAGAGCTTTTCAAACATACTGGTCAAAAGGTGGGAACAAGGGTGTTGTAGAGATGTGTACATTTAGCAATACATGAATCCATCACACAACCCTGGCTGCACATACTGTGGATATAAAAGGTCTACACACCCCTATTCGAATGCCAGGTTTTTGTGATGTAAAAAAAATGAGACCAAGATAAATCATTTCAAAACTTTTTCCACCACTAATGTCACCTATAGCCTGCACAACCCAATTGAAAAACAAACTGAAATCTTTTAAGGGGAAAAAAATAAAAAATGTACAATAACCTGCTTGCATAAATATGCACACCCTCTTATAACTGGGGATGTGGTTGTGTTCAGAAATAACCAATCACATTCAAACTCATGTTAATTGGAGTCAGCACACACCTGCCACCATTTAAAATATCTCTGATTAACCCCAAATAAAGTTCAGCTGTTATAGTAGGCTTTTCCTGACATTTTTGTAGTCACATCTTACAGCACAAGTCATGGTCTGCAGAGATCTTCCAAAGCATCAGAGCGATCTCATTGTTCAAAGGTATCCGTCAGGAGAAGGGTACAAAAGAATTTCCAGGGCATTAAGTATACCATGGAACACAGTGAAGACAGTCATCATCAAGTGGAGAAAATATGGCACAACAGTGACGTTACCAAGAACTGGATGTCCCTCTAAAATTGATGAAAAGATGAGAAGAAAACTGGTCAGGGAGGCTGCCAAGAGACTGATAGTAACATTGAAGGAGCTGCAGGAATTTCTGGCAAGTACTGGCTGTTTAGTACATGTGACAATAATCTCCCATCTAGGGTAGCAAGACAGAAGCCTTACCTTACAGAGAAAAACATCCAAGCCCAGCTACATTTTGCAAAAACACCATTGAAATCTCCCAAATGCATGTGGGAAAATGTTATTGTCCAGTGAAACCAAGGTTGAACTTTTTGGCCATAATTCCAAAAGGTATATTTGGTGCAAACACAACACTGCTCATCACCAAAAGAACACCATACTTACAGTGAAGCATGGTGGTGGCACCATCATGCTTCACTGGGGCCTTAGTCAAGGTGGAGGGAATTATGAACAGTTCCAAATACTAGTCAGTGTTGGCATAAAACCTTCAGGCTTCTGCTAGAAAGCTAAAGATGAAGAGGAACTTCATCTTTCAGCACAACAATGACCCAAAGCACACATCAAAATCAATAAAAGAATGGCTTCACCAGAAGAAGATTAAGGTTTTCGAATGGCCTAGCCAGAGTCCAGACCTGAATCTGATTGAACATCTGTGGGGTCATCTGAAGAGGGCTGTGCACAGGAGATGCCCTCGCAATCTGACAGATTAGGAGTGTTTTTGCAAAGAAGAGTGGGCAAATATTGCCACCTCAAGATGTGCCACGCTGTAATAAAAGCCAAAGGTGCTGCAACAAAGTATTAGTTTAAGGGTGTGCATATTTATGCAAACAGGTTATTGCAAGTTTTTTATTTTTCCTCTTAAAATATTTCAGTTTGTTTTTCAATTGGGTTGTACAGTTTATAGGTCACATTAATGGTGGAAAAAGTTTTGAAATGATTTATCTTGGTCTCAATTTTTTTACACCACAAAAACCTGGCATTTGAACAGGGATGTGTAGACTTTTGATATCCACAGTGCATCTAAGAGAGACATCTGTCAGATTTTATCCTGCATTTTATGCCACCAGTCATGCAATAATGACATAACCACCACCATACCACAACTGTTCCACACGTGTTCCCTTCAATAAACCTGCATCCAAATGTCTGGCGGAGACCATGTTTCCTTTACACGCTGTCATGCAGCCTTATCATGGTTGCGTGGGTGTGAATGCCATGCCTACACGTTGGTCGTCAGTCCCATTTGCATATGTTTGTGCCAAGTATGGATACTTTTATTTGCAAGATTCCTTCCAATAATAGACTTAAATTTGACCAATGTGCATCTCTGATTTGACTTTTTTTTTTCTTGGTAATGCAGGCATGCACTCCACAGTTACTCTGTGATAATTCTTTTGTACTTTTTTGGATTGTCAAAATTTTACCACACTTATACAGAGAAGAAATTGTATAGAGTCCTATAGATTCAGTCTAGAGCAACGATAAAGGTCTGTAGCAGTCATAGGGTATGGTCTGTCACATTCCATAACACAGAAACCTATAACTATTTTGTGTTACCCTTGCACATATAGACTATTTATGCTTCTTGCCCTTACCCCACTGTGCACCCAACACCAAATGGTATGTACACAAATATTGCCCTCTTTCACTTTCTGTCAGCCTCTCTCCTTTTCCACAATAGTTCTGTTCTCTATCCTGTGGATCTATGCAGAAGCCCATTCCTTTTTTTTCTTTTATTGGTTGTAAATACGTTCCCTAGTATGCTGAACAATGTCTGTCTCTCCTTGTGTGTTTTGAGTTGATGCCATGCTGTTACTTTCTTATCCTCCTTCTACTTCTTCTAATCCTTTTTTTTTTTTTATAAATTTGAGCGTCTGAAATCATTGATGTTAAAGGAGCGCATGGTGAGGTTTAACTTGTCCTCAGCTTCACAGCCTTATTGTACAAGGTTGTGGCTCTGTGTGTGCATAAGTGAATGAGTTACGACAATAGAGATGAAAAAGGTTCAAAGGCATATAGAAATATCATGGCGATTATGATTATTATGATTACTATTATACTACCAGTATATTGTAATATTATAGATGCTTTAATTCGAGTAACTTATTTAATTTTTCTACAGACAACTTTGATGAAATGATTTATAAGAACAGTCTCACAAGTCATGACCTTTTCGAAAAGTATGGAAATTACTGCTACAATGATTACAATTGTGTTCTGATGAAAATAAATACAGATATATAATCTGTTTCTCACTTGTCACTTTCTTTGAATTATGACACAGAAAAGGTGGAAATGACGTGTCAGTATTCCAAGATTTACAGATTTAGAGACTTTATCGTCATTGTGTTTCCACACAGTGATATTCGGGTGCACTCCTGAAATGATACAAAAAAACCCCAAAACACACATACATACTCACACACGCCTATAACCTGGAGTGTCAAGCCGCTGCAGTTACACACTCCACCATCTTGCTATTCCAACAAGACAATGTATGCCTCTTGAAAAGCCATGTTACTACAACAAAGGGACAAATGATTCGAAATAAGTATGGGTAACTCCGGGACAAATTTAAATTGATATGTATTGGGCCAAGAGAGCTTTCAGTGTTACAGACCGTGCCCACAGCATCAGTGAAGTTTACAGTAATTTGACATGTTGTAGTGTTTGGGCACAATGTTCCATCTTTTCTCCTGTTCAGTTTAAGAGTCTTGGACTTAATAAATCACTGGCAGTTTTGCAGTGTTAACTCCTGAGTGTTAGATCTGACACCAGAAAAGAGTGGACACAAACTGACACTTCTCTGTGTTAATTTGACACTAATTTTGCTGTGTAGACCAATGATAACACACCTAGAAGAATGTGTGGTGAAATGTGTCAGGGTTACTGACAAATTACTACTACTACTGACATAATACGATAAATATCATTATACAATACTTAGTTTCAACCAAGGATTCTGAGTGAACAATGGGGATTCCAGGAGTTACTATATTCCCTGATAATCACACTCAGACTTTTCACCAAATATGTATCACTCTGCATCAGCTGTGTTTTAATAATCTTTAAATTATAGTTAATATCAGTGGCTTCTTATAATATATGAGAATTGTAATACCGTGTTGGATACCTTAATTTCCACAGTGAGGCACTGTTTGAAAATAGACAGTCCTACAAAAAAACAAATCAGACCTCTGTGACCTGGAAGTCCCAGCCTTGTGAACATCCAGCAAGGTATTTCACATTTGTTTACAACAAAACAGACAAGCTAGAGGTGGATTTATTGTCTCAACTAGCTGGCCATAATAACTTCATGGTGATGGACTCTTTATTTCATCTGAAAATGCCAAGAAAAAGTGAAAAGAGTGTACAGAAACTAACACCGATATGTGCCAAAGCTAAAACGCTAACCAACCAATCAGCGTGAGTCATGTGACCCACAAATCCTACTTGACAGGCGACCGGTATGTATATAACCGCTGACTTCTGCACTGGACAATATTTAATTTGGTTATACTGTATGTGTGACAATAGTCCTAGCTGGCTGAAAAAAATCAGAGTACATACTTTAATAAAATAAACATGAGAAATCTATAACATACTACTGCATCTAAATAAATTGTGGAAAAAACATTTGTTTTTTACAATTTTAAGATAAACTTTCATATATTCAATGCAATAGCACATACAGTGGCCGGTAAGACAGCCACTTCCACTAGTCACTTCAGCAGGTTGTAGTTTTCTCAAATGGCATCTAAAATAATAAACCTATTGCAATGTGAGACTGCAAAACTACAACTCCCATAAGCACTATCTGCACAGTGTGCGATCAGTGGTCCACTGTCACTGTGAATGGAGTATGGAGAAGCCGCAGACGGTCTACTCTACGGGTCAGTCTCCTGTCCTGCCCCTGTTCAGCTCGGTGAGAAGAAATGCCATGGTGGGTGGTGGCTTCTCCTGTACCAAGTACAGAGTGGAGCCAGACTCTGCCCACGGTGAGCTCATTTTGCAGCCAGTCTGGAGAAACAGCGACAAACAGACAGCAGCCAGCAGAACACACCTGTCCCTGCTCTCTGCAAATAGATTACTAGGAGAACTGCCCCTGATTCCCGTTGTCCTAGCGGTGAGTCGCTAATCCCTATGCTCCACCCTACATCAGCTCCTACTTCTGTGGTTAAACACGATTATTTTTTTGGGAGCAAGAAGTTGGCGTTTACTCTCTAAATATGTATTTTTAATGGGCTGGTCTAGGGATGTCAGACATATGACCCGCAGGTTAAAACTGGCCACCAGGGGGTCCAAATTTTTCTCTGCAAATTTATAGCTTTCTTTCTAGTAAATTTCTGACCTTTTCTGGTGATTACACTGGTCAACACCAAATTTATTGTCTAAGTTTTTTTTTAGCTGATTTAGGTCAATTTTGATATGCTGAATCCAAAAATCACATTGGTTTTGCTCAATCAGGTCAACTTTTTGAATTATGACCACATGTTGTTTTATACGTTTTTGTGTATTTTTGCTTTATATGATGCAAAATTCTTTTTAATGTCTTGAAATTCTCTGAATTTTGAACAATGATGCCGTAACATTCAATTTACATGTACTTACCTTAAGTACATGCACAGTACTAAGTAAATACTAAGTAAGTACAGGTTTTTACTTAGTACCTGATCAAGAGAAACGGATGTCATTTTCGGATTCAGCAGTGCAAAATTGTCTTAAATCAGTTGAAAAAACACAGACAACTTACAAAAAAATTATTTTTGTAACCCTGTGTTATTGGTTCATGTAAATTAGAAACATTTTTCTTCTTATAGATAAGACATACAGTAATTCTTATCAGTTTTTTTTTTCCCTCTTCGTTTTTCTGGTGAAAACAGGTTAGGTTAAACCCATCAGCATCTACTAATGATGTAGTGCAACCATGAAGGGGTGTCCCAATTCATAGGGGTAAGGGTACAAATGAGAATTGGTATGGACACCAAATCTACCTGTACTTCACTCTAACATTACCAATATTTTTCTCTGCTGTTTTACAGTGTTTACGGCTGTTCATAAATAAACGGTATTTCTCTTGCCATTTTTATGTATGTACAGTCATGAAAAAATTAGAATACTGTTATGTCTGTATAATGACGGTTGGAATTGGAGTTATGCTGCGCAACGTCACCCAGGGCGGGTACAGCAAGACACACACTACACACTCACCACACATCATTTCCCTCCCCCTTACAAAAGTGTAAAACACATACACACAATTCAAACCCACCCCAATTTAGGACCCGAATCATGCACTAAGGGAAATAGCAGGGAAACAGTGAACTACAATAGCCTAACACATTCACCCAAAGCAACTAAAATCAGCGTTGTTTTTTTTATACCAAATACACAAAATAATCCCCAAATAACACTCACAAGACCGGCTCGGAGGCCCCAGGCAGCCCCACGACATGTGCGCCCATGGCCGTGGTGTTCACAAAGCTAGATCTCCGCCAGGGTTATCTACAGGTGCCCCTTCATCCAGTCAGCAGGGGCCTGACGGCGTTCGTGACCCACATGGGCATTTTCAGGTACACCCGTTTGCCTTTGGTCTGAGCTCAGCACCTAGCTGCTTTCAGAAGATCATGTCCATGATTATGGCCAGCCTCAGGGGTGTAGTGGTGTACCTGGACAACATCGTGGTGTACGGCGCGGCGCGGGAAGAACGCGACAGTCGTTTGGGATGGTTGATGGAGGTGCTGCTGGAGCACGGAGTCACGTTTAACGGGGAAAAGTTCATTTTCTCGGCGGACTCCATTGAGTTTGTGGGATTCTGGCTGGCGGCCAAGGGCCTGAGGCCCCTGCACTCGAATGTGGAGGCGGTCCTGCGTCTTGCCGATACCACGACACCCGCACAAATCTCCTCATTCTTGGGCATGGTGAACTTTTACGGGCATTTTATTCCTCATTATTCAGAGACTACTGAACCACTCTGGGCCCTTTTGAAGCAAGACGCACCATGGCAGTGGACCTCGGCCTGCTCAGCGGCAGTCACTAGGCTGAAGTCTCAACTCCCCTCCCCTCCAGTGTTGGCCCACTTTGATCCAAAATGGCCAACTTTTGATGACCTGTGATGCGTCTGGTTTGGCGGTGGGAGCGGTTATATCTCAAGTGCAAGATGGTACCAAGCACCCGGTGGCGTTCACATCGAGGTCCCTTTCAGCGGCTGAACAGAAATATGCAGTGGGTGAGAAGGAGGCGCTCGCTTGTGTCTGGGCATGTGAACGGTGGCACATCTACTTCTACGGATGTCACTTCACCCTGTGAACAGACCACCGGGTGCTGACAACACTACTGAAGATGACAGGCTCGGGACACAGGCCCTTACGGATCCACAGGTGGACTGAGCAGCTGAGGGCCTACAACTTTACTACCCAGTTCACTCCTGGAAAAGAGAACATGGTGGCGGACCTCCTGTCCCGTGCCATGGCCAACACCATACAACTGTACAACCGGACGACGATGACAATGACCCCACGGAGGCGGATCTGGTCAACATGCTGCATGGACCCCTCCGGGACATGGTATCCCTCCAGGAGCACCGGGCAGAGTCAGAACGGTACCCCACGTTGTCACAACTGTGCTTGGTCATCAGGGAGGGTTGGCCCGCGAAAGTACAGGGCGAACTGGCACCATTTCACCAGTTCAGAGACGAACTGAGTTGTTGGAATGGGGTGTGTGGGGTAAGGGGACACTGCACATTGATCCCGGTGTCTCTGAACTCACGAGTTCTGGCGATGCTCCATGAGGGTCACCTGGGCGTGGTCAGGGTGAAGCAGCATTGCAAGGATTCAGTTTGGTGACCTGGTTTCGATAAGGACATTGAATCTATGGTAAAGAACTGTGTCCCGTGCTTGGAGAGTGGAAAGGCCGGTGGACCACCCACCCCACCCCGTGACCATTACCGTACCCAGAGGGCCCCTGGAAGTGCATCCAATTGGACATCTGCGGTGAACTACAAACAGCACCCCTGAACAGCTGTTTTTTGTTAGTAGTCTACGATCTGTTCTCCAAATGGCTGGAGGTGTTGCCCACTAATTCTATCATGATGGATGTGGTTACGGGTTTCCTCTCATCACTGTTTGCCAGATGGGGGGGGGTCCCGGATGCCATCACTACAGACAATGGCCCACATTCCAGCTCTGGGGCGTTTGAGGAGTTTTTGGGTGTTAGGGGTGTGGAACACATCAAAACCACGTTCTACCACCCTCAAGCCAATGGGAGCGTGGAGTGTTTCAATAAGACTGAAAAACGGTCTGAGAGCCAATTTAGCGGACAGCTTCATGTTCCCTGACGCCCTCCAGAACACACTCCTCCACTACAGGGTAACAGAACCACGCCACGACAGGGTGCTCCCCAGCGAAACTCATGCTGGGGCGTGAACTCTACCTGCCCCTGGACTGACTGAGGCCCCCCACGACCTCCTCTCTGGAGAACACAGACCCTCCATGAGACTGGGTTTCTGCCAAACAGCAGAAGATGAAACAACGTTTCGACAGAATGCACAGGGCGAAGGCCCATGGACTTGATGTGTCGGACTGGGTCTGGATTAAGCACCCCTACTACACGCATAAAATGCAGCCTTTCTGGAAGGGCCACTTCAGATAGTGAAGCGGCGGGGCCAGGACACGTTTGATCTCTCGGACGGGTCACAGTGACACTCCAACCGACTCAGGAAGTCGTTGCCTGCACATTGTCCAGGAATTGCGGCAGAGTGGACTGATGTGGGTTGGGACTTATCTGATGAGGGTGTTAGGGACTCGCAGGTGCGGCCGACAGAGCCTGGAGCAGGTTCCCCTCCGGTGGGGCGCTCGGCTAGGACGCGTCAGAAGCCCAAATACCTCAATGACTTTGCTCTGAAAGTAGCTTTAGGGAATGGGCGGCAGAATAATCCGCCCCAACACGGGACGGTATCAGTCTACCCAGGTGCCCATTTAGTTAGCTAGTTTTGTTGTTCTGTGTATTTTTAAAAGAAAAGAAAAAGAAACTGTCTATATTGCGTGTGTTCTAAGGGGTTTTCTTGCTAAAGTTAAAGGGGGGGGGTCTATCTTATATATATGTGTGCGTTATCTATTGTGCTTCCACGTTTTGTAAGGGGGGGGGGGGATGTTGTGTGGGGATTTGGCCCTTGGGGCTTGTCGTAGCTGATGCCGGGCGGTTGACATGGTGACGTCAGGCGGGCTACAGCCAGTGTGTGTATTGTGCCTAATTTCCTGAATAAAGTTCAGTTTGAAATGGTGTTGTTGTTGTGAAATGGCGCTATATAAATAAAGTTGAATTGAATTGAATTGAATTGTTGCTCAGTTCAACACGGATCCGGTCTCCCGTTATTAAGACATAACACAACAGTTGGATGTTTTTCTTTTTCTGGAGTCATGCAAAGAATAAACCACAGGGAGATGTGATGGGGTGGAGGGCACAATAATCAAAGTATAATTTAGATTGCATCCAATGCTCTAATATTAAATGTTACAACACTTTTTTTTAAAGTTGAAAAATCAACCATCATTATTATGATTATAATGGGCATTATGGTGCCCTGTGCACAGTGCGTAATGTGTGTAATGGGAGCAGCGACTCTGCACAACTGCCCATTCTATATGGGTCATTTGTAGCATCCATTTACTGTTGCAGAAAATGCAAACATCCATTGCCATTTAAATCCTATAGATGGCAGTAAAACCATATTAGTAAATGTAGCTTGTGTGGGCGTGACTCCATGATGAGAAAAAAAACAGTTTAGCCTGACAGAGGAATCATGAATGAAACCGTATAGTCCAGCTCACCCACATCAGCAGAGATGAGTTTATGAAGTATTTGCATCGTTGGATGTTACCAGTGACAACTCCTGATAGTAATCACTGGAAAGGCTAAGCGGTGTAGTTTTTAGCATCAGTTGTTTGTATCATTTTTGCAGTGGAGGATCTAGAAAGTTTTACATGGGGTGGCAAAGGGGTGGCAAGAGGTCTGGGCAGGGTGACATTGGACGTCCTCGGTGCAGTATATGAAAATCCCCTATGTAAATAAGGTCAACAAAAGATCCACAAAAACAGAGTTTTAATGTAGGCCTAATTTTGATTTTGAGTAATTTATTTTTTATTAACATTTCCCATCATTGTGAGCACAGACGTATCTTTCCCTCCCTACTTTTGTACTCCATGAAATCATGTCATACATGTACAGTACGCCTGGCATTTTGATATTGCAAAATGTCTGCAGGCAAATTGCAATATGCTGCATCACTTGATAAAGAATATTCCTGACATAATCAAGAATTGCACCAGTCTGTTATATATGTAAAATGAGGGACAGGAGTCTCATCTGCCATGCAGCAAGTTCACCCTGTATTATGAGAACCGAGCTATTTATACACAAGGGCCGTGCCCGCCTTACGTCACACCAGGGGCAGGTATGACAGCACACACACCACGCTCACTACACCACAATTCCCCTCCCCCTTACAAAAATGCAAACCACACACAAAATCAAGACCCTCCCGAGTTTAGGACCCAAATCGTGCACTAAGGAACAAGGAATTATGAACTGTAGGAAAATGGCCTATCACATTCACACAAAATAACTCAAACCAGCGTTTTTCCACTTTTTTTCAAAATATATATACAAAAAAAAAAAAAACTAAATTGGACCATGTCTCTAAAATAAGTAAAATAATCCCATAACATACATACATACTCACATGCACACCAGCAGAGTATATCTCTACATATTTACATCAATGATATTTAAAGCGAGGTAGTCGGATACCCAAAAGCCGATGGTGTATAGAACACGTATATTAGGATTTGTATGTGAAATTTCGGCATCGAAACTGCTCCCGTTTAGCTGTAATTAATATTCAAAAATGATATTTTCAGGACAAAAGAATTCAAGTGTCCCTGCATTTGTGTACTTCTCGCGGCCGCCGCCAGAGAGCGAGCTGTGTGCAAAATGTAATTGTGTTGTTAATATAGCACATTTTTTGTGGAAATGTTACTATTATTAGTTGTGAAATGTGTTATAAAATGATTAGACGACGATACTATTGCTCTTCCTGCTGTTCCCGTTTCACTGTTTTTTTCCGGATGTAAAATACGGGATCCCTATGGCCCATCGGCGCATGAAGTATCCTGGCCGATGTAAACAGCCACGGAGCAAAAAACGTACATTTGCTCGTGGAACAGGTCATTCACACTCGCAGACAATCGCGTTATATGGACCCGCCGTGCTACTATCCGGCACACCGTCTCTCCATGCTTGTCGGTCTGCTGCCGACTGCTTTCAACACCGCCACAGCTGCCATCGCTGTCCCGAACACACCGGCCCCCCCGGATGAACTCCAGGGAGACCCAAAGCCTGCTCGTCGGCGCCACTCACTGCCTTGGGCGCCTTGCCGTAATGCCTGGCACCCTCATCCAGGGTGGCATGAGCTCCGGCACTGAGATACTGCCCAACCTCTGTGGCACACGGTTGCTGTTGCTCACTCCCGGGGCTCACAGCATCGCTTTCGCCAGCGTCGTTTCCCGACTCTGGCACCTCACCACTGCTCCCAGCACCCTCATTCCAGGTGTTCTGCTGTGCTGCCTCCGCGTACGGCTGCTGTTGCTCCCCCTTGGGGTTCTCAGCGTCACTCTTCGACACGGGCATTTAAGCGCTGTTCTCAGTACCCTTGTTCCAGGCGGGCTGCTGCGTCCTCTCCGTTCCCAGTTGTCGCTGTTCTTCGCGGGGGCTCTCAGCATCCATGGTCCCACTCACTTGCTGCCTAGCCTTCAGCTGCAGGGATGACTCCTGCTGCTCTCCCTCTCTGGTGTCGCTGCACACAGCGCTGTCCGACTCATCAGCGCTATGGTCCTGTACCATGCTGAGCTCCTTGACTGGCCCACTGTCTTCAGTGACCGGGAACTCCTCCATTCGTGGCCCTGGTCCTACCTCGAAGTCTAGCTGGTAGCTCATAGCTTGGTTTTGGCGCGTACCTAGCTTCATGGCTAACTTCCTCATAGACACTGACTGAGCTGCTAGCTTCTCCCAGCTAACTAGCTCACCTGTTCCTGGCGCCAACAGCTCCATTACCCACAGCTTCGTGGTCCTCGTCTGCTCGTCGACCTACTCGGCCAGCCACTTGACAGCGTCCTCATAGTACTCCGTTTCACCCAACGTACCGAGAATTCTTCAGCCCTCCGCGCCAAGATTGTGGGCCAGGAGAGTTTGCCGTCGTCTCCCGTCGAACCTACTTAAGCCCAGCGCCCTGATGTAATCCTTGAACATGGCCCTCCACTGCGGCCACATGATCACCGGCTCTCCCGTGTACTCTAGAAATGGTGCTAGTGGTGGAGGTAGCCCGTACGCTCCCATAATTTTTTATCCTCGTCGCCAAATGTTATGTATGTAAAATGAGGGACAGGAGTCTCATCTGTCATGCGGCAAGTTCACCCTTTATTATGAGAATTGAACTATTTATACACAAGGGCCGTGCCCGCCTAACGTCACACCAGGGGCGGGTATGACAGCACACACACATCACACTCACTACACCACACAGTCATTGTGGAAACTTGGGCTGCAGCTAACAACTATTTTACAACTCGGGTAATCACCCACTCTAATTGAAGATTACTTGAGTAATCTGATACTTTTTTTAAAAACAAACTTGCATTGACCAACATTTGCAGAAGTTTCTTTCCTAAAGAGCAGTAGTTAATTGTATCAAACACCCAATGACATAGGTACACATTTATTGCAATGCTTATTGCAATGTTTATTGCATAGAACGTAATTTTATACGGTACGTTACACCATAAAGTTCCTTTTGCTAGCAGTTAGCATCCGTTAGCATCTGCTAGCAATGCTAACAGCAGTGGCTATACGTTCTTTGGTTATATAAGCATAATCAGCGTAGCTAACTACATTTTATTCATCTTAATTTTCAATCTCAATCACGTACCTTGTCTCGGGTCTGCTCACTGTGCATGATGTGGGATGCTTTCTGCCGAGACACTGTAACATCCAATGTTATAGCATGCAAGCTCACCGCTCAGCTTTACCATGTACACACTGCACAATGTTTTCCTTCAATTTGAGCATGAAATGATTCCAGACTTGAGATACTTTTGTCATTTTTTAAAAACATTTTCTTTATCTTTGCCGGCCCATCACTATGCTGCTCTGACATGGTGCTGTTAAACAAATCTGCGTTTTGTTTAGGTAGTGTGACCAGAAGAAGGTCGCACCAGAAGGTTATATAAGATAAGATAAGATAAGATAAGCCTTTATTAGTCCCACAATGGGGAAATAACAGGATTGCAACAGCACAGGGATAGCAACACTCAGAGCAACAATCAGAAGGCAAGAGAAAAAAAAAAGAAACAAGAGCAGCAAGTATACATATGTACATATATATATATATATATATATATATATATATATATATATATACATATATATAGACACACAGTGCGGAGCATTGTAGCTAGATGGAATAAATATGTAAATATATAAACACACGCAGTGCAGAGCATTGTTGCTAGATGGGATGAAACAGCACAACCGTCTACGTAGTTATCCTACATGGTATGATTATGTACCCATACATATTCTCACCCTCCATAGCGACCGGTATTTTCCTAGTTGTATGCTGGAGGGGACCATTGTATAAGTCTATTGCGTCTTTTGCATTCAAAAACTATTAGGTTGTCACGTCTTTTTGCAATCTCTGCGAGCAGCCCTGCTTAGGTTGTACAGTCTGACAGCCGTTGGTAGGAAGGACCTGCGAAACCTCTCGGTTGTGCACGTAGGATGATGTAGTCTGCTGCTAAATGAGCTCCTCAGTGCATTCAGTATGTCCTGCATAGGGTGGAACTCGGACTCCAGCAGAGATGACAGTTTAGCCACCATCCTTCTCTCTCCCATCTCCTCCACTGGGTCAAGGCGCTGCCCCAGGACAGAGCTAGCTTTATTGATCAGTTTGTTTAGTCTCTTCCTATCGGCTGCGGTAATGCCACTGCCCCAGCAGGCCACTCCAAAAGTGATGGCTGATGCCACCACCGTGTCATAGAATGTCTTCAGCAGCACCCCTTGTACACCAAAAGACCTGAGTCTCCTCAGTAGGAATAGCCTGCGCTGTCCCTTCTTGTAGAGTGCGTCAGTATTGTGTGACCAGTCTAGTTTATTGTTCAAATGAACACCCAGGTACTTATAGGATGTCACCATCTCGATGTCTGTTCCCTGTATATTTACTGGTGCTGTGAGGGATTGTCCTTGCCTGCGGCAGTCCACCACCAGCTCCTTAGTTTTCCTCGCGTTGATCTGGAGGCAGTTCTGATGGCACCAGTCCACGAAGTCCTTGATAAGCCCTCTGTACTCAGCTTCATCTCCATTGGAGATGAGGCCAACGATTGCAGAGTCATCAGAGAACTTCTGTAGATGGCAGTGTGTTGTGTTGTGTGAGAAGTCCGCAGTATAAAGGGTGAACAGGAAGGGAGCCAAAACCGGTCCCTGGGGGGCCCCCGTGCTACCGATGATCGTGTCGGACACACAGTCCCGGGTTCTCACAAACTGAGGCCGGTTAGTGAGGTAGTCCAGGATCCATGATGACAGGTGCTGGTCCACCCCTGCGCACAGCAGCTTGTCCTTCAGGATCATCGGTTGGATGGTGTTGAAAGCACTGGAGAAGTCAAAGAACATGATCCTCACCGCATTCCCGGGCTTCTCCAGGTGGGACAGAGAACGGTGAAGGAGGAAGATCACCGCATCCACCACCCCAATGCCATGCTGGTAGGCGAACTGGAGTGGATCCATCGCTGGTCCCACGAGGGGGCGGAGGTGAGCAAGGAGCAGTCTCTCCAGGGTCTTCATCGTGTGGGACGTCAAGGCCACTGGTCTGTAGCTGTTCAGGTCTTTGGGGTGCAAAGTCTTTGGTACAGGTACCACACAAGATGTTATAGCTGAATCCGTCTGGATTCAGACTTTTTTTTTAGAATCAGAATCAGGTTTATTGCCATTGTTCATGTAGTACACAAACTAGGAATTTGTCTCGGTACAATGCTGCAACATTAAACATGATAAGGTAAGAGAAATAAACTATACATGTAATAAAGTGTAGGATAAGATTAAGTGATACTGGTCAACAGTTAAAATATATATTAGCCAGCAGCAGATACTGTGGAGAACTATATAGTGCAGTCGGTAATGCAGGAAGAAAACAGTGATGATTGACATGAGTCTGGTTGAGCTGCTGTACATGGTGCACGAGAGTCACTTAGTGTTCAGCAGTCTAATGGCAGAGGGGAAGAAGCTGTTCATGTGACGGGAGGTTTTAGTCTGGATGGACCGAAGTCTTCTACCAGAGGGGAGGGGGGCAAACAGTACGTGACCAGGGTGTGAGGGATCGGCTATGATCCGGCCAGCACGCCTCCGGGTCCTGGAGATGTACAGATCCTGGAGAGATGGGAGCTTGCAGCCGATCACCTTCTCAGCAGTGCGCACGACGCGCTGCAGCCTTAGTCTGTCCCTGGCAGTGGCTCCTGCGTACCACACGGTTATGGAGGTGGTGAGGATGGACTCGATGATGGCTGTGTAGAACTGCACTAACATCTTGGTGGGTAGCTTGAGCTTCCTCAGCTGCCGCAGGAAGAACATCCTCTGCTGGGCTTTTTTGATGAGTGAGCTGATGGTCAGCTCCCATTTGAGGTCCCTGGTGATGGTAGTGCCTAGGAAGCGGAAGGAATCAGCAGTGGTGATGGGAGAGCCTGAGAGGGTGAGGGGGGGCAGAGGAGTAGTGACTTTCCTGAAGTCTACAATCATCTCCACTGTCTTCAGAGCGTTCAGCTGCAGGTTGTTATTGCTGCACCAGGACGCCAGCTGGGCCACCTCTCTCCTGTAGGCGGACTCGTCGCCGTTGGAGATGAGCCCGATGAGGGTGGTGTCGTCCGCAAACTTGATCAACTTGACAGACTGGTGGCTGGAGGTGCAGGAGTTGGTGTAAAGGGAGAAGAGTAGGGGGGAAAGTACACAGCCCTGGGGTGATCCGGTGCTGATGCTAGTATAGTCAGAGACAGTCTTTCCCAGCCGCACATGCTGCCTCCGGTCCGTCAGGAAGTCGATGATCCACCTGCAGAGGGAGTCAGGCACGTTGAGCAGGGACAGCTTGTCCCGGAGCAGAGCGGGGCGGATGGTGTTGAATGCGGAGCTGAAGTCCACAAACAGGATCCTGGCGTAGGTTCCCGGGGAGTCCAGGTGCTGCAGGATGGAGTGGAGGGCCAGGTTGACTGCATCGTCTACAGACCTGTTGGCTCGGTAGGCAAACTGCAGCGGGTCCAGGAGAGGGGTGGTCCCACGAGGGGGGCATTTTATATCTAAATGCTTCATAAACTGCTCTCATATTTACTATAATCAAAACTAACTAACTAGGGAAATATACGCCAACAAATCACAAGTGAGTCACTTTTGGCAAGCAATTAATGGACGTATTGAACCATGACTATGCATCGCCTTTAAGCATACAGTCCATTCTTTGCAAATTAAATTTGACTTTAACTTTATGTGTTAAAACGTCACCAGGAGAAAGCTGGGCAGCTCAGTCACTCCACTCTACTGAGCAGGGCCGTGCAGAGACTGTTTGAGGGGAACTTTCAAAAGAGGGGTGTTGATATTGTAACGTCGGGGCCATGTTAAGGGGGGCAGGGATTTCCCAGCATGCTTTGCCAGTTGAAACGTTACTGTGTGTGTATTAAATGTGTTATTACTGAGTTATTATACTGCTGTGTCATTATAACTGTGTTATAATGACCCAGCAGTGTTTAGCAGGATTAGGGCAAGATGTATCATGTGTGTGTAACCATGATTGAAACGGAGGTCTGGGAGAATGACCTCCCCTCCTCTCTGTGCTCAGAAGTAGTTGGGGTTGGTTGGTTAGAAAAGCGCTATATAAGTGCAGGTTAGTTAGTTAGTTAGTTAGTTGGTGGTGTGTAAATAAAGCCTGTTTGTCACAGCCATCTTGCTCCTCTTTCTTTGTGTGAATCCCGCAAACGTCACAATATATATAAGACTAGAAAAGCACTCGGAGAGCGCAGACCTCCGCCAAGCGCCACAGTTCCCCCCATACAGTGTTTGTGTGTACATTTTCAGATTCCTTGACCATGAAAACATATGGCTAGCAATTGGATTGACAATGATAGGATTAGTGGTTCAGTAGTTAGTCACGAAAATGACATTTTCCGTAATGGCGGCCACAGTTCCTCCCATACAGTGTTTGTGTGTACATTTTCAGATTCCTTGACCACGAAAACATATGACTAGCAATTGGATTGACAATGATAGGATTAGTGGTTCAGTAGTTATTCACGAAAATGGCATTTTCCGTAATGGCGGCCACAGTTCCCCCCATACAGTGTTTGTGTGTACGTTTTCAGATTTCTTGACCACGAAAACATATGACTAGCAATTGGATTGACAATGATAGGATTAGTGGTTCAGTGGTTATTGACGAAAATGGCATTTTCCGTAATGGCGGCCACAGTTCCCCCCATACAGTGTTTGTGTGTACGTTTTCAGATTCCTTGACCATGAAAACATATGAGTAGCAATTGGATTGACAATGATAGGATTAGTGGTTCAGTAGTTATTCACGAAAATGGCATTTTCCGTAATGGCGGTTTTCTTCTGGACGGTGATCTGGATCATCCCCAAAATTTAATCAGTTCTTCCGTGTACCATTTCCAACAACGCCTGAAAGTTTCATCGAAATCCGTCCAAAACTTTTTGAGTTATCTTGCTAACCAACAGACAGACAGACAAACAAACAGACAGACAAACCCCGGCAAAAACATAACCTCCTGGCGGAGGTAATGATATAGCCCGGAAGTGCTACATTAAACGACACGTCGATGTATAAATTTTGAATCGAGAATTTTTTTGTAACTGAATTATTCGAGTAATCGTTGCAGCCCTAGTGGAAACTTCTTTTTTGCTGCTCCATGAAGTGCACTGCACTGCTGCATCGCCTTTGCATTTTGATCACTGTCACTGAACTTAAGTCTCTGAAACAGTGACCGTCTGGATTCAGACTTTTTTTTATATCTAAATGCTTCATAAACTGCTCTCGTATTTACTATAATCAAAACTAACTAACTAGGGAAATATACGCCAACAAATCACAAGTGAGTCACTTTTGGCAAGCAATTAATGGATGTATTGAACCATGACTATCCATCGCCTTTAAGCATACAGTCCATTCTTTGCAAATTAAATTTGACTTTAACTTTATGTGTTAAAACGTCACCAGGAGAAAGCTGGGCGGCTCAGTCACTCCACTCTACTGAGCAGGGCCGTGCAGAGACTGTTTGAGGGGAACTTTCAAAAGAGGGGTGTTGTGTTGTTATGGAGTTGTTATGGGAACATATTATTGTGTGACACGGGTGGTGGCTCCACCTTTCCGGTTCTGCTGCCACCCGGGGTATAAGAGGGCTGTGAGGAAGAGGGGCGGTCTCTTTGGCCTCCTCTCAGCCTGATGGCAGCGCCTGTATTGTGAGAGTGAGTCACTAATAAAGTCGGGCCCAGTTTAACACTCGGTCTCGTCCTTGGCTCCCTTTTACAGACATAACATTTGGCGACGAGGGAAAAAGTATGGACGCGGGAGTTACTTCAATTTGATCGTTTTTGGAGCTTCCCGGTGAGCTGCCCATCCCTTGGGCGAAGTGGTTCACCGCCTTTCAAAATTATTTAGTAGCGTTGCACCTTGGAAGACTGGAGAAGTTGCAGGCACGAGCACTGTTGGTTCACAATTTAGGAATGGAAGAACAACATATCCTTAGTACTTTAGGCGAGGGTGATAGCTTTGAAGAAGTGGTTGAGCTAATGGCGCAACATTTTCGCGCCCTGGAAAACATTACTGTCCAGAGGATCCAGTTACGGCAGCACCCCCAGCGGACTGGCGAGTCAGTGCAGCGGTATGTAGCAGACCTACATCAGCTGGCCATGGACTGTAAGTTTGGAGCGTTAGAGGAAGAGGTGGACCGCGACCAGTTGGCTGAACATACTGTTTGCCCGGCGACAAGGTCAAAGCTCCTCACACACTCAAGCGAGCTGACGTTAGCCATGTCCATCGAGTTAGGTCAACAGTTTGAGGCGGCAGACAAGCTAACATGGGAGCTTGGTGAGAGAGCGTCACACTGCCATTTTGAACCACCGTCGACGGCGCAGGCAGTGGACCCGAACAGCGACGATGACGTGGAGGATGATGATGAATGCGCTAATGCTGTAAAGATGAGGTCCCCCCGGGATCGCCCAGGTGTTTGGGTTGTGGGTCCACCAAGCACCATTATAAGGCTAGAGAGTGTCCAGCAAGCGGAAGACGCTGCAGCAAGTGCGGACTCCTGCATCATTTTGCCAGGACATGCTATAGGTTTGAGGGAGGGGACCCGAGATGCAACGAGGACCCCCCTGCTCCAACTCCCACGGTTATTCACACTGCATCCCCAAGTACCGACGACCGTTCCTATTGTATGGTGGAACTGGACGGGGTAACGGTGCTGTTACTAATTGACACGGGTGTGGTGAGATCCGTGTTGAATTGGTCAACCGTGAGGAGTTTCTTCCCACATTATCGAGTGAGCGGTCATTCAGCGCCGCTGTGTGGGTATGGTAGAGGAAGATTGACCATGGTGGGATTGGTGGAACTGACAGCTAGGTACAAGTCGGCGGAGGTGTCCAGCTTGAAGTTCATCGTGACTGCCCGTGGGGACAATATTATGGGGTGTGATCTGTTTTATGGATTGGGCTTCGCCATCACCAGCAGCGTTGGAGAACAGTAGTCAGGCTGTGGTTTGTGGGACCGACTGGTTCCGTGAACAATGGACGGAGCTGTGTGGGACGAACCTTTGCCTAGTATTCTGGACGATGAGCAGGACCAACCCCACCCAGGGTCATCGCGAGAGGGTCCTGGTGCCAGTGCCCAAGTAACCCTAGCTCTTTCTTTTTTCGCTGGTGGCGCTGCTCTGCTGCGACCCGGGGCTACCTTGTGCTGCTACTGTGTTTGTATGTTTGTAGTACTTAGTTTGTAGTACTTAGTTTTTAGTGCTCAGTCTGAAGTATCATAATGATGTTTTTGCTAAAGGGACTGCTTGTGATCTGGTTGCTCGGGATAATATGCCACTGTACCCAAGTGGATCGGGACATGAGGCCAACCACGCTCCTGAGCTATACTCGAGACCAGCTCCTGCTTCTTCGTTCCAGCCACGTCTCGGCACCCCTCCTGCCTAGGGAGCTCTTACGAAATCCGACGGGAGGACGTAGAAGCCGGTCGCGGAAGAGAGGGAAACGTGGCGGAGTACGACAGAGACTGCGGAGGAGAGAGAACAGGCCGCCACTGCCATCCATGTTGCTCTGTAATGTCCACTCACTGAAGAGCAAAATAGAGGAACTCAAAATCAACACCAGGTTCCTATACGAGTACCGGGAGTCATGCCTGCTCGTTTTCATGGAATCGTGACTTCAGGAGGACGTACCTGACTCGCTCCCATCCGTGGACGGCTTCTCCCTGGTGCGGCAGGACAGGGACGCGCTCTCCGGTAAGATCAAAGTATTTGTGTGTACGTTAAGAACAAATGGTGTTCACAGTTCACTATGAGAGAGTCATTTTGTACCCCGGACATAGAACTGCTGTGCTTAAGCCTGAGACCCTTTTATCTCCCCCGTGAATTTGGAAACATTTTATTATGCACCGTTTATATCCCGCCCAGCGGGAACGCTTTCAGTGCGGCGAATGCTATCGTGGACTGTGTACACAGACAACTGGAACGCACATCTGAAGCACCTTGTTTCAGTTTAGGGGATTTTAATCACTGCAAACTGGATGCGGCACTGCCTGGCTTCAGCCAATATGTGAACTGCAGTACAAAGGGGAAAAATACTTTGGACAAATGCTATGGGAACGTCAAAAATGCCTATATAGCAAGAGTTAAGCCCCCCTTGGGGTCCTCAGACCATAATGCTGTTCATCTTATTCCTACTTACAAGTCTTTGCTTAAAAGCAGCAAACCACAGACAAAGACAATCTTCATATGGGACAATGAAGGTATAGAAACTTTGAGAGGTTGTTTTTCTTGTACCGACTGGGGACTGTTCCATAACTTGGAGTTGGTGGAGGCCACAGATACCATAACTGAGTATATAAAATTCTGTAAAGAAAATATTTTACCTCAGAAAGTAATCACTATGTACCCTAATAATAAGTCTTATATTTTCAAGGAATTAAAACGGTGCATAGTACAGAAAAAGATTGCTTTTAAGAATGGGGACATGTTAAGTATGAAAAATATACAGAAAGAACTTAATTATAAGCTAAGAACAGCTAGAGATGAGACGAGGAAGAAATTTGAATCTGAATGCCTAGGAAAAAGCTCTCGGAAATTGTGGGACTCAGTTAAAGTAATGACAAAGAGGACTGCATTCAAAAGCTGCATTAATGTAATAAATGAGGGAGAAAAGACAAACGAGTTGAATAATTTCTTTTGCAGATTTGAGACTAGAGATTTTTTTCATGAACAAAAAGCTGCTCTGGACGCTATATCAGTTTTAGGCTCTGCAAAAATTATAGTTGATCAGTATGTTGTGGAAAGATTTTTCTCACGTATGTGCCCCAAGAAGGCATCTGGACCAGATGGGATCTCTGGGCGCTTACTGAAGTCATGCAGTGAGGAGCTAGCAGAAGCCTGGAGTCCCATCTACCAGAAGTCTTTAGATACGTGTTCTGTCCCAGTAATTTGGGAAAGCTCTATTATAATTCCTGTACCAAAAAAAGCAAGCTGTAAAGAGAATAATGACTATCGTCCTGTTGCACTGACCTCACTGGTAATGAAGTGCCTCGAGAAGACTGTCACTGACATTCTGAAAACTGATTTTGGAGGACTTTTAGATCCTCTGCAGTTTGCTTATAAAAATCATAGAAGTACAGAGGATGCAATTTTAACCTTAACTCATTCTGTGTTTAAACATTTGGAGGAGACAACCTCATATGCACGTCTTTTATTGGTTGATTTTAGTTCAGCTTTTAACACGCTGCAGCCACACCTTTTAATTAAGAGGTTAAATGATTTTAAAGAGCATCCTGTCATTATTAAATGGTGCCACTCATTTTTAACTTATCGTAAACAGCAAGTTAGTGTAAATGGAACTTTATCTAAATTTAGAACCCTCAGCACAGGAGCTCCCCAAGGCTGTGTTAGTTCACCATTTTTGTTCACCTTGTACACTGATGAGTGCAGAAGTGTCTATCCAGGCAATCAAATTATAAAATTTTCTGATGACACTGCTATTTTATCACTACTTCAAAAGACTCATGATCTGTCAAGCTATTTTATAGAAATTCAGAGATTTGTCAGTTGGTGTGATGACAGTCATCTCATTTTGAATACTGATAAAACAAAGGAGATGGTGTTTGACCCTCGGGGAGTTGGTGACCACAGGCCTGTGGTCATCCACAACCACACTATAACAGGTTAGTTCCTATAAATATTTGGGAGTATGTGTTGACAATTCATTAACCTGGAGCACACATATTGATTACCTCTGTAGCAGATATCTTGTAGTGTGAAATCTTGTAGTATATATATATATATATATATATATATATACACAGTATATATATATATATATATATATATATATATATATATATAATTTTATTATGTACTACATCCATTGTGTATGTGTGGATTGTGTGATTGCAGCACGGGTGATAAGCCCAAGACAAATTTCCCCTTGAGGGACAATAAAGTTTATCTTATCTTATCTTATCGTAGCTGAGGGAACTGGGTGGCACGGTGGGACACCCGTGACGGTGGTGAGCTGAGTGGATGACCCATTCTACTCCCGGAGTTCTGCTGGAAGGTACCGGTGAGCAGGGGGTCATTACGGCTTTGCCGGCAGTGAAAATGAAAGAGAGCGGGGCAGTACCAGCTGGCACGGTGAAACGACGTGCCAAACAGAGATACTGGAAGTCAAGTTGGGCCACTCTGGGGGTCGCGGATGTGGTCCGACCCAGAGAGGAGGCCCAGTCAAGAGGTGTTCGGGGAAAATGCCAACAAGAAGATGAGCGAAGAAAAGAAGGTGCACCGGAGGGGAGCCGTCTGATGGTTTTCCAGGGGGGTGGTTCCTCTACTGATGGTTGGGCAATATATATGATGCATGGTGATGGAAATGAGGGTAACTGAGTTGTAAATTAGTTCTGTTAATGGGATTGTTTTGTGTTTTATATTACTTATTTTATTAGCACGGCAGTTTTCTGTTTAGTGGACTGTTCTTTTAGTATGGACGACAGAATAATCTGTCTTGCCGTGTGGGGGTGGGACGGTAGTCCACCTGTTTCCCCCTCATTTTTGTCATGGTTTGAGTGCCGATTCCATCCGTGCTTGAGCCATGCATTATCTTTGGCTATTTGACGGCTGTGTGTCTCTTTTGGCTTCCCGAGCCTTTATTGTGACAGCGCTCGGAGGGGTTTCCGGCTGTCAAACTTGACAGCTGAGCCGCATTTCGCCTCATCAGCGGACCTCTACTTAAGAGGGCAGCTGGGAACGGAAAGGTGCGGCAGTCTCGTCGAGAACCTTCCCATGGTCAGACGTTATTGGAGCATCCCTCTGTTCATTCGTTGGCCATTCTTCTTCAGTGACTGTAAGTGTGTTACCTTATGTACCCATTATTCCCTGTCTTTGATGGTTATTGTTACAGGGTGTTTTAGCCCCCCGTGGCTTGTTATTTTGTCCCTTTTCTGTTCCTTTAATAAACCGTGCAAACTCACTGGTGATTTGTGGCGTCTTATGATGGCTCGTGAGGGCCATCCATGACAGTAGACTGCCGCCAGACTGAGACGCCTATTGCCGTGAGTTTTGCCTAATTGGACTTGTTCTTTCCTGTCTGGGTGCCCGCGTGCTGGGAGGATTATGTCGTCATTCAGGGGCCGCGCTCGGAGCCTGGGCTACGAGCTGGCGGAGGCCCTAGACTACGTAGATGGAACGCTTTTCACCGCGGGCCTCTATAACACTCCCAGCGATGTACACCGGCACCTGGACCTCGCTGAGGACATTATGCAGCGCCTTCCTTGCTTCTCCAACCACCCGGAAGTCACGGCGAGGAGGGCTGACGTCGCTGCACATTGTGAGAGACTCCATGGGCTGGAGGGAAACTCTGGCAGGGAGCCGAAGGGAAGGCACCCTTGCCCCTCGCTTTGGGATCCCGTTCCTGTCCCTGATCCGGTCCAGGAGTTCGCACCACCCAGGGGTCATCCCCGAACAAGCGTGACATCAGTCGGGATTCCCCCAGAGATGTTGCAGCTGACAGCAATCTCCATCTGGGACTGAGTGGCTGCAGCTCGCTCCGCCGGCCACCCCACACAAGTCATGAAGCATGTGACGGCGGCTGTCAGGCTGGTTGAGAGGAATCCCGAGCTGAGTGACTATCTGGAATACGTTGACCTGCTCACCTCCGTTTCCGCACAGGAGTGGCGTTTTCCGAACCTCGTCAGAGGAACTCTGCCTCCCAGCCAGCCGCTCGTTCACCGTCATGACAGGAGAGAATTCCCGCAGCCTCTCCCCCCGGGTCACCTATTCCTGCTGTCCCGCCAGCTCATCGTGCCCGGATTGTCTCGGCTGTCGTCCCCTCCTCCTCAACATCATCTCCGGCTGCTGTGAGTGCTTCGAGTCCTGCTCCGGCGAAGCCCGTTATTGGACCATCGCGAGCAGCTCCTCCTCGTCATCCCAGGGGACCCTCCGTCACCATCCAGCGGGGAAAGGGAGGAACAACGTCCGCTACAGTAGGCAACATCCATCCTCCGGGAAACAGGCAAGTGCAAGTTCATGCTTCTCCCCGTAGTTGTGATTTGCCTTGTCTGACTCCTAGGGGTGGAGTTCGGGGTTCGCAGTCCCCCAAGCTCCCACCACCTGCTGTAGCTTCTGTTATTAAACCTGCTGCCTCTGTGTCTCCCTCCGTTGAGCGGTCCACGACGCCAGGCCTACGTCGCCAGGCCTACGTCGCCAGACAAGGAGGGGGCCTGCGGCTCTGGAGAGTCTGGTTCCAGCCCCGCAGCCATGTCTTGGGCAGAGGAGGAGAGCGGACTGCAGTGTGGAGCCTGCGCCGACCACGAAGCGTCCCCGGGTCTCCACAGGTGAGCAGTCCGATCCAGCAGGTAGAGGGTCCCTTGCCACCATGCCGTGTGGGTCGTCGGCGTGGACGTCAGTGCCAGAGGGTCCTCAGGCTGCGAAGACTATCATGCCGGCTGCGGCGCCCGCCGTAGCCAAGTGGGAGTCAGACGACGACCTTCTTCGTCCTGAGCCTGGATCATCGAAGTCCTGGACAGCGACAGAACCCGAGTGCAGGCAAGTGCTCTACCTTATTTTCCTTCTTTCAATTTCGGAGCATTTTTGCCTGTCTCTCGGGGAGACGAGCCAGGGGTAGCCATCCGCTGCACCCAAGCTCGTCTCGCTGGGCTCCGTCGCTACCGGTGATTCTGATCTTGATCTACTTGATAGATTAGAACACTATGTTGGACTTAATGGAACTTCGTTGCAGTGGTTTAGATCTTATTTATCTGATAGGTTCCAGTTTGTTCATGTAAATAATGAGTTTTCTTTCAACTCAAAGCTCAGTCATGGAGTTCCACAGGGATCTGTGCTAGGCCCTACTCTTTTTAGTTTATATATGCTTCCGTTAGGCAACATTATTAGTAAGCACTGTATACATTTTCATTGTTATGCTGATGACACACAATTATACCTGTCAATGAAGCCAGATGATAGTAATCAATTAGCCCAGTTAGAAGCCTGTCTTAAGGAAATCAAAGCTTGGATGACTTGTAATTTCCTGCTATTAAATTCAGATAAGACTGAAGTCATTCTTGTTGGTCCAAAAAAACCTTAGAAATTCCTTTCCAAATCAAACTTTCAGTTTGGATGCGGTTACTCTTTCTCTTAATAGCTCTGTGAGGAACCTTGGAGTTATTTTTGATCAGGATTTGTCCTTCAATTCACATATTAAATTTGTTTCTAAGACTGCCTTCTATCATTTGCATAATATTGCCAAGATTAGGAGCATCTTGTCTCAGAGTGATGCTGAGAAACTGATCCACGCTTTTGTTAGCTCGAGATTAGATTATTGTAATTCTTTATTATCAGGCTGTCCTAAAACATCTTTAAAAAGTCTTCAGCTGATCCAAAATGCTGCAGCAAGAGTTTTAACAGGTACTAGAAAGAGAGATCATATCTCTCTGGTTCTGGCCTCCCTTCATTGGCTTCCCATAGAGTTTAGAATTAAGTTTAAAATCCTTCTTCTTACTTACAAAGCTCTAAACAATCAGGCTCCTTTTTATTTAAAAGATCTGATACTACCGTATTATCCTAACAGAGCACTACACTCCCAAAATGCAGGATTACTTGTAATACCTAGAATCTCCAAAAGTACAATGGGAGGCAGAGCCTTCAGTTATCAAGCTCCTCTCCTGTGGAGAGGAGCTCAGCTGCCAATCTGGATTCGGGAGTCAGACTCGATCTCTGTTTTTAAGAATAGGGCTAAAACCTACCTTTTTGATATAGCCTACAATTAGGGAGGGATCATGTGTTTCTGAACCCTCCCTTAGTTATGCTGCTAATAGGTTTAGTCAGCCGGGGAACCTCCAGTAATGCACTGGGCCTCACTCCTTTTCTCACTCTCAATGAAATATTTTTTTTTGCTGGTCAATAACATTTGTTTGTTCTCTCCCATAGATTGAGTCCCCATCGTGCTGTTTGCTCTCTACATGTCTGTTCTTTTCTTCTTCTCTATCCCCTCACCCCCCAGCCAGTCGCAGCAGATGACTGCCCCTCCCTGAGCCTGGTTCTGCTGGAGGTTTCTTCCTGTTAAAAGGGAGTTTTTCCTCTCCACCGTCGCCAAGTGCTTGCTCACAGGGGATCGCCTGATTGCTGGGGTCTTTCTGCAACTGTGGGGGTTCCCCCTACAGTTGATAGTGCTATGAGATGACTGTTGTTGTGAAATGGCGCTATATAAATAAAGTTGAATTGAATTGAATTGAATCCCGGTTCTTTCCTTTCTCCTGAGCCTTATCCCAGGGTCACCGGTGCTGAGCAAATCCCGGTCGCTGTACTGGAGGTTCCGGGTTTGGGGTTGGAGGTCGTCACTGGTACTGCGCCGACCCAATCGGGGTCCATCGCGGGTGCAGCCGTGACCCAATCGGAGTCCATCGCGGGTGCAGCCGTGACCCAATCGGGGTCCATCTTGGGTGCAGCACCAGTATGGTTCAAGGTCGGTGAAGGAGCTGCAGAACCTCTGCCGCCTGACATTGTACTGGCTCATCGTCATCATCATCCCCCTCATCGTCATCGTCGTCACCATCCCAGCCCATCGCCACCGGGGGCTGTTGCGGTTCCCTACGTTCGGCCCGGCTCTCCCACGTCTTTTCCCTTGCCAGGGAGGCTGTCGCCAATTGTTTCCCCACGGTTCTGGTGGCTGAGGGAAGCGGGTCGGCCGCCTGAGGAACTTCTTCACCGGTTCGGCGCCCTGGGTCGGCCACCCGACGTACGGCGCTTTCAACTGGGCGACCTGGTTCGGCCGCCGGAGGTTCCGACTTTCCGGTCCTGGGACTGGGGTAGGCTGCCCGAACATTTCCTTTTTCCCCAGCTCACCAGCTGGACAGTGGATGCAGGGAGACCACCGGAGCAGTCCCGGCTTTATTGGACTCTGCCTGCCGTCATCCTCGGGTGTCGCTTATTTTCATTTAATATTAAGGTCACTCAGGTGCATTGTTTTGTCCTCTAGGTTGATCTGTGTATGTAGTGCTGTGTATTGTGTTTTCTGTTAACCATACTCAGCATTTTCCTCATTTGTGCCCTGGTCTAATTATCATTTGTGCGTTATGGAATATTGTGTTTTTCTTTAAACCTTACTCTGTAAATTGCCTCATTTATTCCCTGTCTCCGTCGTGGTTTTCTTTTCCCTGCCCTGTTCTAATTATCATTGTGCGTTATGTAGTATTTGTTCTTTTGACCTTACTCTGTAATTGCCTTATTTGTTCCCTGTCTCCGTCATGGTTGCTTTTTCCTGCCCTGTTCTAAGTATCATTTGTGCACTATGGAGTATTGTGTTTTTCTTTTAACCATACTCTGTATTACCTCATTTGTGTCCTGCCATCATTGTGTTTTTTTTTCTCTCTCCTGCTGATTTTCGCCCTCTGGGCCTTGCCCCCCATCCGCCCACCCTGGGGGGGGGGGGCTTGGGTGTCATGGGGCGCTCGTAGTTCACCCTTGGGGGGGAGGTACTGTCATGGTTCGAGCGCCGATTCCGTCCGCGCTTGAGCCATGCACTATCTTTGGCTATTTGACGGCTGTGTGTCTCTTTTGGCTCCCCGAGCCTTTATTGTGACAGTGCTCGGAGGGGTTTCCGGCTGTCAAACTTGACAGCTGAGCCGCATTTCAACTCATCAGCGGCCCTCCAGTTAAGAGGGCAGCTGGGAACAGAAAGGCGCGGCAGTCTCGTCGAGAACCTTCCCATGGTCAGACGTTATTGGAGCATCCCTCTGTTCATTCGTTGGCCATTCTTCTTCAGTGACTGTAAGTGTGTTACCTTATGTACCCGTTATTCCCTGTCTTTGATGGCTATTGTTACAGGGTGTTTTAGCCCCCCGTGGCTTGTTATTTTGTCTCTTTTCTGTTCCTTTAATAAACCGTGCAAACTCACTGGTGATTTGTGGCATCTTATGATGGCTCGTGAGAGCCATCCATGACAGTTTTAGCTGCTTTGAGTGAGTGTGATAGGCCTTTAAGCCTTTCTGTTTAGTTCTAGTGCATGATTTGGGTTCCAAATTTGGGAGGGTCTCGATTGTGTGCATGTGTTTTTGACCATTTTTTTGAAGGGGGGAGAAAGTGTTGTGTTGTTATGGGACATATTATTGTGTGACATTTGTGGTGGCTCCACCTTTCCGGTTCCACTGCCACCCAGGGTATAAGAGGGCTGTGAGGAAGAGGGGCGGTCTCTTTGGCCTCCTCTCAGCTTGACGGCAGTGCCTGTATTGTGAGAGTGAGTTACTAATAAAGTTGTGTCCAGTTCAACGCTCGGTATCGTCCTTGGCTCCCTTTTACCGACATAACAAGGGGCACATGGAACAAGATTTGTTAACAATATACAGGTGCATCTCAATAAATTAGAATGTCATTGAAAAATAAATTTATTTCAGTAATTCAATTCAAAAAGTGAAACTCATATATTATATAGATTCTTTACACACAGTGATTCATTTTAGACATTTATTTCTTTTAATTTTGATGATTATTGTTATGTTTGTCCCTTGCAGAGCAAAGATGAGGTGCCAGAAGCCAGCAGTGAGTTTATTTATTAAGAAAAGTGCAAAATAATGAGCCAGGAGGGGCAAAACACATATAACTAAACACATACAACCCCGATGGGTGAAATAACTGAACACAAGCAGAGAGTCCAAAACAGTCACTTACATATGATGCAGCAAGGGCAAAACCTTGCGCTGTAGAATAAACACATGAAAATAGCGAGGGCGAAACCTAACGCTGAAAAGAACTGGAGCCGGGCGTGGGGACTCCAGTCTGGATAGGGCGAGATCGCAGCGAGGAATGAATCTCAACTGCGATCTTAAATAGTGCAAAACTAACCACAAACAGGTTAGACAGATAATGATGAATTAAATGTGATCAGCTGTGACAGGCTGCAGAGCCGGCTGACAGGTGGAAGTCCTGCCGCGGCGCTGGTTAAAATAAAAGCACAAATAAACACCATCATAACATGCCCAAATAAAGAGACAAAAATTGAAAATAATAAGTGACTCGAGCGCGAAGCAGACCCGCGCTTGGGATCACCACAATTATAGCTTACAGGTAGTGAAAATCCAAAATTAATTTTCTTAACAAATTTGAATTGATGATTTTTTTTTTTAATAGAAATGTTGGCTGACTGGAAAGTATGTCCATGTACACACTCAATACTTGGTCAGGGCTCCTTTTGTGTGAAGTACTGCATCAGGGTGGCATGGGCGTGGAGGCTATCAGCCTGTGGTACTGCTGAGGTGTTACGGAAGCCTAGGTTGCTTCAGGTGCCAAGTCCTGTCATGTGGAAATCAAGGTCCCACAGTCTGGAGGAAGAGTGGGGCGGCACAGAATCCAAGTTGGATGAGGCCAAGTATGAAGTTTCCAGTCAGTGATGATTTGGGGAGCCATGTCATCTGCTGGTGTTGGTCCACTGTCCAAAGTCAGTGCAGCCGTCTACCAGGAAATTTTAGAGTACTTGCTTCCCTCTGCTGACAAGCTTTATGGAGATGCTGATTTCATTTTCTAGCAGGACTCGGCACCTGTCCACACTGCCCAAAGTCCCAAAACCTGGTTTAATGACCATGGTATCATTGTGCTTGACTAGCCAGCAAACTCTCC
Organism: Pholidichthys leucotaenia; assembly: GCA_020510985.1. Classification (NCBI taxonomy): domain Eukaryota; kingdom Metazoa; phylum Chordata; class Actinopteri; order Cichliformes; family Pholidichthyidae; genus Pholidichthys; species Pholidichthys leucotaenia. Next base: position 74,134,669 of record CM035843.1, on the reverse strand, counting down.
TGACCTAAACCCCATAGAGAATCTATGGAGTATTGTTGTGGGTCGGAGTGGCACAGGAGGTAGAGCATGTCATCTAATAACCAGAGGTTTGGTGATTATCATCAATCCCGCTCTCCCCAAACATCCTGCCATTGTGTCCCTAGGCAAGACACTTTACCCACCTTACCTCTAGTGTCCATGACACTGCATGAATGTGTATAAATGTTCATCTGTCAGTCTGCCTCAGGGCAGTTGTAGCTACAGTAGTAGCTTACCATTGTCTGTCTGCGGAGTGAATGAATAATGTATCCATTGAAAAGTGCTACATAAATCTGATGCATCATTATTATTATTAAGATGAGAGACACCAGATCCAACAATGCAGACAAGCTGAAGGCCGCTATCAAAGCAACCTGGGACTCCGTAACACCTCAGCAGTGCCACAGGTTGATCACCTCCATGCCACACCGCACTGATGCAGTAATTCATGTAAAAGGAGCCCCGACCAAGTATTGAATGTGTATATGGATATACTTTCCAGCTGCCCAACATTTCTATCAAAAAGCATTTAAAAAAATTGATTATTCATCCATCCATCCATCCATCCATCCATCCATCCATCTTCTACCGCTTTTCCGGAGGTCCGGGTCACGGAGGCAGCAGTTCAAGCAGAGAAGCCTAGACTTCCCTCTCCCCAGCCACCTGCTCCAGCTCTTCAGAGGGGATACCAAGGCGTTCCCAGACCAGCTGGGAGACATAGTCTCTCCACCGAGTCCTGGGTCTGCCCCGGGGTCTCCTCCCAGTGGGACGTGCCTGAAACACCTCAAGTGGGAGGCGTCCAGGAGGCATCCTAATCAGATGCCCATACCACCTCAACTGACTCCTTTCAATGTGGAGGAGCAGCGGTTCTACTCTGAGCCTCTCCCGGATGACTGAGCTCCTCACCCTATCTCTGAGGGTGAGTCCAGCAATCCTACGGAGAAAGCTCATTTCAGCCGCTTGTATCCGCGATCTCGTTCTTTCTGTCATTACCCAAAGCTCGTGACCATAGGTGAGAGTAGGAACGTAGATTGACTGGTAAATCGACAGCTTTGCCTTAGAACTAAGCTCCCTCTTCACCACAACAGACTGGTACAACGTCCGCATCACTGCAGATGCTGCTCCAATCCGTCTGTCGATCTCTCACTCCATTTTCCCCTCACTCGTGAACAAGACCCCAAGATACTTAAACTCCTCCACTTGGGGCAGGAGCCTGTCCCCAACCCGGAGAGGACAATCCACCTTTTTCCGGCTGAGGACCATGGACTCGGACTTGGAGGTGCTGATTCTCATCCCAGCCGCTTCACACTCAGCAGCAAACCAGATTGATTATTCAATTAAAAAAAATAATATTCAATTTTTCTGAGAAACTGAATTTTGGATTTTCATTAGCTGTAAACCATAACCATCAAAATTAAAAGAAATAAACATCTGAAATATATCACTCTGTGTGAAATGTCACATTTTGAAATGAATTACTGAAATAAATAAATTTTTTGATGATATTCTAATTTATTGAGATGTACCTGTATACTTTATTTACATAAATCTTAATATTGAATTACTGCAACCCTTATACAAACAAAATGGAACGTACTGTAATCTTACACAAGGTATCCGCACTACAAGACCATGGAGTCTTACATCACAATACTAATTATCTAAAAATGCAACATGGAATCTAGCATCATCATATTACAGTATATCCACAAAGTGAAAGCTAGTATGTGTGTCTATTGTGTGCCCCCCCCACACACACACAAACACACACACCGCATGCAACCGCAGGTCAACCTTGAGCTGTTGTAAAATTCTTCATAATAATAACTTTCTGTTGGCCATGACCCAAAAAAATGTCTGTGACAACACCTAAATGTTGGTTGTTATGTATCTTGTCGCTTACAAAATAAATTCCGACAGATCCAAAGATATTCAACATTTTGCACAGTAATCATATGAGCCAAGGCTAGCATCATACAGCCGAACATGGATGACCTGGCTGCTGCAGGGGAGTCAACTGACCCCGCCCGGCTCAGTGCCTGCTGCTGCAGAAGGGAGCGCCCACCACCCACTGCGGTGTTGCTTTCAGGTACACTCAAAAATCTGAAGTTTTGTAAACGAAGAAGATGGATGGATGGATGGATAGAAAACAAAATTTTATGCCAAAGGCTGAATCTGGGGCTTTTAGGGGTGGGGAGGTGGGTGGAGGGTACTGAATTCTGAATTGAATTACTGAATGTTGAAAATTTAAATGGCCAGTCAAAAGGGCACTTTGGGCAGTAAAGTGAAAGGGGCAGGTGCTCAAGCCCCCATAGCTCCCCGCTCTGCATGTGCGTGCTCCTGAGTTGCAGACAAACTGTTTCCTAGATGTGTGTGACACACCAGCAGGTGGGGCGAGGGAGCAGGAGGCAGAAGCCTGTTTGATGCAGGGCCTTAGCTAAGTTTTTAGGGGCTTAAGATTATTTTCAGTTATACTTTTTTGGTAAATTCCTCTTTTTATTTCAATGTTACAAGAAGCATTTGGGCATACAAGCAATGTGTTTTTACAAGTATAATTTCAAGGTCATTAAAGTTGGAGGGTGGGGCAGCTGGGGTGGCAAAGCTCTACAGTTGAGTGGCAGTTGCCCCCCCGCCTTGCCCCCTGTAGATCCGTCCCTGAAGTTTTGTACCCACTGCTCACAAAATCTGAGAAACTAAATGTTTCTGTAATTTCCAAATATTTCACTGTGTTAAAAAGTGGTTGTTACTTTTGAAATACTTTTATTTTGAAGTGATTTATTTATTTTACAGAGAAGCAGACTTTTTAAGGACCCACAGACACCCTGCAGTAGCCTGTGGGCTGATTTCATTTGGCTCAAATATGAAGCAAATCAAGGGAACATGTCTTACACCTGTCACTTATACGTACGTGTACAGACATAATTGGGTGGCTGTGTCACAGTGTCTGGCCTGCAAAAATTCAGCCCATTTGGCTTTTGGGTACTATTAATGTTGCAAAATCCCATTTAAAAAAAAATCAAAACATAGCCCACTCATACCAGCCACCCCTGGATGCCACATTCTTTAGATTTTGAGTATTCTGATTACAGCGCTGATATGACTCTGGACTGTTAAGGAAGATGACTCAGTTTACCTCCATATTACACCCAGAAACCTGCAAAGACCAGCTTGTTCATATGTACACATTTACCTTTACAACACATGCATTTATTCAGCTGTTTAGCAAGCATTGGAAATGTGACTATGCTTGCATAAAGTGAAGCTGCTGATATTTGGTTTCATACTTTTTGTGGCCCATCACTTTCGGTACCACCCTCGGTAAATTAAAGAAAGAAAGCCAGCTTTATTGCTATTCAGTCTATACAAGACATAAATGGTAGAACAAAATTACATTTCTCTGAGCTGCGATGCTAATAACATCTACAACTGGAAGAGCTGCTGCCCCTGTGGGTCATCGAGGTCCCCTGCCCCAGCATTATTATCCAGTGGTAGGCCGTATTGCTGAAAGACATTCTCAAAACTATTTTAAAAGTGGATTATAAAGTCAAAGAACAATTACAAATTGCGTATTTCTGTTTTTGTTCTACTGTGTGCCAGTGGCCTTTCCATCAGGGATTAAAGTCCTCATTTCTAGTTCAGCTTGTTGGGGGGAGGGGGGAGTGGATGATGTGTGCAGCTGACTAATCCCCAACTATCCCGCCAATGGTCAGCATGAAATATCCCACCTGGCATTCAGTCCACAGACTCCACACTAGCGTGGGTGCGTGGTATTATAGGCCATGTGTTTTCATCAGGGAAGTTGATTGCAGGATATACTTCTGATTAATGTAAAGATTATCGGGTCACTGATGCTGATATTTAAATCCTCAGTAAACATCTTAGACCTTAAAAGTAGGAGGTTGACCTCTGTAATTTCATTTTGCCACCAGTAGATGCCAGTATGATGCAGATGTTTATTACAAGTTTTCAAAAATCATCAATTTAGAAAGAACAATCCAACCTCAAATACTCATGTAAAATATTTGCAGTAGTAGAAACAGATATAGCAGTACGTACAAGACCTCTATCAGATGTAATGATTAAAAGAAACCATCAGCTGTTTCTCCTGATATCCTTACTGCTGACATTGAAACCAGCAGATTGCCTTAATTATTATTCCAAATGAAATTAACCACCCCCAGAGGTATTTTAGTATTACTTATAGCATCTTTCATGGAACTGGCCCCTCGTGCCAGAATGATTTACTACTTTACAAAATGGAAAGCTTCTAAAGTGCTTATGTAATAGTCACTCACTCCTAATACCTTCTAAGCCAAGTCCTGGCGGATTCTCCTGTTTTGTTTTTTTTTCTCACTTGCTTTTGCAGCAGAGAGCATGTAGGATGTGTATTATAGTAAGAGGGAGTGGGTGGAAGCAACATCAGGACTCCAGGGGTTTAAGGAGATGATCTGCCTGAGAGAAAACATATTACATGTGTCATGATCTGGACATTGGCTGTGCCATGTCCTCATTTTGATATATGTTTTGGGATTTTCTGTTGTGATTGGGACATGATCTCAGCCCTTGTTCTTACTTTTGTTTGTCTGTTTTTTATCAGGACATGAATCAGTCCAGGTCCTTGCCTTAAGTTTGTTTATAGAGGGTATGCGCATGATGTCACCAAATTGGACTCATGGCAGTTAACAAACACTGAGTGGCAAAAATGAGCGGCAGCGTTAGGGGGTATGCATTTAAACAGAAACAATACACAGTATTCAATCACAGCTGTACACAGAGTACCTGCTTGCATTGTGGAGAGCTAATCTTATCTTTCCATCTTGCATTAATTGACAAATAAATAAATAAAGGCTCTGAATCGGTTCTTCACTTACCACGTGCTCCTTGATCTTTACCCACACATCACTACAGTCAAGTAAATGGTATGGTATTAACATATAAAGTTAAAAAAAAGGTACTCTGTGCACTGCTGACTAAATATTTTGTGTAATTTTTATGTTTTGCTGCATACAAAATAAAGCTGTCACATGTGATTGCCACTCAGTGCTGTGTTGCTATTGTAACTGTCCTGTAACTGGCAAGAATTCTGTCCCAATGCACCCCTCTATACTTTCTTTATTAGGATTATCATGTTTTTGGTTTTGTTTGGGTTTTATTATTATCACGGTCACGGTTATGTTTGGTTTGTTTATGTCTGCCTTTTTATCAGGACATGAATAAAGTCAAGGTCCTCGTCTTAACATCATGTTTATATTTTCTTTATTAGTAATTTTCATGTTTTTGGTTTTGTTTGGGTTTTATTATTCTCATGGTTATGTTGTCATGTTACTCCTGTGTTGATTTTCAGTTGGGCTTTTATGCTGACAGTGCCTTTTGTTATTTTCTGGTCTATTAAGTGTTCACAACTGTGTTGAGGTTTTTATTGCTGATTGTTCATGGGTGTTCTTGATTTTTGTTTCCTTATTTATAGAGGTCGCACGCTGCCTTCAGCACGGCGACATTCACACTATCACGCCATCACGCTCTCATGTTCTGTTTTGTTCATGTTTGATAGCTTTGGTTCTGGTCAATAAATCATGACTAAAAATTGGTCTGCACATGAGTACTATCATTTGCCCTGGAGGAGCAATCTTGACAGAAGGTTGCCATCATACCTAGGCTCAGCAGACTGAGGGAGGTTGGCAGTCGGTGGTCCCAACATGGATGAGCTGTTGGCAGCCCAGTTTATCCAGAACTTTGTTTTGGACTCCCACTCCTCCTACACACAGGAGGAGCCCCTGGAGTGCCTGGATGCCGCGGCTGGGATAGTGGGAGTGCACCCCGGCCTGCAGGGCTACCCCGAGCTGGCAGGACTACTGGCCAACCTCCAACCTCTGTAGGACATATCATGGGCTGGTGAGGAAATTAATTAGGGCTCAAGAGTTTGTGCCGACGACGCAGCATCCCCTGACTCCAGCATCCCCTTTCCATCGCCGCTCACCAGCCTTGCAGCAACACCACGGGTGGAGGAGGTGTTCGCCTGGGGTGCCGGGGACTGTGCCGATGAGATAGCATCCCCTGGTCCCGGTGTCTAAAGCTTCTCCTCACCCTGCAGCTGCAGTCAGCCTCCCTCCAACCTCACAACCACACCACAGGTTGAGGAGAGATTTGTTGGAAGCACCAAAGCCTGAGCCTGATGAGGAAGCATCCCCTGGCTTCAGCGTCTCTCTCATCACACCTCTCCCCAGTTCCACAGCCACTCCACGGGCTGGAGGAGAGCACATCACCTCGCTGCTCTTAGGCATTTGCTCCAGCGCTCTGGAGCTCATCAGACTCGACGCACTCTCCAACGCTGGCTCCCACGGCAGTTGCAACGCCAATCGTCATGCCTGCAATTCTGCCTGTCATCATGCCTGCAATTTCATCTGCCATCACACCTGCAGCTTCCAGCCAGACAATCTCTGGAGCCACTCAGAGGGAATCATCTGGACCCTCAGCGGCAGCAGAGCAGAAACTCAGGCAAGTACCCTTTCATTTTTTTTACATCAGTTGATGATGGGTCTTGTCTGGTTCCGGTGGGGGGGGGGGCACTGCTGGACCCTCGCCATCCGCCTCTGCCATTTTCTCTGCTGCCATTTCTATTCATCCACCCTCATCTGCATCTCCCCTCTCTGTTTCTCCAAGCACCTCATCAGAGATGAGGGATGTCATCTTGCCCGGTTCTCCACTAGCAGCAGTTGTCTCGACGTCTGATGGATCCCAAGCAGATGTGGCCTCGTGGACTGGTGATCCATCAGCTGCAGCTGTTGCCACATCTGAGCTGCATGCTGCACCTTCATCATCACCTGAGCTGCACACTCCACTGGTTGTTCCAGAGGCCGGTGTGCCTCCACCAATTGTTCCAAAGGCCCATGTGCCTCCACCAGTCACTCCAGAGGCCCATATGCCTCCACAAGTCGCTCCAGAGGCCGGTGTGCCTCCACCAATTGTTCCAGAGGTCCATGTGCCTCCACCGATTGCCCCAGAAGCCGGTGTGCCTCCACTGATCGTTCCAGAGGCCGGTGTGCCTCACTCACCGCATCCAGGGGCCGGCGTACTGAGGCTGAGGCTGGTGTGCCTCCGTCTGCTGTTCCTGAGGCCGGTGCACCTCAGTCATCGCATACAGGGGCTGGTGCATCCCCACCATTTGTTCCTGAGGCTGGTACACCTTCATCATGTACTCTCAAGGCTGGTGTTTCCCCCATCATGTGTTCCTGAGGCGAGTGCACTTCTGTCATGTACTCTCAGAGGCCGGTGCGCTGGGCTAGCCACTGACCAGCCTGCATCATTTGGTGTCGCCACTGATCAGTAGTCATTGTTGTCTGGTTTCACTGCTGGCCGGCTGTCATTGCCTAGGGTCGTCGCTGGTCAGCAGTCATTATCTGGTTTCGCCTCTGGTCGGCCCTCATCATCGGTGGTCGATGCTCCCCAGCTGCTGTCTCATGAGCTCCATGCTCTAGCCCCTGTGGTCCACGAGGAGCACGTTTCTCAGCTGCTGTCTCCGGGGGGGGGGGTTGCATTGTGCTGTCTGGTATGGTGGCCCAGGGATGCTGGGAGGCCACCCGGTGCATCACGCTCTTTGGTCTGATGGTCCAGGAATGCTGGGAGGCCACCCGACGCATCACGCTCCTTGGTCTGATGGTCCAGGAATGCTGGGAGACCACCCGACGCATCACGCTCTTTGGTCTGGAGGCCCAGGGATGCTGGGAGGCCACCCGACGCATCATGCTCCTTGGTCTGATGGTCCAGGGATGCTGGGAGACCACCAGACGCATCATGCTCTATGGTCTGGTGATCCAGGGATTCGGGGAGGCCACCCGACTGGCCTTGTTTTGTGGGTTGGGGGCCCATGAACTGGGATAGGCCCTCTGACCGGCCTTGCACTCTGTTCTGGGGGCCCATGGACTTGGGAAGACCACTTGACCCACCCTGCTTTTGTTTTCGGGGGATTCTAAACATTGGGAGGCCACTCGACCCGCCTTGTGTTGTAGTTTGGGGCTATGGACTCTGGTTGGCCCCAACTAACTGTTTTGTTTTGTTTTTTGACTTTGAGGGAAGGGGCAGGTTTTTGCCCACGTATCCTAGGGCTCCCAACACCCACCCTGTGCAGGGTTTTTGTTTGGGCTTTAATGCTGACAGCACCTTTTGTTATTTTCTGGTCTATTAAGTGTGCACAGCTGCGTTGAGGTTTCTAATTACTGATTGTTCACAGGTGTTCTTGATTTTTGTTTCCTTATTTATAGAAGTCGCGTGCTGCCTTTGGCACGGCGACCTTCGGCACCACGACCTCCATGCTATCATGTAATCACACTCTCATGTTCTGTTTAACTGTACAGACTGGGAGATGTTCACACTGGCCTGCGGGGATGATTTGGACTCTTTGGTGGACGTCACATGCTCATACATGGCTTTCTGTAAAAATAAGATCGTTCCACGTAAACATGTCAAAATATATCCCAACAACAAACCATGGGTTACAAAATCAGTTAAATCCTGCTTACAGAGGAAAGCACTTGCCTTTAAACAGGGGTCTGTTTCTGAGCTACAGGTTGCCACAAAAGAGCTGAAGTCTGAAATTTTAAGAGCAAAACAGAATTATAAATCAGAATTGGAAAGCAAGATGGCAACAAAGAAACTTGGTTCAGCCTGGGCCAGTATGAAAACTATTGCAGGCCTTCAGAGCACAGAGCGCAGTAATCGTGTGTTTTTAGATGGTTTTAATTCAGACACAGAGCTGGCTAATGCTCTTAATTGTTTTTATGGTCATTTTGACTCCTTTGATTTTAGCACAGAAACCCAAGATTTGAAACAGAAACTCAAAGACAATCAGCACTTTAATTTTGAGGTGCAGGATGTTAAAAGGGAGTTCTGCGCTGTAAAAGTGAACAAAAGTCAGGGCCCTGATAATATATGTAAGCGCTTGGTAAAGTCCTGTGCACATGAACTGAGTCCTATATTTCATTACATTTTCAATAAGTCCTTACAGACACAACATGTGCCTAAGATCTGGAAAGAAGCCGTGGTTGTTCCCGTTCCAAAATCCAGCTGTCCTAAAATGGTAAACGACTTTAGACCAGTTGCTTTGACTTCAATTTTAATGAAAATTTTTTGAAAAACTGTTCAGATGTGAGGTCCTAAAGCAGACTGAGCATGCATTAGATCCTCTGCAGTTTGCCTATAGGCCTCACAGAGGAGTGGAGGATGCCACTGTCACTCTATTTAACATGCTTTTTAAACATCTGGATTTTAATGGGACACATGCCAGACTTTTATTTGTGGACTTTTCCTCCGCCATTAATACAATCCAACCTCATATCTTAGTTGAAAGGCTCCTGCAACAATTTGATTTGAGCAGTAATCTGGTGGGTTGGATTCTGGATTTCTTAACCAACAGGACGCAGAGAGTAAGGGTCAATGGTACATTGTCTGACCTAAAGTGCTCTTCTACTGGCTCTCCTCAGGGGTGTGTGTTGTCACCACTACTCTTCATCCTGTACACAAACATGTGTCGGAGCGGCCACGGCCCAGTAGTTGATCATTTTGTTCACTGGTGTGAGGATTTCTACCTGCAGCTGAATATGACAAAAACTAAAGACGGGATTATTGACTTTAGGAGGAAAACTCCCAGGCACAAAGTCACCGTACTAAAAGGCCAGACCACCGAATGTGTACAATCCTACAAATATCTTGGGACAATTATTGATAGTAATTTAAACTTTGAAGAGAACTGTGAAAGGGTGTGCAAAAAGGGTCAGCAAAATTTGCATTGCTAGAGAAAACTTGCACGCTTCCAAATTGACCGAACCATAATGACAATGTTTTATTGGGCTTTTATTGAATCTGTTTTATCCTTTTCTTTAGTGTCATGGTTTGGTCAGATAAAACTGAAACAGAGGAAATCCTTGGATCAGGTAGTTAGATGGTCCAGTCCTTTGCTTGGTGAGCCACAGCTGAGCTTGTCATCCCTGTACACCAGACAAGTACAGAGGATGGCTACCTCTATTTTAAATGATGACTCCCACCCTTTGCACTGCAACTTTCAGCTTCTTCCCTCAAGACGGAGGTTTGCTGTCCCAAAAAGTAGAACCCAGCGCTACAAAAACAGCTTTGTTCCTGCTGCTGTCAAAGAGTTGAACAAGCTGTAACAATATATTGCACATAATTTAGGTACCTATTGTCACGACCTGAACTATCTTTTCTCTGCGTTCAGGTTGTCCAGTTCGCTCCTGCTCCGGGGTAGTCCGTGCCGGGTCTTCCATGGCCCGCTCTTTGACAGCGCCCAGCTGATTGCCAGCTGTCTAGTTCAGCTGCGCTGGGACAGCTGTCTCCTATTCCCAAATTATCTCCCCCGTTTAAGCGAGCAGCCGAGAGTTACTCGTCGCTGCGACCTCGCTATGGGAAGACGTTCCTTGTGTTCCCACGACTGTTAGCTCCTACGTCTAGCTTCAGTCCGCCGTTACCTCGGCGCTTCACCCAAAGTAAGTGTTGTGACTCGGCGTGTATTCTTCCCTCGCCGCCTCTCTAGCCTTTCTCCCTGGATGGTATGTTTCCCTTAGTTCTGTGCGTGTTTTAGCCCCACGTGGCTCTTTACTTTTCTGTTCGTTATTTTGTGTTGTGTGTGCTTTGTTAATAAACTACGCTAACTCACTGGTCGCCCTCGTATCTCCTTTCCTGGCTCGTGAGAGCCAGAGTTATGACAGTAGGTCGCAGCCCTAGTGAGACGGCCGCGACCGTGAGTTGGCTGTAAGGACTCAACGCCTTTTTTCCTCTTCCTCTGGGTACGGGCGAGCCAGTATCATGTCTCCTTCCAAGAGACTCATGCGGCACCCAGGCCACGATCTCTCGGAGACTCTGGACCTTGTGGACGGAACGTTATTCACCACGGACCTCTACGATGCCCCCAGCGAGATACGCTGGCGCCTGGAGCTCGCCGAGGGTATGCTTAACTGCTTTTCTCGCTACTTCCTTCTCCCCGAGGTTAAGGCAAGGAGGGCAGACATCTCTGTGGCCTGGGAGAGGCTCCGTAGGCTGGAGGAGAACTCCGGCAGGAAGCCGAGGACAGAACGCCTTCGCTCCTCGCTTCGGAATCCCGCTCCTGCCGCCGATCCAGTCCAGGAGTTCGCCTCACCCAGGGGTGATCCCCAGGATAGAGTGACGTCAACCGGGTTTCCCCCGGAGAAGATGAGAATGACAGCGATGCGCATTGCGGATCGAGTGGCAGCCGCTTCTTCCGCCGCCGTTCCCCCCGTAGCCATGAAGAACGTGATTGCAGCGGTCAGGCTGGTCGAGAAGAACCCGGAGCTGAACGATTATCCGGAATACGCTGACCTGTTGGCTTCGTTCATCGCACAGGAGCGGCGTTTTCCCGACCTCACGTTCAGAAGACGTCGCTCCCAAATTCCCCACTCATCTCAGCGAGAGTCCCGTCCGGATCCCGCTCCAGGAAACCACACGAATTCCGCCTCCCAGCCTGCTGTTGCTCCCGTGTCTCGCCGAAGAAGTGAATCAGCTGCTCCCGCTCCTGGGCCCGCTCTCCCCGCTGTCCCGTCAGCTTTGGGCCCCCAGCTCTCCTCAGCTGTTTCACCCCCCTCTTCGTCATTCACTCCGGCCGCTGGGAGAAGCGCAAATTCATCTCCAGGTGTTCCAGGTCCCGATCTGGTGCGGGTAGCACCGCCTCATCTGTCCGGGGGGTTCCCCACTTCTATCCGGTTGGGAGAAGAGAGACTCGAGTCCCTTGTAGCGGGTTCCACCGGCCCTCCGGGAATCAGGCAAGTGTCCTTTCATTCTCCTTCCATTATGAGTGAATTGCCTTGTTTGATTCCTGGGGGAGGAGCTCAGGGTTCACAGTCCCCTGAGCTCTCTCCTCCCGCTGCAAAAACTGAATATGAACCTGCATCCTCTGTGTCTCTTCCCCTTGAGTGTGCCCCGGTGCCAGGTGTACACCGCTGCGCGAGGAGGAGGCGGCCTGCGGCCCTGGAGGGTTTTGCCCCAGCCCCGCAGCCACGTTATGGGCAGAGGAGAAGGTCGAACTGCCTGTTGGAGCCAGCGCCGACGATTAAGCGTCCCCGGGTCTCCACGGAGGAATGGTTCGGCCCAGCAGAGTCCAGATCTCCTGCCCCCACGCCTGGTGGGCTGTTGACGCGGTCTTCGGCGTTTGGAGGTCGTTTGACTGTGGAAACCATCATGCCGGCTGCGGAGCCATTCGCAGTCGAGTTGGAGCCGGAGGACGGAGTCCTGCACGCTGAGCCCGGAGCATCGAAGTCCTGGATGGCGGTAGAACCCGAGATCAGGCAAGTGCTCTATTTTGTTTTTCTCTTCTCTATTCTGGAGCATTATTGCCTGTCTCTCGGGGGGGCGGGCCGGGTGCAGCCGTCTGCTGCGCTCGAGCCTGTTCCGCCGGGCTCTGCCGCTGCCGGTGATCCTGATCCCGGTTCCTTTTGTCCCTCTGAGCCTCTCCCCAGGGTCACCGGAGACGAACCTGCTCTGGGTGCCATCTCGGAGGTTCCGGTTCCCTGCACGGTGTTCGCCTCAGATGCTGCGCCCGGGAGTGCTGTCTCGGTCCAGCTGGAGTCCACCGGGAGTGCTGTCTCGGTCCAGCTGGGGTCCACCGGGAGTGCTGTCTCGGTCCAGCTGGGGTCCACCGGGAGTGTTTCGCCGGTCCAGCTGGGGTCCACCGGGAGTGTTTCGCCGGTCCAGCTGGAGTCCACCGGGAGTGCTGTCTCGGTCCAGCTGGGGTCCACCGGGAGTGCTGTCTCGGTCCAGCTGGGGTCCACCGGGAGTGCTGTCTCGGTCCAGCCGGGGTCCACCGGGAGTGCTGTCTCGGTCCAGCTGGGGTCCACCGGGAGTGTTTCGCCGGTCCAGCTGGGGTCCACCGGGGGTGCTGCGCCGGTCCGATCGGGGTCCACCGGGGGTGCTGCGCCGGTCCGGGTAACGGTTAGTGTGGGAGCTGGAGGATTGTGCTCGCCTGACATCAGGCTGACTTCGTCCCTTGCCTCCATCATTTCTCCTCCTGCCGCTGTTGGGGTTCCTCTCACCCGGGCCAGTTTCCCCCTACCCTTGTTGCCATTAGATGGCAGGCTAACTTTGCCCCTGGCCTCCATCTCTTCTCCCCCTACTACTGTGGGGGTTTTTCTCACCTGGGTCAGTTTCCTCCTGCCTTTTCCCTCAGGGAGGAAGCTGCACCAAGACTTCTCCCTCAGCTCTCCGTGGTCTGAGGTCACGGGACGACCGCCTGGGAAGCCATCTGGCTGGTTCGGTGATCTGGGTCGGCCTCCGGAGAAACTGTGTCTCCTAGCCTGGGACTCGGGTAGGCCACCCGAACTGGTGTTGTGGTTCCTGGCCTGGTGGAGTCGGGCCGCCCGCCGGACAAGCTGTCATCGCCTGCCCCGCTCCACCTGCTGACGTCCTGGAAGAATTGACTGACTGTTTGTTGTCTTGCGTTTGATTGTCCTCCCTAATTTAATACTTTTCAGGACATCAAAGAACTCTCTGCCCTAGAGTCCTTATTGTGGGGTTATCCCAGTTAAAATTTCCTTGGACTATTTTCTTTGTTTTATGATCCCAGTATGTTCTTATTCTAATTTCTCCTTTAAGTAGCATTTGCTTCACATTGCCTGGCCTCATTCTGAGTAGTCTTGGTTTTTTTTCTGTGTTTATGCCCTCCTCCTGACTGTTTTGTGACTTCCGTTGTGTTAATACGTGATTGAGGAGTTGGTTTTTTGTATCTTTATGCCAGTTTGCGGCCTCAGGCTCTATTTTTAGGTCTTATGCCCGAATTACTTCCTTTGTATATTCTGTTTTGGTCGGGGTTTACTTGTGTAAGTCTACTTCAACCAGATGTTCATCAGAGTTTTTTAGTTTTCGGTCCTTCAGGACATGAGTTTTTGTCTTGTCCTCGCCCTAAGTTATTGTGAGCTTTTTTTCTTCCCATGACTGTATCGCTGTGCCCTTGTATCTTGTTCTTGTCGTTTCTCCCCACCTCCTGTGGTCACCTGCACAGACCGTCTGGCGTCTGCAGAGGAGGGGGTGATGGTTTTTTCTTGGGGTTAAGATTATTATGGTATCTGACCCTATACTGTATCTAGGTTTTTTTTTCTTCCCTGCCTCCTTTTTCTGGTCCCTCCCTTTCTCCCAGATCTGGCCCCCACCGCCCTCCCTGGTCTTCCCTCGGGGGGGGGGGGGGGTTTAGGCCGCTCCAGGAGGCGCGGCTCGGGGGAGGAGTACTGTCACGACCTGAACTATCTTTTCTCTGCGTTCAGGTTGTCCAGTTCGCTCCTGCTCCGGGGTAGTCCGTGCCGGGTCTTCCATGGCCCGCTCTTTGACAGCACCCAGCTGATTGCCAGCTGTCTAGTTCAGCTGCGCTGGGACAGCTGTCTCCTATTCCCAAATTATCTCCCCCGTTTAAGCAAGCAGCCGAGAGTTACTCGTCGCTGCGACCTCGCTATGGGAAGACGTTCCTTGTGTTCCCACGACTGTTAGCTCCTACGTCTAGCTTCAGTCCGCCGTTACCTCGGCGCTTCACCCAAAGTAAGTGTTGTGACTCGGCGTGTATTCTTCCCTCGCCGCCTCTCTAGCCTTTCTCCCTGGGTGGTATGTTTCCCTTAGTTCTGTGCGTGTTTTAGCCCCACGTGGCTCTTTACTTTTCTGTTCGTTATTTTGTGTTGTGTGTGCTTTGTTAATAAACTACGCTAACTCACTGGTCGCCCTCGTATCTCCTTTCCTGGCTCGTGAGAGCCAGAGTTATGACACCTATTTATTAACTCCATTTTATATTTACTTATTTTTGTAGGATGTTACTTGGGTTCTAAATATTTTATTGGGTTTTAGACCTTTGAGTTTTTAACCTCTTTGACTAGTTTTTAATTTTAATATGACCCTTCTCTCTTACCTCTGGTTTTTCTTCCATCTCTTTGTCTTTTTATATCCTGGTTGATGGAGCCTTGAGTATTTTTATCATGTTTATAGTCAGCTTCATGTGTGCCTGTGTTTGTGTCTATGTTGAATATAATTTGTGGCTTGTAAATATGGATGTCACCAGACTGCAAAACAAATCTACCTACGGGTACAAATAAAGTAACCTGAACCTGAACTTGAACCTGTTTTGCTCACGTTTGATAGTTTTGGTTCTGGTCAATAAATCATGCCTAAAAATCGGTCTGCACATGAGACCTATCATTTGTCCCGGAGGGGCAGTCATAACAACATGTAGTAGTGTTTGGTAATATCATTGCTAGCATATGGAATATTAAAGTTACAATTGTCACTATTTCTATTTTTTTACACTTTTTTTGATCTATGATCATCCATAGATGATTTAGGGCTTAATGAGACATACTGTAGTTAAACAGATGTTAAAACATGATGGATTAGTTAAGCTTGATTAGAAACTGGGATATATCTGCACAGGGACGTAATATGTTGCAGTTTAGTCTGGCCCACCTGTTCCACCATACAGATGAGGAGGGTCATTTTGGTTTTGAAAGTCTTAAGCTGTAGGGGTTGTTAGCATAGTAGAGAGGTGTCTCATGAAAAAGGCTGTCATGTGACAACTGGGAATTGCTGCAGTAAAAATTTTAACCATCCCATTCACTGAAAAAAATGTGTTTTTGTAGGGTTTAACCATCTGAAATGAATCTATTGGTCACATGTTTATAAAAAAAAAACATCAAAACACTGACTATGCTTAAAAAAAACACACAACCTTTACATTAATCTTGTCTGCAAAAAGCTGATGTAACTCTCCATTCAGTCATTGGTGAATGTTAATGTACTTATTGTACTCCCCAAACCGGTCATATCCCATTGACCACACTCTCCTGCCCACCAGTGATGCTTTATTTAATTCATTCTTTTAGAGAAATTTATGTTAATTGGCTCAGGCTCCCTATCAAAGTTGGGAGCTGGCCAGTTATGATTAGCAATAGTGAGGAAATAGAGAGGGCGATCTGCAGCTCTTATGCATTTAAAGAGACATGCACTGAAATGAACTGTTCTGAGGAAGGCTGCCAAAGATAATTCTCAGTTATGCTTCAATAGTTAAATAATTTAAGGCAATTTTTTCAAAGTACGTCACAAACATTTCAGACCTGTGGGACCTTTAAAGCAGACCCCTTATCTTTTCCCAAGTCTGAAAACTACCCTAACTTTAACTGGGTATTTTTAATGACAGGCCCATAGACTGGATTGATGGATGATGAACTGCCACTTACTTCGATTATAGAAAAGTGAAGGCCTATTCATGGATTCAAGGTACTGCCATCTTGCACTGGTGACATCATTTGCAGCCAGAGGCTGTGCATTAGCAATGACAAAGTGGAGCCGTGGTGTTGACTTCCTGTCCATTACAGTCTATGTGGCAGCCTATAGGCAGCACCTGTCTTTATAGGATTAAATAACTGACTGAATTTGAGCTGATCAAAAACATACGCACTTCAGCATGCATCAGCATGACAAGAGTTATCTATGAGGACACAAACCATCTTTAGGGGAAAGAAAAAATTAGGGATAAGTTTAGTTTTCACTTTGGCAAAAAGGTCACACACAATAATGGGATGGAGGTTCTTGTAATCTCACTGCAGCCAGCCGCCAGAGGGCAATCAAGATGCATGGGTTTCACTTTTAGAAAGCTCTCATCTCTTTTGTCTTTGTTTACAGCCTATGGCCAAACCCTGAAGCCTAGACCAGTACCATATGTCACTGTGTCTATATGGTCCCAGTGGGTAATGGAAAATGTCACTTATACTGTATGCATCCAGTATGGAGTTGGATATTCAATTAATTTTTTTCTATAAGTGCTGGGCACATCTGTTTAATGAAAATGGGCAACGTTGGGCCATATAAGGAGATATCAAGAGCTGTTCATGAATGTTGTAACATCCCCTCCGCCCCCCGCATACTTTTATTAAGTTGTCAGACAGCAGATTACTGGATATTAACCATATACTGTAAATGGTTGCCACGCAGAAGCTCCTATTCCTGCATGTCGCCCTCTTAGTCAGTCATGTGCCTGCTATAAAGGCTACCCTGATCAGCTGATTCAAAGTGCAAATATGGAATCTATACAGAGATAGAAATTTTCAGTCAGCCATCATTGTGTACATGGTTTTGGAAAGTAATGTGGAAACTCAAACTTGTATTCACACTGTTAAATTTCAAACTCATCATCATGGACAAACACATCTTACTACAACAAACTGCATATACTGTAGCAGTCATCATATTATGAGCCTTCTTCTATATAACTATATCACAGACATGAGAGAGGAAGCTCGCATATATGATTTTGATGTGCTTTTCATGTCCCACGGTGTCTTTATGTGCTCTCAAGTCGCTGGGCTGACAACAGGAGTGAGCTCACACAGAGAATCCACCCTCAAGACAGCCTTTAAAATTGACTTTATGTTTAGAACATTTCTTTTCCTGAAATGGGTCTACCTTTCTAATATCGCAGTCACATCTGTTCCTGAAGTAATACCAACACATCATTAAAGTAGCACTCATTTTAGATGGAGTACCCTGAAAGCAACTCCCATAAAATTTGACTTTTTCAGTTTCATGTCACAGATATAATGCCGTAGATTAAATCTACTGTTTGGGCTATTACTCAGTCACCTTTCCAGAAGAGTGAAGAACATCCGTGATCATACAGTGGGGCAAAAAAGTATTTAGTCAGCCACCAATTGAGCAAGTTCTCCCACTTAAAAGATGAGAGAGGTCTCCAATTTTCATCATAGGTATACCTCAACTATGAGAGACAAAATGAGAAAAAAAAAAATCCAGAAAATCACATTGAAGGATTTTTAATGAATTAATTGGTAAACTCCTCGGTAAAATAAGTATTTGGTCACCTACAAACAAGCAAGATTTCTGCCTCTCACAGACCTGTAACTTCTTCTTTAAGAGGCTCCTCTGTCCTCCACTCGTTACCTGTATTAATGGCACCTGTTTGAACTCGTTTTCAGTATAAAAGACACCTGTCCACAACCTCAAACAGTCAGACTCCAAACTCCACTATGGTCAAGACCAAAGAGCTGTCAAAGGACACCAGAAACAAAATTGTAGACCTGCACCAGGCTGGGAAGACTGAATCTGCAATAGGTAAACAGCTTGGTGTGAAGAAATCAACTGCGGAAGCAATTATTACAAAATGGAAGACATACAAGACCACTGGTAATCTCCCTCGATCTGGGGCTCCACGCAAGATCTCACCCCGTGGGGTCAAAATTATCATGAGAACGGTGAGCAAAAATCCCAGAACCACATGGGGGGACCTAGTGAATGACCTGCAGAGAGCTGGGACCAAAGTAACAAAGGCTACATCAGAAACACACTACGCCGCCAGGGACTCAAATCCTGCAGTGCCAGACGTGTCCCCCTGCTTAAGCCAGTACATGTCCAGGCCCATCTGAAGTTTGCTAGAGAGCATTTGGATGATCCAGAAGAGGACTGGGAGAATGTCATATGGTCAGATGAAACCAAAATAGAACTTTTTGGTAAAAACTCAACTTGTCGTGTTTGGAGGAGAAAGAACACCATACCTACTGTGAAGCATGGGGGTGGAAACATCATACTTTGGGGCTGTTTTTCTGCAAAGGGACCAGGACGACTGATCCGTGTAAAAGAAAGAATGAATGGTGCCATATATCGTGAAATTTTGAGTGAAAATTCCTTCCACCAGCAAGGGCATTGAAGATGAAACGTGGCTGGGTCTTTCAGCATGACAATGATCCCAAACACACTGCCCAGGCAACGAAGGACTGGCTTCGTAAGAAGCATTTCAAGGTCCTGGAGTGGCCTAGCCAGTCTCCAAATCTCAGCCCCATAGAAAATCTTTGGAGGGAGTTGAAAGTCTGTGTTGCCCAGCGACAGCCCCAAAACATCACTGCTCTAGAGGAGATCTGCATGGAAGAATGGGCCAAAATACCAGCAACAGTGTGTGAAAACCTTGTGAAAACTTACAGAAAACGTTTGACCTCTGTCATTGCCAACAAAGGGTATATAACAAAGGATTGAGATGAACTTTTGTTATTGACCAAATACTTAGTTTACCGAGGAATTTACCAATTAATTCATTAAAAATCCTTCAATGTGATTTTCTGGATTTTTTTTTATTTTTATTTTGTCTCTCATAGTTGAGGTATACCTATGATGAAAATTGGAGACCTCTCTCATCTTTTAAGTGGGAGAACTTGCACAATTGGTGGCTGACTAAATACTTTTTTATCCCACTGTATAGCATATCATTTGTTTTAAAAGTTTTAGTTTTAGTTTAGTTTTGAAACAGTGGACCTCTTGCATAATGTTGAGTGATGTACTTCCGCATTCCGTTCTCTGAGCAGCTCCATTTCCTGTTCCATTATATTTCCCTCAATCCCCGGTGTTTTCTTATCAATTAATCAGTTTTATCACTTTCACTTATCATTGTATATACTGGAAATAGTGTGCAGGAAGATCGTTTTTTTTCTTTATAAAGCTTGTCTTTCACATTTTGATTATTTTTGTAACCGTACTGAGCCATTTAACAGTTCGCTCAGTTAGCTTAGCATAGCACAGCTATTGTATTTTAATACCGCAGCATTTTCAGCCTGCGGGTCTCTTGAGGTTCCTTTCTGGCGCCTGTCACACACAGGCCCCCAGGGGTGAGAGCCAGTTGGATGCTGGGAGCCAACCTTTGGGCCACAGCGAGGCCTGGTGGGAACTGAACTCTAGTACGATATCCCAACTCGATTTCACCAAAAGTAGTACAAGTGACACACTTTCCACCCTCTCAAAAATGTGCCATTTATACTACAAACAAGAAAAATAAGTACCTGAGATACTACGACAGCTTTACTCCACTAATGGTTAAAGTTAGGAAAAACTCCTCTATTGATTAAAGCTAAAGTGCTAAAAAAGTTAAAGAGGCAGCGAAACATTTCTCAACAGTGATGGCAGAGAAATGTTCCTCAGTGGTGCAAATGCCAGATATCCAGTGCATGTGAAAAATATTTTTCCCGTATGTCATGCATGTTTTCTCAGAGTGAGAAACTGTGTATTTGTATGCGTTTTTGGTGAGATTGGGCTGGACATTCAGTGGTGAAGAAAACTCCTGACTGTGTCATAATCTGGGCTTGATCATAGGATCAAGCCCATGCTTCATGTTCTGTTATTGTTTTTTCTGTGACTACTTATGATTATTTGCATTATTTGCCTTCTGTGTCTTCCCTGGGTCCTCTGTCATTGTCTTCTGTGTTCATGGTCACATCTTCTCTGGTCCTTCGTCATGTTTCATGTGCATCCCCTGTTTGTGATTGTCTGTACAGCCCCGCCTGTCCTGTTCTCCTCACCTGCAGCCACTTCCCTGCTA
The DNA here is from genome assembly GCA_020510985.1 of Pholidichthys leucotaenia. Classification (NCBI taxonomy): domain Eukaryota; kingdom Metazoa; phylum Chordata; class Actinopteri; order Cichliformes; family Pholidichthyidae; genus Pholidichthys; species Pholidichthys leucotaenia. The sequence continues at coordinate 74,114,292 of CM035843.1, read as the reverse complement.
CCCTTCATCGTTCCCCAGCTGTCTCTCGTTTGTGATTATCTGTTATCATATATGCTGTATGTCGTTATTCAGTGTCTGTCTGATGTGGCGTCATTAATGTTAACTTTGTATCCCGTCTCCCTTCTGGTAGCCCTGTATCCTGAGTGCTTGTAAGTTAATTTATTTATTGTATCCTCCATTGTTTTCAGTCCCTGTGCTGTCTTTTTTTTTTTTTTTTTGAGTTTCTTGTTTAATAAATTATGTTACGCTGGAGTTCTGCCCGCACTTCTGAGTCCATTTCTCCTGTTCTACCGGAGGTGAATTGTAACAGACTGTCCCTGGTGCTGGATTGTACACAGTCATCACAATATTATCATATGTGTATTATTACAATAATATTAATGTGTTTTAACATCATGTTTATTGCCAGTACTGCTTTAGGAAAATATGTTTCCTATTGAAGGTACAGTAGGTACTTTTTTTTTTTACATGCTTTTAAAGTCCATAGCAAATTTCTGGTTCTGCAACCTACATTAACCAACAAAGAGCCATGAAAAAGAGATCCTGTTAACTTACACAAACTATGAGGAGTTCACATCATGTGATTACACACACATCTCATCATCATCTTTGTGCATGATGCCCTCTAATAAGCAGGGCAGCGACAAAGGAAATACACACATATACAGATACACAACACATTTAAGGAGACATCCTACTTTTCCATCATCTTATCACCATGGCAGCACTTCAAAGAGCTGGTCTGAAGCTTTTATGTGTAATAAGAGCTCTAGCTATGCATGTTGAAGACTGGTCAAACACACACTTCCTTTTCAGGAAGTAGATTTTTCTTCTTTTTTGACAGCTCCTACCTGCTTCATAATATCTTAACTGGAATGATGACTGAATCCTTGATATAGAATTTATCATGAGAGTCTGTTGGATCGTTCTTAGTCTGGCCCTTCACCCAGGACCAGTTTGTCTTGGGTGACCCTATCAGAGGCAAATTGCCCCGAACAACATAGCTCCTGGGATCACTGGGGCACGCAACCCCCCCCCCCACCCAGCACCACCACCACCACCATGATAAGGTGACGATCCATGAGGGGGGAGGGGCTCCAGCCCCACCATGGAGCCAGGCCTGGGGGAAGGGCTCGGAGGCTAGCGTCTGGTGGCCGGGTTTCCACCCATGGGACCCGGCCGGGCTCAGTCCAAAGGAGTTACATGGGTCCGCCCTCCAGTGGGCTCACCACCTGCAGGAGGGATCATGGGGGTCCGGTGCTATGTGGATTAGGTGGCGGTCAAAGGCGGAGACCTTGGCAGACTGATCTCAAGCTTTCTAAACTGGCTTTTGGTACGTGGAATGTCACCTCTCTGGTGGGGAAGGAGCCTGAGCTGGTGTACGAGGTTGAGAGATACCGGCTAGATATAGTTGGCCTCACCTCAACACACAGTTCCGGTTCCGGAACCAGCCTCCTGGAGAGGGGCTGGAGCTTGGCCTTTTCTGGAGTTGCTCCGGGCGAGAGGCGACAAGCAGGGGTGGGTATTCTTGTATCCCCCCACCTTGCTGCCTCTATATTGGAGTTTTCCCCGGTGGACGAAAGGGTTGCTTCCCTGCGCCTTCGGGTTGGGAAACGGGTCCTGACCATCATTTGTGCCTATGCACCAAATGATGTTTCAGAGTACCCACCCTTTTTGGAGTCTGTGACTGAGGTGCTGGAGGGTGCTCCTCTTGGAGACTCCATTGTCCTACTGGGAGACTTCAATGCACACGTGGGCAACTACAGTGAAACCGGAGGGGGGCGATTTGGAGGAACTGCCTGGCCGATCTGTACCCGAGTGGTGTTCAGTTATTGGACTTCTGTGCTAACCACAGTTTGTCCATAACGAACACCATGTTCAAGCATAAGGGTGTCCATATGTGCACCTGGCACCAGGACACCCTAGGTCGCAGGTCGATGATCGATTTTGTTATCGTGTCATCAGACCTGCGACCGTATGTCTTGGACACCCGGGTAAAGAGAGGTGCAGAGCTGTCAACTGATCACCACCTGGTGGTGAGTTGGATCCGATGGCAGGGGAGGAAGCCATTCAGACCTGGTAGACCCAAATGTATAGTGAGGGTGTGCTGGGAACATCTGGCTGAGGACCCTGTCCGGGAGGTCTTCAACTCCCACCTCCGGAAGAACTTCAACCACATTCCAAGGGAGTCTGGAGACATGGAGTCTGAATGGGCCATGTTCTCCACCTCTGTTGTTGAAGCGGCGGCCCAGAGCTGCGGCCGCAAGGTGGTTGGTGCATCTCGTGGTGGCAACCCCCGAACTAAGTGGTGGACACCAGTGGTGAAGGGGGCCACTAAGCTGAAGAAGGAGTCCTATCAAGCTTGGTTGGCTTGTGGGACTCCCAAAGCAGCTGAGGTGTACCGGCAGGCCAAGCGGGGTGCAGCTCGGGTGGTTGCTGAAGCAAAAACCCGGGTATGGGAGGAGTTCAGTGAGGCCATGGAACAAGACTTTCAGTCGGCCTCGAAGAGATTCTGGCAAACTGTCCAGCAGCTCAGGAGGAGAAAGCAGCTCCCTGTCCACACTGTTTATGGTGTGGATGGGGCGCTGTTGACTTTGACTGGGGATATCGTCGGGCGGTGGAAGGAATACTTTGAGGATCTCCTCAATCCCACTGATATGCCTTCCACAGAGGAACCAGGGTTTGGGGATGAGGGGGATGACTCACCTATCACAGGGGCTGAGGTCGCCAAGGTGGTTAAAAATCTCCTTGGTGGCCGGGCCCTGGGGGCGGACGAGATTCGCCCTGAGTACCTCAAGGCCCTGGATGTTGTTGGGCTGTCATGATTGACACGCATCTGCAACATTGCGTGGAGGTCGGGGGCAGTGCCTTTGGCATGGCAAACTGGGGTGGTGGTTCCTGGCTTCAAAAAAGGGGACCGGAGGGTGTGCTCCAACTTTAGAGGGATCACAATCCTCAGCCTCCCTGAGAAGGTCTATGCCAAGGTACTGGAAAGGAGAGTCCAGCCGCTGGTCGAACCTCGGATTCGGGAGGAGCAATGTGGTTTTCGTCCTGGCTGTGGCACATTGGACCAGCTCTTTACCCTCTCGAGAATTCTCGAGGGTTCGTGGGAGTTTGCCCAACCAGTTTACATGTGTTTTGTGGACTTGGAGAAGGCATTTGACCGTGTCCCTCGTGGCTTTTTGTGGGGGATGCTTCGGGAGTATAGGGTATCGGGCTTGTTGTTACAAGCTATTTGGTCTCTGTACGACCATTGTGAGAGTTTGGTTCGTATTGCCAACACTCGGTCGGAGTCATTCCCAGTGAGAGTTGGACTCCACCAGGACTGCCCTTTGTCACCAATCCTGTTCATAATTTTTATGGACAGGATTTCTAGGTGCAGCCAGGGAATGGAGGGTATCATGCTTGGTGACCACAGGATCTCATCTTTGTTGTTTGCAGATGATGTTGTCCTGTTGGCTTCATCCAGCAATAACCTACAGCTCTTGCTGGGACGGTTTGCCGCTGAGTGTGAAGTGGCTGGGATGAAAATCAGCACCTCCAAGTCCGAGTCCATGGTCCTTAGCTGGAAAAGGGTGGATTGTCCTCTCTGGGTTGGGGACAGGCTCCTGCCCCAAGTGGAGGAGTTTAAATATCTTGGGGTCTTGTTCACGAGTGAGGGGAAAATGGAGCGAGAGATTGACAGACAGATTGTAGCAGCATCTGCAGTGATGCGGACGTTGTACCAGTCTGTTGTGGTGAAGAGGGAGCTTAGTTCTAAAGCAAAGCTGTCAATTTACCAGTCAACAGTCAATCTACGTTCCTACTCTCACCTATGGTCACAAGCTTTGGGTAATGACCGAAAGAACAAGATCGCGGATACAAGCGGCTGAAATGAGCTTTCTCCATAGGATTGCTGGACTCACCCTCAGAGATAGGGTGAGGGGCTCAGTCATCCGGGAGAGGCTCAGTGTAGAACCGCTGCTCCTCCACATTGAAAGGAGTCAGTTGAGGTGGTATGGACATCTGATTAGGATGCCTTCTGGACGTCTCCCACTTGAGGTGTTTCAGGCACGTCCCACTGGGAGGAGACCCTGGGGAAGACCCAGGACTCGGTGGAGAGACTATGTCCCCCAGCTGGTCTGGGAATGTCTTGGTATCCTCTCTGAAGAGCTGGAGCAGGTGGCTGGGGAGAGGGAAGTCTGGGCTTCTCTGCTTGAACTGCTGCCTTCGCAACCCGGACCTCTGGAAAAGCGGTAGAAGATGGATGGATGGATGGAATGATGACTCGAAACCAGGAGTCACCAACTAAAACTGCAAGAGGTCTGATAAGTCGGTCCTCCTCCCCAGCCGAGGTCCAAACTAGGTGTGGGAATCTTTAGGCACTTCATGATTCGATTATGATTCAGAACTTTGATTTGATTCTAAAACCATTCTCAATGCATCTTGATGCATTTTTTTTCCATTCAGCATTTTCCCCTCCCATTGTGTGAGAACTTGGTCCTTTTCAAACAAAATATTTGTAATGACCCATGAATTCACTTCCATCATCTTGTATTAAAACAAATGGAAGAGAAATGTGGCACAATGAAGGAAAATCTCAAAATGTGCTTTTAAAACCTGTAATCATTTCATTAACATTCTTTCAGAAGACAACAGCTGTCTACAGACAGGCCAGTATCATTTAACTTGCTTTCACACATTATTTTATTAAGCTCATGTTTTAGCTGCATTTAGCTCTATATTAATTTTTAAATAAAAAATTAAAATGAATCCTTTGTTCAATTTCAAACAAAATATGTAATTTAAAATGTTATAATACAGGAGAACACTAAATGTGTTTGTTGACTCCAAATAAATAGATCTAAAATTCTAAAATCCACAACTAAAATCCTAAAAGTGTTTTTCAGGAGAACACAAACTAAAATGTATTGCATTTTTAAAAAAAAAAAAAAAGAATATCTAAAAAAAAACAAAATTTAACAACAAGTCCACCTCTGTACAATATTTTCAGTGCAGAAAAACTTTCAAACTAAAACAACAAAACCCCAAAAGAAAAACGGACACAAAATATAATTCCATACTACAGAATTACTCCCGACATTTTTTTAAAATCTCAATAGTAAACTCTGTTACAACATACATGGAGCTGTAACTCCATGATTACATGCAAAGGGGAGGTAGAACTTTTCATGTTCAGTAACACATGGTGCTTTTACTGAGTTTTTACGTGATATCAGAGGGTATGAAAAGGACCTCCATACCAGCGACCTCACCTCTGCATCCCAGCATGGACCGCTCTCCGCAGAATAGAGGAAGAAGTTCCCCACAGCCCTGGTAAATACACTTAATTTCACAATGGTGCTTCATTTCGTGGCTACAGCCCTGAAATGAAGCGTGCCTGTCTGGGGTGAATGTCCTAGCTGTCGGCCTTGGTGTGTGTGTGGCGTCTGCAGCGAACCATGGTTTCGTGACCCGCTGCATACTCTGGAGCGGTTGGAGCCGCAGAATCAGTGGCGTTCGTGTGACTGCGGAGGAGAAGAGTGCATTAGGGCTCGTGCCATAATCTGTTTGTGCGGTCGCCAATACAGCAGTTCGGTTCCACTTTTTTTTACTCGCTTTTTCCCATCAAAACAAGAGTTTCCCTTTTACCCAAATTGCATCAAAAGGCTTCGGGGTCCGGACAGAGGACTCTCGCGGTCCGGAAATGGACCGGAGTCCGCCAGTTTGTGACCCCTGCTCTAGACCAAAAATAAGATGAAAGAATATCTGCAAATCTCAATGCTGGTTAGAAAGTGAAGGAACTGAGCTGGACACAGTTCAAACAGTAGATGCCAATCCTTCCTGCCGTACTTAAATTCTTGCCAATATGACTGTGTGTCTGCTGAGAGCTAAAACCTTCACAGCTTATACTATATATACTGTATGTATATATATATATATATACAGTATATACAGTATATATACAGTATGTGTCTATTATCTTGTTGTTTATATTATGCGTCCATGGCCATCTGGTTTTGTATTTTATATTATATCTGCCTGTGTTTGTTTATGAGCCTCCTTCACCCTCACCTTAGTTTCCTTTTTGAAGTACATATCTATTAGTATTGTCATTTGCTGTTATCTGGTTCTTGTCTTTGTGTACTCTTTGTTCATCCTATCTTTAATCATCCTGGTCTGGACTTTTATTTTGACAGCCGCCTTTATTTACTTCCTCTGTTTTGTCTGATTGCCCTCACTCATGTTACCCACACCTGTCATTAGCTGTAATTAATTCTTTTTGTTCTAGTTAAGGGTGGCTGTGCCGCTACTCGACACTGCGTCCTTCTCAGTGTTAGACGTTAGTTCTATGTCTTTCCTCTCGTTATCCAGAGAGGAGCTCGCCATCTCATTTTCTTGGTTATTCAAGCGTGAGCCCCACACCTTCAACTTTTATTCCCGGCATTTGTTCCACGTCTTAGCCTGTCCGGCTATTCTGCCTTTTTGTATCCTGCTTTGCCTAAGTTTTGTAAGGGTTTTTTGTTCTTGTGATATTTTGTGTTTAATTAAAATCCCTGCTAACTCACAGTCCAGCGTTTGGATCTTCAGTCCACCCCTGCTGGGCCATTTATGACAGAATTAGATTTTTTTTGTTTGCTTTGTATTTTTTGTTCCTGCCATCCAATTTTGAATAGACCTCGGATGGCCAAATACTCAAAAAAAAAAAAGTTTTGAGATTTTTTCAGGTCTTCCACTCAGATGCAGCTCTGACACTCAGTCAGCAGATGGCACTCTTTATTAAATGTTTCATAACACTGTGTCGATCATGAAGCTATTGTCTCAAAATTGTTCATTGTTTCATAAAGCCTCAGTTTCACCATCACTAGGCTGGGCTTTCTCCTTTTGGCAAACGTCTCATTTGGCAGGGCCCACACTCGGGGCCCTCTCCTCAGGCAGGACTCTCTCCTCAAGCAGGACTTTTCCTCTGGACTGCCAAAGCACCTTTTATATTCTGTGCAGCCACATGTGCTGCACATCCCCAATCAACACAGATGTTGCTGATTAGTAATTAGGGGAAGCACAGGGTGGAAGTAGACAAACATTTCCAACTAAAAGCACATGGATTAAAATATAAAAACTACAAAACATGCAACATAAACTTAAAACTATATCATCATCACATCATCATCATCAATCATCAATGTCATGGGCGACATTGACTGTTTCATTTAGGTCTGATCAGATTCCTCCACGCAGCTCTGTCCTTAGCCTTCCGCTGCCAGAAACTCCTGTCGATATCCAGCTTCTTCAAGTTTCTTTTTACAGTGTCTTTAAATCTGAGCCTTGGTCTACCCTGATTGTGTTTGCCCTCGCATAATTGTGAGTAGAGTAACTGCTGAGGGAGACGCTGGTGGTCCACCCTCTCAACATGTCCGAGCCATCTCAGGTTCATCTGTATTAGCATGTCCTCCATTGATGGTAGACCAGCTCGTTTCAACACTTCTATGTTGGTTATCTTGTCTTTCCATGAGAGGCTCATTATCACTCAAAGGTGTCTCATCATGTACACATGGAGTTTCTTTACCTGTACTCTGTAGACAGTCCAAGTTTCAGCACCGTAGAATAGAGTAGCCAGTACTGTCGCTCTGTACACTTTGCATTTCACACGGATAGACACATGTCGATTGTTCCACAGTCTCTCCCTCAAGTTTCCAAACACAGCGCTTGCTCTTCCCATTCTGAGAGATAGTTCATCCTCCAGCCTAGCATTCTCTGAAACAGTACTTCCTAGATACTTGAAAGTCTTGCACTTGACTAGTGGCTCTGTACCAATGCTGATCTCTTCTGGTAGTGATGTTGATAATTGGAACTCTGGTGGTTGATAAAGGTACTCTGTCTTCTTGATGTTGATTTTGAGGCTGAATTGGCTAACTGCTCTTGCAAATTTCTCCACTAAAGATTGCATATCCAGTGTTTCCTCTGGCTTAAAGACCTTGGCACGGTGGCAACTTATTTTTCCCTGGGGGGGGGGGCATACCGGAATATTTTCATTTTATACTATTTATTTCTTTTTAAAATTTTACACAGGAATGTTGCATATGGAACTTACCATTTGAAGTAATGTACAGCCAAGGCTTGAATATGGGGCCAGTTGGGGTCTCACCCAGACATCCTGTGTTTAGACTTTTAGAACTTCCGGTTCCGGGTGAGGACGAGCGAGGACGCACAGGTAAAAGCTCCCAGTTCGTGTCTGTTTAAAAGGCAGTTAAACGCAGTTAGAACGCAGTTTGGAGCTGGCGTTTTGAGCTTTTTTTTTGTTGCTGCCGCTGGAGAGTGAACCTGTTCGTGAGGAATAAGGAGGAATTTGCCAGTAGTAGCTGGTGAAGCTTGTGAATTGGCCCCGCGCCCCCCGCCCCTCGCGCTCAGGGAAAACAAAGGGATTTCTCCCATGTGCGTTTTTTTCCTACAATCCATATCAGCGATCATCGGCCGGGATAATGGGTCCCAAGAGAGCTCTGCAAAATGAAAATGAAATAAAAAAAGCGCTGGATTTCTTGGCAGAAGAGATTTCTGCTCTAAAGTCTCAGCAAAGAAGCATCCTGTACCTAATGGAGGAGATTAAAGCGCTGCGGAACCAGAATGCTGAGAAAGACAGGAGGCTGGCGTATCTGGAGAGCAGAATGGCTGAGATGGACCAGAGCACTCGGGCGAACGACATGATCATCACGGGGCTCCACATCAAACCCCGATCATATGCAAGAGCAGTGGCCGCAGACAGCAGTGGAGGTGAGCTGGATGAGGAATACGCTGAGCAACAAGTGTCGGCCTTCATGCAGTCGAAAGGAATCCAGCTGGACTGCAACACCATAGAGACCTGCCACCCTCTGCCTAGGAAAAACGGCGACAAACCTGCTGTGATCATGAGGTTTGTAAACAGAAAACACAAGACGGCGCTACTGAAACAAGGTAGGAAGCTGGGAGGAACAAACATCTACATAAACGAGCACCTCACGAAAGAAAACGCAGAAATAGCCAGGAAAGCAAGATACGTGAAAAAGCAGAAAAAAATTCAAAACACCTGGACATCAAACTGTAAAATATTCATCAAATTAAACGGATCACCTGAAGAAGCCAAGGTCATTAACATCCGTAATATTATGGAACTGGACAATTATCAATGAATATTATGAACTGGAGTCACAGCAACAATTCAGACAATTATAGGACACTGAAGGATTTTACTCATCTGCAAAAAAAACATTCAACAACATGAATCTGTTATGACCCGAGCGCCGGTTCTGATCGCGCTCGGATTAAAGTTATGTCTCGCTGCTGGCCTTGACAGCTGCGGGCTGTATTCTGGCCTCACCGGGCTCTTATTGTGAAGGTGCTCGGTGGGGTTTCCGCCTGTCAACGGTCGGCCAGCTGAGTGTCATTACCGTCGTTAGTGTTTCGCTATATAAGCCCAGCACTGGCGACAGTATGACGCAGCAGTGTCAGTCGCTATACATCTAAGCTACGGACGACTTGGATCATTATCTACCTTGCATGCTTGTAGTTGACCGTCGCCTCTCCGGCACCAGTAAGTTAGCTGTTAGCCTTGCTCCTCCCGGTGAGAGTGGACCTTTGTGTGTCTTTGCTTCAGCAGCCTGTGTAGCTAATTATTTAATCAACCTTTGCCTGTGTATGACTGTCTCCTCCTATGGACTCGTAGTGAGCTGTCTAGCCTTACGCCTCCAGAAGTGTGAAGACTCATGTGTCATTGCCCCTGCAACTTGTGTTGTTAACCTTTCACCATAAATAAAACTCCCTGTAAACTCACTGGTGACTGTATGCATCTCATGCTGGCTCGCGAGGGCCAGCGCATGACAGTACACTGCTGCCAAAACAGCGTTACGGTGACGCCAACCCGAGACGCTATTCACCAGTGAGTTTGAGTTTTTTGGACATTTGCTTTTTCCTGTCTGGGTGCCGTGTATGTGAAGAATGCCGTCGCGGAGGAACCGTGTGTGGAGTCCGAGCCACGAGCTGACTGATGTGCTGGAAGTGGTGGATGAGCTTCTCATCTCCGCTTCTCTGCTAGACTATGACCACGGCATACACTGGTACCTGGACGCTGCCGAGGATATACTTTGTCATCTCTCTCCCCGCTACGCTGACCACCCGGAAGTCGACGCGAGGAGGGAGGACATCGCTGCGCAACGCGAGATTTACCTGATGATGGAGGAGGAACGCGGCATGAAGCAGGAGAAGAGGCACTCCTGCTCTTTGCTCATGGATCCTGATCCTTTCCTCGATCCGTTCCGGGAGTTCGCACTGTCTGGGGGCCGGCGAAGGCGTCGGCGCCGCGGCCGGGCGCATCCTCGGCAAGCTCCTGCTTTGGATCCAGTTCCGGGCCGCCGGGATGACCCCCTCAACCAGCCGGCTGCTGTGAGTGAGCTGAGTCCTGTGCCGGTGGGCTCCGTCCATGGGTCCGTTTTTACCACCCAGCGAGCGAGGGAAGGAGCGATGTTCGCTACAGCTGATACCATCCTCCCCCCGGGAGACAGGCAAGTTCAAGTTCACTTACCTATCGATCATAGTGATCTGTCTTGTCTGACTCCTGGGGGTGAAGCTCGGGGTTTGCAGCTCCCTGAGCTTCTTTCCCCAGCTGTAGCCATTGTTATTAAACCTGCTGCCTCTGTGTCTCCTTCTGCGGAGCGGTCCTCGGCGTCAGTCCCACGCCATCGAACGAGGGGGAGGCCTGCAGCTCTGGGAAATATCCCGGCCCTGCAGCCTAGCATTGGACAGAGAAGAACGGACTGCAGTGAGGAGCCAGAGCCGACGAGAGAGCGTCCCCAGGGTTCCTCAGGGATGCAGCCCGAGTCAGCAGGTCCAGGGTCCTCTGCCCCCACGCCATACGGGTTATTGGCGTGGACGCCAGCGCGTGAGGATCCAGCTGCAGAGACCATCAGGCCGGCTGTGGAACCCGACGCAGCCGAGTGGGAGCCCGACGACGAGCTGCTTTTTGAACCTGGATCGGCGAAGTCCTGGATGGCTCCAGAGCCCGAGTGCAGGCAAGTGCTCTTCCTTGTTTTCCTGTATGGTGTGTTAGAGCATTTTTGCCTGCCTCATGGGGAGGCGAGTGAGGGGCAGCCGTCCGCTGCACCCGAGCTCGTCTCGCTGGGCTCTGGCGCTGCCGGTGGAACTGATCCCGGTCCTCTCTTGTTTTCTGAGCACCTCCACAGCGTTACCGGTCCGGAGCCAGTCAAGGTCACGGGACTGGGGGTTCCAGGTTCGGAGATGGAGGTCATCGCCGGAGCAGTCCTGACCCAGTCGGGGTCCGACGTGTGGGCTGAGATGACCCAGTCGAAGTCCAACGCGGGTGCAGCGGTGACCCAATCGGGGCCCGTCCTGACCCAGTCGGGGTCCGATGCATGGGCTGAGGTGACCCAGTCGGGGTCCAACGTGGGTGCAGCGGTGACCCAGTCGGGGCCCGTCCTGACCCAGTCGGGGTCTGACGCATGGGCTGAGGTGACCCAGTCGGGGTCCAACGTGGGTGCAGCGGTGACTCAGTCGGGGCCCGTCCTGACCCAGTCGGGGTCCGACGCATGGGCTGAGGTGACCCAGTCGGGGTCCAACGTGGGTGCAGCGATTACCCAATCAGGGTCCAACGAGGTTCAGTCGGGGTCCGACTCAGGTGTGGCTGTGACCCAATCGGGGTCCGACGAGGTCCAGTGGGGGTCCAGCGCAGGTGCGGCTGTGACCCAATCAGGATTCGAGGGGGTCCAAGTTTTTGGTTGTCCCCCTCTCAGGAGCCACCAGCTGGGGGCCGTGAGAGGTTCTTGTTTGACGGTCTGGCGCTCCCCTGTTTTGTCGTGTTGAGGTGAGCGGCTGCATGCAATCCCTCCACGGTCCTGGTGGTTGTGGGATGCGGGTCGGCCACCTGAGGAACTGCCTGGAGCGTTCGCCGTCTTGGGTTGGCCACCCAATAAACTGTGTGTGTTACAGGGTGACCTGGTTCGGCCACCAGAGGACTTATTTCTGGGGGCATGGGACTGGGGCAGGCCACCTGATTATCATGTACTGTGGGACTATCTGTGGGCCCAACGGGCCTGGTCATGTGAAGTACGTCTTGAGATTTTTTGTTGTTTCTCAAAGTCTTAGTCAAGTCTGAGCAATTTTTAGATTGCCTCTTGTTTCCTTGTAAGCCAAAGTCATAATCTTAGTCAGGTCTGAGCAATTTTTTAGATTGCCTCTTGTTTTCTTGTAAGCCAAAGTCATAGTCGTAGTCAAGTCTGAGCAATTTTTGATTGCCTCTTGTTTTGTTTTTTTTTCTTCTTTGTAAGCCACAGTCTTAGTCACGGTCAAGTCTGAGCAATTTTTGATTGCCTCTTGTTCTTTTCTTTGTAAACCATAGTCATTGTCATAGCCTAAGCTAAGCAATTTTAGATTGCTCCCTGTGTGTTGGTGTGTATTTTTTTTGTTTTGTTCGTGTTTTGTAAGCCATAAGTCAGGTAAAGCAATCTATATTGCCTTTTGTGTTTTGTATTCATAGTTTGATCAAGTCTTGTCTTTGTTTTGTTCTCCCCTCCTTTCTTGAGGGGCTATTGTATGAGGATTTTGTTCTTTGTTTCCAGGTATTTTCATGTATTTTTTTTGGTTTCGTATGTTTTTTTGGTCTGGTCATGGTCTTGTTCAGGGGTTGGTTTCTCTCCCTCCGCACCTGTCCTCCCACCTCCCACTCGGGGGGGGGGGGGGGGGGGCGCAGGGTGGTTCCTTGGGGCGTTCAGAGTCCGCCCGTGGAGGGAGGGTACTGTTATGACCCGAGCGCCGGTTCTGATCGCGCTCGGGTTAAAGTTATGTCTCGCTGCCGGCCTTGACAGCTGCGGGCTGTATTCTGGCCTCACCGGGCTCTTATTGTGAAGGTGCTCGGTGGGGTTTCCGCCTGTCAACGGTCGGCCAGCTGAGTGTCATTACCGTCGTTAGTGTTTCGCTATATAAGCCCAGCACTGGCAACGGTATGACGCAGCAGTGTCAGTCGCTATACATCTAAGCTACGGACGACTTGGATCATTATCTACCTCGCATGCTTGTAGTTGACCGTCGCCTCTCCGGCACCAGTAAGTTAGCTGTTAGCCTTGCTCCTCCCGGTGAGAGTGGACCTTTGTGTGTCTTTGCTTCAGCAGCCTGTGTAGCTAATTATTTAATCAACCTTTGCCTGTGTATGACTGTCTCCTCCTATGGACTCGTAGTGAGCTGTGTAGCCTTACGCCTCCAGAAGTGTGAAGACTCATGTGTCATTGCCCCTGCAACTTGTGTTGTTAACCTTTCACCGTAAATAAACTCACTGAAAACTCACTGGTGACTCTGTGCGTCTCTAGCTGGCTCGCGAGGGCCAGCGCATGACAGAATCAAAAAATCAACAAACAGGAACAACAGGAACTGAAAGTTTTTGAATACACAGATCACAACCCACAGGACGTAGAATATGACATAGACCCTGATAATAATTTTTTTAACTCAATCAATAATGACTGTAATTATTACACAGATGAACAGTTTAACACAATGATCACATCTGATTTCAATATTTCTATGATCCACTTCAACAGCAGGAGTCTCTATGCAAACTTTAATAACATTAAAGATTATTTACATCAGTTTAAAGAGCCATTCAATATTGTGGCAATATCAGAGATGTGGCTCAGTGAAGAGAAAGGAGTGGATTTTACCATGGATGGCTATGAATTAAATTATATAAATAGAAAAGTGAAAAAAGGAGGAGGAGGTGCAATTTATGTTGACAAGAGCTTGAAATATAAGATTGTTGAAAATCTGTCAGTAACTGTGGATGATTTATTTGAATGTATTACAATAGATTGAGAGAGATTGAGATTGAGATTGAGATTCAACTTTATTGTCATTACACATGTATGAAGAAATCTGTCTGGACAATGTGAAGAATGTAGTAGTGCGCTGTGTATATAGAACACCTGGATCAAACATTGACTTATTTAAGGACTGGATGGAAAAAATGTACGCAAAACTAACTCATAAAGTTATGTTCATCTGTGGGGATTTCAATATAGAGCTGATGAACTCAAAACAACATAGTTTGATAGAAGAATTTATCAACACAATATACAGCATGGGCTTACATCCAATAATTACCGGATCCAGCAGAATCACGTCACACAGTGCCACACTAATAGATAACATATTCACAAACATTATGGAAAATAATATCAGGAGTGGGCTCTTATTGAATGATATCAGTGACCACCTGCTGATTTTTGTTGTCTATCAATGTGATTATAGGAAGAAAAAGTATACCAAAAATATTAAATATAAAAGAATAAGAACCGAAGAATCAATGCATTTACTGACAAGGGAATTATTAATACAAGAATGGAAGATAGTTTATGATGAAAATGACATACGTAAATAGAGCATATGATAAATTTTTACAAATATTTCAATCATTATACAATAAATACTGTCCTATAAAACAATACAGTGACAGACAACAACAAAAAAAAAATATTCCTTGGGTCACCAAAGGGTTAATAAATGCATGTAAAAAGAAGAATACATTATATAAACAATTCATTAAATGCAGAATGGTGGAGGCTGAGATCAAATATAAAAGATATAAAAATATGCTTACTACTATAATGAGGACCTGTAAGAAAGAATATTACAACAGAATACTAGAGGATAACAAAAATAACATAAGAGGAATATGGCAAGTACTCAATGGGATTATTAGTAATCAACCTAAGAATGCTAATTATCCAGAATATTTTATCGAAAATGGCAGTTTGATTAATAATATGGAAGATGTGGTCAGTGGCTTCAATAAATTTTTTGTAAACGTTGGTCCTGAATTAGCAAAATCAATAGTGACACCGGAAACAAACCACAGTGTTTCTGTGAATGAAATAGAGGATAGAAATCCAAACACAATCTTTTTGGGTGCAGTTACTGAAAAGGAAATTATCGAGACTGTGAGTAAATTTAAGAACAAAAAATCAACGGACTAGAATGAAATTGACATGACAATAGTGAAAAAAGTAATTGAGGGAATTGTTAAGCCACTCACCCACATCTGTAACCTGTCATTTCAAACTGGTACATTTCCAGACAAAATGAAAATAGCAAAAGTAATACCTCTATACAAAACAGGAGACAGTCATCGCTTCACAAATTACAGGCCAGTCTCTTTACTCTCACAATTCTCCAAAATACTTGAAAAAATCTTCACTAAGAGACTGGATGATTTCACTGAAAAACACAACCTCCTCACAGACAGCCAGTATGGTTTTAGAGCAGATAAATCTACATCTTTGGCACTGATCGAACTTATAGAAGAAATTACTAGTTGTATAGATAAAAAAAGGGTTGCTGTAGGAGTATTTATAGATTTAAAGAAAGCTTTTGACACCATTGACCACAGAATACTACTAAGGAAACTGGAAAGGTATGGGATAAGAGGGGTAGGACTGAGTTGGGTGGAAAGTTATTTAAGTAACAGACAACAATTTGTACAAATTTTTTTTTTTTTTTTTTTTCTCGGCGCCACACGAGTAGGCTGCCTTTTGCAACAGCGGCTCGATTCCGAGTCTTTTTCCCTTCCTCTCTCTTTTGATCCGTCTTTTTTTTTCACCCCACTTATATCACGGACACACAGATCGTCCTAAATGTCTCCTGAGCCGGTGGACGGAGCCACTGTTTATAGCAGGATACGATACAGCAGAGAACAGCTGCTAGCATTCAACCGCCACCCGGTCCCATTGGAAAGACTCGACATACCGAGAGAACTGAGGCGAAAACGCCGCGGCTGCCGGGCTGGAGTAAGGCGGAGGACAAAAAATATAAGGTACAGACCCTCCCTTCCATCTGTTGTCATGGGAAATGTACGGTCGATACTGGGAAAGTTAGATGAGCTAGCGGCTATCTCCCGTTATGATAGCACATACCGGGAGTGCTCTCTCCTTTTGTTTACTGAGACGTGGCTAACTGAACTAGCAGCAGATGCTAACATTGAGCTGGAGGGTTTTCACATGATACGAGCTGACCGAACACCAGACAGTGGCAAGGCTAGGGGCGGTGGAGTGATAATGTATGTTAACAACAACTGGTGCAGACCGGGACATATCACTGTTAAACAACGACACTGCAGCAAAGACATTGAGTTGCTAGCTGTTAGCATGAGGCCTACATATCTCCCGAGAGAACACTCACACGTGATCTGCATTGTTGTTTATGCAAATCCGACGGCGAACGCTGGGACAGCACGTGACGTCATCCATTCAGTAACCAGCAGGCTGCAGACAGAACACCCAGATGCTCTTCTCCTCATCTCAGGCGATTTCAACCATGTTTCACTGTCTCCCATTCTACCCACGTTCACCCAGTATGTCACATGCCACACTAGAGACAATAAAACACTGGATTTGTTCTACGCAAACACTAAGGAGGCGTACACCTCATCACAACTCCCCCCACTCGGGAGATCGGATCACAACTTGGTTCATCTCCGGCCGGTGTACAAACCCCTAGTGCACAGACAACCTCCGGCCATGCACACTGTGGAGTTATGGTCTGAGGAGACAATGGACACCCTAAAGGGCTGTTTTGAAGCCACCGCCTGGAAGCAGCTCTGCGATCCACATGGTGAGGACATCGATGGCCTCATTCACACCTTCACGGGCTACCTCAGCTTCTGTGTGGACAAATCCGTTCCCACCAAGACCATACGGCGTCACTCAAACAACAAACCCTGGATCAACCCTGAGATAAAAACACTTCTGAGAGAGAAGAAGAGGATCTTCAGGTCAGGGAACAGGGAGATGCTGAAGTCCGTACAGAGGGAGCTGAGGAGAAAGATCAGAGAAGGCAAGGACAGCTTCAGGAAGAAGATGGAGGACAAGCTGCAACAGAGCGACATCAGCGGGGTCTGGAGAAACCTCAAAACCATCTCGGGGCTCCAGAATACCTCCCCCCAGGCCACAGGGGGCAGGGAGTGGGCGAACAACCTGAATCTGTTTTTCAATAGATTTGACCAACCGCCCTCCCCCCTGACTGCACAACAACCACTGCTGCCTCTAAAGAAATCAAGTCCTGCTGCCCACTCCCCACTCCACCAACACCCCCCCACTCCCAACACACAGCCCCCCATCCTGACCCTGACCAGGACCCAGGTGAGGACGGAGCTGAGGAAGATCAAGGCGAGGAAGGCGCCGGGACCGGACGGCATCAGCGCAAAGCTCCTCAAGTCATGTGCAGACCAGCTGTGTGGGATTGTGACGTATATCTTCAACATGAGCCTGAAACTGGGGAGGGTACCACAGCTGTGGAAAACATCTTGTGTGGTACCTGTACCAAAAACTTCCCACCCCAAAGACCTGAACAGCTACAGACCGGTGGCCTTGACGTCCCACTTGATGAAGACCCTGGAGAGACTGCTCCTTGCTCACCTCCGCCCCCTGGTGGAACCAGCGATGGATCCACTCCAGTTCGCCTACCAGCATGGCATTGGGGTGGAGGATGCGGTGATCTTCCTCCTTCACCGTTCTCTGTCCCACCTGGAGAAGCCCGGGAATATGGTGAGGATCATGTTCTTTGACTTCTCCAGTGCTTTCAACACCATCCAACCGATGATCCTGAAGGACAAGCTGCTGCGCGCAGGGGTGGACCAGCACCTGTCATCATGGATCCTGGACTACCTCACGAACCGGCCTCAGTTTGTGAGAACCCGGGACTGTGTGTCCGACACGATCATCAGTAGCACGGGGGCCCCCCAGGGAACGGTGCTGGCTCCCTTCCTGTTCACTCTTTATACTGCGGACTTCTCACACAACACAACACACTGCCATCTACAGAAGTTCTCTGATGACTCTGCGATCGTTGGCCTCATCTCCAATGGAGATGAAGCTGAGTACAGAGGGCTTATCCAGGACTTCGTGGACTGGTGCCATCGGAACTGCCTCCAGATCAACGCGAGGAAAACTAAGGAGCTGGTGGTGGACTGCCGCAGGCATGGGCAGCCCCTCACAGTACCAGTAAATATACAGGGAACAGACATCGAGATGGTGACATCCTATAAGTACCTGGGTATTCATCTGAACAATAAACTAGACTGGTCACACAATACTGATGCACTCTACAAGAAGGGACAGCGCAGGCTGTTCCTGCTGAGGAGACTCAGGTCTTTTGGTGTACAAGGGGCGCTGCTGAAGTCATTCTATGACACGGTGGTGGCATCAGCCATCACTTTTGGAGTGGTCTGCTGGGGCAGTGGCATTACTGCAGCCGATAGGAAGAGACTGAACAAACTGATTAAGAAAGCTAGCTCTGTCCTGGGGCAGCGCCTTGATCCGATGGAGGAGATAGGAGAGAGAAGGACGGTGGCTAAACTGTCATCTCTGCTGGAGTCCGAGTTCCACCCTATGCAGGACATACTGAATGCACTGAGGAGCTCATTTAGCAGCAGACTACATCATCCCAGGTGCACAACCGAGAGGTTTCGTAGGTGCTTCCTACCAACGGCTGTCAGACTGTACAACCTAAGCAGGGCTGCTCGCAGAGATAGCAAAAAGACGTAACAAACTAATAGTTTTTTGAATGCAAAAGATGCAATAGACTTACACAATGGTCCCCTCCGGCATACAACTAGGAACATACCGGTCGCTATGGAGGGTGAGAATATGTATGGGCACATAATCATACCATGTAGGATAACTAAGTAGACGGTTATGCTGTTTCATTCCATCTAGCAACAATGCTCTGCACTGTGTGTGTTTATATATTTACATATTTATTCCATCTAGCTACAATGCTCAGCACTGGGTGTGTTTATATATTTATATATCTACATATTATTCCATCTAGCTACATTGCTCCGCACTGTGTGTGTTTATATACTTGCATATTTATTCCACCTAGCTGCAATGCTCCGTACTGTGGGTGTTTATATATTTACATATTTATTCCATCTAGCTACAATGCTCTGCACTGTGTGTTCATATATTCATATATTTATTCCATCCAGCTACAATGCTCTGCACTGTGTGTCTGTGTGTGTGTGTATATATATATATTTTATAGTAATACGTACATATGTATATTAGCTGCTCTTGCTTGCTTGTTTTTTTCTTGCCTTCTGATTGTTGCTCTGAGTGTTGCTATCCCTGTGCTGTTGCAATCCTGGAATTTCCCCGTTGTGGGACTAATAAAGGCTTATCTTATCTTATCTTATCTTAAATTGGTGAGCACAAATCACCCTTCATGGACATCACTTGTGGTGTGCCCCAGGGGTCAGTTTTGAGACCCAAACTCTTTATTTTGTATATAAATGACGTATGCCAGGTATCAAAAATTCTGAAATTTATTTTGTTTGCGGATGACACAAATATCCTTTGCACTGGTGAGAATTTGCAGCAGGTTTTAGAGGTGGTCACAGCTGAAATGGAAAAATTAACGCAGTGGTTCAACAAAAATAAATTATCTCTAAATCTAAAAAAAACAAAGATTATGGTGTTTGGAAATTATAAAATAAATCATGAAATAATGGTAACGATAGATGATACCAGAATAGAAACAGTACAGGAAAATAAGTTTCTGGGGGTGACGCTAGACAATAAAATCTGCTGGAAACCTCACATCAGTCACATCCGGGCTAAATTAGCAAAATGTATAGGCATACTGGGGAAGACAAGACACATCTTGGACTATAAATCATTGGTCTTATTGTACAATTTACTGTTTTTACCTTATCTTAACTACTGTGTAGAAGTCTGGGGAAACACCTACAAGTCCAACCTACAGGCAATATGCACATCACAAAAAAGAGCTATAAGGATAATAAACAATGCAGGATATAGAGACCATACCAATTCGTTGTTCTTAAAGTCACATGTCATAAAGTTCATCGATTTAGTTAAATTTAAGACAGCACAAGTAATGTACAGGGCAATTAATAATCAACTCCCAACTAATATACAAATAATATCTAAAAAAAGAGACAATGATCATAATTTGAGAGGAGACTTAAACTTTACAAAACCCAAGATACGTACAACCAAGAAAAGTATGTGCATATCTGTCTGTGGGGTGGATTTGTGGAACAGTCTGGAGCCGGAACTGAAACTATGTACAAACAGAAATCAATTCAAAAAGAGGTATAAGCACCATTTGCTGAAATGATTTATGTTAGAAGGGTAGTATTTATATGTACGATTCATTATGTTCACTCTGGGATATTATGAGACACTATGGAATGGTGGGTGGGACAGCACTGTGTATATCTGTGTTGTTTGAGACTGGTTTTTGGATGTATGGACTTCATTGTATGTTAGAATGGATGGGTGTTAATGTTGATTTGTAAAAAATACAGTAAATTGTTTACTTGGGATCTTAAAGGTGGAAATTTGTATAAAATTCACATGGGTGTATCTATGGAAAAGAGGAGTTGGAATTAATAAGTGTTCACTTCTTCCTTCTCCCTTTCGAACAGTGTATACTGTAACTTTATTGCATTTGCCATTTGCTTGTTTTTTGTTATATTTTTGTGTTCGAAATAATCTATCTATCTATCTATCTATCTATCTATCTATCTATCTATCTATCTATCTATCTATCTATCTATCTATCTATCTATCTATCTATCTAGTGGTGTCATCCTTCTCTCCTTCCTCTGCCTGAACACTTCCCTCTCCTTGGCTCCTTTCTTCTGTCTCATCTTGCCCTCTCTGAGCTCTGTCTAATTCAGGTTCTCTCTCTGTCTATGGTGGTATACAAACAGGTTAGAAAATATCAAGTGTCATGTTCTGTCCTGCAGGATTTTTTTTTTTTTGTCATGGGTTACATAAATGACAAAAATATGTGTATTTTTGTATTTTTATTCTAGTGTTTCTTTTTTCCATTGAGAGAGTAGGGAAGGGAAAGAAACATTCATAATAGTAATGTACTCATGTATACTTAAATTATATGATCAGGTGGGTATAGTAACCAGAAATTCTACTCATGTAAAAGCAGTGCTTTGAAATTAATAACTAAAAGTAGACAACCAAAAATTTCTCGTAGAGTTAAGGGTACAAAGAGCACCCACTTAAAAACTTGAGCAATGACTTCAGTCTTGAAGGTCTGAGGTTTTTCTCAAAAATTTATAACAATTTTCTTATAGTTTTCTACTTTTCTCTGTAAATCTAAAGTTGAAACCATGTTCCTCAAATTTGTAATTTCCTCTTGTATAATTGACTTTTCTTGTACACTTGAAACTTTATTATAAATTTGTGGATTATTTTGTGTCTAATTTTTGTCTGTTTTTTAAAATAAAATAATAATAATTATTATTATTTTTTTAGATAAATTTGAAACAGACTGTGTTTGTTTTACCTGCTCATTTCCAGGGCCACAAGTGCGGCCTGTCTTTCTGGGCGCTGTGATGTTGTTCTGTCCAACAGAGTGCATACATTCCATGCTGCTACACACAAGACTGCTGTTTTCCTCTTCTTTTGTCTTCCTGCTCCTAGCTTACTTTTCAATGCCTGTCAGAGTGTGAACAGATCCCGTGAACTACTGAACGGACTCAATGAACACATCTCGCAGTATGTACTACGGGAAACCCAGTGTGGCTTTAGAAGTGGAAGAAGCACAGTGGACATGATTTTCTGCTTGAAACAGGTTCAAGAAAAGTGTATCGAACAGAACATGCCGCTTTATGTAGTCTTCATAGACTTCAGTATAGCCTTCGATACTGTTTCGCAACAAGGACTTTGGCAGGTACTCAAGAAATATGGCTGTACAGAGAAGTTTGTCAGCCTGATCGAGGCACATCATACAGGTATGCAAGCAAACATGGCAATGAGTGATTCAGTATCTAAAGACTTTTCAGTAAGCAATGGGGTGAAACAAGGCAGTGTGCTGGCGCCTACACTCTTCTCGCTATATCTGGCAGCCATGCTTGAGGTGGCCTTCAAAGACACTTCAGAAGGAGTATACAATCAACAAAGGAAAGAAGCAGACTTGTTCAATGTGGCACAGTTTAAAGCCAAGTGTAAGACATCGATAAAAGTAGTAAGAGAAATGCTCTTTGCCAACGACAGTGCTCTAGTTGCACACAGTGCGGAAGATATGCAATCTTTAGTGAAGAAATTTGCAAGAGCAGCTAGCCAATTCAGCCTCAAAATCAACATCAAGAAAACGGAGTGCCTTTATTAACCACCATAGTTCCAGTTATCAACATCACTACTAGAAGAGATCAGCATTGGTACATCTAGGGAGTACTGTTTCAGAGAATGCTCGGCTGGAGGATGAACTATCTCTCAGAATGGGAAGAGCGAGCGCTGTGTTTGGAAACTTGAGGGAGAGACTGTGGAACAATCGACATGTGTCTATCCGTGTGAAATGCAAAGTGTACAGAGCGATAGTACTGGCTACTCTATTGTACGGTGCTGAAACTTGGACTGTCTACAGAGTGCAGGTAAAGAAACTCCATGCATACATGATGAGACACCTTCGAGCCATAATGAACATCTCATGGAAAGACAAGATAACCAACATAGAAGTGTTGAAACGAGCTGGTCTACCATCAATGGAGGACATGCTAATACAGATGAACCTGAGATGGCTCGGACATGTTGAGAAGATGGACCACCAGTGTATCCATCGGCAGTTAGTTATGCGAGGGCAAACGCAATCAGGGTAGACCAAGGTTCAGATTCAAAGACACTGTAAAAAGAAACTTGAAGAAGTTGAATATAGACAGGAGTTTCTGGCAGAGGAAGGCTAAGGACAGAGCTGCGTGGAGGAATCTGATCAGATCTAAATTAAACAGTCATTGTCGCCCACGACAGACTGTGATGATGATATAGTTTTAAGTTTATGTTGCATGTTTTGTAGTTTTTATATTTTAATCCATGTGCTTTTAGTTGGAAATGTTTGTCTACTTCCACCCTGTGCTTCCCCTAATTACTAATCAGCGGCATCTGTGTTGATTGGGGATGTGCAGCAGGTTCAGGTTCAGGTTCAGGTTACTTTATTTGTACCCGTAGGTAGATTTGTTTTGCAGTCAGGTGACATCCATATTTACAAACCACAATTACATTCAACATAAACACAAACACAGGCACACATGAAGCTGACTATAAACATGATAAAAATACTCAAGGCTCCATCAATCAGGATATGACAAAGAGATGAGAGAAAAAACAGAGATAAGAGAGAAGGGTCATATTAAAAAGTTAAAGACTAGTCAAAGAGGTTAAAAACTCAAAAGTCTAAAACCCAATAAAAGATTGAGAACCCAAATAAAAAACCTACAAAAATAAGTAAATATAAAATGAAATTAATAAATAGGTAACTAAATTATGTGCAATATATTGTTATATCTTGTTCAACTCTTTGACAGCAGCGGGAACAAAGCTGTTTTTGTAGCGCTGGGTTTTACTTTTTGGGACAGCAAACCTCCGTCTGGAGGGAAGAAGCTGAAAGTGGCAGTGCAAAGGGTGGGAGTCATCATTTAAAATGGCAGTAGCAATCCTCTGTACCTGTCTGGTGTACAGGAATGTCAGGCTCAACTGTGACTCACCAAGCAAACGACTGGACCATCTAACTACCTGATCCAAGGATTTCCTCTGTTTCAGTTTTATCTGACCAAACCATGACACTAAAGAAAAGGATAAAACAGATTCAATAAAAGCCCAATAAAACATTGTCATTATGGTTCGGTCAATTTGGAAGTGTGCAAGTTTCCTTAAACAATGCAAATGTTGCTGACCCTTTTTGCACACCCTTCAACAGTTCTCTTCAAAGTTTTAATTACTATCAATAATCGTCCCAAGATATGTGTAGGATTGCACACATTCAATGGTCTGGCCTTTTAGTACAGTGACTTCGTGCCTGGGAGTTTTCCTCCCAAAGTCAATAATCATATCTTTAATTTTTGTCGTATTCAGCTGCAGGTAGGAATCCTCACACCAGTGAACAAAATCATCAACTACTGGGCCGTGGCCACTCTCACCATCCTGGAGGAGACTGACAACAACTGAATCATCAGCATACTTTATAATGTGTCTGTTGTCATGTCTGCTCCGACACATGTTTGTGTACAGGATGAAGAGTAGTGGTGACAACACACACCCCTGAGGAGAGCCAGTAGAAGAGCACTTTAGGTCAGACAATGTACCATTGACCCTTACTCTCAGTGTCCTGTTGGTTAAAAAATCCAGAATCCAACCCACCAGATTATTACTCAAGTCAAATTGTTGCTGGAGCCTTTCAACTAAAATACTGAGGTTGGATTGTATTAAAGGCAGAAGAAAAGTCCACAGATAAAAGCCTGGCATGTGTCCCATTAAGGGACACACGCCAGGCTTTGATCAGCAGGAAAACCAGATGAAGAAAACAGTTGATCAGTGAGGAAACCAGGCAGTGATGACGGCTGATCAGCAGTGACCTCAGGCAAAGATGGATGACCTTTGGTGATCTCAGGCGAAGACGGATGACCCTCGGTGACCTCAGGTGAAGACAGATGACCCTTGGCAACCTGAGGCAAAAACTGAGGACCCCTGGTGACCTCAAGCAAAGGAGGAGGACCCTTGGTGACCTCAGGCAAAGACGGATGACCCTCGGCGACCTCAGGCAAAGACTGAGGACCCCTGGTGACCTCAAGCAAAGGAGGAGGACCCTTGGTGACCTCAGGCAAAGACAGATGACCCTTGGCGACCTCAGGCAAAGATGGATGACCCTTGGTGACCTCAGATGAAGGTTGGTGACCCACGGTGACCTCAGGTAAAAATGGATGACCTTTGGCAACCTAAGGAGAAGGCTGATGACCATCGGCGATCTCAGGGGAAGATTGATGATCATTGGCAGATCCAGACGAGGACTCAAACAGAGAAGAAGACACAAATACCGGATCAGTATCACTGGCAGCAATTGAGCCTGGTGAAGAAAAACGAGAAGCTGGCAGCTACAACTTGTTCTCCCCACCAAGAGCAAAGCAAGATTTCTCTAATACTGCCATTGTGAAGACAAAAATGCCTTCACTTGAGCTCCTCCACCATCCAGGACTCCGGCGAATGAGGCTGAGGCATCTCAAGCCCATCAGTCTGGGGATCCTTTCCCAACACGGCCACCTCAGACGGGGAGGAAGAGATATACACCGGAACACAGTTACTGGCAGCAGTGGAGCCCGGTGAGGAAAACTCAGGAGCAGAGGGCATCTGTAGCTAATTCTCCCCACCACGAGCAAGACAAGATTTCTCTAGAACTGATAATGTAGAAACAGAACAGAGTACTTGCCTTGACTCGAGCTCTACCGCTGTCCAGGACTCTGGCGACTCTGCTGCAGTGACCCAAGCAGCAGGCATGATGGCAGGTGAAACCCCAGACAGAGCGGCTGATGCTGGTGGACCTCCAGACGTGGCGGCTGAAGCTGGTGAAACCCCAGACATAATGACTGACGCTGGTGGACCTCCAGACTTGGCGGCTGAAGCTGGGGATCGTCTCACTGATGATGCCGGGTCCTGCAATGCCGAAATCAGGGGACACTGTCTTGTTGGCTCAAGTTCCGGGTCACGGGGGGCACTCCTCTCCCTTCCAGGATGCAGCTGTGGGACCAGAATAGGATTCTCCGGAACCACAGGCCCTTCCATCGTCGAGCGGCACCCTCCCAGGACCGGCGGACACTCAGGGAAAGTAGAGAGGGAGACGGGAGAAGCAGGTGAGGATAGGGTAATTATTGCATCAGCAGGTGGTGAGGGCTCAGCCAAAGTGGATAACTGCTGCTGAGCCCCCCCCCCCCACCTCTGGGAATAAGACAAGACATTTTTTTTTCATTCACATTCATTCATTTAAATTAAATTAATTAAATTAAATCACCCTTATTGTCATTCAACTGTACAACCAATCATGTACAGTAGAACGAGATTGTGCTTTACCTATCTACAGTGTCAATCATACATACCCCAGTGCAGAATCAGAGGGCCGCTGCCATGCAAGGCACTGCCACAGATTTCCCTCCTCCATTCCTTTATTGCTGAGCACCAAGCTGGACGGCAGGAAGTTCCACTTTTATATGGTCTTCGGCATGACCCGGCTGGGATTTGAACCCCTGCCTCCCGGGTGTGGGGCAGATGCTCTACCAACTGAGCCACCACTACCAACTGAGCCACCACTAACCAACTGAGCCACCGCTTTTACACTTTTACGTCGTCGTCGGCCTCCGTCGGTCTATGATGACCATGGAAGAGAATCCTAAACGTCTACTCTGCTGGAACAGCACCGCCTGTGGCTGAACAGGCCGATGCGCGAATGACAGTCCCTGTCACACAGGTCACACTTGTGGGTGGTCTCCGTGCTGCTGGGTCTGTGGCGGTTCTTCCTGCGGGTCCTTTTTTCATCTGCTGCAGCAGTCAGTCTCTCTTCACCCGCCTTGAGCTGTCTGGTCAGGGTGCCTCTCCATTTGGAGCGGTCCGTTGCAAGGTCCTCCCAGCGCTCTGTGTTGATATCCAGGACCTTCATGTCTCTCTTGCAGACGTCTCTAAAGCGCAGCTGTGGGCGGCCAACGTCTCTCCTGCCAGTTGCCAGTTCTCCATAGAGGACGTCTTTGGGGATTCTGCCATCCTCCATACGGTGAACGTGGCCTAGCCAGCGGAGCCTGCGCTGCCTGAGTAGAGTGAACATGGAGGGAAGGCCGGCGCGGGACAGAACTTCTGTGTTGGGCACTTTGTCCTGCCAGGATATGTCCAGGATGTGGCGAATGCAGCGCAAGTGGAAGGAGTTCAGTCTCTTTTCCTGCCGGGCGTATGTTGTCCACGTCTCACTCCCATAGAGCAGTGTGCTGATGACACAGGCGTTGTACACTGCCATTTTCGTCTTGACAGAGAGTTTGGGATTCTCCCACACTCGTGTGGTGAGGCGAGTGAGTGTGAAGGCTGATTTTCCAATCCTCTTGTTGATCTCTGTATCAAGGGAGAGGTTGTTGCTGATCGTGGACCCCAGGTACGTGAACTGATTCACGACCTCCAGCTTGTAGTCATCAATGGTGATGGTTGGTGGTGCTTCCGTGCCTTGTGCCAAGACGTTAGTCTTCTTCAGGCTGATGGTAAGCCCGAAGTCCTTGCATGCCTGGGAGAAGCGGTCCATCAGGGTCTGAAGCTCCTGCTGTGTGTGGGTTGCGACTGCAGCGTCGTCTGCGAACAGCATGTCTCTGATTAGAGCCTCGCGTACTTTGGTTCTGGCTTTCAGGCGGGCGAGGTTGAAAAACCTGCCGTCAGATCTTGTGTGCAGGTAGATTCCCTCTGTTGCTGTGCTGAAGGCATGCCTCAGGAGCATAGCAAAGAAAATCCCAAAGAGGGTTGGCGCAAGTACACAGCCCTGTTTCACTCCGCTGCGTATGTTGAATGGCTCTGAGACGTTGCCATCGTGCTGCACTATCCCCTGCATGTTGGTGTGAAACGATTCGATGAGGCTTTGCAACTTTGGTGGGCATTCTATCTTTGGCAGGATCTTGAAAAGGTCCTCTCTGCTGACCAGATCGAACGCTTTGGTGAGGTCGATGAAGGCGACGTACAGAGGCATGTTCTGTTCTCTGCATTTCTCCTGGAGTTGGCGGATGGAGAATATCATGTCTACCGTCGATCGCTCAGCGCGGAGGCCACACTGAGACTCGGGGTAGACACATTCGGCAAGCTTCTGTAGACGAACGAGAACAACTCATGCGTAGACTTTGCCAACAACGCTGAGGAGGGAAATGCCCCTGTAGTTGTTGCAGTCGCTTCTCTCCCCTTTGTTTTTGTAGAGGGTGATGATCTTGGCGTCCCTCATGTCCTGTGGTACGGCACCTTCCTTCCAGCACTGGCAGAGTACGTCATGCAATGGCAGCAGTAGGGCGGTCTTGCAGTGCTTGATCAGGTCAGGGGGTATGCCGTCGTTGCCGGGTGCCTTGCCAGCGGCCAAGCTATCAATGGCCTTACTGAGTTCGTCGATGGTTGGCTCGGCGTCAAGTTCGTCCATGGATGGCAGGCAGTCGATGGCATCAAGGGCTGATGGTGTCACGGTGTTCTGTCTAGAGTAGAGGTTGGAGTAGTGTTCCACCCATCTCTCCATCTGCTTGTTCTTCTCTGTGATCATCTCCCCAGTGGAAGATTTGAGGGGGGCCGTCTTGCTCTGAGCCGGACCAAGTGCTTTCTTGATGCCATCGTACATACCATGGATGTTCCCTGTTATGGCAGCGGTTTGAATGTCTTGGCTGAGCTGAGTCCAGTACTCGTTGGCACAGCGCCGAGCAGTCTGCTGAACTTTGCTTCTTGCAGCCCTGAGAACCTGGAGATTCTTCTCGTTTGGGTACTTCTTGTACTCAGCAAGTGCTGAGCGCTTGGCTTCAATGACGGGGGTCATCTCGGTCAACTTGGCATCAAACCAGTCCTGTGACTTCGAGGTCTTCCTCCCAAAGGTAGCCAAGGCTGTGCGGTAGATGGTGTTTCGCAGCTCTTCCCACTTCTGCTTTGCAGATTCTCCTCCTTGTGGTACACCAAGTTCCTTCTCAAAGGTGGAGGCAAACTGCTCAACAAGTTCTGGTTGGGCCATCTTGCTGATGTCAATCCGTGCCTTTCCAGGTTGTCTAGCACGATGGAATTTCTTCAGCTGCAGCTTGACCTTGCAACACACCAATGAATGGTCTGTGTCGCAATCTGCACTCTGGAACGAACGGGTGATTAGCACGTTCTTCAGTGAGGTGCGCCTGGTCAGGATCAAGTCTAGCTGGTGCCAGTGCTTTGAGCGCGGATGTTGCCAGGAAACCTTGTGTTGGGGCTTGGTCTTGAAGAACGAATTTGTGATGCACAGATCGTGATATGTGCAGAACTTGAGCAGCCGCTGTCCGTTGTCGTTCATTCTGCCCACGCCAAAAGGTCCAAGACAGGAGGGCCAGGAGTCGTGGTCAGCACCCACTCTGGCATTGAAGTCTCCAAGGAGAATGAGTTGTTCAGAGTTGGGGATGATCCTGACAGTTGTTGCGAGATTCTCGTAGAACTCGTCTTTTGCCTCTGGTGTGGCTGTCTGTGTTGGGGCATACACACTGACGAGGGTGACTGGGCCTTGAGTGGTGTTCAGGCGGAGGGTGAGGAGTCGTGCAGAGCCAGTGCTGCCCGGTTCCACCATCTTCAGCAAAGTGTTCTTCACTGCGAAGCCCACTCCGTGTTCCCTGTGTTCGTCACTGCCCTTTCGCTGCCAGTAGAACGTGTAGTCCTTCTCTCTCAGTGTGCCTGCATCAGCTAACCGTGTTTCCTGGAGAGTGGCGATATCCACTCCCAGTCTCTTCAGCTCATTATTGATGATGGCAGTCTTCCTGGTGTCGTTGATGTCCTTGAGGTTAGCAGCGAGTCCTGTCATCATAGTACGGACGTTCCAAGTTCCCAGTTTTAGAGTTGGTCTCTTTTGTTTTATTGTCTTGACTGGTGCGAAGGTTCTCAGCCTGCTGTTTGGATTTCTCCTTATCCCCATGCACCCAATGAGGAAAGCAAGCTGTGGCGGGACAACGCCTTATTGGCTGGGGGCTGCCCAGCTTGAGGTGGGCGGTAGCTGTCCAGTGAGATCTGATGATCCCTCCCACCGTCGGGAACAACCCCTGGCGCCACGCTCTACGCCAATTGAGCAGTGGCTTATAACCGGTAACTGTCATTCCCCGTGTTTTGTCTACGCCAAAGGCGAAGCTGGAGTGTCCTCTCCAGTGATCCGGTGTTCTACCTTCCAGCGTTGGGTGTTGAATCCTACACTTTTACATTTACAGGTATTACCAAATGAATAGGTACTTGCCTTAATTCCTGGGTTGTTGCTGTTGCTGCTGCTGCAAGACCAGGTGAATCCCTTCAGTGGGCTGCGGAGGTCATCTGACTAGGATGGTGAAACGCTGGAGTCAGGGGACGCTCCATCGTCGGCTCAGACTCCAATCCACCCGGTGAACCTCCATCCAGCTGGGCCGCTAACTCCGGAAGGAGCCATGGCTTGCAATCCAGCAACAGTTCTGTCTCTACCAACAAAACCCACCAGCACTCCTCCAGCAACTCAGCAGTGGGACCGTTGAGAGGCACGAAGGCTGTGTTCCCAATCCGGCAAACTGTGGGCTCCTTCAGCACCGGAGTGACAGTAGATGGTGTGCGCCACTGTTCGGGAAGAGAAGGCCGGGCTGTAGCTGGATGATGGCGCAAGACTGGAGACTTCCATACCCGGGGATGCTTCTTTGTCGGCACAAGTACAGGAGAAGAAGTTTTCCCCAGCTTGCGGAGTGTTTGTTGAGAGCTGGACATGGAGGTGAGGAGAACCGCTAGTTCTGGATAGCTCCATAGCTGGGGTATGCCTCTATTACCTGTGCCGCGCTATCCCAACATTGCAGAGCCTCCTCGGGAGTGTGGGAAGAGTGAGCGTCTGAGACAATGTCCTCCAATAACTCCGCCGCCCAACACTCTACCTCGTCCAGCCCCAAAACACTAAAGTCCATGCGGGCAGACATCCCCGCAAAAAACAGACTTAAAACAAAAAATTGACGTAGGGAAAAACAAAAATGCATACTCACAACATCTGGGTCCTCACGGGCTGCACCCTTCTGTCATAAAAGGCCCAGCAGGGGCGGACTGAAGACCCAAATGCTGGCGTTAACAGAGATTTTAATTAAACACAAACTATCACAAGAACAAAAAACACTTACAAGACTTAGGCGAAGCAGGTACAAAAAGGCAGAATAGCCAGACGGGCTAAGGCGTGGAACAAACGCTGGTAATAAAGGATAAAGCGTGGAGCTCACGCTTGAATAATTGAGAAAATGAGATGGGGACCTCCCCTCTAGATAACGAGAGGAAAGAAGTAGAACTAACGTCTAACACTGAGAAGGACGCAGCGCAGAGTTGCGGCACAGCCGCCCTTAACTAGAACAAAAGGAATTAATTACAACTAATGGCAGGTGTGGGTAACATGAGCGAGAGCAATCAGGCAAAACAGAGGAAGTAAATAAAGGTGGCTTTCAAAATAAAGGTACAGACCAGGATGACTAAAGACAGAGAGGATGAACAAAGTACATACAAAGACAAGAACCAGATAACAGTAAATGACAATACTTAGGTATGTACTTCAAAAAGGAAACTAAGGTGAGGGTGAAGGAGGCTCATAAATAAACACAGGCAGATATAATATATATTAAAAAAAAACAGATGGCCATGGATGCATAACATAACAGACACAGATATAACAGACACAGAACTAAGAACAGAAACTTTCATAAGTAGAAAGAAATAGCAAACTCAAATAACATAAGACATCCAAAACCAACCAGAATAAATGCTAAACTAAAGCGAGGAAATATAGAAAATAATCAGATTAGTAAAGGAGTGTGACAGTGGTTGTCACGCCGCACCATTCATCAGCGGCGCCACCTGCTCACACACCTGACAATCATCAGCGGCGAGGGATAAAGGCCGTCTCGCCCGGAGGCTCGGCCTGAAGCCGTCAGACTTCGTCCCTCACCGTTGTGAGCATACTTCTCTTCAGCATCACCTTTTTGGTAAGAAGATCGCTTACCTCTCTTCTTCAGTCTTCTCCCCTGTGCACAGGTGGATTCCCCAGCGGCGGACATCTCCACTCCATCGCCCAATCCTCGCTGCTGTACGGAGCTCTCCAGGTGGCTGTCTTCCGGGCTTCGCCCCCTTGTTGTGCCAGCTGTCCTGACCCACCAAGTAAGTCCTTCTCTCGCCATAAATCCCTCCTGTGTTGGTGTATGCCCGTCACCCTCTCCCTGTGCTCTCTCCATAGGGTTGCTCGGCTGTACGGTCACCTGCCCCTGTGCCTGGAGCAGACACCATCACCAACACATTTACATCCCGCAGACACGCACTCATTCACTCCTGCTGTTAATAAACTCTTTGAACTACTCTAAGCCTGTGTGTGTGCGTCTCCTGAGCCGTGCGTTATGTCAGTACGGCTTCAGTAGAGCGGCTCGGCGGACGGCGGGCTCGCACACCGGTTTACCACTCTCGAGGCTAGAGTGGATCAGATTGCTTATCAACAGCAGGTTATCCTAAATCAATTATTAAACTTAACTAACCGGTTGGGCCGCTTAGATCCTCAACAGCCGTTCCCCCCGGCTCGTCAGGGTGGCACGGCTCCTGCTGTTCCAGCGGCCGTCCAGCCGGCTCCAGTGGCACCGGTTCGGCTCACACCGATTCCGACCCCCGCCCGCTTTAGCGGTAAGCTCGGCGGAGCGCGGGGGTTCATTATGCAGTGTGAGTCCGTGTTCCACCGTGTGCCCGGAGATTTTCCCTCGGATCACAGTCGGATTGGTTACATAGGGAATCTTCTGGAGGGGCGTGCGTTAACTTGGACCTACGCCGTAATGGCGAGGCCCAGTTATGCAACCCTCACCTATGACCAGTTCGTGAGGCGCTTTCTGGAGGTCTTTGACCATTCTCAAACCGAGACGGTCCAGGTCGATCAGCTTCTCGCTCTCCAGCAGGGAGGCCGGTCGGCAGCGGACTACTCGGTCGACTTCCGGGTAGCGGCGGAGGAATTGGGCTGGGAGGAACGCTCCCTCTGTGGCCTGTTCCTCCGCAGCCTCAATAGTGATCTGAGGGATGAACTGGCTGGACGGGATATCCCTGGGACGCTAGCGGAGCTGACATCCTTAGCGATAAGTTTGGATAACAGGTTGCGCGAGCGCTCCTCGGGGCGGAAGTCTTCTTCTTCTCGCCCTCGTGGAGTCTCGCGGCACCTGTTCCAAGCTCGCCCCCTGGCGGCGCCGCCAGCATCGTGCCCCGAGGAGTCGGAGCCGATGGTGACGGGCTGGACCAAGCTTTCCCCTGCGGAGAAACAACGCCGCCGTGAGTTGGGCCTCTGCATGTATTGCGGAGGTGACCAACACACTGTGGAGCGTTGCCCGCGGAAAGCCAGTCGGCGGGGTCCGCGAATCGCTGTAGGGAGCCTCGCGGATCCCAACCGGTTAGACACTCTCACTCAATTAAAGCTGCCCATCCGTTTTTGCCACAATCCCACTGGGCACCTCACCCATGCACTGGTGGATTCGGGCGCAGAGGGCAGCTTCATTTCACAAGGCCTGGCAACCCGATTGGGCATCCGCTGTCAGGCATTAAAACACCCCATCTCCCTGGTCCATCTCTCCCGTGCCTCCCTTGGGAGAGTTTCTCACCAAACCATGCCTGTCCCAGTCATCATCTCAGGGAACCACCGGGAGGAGATGGTATTTTACGTCCTGCCCAACTCTGTGTCGCCCGTCATCCTGGGGTATCCCTGGCTACGCCTCCACAACCCTGTCCTGGACTGGAGGTCCGCTGGGGTATCGGCATGGAGTACCTTCTGTATGGGTACCTGCCTTCAGTCCGCTGCCTGCTCCCCATCCGCGGCTCCCCCTGTGGCGGATACAGCACCTCCGGACCTGTCACTGGTGCCTCCAGAATTTCACGACCTGGGTATGGTATTTAGTAAATCGAAAGCTATGTCTCTTCCCCCGCATCGACCATATGACTGTGCCATCAATCTCCGCCAGGGGGCTCCCCTGCCATCTGGTCGGCTCTACAGCCTGTCGGCGCCGGAGAAGGAGACCATGAATACATACCTGAAGGAATCACTGAGCGCTGGGATTATTCGCCCATCGTCGTCACCCGTGGGGGCAGGGTTTTTCTTTGTCGGGAAAAAGGACGGATCCCTCCGCCCCTGCATAGACTACCGAGCGCTAAATGACATCACTGAGAGGGACCGTTACACCCTGCCCCTCATGGACACTGCCTTTCACTCCCTCCAGGGGGCGACCTGGTTTACCAAGCTGGATTTACGCAGCGCTTACCACCTCGTCCGGATCCGGGAGGGAGATGAATGGAAGACAGCCTTCCGTACCCCGAACGGCCACTTTGAGTATCTCGTCATGCCGTTCGGGCTGACCAATGCTCCTGCCGTCTTTCAGCGCCTCATTAATGACGTCCTCCGGGATTTCATCGGCCTTTTTGTGTTCGTCTACCTGGATGACATCCTTATCTTCTCCAGGTCCAGGGACGAGCACCAGGTCCATGTGAGGCGGGTCCTCCAAAGACTGCTGGAGAATCGTCTGTACGTGAAGGCTGAGAAATGCGAATTCTACGCTAGGACCACATCCTTCCTGGGATTCATCATCGCTCAAGATCAGGTGCTCCCAGACCCAGAGAAGGTGAAGGCGGTGGTGGAGTGGCCTACTCCTGCATCCCGGAAGCAGGTGCAACAGTTTGTTGGCTTCGCCAATTTTTACCGCCGCTTTGTCCCAAATTTCAGCTCGATCGTCGGACCGCTGACCCGCCTCACGTCCCCGAAGGTCCCGTTCCGGTGGACTGAAGAGGTCGCTGCTGCCTTTAGGGCGCTGAAGGCGGAGTTCTCCTCCTCCCGGGTCCTTCGCCAGGTCGACCCCGCGCTGCAGTGCATTGTGGAGGTGGACGCATCGGACACGGGAGTGGGAGCAGTGTTATCCCAGCGGTCACCTGACGATGGCGCCAAATGGCCGTGCGCCTTCTTCTCCCGGCGCCTGTCCCCGGTGGAGAGAAACTACGATGTGGGGGACAGAGAGCTCCTGGTCATTAAACTCGCCTTACAGGAGTGGCGCCACTGGCTAGAGGGGGCGGACCTGCCGTTTGTGGTCCTGACGGACCACAAGAACTTAGAGTACTTACGATCTGCCAAGCGCCTGAATGCCCGCCAGGCGCGCTGGTCTTTGTTCTTCGCCAGGTTCCGCTTCTCAATCACCTTCAGGCCGGGCTCCAAAAACGGCCTGCCTGACGCCCTCTCTAGGCAGTTCACCCCCGTGGAGGCTGAGGAGACGCCCCACACTATCCTGCCCAGGTCGTGCGTCCTCGGTGCCATCTCTTGGGACATTGAAGACAAGATCCGGACGGCGCAGGAGGTGGAACCTGATCCTGGCGGTGGACCGGAGGGAAGACTGTTCGTCCCATCTGCGGTCCGAGGAGAGGTCATCCACTGGCTCCACACCTCCCGGCTCACCTGTCATCCCGGCACCTCTCGGATGATCAGCCTCCTCCAACGGTCCTTTTGGTGGCCAGGCCTGCGGAGGGATGCAGCCCGCTACGCCCGGGCTTGCCCAATCTGTGCCACCAGCAAGTCGGGAAATGCCCCCCCAGCGGGTCTGCTCCAGCCTCTGCCCGTCCCCAGCAGGCCCTGGTCGCACATCGCACTGGATTTCGTCACCGGACTCCCCGTTTCCAACTCCTTTGACACCGTCCTGACCATCGTGGACCGTTTCTCCAAGGCGGCGCACTTCATTCCCCTGCGAGGTC
The DNA here is from genome assembly GCA_020510985.1 of Pholidichthys leucotaenia. Lineage (NCBI taxonomy): Eukaryota > Metazoa > Chordata > Actinopteri > Cichliformes > Pholidichthyidae > Pholidichthys > Pholidichthys leucotaenia. Next base: position 74,079,025 of record CM035843.1, on the reverse strand, counting down.
TCCCTACTGCCCTGGAGACGGCGGGCCTCCTCGTCCAACATGTGGTCAGGCTGCACGGGATTCCGGTGGACGTGGTCTCGGACCAGGGCCCCCAATTTTCATCCGAGGTTTGGAGATCTTTTTGTAACGCCATCGGAGCCAAGGTGAGCCTCTCCTCCGGCCATCACCCCCAGTCTAACGGGCAGTGTGAGAGGACCAATCAGGAGCTGGAGGTTGCGCTCCGCTGTGTTACTAGATCCAAGCCGACGTCCTGGAGCAACCATCTTGCCTGGGTGGAGTATGCCCACAACACCGCCCGCTCTTCTGCAACGGGGATGTCCCCCTTCAAGGCGTCCCTGGGTTACGACCCCCCGCTGTTTCCAGCGCAGGAGAACGAGGTAACTGTCCCTTCTGTTAGGGCACACCTTAGGCAGTTCCGCTCCACCTGGGCTGCCGCGCGTCACGCGCTTTTACGCACAGCGGAGCGCAACAGGACCGTGGCGGACCGGCACAGAAGACCTGCCCCGGCGTACAGAGTTGGGCAATTCGTGTATGTGTCTACCCAGGACGTCACATTAAAAGGCGAGAGGAGGAAGCTGGCACAGCGATTCATGGGTCCCTTTCCCATCACCCGGATCATCAACCCGGTGGCTGTGCGCGTGGCTATTCCCCCCTCCCTCCGCATCCATTCCACTTTCCATGTGTCGAAGGTGAAACTGGCAGTCACTGACCCCCTTTGCCCTCCTCCTGCAGCGCAACCCGCGCCCCGGATGATTGGTGGCCATCCGGCCTGGTCCGTCTCCTCCATCCTGGACTCCCGGCGCCGAGGTCATGGGTTGCAATACCTGGTGGACTGGGAGGGCTATGGGCCCGAGCATCGACAATGGGTGCCCCCGTCGTTTGTGTTGGACCCATCGCTCATCGCGGACTTCCACCGAGCGCACCCGGATAAGCCATCGCCAGGAGGCGCTGCTAGAGGGGGGAGTACTGTCACGCCGCGCCATTCATCAGCGGCGCCACCTGCTCACGCACCTGACAATCATCAGCGGCGAGGGATAAAGGCCGTCTCGCCCGGAGGCTCGGCCTGAAGCCGTCAGACTTCGTCCCTCACCGTTGTGAGCATACTTCTCTTCAGCATCACCTTTTTGGTAAGAAGATCGCTTACCTCTCTTCTTCAGTCTTCTCCCCTGTGCACAGGTGGATTCCCCAGCGGCGGACATCTCCACTCCATCGCCCAATCCTCGCTGCTGTACGGAGCTCTCCAGGTGGCTGTCTTCTGGGCTTCGCCCCCTTGTTGTGCCAGCTGTCCTGACCCACCAAGTAAGTCCTTCTCTCGCCATAAATCCCTCCTGTGTTGGTGTATGCCCGTCACCCTCTCCCTGTGCTCTCTCCATAGGGTTGCTCGGCTGTACGGTCACCTGCCTCTGTGCCTGGAGCAGACACCATCACCAACACATTTACATCCCGCAGACACGCACTCATTCACTCCTGCTGTTAATAAACTCTTTGAACTACTCTAAGCCTGTGTGTGTGCGTCTCCTGAGCCGTGCGTTATGTCAGTGGTTCCCCAACCGTGCTCCACATCATGACAAATTCCAATAGAACCCTCTCAAGGCCTGCTTGGAGGAGAGCCCTGCCTGGATAGCAAGCCAAATGAAAGCCCTGCTGGACAAGAGGTAAGCTGCTGGTGGCAGAGAAAATGGCAGAAGGAGTGCATGGCTGAAGAGGAGGAGCAGTAGTGATCAGGACCACTATAGATAGATAGATAGATAGATAGTTTATTTCGAACACAAAAATATTACAAATACAAGCAAATGGCAAATGCAATAAAGTAACAGTATACACTGTTCGAAAGGGAGAAGGAAGAAGTGAACACTTATTAATTCCATCTCCTCTTTTCCATAGATACACCCATGTGAATTTTATACAAATTACCACCTTTAAGACCCCAAGTAAACAATTTACTGTCTTTTTTACAAATCAACATTAACACCCATCCATTCTAACATACAATGATGTCCATACATCAAAACAGCCTCAAACAACACAGATATACACAGTGCTGTCCCACCCACCATTCCATAGTGTCCCATAATATCCCAGAGTGAACATAATGAATCGTACATATAACTACTACCCTTCTAACATATACCCTTTCAGCAAATGGTGCTTATACTTCTTTTTGAATTGATTTCTGTTTGTACATAGTTTCAGTTCCGGCTCCAGACTGTTCCACAAATCCACCCCACAGACAGATATGCACATACTTTTCTTGGTTGTACGTATCTTGGGTTTTGTAAAGTTTAAGTCTCCTCTCAAATTATGATCATTGTCTCTTTTTTAAATATTTTTTGTATATTAGTTGGTAGTTGATTATTAATTGCCCTATACATTACTTGTGCTGTCTTAAATTTAACTAAATCGATGAACTTTATGACATGTGACTTTAAGAACAACACATTGGTATGGTCTCTATATCCTGCATTGTTTATTATCCTTATAGCTCTTTTTTGTAATGTGCATATTGACTGTAGGTTGGTCTTGTAGGTGCTTCCCCAGACTTCTACACAGTAGTTAAGATAAGGTAAAAACAGTGAATTGTACAATAAGACCAATGATTTATAGTCCAAGAAGTGTCTTGTCTTCCCCAGTATGCCTATACATTTTGCTAATTTGGCCCGGATGTGACTGATGTGAGGTTTCCAGCAGATTTTATTGTCTAGCGTCACCCCCAGAAACTTATTTTCCTGTACTGTTTCTATTCTGGTATCATCTATCGTTACCATTATTTCATGATTTATTTTTTAATTTCCAAACAACATAATCTTTGTTTTCTTTAGATTTAGACATAATTTATTTTTGTTGAACCACTGCGTTAATTTTTCCATTTCAGTTGTGACCACCTCTAAAACCTGCTGCAAATTCTCACCAGTGCAAAGGATATTTGTGTCATCCGCAAACAAAATAAATTTCAGAATTTTTGATACTTGGCATATGACATTTATATACAAAATAAAGAGTTTGGGTCCCAAAACTGACCCCTGGGGCACACCACAAGTGATGTCCATGAAGGGTGATTTGTGCTCTCCAATTTGTACAAATTGTTGTCTGTTACTTAAATAACTTTCCACCCAACTCAATCCTACCCCTCTTATCCCATACCTTTCCAGTTTCCTTAGTAGTATTCTGTGGTCAATGGTGTCAAAAGCTTTCTTTAAATCTATAAATACTCCTACAGCAACCTTTTTTTTATCTATACAACTAGTAATTTCTTCTATAAGTTCGATCAGTGCCAAAGATGTAGATTTATCTGCTCTAAAACCATACTGGCTATCTGTAAGGAGGTTGTGTTTTTCAGTGAAATCATCCAGTCTCTTAGTGAAGATTTTTTCAAGTATTTTGGAGAATTGTGAGAGTAAAGAGACTGGCCTGTAATTTGTGAAGCGATGACTGTCTCCTGTTTTGTATAGAGGTATTACCATGATGCCATTTGGGGGAGGACACTTCTGCGTGGAACAGTTGGGGGTTCTGCAGGCGAAGGACAGCAAGAGGCAGAGTGAGGAGCTCTGCCTGGGCTGTAAGTATCTGGTTCCCAGATAGCAGCACCCCATGATGATGATGATGTTGATGACCACAGAAATCTGGATATACTGCTGGCAAGTGTCTTCCCCTGTACAGATTTTCTGAGGGCATCGGTGTCATGGTGGCAGATGGCACATGGGCTGGAAGATTGGATCCTCTTCCTCAGCTTTTAAAGACTTTTATTGTTTGTTTCTAGCCCACTTTTAGTCTTTTTTAGCTTACATTTTTAATTAGTATTTTATTCTATGTTAGCTTTATGTAACTTAATTTTAATTATTATGTTTTAGGTTAGACTTTTTATTTAAGCGGGCATTTATTTATACATATTATATTCTAATAAAATTCCTTTAAATATCCTCATTTTAAAGTTTATCCTCTGATTGCTGCCTGTGACTCTTCACTTGGTTTTAAAAGAACCTTGCAAAGTTATGTTTTTAACGACCATCGACTATATTTTACATGTGAATAGAATGTTTTCACTTGATCTTCTTGGGATATTTTAAACTTCAGTGGATGGCATTTAAAAGGTCAATATTATGGTTATATGTGGCATGCACTGTGACAGTGTGTTCATCAAGAAGACCATCCAGAGTAGGATATTTTAACAAGGATACCCTCCTGCAGTTCATTTCATGATTAGTTCTACAGCTAAGCAGCCATAACAATGACTGTGCATGCAGCATCATAGTCATTTAAGCATCCAGAGGTCACACAGGTGGGACGGACTGAAGATTTAAAAGTTAATGGGTAATGGAGTGGAAAAAAAAGTCATTTGCCTAGAAAAAAAACATGCACAGAATGCTTATTTAACACACAGTTGGTACTTCCTAGCTGTCTTAACAGATAACTATGGTGTTCAGATCCCACTTGCACACACAAGCACACATGCATGAACACATGCACACGCATGCACAGGTCACATAGATCACCAGCGATTAGACCCAAATGGACCTGAACCCTGACTGAGAGCATCTGCCTCCAATGCCATCTGCTGCAGACATCAACGACTAGCAAACTTTGTCAAAAATAAGCTGGGACATTAGCAGTAAGGCTTCACCAGTATTATTTGTACAGTGGGTGACATATTAACAGTGTTGGGCAAGTTACTAAAAAAATAATAAAGAGTTACAGCTACTAGTTGCTTCTTTTCAAAAGTAACTGAGTTACTTTTGAGTTGCTGCATGATTAAAATAACTAGTTACTTGGAAAAGTAACTTTCACGTTACTTTTAAATGCATACTTAAATCGTCTTGCACACATAGCAAGATCAAGGGTCCCTTGTTCTCATCAGAAAAACGAAGAAAAAGAAAAATGACGAGAAAAAAGGGTCATCTTACAGAGAAAAAATGTCTCAGATTTCCATAACCTATTGTAATCAGTAGAAAGTCAGAAATTTACTAGAAATAAAGCTGTAAATTCACAGAGAAAACATTGGACCCCCTGGTGGGCCGTTTTTGGCCCACGAGCTATATGTTTGACACCCCTGGACCAGCCCATTAAAAACACATATTTAGAGGATTTACTTCCATGAAATAGTTGCATATCACAACAGCATGTAAATGAATGAGATAAAATAAAGCAGAAAGTGTGGGGGCATGGTGTTGGACTTCTCTACCCAGGGGACAATGGACCGGAGGAGGAGGTGTCACTGGGGGGTATTAGATGGGACAGTAAGGACTATGCGCCCCCTGAGGAGAAGAGTAAATGCCAGAGAGAAGAAGTGTGTTGGAGCAGAACCGGCATTATGTTATGTTAATGTGCCACACAATTCTTTGTTCAGACAGCAATGGTTATGGTCAGAAGTGCAGGTCTCGATGCATGGGAATAAAGGTATAAAAGAGGAATGCACAGAGACCCGACACTCTCTTTTGCTGTAAAATATGTTGGAGGAAGAACAAAGTAACTGTATCGTCCAGCTCGTTGTCTCGCCTGCCTCCTTTCTCCACACTGGTGACCCCAAGACGTGCCATGGAAAGCGAGCCGAGCACCACCCCGGAGACTGCCTGGAGGGAGAGCACCAGTGCCATGTGCGTGGTCCCAATCGAGCTCCCAGGCTTCTGGCTTCACAACCCGACCGTGTGTTTTTTGCACATAGAAGCCCAGTCCGCACTCTGCAGGATAACAATGGATGTTACCAGGTATTACTACGAGGTCGTTGTGCTGGATGCACGCGCCACGCAACAGGTGATGAGCCTACTCTGCCGGCCAAAGGAAATATGAGGCGCTCAAGAGGATGCTTCTCCAGCGCTATACCCTTTCTGACAGTGAGAGGGCAGAGAGGCTCCTAACGCGTTTGGAGTTAGGGGACAAATCAGCAGTGGAGCTGATGGAGAGCATGTTGGTGCTTAGGGGGAAGGATGATGAATCTTTTCTGTTCACCCACTTGTTCCTCAGGAACCAACCAGCTACTGCAAGGGTGATCCTGGCCAACTTGCTGTGGCTGATTGCTAAGGACTACCGCGCCCTGGCGCAGGAAGCAGACCGCATCATTTCAGCGACCAGAACTCTCAGCATGCAGAGAGTGGCACCGACATCCATGAGGGACTCCAACGAGGTCAAGGAGCCGTTCATGGTAGTTGGGATGGACACCAGAAGTCGACGGAACGGGGTGATCTGTTTTTATCATTGCCATTTCAGCTCGAATGCCCAATGCTGCCTGGTGCCATGCCAATTCAAGAAGCTGGGAAGATGGCACTTTCAGAATTCAGTGGCAGCTGCAACCGATGGCGACAGGAACACACTGCTTTATGTCACGGACACACGTTCAGGGAGATGGTTTTTGGCGGAGTCCGGCTCACAGAAGAGCCTCATCCTTTCGGTCAGCACAGACAGGGTGGCAGGACGCAGCGGTCCCGAGCTCACAGCCACCAACAGATCCACCATCAGGACATTTGGCAAGTGGACACTGATGATATGCTTATGCACACGCAACTTTCAGTGGAACTTTGTGATAGCTGCATGATCTGGCCCCATTTTACGAGCAGATTTTCTATGCGCTTATGGATTGTTAGTCGAAGTTGCTAACAGGAGATTAATGGATGCTGTCTCTTTTACCTCACTGCCCTGCACAGCTCAGGGAGCTGGGTCTACAACGCTGGCTGACATTATAGCTCCAGGGGGTAAGTACCAACATCTGCTCGCACAGTTCCCAGCGCTCACGGTCCCGACTTTTTCAGCTACGGTAATGAAACATGGGGTCGAGCACTTTATAACAACGAAAGGCCCGCCGGTGTATGCGCGTCCTCGCCGTTTGGACGCAGCTAAACTGGCTAGCGCACGAGAGGAGTTTGCCAACTTAGAGCAGTTGGGCATCATCAGGCGCTCCAACAGCCCGTGGGCATCCCCGCTACACATGGTGCCTAAAGCCGACGGGTCGTGGTGACCGTGCAGCGATTTCCGGCGCCTGAACAACACTACGGAACATGATCGCTATCCTATTCCACACATCCAGGATTTTTCTGTGCACCTGGTGCGTGTTTTTTCCAAAGTGGATCTGGTCCGCGGTTATCACCAGGTCCCAGTGTACGCAGAAGATGTTCCAAAAACAGCGGCAACTCCTTTTTGCCTCTTCAAGTTTTTACGCATACCATTCGGATTAAAAGGCGCGGCGCAGACCTTCCAGAGGATGATGGATGCAGTGCTTCGCTACTTGTACTTTGTTTTTGTCTACTTAGACAACATTCTGGTAGCCAACGCGTCCAAGGAGGAGCACACCGCCCATCTCAGGACAGTTTTCCAGAGGTAGGAAGCGCACAGGTTGATAGTTAATCCGGTGAAGTGCCAGTTTCGGTGTGCCAGTGATTGACTTTTTGGCCACCACATTTCGCCGGAAGGCGCGATCCTGTTACCGGACAAAGTGCGCACTGTGTCACACTTTCCGCGCCCACAGACCGTGAGGGCACTACAGGAGTTTTTGGGAATGGATAATTTTTAAAACCACTTCCTTCCCCGGGCAGCCCAGCTGATGCGGCCGTTGTACGCTGCGATTAAAAAAAAGAAGCCTGCGGAAGCCATCGACTGGACTCTCACGCAAGTCTATTCTTTTACTAATGCCAAAACAGCGCTTGCGGATGCCCGTTGTTAGTCCACCTGGACCCGTCTGCACAGACAGCGCTCACTACAGATGCATCTGATGTGGCCATAGGGGTAGTAGTGGAGCAGTGCGTCTCAGGTTTGTGGCAGCGGCTCGCATTTTTCAGCCGCACTTTTCGCAACAACGAACTCAAGTACAGCTCATTTGATAGAGAATTGCTGGCTCTCCACCTGGCGACGAGCCATTTCCAGTTCTGGCTTGAGGGCACGAGTTCACTGCATTCATGGACCATAAGCCACTGACGTACGCAATGGACAAGTTCTCAGAACCATGGTCGGCCCGGTAGCAACGACAACATTTGCAAGCTCCAGTTTGCGCCAACGGGGTTAAGGCTGGAGAGCAGGGTGGTGCAAGAAGAGTGCCCTCCCTTGCTTTGTGACGTCTCCACCGGCCGCCCGCGCCCGGTGGTTCTGTGCTCTTGGCACCATCGTGTTTTCAAGTCGGTCCACTCCCTTTCACACCCGGGAGTGTGAGCTTCATTGAAGCTAGAGGGGGCGAAATTCTTCTGGCCGCGCTTGCAGAAGGACGTGAAAGAGTGGGCTGCAGCTTGCATCTTGTGCCAACGGGCCAAAGTGCGCAAGCACACGATGCAAGCTGCAGCCCACACTTTCATGTCCTGCGTAAAACCTCTGGTGTGCTTGTGCACTTTGCATCGTGTGCCAACGGGCCAAAGTGCACAAGCACACCAGAGCCCCCCTCGAGCCATTCCAAATCCCGGCCAGGAGGTTCGACCACGTCCACATGGATTTGATGGGACTCCTCCTGCCGTCGCAAGGTTTTATGCACCTCTTAACAATCGCGGACCGCACCACGCGCTGGCCTGAAGTGGTCCCACTGGCTTCCACCACGTCCGCAGAAGTGACGCGTGCTTTTTTGTCGGCTTGGGCTGCACGTTTCGGATCTCCATCGGAGAAGTTTCAACTGTAGGCTGAAGAAGTTCAGCCTACAGTTGAAAGTGCTATGAGATGACTGTTGTTGTGAAATGGCACTATATAAACTAGAAAAGCACTCGGAGAGCGCAGACCTCCGCCAAGCGCCGCAGTTCCGCCCATACAGTCTTGAGATTCCTTGATCATGAAAACATATGAGAAGCAGTGGTTTAGTAGTTATTCACGAAAATGGCATTTTCCGTCATGGCGGCCACAGTTCCTCCCATACAGTGTTTGTGTGTACGTTTTCAGATTCCTTGACCATGAAAACATATGACTAGCAATTGGATTGACAATGATAGGATTAGTGGTTCATTAGTTATTCTGGAAAATGGGATTTTCCATAATGGCGCCCACAGTTCCTCCCATACAGTGTTTGTGTGTACGTTTTCAGATTCCTTGACCATGAAAACATATGAGTAGCAATTGGATTGACAGTGATAGGATTAGTGGTTCAGTAGTTATTCAGGAAAATGGCATTTTCCGTAATGGCGGCCACAGTTCCCTCCATACAGTGTTTGTGTGTATGTTTTCAGATTCCTTGACCATGAAAACATATGACAAGCAATTGGATTCACAATGATAGGATTAGTGGTTGAGTAGTTATTGAGGAAAATGGCATTTTCCGTAATGGCGGTGTAGCGCTACAGTTCCCCCCATACAGTGTTTGTGTACGTTTTGAGATTCCTTGACCATGAAAACATATGATAAGCAACTGGATTGACAATGATAAGATTAGTGGTTCAGTAGTTATTCACGAAAATGGCCTTTTGCGTTATGGCGGTTTAGCGCTACTGTTCTCCCCATACAGTGTTTGTGTGTACGTTTTCAGATTCCTTGACCATGAAAACATATGACTAGCAATTGGATTGACAATGAAAGGATTAGTGTTTCAGTAGTTATTCTTGAAAATGGCCTTTTCGGTAATGGTGGCCACAGTTCCCCCCATACAGTGTTTGTGTGTACGTTTTCAGATTCCTTGGCCCTGAAAACATATGACTAGCAATTAGACTGACAATGATAGGATTAGTGGTTCAGTAGTTTTTCACGAAAATGGCATTTTGCGTAATGGCGGTTTTCTTGTGGACGGTGATCCGGATCACCACCAAAATCTAATCATCTGTAGGATACCCCATTTCTGACAATCTGTGAAAATTTCATGAAAATCCGTCCATAACTTCTTGAGTTATCTTGCTAACAGACAAACAAACAGACAAACAGACAGACAAACATACAAACAAACCAACAAACAGACAAACCAACGCCGATGATCACATAACCTCCCCCTTTGGCGGAGGTAATAAAGTTGAATTGTATTGAATCACATCCAACAGGGGTCCACAATTTGTTTCAGAACTCTGGTCCGCGATGGCCCAGAGCCTGGGGGTCAAAATTCACCGCACTACCTCGTACAACCCCCAGGCTAACGAGTTATGCAAGCGTTTTCATAGGTTGCTTAAAGGAGCGGTCAGAGCTTCGCTCACAGACACTAAATTGGGTCGACCACCTGCCCTGGGTTCCTTTAGGGTTGTGCGCCGCACCTAAGGAGGATTTGGCAGCCTCCCCAGCAGAACTTGTTTTTTCTTGGCCGCTGCGGATCTCTGCAGAGTTTTTACTGGAAAACCCCGCACCCGAGGCTGTTCCGCCCGTGCAATTTTTACACAGTTACGTAGGCTGTGAGCGTACTGGGCCCGGCCCACTATTGCTTTCCTCACACGTTCATCCCAAAAACCTTGCAGAACGTCAGTTTTTTTTTTTGTCAGGCACGCCATATAACGGACCGTTCAGGGTGTTGGAACCTGGGGCGAAACATTTTGTGTTAGACTTGGGGGGACGTAGAGAGACTGTCTGCAGCGACAGGCTGAAGCCCGCTTTTGTGTTGGCAGACGAGCAGGTGGTGTTGGCCCAAGCTCACTGGGGCGGACGCCCATCATTGGTGGCGCCGCAAGTTGGTGATCCCTCGGCAGGGACTTGTGCTCACAAGGCTGATGTGCCCCCCCTTCCCTCCACAGACTGACGTGCCCTCCTGTTCACCCTGCCAGCAGGGTGGTTCGACTGGATCGGCAACCCCCCACTACAGCCGCTATGGGCGCCAGCTCAAGCCCAAAGGATGGGGGGGGTTAGTGCTCTTTCTGGGTGTTCGGGGGGTCGGTGTGGGGGCATGGTGTTGGACTTCTCCACCCAGGGAACAATGGACTGAAGCAGAAGGGGACAGTAAGGACTATGCACACCCGGGGAGAGGAGTAAATGCTGGAGAGAAGAAGTGTGTTGGAGCAAAACCAGTGCTATATTATGTTAATGTGCCACACAATTCTTTGTTCAGACAACAGTGGTTATGGTCGGAAGTGCAGGTCTCAATGCATGGGAATAAAGGTATAAAAGAGGAATGCACAGAGACCTGACACTCTCTTTTGCTGTATGTTGGAGGAAGAATAAAGTAACTGTGTCATTCAGCTCGTTGTCTCTCCTGCCTCCTTTCTCCACAAAAGCACAAATAAATGAAAGTTCACCGCTTACAAGAAGCTGAAATCAGTCACTTTTTCTCTGTGCATAAGAAAACTAAATGCATTTAATGCGGTCATTAAATGCAAGCTTCTTGCTCTTAAAATACTCATGTTTAACCACAGAGGTAGGAGCTGTGCGGGGCTACTCATCGCTGGGACAACAAGTGATCAGGGCTCGATATGAGAAGCCGCCACCGGGTTGTGCGTGAACTGGGGCATGACAGGAAACCGACCTGCGGAGACTGATGGCTGCACCAGCTATGGTAGGGTCAGTTTATTTGCGTTAAAATATCTATCCATATTAATAAAACGAGTAACGCATCTGATCAAATTTCAGTAACTGTAATGCATTACTGAATTTTTAAACAGTAATTTCGTTTCACAGCACGCTACTGCTAAAGTAGTGGCGCTACAGTAACACGTTACTTTGTAATGCATTACTCCCAACACTGCATATTAATGCTTATTTGATCAACTATTAAAAGCTCTTGGAAACTTTGTCATGGGATCTTACAATACACAAAGAATTGTCGTCAACCCTTCTCACAAATAATTACAAAAATACTAGCAATGAATGTCTAATTTGAAAATTGATTTTAAAAGTCAAATTCACTAAAACGAGGCTTGTTGTGGGCTTTTAGCCAACAAAAGTGCTTTCTTGGTTACAATAAAAAAAAAATTGAAATCTTTCTTCACTTAGAAATATTTACAGTGCTGTGAAACAGTATTTGCTCCCTCCTGAGTTCTTATATTTTTGCATATTTGTGACACTTAAATACTTCACATCAAACAAATTTTAATATTAGACAAAGATAAGTAAATGTAAAATGCAGTGTTTAAATGATTATTTCATTTATTAAGGGGAAAAAAGCTATCCAAACCTACCTGGCCCAGTATGAAAAAGCTACCCCCCCCCCCTTACATCATGAATTAATTCTGAATGACCACATTTTGGGGAAAGCTGAGTTCAATTTCACTAGCCACACTGACAAACCTGTTGAATCAAGAAATTACATAAATAGAATCTGTGTCAGCATGTGGAAAAATGCACTGCATGGTCCCTAAAAAATGAGTTTTCTTGGTTTTAGGATGCTGGTACTTTTATAACTAATTTAATAACAAAATGAAACAGATGTTCTTAATTTATTTGTTTTTTTCTCTCAATCAAAAATTATTGTTAAAAGATTTTGGGTATATACCACAGGCTAAGGCAGGGGTGTCCAATCATGTGCCATGGAGGGCCAAGACCCTGCAGGTTTTCTCTTCTACCCAGTCTCTTCAGCAGGTGTTTTCACTGATCAGCAATCAGTGGGAAGAAGTTCAGTGAATTCTGCTGTTGAAGACACTGGTTGGAGGTAAAGCCTGCAGGGTCTTGGCCCTCCATGGCACAGGAGTGGACACCGCTGGGCTGAGAAGCTCAATGACAACGGAGCATGTATATTAATACGTCGACATTCTTTGACACACCACAAATTACACTGTTACACAATGTCCAGTTTTCTATTTGTATACAGGGTCAGAAATCTACAGCTGAATAGTGAGTGGATGTTAATCCATATGCTGTATTCACCTATTGATTTATATTGATTTAACCTCCTCTGACTGGGTTCTTTTCTTTGTGAAGACTGTTTGCATGGGCATGTAATCGAATTGATAGTTTTTTTTTTGATGGTTTGCTTTTCACTGAACACAACTGTGGGCTTAATAACTGTATGCAAGTCTAAAATATAAACTTACAACTGTACGATTATTACCTATTTCAAAAAATAACTTTCCCACAGTAATCATTTGTTAGTCTTACAATAAGGAGACTACTTTTAAAGAGAAAGCTATTTGGCTTTTGTGTGTTAATTTGCTTTTTGTCAATACCACCACAAACACACTAACATCTGACTGGGGCATGCTTAAAGGAGCCACGCATGATCTGGATGAGTACACGGACACTGTGAACTCATATATCCACTTTTGTGAAGAGAACATTCTTCCATCACGCACCAGGGTGAGTTACTCTAATGACAAACCCTGGTTCACAGCTAAGCTCAGACAGATCAGGAAGGAGAAGGAAGCAGCGCTGAAAAGTGGAGACAGGGACTGCTACAGGGAGGTTAAATACCGGTTTAACAGAGAGCTGAAGAGGGCTAAATCTGTGTACTCAGAGAGACTCCAGCAGCAGTTCACTGCTAATGATTCGGCTTCCGTGTGGAGAGGACTGAGGCAAATCACCAACTATCGACCTAAGGCTCCTAAAGGTCAGGATGACAAAGCCCTTTGTCAGAGACTGTCCCAACACTATGCCCGTTTTGACACCTCGTCATCTGTGTCCAACTCCCCCCCTCCCTCCAGCTCCACAGCCTCCACATTCCCTACTTCATTTAAGGCACCCCCCCCTCCTCCCCCCCTCCCCTTATCATCAGTGAGCAGGATGTGCTCAAACAGTTCTCCAGACTGAACCCGCGCAAGGCCCCCGGCCCAGACGGCGTGTCTCCCTCCACCCTGAGACTCTGTGCGAAACAGCTGGCTCCTGTATTCACAGACATTTTTAACACCTCCCTTAAGTTATGCCACGTGCCATCCTGCCTCAAATCCTCCACCATCATCCCTGTCCCCAAGAAGCCACGGATCACTGGACTTAATGACTACAGACCTGTAGCGCTCACCTCTGTAGTCATGAAGTCCTTTGAGCACCTGGTCCTGTCCCACCTCAAGTCCATCACCACCCCTCTCCTGGACCCGCTGCAGTTTGCCTACCGAGCCAACAGGTCTGTAGACGATGCAGTCAACCTGGCCCTCCACTCCATCCTGCAGCACCTGGACTCCCCGGGAACCTACGCCAGGATCCTGTTTGTGGACTTCAGCTCCGCATTCAACACCATCCGCCCCGCTCTGCTCCGGGACAAGCTGTCCCTGCTCAACGTGCCTGACTCCCTCTGCAGGTGGATCATCGACTTCCTGACGGACCGGAGGCAGCATGTGCGGCTGGGAAAGACTGTCTCAGACTATACTAGCATCAGCACCGGATCACCCCAGGGCTGTGTACTTTCCCCCCTACTCTTCTCCCTTTACACCAACTCCTGCACCTCCAGCCACCAGTCTGTCAAGTTGATCAAGTTTGCGGACGACACCACCCTCATCGGGCTCATCTCCAACGGCGACGAGTCCGCCTACAGGAGAGAGGTGGCCCAGCTGGCGTCCTGGTGCAGCAATAACAACCTGCAGCTGAACGCTCTGAAGACAGTGGAGATGATTGTAGACTTCAGGAAAGTCACTACTCCTCTGCCCCCCCTCACCCTCTCAGGCTCTCCCATCACCACTGCTGATTCCTTCCGCTTCCTAGGCACTACCATCACCAGGGACCTCAAATGGGAGCTGACCATCAGCTCACTCATCAAAAAAGCCCAGCAGAGGATGTTCTTCCTGCGGCAGCTGAGGAAGCTCAAGCTACCCACCAAGATGTTAGTGCAGTTCTACACAGCCATCATCGAGTCCATCCTCACCACCTCCATAACCGTGTGGTACGCAGGAGCCACTGCCAGGGACAGACTAAGGCTGCAGCGCGTCGTGCGCACTGCTGAGAAGGTGATCGGCTGCAAGCTCCCATCTCTCCAGGATCTGTACATCTCCAGGACCCGGAGGCGTGCTGGCCGGATCATAGCCGATCCCTCACACCCTGGTCACGTACTGTTTGCCCCCCTCCCCTCTGGTAGAAGACTTCGGTCCATCCAGACTAAAACCTCCCGTCACATGAACAGCTTCTTCCCCTCTGCCATTAGACTGCTGAACACTAAGTGACTCTCGTGCACCATGTACAGCAGCTCAACCAGACTCATGTCAATCATCACTGTTTTCTTCCTGCATTACCGACTGCACTATATAGTTCTCCACAGTATCTGCTGCTGGCTAATATATATTTTAACTGTTGACCAGTATCACTTAATCTTATCCTACACTTTATTACATGTATAGTTTATTTCTCTTATCTTATCATGTTTAATGTTGCAGCATTGTACCGAGACAAATTCCTAGTTTGTGTACTACATGAACAATGGCAATAAACCTGATTCTGATTCTGATTCTGATATTGTAATTGAAGATATATTTTCTCAGGCACAAGTGTTTTTCTCTTGCTCAGTCTGCTTCTAGTAGCAGCAGATATAAACACTATGGGCTGCGTTACGACAGTCTATTCACTCATCAGTGGTCAAAGCCACAGAGTGCATTTGTCGGTGTGGCCCAGTCCGTTTTGCTATCATCGCAGTGGGAAAATGCTCTCTGCACTGGGCGAAAAGTGCAAAGAGGCTGGTCTAATTATTCAGAGGTGTGTTCTGGATAATCCAATCCACTCTTGCCCATCCCTTTAATGCACAGAGGCACATTATTTAAAGTGAACTTTGATTATGATGGCTTGCTTAAGACTAGGTTTGCACTGACCAAGGGGCGTGCATGTGAGCGAAAATGCGTGGCAACAAGGAAGGCATTAATCACAGTTGATCCCCAGTTAGTTATTTTAGGGTGCTTTCACACCTAAATTCGTTTACTTTGGTCTGAATCAGTTGCTACATTTGTTACTTTCCATCATTTTCTCCTTGGTCCGGTTCCCTTTCACACAGGCAAAATTCAAGCAGACCAAATCCCACAAGACAGATAAACTGCTTAAGAAAATATGGAAGAAAAAGTTACTTTCTCAGTATCATGTACCTGTTTAGAATATGACATTAGTTGTGTTTTTTGTTTGTTTTTTGCCTCAAGATGAATTTGTGTTTTTTGGTGCTTTTTTTCCCCCTCTGTAGAGGTTGATGATGTATAAGTTAATGTAATCGAAAAAGGGATAGGTTATATAAGCTTTGCTTCCACCTACACCCTTTTGGTTTTTGTAAAAAATTTTTTAATCTTCTCTTGTATTTTTATGTATTGTTAAATTAACCAAATAAACTTGAACTAACTAACTAACTAACTTACATCAGAATGTTCTCTGTTCTTATTGGTCAGTTGTTTTTGCCACAAGAAGAGGAAAGGTAAATACAGGAAGTAGGATGACTGTGCATTTATACATTTCTGGGGAGAAAATCATACAAATCGTAGTGTAATCTACGGGGGGTTTTCATTGCCCTGGTTATTGTTTTTTACATTACATACATATACCACTTTCGGCAAATCATACAGTTTAAAAATGAAGCACAACTACGGATGGAAAATAACATGTTAACTTTCATGAGTCCTCCAGAACTGTGACATGCTCAGCCACAGATATTTTTTAAGATCAATCAGGTATGTACAGTGGCATAAAATGTTTTACCGTTTAAGTGCGGTACGTCTTTTAGGAGGTCTCGGTACAGTTCCTTTGGTACTCACCTCAGTGTGATTACCAAGTTCTCACCAGACAAAACAAACCGCACGAATGTAGAAAATGAACTTGAGTTCGATTGAAACGAATTAAAGCCTGTAGGTGTGAAAGCACCCTTAGAGAGAACAAATGGGGAAAAGATGATGAACAACTGAGCTGAACAATCAAGCTGAATGTTTAACATAGTGCGCACAGATGCAACATGCAGACATGAATAGGTTTGATATTTTCATAAATCCACGCACCATTTTTTTTTTCTCTGTGAAAAACTGCTGGCTCTTCAAATGATTTGGAATAGTCTATATTACAGGGTATAGGTGGATAGTTTATATTTAATTGTCCTCAGATTAACACATTCAAGCCTTAGCATAGGCCATATAGGTGGTCACCAAGGACCCCACCAGCTGGAGGGTGTGCTGCTGTAAACTCTCAATTTTTTTTTTTTAAATTGGTAAAATACATTTCATAATAGTCAGAGGCTCTGTGCCAGCAGGCAAGGCAGCCAAATGCTTGGGGCCCCAGCTAGGCCAGAAGGGGGCCCCCTGAGGGCTGACCAACTTTAAATTGCAGCAGTGACAATGTGGAGAGTTAGCAGTGACTGTGGTAGGCACCAAAGGTCTGCATTAACCATTCATAAAATGTGAGTCATAAACTCTTCCTCCATTGATCCAAGATGGCGCCCACAGTGGTCGCCATGGTGCTTCGCTGTGCTTTGTTTTGTTTGTTTTTGTTCGTCAATTGTGTGTCTGCCTGCTCTTACACCTGTGAAGAACTACTAAATATCAGGACTTTCACTCCCACGGACTTACTCCCAGTTTTTTGGGCTCCCGCCGCCGATCTGGCTCACTTTTTAGCCCAAAAAGTGAGACGGCAAAAGAGAGGAAGATGAGCGGGTGCCTTGGTGCGGCTTCGCAGGAGAGGCACGCGCACGGCTTTGCCTGGGATCTTTCTGTCCAACGTCAACTCACTTTATAACAAGGTAGATGAGCTGAGACTGCTGATGCGATTTAAGGACCTCTCCACCTCGTGTGCCCTCTGCTTCACTGAGACCTGGCTCAAGGAAAAGACACCGAACAGCGCACTCCTCCTCGAGGGATTTCAGCTGTTTCGTGCTGACCGAGACACGGGGCTCTCTGGCAAGACCACAGGCGGAGGAGTCTGCTTCTACATCAACAGCAGCTGGTGCTCCGATGTAACTGTGATCTCCCAACACTGTTCTCCTGCTCTGGAATATTTATTCATCAACTGCAAGCCATTTTATTCCCCGCGTGAGTTTGCTTCATTCATTCTGGCCGCTGTCTACATCCCGCCCGACGCGGACGTGCGCGAGGCTCAGCGCGCGCTCGCGGATCACATTCAGCAAGCGGAGCGGACTTTCCCGGACTCTCTGGTTATTGTGGTTGGTGACTTTAACCAGAGCAACCTGATCCACGAACTCCCCCGGCACAAACAGTTTATTAAATGCCCCACCAGAGGAGAGAACACGCTGGATCACTGTTACACTACAGTTAAGGACGCGTATCGCGCTGTTCCCCGCGCTGCGCTCGGACTATCTGATCACGTGATGGTCCACCTGATCCCCACATACAGACAGAGACTGAAGCTCACAAAACCTGTTGTGAGCACTACGAGGAAATGGACCAGTGAAGCTGTGGAGGAGCTGTGCACGGGTGAGTTACTCCAACGACAAGCCCTGGTTCACAGCTAAGCTCAGACAGATCAGGAAGGAGAAGGAAGCAGCATTGAAAAGTGGAGACAGGGACTGCTACAAGGAGGCCAAATACCGGTTTAACAGAGAGCTGAGGAGAGCTAAATCTGTGTATTCTGAGAGACTCCAGCAACAGTTCACTGCTAACGACTCTGCTTCTGTGTGGAGAGGACTGAGGCAAATCACCAACTATCGGCCTCAGGCTTCTAAGGGACAGGATGACAAAACCCTTTGTCAAAGATTGTCCCAACACTATGCCCGTTTTGACACCTCGTCAGCTGTGTCCAACTCCCCCCCTCCCCCCAGCGTCACTGCCTCCATGGTCCCCACTTCATCAAAGGTGGCCCCCCCTCCTCCCCCCCTGCCCTTGCCATCAGTGAGCAGGACGTGCACAGACAGTTCTCCAGACTGAACCCGCGCAAGGCCCCCGGTCCGGACGGCGTGTCTCCCTCCACCCTGAGACACTGTGCGGAGGAGCTGACTCCTGTCTTCACAGACATTTTTAACACCTCCCTGAAGTCATACCACGTGCCGGCCTGCCTCAAAACCTCTACCATTGTCCCTGTCCCCAAGAAGCCACGGATCACTGGACTTAACGACTACAGACCTGTAGCGCTCATCTCTGTAGTCATGAAGTCCTTTGAGCGCCTGGTCCTGCCCCACTTCAAGACTATCACCACTCCCCTCCTGGACCTGCTGCAGTTCGCCTACAGAGCCAACAGATCTGTGGACGACGCAGTCAACCTGGCCCTCCACTCCATCCTGCAGCACCTGGACTCCCTGGGAACCTACGTCAGGATCCTGTTTGTGGACTTCAGCTCTGCATTCAATACCATCCGCCCCGCTCTGCTCCAGGACAAGCTGTCCCTGCTCAACGTGCCTGACTCCCTCTGCAGGTGGATCACCGACTTCCTGACGGACCGGAGGCAGCATGTGTGGCTGGGAAAGACTGTCTCGGACTCTGTAAGCATCAGCACCGGATCACCCCAGGGCTGTGTACTTTCTCCCCTGCTCTTCTCCCTGTACACCAACTCCTGCACCTCCAGCCACCAGTCTGTCAAGCTGATCAAGTTTGTGGATGACACCACCCTCATCAGGCTCATCTCCAACGGCGACGAGTCCGTCTACAGGAGAGAGGTGGCCCGGCTGGCGTCCTGGTGCAGCCACAACAACCTGCAGCTGAACGCTCTGAAGACAGTGGAGATGATCGTGGACTTCAGAAAAGTCACAGCCCCTCTGCCCCTCCTTACCCTCACAGACTCTCCCATCACCACTGCGGATTCCTTCCGCTTCCTGGGCACCACCATCACCCGGGACCTCAAGTGGGAGCCGACCATCAGCTCCCTCATCAAAAAGGCCCAGCAGAGGATGTTCTTCCTGCGGCAGCTGAGGAAGCTCAAGCTACCCACCAAGATGTTTGTGCAGTTCTACACAGCCATCATCGAGTCCATCCTCACCACCTCCATCACTGTGTGGTACGCAGGAGCCACCGCCAGGGACAGACTAAGACTGCAGTGCGTTGTGCGCGCTGCTGAGAAGGTGATCGGCTGCTAGCTCCCATCCCTCCAGGACCTGTACATCTCCAGGACCCGGAGGCGTGCAGGTCGGATCATAGCCGACCCTTCACACCCTGGACATGCACTGTTTGCCCCCCTCCCCTCAGGCAGAAGACTTCGGTCCATCCATCCATCCATCCATCTTCTTCCGCTTAATCCTTTTTCGGGTCGCGGGGGGGCTGGAGCCTATCCCAGCATCTTTGGGCGAGAGGCAGGGTACACCCTGGACATGCACTGTTTGCCCCCCTCCCCTCAGGCAGAAGACTTCGGTCCATTCAGACTAAAACCTCCCGCTACATGAACAGCTTCTTCCCCTCTGCCATCAGACTGCTGAACACACTAGTCTTATTAGACTCTCGTGCACTATGTACAGCAGCTCAACTGGACTCATGACAATTATCACTTGTTTTCTTTTTGCATTACCGACTGCACTATGTGGAACTCCACAATATCTGCTGCTTGTTAATATTTTTAAAAATTGCATAGATTAGCATTACTTATTCTTATTCTACCTTTTATTGCATGCATAGTTTTTTATCTTTAGTGTTACTCTGTGTTTAATGTTGCAGCATTGCACTGAGACAAATTCCTAGTTTGTGTACTACATGAACAATGGCAATAAATCTCATTCTGATCTGATTCTGATTCTTCTGATGCGGATGCATTATCTCTGGCTGCCAAATTAAAGGGGAAGTTTTAGACTGTATACTAAATAAGATGTTTAATTACAAGTATATTTTATAAGTTTCTCTTTGTTTTTTGCCTCTTTATTGATGTTCACACCTCAGGCTCCAGACATCCCTAGATTTCTCATTCTGCCACCATAGCATCCTAAACATCCCTGATCTCGTCTGATCTTGGAGCTAATCAGGGTTTGGCTTGGTTAGCACTTGTGTGTTTGTTGACCTATTGTGGTTGGAGGCAGAAAACAGTTTTCACAGTGATCTAATTTTTAGTTATACAAACTAGGAGAATCAGCAAACCCAGGAGATCTGATTAGCAACACAGACAGATGTAAAATGGCACATTTTATGTTGTGTGGTGTCACCAGACTCAGCCCTGGACAAAACTATAAATGTGGAAATTTACATAGCTATCTTAGGGTTAAATAACCATAAATAATAATTGCAGTTAAACATAAACACAATTGTATTCCTTACTGTTTATTCCTCACCCCAAAGCAAATAACTATATTAATATAGTAATAATAATAATAATAATAATAATAATAATAATAGATTGCATTTATATAGCGCTTTTCATGACACCCAAAGACGCTTTACAATGAGTCCATTATTCATTCACTCCACAGACAATAGTGGTAAGCTACTTCTGTAGCCACAGCTGCCCTGGGGCAGACTGATGGAAACATGGCAGCCAATCCACGCCAACGGCCTCTCCGACCACTACCGAACATTTATTCACATTCACACACCAGTGTCACAGACACTGGAGGAAAGGTGGGTGAAGTGTCTTGGCCAAGGACAAAGCAGCAGGGTGGGGGGAGTGGGATTCAAACCGCCAACCAGATTCAAACTGAATTCCTACATATGTCGAAATTTGAAGGTAGTTACATGTTTTCATGATAAAATCTTTTAGAAACAAATGAATATTTGCAGAAATTCACTGCACCATGCACATGATTTTCTAATAAAAGTAAGCATGATTGGATGCCTGATTTTTATTTTAAATAAGTCAGTGCTCTCATACGGTGTAACTATTAAGTCCATCCACCCAGCAACTCAGCTAAATGATGACTGCATGAGAAACAATCAGCATCCGTGCCCTCAGAGGAACTGATGTTAGCAAGGAATCATATACTGTAAATAACACCACACCAGCAGTGTGAGTAACAATCACAATAGGAAATGAAACAATCAGTCAAAGACAGAGTGCTTGCTCTGCCATGAACATTTATGATTATGTTTGTCTTTCATCCATAATAACACTTCCCCCACTAAACCTAAAGTGCACACAGATGCATGCGTGTTGAGTAGTTGTGAATTTTTCCTTCATATAACAGGATGTTAACCTTTTAAACTCGTCATGGCTTGTCATGAGCCATCCTTTAATAACCCATAAGTAAAAGGTGAAATTTAACCTTTCCCACCATGTACTGTTGGTTATTTTTATGTGCACATGATGTTCACATACAGTAGTGTGTTCACAATTAAGGCAAGAAACAAATTTTCTTTTTTTTAATTAAAATATGTCCTGTATGCAGTCATTTAAAGTGAGAGGCATTAAACATGCAACCATGTATCAATTTCAGAAAGTGTTATTTGTCATTGAATAAAACACAAAGGAAGATACACTTCATAATTAATGCACACATTCAACATCATAAACATCCGCAAGCACAGATATGCAACAAAACTTAATCCAGAATCATTTCTCTTGATTTTATTGGTCATTAATATCATGTGTGTGATCTTTGCTGTTGGTAAAGCCTCAGATTTCCATGGGACTGATACCACTAAGTTGTCAATTTGATGCTGAGGAATTCAGCAATCTAGTGGCCTATTCAGCAAGCAGCATCGCCTCAAGCTCAGTATGATTTATTGGTATAGGACCCTGACTGCATACACGTTGATCCAGAACATCCCATAGATGTTATGATGGGAAGTTTTATGCATCAAGATGACTCAGATTATTTTATTGGTAATGCATTAACATTGTTTAAAAAACCCTACAGTTTTAAAGTATATAATGATTATAAAGATGTACAAGATTTTGTATTCTTTGTATGTTATGTTTTTAATGCCGTTCAAGATACAGTGGATATAAAAAGTCTACACATCCCTGCTCAAATGTCAGGTTTTTGTGATGTAAAAAATGAAACCAAGATAAATCATTTCACATCTTTTTCCACCATTAATGTGACCTATAACCTGTACAACCCAATTGAAAAACAAACTGAAATCTTTTAAGGGGGAAAAATAAAAATTAAAAAACTTACAATAATCTGTTTGCATAAATATGCACACCCTCTTATAACTGGGGATGTGGCTGTGTTTTGAATTAACCAATCACATTCAAACTCATGTTAAATGGGAGTCAGCACATACCTGCCACCATTTAAAGTGCCTTGGATTATCCCCAAATAAAGTTCAGTTGTTCTAGTAGGCTTTTCCTGACATTTTTGAAGTCACAGCTTACAGCATAAGCCATGGTCCGCAGAGAGCTTCCAAAGCATCAGAGGGGTCTCATTGTTCAAAGGTATCAGTCAAAAGAAGGGTACAAAAAATTTCCAAGGCATTAAATATACCATGGAACACAATGAAGACAGTCATCATCAAGTGGAGAAAATATGGCACAACAGTGACATTACCAAGAACTGGACGTCCCTCCAAAACTGATGAAAAGATGAGAAGAAAACTGGTCAGGGAGGCTGCCAAGAGGCCAACAGCAACATTGAAGGAGCTGCAGGAATTTCTGGCAAATACTGGCTGCTTGGTACATGTGATAATCTCCCATCTAGGGTGACAAGACGGAAGCCTTATCTTATGAAGAAAAACATCCAAGCCCGGCTACATTTTGCAAAAACACATTTGAGATCTGCACATATGGACACCCTTATGCTTGTCCTGGCACCAGGACACCCTAGGTCGCAGGCCGATGATTGATTTTGTTATCGTGTCATCAGACCTGCGACCATATGTCTTGAACACCCGGGTAAAGAGAGATGCAGAGCTGTCAACTGATCACCACCTGGTGGTGAGTTGGATCCGATGGCAGGGGAGGAAGCCATTCAAGACCTGGTAGACCCAAACGTATAGTGAGGGTGTGCTGGGAACATCTGGCTGAGGCCCCTGTCCGGGAGGTCTTCAACTCCCACCTCCGGAAGAACTTCAACCACATTCCGAGGGAGTCTGGAGACATGGAGTCTGAATGGGCCATGTTCTCCACCTCTGTTGTTGAAGCGGTGCCCAGAGCTGTGGCCACAAGGTGGCCGGTGCATCTCGTGGTGGCAACCCCCGAACCAAGTGGTGGACACCAGTGGTGAAGGGGGCCACTAAGCTGAAAAAGGAGTCCTATCAAGCTTGGTTGGCTTGTGGGACTCCCGAAGCAGCTGAGGTGTACCGGCAGGCCAAGCGGAGTGCAGCTCGGGTGGTTGCTGAAGCAAAAACCCGGGTATGGGAGGAGTTTGGTGAGGCCATGGAACAAGACTTTCGGTCAGCCTCAAAGAGATTCTGGCAAACTGTCCAGCGGCTCAGGAAGGGAAAGCAGCTCCCTGTCCACACTGTGTATGGTGCAGATGGGACATTGTTGACTTCGACTGGGGATATCGTCGGGCGGTGGAAGGAATACTTCGAGGATCTCCTCAATCCCACTGATATGCCTTCCACAAAGGAAGCAGGGTTTGGGGATGAGGAGGATGACTCGCCTATCACAGGGGCTGAGGTCGCCAAGGTGGTTAAAAATCTCCTTGGTGGCCTGGCCCCAGGGGTGGACGAGATTCACCCTGAGTACCTCAAGGCCCTGGATGTTGTAGGGCTGTCATGGTTGACACGCCTTTGCAACATTGCGTGGAGGTCGGGGACAGTGCCTTTGGCATGGCAAACAGGGGTGGTGGTTCCTCTCTTCAAAAAAGGTGACCGGAGGGTGTGCTCCAACTTTAGAGGGATCACACTCCTCAGCCTCCCTGGGAAGGTCTATGCCAAGGTACTGGAGAGGAGAGTCCGGCCGTTGGTCGAACCTCGGATTCAAGAGGAGCAATGTGGTTTTCGTCCTGGCCGTGGCACATCGGACCAGCTCTTTACCCTCTTGAGAATTCTTGAGGGTTCGTGGGAGTTTGCCCAACCAGTTTACATGTGTTTGTGGACTTGGAGAAGGCATTTGACCGCGTCCCTTGTGGTTTTTTGTGGGGGGTGCTTCGGGAGTATGGGGTATCGGGCTTGTTGTTACAAGCTATTCGGTCTCTGTACGACCGTTGTGAGAGTTTGGTTCGTATTGCCGACACTCGGTCGGAGTCATTCCCAGTGAGAGTTGGACTCCGCTGCCCTTTGTCACCGATCCTGTTCATAATTTTTATGGACAGGATTTCTAGGCGCAGCCAGGGAATGGAGGGTGTCATGCTTGGTGACCACAGGATCTCATCTCTGTTGTTTGCAGATGATGTTGTTCTGTTGGCTTCATCCAACAATGACCTACAGCTCTTGCTGGGACGGTTTGCCGCTGAGTGTGAAGCGGCTGGGATGAGAATCAGCAACTCCAAGTCCGAGTCCATGGTCCTCAGCCGGAAAAAGGTGGATTGTCCTCTCTGGGTTGGGGACAGGCTCCTGCCCCAAGTGGAGGAGTTTAAGTATCTTGGGGTCTTGTTCACGAGTGAGGGGAAAATGGAGCAAGAGATTGACAAACGTATTGGAGCAGCATCTGCAGTGATGCGGACGTTGTACTGGTCTGTTGTGGTGAAGAGGGAGCTTAGTTCTAAGGCAAAGCTGTCGATTTACCAGTCAATCTACGTTCCTACTCTCACCTATGGTCACGAGCTTTGGGTAATGACCGAAAGAACGAGATCGCGGATACAAGTGGCTGAAATGAGCTTTCTCCGCAGGATTGTTGGACTCACCCTCAGCGATAGGGTGAAGAGCTCAGTCATCCGGGAGAGGCTCAGAGTAGAACCGCTGCTCCTCCACATTGAAAGGAGTCAGTTGAGGTGGTATGGGCATCTGATTAGGATGCCTCCTGGACGCCTCCCACTTGAGGTGTTCCAGGCACGTCCCACTGGGAGGAGACCCCGGGGCAGACCCAGGACTCGGTGGAGAGACTATGTCTCCCAGCTGGTCTGGAAACGCCTTGATATCCTCTCTGAAGAGTTGGAGCAGGTGGCTGGGGAGAGGGAAGTCTGGGCTTCTCTGCTTGAACTGCTGCCTCCGCGACCCGCACCTCCGGAAAAGCGGTAGAAGATGGATGGATGGATGGATAGATAGACATTTGAGATCTCTCAAACGCATGTGGGAAAATGTGTTATGGTCCAATGAAACCAAGGTTGAACTTTTTGACCATAATTCCAAAAGGTATATTTGGTGCAAACACAACACTGCTCATCACCAAAAGAACGCCATACCTACAGTGAAGCATGGTGGTGGCACCATCATGCTTTGGGGCTGTTTTTCTTAAGCTGGAACTGGGGCCTTAGTCGAGGTGGAGGGAATTATGAAAACTTCCAAATACCAGTCAGTGTTGGCACAAAACCTTCAGGCTTCTCCTAGAAAGCTGAAGATGAATGTCATCTTTCAACATGACAATGATCCAAAGCACACATCCAAATCAATAAAAGAATGGCTTCACCAGAAAAAGATTAAGGTTTTGGAATGGCCCAGCCAGAGTCCAGACCTGAATCGGATTGAACATCTGTGGGGTGATCTGACGAGGGCTGTGCACAGGAGATGCCCTCGCAATCTGACAGATTTGGAGCATTTTTGCAAAGAAGAGTGGGCAAATATTGCCACATCAAGATGTGCCACACTGATAGTCTCCTACCCAAAAAGACTGAGTGCTGTAATAAAAGCCAAAAGTGCTGCAACAAAGTATTAGTTTAAGGGTGTACATATTTATGCAAACAGGTTATTGTAAGTTTTTTTTATTTTTTTATGTTTTCCCTTAAAAGATTTCAGTTTGTTTTTCAATTGGGTTGTACAGGTTATAGGTCACATTAATGGTGGAAAAAGTGTTGAAATGATTTATCTTCGTTTAATTTTTTACATCACAAAACCTGGCATTTGAAGAGGGGTGTGTAGAGTTTTTAATAGATAGATCAATCTATCTATCTATCTATCTATCCCAAACTGGGAAATTACAGTGCAACAGCAGCATGACACAGACTGTCATGGATGGCCCTCACGAGCCATCATAAGACACCACAAGTCACCGGTGAGTTTGCACAGTTTTATTAAAGGAACAGAAAAGGACACAAAATAGCAAGCCACGGGGGGCTAAAACACGCTACAACGATGTACAATCAATGACAGGGAATAACGGATATATAAAGAGGCACACTTATGATCACAGAAGAATAATGGTCAACGTCCGAACAGAGGGATGCTCGCTAACGTCGAACAAGGGGAAGTTTTGACGAGACTGCCGCACCTTTTCGTTCTCAGCTGCCCTCTTAAGTGGAGAGCAGCTGATGAGGCGAAATGCGGCTCAGCTGTCCTCTGACAGCCAGAAGCCCCTCCGAGTGCTGTCACAATAAAGGCTCAGAGAGCCAAAAGGGGCACACAGCCATCAGAAGGGAGAAAATAGTGCATGGCTCGAGCGCGGGCGAGATTGGCGCTCGAACCATAACAGTACCTCCCCGTCAAGGCGGCGAACTACGAGCGCCGTATGACACCCAAGCGCCACCACCCCCCCCCCCAGGGTGGGCGGGTGGGGGAAAAGGCCTGGAGGGCGAGAACCAGAAAGAGAGAAAAAAAAGCATGACAAAGACAGGGAACAAATGAGGCAATTACAGAGTATGGTTACAAAGAAAAACACAACACTCCATAATGCACAGATTATACATAGAACAAGGCAACAAATGCAAATAATAGTTGGAGACCAAAAACTGAGCACACAGGCCTATACGACATAAAGAGACAGATATACATCATCCCTCAGACAGGAGAGGGGAGAAAAAAAAAGCACGCTAAACAGCGGTGAAAGCACAGATCAACATAGAGCAAAAGACAATTCACCCGAGTGACCTTAATATTTAATGAAAATAAGAGACACACGGGGGTGACGGCAGGCAGAGTCCAATGAGACCGGAAGAGTTCTGGGGGTCTCCCTGCATCCAATGTCCAAACAGTCAATGAGGGGAAAGCGGAGCGTTCGGGCGGCCTACCCCAGTCCCAGGCCCGGAGAGACGGAACCTCCGGCGGCCGAACCAGGTCGCCCAGCAGGAAGCAAAGTATGTCAGGTGGCCGACCCAGAACGCCAAACCAGCGAAAAAGCTCATCGGGAGGCCGACCCGCATCACTCAGCCACCAGGACCATGAGGAAAAAATTGAAGACGGTCTCCCTGGAGAGGGGAAAGACGAGGGAGAGCCTGGCCAAACATAGAGAACCCCAAAGGCCCCCGGTGGCAATGAGCTGGGATGGTGACGATGGCGATGATGATGACGAAGGCGATGATGATGACGATGAGCCAGTCCAGTGTCAGGCGGCAGAGGGTCTGCAGCTCCTTCACCAACCATGAACCACACCGGTGCTGCACCCACGACGGACCCCGACTGGGTCTCGGCTGTACCCGCGATGGACCCTGATTGGGTCTCGGCTGCACCCGCGATGGACCCCGATTGGGTCTTGGCTGCACCCACAATGGATCCCGACTGGGTCGGCTCCGCACCAGTAACGACCTCCAACCCCCAACCTGGAACCTCCAGCACAGCGACGGGATTGGCTCCGCACCGGTGACCCTGGGAGAAGGCTCAGAAGAAGGGAAAGAACCGGGATCAGAATCACCGGTAGCGACAGAGCCCAGCGAGACGAGCTCGGGTGCAGCGGACGGCTGCCCCTGGCTCGTCTCCCCGAGAGACAGGCAAAAATGCTCCAAAATTGAAAGAAGCAAAACAAGGTAGAGCACTTGCCTGCACTCGGGTTCTCTCGCCGTCCAGGACTTCGATGATCCGGGCTCAGGATGAAGAAGGTCGTCGTCAGGCTCCCACTCAGCTACGGCAGGCTCCGCAGCCGGCATGATGGTCTCTGCAGCCTGAGGACCCTCCGGCACTGATGTCCATGCTGACAACCCGCACGGCGTGGTGGCAGGGGACCCTCGACCCGCTGGACCGAATCGCTCATCTGTGGAGACCCGGGGACGCTTTGTCGTCGGCGCAGGCTCCACACTGCAGTCCGCTCTCCTCCTCTGCCCATGACGTGGCTGCGGGGCTGGAACCAGGCTCTCCAGAACCGCAGGCCCCCTCCTCATCCGGCAACGTAGGCCTGGCGTCGTGGACCACTCAGCGGAGGGAGACACAGAGGCAGCAGGTTTAATGACAGAAGCTATAGCAGGTGGTGGGAGCTTGGGGGACTGCAAACCCTGAACTCCACCCCCAGGAGTCAGACAAGGCAAATCACAACTACGGGGAGAAGCATGAACTTGCACTTGCCTGTTTCCCGGAGGATGGATGGTGCCTGCTGTAGCGGACGTTGTTCCTCCCTTTCTCCTCTGGCTGGTGATGGAGGGCCCCCTGGGAGGACAAGAAGGAGCCGCTTGTGATGGTCCAATAACTGGCTTTGCTGGAGCAGGACTCAAAGCACTCACAGCAGCCGGGGAAGACGTCGAGGAGGAGGGGACGACAGCCGAGACAATCCGGGCACGATGAGCTGACGGGACAGCAGGGAAAGATGACCCGGGGGGAGAGGCTGCGGGAATTCACTCCTGACGAGACACAAGAGTGGCAGCTGTCAGAGAGCTTGAGTCCTTGCTACGACCCGGAACAGGATCCGGATGGGGTTCTCGCTGAGTCCTTTTGTTAGCTGTGTGACAATGATTACCGGCAGAGAGAGAGGTGAGGGAGAGGTCCAGGAAATGCCGCTCCTGTGCGGAAACAGAAGCGAGCAGGTCGGCGAACTCTGGATAGTCATTTAACGCCGGATTCCTCTCCACCAGCCTGATTGCCGCCGTCACATGCTTTATAACTTGCGTGGGGTGAACAGCGGAGCGAGCTGCCGCCACTCGGTCCCGGATGGAGACAGCTGACTGTCGTAGCTTCTCCGGGGGAATTCCGACTGACGTTCCACTCTCTCGGGGATCACCCCCGGGTGGTGCGAACTCCTGGCCTGGAACAGGGACAGGAAGGGGATTCCGGAGCGAGGATGCCTCCTCTTCGGCTTCTTGCCGGAGTTTCCCTCCAGCCCACGGAGTATCTCCCGCTGTACGGCGATGTCTGCCTTCCTCGCAACGACTTCAAGGTGGTCGGAGTAGCGAGGAAGGCAATTAAGGATGTCCTCAGCGAGGTCCAGGTGCCGGCGTACATCGCTGGGAGAGTCGTAGAGGGTAGCGGTGACGAGCGTTCCATCTACGTAGTCTAGGGCCTCTGCCAGCTCGTAGCCCAGGCTCCGAACGCGGCCCCTGAATGATGATATAATCTCCCAGTGCACAGGCACCCAGACAGGGAAAAACAAGTCCAATTTTGGCAAACTCACGGCGACAGGCGTCTCAGTCTGGCGGCAGTCTACTGTCATGGGTGGCCCTCACGAGCCATCATAAGACGCCACAAGTCACCGGTGAGTTTGCACAATTTTATTAAAGGAACAGAAAAGGACCCAAAATAACAAGCCACGGGGGGCTAAAACATGCTACAACGATGTACAGTCAATGACAGGGAATAACGGATACATAAAGAGGCACACTTACGATCACAGAAGAATAATGGTCAATGTCCGAACAGAGGGATGCTCGCTAACGTCGAACAAAGGGAAGTTTTGACGAGACTGCCGCGCCTTTTTGTTCTCAGCTGCCCTCTTAAGTGGAGAGCAGCTGATGAGGCGAAATGCGGCTCAGCTGTCCTCTGACAGCCAGAAGCCCCTCCGAGCGCTGTCACAATAAAGGCTCAGAGAGCCAAAAGGGGCACACAGCTGTCAGAAGGGAGAAAATAGTGCATGGCTCGAGCGCGGACGAGATCGGTGCTCGAACCATAACACAGACCATCCAACCAACAGAAATACACATAGCATAATAGAAAAAGGAGTTACCCAGGCAAAGCAAAAATGCTTAGATAACTTTATATACAACATAGGCTAGGTTAAATAGATGATGATCCTTATGGATCTATGGATAACACTGACTGTGACATTGGCAGAATCACACACTCTTGAGCAGCAGGTGCTAACTTTTATCAACTCTAAAAACGTTGTGGACAATAAGACTATTTCGGCTTGCCACACGTTGCCTAGAAAAGACAGTAAAGGAAAACCAGCGATCATCATCCGATTTGTCAACAGGAAAGCAAAAACTGATCTTCTGCGACAAGCAAGAAAACTGAGAGGAACGGCTGTCTATGTAAACGAGCATTTAACAAAAAAGAACTCTGAAATAGCTAGACAAGCCAGGGCTGTCAGAAAACAGGGGAAAATACAATCAACATGGACAAAGAACTGCATGGTGTGGATAAAATTGCTTGGCACTCCAGAAGAAGCTAAAGTAATAATGATTAGAGATATGGAGGAATTAGACAAATTTAAACCTTAGCTTTCATGCACGAATAACAGCACAGTAAGATTATGAGTGGAAATTTTTGTGGCTTTTTTTACCTCCGCCAAGGAGGTTATGTTTTCATCGGCGTTGGTTTGTCTGTCTGTCTGTCTGTTTGTTTGTTTGTTAGCAAGATAACTCAAAAAGTTATGGACGGATTTTCATGAAATTTTCAGAGATTGTCAGAAATGGGGTATCCTACAGATGATTACATTTTGGTGGTGATCCGGATCACCGTCCAGAAGAAAACCGCCATTACGGAAAATGCCATTTTCGTGAATAACTACTGAACCACTAATCCTATCATTGTGAATCCAATTGCTAGTCATATGTTTTCATGGTCAAGGAATCTGAAAACGTACACACAAACACTCTATGGGGGGAACTGTGGCGCTTGGCGAAGGTCTGCGCTCTCCGAGTGCTTTTCTAGTTTTTTTTGTTTTTTCCTCTTTTTTTTTTCTTTTTGGTGTACACTTTTGACACAACTTATGATTACCACTTTAACTAATCATCCTTCCTCATTTAATAATGGAAGTGTATTAGGTCAAATTGAAGCTGAAACCTTTGTAAATACTGAACAGCAACCACAAGATATTTTAGGTGATATTGACCCAGATAACAACTACTTTAATCATATTAACAATAAGTGTACTTATTATGATGAACAACAATCAAATGGAATTATGAACTCGGATCAGACATTGACAATAATGCATATTAATAGTAGGAGTCTCTATGCCAACTTTGATAGTATTAAGGAGTTTTAAAATCAATTTAACACCCCATTTAGGATTATAGCAATAAGTGAAACATGGATTAATGAAAAAAAAGATGTAAATTTTGAACTACATGGATATGAGATGTATACACAAAATAGGAAATGTAAAAGTGGTGGTGGGGTAGCACTGTATGTTGATAGAAATTTTAAAAGTAAAAAAGTGGACAGCATGACATCAACAGCGAATGGAATTATTAGTTGATCCGGAATCTCTCGTATACACGAGAGATATACAGTACATTCCGCGCTGTTATTTTGCTCTGCGGCTGCGGTAGTATAATCTACCTCTGCGCGGACTGGCGCGGTTACCGTGCGAGAGAGGCAGTCTGCTACTACATTGAGTTTACCCGCTACATGTTGAATATCAGTAGTAAACTCCGAAATTGCGGCCAGCTGCCTCTGCTGCCGGCCCGACCATGGTTCCGAAATTTTGGCCATCGCAAAAGTGAACGGTTTGTGTTCGACAAACGCAGTGAAACACTGACCTTCTAGCCAGAATTGGAAGTGGCGAATGGCTAAGTGGAGCGCTATCAGCTCCCTGTCAAACGCGCTGTATTTTCGCTCGGCCTCGCGCAAGGATCTGCTGAAAAAGGCCAGCGGCTGCCAAACCCCGGCAACGTGCTGCTCCACTACTGCCCCTATGGCCAAATCCGACGCATCAGTGGTGAGCGCTATGCGGGCCGTTGGGTCTGGATGAGCCAACAACGCAGCGTCTGCAAGGGCTTTTTTTACCTCCGCGAATGCGCGCTCCCGCTCCAGGGACCATTCGATTGCATTGGAGGGTTTTTGTTTTTTAAGTGCGGCATATAATGGTTGCATGAGCTGCGCTGCGTGGGGGAGGAAACGGTTATAAAAATTCACCATTCCTAAAAACTCCTGTAGTGCTTTGACCGTTTGTGGCTGGGGAAAATCTGCCACTGCGCGCACTTTGTCCGGTAGCGGAACTGCCCCTTCTGGGGAGACGCGGTGCCCCAAAAAATCAATCTGCACCACCCCGAACTGGCACTTATCTGGGTTGATTATTAACCCGTGCTCTCCCAACCTCCGGAAAACTGCCGTGAGGTGTTTTTCGTGTTCCTCTTCGGACGCGCTGGCTACCAAAATGTCGTCCAGGTAGACGAACACAAAAGGGAGATTGCGTAACACCGCATCCATCATGCGCTGGAAGGTTTGCGCGGCGCCTTTAAGCCCAAACGGCATGCGTAAAAACTCAAAAAGTCCAAACGGGGTTATCACCGCTGTTTTGGGAATGTCCTCAGCGCGCACTGGGACTTGATGATAACCGCGGACCAAGTCTATTTTAGAAAAAATACGCGCGCCCCCGCCAGATGTACCGAAAAATCCTGAATATGTGGGATTGGGTAGCGGTCATGCGCTGTGGCGTTGTTTAACCTGCGAAAATCACCGCAAGGTCTCCACGAGCCGTCAGCTTTAGGGACCATGTGCAGTGGGGAAGCCCATGGGCTGTTCGAACGACGGATGATGCCCAACCTTTCCAGGTTGGAGAACTCCTCGCGCTATGGACAGTTTAGCTGCATCCAAGCGCCGAGCTCTTGCAAAGACGGGGGGGCCAGCGGTAGTGATAAAGTGCTCCACCCCGTGTTTCGCAACTGTTGCCGAAAAAGTGGGAACTGTGAGTGCTGGAAACTGAGTGAGGAGTGTGTGAAACTTACCGCCTGCTGTGGCGACGTTGGCCTGTGCTGGTGGCGGGGACACTCGAGCTGCACAAGGAATAGAGTAAAAGGAGAGTGCATTAACGAGGCATCTATTGGGAAGATCAACTAACAACCCATGTGAGCACAGAAAATCAGCACCTAACATGTTGAAACTCACCGCCGCTATAATAAAAGTCCACTCATATGTGCGGCCGTGCAGGGACAGAAGTAGAGTCCTTTCACTGAAGGTCTTAATGCTCGAGCCGTTTGCCGCTGTTGCTCCGTCACCCCCGGGGCCTGCCAGCCGGTCAGCGTAGGTTGGGGTGATGAAACTCACTTGGGAGCCCGTGTCCACGAGAAAGTGCCTCCCAGAGCGCGCATCCGTCAGGTAGAGCAGCTTGTTCCGTTCGCTGAGGGCCGCAGCTGCGAGCGACTCTCGGTCCTGGCGTTTCCCGAGCTCTTGAACTGGCACGGCGGTACACACTTGCGTGCCCTCTCTGCGAAACGACGATGGTAAAAACAGAGGTCGTCTCCTCTGCGGTGTCGGGGCTTCGCTGCCGCCATTGTTGGTGGGACCGCCTCCGTCGCCTCTGGCCCACCGCTGCTCCCGATCGCCGCCCCGAGGTCTGCCGCTGCTGCGGTGGCCGTGTGTTCTTCGCTGGCGTTGAGGATCCGCTGCGCCTCCTGGGCCAGCGCACGGAAGTCCCGCTGGGTCACAAAGTGAGTGCCCGCCAGGGTCACCCTCGTCTGCGATGGCAGGGTTCTCAGGAAGATGTGCGTGAAGAGGAAATTGTCATTGTCTGAGCCTCTCAGCTTCAGCATGTCTTCCATCAGGTCGACAGGCGTGCTTCCTCCCAAGTCGTGCAGAGCCAGGAGCCTCCTAGCTCTCTCCTGGGCTGAGGGCATGAAACGCTGGATGAGGGCAGCTTTCAACCCGCTGTATTTGTCGCCAGCGGGCGGGTGCTGCACCAGGCTCCGCACATGTCGAGCTGTGCGGCTGTCGAGTTTGGCGACGACGTGGTAGAATTTTATGTCATCTGTTGTTATTCCCCCGAGCGCGAACTGGGCTTCGGCCAGGAGGAACCACGAGTCTGGGTTGTCCTGCCAGAATTCTGGTAGCTTGACTGAGACCGCGCTTGCTCGGCTGGTCCCTGGCGAGTCTGGTTCGGGGGAATTGTCTCTGGTCATTGTACGTCTTCAGGTCACCAATGTGGAGAGCGTGAAATGAAGAGGCTGAATTTATTTCTCAGTTCAGGTTTATTAATCATCTCACATCTCCAACATCCTCTCAAACAGAAAAGAGAACCAACTTCTCCAATCCCCTCCTTTTATACCCGGGACATCAAAGTACAGAAACACATTGTCATTCAACCCCCCATAGACAATACATCTCCCCCCGGTCTCTTCTTCCTCCACCTGACCCCTGGAGGTCAGGAAGTCCTTTCAGAGTCATTTCCAAAGGCACCTCCACCTCCTGCTGTTATCCCCAGGAGGTCCAGACTTATTGTTCCTTCTAAGACGTGAGGTAACACAATATACATATGCAGTCTGGGCATCTCAATCAATGTGCTATATATATGCAGTCCAAGCATCTCAAATATGTGTGCCACAGTAATAAATAAAAAATCTATGAAAATTAACCAATGAAAATCAGACAATGCTTTTGAATTGTGGTTCAACAGAATTATTTTAAAAAATAAACTCATGAAACAGGCCTGGACAACAATGATGGTACCCCTAGAAAAGATTGAAAATAATGTGACCATAGGGACAAGGTGTGTCCTCTAATTAACATCACAGGTGTCTACAAACTTGTAATCAGTCAGTCGGCCTATTTAAAGGGTGACAAGTAGTCACTGTGCTGTTTGGTGACATGGTGTGTACCACACTAGACATGGACCAGAGGAAGCAAAGGAGAGAGTTGTCTCAGGAGATTAGAAAGAAAATTATAGACAACCATGTTAAAGGTAAAGGCTATAAGACCATCTCCAAGCAGCTTGATGTTCCTGTGACTACAGTTGCACATATTATTCAGAAATTTAAGATCCACGGGACTGTAGCCAACCTCCCTGGACGTGGCTGCAGGAAGAGACGGATGGTAATAAAAGAGCCCAGAACAACCTCTAAACACATTCATGGTGAACTCCAAGGTCAAGATACATCAGTGTCAGATCCCACCATCCGTCGTTGTTTGAGCCAAAGTGGACTTCATGGGAGATGACCAAGGAGGACACCACTGTTGAAAACAAATCATAAAAAAGCCAGACAGGAATTTGCCAAACTGTATGTTGACAAGCCACAAAGCTTCTGGGAGAAGGTCCTATGGACAGACGAGACACAACTGGAATTTTTGGCAAGGCACATCAGCTCAATGTTCACAGATGCAAAAATGAAGCATACCAAGAAAAGCACACTGTCCCGACTGTGAAACATGGAGGAGGTTCTGTTATGTTCTGGGGCTGCTTTGCTGCATGTGGCACAGGGTGTCTTGAATCTGTGCAGGGTATCGTTTGGCCCACTCCTCAGGAGCAAACTGGTCCAGTTGTCTCAGGTTTGAAGGGTGCCTTCTCCAGACGGCATGTTTCAGCTCCTTCCACAGATGTTCAATAGGATTTAGATCAGGGCTCATAGAAGGCCACGTTAAAATAGTCCAATGTTTCGCTCTTAGCCATTCTTGGTTTTTTTTTAGCTGTGTGTTTTGGGTCATTATCCTGTTGCAAGACCCATGACCTGCGACTGAGACCAAGCTGTCTGATACTGGGCAGCACATTTCTCTCTAGAA
The DNA here is from genome assembly GCA_020510985.1 of Pholidichthys leucotaenia. Taxonomy (NCBI): domain Eukaryota; kingdom Metazoa; phylum Chordata; class Actinopteri; order Cichliformes; family Pholidichthyidae; genus Pholidichthys; species Pholidichthys leucotaenia. The sequence goes on along the minus strand of CM035843.1, from coordinate 74,042,939 downwards.
TACCTTCTCTCTAGAATACTAGTCTTGAGATTTCATTGTACCCTGCACAGATTCAAGACACCCTGTGCCACATGCAGCAAAGTAGCCCCAGAACATAACAGAACCTTCTCCATGTTTCACAGTAGGGACAGTGTTCTTTTCTTGGTATGCTTCATTTTTGCATCTGTGAACATAGAGCTGATGTGCCCTGCCAAAAAGTTCCAGTTGTGTCTCGTCTGTCCATAGGACCTTCTCCCAGAAGTTTTGTGGCTTGTCAACATGCAGTTTGGCAAATTCCTGTCTGGCTTTTTTATGATTTGTTTTCAACAGTGGTGTCCTCCTTGGTCGTCTCCCATGAAGTCCACTTTGGTTCAAACAACGACGGATGGTACGATCTGACACTGATGTATCTTGACCTTGGAGTTCACCATGAATGTGTTTAGAGGTTGTTCTGGGCTCTTTTGTTACCATTCGTATTATCCGTCTCCTCCTGTGGCCACATCCAAGGAGGTTGGCTACAGTCCCGTGGATCGTAAATTTCTGAATAATATGTGCAACTGTAGTCACAGGAACATCAAGCTGCTTGGAGATGGTCTTATAGCCTTTACCTTTAACATGCTTGTCTATAATTTTCTTTCTAATCTCCTGAGACAACTCTCTCTTTTGCTTCCTCTGGTCCATGTTTAGTGTGGTACACACCATGTCACCAAATAGCACAGTGACTACTTGTCACCCTTTAAATAGACCGACTGACTGATTACAAGTTTGTAGACACCTGTGATGTTAATTAGAGGACACATCTTGCTTGAACATGTCCCTATGGTCACATTATTTTCAATCTTTTCTAGGGGTACCATCATTTTTGTCCAGGCCTGCTTCATGAGTTTATTTTTTGAAATAATTCTGTTGAACCACAATTCAAAAGCATTGTCTGATTTTCATTGATTAATTTTCATAGAATTTTTATTTATTACCACTTTTGTCAGATTCATGTTATTTCTGTGACCATTGTGGGTTTTTCTTTCATTAACAGAGGGGTACCAACAATTTTGTCCATGTGTGTAAGTACTAAAGATACTTGTCATGAAGGGGTTGAATAATTTTGAAAGTGAAGTAGTCATTAAAAGTGGCACTTTGTGTTGAATTTAGAGAAACCACTTGCAATGTGATGTTTTTTTGGTGAGACTGGGCTGAACAAAACATCAGGCTCTGCTGTTGTATCAATATTGAGTTAGTTGCATGTATGCTCTTCATCCACTGAAACTGGAATCCATCCACATGATGTAAGCAGGACATAATGGTTTGTAACGGATAAAAATAGAAAAGTGTCAAACATGAAAATAAATTTTTGGAGACTTGATTGAAATAAACTGCTTTTTAGATCTGTGGTGACTGATGTAAAAAAAATTGTTGGCCTTGAAATGTACTTAAAGTGCTTTGGGGGACTCTTCATGTATAAGCAGCTGCCAGCATTGTGTGTGTGTATAGGCTTTGTGTGTGTGTGTGTGTGTGTGTGTGTGTGCGTGCGTGCGTGCGTGCGTATGTGTGTGTACGTGTGCGCGCGTGCGTGTGTGTGTGTGTGTGTGTGTGTGTGTGTGTGTGTGTGAATCTTTAACTAAAGCTAAAGCCACTGGCAGAATAATGCAAGAACAAACTAATAAAGATGGCTTCACACAGAAATGGATATCGTAAACTGAGTTATACGCCTTCACTTACATCCTTGAAGTTAAGTGGAATGGTAGTGAAGCATTAATGTTTTCTTTATATAAGCAAAATCTAATACAGAGAAAGCAAGAGACCTGCTGAATCCAGGAGCACAAAGTTTGGTTCAATCAGCGTGATTGAGTTTTTTGTTACCCAAACATCTAGCCATATATCACCTTGGCAGACAGCAAAGGCTGGTATTTTTTTCTAACCTACCTTGATTGTTTGATAAGTTACTGTATATTGGTTTTTCAAAGTATGGCATGCAGCCTGTCTGTGCACACTTAGTAAACTCTAGCAACTCAAGATTTCTTATCAAATATCATGCAGTGCTGAGGTCTTATCTTGGTGTACACAAAACCATCTCTATACACACATGTGTTTGAGAATTGTATTTTAAAAACATTCATATAGGATAAAACAAAAGTTAAATTCAAATCACTGAATGCTGCAGCAGGTTTCCACAATGGAATTTCATATTTTATTGTGACTCAAGATACAACAACTATGCACGGTAAGTCAGGCCCATGTAGTCTTTCACAGTTATGATAAAAGCTGAATATCAGAATTGTTCATTATTTTGTGCATGATTAAGCAATTGTAAATGTTTATATCAGTGTTTTGCAAACTTTTTTGGAGCCACAGCAGCATTCTTACATTGAAAAAATCTCGCAGCACCCCACCAACCCAAAATGTTGGGTTGGTGGGGTGCTGGCATATGTACTGACAATTTAATCTTGTAATTAGACCTCAAATGACAACAAATTTTGGAAGACAATTTTTAATAGTAAATTTTTCATTTCTCACTGTCATGCTTATATCTGCATTATTGGTCAAAGACTCCTTTATACCAGATTGTGGGGACGTGGAGGGCTTTGCAAGTCTGGGTGCAGTTTTGTTCCCACTTGGAAAAATTGGAAAGCACAACAGTGCTTTTAATGCATTTTTTGTTTTTTATTACAACTGTTATCAAATATAGGCTGAATACCGGCTTGTTGACATTTCTGGGCTCTCATTGCTCATTTGGCTTTAGCCCAAAATGCTCCCACACGGGAACTTCAAAATTCTGCTTTCTATTTATTCTTCCAAACGTTCTGGAATTGTGCAGCTGTCAGGAAACTCAGTGGCAGCGCACTTGACAACACTTTTAAACCAAACTGTGGAAGTTCATCTACAACAGGCCTATTCAATTAGTGGCCCACAGGCCACATGTGGCCCAGAACCAACCACCAAGTGGCCCAGGCCCAGTCTGTGGTTGAGAAGCAAAGGCCAACATGTTTCACAGAATTGCAGAAATCCATTAATTACTACAGACCGCAAATGCAACACTCCCCTTAGACCTAGCAACCGTCAACCCACAATGCAACGTATTTGTTTTGAAGTGTGGGCTATGACTGTGGCTAATGGTGCTAGTGGCAAGCTACCAAGACTGCACCAAACGCGAACGAGCGGCATGAATGCATACAAAGTCAATGGGAAGAGGCGAGCACACACGAAATTGTGCTTTCGCTTCTGAGGGATAGCGGTATCAACATCAGAGAATAAACTAGTTTGAAAATGAGACTGATACTCACCTGGAGAAAGAAGGGCTGGGAGTTCTTCAGCTGAATAGGGATGTTGTTATTTACAGACGGACTTCTACCACAGACGTGCTAACAAGGCTAGCAGGCTAGCAACGTAAACACCTATCATCTTATGAAGTTTTGGGGGTAGGGACAACTTTTTCAGGTGAGCCCCCCATCAGATAATGTAAACTTAAGCATGACGTTATTTTGGGAATTTTAACAGCAGGTTGAACACAGCTGCAGAAGTTATAAAGGCAACTTTGCCTGTCTGCAACACACTCAGATGGTGAATTCATGTCTAGTCGTGTGTTTACATTGAGTTATAATGTAATCATGACACATGAAAAATTTGCCCGCTCGCGTTTGGTGTGAAAGCACCTTAAAACATGTCACTGTCAACTCAAAAACATAAAATTGATGATGAAAATTATTGGTTTAACCCTGCCTGGACTGATATGTTTGTGTAATGGGATGTGTAGTTATAAAAAGAGGTTCCTACTCACACACGTGGTGATTTAAAACAAAACACACCACAATAGTGGATGTGCAATGTTTTTTAATGTAATCAATCTTTTCTTGGGTGGCTTGTGCACTGAAGTGATTGACAGTTCATTTTTTATTCTGCTAAATGCATTTTGTGAATGACAGTTCATCTTTTTCTGCTAAATGCACTTTGTGGTGTGGTGTCCTTTTGGGCACAGGGCTTGTATACTGTAGTGTTGCAGAGTAGTGCAGTGTAGTTGCTCCCTGCTACAGCCACCATCTAGCTCTCCGGAATGAAAAGAAGGGCAGAATGTGTAAGTCCCTTCCTGATGGTTTCAGTTCCTACAAGTCAAGACTTTCGCAGTGCCTTCTCATGGCACACCACGATAACTGGGCCCTTGTGGGCCCAGGCTAAATTGTGAGAGATCGAGGGAGCTGTCTGGTGCCCCATGAGGTGTAGTGTATAGGCCCACCTGCGGGTGGACATGCCCTGACACTCACCTAAGCAGTCTCCAGCTACTGTATGGGTAAATAGTAGTCTTAGATATGACTTAAAAGTGTTGATCTGTTGCACTGGCAGCAGGGTGTGGTAGCTAGTCTCGTGGCACACCCCTGATGATGGACGTCCTGCCATAACGCAGCTTTCTGGCGAGTGGACGGACCCCAATATCGGTGTTCAATGGTCAGCAGAGACCAGGCAAGTGAGTTGCCACTGCGGGGCAGCCCTATGATGTTCCAGTTGTCCTGCTCTGCACTCCACTGGCTCCAGCACTCAGGAGGGCCCAGAGGTGGATGTCTGTCCTGGGCAAGCACTCATCCACTAACACCTGTCCTGACAATTTCGACGTCTTTAATTCTCACTATGAATTCACAAACTGTTAGTTCTTCGTTAATATTTATTTATTTAGCGAATGCAAAGTCCTTAAGCCAAGCAGTTGCCTCCTGGTTTGCTGTATGGAGGGTGTGTAATCCTCCTTCCAGTCTTTGGAGCGGGCAAGCCTCTATGATGTGTTCCATAGTTTGCTCCTCTCCACATGCGCACAGTGGGCGCTACTAGCAAACCGGGAGTCCCAGCCCCTTGCTGGCACTGCCTCTGCTCAACAGGACCATTGCTCTAGGCAGGCACAGTCCGGTCAGGGCCATCTTAATTTGCTGTTAGGCCCTTGGGCTGAGATGTTTTGTAGCATCCCCACCAAATCCCAGTTTAAAAATATGTAATAGCTATGTTTTTAATAATGGATTGCATTCATATAGGACTTTCCATGACACCCAACACTTTACATTGAGGCCATTATACATTCACTCCACAGACAATGATAGTAGTAGGCTACTTCTGTAGCAACAGCTGCCCTGGGGCAGACTGACAAAAATGTGGCTGCCAATCCACGCCAACTGAACATTTATTCAAATTCATACACCAGTGTCATGAACTATGAACACACCTGAAGGCAAGACAGGTAAAGTGTCTTGCCCAAGGACACATCAGCAAGGTGGGGGGAGTGGGCTTCAAACCGCCAACCTTTTGGTTATTGGGTAACCTGCTCTACCTCCTGAGCCACTAAGACCTCATTTTTGTTTCTCTTTGAGAAATAATGCAATTGTGAGCTAGAAAACATAACTACACTGCAAAAAGTCAAATATAAGTAAAATTAAATAAATTAAGGCTGATTATGCTTATCTTTTTGTCTGACAAGATATTTATTCTTGCTGTGCAGTTTATGTGTAAGAAAATTTTACATGCTTTCAGATAGTTTTAACTTGTTTTAAGCAATTTGATAAGTCAAATTTTCTTGCTCTGTTGGCAGATAATTTTACTTAAAATAAGCAAAAAATTCTGGTAATAGATAATTTTAGTTAAAATTAGAAAAAAATCTGCCAACAAAGTAAGATTGAATTTCTTAAAACAAGTAAAAACTATCTTAAGCAAGTAAAATCTTACAGAAAACTGCACAACAAAAAGAAATTCTTGTCTTGTCAAAATTATCTTGTGAGAGAAAAATAAACATATAGCCTTGATTTAGGATATCTTATCTTACTAAGATTTTCATTTTTACAGTGACAGATACTACTGCCTTCAGCATAAACACAAATTAGTCTAATCTCTCTCTCTCTCTCTCAGACGCACACAACACCATGGCCTAAACAACGGCAGGTATCAGAGGATGACACTGATAAACAATTACAGCCTAATGATGACAGCAAAACACAAAGTTATATCAATGAAGTATTCCTCATTCAAACAATGCACAACAGCAGCAACTAGAAAAGCACTTAGAGAGTGCATACCTCCGCCATGGATGACCTCTAAAATGTAATGGGCTCGTGTTTAGGCCATGATCCAGTTCCATCCATCCATCCATCTTCTACTGCTTTTCCGGAGGTCCGGGTTGCAGAGGCAGCAGTTCAAGCAGAGAAGCCCAGACTTCCCTCTCCCCAGCCACCTGCTCCAGTCCTTCAGAGAGGACACCAAGGAGTTCCCAGACTAGCTGGGAGACATAGTCTCTCCAGCAAGTCCTGGGTCTGCCCCGGGGTCTCCTCCCAGTGGGATGTGCCCGAAACACCTCAAGTGGGAGGCGTCCAGGAGGCATCCTAATCAGATGCCCAAACTATCTCAACTGACTCCTTTCAATGTGGAGGAGCAGCGGTTCTACTCTGAGCCTCTCCCGGATGACTGAGCTCCTCACCCTATCTCTGAGGGCGAGTCCAACAATCCTACGGAGAAAGCTCATTTCAGCTGCTTGTATCCGCAGTCTCGTTCTTTCAGTCATTACCCAAAGGTCGTGACCATAGGTGAGAGTAGGAACATAGATTGACTGGTAAATCGACAGCTTTGCCGTAGAACTCAGCTCCCTCTTCACCACAACAGACCGGTACAACGACTGCATCACTGCAGATGCTGCTCCGATCCATCTGTCAATCTCTCGCCTCATTCTCCCCTCACTCGTGAATAAGACCCCAAGATACTTAAACTCCTCCACTTGGGACAGGAGCCTGTCCCCAACCCGAAGAGGACAATCCACCTTTTTCCGGCTGAGGACCATGGATTCAGACTTGGAGGTGCTGATTCTCATCTCAGCTGCTTCACACTCAGCGGGAAACCATCCCAGCAAGAGCTGTAGGTCATAGCTGGATGAAGCCAACAGGACAACATCATCTGCAAACAACAGAGATGAGATCCTGTGGTCACCAAGCATGACACCCTCCATTCCCTGGCTGTGCCTAGAAATCCTGTCCATAAAAATTATGAACAGGATCGGTGACAAAGGGCAGTCCTGGCGGAGTCCAACTGTCACTGTGAATGAGTCCAACCGAGTGTTGGCAATACAAACCAAACTCTCACAACGGTCGTACAGAGACCGAATAGCTCATAACAACAAGCCCGATACCCCACAATCCTGAAGCACCCCCCACAAAAAACCACGAGGGACGTGGTCAAATGCCTTCTCCAATTCCACAAAACACATTTAAACTGGTTGGGCAAACTCCCACGAACCCTCGAGAATGTCACGCCGCGCCGCTCATCAGCGGCGCCACCTGCACGCACACCTGCACATCATCAGCGGCGAGGGATTTAAGCCGCCTCGCCCTGAGCTTCGGCCTGAAGCCGTCAGACTTCCCTACGCATCGCTGTGAGTTCCTTTCACCCTCAGCTGATCATTCTGGTAAGAAGACCTTACCTCCTTTCCCTTCCTAGTCTGCTCCCCTGTGCACAGGTGGATTTCCCGGCGGCGGACAACGCCTCTCCATCGCCTGTTCCTCGCTGCTGCATCGGGCTCTCCAGGTGGCTGTCTACCGGACCTCGTCCCTTGCTGTGCCAGTCATCTGTCCTATCCAAGTAAGCTCCTCTCTCGCTCATATATCTCCTGTGTTGGTGTGTGCCCGTCACCCTTCTCCTTGTGCTTTTCCCATAGGGTTGTCCGGCTGTACGGCCTCCTGCCTCTGTGCCCGAAGCAGACGCCGCCACCAACACATTTACATCTCGCAGACACACATTCATACACTCCTGTTGTTAATAAACTATTTGAACTACTCTGAGCCTGTGTGTGTGCGTCTCCTGAGCCGTGCGTTATGTCAGTACGGCTTCAGCAGAGCGGCTCGGCAGACGGCGGGCTCTGCAGACGGCGGGCTCGCACACCGGCTTACCACTCTCGAGGCTCGGGTGGATCAGATAGCTTATCAGCAACAGGTGATCCTCAATCAATTAATAAATATAACTAACCGATTGGACCGCTTGGATCCCCAGCAGCCGTTCCCCCCGGCTCGTCAGGGTGGCGCGGCTCCTGCCGCTCCAGTGGCCGTCCAGCAGGCTCCGGTGGCACCGACTCGGCTCACGCCCATTCCGACCCCCGAAAGCTCGGCGGAGCGCGGGGGTTCATAATGCAATGTGAGTCCGTGTTCCATTGTGTGCCCGGAGACTTTCCCTCAGATCATAGCCGAATTGGTTATATCGGGAATCTCCTGGAGGGGCGAGCATTAACTTGGACCTACGCTGTAATGGCGAGGCCCAGTTATGCCACCCTCACATATGACCAATTCGTGAGACGCTTCCTGGAAGTCTTTGACCATTCTTGTACCGAGACAGTCCAGGTCGATCGGCTTCTAGCCCTCCAGCAGGGAAGCCGGTTGGCAGCGGATTACGCGGTCGACTTCCGGGTAGCGGCGGAGGAATTAGGCTGGGAGGAACTCTCCCTCTGTGGCCTTTTCCTCCACAGTCTCAATGATGATCTGAGGGATGAACTGGCTGGGCGGGATATCCCTGAGACGCTAGCGGAGCTAACATCTCTAGCCATCAGTTTGGACAACAGGCTGCGAGAGTGCTCCTCGGGACGGAAGTCGTCTTCTTCTCGCCCTCGTGGAGCCTTGTCGCGCCTGCCCCAAGCTCGCCCCCTGGCGACGCCGCCACCATCGCGCCCCGAGGAGTCGGAGCCGATGGTGACGGGCTGGACAAAGCTCTCCCCGGCGGAGAGACAACGCCGCCGTGAGTTAAATCTCTGTATGTATTGCGGAGATAGTCAACACACGGTAGAGCTTTGTCCACAGAAGCCAAACGGCGGGGTCCGCGAGTCACTGTAGGGGGCCTCGCGGACGTCAATCGGTTAAGTCCCCTCACACAATTGAAACTGCCCATCCGTTTCTGCTACAACTCCACTGGGCATCTCACCCACGCACTGGTGGATTCGGGCGCGGAAGGCAGCTTTATTTCTCAAAGCCTGGCAACCCGATTGGGCATCCGCTGTCAGGCACTAAAGAACCCTATCTCCCTGGTCAACCTCTCTCGTGCCTCCCTTGGGAGAGTTACGCAGCAGACCATCCCTGTCCCGGTCATTATCTCTGGAAACCACCGGGAAGAGATAACCTTTTACGTCCTGCCCAACTCTGTGTCGCCCGTCATCCTGGGGTATCCCTGGCTACGCCTCCACAACCCCGTTCTGGATTGGAAGTCCGCCGGGGTGTCGGCATGGAGCACGTTCTGCATGAGCACCTGTCTACAGTCCACTGCTTGCTCTCCGTCCGCTTCCCCCTCTCCTACGGACGCTGCGCCCCCGGACCTGTCCCTGGTGCCACTGGAATTTCACGACCTGGGTATGGTATTCAGCAAATCCAAGGCGATGTCTCTCCCTCCTCATAGGCCCTATGACTGTGCAATCAATCTCCGCCAGGGGGCACCCTTACCTTCTGGACGACCCTACAGTCTATCGGCGCCGGAGAAGGAGACAATGAACTCATACCTCAAGGAGTCGCTGAGTGCTGGGATAATCCGCCCATCGTCATCACCTGTGGGGGCAGGATTCTTCTTCGTTGGTAAGAAGGACGGATCTCTCCATCCTTGCATTGACTATCGTGCCCTTAATGACATAACGGAGAAGGATCATTACACCCTGCCCCTCATGGACACCGCTTTCCACTCCCTCCAGGGGGCGACTTGGTTCACCAAGCTGGATCTACGCAGCGCATACCACCTCGTCCGGATCCGGGAGGGAGATGAGTGGAAGACAGCCTTCCGTACCACGAACGGTCACTTCGAATACCTGGTGATGCCGTTCGGGTTGACCAACGCTCCAGCCGTCTTTCAGCGCCTCATCAATGACGTCCTCCGGGATTTCATCGGCCTTTTTGTGTTCGTCTACCTGGATGACATACTCATCTTCTCCAAGTCCAGGGACGAGCACCAGGTCCACGTGAGGCGGGTCCTCCAAAGGCTGCTGGAGAACCGGTTGTACGTGAAGGCCAAGAAGTGCGAGTTTTACGCGAAGACAACGTCCTTCCTTGGGTTCATCATCTCCCACGACCAGGTGCTTCCGGACCCAGAGAAGGTGAAGGCGGTGGTGGAATGGCCCACACCTGCGTCAAGAAAGCAGGTGCAACAGTTCGTTGGGTTTGCGAACTTCTACCACCGCTTCGTCCCAAATTTTGGCACCATCGTCGGCCCGCTGACCCGCCTCACGTCCCCTAAGGTCCCGTTCCGGTGGACCGAAGAGGCCATGGCTGCCTTTCAGGCACTGAAGGCAGAGTTCTCCTCCTCCCGGGTCCTTAGCCAAGTCAACCCTGCGCTGCAGTGCATCGTGGAAGTGGACGCTTCGGACACAGGAGTGGGGGCGGTGCTATCCCAGCGGTCGCCAGATGACGGAATCAAGCGGCCCTGCGCCTTCTTCTCCCGGCGCTTGTCCCCGGCGGAGAGGAATTACGACGTGGGTGACAGAGAGCTCCTCGCCATCAAGCTCGCGCTACAGGAGTGGCGTCACTGGCTAGAGGGGGCGGACCTGCCGTTCGTGGTCCTGACAGACCACAAGAACTTGGAGTACCTTAGATCTGCCAAGCGCCTGAACGCCCGCCAGGCGCGCTGGTCCTTGTTCTTCGCCAGGTTCCAATTTACCATCACCTTCAGGCCTGGCTCCAAGAACGGCCTGCCCGACGCCCTCTCTAGGCAATTCGCCCCTGAGGAGTCGGAGGACACGGTCCACACCATCCTACCCAGGTTGTGCGTCGTGGGAGCCGTCACCTGGGACATTGAGAGCAAGATCCGGAAGGCGCAGGAAGTGGAACCTGACCCTGGCGGCGGACCGGAGGGGAGGCTGTTTGTGCCATCCACGGTTCGGGGGGAGGTCATCCACTGGTTGCACACATCCAAGCTCACCTGTCACCCTGGCTCCTCCTGGATGATTGACCTCCTCCAGCGGTCCTTCTGGTGGCCGGGCCTGCGGAGGGACGCTGCCCGCTACGCCCGGGCCTGTCCAGTGTGTGCCACCAACAAGTCGGGAAATGCCCCTCCAGTGGGTTTGCTCCAGCCTCTGCCTGTCCCTGGCAGGCCCTGGTCGCATATCGCCCTGGATTTTGTCACCAGACTCCCAGTCTCGAACACCTACGACACCATCCTGACCATCGTGGACCGCTTCTCCAAGGCGGCGCACTTCGTCCCCCTACGAGGTCTCCCAACTGCCCTGGAGATGGCGGACCTTCTAATCCAGCACGTGGTCAGGCTGCATGGGATTCCGGTGGACGTGGTCTCGGACCGAGGGCCCCAATTTTCCTCAGAAGTTTGGAGGTCGTTTTGTAACGCCTTAGGAGCCAAGGTGAGCCTCTCCTCCGGCCATCACCCCCAATCCAACGGGCAGTGTGAGCGGACCAACCAGGAGCTGGAGGCTGCGCTCCACTGTGTAACGGCGTCCAAACCAACGTCCTGGAGTAACCATCTCGCCTGGGTTGAATACGCCCACAACACCGCCCGCTCTTCTGCTACAGGGATGTCCCCCTTTAAGGCGTCCCTGGGTTACGACCCCCCGCTGTTCCCGGCGCAGGAGAGTGAGGTAACTGTCCCCTCAGTATGGGCGCATCTCAGGCAGTTCCGCTCCATCTGGGCGTCAGCGCGCAATGCGCTTTTACGCACGGCGGAGCGCAACAGAGCCATGGTGGACCGGCACAGAAGACCTGCCCCGGTGTACAGAGTTGGTCAGCAAGTCTACGTGTCGACCCAGGACGGGATTTTAAAGGGTGAGAGGAGGAAGCTGGCACAGCGCTTTATGGGCCCATACCCCATCACCAGGATCATCAACCCGGTGGCTGTGCGTGTAGCTATTCCCCCCTCCCTCCGCATCCATCCCACCTTCCACGTGTCCAAGGTGAAGCTGGCAGTCTCCGACCCCCTTTGCCCTCCTCCTGCTGCGCAACCCGCGCCCCGGATGATTGATGGCCATCCGGCCTGGCCCGTCTCCTCCATCCTGGACTCCCGGTGCCGGGGTCGTGGGTTGCAGTACTTGGTGGACTGGGAGGGCTATGGGCCTGAACATCGGCAGTGGGTACCCTCGTCGTTTGTGTTGGACCCATCGCTCATCGCTGATTTCCACCGAGCGCACCCAGAGAAGCCATCGCCAGGAGGCGCTGCTAGAGGGGGGAGTACTGTCACGCCGCACCGCTCATCAGTGGCGCCACCTGCACACACACCTGCACATCATCAGTGGCGAGGGATTTAAGCCGCCTCGCCCTGAGCTTCGGCCTGAAGCCGTCAGACTTCCCTACGCATCGCTGTGAGTTCCTTTCACCCTCAGCTGATCATTCTGGTAAGAAGACCTTACCTCCTTTCCCTTCCTAGTCTGCTCCCCTGTGCACAGGTTGATTTCCCGGCGGCGGACAACGCCTCTCCATCGCCTGTTCCTCGCTGCTGCACCGGGCTCTCCAGGTGGCTGTCTAAAGGACCTCGTCCCTTGCTGTGCCAGTCATCTGTCCTATCCAAGTAAGCTCATCTCTCGCTCATATATCTCCTGTGTTGGTGTGTGCCCGTCACCCTTCTCCTTGTGCTTTTCCCATAGGGTTGTCCGGCTGTACGGCCTCCTGCCTCTGTGCCCGAAGCAGACGCCGCCACCAACACATTTACATCTCGCAGACACACATTCATACACTCCTGTTGTTAATAAACTATTTGAACTACTCTGAGCCTGTGTGTGTGCGTCTCCTGAGCCGTGCGTTATGTCAGAGAATTTTCGAGAGGGTAAAGAGCTGGTCCGATGTGCCACGGCCAGGACGAAAACCACATTGCTCCTCCTGAATCCAAGGTTCGACCAACAGCTGGACTCTCCTCTCCAGTACCTTGGCATAGACCTTCCCAGGGAGGCTGAGGAGTGTGATCCCTCTAAAGTTGGAGCACACCCTCCGGTCCCCTTTTTTGAAGAGATGAACCACCACCCCAGTTTGCCATGTTAAAAGCGCTGCCCCCGACCTCCATGCAATGTTGCAGAGGCATGTCAACCATGACAGCCCTACAACATCCAGGGCCTTGAGGTACTCAGGGCGAATCTCGTCCACCCCCGGGGCCCGGCCACCAAAGAGATTTTTAACCACCTTGGCGACCTCAGCCCCTGTGATAGGCGAGTCATCCCCCTCGTCCACAAGCCCTGCTTCCTCTGTGGAAGGCGTATTAGTGGGATTGAGGCGATCCTCAAAGTATTCCTTCCACTGCCCGACGATATCCCCAGTCGAAGTCAACAGCTCCCCATCTGCACCATACACAGTGTGGACAGGGAGCTGCTTCTCCCTCCTGAGCCGCCGGACAGTTTGCCAGAATCTCTTTGAGGCCGACCGAAAGTCTTGTTCCATGGCCTTACCAAACTCCTCCCAAACCCGGGTTTTTGCTTCAGCAACCACCCAAGCTGCACTCTGCTTGGCCTGCCGGTACACCTCAGCTGCTTCGGGAGTCCCACAAGCCAACCAAGCCTGATAAGACTCCTTCTTCAGCTTAATGGCCCCCCTCATCACTGGTGTCCACCAATTGGTTCGGGGGTTGCCACCACGAGATGCCCCGGTGATCTTGCAGTCGCAGTTCTGAGCCGCCGCTACAACAATAGAGGTGGAGAACATGGCCCATTCAGACTCCATGCCTCCAGACTCCCTCGGAATGTGGTTGAAGTTCTTCTGGAGGTAGGAGTTGAAGCCCTCCCAAACAGTGGCCTCAGCCAGATGTTCCCAGCACACCCTCACTATACGTTTGGGTCTACCAGGTCTGAATGGCATCCTCCCCTGCCATCGGATCCAACTCACCACCAGGTGGTGATCAGTTGACAGCTCTGCACCTCTCTTTACCCGAGTGTCCAAGACATACGGTCGCAGGTCTGATGACACGATAACAAAATCGATCATCGACCTGTGACCTAGGGTGTCCTGGTGCCAAGTGCATATATGGACACCCTTATGCTTGAACATGGTGTTCGTTATGGACAAACCGTGGTTAGCACAGAAGTCCAATAACTGAACACCACTCGGGTTCAGATCAGGCAGGCTGTTCCTCCCAATCACCCCCTTCCAGGTTTCACTGTTGTTGCCCATGTGCGCATTGAAGTCCCCCAGTAAGACAATGGAGTCTCCAAGAGGATCACCTTCCAGCACCCCAGTCAGAGACTCCAAAAAGGGTGGGTACTCTGAAACATCATTTGGTGCATAGGCACAAATGATGTTCAGGACCCGTTTTCCAACCCGAAGGCGCAGGGAAGCAACCCTTTCATCCACTGGGGAAAACTCCAATATAGAGGAAGCAAGGAGGGGGGATACAAGAATACCCACTCCTGCTTGTCGCCTCTTGCCCAGGGCAACTCCAGAGAAGGCCAAGCTCCAGCCCCTCTCCAGGAGACTGGTTCCGGAACCAGAGCTGTGTGTTGAGGTGAGGCCGACTATATCTAGCCAGTATCTCTCAACCTCATACACCAGCTCAAGCTCCTTCCCCACCAGAGAGGTGACATTCCACGTACCAAAAGCCAGTTTAGAAAGCTTGGGATTAGTCTGCCAAGGTCTCTGCCTTCGACCGCCACTTAATCCACATAGCACCGGACCCCCATGATCCCTTCTGCAGGTGGTGAGCCCACTGGAGGGCGGACCCATGTAACTCCTTCGGGCTGAGCCTGGCCAGGTCCCATGGGTGGCCACCAGATGCTAGCCATCAAGCCCCTCCCCCAGGACTGGCTCCAGGGTGGGGCCCCGGTAACCCCATACCGGGTGGGGTACACTGAATCCTTGATCTAGTATCTATCATGAGAGTCTGTTGGATCGTTCTTAGTCTGGCCCTTCACTCAAGACCAGTTTTTCTTGGGTGACCCTATCAGAGGCAAATTGCCCCGGACAACATAGCTCCTGGGATCATTGGGGCACGCAAACCCCCCACTACGATAAGGTGATGATCCATGAGGGGATTCTGGTGAAAACTGCATCAAGGTCTATCCAGTAGTTTTGAAGGATTCTTGCTAACACACTGTGCGAAGAGCATTGGCAGAGGTATGCGTTCTCCAATCATCACCAAAATGTAATTGGTTCCTCTAGCCCAAGGACCACCTCTGGTGAAAATTTTATCCAAATCCATCCAGTAGTTTTGTGTTATCCTGCTGCACAAATACAAGGTCCTTGGTGAAGGTATGCACTCTCAAATCATCACTAAAATTTAATGGGTTCATCCTTAGCCCAAGGGCTACATCTAGTGAAAATCTCATCAAAATCCATACAGTAGTTTTTGTGTAATCCTGCTCATAAACAGAAAGCCACCTGATGAAGACCCTGGAGAGACTGCTACTTGCTCACCTCCGCCCCCTGGTGGGACCAGCGATGGATCCACTCCAGTTCGCCTACCAGCATGGCATCGGGGTGGAGGATGCAGTGATCTTCCTCCTTCACCGTTCCCTGTTCCACCTGGAGAAGCCTGGGAACATGGTGAGGATCATGTTCTTTGACTTCTCCAGTGCTTTCAACACCATCCAACTGGTGATCCTGAGGGACAAGCTGCTATGCGCAGGGGTGGACCAGCACCTGTCATCGTGGATCCTGGATTACCTCACAAATAGGCCTCAGTTTGTGAGAACCCAGGATTGTGTGTCCGACACGATCATCGGCAGTACGGGGCCCCCCAGGGAACGGTTTTGGCTCCCTTCTTGTTCACTCTTTATACTGCAGACTTCTCACACAACACAACACACTGCCATCTACAGAAGTTCTCTGACGACTCTGTGATCGTCGGCCTCATCTCCAACGGAGATGAAGCTGAGTACAGAGGACTTATCCAGGACTTCGTGGACTGGTGCCATTGAAACTGCCTCCAGATCAACATGAGAAGAACGAAGGAACTGGTGGTGGACTGCCGCAGGCAAGGACAACCCCTCACAGCACCAGTAAACATTCAGGGAACAGACATTGAGATGGTGACATCCTACAAGTACCTGGGTGTTCATCTGAACAATAAACTAGACTGGTCACACAATACTGACGCACACTACAAGAAAGGACAGCACAGGCTGTTCCTACTGAGGAGGCTCAGGTCTTTTGGTGTACAAGGGGTGCTCCTGAAGACCTTCTATGATTCGGTGGTGGCATCAGCAATCACTTTTGGAGTGGTCTGCTGGGGCAGCGGCATCACAACAGCCGACAGGAAGAGACTGAACAAACTGATCAAGAAAGCTAGCTCTGTCCTGGGGCAGTGCCTTGACCCAGTGGAGGAGATAGGAGAGAGAAGGACGGTGGCTAAACTGTCATCTCTGCTGGAGTCCGAGTTCTACCCTATGCAGGACATACTGAACGCACTGAGGAGCTCATTTAGCAGTAGACTACATCATCTTAGGTGCGCAACCGAGAGGTTTCGCAGGTCCTTCCTACCTACGGCTGTCAGACTGTATAACCTAAGCAGGGCTGCTCGCAGAGATAGCAGAAAAACATGACGACCTAATAGTATTGAATGCAAAAGACGCAACAGACTTACACAAATGGTCCCCTCCAGTATACAACTAGGACAATATCAGTCGCTACGGAGGGTGACAATATGTATGGGTACATATTCATACTATGTAGGACAACTAAGTAGACGGTTATGCTGTTTATTCCATCTAGCTACAATGCTCTGCACTGTGTATATACATTTATATATTTATGTGTACGTATGTATATTCACTGCTCTTATTTTTCTTATCTTCTTAATTATTGCTCTGAGTGTTGCTATCCCTGTGCTGTTGCAATCCTGGAATTTCCCCACTGTGAGACTAATAAAGGCTTATCTTATCTTAAAAGACTCAACAAACTTATACAAAATGGTCCCCCTCCAGTATACAACTAGGACAATATCAATCGCTACGGAGGATGACAATATGTATGGGTACATATTCCTACTATGTGGAGTAACTAAATAGACTGTTATGCTGTTTATTCCATCTTGCTACAATACTCCGCACTGTGTATATATATATTTATGTGTACGTATGTATATTCACTGCTCTTATTTTCTTATCTTCTAAGTTATTGCTGTGAGTGTTCAATTCAATTCAATTCAACTTTATTTATATAGCGCCATTTCACAACAACAGTCATCTCATAGCACTATCAACTGAAGGGCGGACCCCCACAGTTGCAGAAAGACCCCAGCAATCAGGCGATCCCCTGTGAGCAAGCACTTGGCGACGGTGGAGAGGAAAAACTCCCTTTTAACAGGAAGAAACCTCCAGCAGAACCAGGCTCACGGAGGGGCAGTCATCTGCTGCGACTGGCTGGGGGGTGAGGGGATAGAGAAGAAGAAAAGAACAGACATGTAGAGAGCAAACAGCACAATGGGGACTCAATCTATGGGAGAGAACAAACAAATGTTAATGACCAGCAAAAAAAAAAATATTTCATAGAGAGTGAGGAAAGGAGTGAGGCCCAGTGCATTACTGGAGGTCCCCCGGCTGACTAAACCTATTAGCAGCATAACTAAGGGAGGGTTCAGAAACACATGATCCCTCCCTAATTGTAGGCTATATCAAAAAGGTAGGTTTTAGCCCTATTCTTAAAAACAGAGATCGAGTCTGACTCCCGAATCCAGATTGGCAGCTGATTCCACAGGAGAGTTGCTACCCCTGTGCTGTTGCAATCCTAGAATTTCCCCATTGTGGGATTAATAAAGGCTTATCTTAAAAACAAACAAATAAACCACCCCGATCACATTACCTCTTTGGCAGAAGTAATTACAAACCTGCACAGGTGACTGAAAAGCTACAAATAGCATGTCTTACTGAAAGAATAATTTCATATTCCTCTGTATTATTCTTTCATATTTTATGTCTGATATATTTTTGGTGCATTTTATGAGCAATTATTCTCTATGGCCTTCATGCCCCAGAGTCTGAGCAGATGTGCGTGAGTGCGTGTGAGTGCAGGTCAGCAGAGATGTGAATGATGACACAGGCTACACTGATAATCTTTGTTTTATGGACTTGCTCTGCTAGTTTCTTGTGTGACCAAGGAATGTGCCAAAATTCCCAGTTCCGGGGAGATTAGATTTATGGACACTTTGCCAGTCTCCAGATGTACACCAAGGAAGTCCCCTTCTTTGTTTATCTGTTCTGAGGGCTATACAATACCAAGCTTGGAGTGAATGGTTAGAATGGTGCATGAACGACTCTGAGGATTGTTCAATGTACTTTTCTCCTGGCCAGAAATAAATTTGCTCATAACTCCAGAATCCGCCTATTGAATTTTTGACTTAGTCTCATTTAATTCAATTTTATGCCATCACTTACCTTTTTTTAAGTGTTTTCTTCTGGCCTTCTTTAATGAAAAATCCTTCATTATGTCCTTTAAGTCCAACTCATGAATAACGTCATACTCTATGGACATCAATGTGACGTTACACAGTCTGTTTAAGCAGCATGCTTGATCTAGTTTACTTTTTACCAAGCTCTGAGTCTACTGTCTCATGCACAGCTGTCTGATGTAAGCAATGATGGAAGTGACCTGGCTTTTCTTGTGCTGGTCTCCATCTCTCAGCTTGCCTTTTCCACTGGCCTGCTCTCTTCAGCAGGATCTGGCGGTCTTCTCCGTGAGTGTTTTAATGGCCCACCTATCTCCTCGGTTCAGTAATTAGCAGCCCCGCCTCCACTCATTGCTCCAGCTTAGAAAAATCCTTTACTCTTCAGGATGTTTTTGAGCAATTCATTTTCCCTAAGCTCTTTTCTTCTCAATAATTTTATAAGCACCACTCACACTTTTTTCCAGATATTTTGACCAAGCTAATTACTTCTTACCTCTCACTGGTGCTTGCATAGTCATATGTCACAACAATTGCTCTGATAGGCTATTGTTACATGGTACCCACGTGGGCCACTGTAAATTGGATCAATCAGCAGCCAGCCACACACAAATATCAAGTGATGGACATAGAATATGACCAGTTAACAACAATGTGATATTTTTCATTGGCTTATGATAGGCCCCCGATTTTCGTAGGCCCCTGGGCTTCAGCCCAGCCTAGCCCATTCATTAAGGCAGACTTGGGTCCGGTCGTCATCATGCTACTGCCTCAGTCATCTGCGCAAGCTGGAATGTTCATTCCCTCGGTATAACTGATGACCCGTGCAGATTACACAAGACTGCCATCATTGACCTGGAATTGCACAGACTGAACACTGACAATGCTGCCTTAAGTGAAACCTGGATCACTGGCAACATATCCATCTGTGAAGCCAACTACACTTTCTTCTGGTCTGGGCACCCAGAAGGTGATAGGCCACACCATAGAGTTGACTTCACAGTCCGAAATAGTTTGCTGTCTTCGATTTACCAACCTGTCAGCAAATCTGCCCATCTCATGCTTCTTCGTCTTCATTTGTCAAGTGGTAACATCTGTCTCTTCTTGTGCTATGCACCAACACTCAACTCTAATGCGGAAGACAAAGACAGAGTTTACCAGCTCCTGTCTGAAGAGGTCAACAAAATTCCTCCCGCAGAGGAACTACTGATTCTGGGAGACTTAAACGCTTGTATAGGAAAAGATCACCTAGCCTGGCCAGATGTTCTAGGCCCCTACAGCACTGACAGCATGAATGCAAATGGACAACTTCTCTTGTAATTCTGTGCCACATACCATCTTTCCTTTCCAAATACCTTCTTCCAAGGCACAACAAAGTCTGAAGTCACTTGGATGCACCCTCGCTCATGTAGATGACATCAGCTCGATCACACACTTGTGTGCAGACGCGACTCTCAACTGTGCTGCACTGCAGCAGCCTACACTCAGCAGACTGCATTACTGATGTATGTTCTGGATCTGATTATGCGCTCATCAGATTCAAGTTGAAGTTTCAAGGAAAAAGGATCCACCATGCCAGGCCAAAACCAAGATGTGTCATTAATATAGCTGCAACCAAACAATCAGCCTCAGTACTTCATTATCAAGATCTTCTCTATTCAGATCTGACTGCCAATGACACTGCAATCACTGAAACTGAACAGCTGTGGAATAACCTTCGTGACAGTATCACCACCTCAGCCTTTGAAGTCTTTGGCTCACGCAAGTCCTGACAACCTGACTGGTTCAATGAAAACATGGAAACCATTGTCTCACTCCTCAACATAAAATGCTCTGCACGGTCAAACTTTCTTTCCAACAATTACAACACAACATCCAATGCTCTCCAAGTTGCCAAACACAAAAACACATTCATGCTTGTATTGACTCATACAGGCTCAACTTGTCAACACGAATACAGACTAGTGCAGACACCACCAACAGCCGTGCAATATATGAAGGTGTCAAAGAAGCCCTGGGTCCACCAATGAAATAAACTGCACCTCTGTGTGCCACAGACAACACTGTCCTTACTGACATGTCCAACAATGCCCAACTTAACCGTTGGGTCGAGCACTTCAGCTTCCTTTACGCCTCAGAAGTTGTTGCCAATAAAACTGCCATCTGTGAAGCTGTGCCTACACTACCTGTACTGGAACAGCTGGATGCCCCAATTACATCGCTTGAGGTACCCATGGCCATTAAAGCACTTTGCAACAATAAATTTCCAGGGGCTGACGGCATCGCCCCCGAGCTTTTCAAATGTGCAGAAGATGTGCTGTCATCATCTTTGCTGAAATTCATGAACTCCTGCTGGGAAAATCACTCCATCCCAAAAGATCTGAAGGATACTACTATCATAACCCTATACAAAAATAAAGGAGATCACCAAGACTGCAGTAACTATCGTGGAATCTCTCTTCTCAGCATAGTTAGGAAAATGTGTGCCCCTATTGTGTTCACTTGCCTGCAAGTGATTACAAACAGAATATTGCCTGAGAGTCAGTGTGGGTTTCATCCCGCACGCTTTACTATTGACATGGTGTTCTGCCTTTGTCAACTGCAGGAAAAGTGCGTAGAGCAAAACAGGCCTCTACTTATAGTTTTCATAGATCTAACAAAGGCCTTTGATTATGTCAGCAGATCTGGGCTCTTCCTTGTATTTCAGCGACTAGGCTGTCCTCGCACCTTACTCAGCATCATCGCTTCATTCCATGATGATATGCAAGCAGCAGTCCAACACAATGGTGCAACCTCTGACAAATTTAACATCAGATGTTGAGTCAAACAAGGATGTAACCTAGCTCCCACTCTTTTTGGCATTTTCATTTCTGCAGTTCTGAGACGTGCTTTTCCACACCCATCTGGAAGTGCTCCGCACTTTCATAGCTCTGGAAAACTCTGCAATCTAGCAAGACTTTGAGCAAAAACTGAAGTCAGTTATGTCCTGGTCAGAGAGTTTCTTTATGCAGATAATGTAGCTTTTGTTGCTCATTCAGAACCTGATCTCCAAAACATGTGCAATACATTTGCAGCAGCCTGTTGCCAGTTTAGCCTCCATATAAGCCTACCAAAAACTGTAATTCTGGTGCAAAACACAGACACTATCCCTGCTATCACCATCTATGGGATGAACTTATCTGTTGTAGGCCAGTTCACGTACCTGGGATCCATAGTAACTCCCTTGACACAGAAATAAACATCCAAATTGGCAAAGCTGCAACATCCTTTGGCCGGCTGAAGGACAGAGTTTGGAACAATCGGCACCTGTACATTAAGACAAAGGTGAAAGTCTACTCTGCCTGTGTTCTCAGTACTCTTTTGTATGGCAGTGAAAGTTGGTCTACATACAGGAGACAAGAACACAAACTAAATTCATTCCACCAACGTTGTCTGCATTCAATAAGCGACTTTCACATTACGAGTGCGCATGTGCGGACTATATGAGTTCAAAGTTCACGACTACCAAACATTCCGGTACCGCCTTGCTTTTGTATACAAACAGTACTGTCACACCTGAACAACTGCCGCTTAAAGTCTGCTTTAAATCTCCGTTATGCCAGGTACACATTGTGCCGTAATGAAGTGTGGGAAGGCATGTATCATCTAGAGCGGTGGAAAAAGCAAACTTGCAGCATACATGCGTGTAACTTTGGGACCAGCGTGTGTACATATCCTCCGCCATTCATGTTATATACATTCCCCACAGAGCTGAAGGATCCGGACGGACGTAATTGTTGGATTAAAGCAGTAAGTCTATATTATAACATAATTAAATGGTGTTGTGTATTGTTCAAGTTCTAGCCTAATTGACACAAGTCTAAACCCTGAAGTAGTAGGTAGGGACAGGCAGGCCCGGATCTAGGATATAGTTCTTTGTATATTGATAATGAAGCTTGATCTACACACACATGTAATTAAGGTCACTGATAAGTAGGCTGGTATAAAATAAAATTGCAAATCATTGAAAATGCGTGGTACTTAAACTATAGTAGTATCGACCTATAGATCTAAGTAAACAGGCTATGCCTTGTAGTGAAATTTACTTAAAATGACAAAACCAAAGTTGAGCTGTCAAACTACTCGCTTACCTTCTTTGTAGTCATTTCGGAGTCTCGCAAGTAAGGGTGCTTGGTCCTTTGACAACAAAAAATCTGCTATGTCAGCGTACATACGGGGGACCATTTTGGCCAATTTCTGCAACGTGGCCACGAATGCAAGCGCAACTAGTCATCCTTGCATTTGCGGGTACAACCGGGAAGACCCCTATGCATACAATATGCTTGTAGATCAGGAACTTTCCATAAATTAAATGTATCGATAAAGCATGTTTAGTAGCCACGTTCCCATGATGCTTTGCGCGAGCCGAGATGCGGAAGTCGGTTATACTCGGAGTCTCCTGGTCTGACTATATGCCCAACAATATTATCCTTCAATTAACAGGGTCCTCTGACCTGTACACTTTGCTACGCAATCGCAGACTAAGATGGGCTGATCATGTTGTGAGGATAGAGGAAAAACGTCTCCCCAAAACCATTTTTTATGGGGAACTATAAATGCTCCCAGAAAACGTGGTCGACCCCAACTCTGTTGCAAAGATGTGCTGAAATGTGACCTATGGGGCTTTGGCATAGGTATTAGATAGATAGATTAGGTTATTTGACAGGGACAGTGCAATAAACATAGACAATTAATCAATGACAATCAATCTGATGTGTTGCACATAGAGTGTATAGCTATTAGCTAATTTGCAACTCTTGTCCCTGGATGGGCTTTAGAAAAGAGAATCAAGTAAAGAAAAAAAAATACACAATAACCACATACATCAATGCAAAAAAGATTATAAATACACAATTATAAATATTATAAATATTATAAATATTATAAATACACAAATATAACCAACTCTTGTCTCTGGATGGGCTTTAGAAAAGAGAATCAAGTAAAGAAAAAAAAATACACAATAACCACATACATCAATGCAAAAAAGATTATAAATACACAATTATAAATATTATAAATATTATAAATACACAAATATAACAACCTGACTCACATTTGCCTATTTCAGGCCTCCCTCCCTTCGTCACTCACTATAAACAAACACATTCATTCCTTCCCTTCATTCACTCTCACCTTGCAGACAATCAATTCATACATGAGTACATTCTTGTTTATTTTTCAGCCAATTCTTAACCTTTTTAGTGAATGTTTTAAAGTCCGTTATTATTTTAATTACATTTGGCATTGTGTTCCAGATGTGACTGCCCTTTATAGAGAAAGCTGTTTGTCAAAATGTGGTTCTGCGGTGGAATATTTTACAGTTATTGTTAACAGAACTCCTGGTGGCTCTGCTGCTGTCCTGTCTTTGGACGAAACCAGCAAGTGGCTCGGGTGCTGATTTATGGAAACATTTGAACGTTAATTTCAGAAAACAGAGGTCAATGAAACCACCTGCCACCTGGGAAACCATAGCCATGGATTGATCTAACTGGCGTAGCCACCTTATCATAGGCAGAAACAACTCAATGGAGAGCTACCTCTGCATGTGTGAAGAAAGGAGAGATTGACATCATCACAATTGTCGCATGTGATGGGGATGGCCATAGTAAATGCACTTTATGATATGCCAAGGTCAGTTATGACCAGGATGTATTATATTTTATTTCAAAAGGGAAACAAATGTTGATGCTACTAACAGTGCACACTGAGTTTTATGCACTTGGAAACATGCCTGAGTAAGATGTGACCAAAATGGTTATTTACAGAATTGTATTTTTTTCATTCTATTTATTTAATTGTTGTTCAAGAGGAAAAATATTTCTACTACCTTATATTTCTACCTAATATTTCTACTAATATTTCTACCTGCACCGGGCTTCACTCATTTCTTCACTCTCAATTATTTTTTATTTTTTTTTGCTGGTCGTTAACATCTGTTTGTTCTCTCCCATAGATTGAGTCCCCATCGTGCTGTTTGCTCTCTACATGTCTGTTCTTTTCTTCTTCTCTATCCCCTCACCCCCCAGCCAGTCGCAGCAGATGACTGCCCCTTCCCGAGCCTGGTTCTGCTGGAGGTTTCTTCCTATTAAAAGGGAGTTCTTCCTCTCCACCATCGCCAAGTGCCTGCTCACAGGGGATCACCTGATTGCTGGGGGTTTTCTGCAACTGTGGGGGTTTCCCCTACAGTTGAAAGTACTATGAGATGACTGTTGTTGTGAAATGGCGTTATATGAATAAAGCTGAATTAAATTGAATTAAATTACTACTTCAAGTTCTGCTCAACCGCAGCACGGTTATTGTGTTTTTATGCAGTTTTGATGTGCCTTTGTCATGTGCCAAGCGCACATTTAAAACCAAGACAATGAATAAAAAGTGCATATTTTTCGTCATATCGATCTGTGTTGGTATGAAATTTGTCATATTCAACAGATCGCTGAACATCTGCAGCCCAGTTACATGTCTTGATTTCGAATTTTGGCCCAACTGATTTTGTAATTGAATAGCCCCAGTCTACAGTTTAGCTGTCCATGCATACTATGCCAGGTAATTGGAGGTGTGAAAGTGTAGCGATTTGAAACCAGTCTCCAGAGTGGAGAGGTTTTCTCGGCGCTGATTTTGCACATCCGTGTGCACTGACAAAGACCTACAGCATGATCGAGCCCCAATTTACAATAGATTTCAGCCGATCCCCACACCAAGGAGCAGTTATTTCTCACAGAGAAATGCAAATACAAAGCTTGTAGTTCTGTATTTTTCACAGAAATACAAGCTTGGTGATTAAACTTTAAGCCTGATGTGTTTATAGTTAGAATCAGGTTAAAAAAAGGCTCTTAATGGTATCTGTAAAATGCTTTTTTACATGATAAAAAAAGCCTTATATAGAAAAATCTTCTTTTTTTCTTTTGGCTGCTCCTTTGAACAATCTGATCCTGTTCTTTAACAGGTTTGACCAACTGCCCTCTTCTCCGCCTGCCCACCAACCACTGCTGCCTCTACCTTCATCTAGTCCCGCTGTCCACTGCCCTCCCTCCACCCCACCCCCCCCGTACATCCCCCGCTGTTTTTCCCCGCACAGACCTAACATCCCCACCTCCCAGCACACAGGCCCCCTGCACCAGGCCGACTCTCACTAAGACCCAGGTGAGAGCTGAGCTGAAGAAGATCAAGGCGAGGAAGGCTGCAGGTCCAGACGGCATCAGCTCGAGGCTCCTCAAGGCCTGTCCAGACTAGCTGTGCGGGATCGTGGAGCACATCTTCAGTCTGAGCCTGAAGCTGGAGAGGGTACCACAGCTGTGGAAAACATCCTGTTTGGTACCCTTACCAAAGACTCCACACCCCACGGACCTGAACAGCTACAGACCAGTGGCCCTCACATCACACCTAATGAAAACCCTGAAGAAGCTGCTCCTTGCTTGCCTCCGCTCCCTAGTGGGACCAGCAATGGATCCACTTCAGTTTGCTTACCAGCATGGCATTGGGATGGAGGATGCAGTGATCTTCCTCCTACATCATTCCCTGTCCCACCTGGAGAAGTCTGGGAGCACTGTGAGGATCATGTTCTTTGATTTCTCCAGTGCTTTCAGCACCATACAACTAGTGAGCCTGAGGGACAAGCTGCTGTGTACAGGGGTGGACCAGCACCTGTCATCGTGGATCATGGACTACCTCACAAACCAACCACAATTTGTGAGATCTTGGGACTGTGTGTCTGACGCCATCATCTGTAGTATGGGGGGCCCAAGGGAACAATTCTGGCTCCCTTCCTGTTCACCCTCTACACTGCGGACTTTTCACACAACACACCACACTGACATCTACAGAAGCTCTCTGATGACTCTGTGATCATCGGCCTCATCTCTGATGGGGATGATACGGAATACAGAGGACTTATCCAGGACTTCGTGGACTGGTACCTGCAGAACTGCCTCCAGATCAATGCGAGAAAAACCAAGGAAATGGTGGTGGACTGCCACAGGCAAGGACAACCCCCCCGTCGGCCTCCGTCGGTCTATGATGACCATGGAAGAGAATCCTAAATGTCTACTCTGCTGGAACAGCACCGCCTGTGGCTGAACAGGCCGATTCGCGAATGGCATTCCCTGTCACACAGGTCGCACTTGTGGGTGGTCTCCGTGCTGCTGGGTCTGTGGCGGTTCTTCCTGCAGGTCCTTTTTTCATCTGCTGCAGCAGTCAGTCTCTCTTCACCCGCCTTGAGCTGTCTGGTCAGGGTGCCTCTCCATTTTAGTGGAGCAGATAACTAAAAAAATCCTTCAAATGGTGACACAAGCATGAAATTTTGCACAGATACCCTCCTGGATATACTCTTTCAGATTAGGGTCCTGGCCACGTGAAAACTCAAGATGGCGACCTTTTTTCAAGATGGCCACCATCAGTATCTGGCAATCTCACACCGAGACCATATATCTGTTGAAATAAACATGCTTTTTTCATTTAAATGAACTTTAAATCATGGGATTGTGATCATGAACTGTTTCTCACAAGAGAGAGAGACTGTCAGGAGAATAACTGACAGTCTTCTTTCAATAGCCTTTGCTTTGACTGTACATGACTAGCCGATTCTTGTTGGAAGAAGTCGGTCACATTCTTCTTGATGGGTTCATACATGGAGGCAGGGCGGCTTGCCAGAGCATCTGAGAACTCCTGGAACTTGGCATGGCCTCTGTTCATGTGTGTCTTGAGAAGCTCTGCTGTGTTGGGGTGGGCAATATCCTTGGTGTCAATGGAATACAAGTCAGAACTTTCTTCCTGAAAAGGACTGCCTAGGTTTTGCAAGGCTGCAGAAAGCTTGTTGACCTTGTCCAGAAAAGTCTTCTGTGCCTGTGGGTTTTGCTCATGGTGTGTTGCTTGCTCGGGAATTTCTTTGCGTTGGGCCTCTGTGTCATAAACAGATAACAAGCGACTGACCTCTGGGCCAGCTAACATCCATCGCCTGAGTGCAGATGGATCTTCTGTCAACCCAATGGCTCCACCATCAGCCTTGATGATGGCATTGGTCTGCTCATGGGCTTGATCTAGAGCCATTGTTGAGAAAGGACGACGGGTCTTGTGCACCACAAAGTTGCCAGCTTTAAACTCTTTGTCTAACTCTGGGTGTGAAATCTCTAGCATAAGCATGTCCCTGAGGTGGATGGGCAGCCAACGAGCATAGTTTGTATTGTTGTTGGCAAAGAAACAGGGTATCAGTTCATGTAGTGCCTGGCAGTAGAGAGCAAAATTTCCCTCGCAGAAAGATCTAATCAGCAGAAAGACAACAAGCTCCATGGATAGTACCATGTGCCAGAAGTGAAACTGTGGACTATCCTGTTTTCGGGAGTCACACCACTTCTCAAAGTCCAGTGCCTCTTCATCTTGATTTTCCTGCTCAGTACAGTACTCATCATATGCAGCTTTCAAGAGTTTGTACAAGCTGGAGGCTGTCACTTGGTGCATCTGTCGCGTCCTGGTAACACTTGCAGCTGACAGGAAGGACTCTGCAGTGCCAGATGAAGCCACACCAGCTTCAACTAGAGCTCCTGTCCATCCACTGGCTTGGAGGATAGTACCCAGCGACTTCAGTGCTGCCATCTCAATGTGCAGACCACCAAACATGACCAGGTACTTGTCCTCACCATACTGACCTGGCCACTGCCACTGCAACTGCTTTGCTATGGCGTAGATTGGCTGGTCAGCTGTGATGACAGGTACCTGGCCAGGGTTGAGGAAATCAACAACATCTTTTACTTTGTTCATTACATGTTTGACTGTAGCAACTGAATGAGCTGGATCCCGCAGGAGAGGAAGCAAAGAAGTAATGGTAACTTCAAATTCAGGGCTTCTCTTCATTGAAGCATGATGTGCTGACCATGTTAGGTTCAATGCATCATCAACTTCTTGTGTCACTGAGACCTTGTCCAGCCACTGGTACTCTAGTGCTAGTTGTGGCCCCAGAATATCTGTGGGTGGTTTTGGCATTGCAGTACCTGGTGGAACAGGATTTGTTGTCCGGAAGGAAGCTGGAGAGATATTTGTGAATGTATCAGGAAGTTCAGGAACTGACTTTACTTTCTCAGGCCCAAACCTGAGTTGCCCTCGTTCCTGTCCACTATTATCCTTTGTGGGATGTTGGAACAGAGAGATGCTTGTGCCATGAAAGGAGGTAGTTGCAGTTGTTGCAGAGGGATTGTGATCAATGTTATCCATCACTGCAGTAGTGAACAACCCTTTCCGCAGCACTGGAGGACAAACCACACCCTCCTCAACATACTTGCTGACTGTTGCATCTCCAAGTTGAGCAGAGATCTCCAGCACTCTGTCATAAGAGATACTGAGACCATGATCGAACAACATCTCAACCAGATTCCTCTTTCTGGTTTTGGCATAAACAGAGAGCCCCATGTACACGGGAAATGGAGTCTCTCTGTCTTTAGAATGCCTGTGAGTTGCTGCTCCTTCCTTGTAGCGGGTGTAGCAGTTGAATTGCATGAGCTGAGCAATTGCCTGGTCTGACTTTGATGCCCCGAATCTCAGCTGTGATTTTATGTCAGCACCATGCTCAACCATCCCCACAAATTGAAGCAGAAGGGGAGGTATAGCATTTTGCACACAACCCTGAGAAAATGTACCTTCAAATCTAGACTTGTGGTCAAGTATACATCTTCTGAGGATCTTTGCTGCTTTAGCAATGATAAGTTCATCTGAAAGATCTGTGGATTGAGCAAGCGCTTTGCCTACATCTTCCTGAAATGTAAGTATCACTTCTCTATGATCTGCGCCAGATCTGTGAGCCTCAAGTCCTGGAATTTCAGCCAATAGCTTTTCTTTCAGTCTAGTGGAATTCACATTTGGTGAGTCCACCCCCAGCTGTTCCAGACGCTTTTGGTACATGTGGCAGATATCTGGCATGCGAAATGTAACTGGTCCTTCTGAACATAGGTTGCTTTCAACAAGGTATGCAACCAATTCTGAGATCACCATTGGATACACATCTGGTTGTGACTTAGTGTCACGTTTCTCAAGGTTCCTCAGGTGCGCCCTTTCCCTGTTGTAGAGAGCCCGAAGGCAAACATTATGGTACTTGAACTCCTGTGCAATGACATCACCACCAGTCAATCTTGCAAGAAGCTTACCATCACCAAGCATCTCTGCAATGTCGCGCAGCCTCTTGTCTAGGCCCGTTGTACTGGCCTCTCTGAGGTCTGATGCAGGTGCCACTTTTTCACAGAAAATGCATGTCTGACTGTCATGACTTTTTCGCCGCAGTTTTGACTGACAAGCTCCAGTCTCAGTTTCACTGGTTTGACTACTGGAATGGCGCTTTTGTGCCCGTTGCAATTTAGTGTTGTTGAACAACAAGCGACAGCTCACATGGTATTTTGCCATATTTTTCCTGAGTGTGGCTTCTATGCCATCACCTTCATCCAGCCTCGTTGGATCTATTCTCAATGGCATGTCATTGATTTCGCTGAACATGGGAATGTTCCTTGCCAGCATTTTGTATCCATCATGTTCTGGGGAATGATGACTTGGAGTGGATGTCAGGCCCTCACCTATTTTGTCCTTCTGGCAAAGGCAACACAAGCTCCAATTTGTTTTCCGATTGGCAGATATCACATTCGCTTCTGCCATGATGTGTCTTGATTAAGGCCGAGGGGCTATCCTTTTACCACCCTAATCAAACTGTGCACACATTACTGTATGGGATTCAACTAGGTTCGGTTGCCCTACACCTAGCCCGATCATTCATCCAGTGCCATTTAAGTCCCGTGTGATCTGTACACCATCCGGGTAAGTACATGAACATTTGGCGAGACATGCATAACCCCCTTACCCTTGGCTCGGCTCTCCCGCGCTGGCACATCCTGTCAATTCAGGTGCGACTCTCTAACTAGTATCTAATAACTAAAAAACTACAGTTTAGTAGCTACATGATATGGGGCTGTTAGAAAGCATTTGGGACACTAAACTATGCATATACTACTACAACTAGTCTAATACTGCAGTGTTAGTAAAGCTAGATCAGTTGACACTGAACCCCATGCCGAGTTACACAGCAGTGATTGACACCAGTGTGCCCTGGTTGTGTGCTGACAATCACTCTTGTTTTTTTTAATTGCAATCACAGTCACAACTGTAGTTTATAAAAATGGTTGAATGGGATCTGCACCACACCAACCAAGATCCACATCCAGAAACGATTACATGTGTGTGTTAAATATGCTCAATTTACGATGGATAAATCATAATTTTCAAGGAGTAGCAGCCATTTTGGGCACCACATTGAAGGCTAACCTTCTTAAATTTATATCAGAGACAACAAAATCTGTAAAATTAGTATATAAGAGCATAAACATGGTTCACTTGGAAAATTAAATTAAGAAAAGAGGAAAAATAACAAAAAATTGTCACATTCTGGCAGCCATCTTGGAAAATGGCGGCCATCTTGAATTTTTGGCGTGGCCAGGACCCTTTTCTGAAAGAGAGGACATTAAAGCATATTTGTGGAGAATTTCATGCTTGTGTCACCATTTGAAGGATTCTTATGAAATATGCAATTAACCGCTGCACTATTTGGAGCGGTCCGTTGCAAGGTCCTCCCAGCGCTCTGTGTTGATCTCCAGGGCCTTCATGTCTCTCTTGCAGACGTCTCTAAAGCGCAGCTGTGGGCGGCCAACGTCTCTCCTGCCAGTCGCCAGTTCTCCGTAGAGGACGTCTTTGGGGATTCTGCCATCCTCCATATGGTGAACGTGGCCTAGCCAGCGGAGCCTGCGCTGCCTGAGTAGAGTGAACATGGAGGGAAGGCCGGCGCGGGACAGAACTTCTGTGTTGGGCACTTTGTCCTGCCAGGATATGTCCAGGATGCGGCGAATGCAGCGCAAGTGGAAGGAGTTCAGTCTCTTTTCCTGCCGGGCGTATGTTGTCCATGTCTCACTCCCATAGAGCAGTGTGCTGATGACGCAGGCGTTGTACACTGCCATCTTCGTCTTGACAGAGATTTTGGGATTCTCCCACACTCGTGTGGTGAGGCGAGCGAGTGTGAAGGCTGATTTTCCAATCCTCTTGTTGATCTCTGTATCAAGGGAGAGGTTGTTGCTGATCGTGGACCCCAGGTACGTGAACTGGTTCATGACCTCCAGCTCGTAGTCATCGATGGTGATGGTTGGTGGTGCTTCCATGCCTTGCGCCAAGACGTTAGTCTTCTTCAGGCTGATGGTAAGCCCGAAGTCCTTGCATGCCTGGGAGAAGCGGTCCATCAGGGTCTGAAGCTCCTGCTGTGTGTGGGTTGCGACTGCAGCGTCGTCTGCGAACAGCATGTCTCTGATTAGAGCCTCGCGCACTTTGGTTCTGGCTTTCAGGCAGGTGAGGTTGAAAAGCCTGCCTTCAGATCTTGTGTGCAGGTAGATTCCCTCTGTTGCTGTGCTGAAGGCATGCCTCAGGAGCATAGCAAAGAAAATCCCAAAGAGGGTTGGCGCAAGTACACAGCCCTGTTTCACTCCGCTGCGTATGTTGAATGGCTCTGAGACGTTGCCATCGTGCTGCACTATCCCCTGCATGTTGGTGTGAAATGATTTGATGAGGCTTTGCAACTTTGGTGGGCATCCTATCTTTGGCAGGATCTTGAAAAGGCCCTCTCTGCTGACCAGATCGAACGCTTTGGTGAGGTCGATGAAGGCGACGTACAGGGGCATGTTCTGTTCTCTGCATTTCTCCTGGAGTTGGCGGATGGAGAATATCATGTCTACCATCGATCGCTCAGCGCGGAAGCCACACTGAGACTTGGGGTAGACACGTTCGGCAAGCTTCTGTAGACGAACGAGAACACCTCGTGCGTAGACTTTGCCAACAACGCTGAGGAGGGAGATGCCCCTGTAGTTGTTGCAGTCGCTTCTCTCCCCTTTGTTTTTGTAGAGGGTGATGATCTTGGTGTCCCTCATGTCCTGTGGTACGGCACCTTCCTTCCAACACTGGCAGAGAACGTCATGCAATGGCAGCAGTAGGGCGGTCTTGCAGTGCTTGATCAGGTCAGGGGGTATGCTGTCGTTGCCGGGTGCCTTGCCAGCGGCCAAGCTATCAATGGCCTTGCTGAGTTCGTCGATGGTTGGCTCGGCGTCAAGTTCGTCCATGGATGGCAGGCAGTCGATGGCATCAAGGGCTGATGGTGTCACGGTGTTCTGTCTGAAGTAGAGGTCGGAGTAGTGTTCCACCCATCTCTCCATCTGCTTGTTCTTTTCTGTGATCATCTCCCCAGTGGAGGATTTGAGGGGGGCCGTCTTGCTCTGAGCCGGACCAAGTGCTTTCTTGATGCCATCGTACATACCACGGATGTTCCCTGTTATGGCAGCGGTTTGAATGTCTTGGCTGAGCTGATGTCCAGTACTCGTTGGCACAGCGCCGAGCAGTCTGCTGAACTTTACGTCTCGCAGCCCTGAGAATCTGGAGATTCTTCTTGTTTGGGTACTTCTTGTACTCAGCAAGTGCTGAGCGCTTGGCTTCAATGATGGGGGTCATCACGGTCAACTTGGCATCAAACCAGTCCTGTGACTTTGAGGTCTTCCTCCCAAAGGTAACAACCCCCCACAGCACTGGTAAACATCCAGGGAACAGACATTGAGATGGTGACATTTTACAAGTACCCGGGTGTTCACCTGAACAATAAATAACTGGACTTGTCACACAACACCAAAGCGCTCTACAAGAAGGGGCAGTGCAGGCTGTTCCTCCTGAGGAGACTCAGGTCGTTTGGAGTGCAGGGGGCACTCCTGAAGACTTTCTATGATTCGGTGGTGGCATCAGCCATCACATTTGGAGTGGTCTGCTGGGGCAGTGGTATCACAGCAGCAGACGGGAAGAGGCTGAACAGGCTGATCAAAAATGCTAGCGCTGTTCTGGGGTGACGCCTTGACCGAGTGGAGGAGATAGGAGAGAGGAAGATGGTGGCTAAGCTGTCATCTCTGCTGCCATCTCTGAGTCCCACCCCAAGCAGGACATGCTGAACACACTGAGGAGCTCATTTAGTGGTAGGCTGTGCCATCCTAAGTGCTCGAGGGAGAGGTTCCGCAGGTCCTTGCTACCTACGGCTGTCAGACTTTATAATCTAACCAGTGCTGCTCGTAGAGGTCGTATTAAATGTAGAGGTTGTGTTAAATGTACTAAATGTAACAAATTTGCACAGTAGAGATCATCCTGCTGGGTAATTTAACAAACTGTAATGCTGTTGATACCATCTAGCTGCAATGCTCCTGCACTTTGTATATAACTGTGTGTACATATGTGTATTTTTACTGCTTTCACTTTTTCAGCCGCTTGTATCCGCAATCTCATTCTTTTGGCCATTACACAAAGCTCGTGACCATAGGTGAGGGTAGGAACGTAGATTGACCGGTAAATTGACAGCTTTGCCTTAGAGCTTAGCTCCCTCTTCACCACAATGGACCGGTACAACGTCCGCATCACTGCAGATGTTGCCGCGATCCGTCTGCTCCCCTCACTCGTGAATAAGACCCCAAGCTACTTAAACTCCCCCACATGGGGAAGGAGCTTGTCCCCAACCCAGAGAGGACAATCCACCTTTTTCCGGGTGAGGACCATGGACTCGGACTTGGAGGTACTGATTCTCATCCCAGCCGCTTCACACTCAGCAGCAAACCGTCCCAGTAAGACCTGTAGGTCATTGCTGGATGAAGGCAACAGGGCAACATCATTTGCAAACAACAGAGATGAGATCCTGTGGTCACCAAGCATTCAACCGTCCATTCCCTGGCTGTGTCTAGAAATCCTGTCCATAAAAATTGTGAACAGGATTGGTGACAAAGGGCAGCCCTGGTGGAGTCCAACTTTCACTGGGAATGAGTCCGACCGAGTGTCGTCAATACAAACCAAACTCTCACAACGGTCGTATAGAGACCGGATAGCTTGCAACAGCCAGTGGGATTGCTGGACTCACCCTTAGAGATAGGGTGAGGAACTCAGTCATCCGAGAGAGGCTCAGAGTAGAACCACTGCTCCTCCACATTGAAAGGAGCCAGTTGAGGTGGTTTGGGCATCTGATCAGGATGCCTCCTGGATGCCTCCCACTTGAAGAGTTTCGGGCACACCCCACTGGGAGGAGACCCCAGGGCAGACCCAGGACTCGCTGGAGAGACTATGTCTCCCAGTTGGTCTGGGAAAACCTTGGTATCCTCTCTGAAGAGCTGGAGCAGGTGGCCGGGGAGAGGGAAGTCTGGGCTTCTCTGCTTGAATTGCTGCCTCCAAGACCCAGACCTCCGGAAAAGCGGTAGAAGATGAATGGATGGATTGATGGATGGATGGGCTTTCACTTTTGCTGCTACCCTTCTGTCACAAATCACCCATGACATTCGTCTCCACCCACTCCACTCTGCCTGCACTCTCTTCTTCACCTCTCTTGTGCATTTTCCATTGCTTTGGATGGCTGACACCAGGTATTTTAACTCAGCTACTCTCACTACCGCTACTCCTTCCATCTTCCCTGTTGCACCAGCTTCCCACTCATTCACACTAGTGCATTCTGTCTTGCTTCTACTGACTTTCATTCCTCTTCTCTCCAGAGCATACCTC
Source organism: Pholidichthys leucotaenia (assembly GCA_020510985.1). Taxonomy (NCBI): domain Eukaryota; kingdom Metazoa; phylum Chordata; class Actinopteri; order Cichliformes; family Pholidichthyidae; genus Pholidichthys; species Pholidichthys leucotaenia. The sequence continues at coordinate 74,008,076 of CM035843.1, read as the reverse complement.
CATCTCTCCAGGTTCTCTTCCACCTGCTCCCTATTTTCACTACAGATCACAATGTCGTTTGCAAACATCATGGTCCAAAGAGACTCTTGCCTGACCTCATTTGTCAGCCTTTCCATCACCATGGTGAACAAGAAGGGGCTCAGAGCCAATCCCTGATGTCATCCCACCCCACCTTGAATCCATCCATCACTCTCACAACACACCTCACCACCGTCTCGCTGTCCTCATACATATCCTTCACCACCCTCACATACTTCTCTGCCACTCCTGACTTCCTCAGACAGTACCTCCCTTCCTCTCTTGGAACCCTGTCATATGCTTTTTCTAGATCCACAAAGTCACAGTGCAACTCCTTCTGACCTTCTGTACCAACTCCTGCACCTCCAGCCACCAGTCTGTCAAGTTGATCAAGTTTGCGGACGACACCACCCTCATCGGGCTCATCTCCAACGGCGACGAGTCCGCCTACAGGAGAGAGGTGGCCCAGCTGGCGTCCTGGTGCAACAACAACAACCTGCAGCTGAACGCTCTGAAGACAGTGGAGATGATTGTGGACTTCAGGAAAGTCACAACCCCTCTGCCCCCCCTCACCCTCACAGGCTCTCCCATCACCACTGCTGATTCCTTCCACTTCCTAGGCACCACCATCACCAGGGACCTCAAGTGGGAGCCGACCATCAGCTCCCTCATCAAAAAGGCCCAGCAGAGGATGTTCTTCCTGCGGCAGCTGAGGAAGCTCAAGCTACCCACCAAGATGTTAGTGCAGTTCTACACAGCCATTATCGAGTCCATCCTCACCACCTCCATAACCGTGTGGTACGCAGGAGCCACTGCCAGGGACAGACTAAGGCTGCAGCGCGTCATGCGCACTGCTGAGAAGGTGATCGGCTGCAAGCTCCCATCTCTCCAGGATCTGTACATCTCCAGGACCCGGAGGCGTGCTGGCCGGATCATAGCCGATCCCACACACCCTGGTCACGTACTGTTTGCCCCTCTCCCCTCAGGTAGAAGACTTCTGTCCATCCAGACTAAAACCTCCCGTCACATGAACAGCTTCTTCCCCTCTGCGATCAGACTGCTGAACACTAAGTGACTTATTGACTCTCGTGCACTATATACAGCAGCTCAACCAGACTCATGTCAATCATCACTGTTTTCTTCCTGCATTACCGACTGCACTATATGGTTCTCCACATTATCTGCTGCTCGCTAATATATTTTTTTTTTCCACAATATCTTTATTGAACCTTTTTTTTTTTTTTTAACAAACATGATACAAACAATCAAACACTACTAAAGTACTACAAAAAAAAAAAAATGCACTAAAAACACCAACAACCACCAACAAAATCAAGTCTTCAACAATGCTCCTCTGTTTAGTCTAGACAATCCAATACCTAAGTATACATATTATGTTCACCAGTTTGGAATTTACAAGGTCCACACACATCATTCACCTTCTTCTTCAAGAGTTATGTTTAAATTTTTTACATAATCAATAAAAGGTCTCCATATATTCTCAAACACAATTTCCTTTGATTTCAGTATATATGTTATTCTTTCTAATGGAAGGTTTGTTAACATCTGTCTTAACCACTGAGTCACATCTGGTCTATGAGTCTTTTTCCATAATAGTGCAATACATTTTTTGGCATTAAGCAAACTGAGGTCTATGAATGTTCTTTCACTTTTATTAAAATTATGCTTTTCTGGGTACAGACCCAACAAAAACAGTTTAGGATTCAATATGATTTGTTTTGAGATTATTTTTTCAATTGTTACCCTCACCTCTTCTCAAAACATTCTTATTAATCTACATTCCCATAAACAATGAAATAGGGTTCCTTTACTTTCCATGCATTTTGTGCATGTATCTGGTATATTTTTGTTATATCTATTTAACTCCTCCGGTGTAACATACATCCGCATTAACCATTTGAAATGTATCAATTTAAGGCGTGCATTTATTGATTTGGTTTGAGCTTCTGTACAAGCCAATTCCCATTGTTCCTCTGAAATTTCAATTTGCAGATCTTCTTTCCAGTAGTTTAATCTTTTCAGTGAATTTTCACTTGAAGATAGTGTCAATGAGTTATAAAACTCTGAAATAATACCCTTTCTTTTACTATCTTTCATCATCATTTTTTCCAAGGATGAATAAATAGGTCGAGTGAGAGCTTTATTTTGATTTGATCGAATAAAGTTTCTAAGTTGAAGATATTTAAAAAAATGTGTTCTATTGAGATTAAATTTGATCCTCAGCTCTTCAAAAGACATTATGTTGTCTGCACATGGCAAATATAAATCCTGAATCTTTTGTATCCCTTTTAAATTCCATACTTTAAATACAGCGTCCGCTCTCCCTGGTTTAAAATATTGATTACCCCATATTGGACTAAATTGTGACAATAACTGTGGTTCTTTTAAATAGTTTTTAGCTTCACACCATATTTTGATCATATGCTTTACAAATGGATTTTTAACTTGTTTTTGTAATTTTTTTGCCGAATCTGAGTATATGAATATGGGAAGAGGTAAAGGTAAATTGTATGATTCCATTTCAGTCCAGTGAGGGAGATCATTTGATGAAAAATAATATGTCATAGACCTCAGTTGTGCCGACCAATAATACAACATAAAATTTGGACATTTCAGACCTCCACGATCAAATGGTAAATATAATAAAGACAAACGTAATCTAGCCCTCCTATTGTTCCATATAAATTCCACTAACTTTTTTTTTATTCTTGAGAATAGATCTAAAGGTGGTGATAAGGGAATGTATTGAAATAAATAAAGTATTTTAGGTAAAATATTACTTTTAAGTATATTGATTCTCCCGATTATCGACATTGGTAGTGACATCCATCTCTGAGTTAACTCATTGATATCTGACATTAAGGCTTCATAGTTGACGCTGGCGACTGATTCTAGCTTAGGCATAATTTGGATTCCTAAATATTTAAACTGATTTACAACATTGAATTGATTTACCTCAGGGGCTGGGTAATTTCTCTGGGTCTCATTTAGCATTAATATTGAAGATTTAGTTTTATTTATTTTATATCCTGATATTTCCCCAAAATTCTTTATTAAATTCAACAAGGTTGGAATTGATTTTTTTAGATTCGACATAAACAAAATTATATCATCGGCGTACAGGGAGATTTTATGTTCTGTTGGTCCAACTTTAATTCCATATATTCGTGAATGTAAACGTATCGCTATCGCTAAAGGTTCAATTGCCATAGTAAACAGTAAAGGTGAAAGTGGACAGCCTTGTCGACATCCTCTATTGATTTTTATTGGTTTTGAAATATTGTTATTTGTTAGGATTTCTGCTGTAGCATTATTGTATATTATTTGAACCCATTTTATGAAATTATTTCCAAGTCCAAACCTTTGTAGGACTTCAAAAAGAAAGGGCCATTCAACTCTATCAAAGGCCTTTTCGGCGTCCAATGATAGGAGAGCTGTATCCGGTGCTTCTTTATTAAAATAAATAATATTAAATAGTCTTCTTACATTATGGAAGCCTTGTCTACCCTTTATAAAGCCATTCTGATCTCGATTAATAATATTTGGTAAAATTTCTTGTATTCGTCTTGCTAAAATTTTACAGATTATCTTAAGGTCGGCGTTTAATAGGCTTATTGGTCTCATATTTTCACATTTATTAGAGGGCTTACCTGGTTTTGGCAGCAGTATAATTAAGGCATTATTTATGTATGATGGTAAATTATTATTTTGAAATGCTTCTAAAACCATTTCCAAAAAAGGTTTTATTAATTTATTCTTAAATTTTTTATAAAGGTCAACTGGAAGACCATCTGGTCCTGCACTTTTTCCTGATTTCATATTATCAATGGCTAGCCCAACTTCTTCTTGACTAATTTTAGACTCCAATATCTCCCTGTTTTCATTTGGTATACACGGTATAGATAGTTCGTTCAAAAACCCATTTAGTTTTGTTAAATCAGGTTCATTTTTGGTATCATATAATTTTTCATAGTAATCTCTAAAGGCTCTATTAATTTCTAAAGGATCTATAACTACCTGTCCATTACTTATAATACTGGTAATTGGTGTTTTAATTTCCAATTGTTTAATCTGCCATGCTAATAATTTTCCTGATTTTTCACCTTGTTCATAAAAAGATTGTTTCAATCTTAGAAGACTCGAGGCAGCTCTATTCGCTGATTTTTTGTCGTATTCAGCTCTCAAAATCAGTAATTCATTCTCCAACCTTGGGTCACTTCCTGCATACACTTTTTCCTGAAGACTTTTTATTTTATGTTCCAATTTAGCTCTCTCCTCTCGAGTCTTCTTAGATTTTGATCCTGTATAACTAATAATATGTCCCCTAATAAAAGCTTTGAAAGCCTCCCACTTTACACATGCTGATGTTTGTGTAGTATTGATGTCAAAGAACTCGTCTATCTGTTTTTCTATATACTTGACAAATTCCTCATCCTGAAGCCATTTATGCTGAAATTGCCATCTACCTGATTCCTTTGTCAATTTTTTATCTACATATATTAGACAACAGGGTGCATGATCAGAGATCACGATGTTATCATAAAAGCAGTTTTGAATCTTTGACCTTAATTCTGTGGAAATCAAAAAATAATCAATACGTGAGAATGTCTTGTAAGTACTGGAATAACAAGAATAGGCTTTAACTTGTGGTTTCATTTCTCTCCATATATCTAACAATCTCAATTCTTTCATAAAATGATTAATAGTCATCCTACATCCAATGTGCGTACAATCCAGTCCTGTTGATCTATCCACACCTGGATTCAATGTACAATTAAAATCCCCTGCTATTATATGTTGCCCTGTAAGTGATGATAAGATGAGAAATAAATTAGCAAAGAACTTCTGATCATCTATATTGGGACCATATAAGTTCACAAGATTTATATTTTCTAATAGCAAAGAACCTTGAATGATTACATATCTTCCAAATTTGTCTCCAATTACATTTTTCACTTGAAAAGGAACTGATTTATGTATGAGAGTCATAACTCCCCTGGCTCGGGATGAAAATGAAGAGGTGAATACACTTCCCTGCCATCTACTCCTAATTCTTTTAACATCCTCCTCTATCAGATGAGTTTCTTGTAAAAACACAATTCTTGAACCCATGTCCTTTATTTTATTCATAACTTGTTTAAGTTTTTTTAAATTTTGTAGACCTCTGCAATTCCATGAAGTTAAATTAAGATTAACACTTTGGTCCATGATCAATAGAGAGTTTGGGATTACCTTGCAGTGTAAACATGCTCATACAGAGAAGCAAAAACATGAGTGGTTGAACATTCATCCTACAAACTACACACAAACAAATTTCCCCTTCCCACACTTGTGGCAAACCCCCCAAAATCAAAAGAAAAATTCTGTCTCCCGATATAGCCATCGACCGTTCCACACCCACGGGGAACAGCCTAAGCCACTCCTTCTTCATCCTCCCAATCACCCTAACTCTACTGCTTTTAATGACGTAACATTAGGTTCAGGTTCAGGTTCAGGTTACTTTATTTGTACCCGTAGGTAGATTTGTTTTGCAGTTGGTGACATCCATATTTACAAGCCACTAATTACATTCAACATAGACACAAACACAGGCACACATCTTACAAAATAACATTAACACACATTACAAATTACATTAACTCTCCTCTGTAGTTTTCCAACTTAACTCCAAAATTTTTAACAACTTTGTACATCATAGTTTTTTTTTTGTTTGTTTTGTTTTTGTTTTGTTTTTTTAATATATAATACAATCTATATTTTGTAAACTTACTATTTACTTCAAGTCAGTCAGATGCCTGTGCAAATGCTTAATTATTCTACCTTATATTTTGTTCATGCTTAGCTCCCACCAGTCTCTTCTTCTTCTTTGATCTTCTTGATGAACTCCTGCGCCTCCTCTGGGGTCTTGAAGATGTGGGTTCTGCCCTCATACGTGGTCAGCAGTCTCGCAGGATAGATTACACCATGACGAATCCCAAGGTTGCGCAGCTCCTTACGTACGGGATCAAACTGCTTCCTCAATTGCTGGATTCCTGTGGCCAAATCTGGGTAGAACCGCACCTGCTGGTCCTGGTGTTTAATCTCTCCTTTTTTAGCTCGTGCAGCGTTGAAGATCTTCATCCTGTCTCTGTTGCTAAGAAACTTCATAATTAAGGTCCTCGGCGATCCCTTATCTCTCCGTGGGCCAATATGATGTGCTTTTTCCAGAATCACTGCTGATTTCAACTCCTCGCTGCCCAGCACCTCCGGAATCCACTTTTCCAGAAAGGAACATACGTCCCGACCTTCTGATTCCTCTGGAAGACCCACCAGCCTCAGATTATTCTGTCTCGACCGAGATTCCAAATCCAAAATATTATCTTCCAGAGATTTATTTTTTTTTCCAAAGTGCGCACCTTTAATTGAAGACGGGTGACGTCATCTTCAGCACTAGCGAGACGGAGCTCCATCTGCGCCGTTCGTTCTACACAGTCACCCAATTCCTTTCTTATTCCTTCCAACGCTGTCATAATCCCATCAAATCTAGAGGAAAAGTCCGCTCTCATTGAACTCATGGCAGCCATCAGCGCATCTGCGCCATTCCCCGCAGATATCGCACCGTTGCCAGCCTCCTCCGCCATATATGGAGTTTTGTTTGCTGCGTCACAGACCTGAAAGTCCGTTAATTTGGACTGTTTCGGCGGCTCGCTTTTTCCTTTTCCTGGTTTTCCAGCCTTAGGCTTCGCCGACATATCTTCGCCCAAATGCTGGGATACGTTCTGTCCCAAATGAGAGAGTTATTTGCCGATTTTTTTTTTCCAGGAGCAGAGCAGAGCGAGACAAGTCCGTCCTACGGGGCAGCCATAACCGGAAGCCGCTCGCTAATATATTTAAACTGCTGACTAGTATTACTCACTCTTATTCTACACTTTATTGCATGTATAGTTTATTTCTTTTATTTTATCATGTTTAATGTTGCAGCATTGCACCGAGACAAATTCCTAGTTTGTGTACTACATGAACATGACATAACGCACGGCCCAGGAGACACACACGCAGGCTCAGGATAGATTTAACAGCTTTATTAGCAACAGGGAAGTGTATGGCTGCGTGTCTGTGGAATAAGAATGTATTGGTGGTGGCGTCTGCGTCAGGCACGGGGACAGGAGGCCGTACAGCCAGACAACCCTGTGGGAGAGAGCAGAGGGAGAAGGGTAACGGGCACCACACCAATACAGGGAAAGGATGATGATAGCTGGCTTACTTGGTTGTGACAGGTGGCTGGCGTCGACAAGGGCGGAGCCCGGGAGACAGCGACCTGTGGTACCTGTGGCAGCAGCGTAGAGCCAACGGCGAGGTGATGAAGTCCACCGCCGGGGATGTCCACCTGTGCACAGGGGAAAGCTAGAGGAGAGAGGTAAGGGGAGCTTACCCAGGATATCTTCGCTAGTAGGTTTGAGATCCGTAGTAGCAAAGGGGCCGAAGTAGAGATACGGCTTCAGGCCGAAGCCCAGGGCAGAGTGGATTAAATACCTCGCCGCTGACAAGGAGCAGGTGTGCGCGCGGCTGGCGCCGCTGATGATCGGCGAGTCATAACAGTACTCCCCCCTCTAGCAGCGCCTCCTGGTGATGGTTTTTCCGGGTGCACTCGATGAAACTCAGAAATGAGTGACCGGTCCAACACCAGCGAGGAAGGCACCCACTGTCTCCACTCGGGTCCATAGCCCTCCCAATCCACCAGGTACTGCAATCCGCGACCCCGGCGTTGGGCGTCCAAGATGTCAGCGACGGTCCAGGCCGGATGGCCACCAATCATCCGAGGAGCGGGGTGCGCCGCAGGTGGAGGGCAGAGGGGGTCAGAGACCACCGGTTTGATTTTGGAGACGTGGAAGGTGGAATGGATGCGGAGGGAGGAGGGAATAGCCACACGCACAGCCACCGGGTTGATGATCCTGGTTATGGGATAAGGGCGAATGAACCGTTGAGCCAGCTTTCTCCTCTCACCCTTTAGGTTTACGTCCTGTGTGGATACCCAAACTTGCTGTCCCACCTGGTAGGCAGGTGCAGGTCTCCTATGTCGGTCCGCCGTAGACTTATTGCGCTCCGCCGTGCGTAAAAGCGCATTACGCGCCGTGGACCAAAGGGAATGGCACCGCCTCAGATGTGCCTGGACAGAGGGAACAGCCAACTCGCCCTCCTGCGCGGGGAACAGAGGTGGATCATAACCCAAGGATGCTTTAAAGGGCGACATCCCGATGGCCGTAGAGCGAGAGGTGTTGTGGGCGTACTCCACCCAGGCGAGATGAGAACTCCAGGACGTGGGTTTAGATGAAGTTACGCAGCGGAGCGTAGCCTCCAGCTCCTGGTTTGTCCGCTCACACTGCCCGTTAGACTGGGGGTGATGGCCGGAGGAGAGGCTTACCTTGGCTCCCAGGGCGTTGCAAAATGACCTCCAGACGTCCGAAGAAAACTGGGGGCCGCGGTCGGAGACCACGTCGACCGGGATTCCATGCAGTCTGACCACGTGCTGGATGAGGAGGTCCGCCGTCTCCAAGGCTGAGGGAAGTCCACGTAGGGGCACGAAGTGGGCGGCCTTGGAAAAACGGTCAACGATGGTCAGAACTGTGTCAAAGTTGTCGGAGACAGGGAGCCCGGTGACGAAGTCCAGAGCGATGTGCGACCAGGGCCTACCAGGGACGGGCAGGGGCTGGAGCAGACCCGCAGGGGGGGCGTTACCTGACTTATTGGCAGCACAGACGGGGCAGGCCCGGACGTAACGGGCGGCATCCTTCCGCAGACCTGGCCACCAAAAGGATCGCTGGAGAAGGTCGATCATCCGCGAAGCTCCAGGATGGCAGGTGAGCTTGGAGGTATGGAGCCAGTGTATAACGTCCCCCCGGACGGCAGATTGCACGAAGAGCCTCCCCTCCGGTCCGCCGCCAGGGTCCGGTTCCGATTCCTGCGCCCTCCGGATCTTGTCTTCTATGTCCCATGTAACAGCCCCCACGACGCACGACCTGGGCAAGATGGTATGAGCAACGTCATCTGCGGCCTCCGGGGCAAATTGCCTGGAGAGGGCGTCGGGTAGGCCGTTCTTGGAGCCAGGCCTATATGTGATGCTGAACTTAAACCTTGCAAAGAACAAGGACCAACGCGCCTGGCGGGCGTTCAGACGCTTAGCAGATCTCAGGTACTCCAGGTTCTTGTGGTCAGTGAGGACCACAAAAGGCAAGGCTGCCCCCTCCAGCCAGTGACGCCATTCTTGAAGGGCCAGCTTGATGGCAAGAAGCTCTCTGTCCCCCACGTCGTAATTTCGTTCCGCCGGGGACAGGCACCGAGAGAAGAAGGCGCAGGGTCGCTTGACTCCATTGGCTGGGGACCGCTGGGACAACACCGCCCCCACCTCCGTGTCCGAAGCGTCCACCTCCACAATGCACTGCAGCGCGGGATCGACCTGGCTGAGGACCCGGGAGGAGGAGAACTCCGTCTTCAGCGCCTGGAAGGCCGAAGTGGCCTCTTCAGTCCACCGGAACGGGGTCTTAGGAGAGGTGAGGCGGGTCAGGGGTCCGACGATGGCTCCAAAGTTCGGGACAAAGCGGCGGTAGAAATTGGCGAACCCGATGAATTGCTGAACTTGCTTTCGAGAAGTTGGTGTGGGCCAATCCACCACTGCTTTGATCTTCGCTGGGTCCGGAAGCATCTGGTCATGGGAGATGACGAACCCCAGGAAGGAAGTTGTTTTGGTGTAGAATTCACATTTTTCCGCCTTGATGTACAGACGGTTCTCCAGCAGTCTCTGCAGGACCAGCCTCACGTGGACCCGGTGTTCATCCCTGGACCTGGAGAAGATGAGAATGTCGTCCAGGTAGACGAATACGAACAGGCCGATGAAGTCTCGGAGGATGTCATTGATGAGGCGCTGAAAGACGGCTGGAGCGTTGGTCAACCCAAAACGGCATCACAAGATATTCAAAATGCCCGTTTGGGGTTCAGAAGGCGGTTTTCCACTCATCTCCCCCCCGGATCCGGACGAGGTGGTAAGCGCTGCGGAGATCCAGCTTAGTAAACCAGGTCGCCCCCTGGAGGGAGTGGAAGGCAGTGTCCATAAGGGGCAGGGTGTACCGGTTCTTCTCCGTGATATCGTTGAGAGCCCGATAGTCGATACAAGGACGAAGAGATCCGTCCTTCTTTCCAACAAAGAAGAACCCTGCACCTACTGGAGAGGAGGACGGTCGGATGATCCCAGCACTGAGCAACTCCTTCAAGTAGCTGTTCATTGCCTCCTTCTCCGGCGCTGACAGACTGTAGAGGCGTCCTGAGGGTAAGGGCGCCCCCTGGCGGATGTTAATGGCGCAGTCGTAGGGCCGGTGAGGAGGTAGAGACATCGCCTTGGATTTACTGAAAACGGCACCCAGGTCGTGGAACTCTGAGGGCACTAGGGTGAGATCCGGGGGCGCGGTGTCCTGAGCTGTGGGAGGTGAGGATGGGGCGCAGGCCGCGGATTGGAGGCAGGTACCCATGCAGAAAGTGCTCCACGCTGAAACCTTCCCAGTCTTCCAGTCCAAGGCGGGGTTGTGGAGGCGGAGCCAGGGATAACCGAGGATGACAGGTGTTACTGAGGTGGGCAGGACGTAAAAGGAGATATCCTCCCGATGGTTTCCAGAGATGATCACCGGGACAGGGGATGTTTGGTGAGTTACCTTTCCCAGGGAAACTCGGGAGAGATTAACCAGGGCGAGAGGAGTATCAAGGGGGTGACAGTGGATGCCCAGTCGGGTTGCCAGGCTTTGTGAAATAAAGCTACCCTCCGCGCCTGAATCCACCAGTGCATGTGTGAGATGCCCAGTGAGGTTGTGACAGAAGCGGATGGGCAGCGTCAAATGTGTGAGGGGATTTAACCGATAAGCGTCCGCGAGGCCCCCTACAGTGACTCACGGACCACCTCGTTTGGCTTCTCCGGACAATTCTCCACCATGTGCTGGCTACTTCCGTAATACATGCAGAGGCCCAGGTCACGACGGCGCTGTTTCTCCACCAGGGGGAGCTTTGTCCGGCCCGTCACCATTGGTTCCGACTCCTCGGAGACCTCCGGCAGCGGTAATGCCAGGTGGTGAGCTTGGGGCAGATGTGCAGAGGCACCCCGCAAGCGAGAAGACTGCTTCCGCTCGGAGGTGCGCTCGCGCAGCCTGTTATCCAAGCTGATGGTGAGAGAAATCAGCTCCGCCAGCGTCTCTGGGGTATCCCGTCCAGCCAGCTCATCCCTCAGACCGGAGTTTAGACTGCGGAGGAAGATGCCGCAGAGCGCGCGCTCTTCCCAGCCAACTTCCTCCGCGGTAACCCGGAAGTCGATCGCGTATTCGGCCGCCGATCGGCTCCCCTGTTGGAGTCCGAGAAGACGGTCGACCTGGACACTGTCCAAACGCGAATGATCGAACACTTCCAGAAATTGTCGCACGAACTGGCCATAGGTGAGGGTAGCGTAGCTGGGCTTCACCATAATGGCGTAAGCCCAGGTAAGCGCACGACCCTCAAGGAGATTTCCTATATAGCCAATTCAGCTATGGTCTGAGGGAAAATCTCCGGGAACGCGAAGAAACACGGACTCACACTGCATAATAAAACCCCGAGCTCCACCCAGCTTACCGCTGAAGCGAGCAGGAGTGGGGATTGGTGTGAGCCGTGTTGGCGCACCCGGAGCAGGCTGGACGGCCACCGGAGCCGCAGGAGCCACGCCACCCGGACGAGCCGAGGGGAACGGCTGCTGGGGGTCCAAGCGGTCTAATCGGTTAGTGATGTTAATTAATTGATTCAATATCACCTGTTGCTGATAGGCTATTGAATCCACCCGAGCCTCGAGGGTGGAAAGACGGCGTGCGAGCCCGCTGTCTGCCGAGCCGCTCTGCTGAAGCCGTACTGACATAACGCACGGCCCAGGAGACACACACGCAGGCTCAGGATAGATTTAACAGCTTTATTAGCAACAGGGAAGTGTATGGCTGCGTGTCTGTGGAATAAGAATGTACTGGTGGTGGCGTCTGCGTCAGGCACGGGGACAGGAGGCCGTACAGCCGGACAACCCTGTGGGAGAGAGCAGAGGGAGAAGGGTAACGGGCACCACACCAATACAGGGAAATGATGATGATAGCTGGCTTACTTGGTTGTGACAGGTGGCTGGCGTCGACGAGGGCGGAGCCCGGGAGACAGCGACCTGTGGTACCTGTGGCAGCAGCGTAGAGCCAACGGCGAGGTGATGAAGTCCGCCGCCGGGGATGTCCACCTGTGCACAGGGAAAAGCTAGAGGAGAGAGGTAAGGGGAGCTTACCCAGGATATCTTCGCTAGTAGGTTTGAGATCCGTAGTAGCAAAGGGGCCGAAGTAGAGAGACGGCTTCAGGCCGAAGCCCAGGGCAGAGTGGATTAAATACCTCGCCGCTGACGAGGAGCAGGTGTGCGCGCGGCTGGCGCCGCTGATGAGCGGCAAGTCATAACAGAACAATGGCAATAAATCTGATTCTGATTCTGATTCTGATTCTGACCTTCTCTATACTTTTCCATCAACACTCTTAAAGCAAACACTGCATCTGCAGTACTCTTTCTTGGCATGAAACCGTACTGCTGCTCACTGATCGTCACCTCTCCTCTTAACCTGGCTTCAACAACTCTTTCCCATGTCTTCATAGTGTGCCTGATCAACTTTATGCCTCTGTAGTTACTACAGCTCTGAGCATCACCTTTGTTCTTGAAAATTGGTACCAAAACACTTCTTTTCCACTCCTCAGGCATCCTCTCACTCTCCAAGATTATCTTAAACAATCTGGTTAAAAACTCCACTGCCATCTCTCCTAAACATCTCCATACCTCCACAGGTACAGTATGTCATCTGGACCAACTGCCTTTCCATTTTTCATGTCCTTTAAAACTGACCTAACTTCTGCCTTGCTAATCCTTGGGACTTCCTTGTTCACTATCTTTCCTTCATCCATCCTCCTTTCTCTCATTTTCTTTATTTATCAGCCTTTCAAAGTACTCCTTCCACCTTCTCAACACACTCTCATCATTTGTTAGTACATTACCATTTCTGTCCTTAATCAGCCTAACCTGCTGCACATCCTTTGCAGCTCCATCTCTCTATCTAGCCAATTGATACAAGTCCTTTACTCTTTCCTTAGTGGTTAGCCTCTCACACAACTCACTATATGCCTTTTCCTTTACCACATCTCTCTTTGCCATACACCTAGATTCCAAATACTCCTGTCTACTTTCTTCATCTCCCTGACTATCCCACTTTTTCTTTGCTAACCTCTTCCTTTGAATACTTTCTTGTACCTTCTTATTCCACCACCAAGTCTCCTTGTCTTCCTTCTTCTGTCCACTGGATACACCACATACAGTGGGGCAAAAAGTATTTAGTCAGCCACCAATTGTGCAATTTCTCCCACTTAAAAGATGAGAGAGGTCTCTAATTTTCATCATAGGTATACCTCAACTATGAGAGACAAAATGAGAAAAAAAAAATCCAGAAAATCACAATGAAGGATTTTTAATGAATTAATTGGTAAATTCCTCAGTAAAATAAGTATTTGGTCACCTACAAACAAGCAAGATTTCTGCCTCTCACAGACCTGTAACTTCTTCTTTAAGAGGCTCCTCTGTCCTCCACTCGTTACCTGTATTAATGGCACCTGTTTGAACTCGTTATCAGTATAAAAGACACCTGTCCACAACCTCAAACAATCAGACTCCAAACTCCACTATGGCCAAGACCAAAGAGCTGTCAAAGGACACCAGAAACAAAATTGTAGACCTGCACCAGGCTGGGAAGACTGAATCTGCAATAGGTAAGCAGCTTGGTGTGAAGAAATCAACTGTGGGAGCAATTATTAGAAAATGGAAGACATACAAGACCACTGATAATCTCCCTCGATCTGGGGCTCCACGCAAGATCTCACCCCGTGGGGTCAAAATTATCACGAGAACGGTGAGCAAAAATCCCAGAACCACATGGGGAGACCTAATGAATGACCTGCAGAGAGCTGGGACCAAAGTAACAAAGGCCACATCAGAAACACACTACGCTGCCAGGGACTCAAATCCTGCAGTGCCAGACGTGTCCCCCTGCTTAAGTCAGTACATGTCCAGGCCCGTCTGAAGTTTGCTAGAGAGCATTTGGATGATCCAGAAGAGGATTGAGAGAATGTCATATGGTCAGATGAAACCAAAATAGAACTTTATTGTAAAAACTCAACTTGTCGTGTTTGGAGGAGAAAGAACACCATACCTACTGTGAAACATGGGGGTGGAAACATCATACTTTGGGGCTGTTTTTCTGCAAAGGGACCAGGACGACTGATCCGTGTAAAGGAAAGAATGAATGGGGCATGTATCGTGAGATTTTGAGTGAAAACCTCCTTCCACCAGCAAGGGCATTGAAGATGAAACGTGATTGGGTCTTTCAGCATGACAATGATCCCAAACACACTGCCCGGGCAACGAAGGAGTGGCTTCGTAAGAAGCATTTCAAGGTCCTGGAGTGGCCTAGCCAGTCTCCAGATCTCAACCCCATAGAAAATCTTTGGAGGGAGTTGAAAGTCTGTGTTGCCCAGCAACAGCCCCAAAACATCACTGCTCTAGAGGAGATCTGCATGGAGGAATGGGCCAAAATACCAGCAACAGTGTGTGAAAACCTTGTGAAAACTTACAGAAAACATTTGACCTCTGTCATTGCCAACAAAGGGTATATAACAAAGTATTGAGATAAACTTTTGTTATTGACCAAATACTTATTTTACAGAGGCATTTACCAATTAATTCATTAAAAATCCTTCAATGTGATTTTCTGGATTTTTTTTTCTCATTTTGTCTCTCATAGTTGAGGTATACCTATGATGAAAATTGGAGACCTCTCTCATCTTTTAAGTGGGAGAACTTGTACAATTGGTGGCTGACTAAATACTTTTTTACTCCACTGTACCTTTGTACCCATTTCCCTCAGTACTTTTGCTGTACTTTCCCAGTCATCTGGTAATTCTTCCCTACCACCCAGAGCCTGCATCAATTCCTTCCTTAACTCTGTGCAACTTTCTTCCTTCTGTTCAGCCTTATATAGAAAAATAACCATCAAAATTATAACCAAGGAGGTTGCCTACCTTTGCTGAATGATGAACAAATCACTGTGGAGCAGCCGGTGTTTTAAATCCAGTTTTACACTGCTGTTTAAATGATGTAATGTCAGCTGCACATCCACCAACCAACATTTTTTAAAATATCCCTTTTTTGTTATCTTTAAGGAAGCTCACCAAATGAAGAAAACCCACATTTAACTAACTGTCAGTGATGGCATATGAGCAGACCTTCAGGAGAACCATACTAGAACTTTTGTGGATTTGCCTATTTTAGCATCTCACTACATTCTGTGAAACAAGAATGTGCACTGATACCTCAGGGACAGTGACAAATGACAAGGTCAACCCCTACTGTGAGCACCATTGTAAAAGAACAAGAAAAGCAAAGGAATCAGAATCTGAGAAGAGGATTCATCTGATGTGGAAGAAGAGAAAAGGTATCTTGAAACGAGCTAGACAAAACAATCAGTAAATGAGGACATTAGCTGTACAATCAGGATTATCAATATACAAGACAGCGTGTATTCTGCAGACATCGATGCAGGGAATGGGTAGTGTTCATCTCCACAGCAACCTTCTTAACCTATCTTTAGCTCCAGTGCAAAAGCCCACCACATTTCCAGGAACACCTCAGCAGACAGATGTCTCACTCTTGCTCAAGCAGAAATGACATTTTAGACATAAGGCTCCTATTACCCTTTCCAGGAATGGAAAAACTATGCTTGTAAGGACATTTACCTTGTAACTTAAAAAAAACAAAAAAAACCTTTAACACAGAGTTAATCTTCTAAAGACAAAATTGATCAAAATTGTGTGAATAATTAAATAAAACACAAAGAAAATGATAAAAAATTATATCAGTTATTACCAGATTTAGCAAACAATCAAATCAGTGTTTCAGTCACATTCTTGTGAGAGATTAAGAGACTGTCCTCCAACAAAAAAAAAACAAACCCTATGAGGTCATATTTCTCTCTGGGTTGGGGACAGGCTCCTGCCCCAAGTGGAGGAGTTTAAGTATCTTGGGGTCTTATTCACGAGTGAGGGAAAAATGGAGCAAGAGATTGACAGACGGATTGGAGCAGCATCTGCAGTGATGCGGACGTTGTACTGGTCTGTTGTGGTGAAGAGGGAGCTTAGTTCTAAGGCAAAGCTGTCGATTTACCAGTCAATCTACGTTCCTACTCTCACCTATGATCACGAGCTTTGGGTAATGACCGAAAGAACAAGATCACGGATACAAGCAGCTGAAATGAGCTTTCTCCGTAGGATTGCTGGACTCACCCTCAGACATAGGGTGAGGAGCTCAGTCATCCGGGAGAGGCTCAGAGTAGAACTGCTGCTCCTCCACATTGAAAGGAGTCAGTTGAGGTGGTATGGGCATCTGATTAGGATGCCTCCTGGACGCCTCCCACTTGAGGTGTTTCAGGAACGTCCCACTAGGAGGAGACCCCGGGGCAGACCCAGGACTCGGTAGAGAGACTATATCTCCCAGCTGGTCTGGGAACGCCTTGGTATCCTCTCTGAAGAGCTGGAGCAGGTGGCTGGGTAGAGGGAAGTCTGGGCTTCTCTGCTTGAACTGCTGCCTCCGCGACCCGGACCTCCGGAAAAGTGGTAGAAGATAGATGGATGGATGGACGGAGGTCATATTTAGAAAGTGGCATGACTCATATGTACATTTTCACATTAACCTCTTAAAATTCTGGCATGCCAACTTTTCAAATTTTCTACTTCCACTCAGTGAAGAAAACTTTTTTACTTACTTTGTGTTTGATAACTTTAGGCAGTTTTAGGGAAACTGGCTGGAATGCTAAGGGGTTAAGCTGCCTCTAGTGGTCACATTAAGTAACATAGCAAATTATTACAGTTGCAATCTGTGTAAATTAGATTCTCAGTTTTCCCTAACCCTAATCTTCGACATTTCCTTAATCCTAACCAAATATTTTCAGTGCCTAAAGAAAACCATTATCATAACCTTATTAAACCAAAATTTTGTATTTAATGCCTAAAGGAAACTGATGATGAAACTGGAAGTGAAAGTCAACGGACTGCAGTTAAAAAAAGATCAGTGACACAAACACTAGACTCCAAGGTGGAAGCATATTTTTTTTTTCAATTTTGCATTATTCTCCTACCTCTATTGGGTTTAAGAGGTATCACAATGGAAACACTGAAATGTGGTGACATCACTATCTTCGACACAGTTCGTGTGGTTGTATTCAGAGGTTGGGAACACACAGTGTATGAGGAGGGTCTGAAAAGTTCATAGACTGAAAAGTTCATAGTGGTCAAATTTGACCAAATGTGGTTTATTTTTCAACTGCAGGGATCCAAGTTCTGCAACACCAATGGAAGAAGTGTGTGGACTGGAGGGGAGACTTTGTTGAAAAATAAACCAGATTTAGTCAAATTTGACCACTATGAACTTTTCAGTCCCCCCTTGTATTTTTATGTAATAGCTGGGGAACTTGTTGGAAACTAACTTTCCACTGTCTTTTGTTGTGGTCTGTTATGACTGAGATCTGGTCTCTGCAACAAAAAAGCTCCCATTCTAGTCAATGTTCTACTCTCCACCTGGTCCAGATCATTGCAGAATGAATCAGGCTTGCTAGATCTGGAACACTAAAACTCAGTGAGTCTATGTTAGATAGATGCCGGAGCCAATCCACAAAGATGCCTCTGTATCTACTGTATTCAATAACTGTTCATTAAAAAAAGTATTTAAGGATTGCTCATTATTTTCTGGGGTTACTCCACAACTGTCAGAGAAGATTAAAAACTCTGGCATAATATACAAACACTTCACAATTGACAGGCTACTTGCGCATTATTAGAGCATACAAATCCAGATGGAGAGCTGATACGTCATGCTTCTTGTTATCACATGATCACGATCTGTCCTCTTTAGTCTGTCTTGAGCGCTTGTGTTATTTTAGATAATTCTCATGTGAGCTTATCATGCGAATCTTGTTCTTATCTGTGCCACTTGAAAACACAAACGCAGCCAGTGGGAAGGACTGTAAGGCTGGAACCGGACTGCATCCACAACCAGCCGCAACCGGAGTCATTGGAGATGAGGGGTAACAAGAGAATTCTTCAGTTCCTCCTGAATGAAGTGACTACCAGTATCTTAACTGGTTGAAGCATCTCTGTATCTACCTTTTTTTGATGACACATTATTACCTGAATGTGCCAACTTATGTATTATTTGAAATTTCATGTTAAGGAAGATCCAGTTTCCTCACATTTCACAGTTCATTATGACTGTCTTGTATGCTGATGATAGTGTCATAAGCATGCTAAATTTAGATGAAGCTAATTAGTTCACAGAGAAAGCAGAAATCTCCCCTAAGGACAGTGTGAGCACGACAGTGATGTACGAGGGAGGGTTGAAAAGTTCATAGGCTGATGCAGTGGTCAAATTTGACCAAATGTGGTTTATTTTTCAACATAATCTCCCCTTGGGTCCAAACATTTCTTCCATTGGTGTTGCAGGACTTGGATCCCTGTGGTATGGAAGCTCTTTTCTTGATCCTCAAAGACACAACTCCTTAGTCAGCTTATGAACTTTTCAGCCCCCCTCGTATGGGCTCAATTTTCCAGCATTGCAAAAACCCTTTGAGATTAATGGTTATACTGAAGCTGGCAGCTTTAGGTTTCTCAGCCAGGTACAGCCTGGGATTTGAAATTTCAATTGTGTTTATTGTGCAGGTTTAAACTTAAAACTTCATTTATTTATATAGCACCTTTCATGCAATAAAGTGCAACTCAAAGTGCTTTACAGTTAAAAACAATTCTAAATAGAACAAAAACAAAACAATAAAAAGACAAGAGAACCCTCCCCAAGCCCTTCCCCCCCACCCCTACTCTTGTCCAAGACGTCCATCCACCCAACCCCTCAATTCACCCCAGACCCCACCTCCTCCCACCCCCCCACAAGTAATAGACATAGTTCAAACATGGCTGAGCACTGAGAACTAGAGTGAGGAAATGCCATCATAGGGGGACCATCAGCACCAGGAGCTGAGACTGGCTCCTGCTGCTGACGGTTTGGAGCTATGCATGTTATCAAGTGGATCAAATTTGCATGAACCCTCAATTTAAAGCACCACCATTCAGTTTGTCAAGTTAAGGCCTTTTGTTAGGCAAATTATATACTATAAATTACTATTTTTTCTAATCCAAAATTATTTTATCTGCTGTTGAATATCCAGTTAACTGTGTGTATGTTCTGTAGTTATCTCAATGCATACTTTAATAAACAATATGTGAGTATTTAATGGTTCGGACACAGTGGGTTAAGCCTTTGTTTTTTACTTTTTGTGCTGAATCACCAGTTAAGCATTGCCAGATCAGTGTGTCAACTGGGGATTTCACTCAGTTAAGCTGCTGTGGGTGGACGCCTACCTGTCTCGGCTGGGCATTGTCTGTGAAATATACTTTTCATCCAGAATTGGAAAATCCATCCCTTATCCATTCCTTATCAAAGTCTGCAGGATTACAATCACCATGTTCCATCAGAAAGGCCAACAAGAGGCCTCAAGGCCACACTGTTATGTGTCAGGGAGCAAACAGAAGGCAAACACTGTGCTGGTGTTAAATCTCCACTGCAGCATTTTAGATCACCTGAGATGCCCCCAGCATTTGCCTTGTTGTGCTTTTACCATATAAAGAAAACAGGCTTATAAGATTTATAATAAAAAATGAATTCATGTGCATTTATCTGTAAACATATCTAAACCATCTATACGTATTTAGGTTCTGACATGTTTTTTTGTTTTTTTTTTTAACAAAATGCTTGCTATCCAGAGATATTTTTAAAATTCTGTCTCTTTCCCACTTTTATATTTCTTAAAAAAATATACATACACTACCGTTCAAAAGTTTGGGGTCACTTAGAAATTTCCTTATTTTTAAAAGAAAAGCACTTTTTTTCAATGAAGATAACTTTAAACTAATCAGAAATACACTCTATACATTGCTAATGTGGTAAATGACTATTCTAGCTGCAAATGTCTGGTTTTTGGTGCAATATCTAGATAGGTGTATAGAGGCCCATTTCCAGCAACTATCACTCCAGTGTTCTCATGGTACATTGTGTTTGCTCATTGCGTCAGAAGGCTAATGGATGATTAGAAAACCCTTGTGCAATTATGTTAGGTCTGCAATGCTGTAATTGCTGCAAATGGAGGATTCTTTGACGAAAGCAAAGTTTGAAGGAAAATATTATTATTTCAAATACAAATCATTATTTCTAACCTTGTCAATGTCTTGACTATATTTTCTATTCATTTTACAACTCATGGTGGTAAATAAGTGTGACTTTTCATGGAAAACACAAAATAATTGTCTGGGTGACCCCAAACTTTTGAACGGTAGTGTATATTGTAAAAGTAGAATGACTTATGCAACCTGTTTGAAACCCCCACCTGAAAATCAACAGATAAAACGGACTTTCTTATGTGATTACACTAGGAAGTAGGCCCAGGTGTGGACAACAATGAGAACACAGAGATGCAGGTTGAGCATCTATTTGGCATGATTATGTATTTGGACCCAGGGAACACAGCGCAGACTCAGAGACCAAAGAACTACAACACTAACATGACAGCTAATCATGTCATTAGTTTGTCTAGGGGTTTAATTAATTAGCTCGCTAGGACCCGGACGTAACTCCTCCTGCCATGTGCGCACTTAATGTGGACTTAAAACTATATTAGTAATGTATGAAATGTTGGAGTGTAGCTAATGGGAGGACATGAGAGCTTACCTGGTATGAAGGAGGTCTCCCGGCCAGCACAGGTGTGGCTCCCCGTTAGTGTCCAGCTCCGTGGGTCTTGATGACAGTTCAGTTTTATTTTTTCTCAAAATAAACAATAATGGAAAGTGTCCGACACAAAGAAGAATTCATCTCAAAAGAGTCTTCATAGGGAGAGGTCTACTAGTTGCAGTGTCCTGGTGAAAGCGTGATGTCCAGAGCTCAGAGCGCCCAGCGAGCACCTGAGGCCACTTTTTAAATTACACTGAGCCACACACCCCTATCAGTGGGTACTCTCGTAGCCTCCCAAATCAGTATGTGTTTACCCTAACCGTTATACAATCCTGGGAGGGGGAGGGGGTCACAGGGAGGACAGAGGGGACTGGTGGCAACAGGTTTGACCTGGGACACGTGGCATGTAGGATGGATGTGGATGGAGGAAGGCAGGCTGAGACAGACTGAGGTAGGATTGACAATATGGGGGACAGTGAATGGACCAATGTAGCGGGGTAAGAGTTTTCTGGAATCTGTTTTAAGGGGAATGTTGCGTGTGGATAGCCATACCTTCTGACCAGGAGAGTAGTTGGGGGCCAGGGTCCTCCTACGGTTGGCAATAGTGGAGTTCTGCTGCGATGTGCGATGGAGAACCTGCCTGGTCGTCCTCCAGATATGCTGGCATCGACAAATGTAGTCCTGAATGGAAGGAATGGCGATCTCATGTTCGTTAATGGGGGGGGGGGCAGGGAGGCCTCAAATGGTGATACGCCCGTGGCAGAGGATGCAGCAGAGTTGTGGACATACTCCACCTACGGGAAATAGGAGCTCCAGGATGACGGGTTGCGAGATATCGCACAACGAAGAGCCGGCTCCAGCTCCTGATTAGTACACTCACATTGGCCATTAGATTGAGGATGGAAATCACAGGACAGACTCACCGAGGTGCCCATGGCCTTACAGAAGGCCCTCCAAACACGGGATACAGACTGAGGGCCCCTGTCGGACACAACGTTGGTAGGAATGCCATGAAGGCGGATGATATGTTGGGTGAGTAAATCGGCAGTGTGTCTGGCTGATGGCATTTCTGGGAGTGGGATGAAATGGGCTGCTTTGGAAAAGCAGTCAACAACTGTGAGAATGACTGTGTAGCCACTGGACAGTGGGAGGCCAGAAACAAAATCCAGAGCTATGCAGACCCGGGGGCGACTTGGGATGGGTAGTGGATGGAGTAACCCTGCAGGAGCTGAGGTGGAGGATTTGTTGGCCGAACACAAACTGCATGCCCGGACATACTCCCTGACATCTCTGCTCAGGGAGGGCCACCAGAAGGTGCGCCTGGTGTGGAAAATGGTGCGGGCCACTCCGGGGTGACAGGTTAGTTTGGAGGAGTGCACCCAATGCAACACCTTACCTCTGACTGCCGAGGGTACATATAGCTGACACCCCCCTCCCCGAGGGTCTGGGTCTGGCTCCTGCTCCTGCGCCTCCCTGACCCTAGCCTCAGTCTGCCAGGAAAGGGCTCCTAGGATGCAGGATAGGGAGATGATGTGGTCATCAGCTTATGGGGAAGGACCTGGAGAGAATTGTCTAGAAAGAGCATGTGGTTTTGAGTTCTTGGAATCAGGTCTATAGATGAGGGTGAACTGGAACCAGTCGAAGTATAGCACCCAACATGCCTGGCATGGGTTTAGCCATCTGGCGGACCAAAGATATTCCAAATTCTTGTGGTCGGTCCATACCAGAAATGGCAGAACGGCCTCATCTAACCCGTGATGGCACTCCTCCAGAGCAAGCTTCATCGCTAGCAGTTCTCAGTCACCAACACCATAATTTCTCTTGGTAGGAGACAAGCGCTGAGAGAAAAAGGCGCAGGGTGTAACTTGCCGTCAGTGACTGAGCGCTGAGAGAGGACCACCCCCCACCCCAGTGTCAGAGGCAGCCACCTCAACAATAAACTGGAGAGAAGGGTCTGGTTGGATCAGAATGGGTGCCCTGGAAAACTGATCCTTCAGGTAGTTGAATGTGACCTCTGCCTCTTTAGACCAGGAAAAGGGGAGCGTCGCGGAGATGAGATTGGTTAGGGGGGAAGCAATGCTACTGTAGTTCTTGATGAAGTGGCGATAGAAGTTAGCAAACCCCAAAAACCTCTGCAGCTATTTCCTAGTACTGGGAGTGGGCCACTCAGTGACTGCCTTGATCTTGGATTTTTCAAGTTGGATCTGCCTCTTAGAAACAATAAACCCCAGAAATGTGGTGGAAGTAGAGTGGAACTCACATTTCTCAGCACTGACAAAGCTGGTTCTCTAGTAGCCTTTGGAGCACCGTGCGCACGTGGACCTTATGTTCCTCTGGTGAGTGGGAGAAGATCAGGATATCATCTAGGTAGGTAGATGAAAACAAAGACGTTAGGCTGCGTGTCCACCAAACGTGTTTTTTCCGCTCTGGGTGACGGTTTTCTATTCATTCTTTAGTCTGTAATCCAGTGTTTGCAGCGCTGAGCGCCCTCGGTGCTGAAATGCTTTGAGCGGTGGTCGTTTTTTGTCATGGTGCTCAGGGCGCTCAGCGTTGAAAAAAGTTCAACTTTTCAGACTGCAGCTGAGCTTGTCAATCAGACCATTCTAAGCAGCCAATCAGAATGAGGAAGAGTGGCACATAGGATGCCAATACAGTCTCTACTCAGACTCTTCTTTTCCATGTCATCATATTTTACATCCAGATCTGCTAGAATATGTTTCCTGTCCATTGTTATTTAGAGACTGCTAATAAAAAATTAGTAGAAAGTTTGACCATAGGAAAAGCGGAAGTGCTGAGCTGAGAGTGACAAACTGTTGTTGTAATACAGAGCACAGACTTTTTTTCCCCAGAGCGTAACACACAAATGCTAAAAAAAAAAAAAAAAAAAAATGCTCAGGGCGGTCGGGCGACAAAAAACGCGTTTGGTGGACACACAGCCTTAAGGAAGTCACAAAGAACATCATTGACCAGATGCTGGTACACAGCTGGGGTGTTTGTGAGTCCAAAAGGTGTTACGAGGTTTTCAAAATGTCCGAGTGGTGTGTTGAATCCCGTTTTCCATTCATCTTCTTTGCGTATTCAGGCGAGGTGATATGCGTTCCAAAGATCTAACTTGGTGAAGATCAAAAGGTCAAAGGTCAAAAGTAGAGTTGATGAGGGGAAGTGGATATCTATCTTTTACTGTGATTTTATTGAGGCTGCGGTAGTCAGTGCAAGGCCATAGGGAACCATCCTTCTTGCCAACAAAGAAAAACCCAGCGCCAAGGTGCAGGGTTGTATTATTCTAGCACTAAGTGATTCCTTTATATGTTTCTCCATGGCCTCTTGTTCTGGCCCAGACAAATTATATAATCGGCTGGTGGGGAGTGGAGCACAGAGATCGGAGGGTTCTGGGGATGGTTTGGCTGGAAGCAATGAGGAAGAACAAGCAGCAGACTGCAGGCATGCAGACAGACAGAAAGTACTCCATGAAGCTACTTGATTCTGGGACCAATCAATAATTGGGTTGTGTAATTTCAGCCAGGACTAGCCTAAAATGATTTCCACAGCCCCATAAGGGAGGATGAGAAACTGCATCTGCTCCCGATGGTTACCAGATACTAGAAGGGACACGGGTGCTGTTTGGCAGCTTATCGTGGAGATAGGGCTGCCAGTGATTGAGATTATCCTAATATTGGACAGGAGTGATTGTGTGGGTATCTGTAACCTGGACACTAACTGCTGAGGAATGAATCTTTGCTTTGCACCGGAATCAATGAGTGCTTGACCCGAATACTCGGTGACTGGTGTGTGAATGTGAATAGGGAGTGTTAATTTGGATGAGGAATTGCCTGAAATTGCGCCTGTCAGGCACCCTACTGAGACAGGATGGCTCCTCTCTTTGGGGTACACTGGGCAATTAGTTCAGAAGTGCCCTACTGCCCCGCAATACAAGCATAACCCATTACCGTAACGGCGTTGTTGCTCCGAAGAGGAAAGGTGAGCCCAACCGAGCTGCATGGGCTCCTCGGCTTCAGGAGGAGGCAGAAACTGAAAGGTTCATGGGGGGGGGGGGGGGGGGGTGCAGGAGGAGACAAATAATAGTTTGTGTAACTCGGTGCCCGAGTGCGCTCATGACAATGTTCATGAGCGTGCTCTCAAAGGCGATTGACAATACGGATGGCCAGAGTGATTAATGCCTCGAGGGAGGGTGGCTCGTTGCAGCAGGCTAATTCATCTCGGAGTGTAGAACTATGACTGTGGGTAAAGAAGTCCCTGAGTGCCACATCGTTCCAGCCTGATTCGGCTGCCACAATGCGGAAATGAATGGAATGCTCTGCTATGGACTGCGAACTCTGCTGAAGATTAAAAAGCCTATTAGTGACATTTCTCTCGGCATCTGAGTGATCAGAAACTGATTTAAATTCCTCAATAAACCAGTGGTACGTGAATGATTTGTACTCACGGCCGTCGCCAATTGCTTGCGCCCAGGCTAGGGCGGACCCCTCCAGCAGGCCGACCACGTACTGATACAGCTGTGATCCATAGGGAAGTTCTCAGGGATGCTTTGGAATACGAGCCAATATTGGAGGAGAAAACCCTTGCAGGCACCCAACTGACACCCAAAACCAGCGGGCGTGGTAACTGTGAGGTGCCGGGGTAATGGAGTAGTGTACTGTGAGGGAACGTGGCTACACTCCAACGCCAAAAATAACCGGTTAACCTGCTTACTGAGCCCATGAACCTTGGACCAGGAAGCAGCTAGCTCGTAAGTTAAGTGATCAAGACGTGATTCAGTGGTGGCTAGGCGAGGGCCCACTGAGGCTGCTGCTGTGTCGTCTGGATCTTGTTGATGGAGACATACTGACATAATTTTGTATTTGGACCCAAGGAACACAGAACAGACTCAGAGACAAAAGGCAAGTGACAATAAAAGCTTTATTTATGTGTGTACTCGTGCAGTAAGTGTGCTGGCAGCCCTATGGGGAGATAAAGGGAGGCACCAAACAGGGAGACGCAACTAATGTTGCTTTATAATCTGAAAGCAGTCATCATCCCAGCCTACTTACGCAGGCTGGGATGATGACTGACGGGGAGGTGCTGAGGACAGAGGAAGATGAGCGGTAGTAGAATGGCAGTACTCAGCAGTGGGGGAGAAGGGACAGGTGGACAGCACAATTCCCAGATTTAATTCTCATGTCCTTCAGAGATGGTCCACTGGAGGGAGAATTCAGGTCCACCAGGAGGATACAGGGAGTGGACCTGTGCACAGATAAGTGTAGAAAAGGGGTTAGCAATAGAGGGTTTCTTATGTGATCCTTGGGTGAGGGACAGAGGCTGAGGGGCACACAGCCGGATGGTTCCAGGGCTTGGTTTCCAGAGGTTTTGAGAAGGGAGGCAGAGGACAGAGGAAGGCACGGGCAAAAGAGAGCCAGAGTAGAGCATCAAAGGGAGTAGCTGGCTGGTAGGCAGCACGGAAGATGTCTGATGTCTCCATGGCTAGTGGCAGCTTCACCAGGTCTTAAATAAGCTGCTTGGTGATTAGCTGTAGGTGAGGCAATCAAGACTGCTGCACCTAATTAGGGAGAAGAGACAGAAAAGCTGGAGAGAGGTAAACAGCAGTGAGCTCTACCTGAGATCATGACACTATTGTTTATTATCAGAAAAAGGTTAGAATTTTGACTGTAACACTCCTGCAGAGAGGGAGAGAGGAGACAGTACATACAGTGGGGCAAAAAAGTATTTAGTCAGCCACCAAATGTGCAAGTTCTCCCACTTAAAAGATGAGAGAGGTCTCCAATTTTCATCATAGGTATACCTCAACTATGAGAGACAAAATGAGAAAAAAAAATCTAGAAAATCACATTGAAGGATTTTTAATGAATTAATTGGTAAATTCCTCAGTAAAATAAGTATTTGGTCACCTACAAACAAGCAAGATTTCTGCCTCTCACAGACCTGTAACTTCTTCTTTAAGAGGCTCCTCTGTCCTCCACTCGTTACCTGTATTAATGGCACCTGTTTGAACTTGTTATCAGTATAAAAGACACCTGTCCACAACCTCAAACAGTCAGACTCCAAACTCCACTATGGCCAAGACCAAAGAGCTGTCAAAGGACACCAGAAACAAAATTGTAGACCTGCACCAAGCTGGGAAGACTGAATCTGCAATAGATAAGCAGCTTGGTGTGAAGAAATCAACTGTGGAAGCAATTATTAGAAAATGGAAGACATACAGGACCACTGATAATCTCCCTCGATCTGGGGCTCCACGCAAGATCTCACCCCGTGGGGTCAAAATGATGACGAGAACGGTGAGCAAAAATCCCAGAACCACACGGGGGTACCTAGTGAATGACCTGCAGAGAGCTGGGACCGAAGTAACAAAGGCTACATCAGAAACACACTACGCCGCCAGGGACTCAAATCCTGCAGTGCCACACGTGTCCCCCTGCTTAAGCCAGTACATGTCCAGGCCCGTCTGAAGTTTGCTAGAGAGCATTTGGATGATCCAGAAGAGGACTGGGAGAATGTCATATGGTCAGATGAAACCAAAATAGAACTTTTTGGTAAAAACTCAACTTGTCGTGTTTGGAGGAGAAACAACACCATACCTACTGTGAAGCATGGGGGTGGAAACATCATACTTTGGGGCTGTTTTTCTGCAAAGGGACCAGGACGACTGATCCGTATAAAGGAAAGAATGAATGAGGCCATGTATCGAGAGATTTTGAGTGAAAACCTCCTTCCACCAGCAAGGGCACTGAAGATAAGATAAGATAAGATAAGATCAGCCTTTATTAGTCCCACAACGGGGAAATTCCAGGATTGCAACAGCACAGGGATAGCAACACTCAGAGCAACAATCAGAAGGCAAGAAAAAAAACAAGCAAGCAAGAGCAGCTAATATACATATGTACATATTACTATAAAATATATATATACACACACACACACAGACACACAGTGCAGAGCATTGTAGCTGGATGGAATAAATATATGAATATATGAACACACAGTGCAGAGCATTGTAGCTAGATGGAATAAATATGTAAATATATAAACACCCACAGTACGGAGCATTGCAGCTAGGTGGAATAAATATGCAAGTATATAAACACACACAGTGCGGAGCAATGTAGCTAGATGGAATAATATGTAGATATATAAAAACACAGTGCGGAGCATTGTAGCTAGATGGAATAAATATATAGATATATAAAGAAGATGAAACGTGACTGGGTCTTTCAGCATGACAATGATCCCAAACACACCGCCCGGGCAACAAAGGAGTGGCTTCGTAAGAAGTATTTCAAGGTCCTGGAGTGGCCTAGCCAGTCTCCAGATCTCAACCCCATAGAAAATCTTTGGAGGGAGTTGAAAGTCTGTGTTGCCCAGCGACAGCCCCAAAACATCATTGCTCTAGAGGAGATCTGCATGGAGGAATGGGCCAAAATACCAGCGACAGTGTGTGAAAACCTTGTGAAAACTTACAGAAAATGTTTGACCTCTGTCATTGCCAACAAAGGGTATATAACAAAGTATTGAGATGAACTTTTGTTATTGACCAAACACTTATTTTACCGAGGAATTTACCAATTAATTCATTAAAAATCCTTCAATGTGATTTTCTGGATTTTTTTTTCTTATTTTGTCTCTCATAGTTGAGGTATACCTATGATGAAAATTGGAGACCTCTCTCATCTTTTAAGTGGGAGAACTTGCACAATTGGTGGCTGACTAAATACTGTTTTCCCCACTGTAAATACATTTTTGAACGATATTAACTTACCACGATTAAATAATGAACAGATTGCAGCTCTGGATGCACCTCTTCAGGTGTCTGAACTCCAGGAGGCACTTAAGCACATCCCAAACACCAAAGCTCCCGAACCAGATGGTTTTCCAGTAGAATTTTATAAAGAATTCTGGCCTGTGATGGCACCTACTTTCTTTAAAATGGTGAACCAAATTAAAGAAGGTAATGTAATCCCTCCAAATTTGAATTTGGCTACTATTATCAAGCTCTTTAAACCTGGAAAAGAACCTACGCTTCCATACAGCTACCATACCATCTTACTTATGAATGTCGATCTTAAAATAATTTGCAAAGCTCTCGCCAAAAGACTGGAAAGGATAATTTCGTTTATTATACACCCATATCAAACAGGTTTCATCAAGGGTAGGCAATCGGCTAATAATACACGCAGGCTATTTAATTTAATAGACTACTGCAAGATTAAAAACTTAGAAACTACAATTTTGTCCCTGGATGCAGAGAAAGCCTTTGACCATGTTAACTGGAAAGTTCTTTTTATGGTGTTAAACAAGTTTGGGTTTGGTTCATCTTTCAAAAATTGGATTAAAACATTATATAGCTGTCCAGCTGCATCTGTCCGAACAAATGATTAGACTTCCTGAAGCTTTAATCTCCAGAGGGGTACTAAGCAGGGCTGTCCACTCTCTCCCTCACTTTTTACCATCGTTATCAAACCATTAGCAGCAGCCATACGACAAAATGTTGATATCAGAGGTATCCAAACTGGAGAAAAAGGACACAAGATGAGTCTTTATGCTGATGATGTATTGATTTTCCTTGAAAACTCACAAAGATCTTTTCTTCAGACAGTGGCGCTCATTGATAAATTTTCATCATTATCAGACTACTGTATTAACTGGGGTAAATCAACAGTCTTACCTATAAATTGAAATTTCTCAAATACATCCACTACTCCAATACAATAAGATAAGATAAGATAAGATAAGATAAGATAAGCCTTTATTAGTCCCACAATGGGGAAATTCCAGGATTGCAACAGCACAGGGATAGCAACACTCAGAGCAATAATTAAGAAGATACGGAAAATATAAATAAGAGCAGTGGATATACACTACCGTTCAAAAGTTTGGGGTCACCCAGACAATTATTTTGTGCTTTCCATGAAAAGTCACACTTATTTACCACCATGAGTTGTAAAATGAATCGAAAATATAGCCAAGACATTGACAAGGTTAGAAATAATGATTTGTATTTGAAATAATAATTTTTTCCTTCAAACTTTGCTTTCGTCAAAGAATCCTCCATTTGCAGCAATTACAGCATTGCAGACCTAACATAATTGCACAAGGGTTTTCTAAACATCCATTAGCCTTCTGACACAATGAGCAAACACATTGTACCATTAGAACACTGGAGTGATAGTTGCTGGAAATGGGCCTCTATACACCTATCTAGATATTGCACCAAAAACCAGACATTTGCAGCTAGAATAGTCATTTACCACATTAGCAATGTATAGAGTGTATTTCTGATTAGTTTAAAGTTATCTTCATTGAAAAAAGTGCTTTTCTTTTAAAAATAAGGAAATTTCTAAGTGACCTCAAACTTTTGAACGGTAGTGTACATACATACACATAAATATATAAATATATATACAAAGTGCGGAGCATTGTAGCAAGATGGAATAAACAGCATAATCGTCTACTTAGTTATCCTACATAGTATGAATATGTACCCATATATATTTTCACCCTCCGTAGCGACCGATATTGTTCTAGTTGTATACTGGAGGGGACCATTTGTGTAAGTCTGTTGCGTCTTTTGCATTCAATACTATTAGGTTGTCACGTTTTTTTGCTCTCTCTGCCAGCAGCCCTGCTTAGGTTATACAGTCTGACAGCTGTAGGTAGGAAGGACCTGCAAAACCTCTCGGTTGCGCACCTAGGATGATGCAGTCTACTGCTAAATGAGCTCCTCAGTGCGTTCAATATGTCCTGCATAGGGTGGGACTCGGACTCCAGCAGAGATAACAGTTTAGCCACCATCCTTCTCTCTCCTATCTCCTCCACTGGGTCAAGGCAATTTCCCAGGACAGATCTAGCTTTCTTGATCAGTTTGTTCAGTCTCTTCCTATCGGCTGCTGTAATGCCGTTGCCCCAGCAGACCACTCCAAAAGTGATGGCTGATGCCACCACCGTGTCATAGAATGTCTTCAGCAGCGCCCCTTGTACACCAAAAGACCTGAGTCTCCTCAGTAGGAACAGCCTGCGCTGTCCTTTCTTGAACAGTGTGTCGGTATTGTGTGACCAGTCTAGTTTATTATTCAGATGAACACCAAGGTACTTGTAGGAAGTCACCATCTCAATGTCTGTTCCCTGGATGTTTACTGGTGCTGTGAGGGGTTGCCCTTGCCTGCGGCAGTCCACCACCAGCTCCTTAGTTTTCCTCGCGTTGATCTGGAGGCAGTTCCGATGGCACCAGTCCACGAAGTCCTGGATAAGTCCTCTGTACTCAGCTTCATCTCCGTTGGAAATGAGGCCGACGATCGCAGAGTCGTTGGAGAACTTCTGTAGACAGCAGTGTGTTGTGTTGTGTGAGAAGTCCGCAGTATAAAGGGTGAACAGGAAGGGAGCCAAAACCGTTCCCTGGGGGGCCCCCGTGCTACCAATGATCGTGTCAGACACACAATCTCGGGTTCTCATAAACTGTGGCCGGTTAGTGAGGTAGTCCAGGATCCATGATGACAGGTGCTGGTCCACCCCTGCGCACAGCAGCTTGTCCTTCAGGATCATCGGTTGAATGGTGTTGAAAGCACTGGAGAAGTCAAAGAACATGATCCTCACCGCATTCCCAGGCTTCTCCAGGTGGGACAGAGAACGGTGAAGGAGGAAGATCACTGCATCCTCCACCCCAATGCCATGCTGGTAGGCGAACTGGAGTGGATCCATCGCTGGTCCCACCAGGGGACGGAGGTGAGCAAGGGGCAGTCTCTCCAGGGTCTTCATCATGTGAGATGTCAGGGCCACTGGTATGTAGCTGTTCAGATCTTTGGGGTGGGAAGTCTTTGGTACAGGTACCACACGAGATGTTTTCCACAACTGAGGTACCTTCCCCAGCTTCAGGCTCAGGTTGAAGATGAGCTCCACAATCCCACACAGCTGGTCTGCACAGGACTTGAGGAGCTTCGTGCTGATGCCGTCCGATCCCGAGGTCTTGGGTCTTAGTGAGGGTCAGGTTGGGGGGTTGTGTGCTAGGAGTGGGGGGCCGTTGGTGGAATGGGGTGTGGACAGCAGGTCTCGATGACTTCAGAGGCAGCAGTGCTTGTTGTGCAGTCGGGGGGGGGAGGGCGATTGGTCAAACCAATTAAAAAACAGGTTCAGATTGTTGGCCCACTCCCTGCCCCCCGTGGCCTGGGGGGAGGTATTCTGGAGCCCAGAGATGGTTTTAAGGTTTCTCCAGACCCCGCCGATGTTGCTCTGTTGCAGCTTGTCCTCCATCTTCTTCCTGAAGCTGTCCTTGCCTACAATCAGGTGATATTAAATATTTAGGAATAGATATTTACCCCAGGCTCTCAGAGTTATTGCGACTAAATCACATTCCCCTTTTAAAAACAATACAAGACGACCTTACACGGTGGAAGACACTACCTATGTCATTAATGGGAAGAGTCGCAACCGTTAAAATGATGGTCCTTCCTAAAATCAACTATTTGTTCTCAGTGATTCTTACCCAACAATCTATGGCCTGGTTTAAGTCTCTAGACTCAAATATAAGTAAATTTTGATGGAAGGATAAACCATCATGGATTGGTTTAAAAACTCTTCAAAAAGCAAAATGTCCATAATTTGTCCATAATTTTTATGGACAGGATTTCTAGGCGCAGCCAGGGAATGGAGGGTGTCATGCTTGGTGACCACAGATGATGTTGTCCTGTTGGCTTCATCCAGCAATGACCTACAGCTCTTGCTGGGACGGTTTGCCGCTGAGTGTGAAACGGCTGGGATGAGAATCAGCACCTCCAAGTCCGAGTCCATGGTCCTCAGCCGGAAAAAGGTGGATTGTCCTCTCCGGGTTTGGGACAGGCTCCTGCTCCAAGTGGAGGAGTTTAAGTATCTTGGGGTCTTGTTCACGAGTGAGGGGAAAATGGAGCGAGAGATCGACAGACGGATTGGAGCAGCATCTGCAGTGATGCGGACGTTGTATCGGTCTGTTGTGGTGAAGAGGGAGCTTAGTTCTAAGGCAAAGCTCTCGATTTACCAGTCAATCTACGTTCCTACTCTCACCTATGGTCGCGAGCTTTGGGTAATGACCAAAAGAATGAGATCGCGGATACAAGCGGCTGAAATGAGCTTTCTCCGTAGGATTGCTGGACTCACCCTCAGAGATAGGGTGAGGAGCTCAGTCATCCGGGAGAGGCTCAGAGTAGAACCGCTGCTCCTCCACATTGAAAGGAGTCAGTTGAGGTGGTATGGGCATCTGATTAGGATGCTTCCTGGACGCCTCCCACTTGAGGTGTTTCAGGCACGTCCCACTGGGAGGAGACCCCGGGGCAGACCCAGGGCTCGGTGGAGAGACTATGTCTCCCAGCTGGTCTGGGAACGCCTTGGTATCCCCTCTGAAGCGCTGGAGCAGGTGGCTGGGGAGAGGGAAGTCTGGGCTTCTCTGCTTGAACTGCTGCCTCCGCGACCCGGACCTCCGGAAAAGCGGTAGAAGATGGATGGATGGATGGATGGAAAACGCAAAAGAGCGCGGAGGCTTAGATCTACCATTTTTTTAAATTACTTTTTAGCCAATAGACTGCAGTTTGTTTCTAAATGGAAAAAAATCAACCCCACTAGGAAACCCATGGTTAGATGCTTAACAGGCTGTCTGTGGTTCACTAAATATCTCTGACTTACCTTTTATGAGTCCCTGCATTAAACACCATGACTGTTTTTTTCGGAGGGCAATGGATCAGCGTTCTCGTCGCGCCCTCCGCCAGTACCCGGGCTCGCCTGGGGAAGCTAATGATCCTACCAGCAGACTAAATTCGAAGAGACGACGCCTCAGTGCCAAGTCAAAGAAGAATCCTAGTCACAGTCCCAAAGCCGAAAGCAAACAGCCCCGAGAGCACTTTGTGGTAGGATTTGCCCTTCGCATATTACAACTAAACGTTGAAGGCCTATCTGCAGCCAAGCGAAGCCTTATCGAAGTCCTCGCCTTCCAACATTTGATTGATGTAATCTGCCTCCAAGAGACTCATATTGGCACAGAGGAAGCTGGCCGCTACACCATCAAAGGCTTTGCCCTCCTGTGCTATGTTCCACATGCTAAACATGGACATGCCACCTCTGTGCTTTCTGACATAGTTGAAGCAAATCACCTGACAACAACACATTTCTCAGACACCCTAACCATTGGTGGCTTCCATATTGTCAATGTGTACAAGCCCCCTGCGGGTCTTACCCACCCTACCCCACCCTGCCATCTATGTGGGGGACTTTTAACAGCCATCACCCTGACTGGGGGTACCTAGCAGTGGACAGTGATGGGGAGGCACTTTCAGACTGGGCATCTAGAAATGACCTCGCTTTGATATACAACCCCAAACAAAGAGGAACCCTCCACTCTGCTAGGTGGAAGGACTATTCTCCTGGCCTGTGCTGGGTCAGCTCTTTGAATGGGGCGCCATATCCTACACAGATCCTCATTCTTGATGATTTTCCACACAGCCAACACCGGCCCCTGCTTGTACACATTGGCCTACAACTTCCAGTCATAAACAGCCCAAGAAAGATGCGCTGGAACTTCCGTAAAGCCAACTGGAAGAAATTCAGTGAAACTCTGGACCGGAGTGTTGTTACCATCCCACTCCACACCATCACTGTAGATGAAGCATACAACCGCTTCTGCAGCGCAATCTTCAAAGCTGCCCATACTGCAATCCCACGAGGCTACCAACCCCTCTATGTCTCATGTCTGGACGGAGAAAGCACTGCCCTCCTACAATCCTATCAAACATCAGGGGACCCAGAGATAGCAGACCATCTCATTGAATCGCTAAATACAGCCCGGCGAAAGAAATGGGAAGAGACAGTTACTGACCGGAGCTTTACCCACTCTAGCAGGAAATGTTGGAGCCTCATCCGTCGCCTAGGAGCTGCACAGAAGCCCCCTAGCCAAAGCCGAGCATCTGTCACACCCAACCAAGTTGCATCCCACCTACTGACTATCGCCAAAGCACCCAAGACAAAGACACCAGAAGAGCAGTTACAACTGAGCTAAAAAAAAACACCAAAAAATGCCCGTAGAGGAAACAAACCCTGAACCTTTCGAGGCTGCTGAACTGGAGAAAGTCCTACAGGGCCTGAAATGTGGAAAGGCAGCAGGATAAGATAACATCTTCCCAAAATTCATGAAAAATCTTGGCTCCTAAGCCCTAACCTGGTTGATACAATTCTACACAAGGATCACACAAACAAACTCGATCCCAAAGAAATGGCAGACAGCAAAGGTCATTGCCATTCCAAAACCTGGCAAAGACCACAAACTACCAGCAAGCTACCGCCCAATCTCCCTACTCAACGTTCCTTACAAAATCATGGAGCGCCTAATATGGCAACGTATTTCCCCAGGAATAGAGGAAATTCTAAGTGTGGATCAAGCAGGTTTCCGCAAGGACCACAGTACAGGAGAACAAGTACTGGCCTTAACCACCTTCATCGAAAATGGCTTCGAGAGCAGACTGAAGTCAGGGGCTGTGTTTCTTGACCTTACAGCCACCTATGATACGGTCTGGCACAAAGGCCTCCTCCTGAAACTTATAAAGGCAATCCCTGCTTGGGCAACAGCAATTATAAAAACCCTGCTGACCAACTGAAGGTTCAGAGTCCACCTCAGTCAGAACACAAGTGCATGGAGAACGCAGAAAAACGGACTCCCACAAGGCTCAGTTCTAGCTCCAACTCTGTTCAACCTCTACATAAACGACCTGCCCACTACAAAATCCCGCAAATTCATCTATGCAGACAACATCTGTTTGGCACTCCAAGCACCAGACTTTGAGCCACTGGAACGGGTGCTCACAGAAGATCTTGCCAAACTGGACCAGTTCTGCAAAATCTGGCGCCTAAAACCAAGCCCAGCAAAAACCGTCTCCAGTGTATTCCATCTCCACAATGTAAAAGCTGCCAGAGAACTAAACATCCATCTGGGCGGACTCAAGCTTAAGCATGCCCCGAACCCAACCTACCTTGGAGTGACCCTTGATAGGACCCTATCCTTCAAGGAACATCTAAAGGGGACGGTTGCTAAGGTGAAGGTACGAAACAACCTGCTCTGCAAGCTCGCTGGTGCAAAATGGGGGGCGGCAGCCTCCACCCTGCACACATCAGCACTGGCTCTTTCATACTCTGTAGCAGAATATTGTGCCCCTGTCTGGTCCAGGCCATCTTACACACACCACGTAGACACCCAGCTCAACACAACCATGAGAACTATAACTGGAACAATCCACTCAACATCACTCCCCTGGCTCCCTGTATTGTCAAACATAGCCCCTCCACACATCCGGCGAGTAGCATTAACTCAAAGGATGCTTCAAAAAGCTAAAGATTCCCCTCACCTACCAATCCATGCAGATATCTACATCCCACCCATTGCCCGACTTCCATCCAGACGGCCGATTTGGAAAAACCCTCCCCCAGCTGTCTTTACCATCCAGACAGCTTGGCAAGAGGAATGGGAGACCAAGGAGGTCCCAAACAAACACCTGGTGACAAACCCCAACCAACAAGTCCCGGGCACCAACCTCCCAAGGAGACAGTGGTCTACACTCAATCGCTTCAGGACTGGACATGGCCCCTGCTTGGCCAGCCTTCACAGATGGGGCAGTAGCCCTAGCCCATTGTGCGCATGTGGAGAGGAGCAAACAATGGAACACATCATAGAGGCTTGCCCGCTCCAAAGACTGGAAGGAGGATTACACACCCTCCATACAGCAAACCAGGAGGCAACTGCTTGGCTCAAGGACTTTGCATTTGTTAAATAAATAATACTGTTTTAAAAGCATTAATATCAGCTCCTCTCTGACAGCTTGGTGGGAATTCTTAAAAATAACGGGGTCTTCACTTGTCCCCTGTAAACTCATGCCCATTTGGAATAATCCTGATATCTTGCAACAAAAGAGGACGTTGTAGAGGGAAGGATGCAGGCAAGGCAACGAGCAACAAATCTACCTACGGGTACAAATAAAGTAACCTGAACCTGAAGGCAACGAGCTGATCAACACAGACTTTATTCTCCCTTTAACAGAACAGGATAGCAAAAAGCATTCCCAGGCCACTGTGCATCTCTCTTTTATACCTTTAATTACATGCACGGTGGCTTGTGGATTGTTGTCACATGGACTAAACAGCCAGTACTTGCCAGAAATTCGTGCAGCTCCTTCAGTGTTGCTGTCGGCCTCTTGGCAGCCTCCCTGACCAGTTTTCTTCTCATCTTTTCATCAATTTTGGAGGGATGTCCAGTTCTTGGTAATGCCACTGTTGTGCCATATTTTCTCCACTTGATGGTGACTGTCTTCACTGTGTTCCATAGTATATTTAATACCTTGGAAATTCTTGTGTACCCTTATCCTCAGCGATACCTTTGAACAATGAGATCCCTCTGTTGCTCTGGAAGCTCTCTGCGGACCATGGCTTGTGCTGTAA
This sequence comes from Pholidichthys leucotaenia, assembly GCA_020510985.1. NCBI lineage: Eukaryota > Metazoa > Chordata > Actinopteri > Cichliformes > Pholidichthyidae > Pholidichthys > Pholidichthys leucotaenia. Next base: position 73,970,719 of record CM035843.1, on the reverse strand, counting down.
GAGTGACTACAAAAATGTCAGGAAAAGCCTAGTAGAACAGCTGAACTTCATTTGTGGTTACCAGAGGCACTTTAACCCTGTAAGGATTAAAGTTGATTACATGATCTGCCTGTCCTGCGGCTGTGTCGCAGATCCGCACCTGTCATGTGATTGGTCAAAAAGTATGAAAAAACCCCAAAATAAATCCAAATGTACCAAGCATTTCACATCACTAGATGGCAGACACATACAGCTTACTGCTCTTCACTGGAGGACTGAGTTCAGCTCACCAGAACCGTGTCAGATCTGATATCACTTCCGGGGCACAGAAGAAGAGGTGTATATACAATTGCGCAACATATAATTTAAAGGCCAAATGTCACGTAATTTTTTTTCTAAAGGACAACAAATTTAGATAAAATACACATAGCTTAAACCAAATATTCATACCGGAGACCATATCACCCACCTGTATTTACATAATTGCACAAAATACACCAGGTGAAGGCCCCATCTTGCTTGCTGGCTTGTGACAGCCAGTCCAGACCACGCCCATGTTTTTGACATCACCAGTTGTACCCTGGCTGCCCTGCCTATCCACATTCACACTTATCAACATTGGACAATCATGACGGAAAGTGACAGCGATTGTGAACAAATTAGTTTAGTTTTGTCTTTTTTTTTTTTGTCTTTTTTTTTGTCAGTGGTTCAGACAGTGACAGAGGCATAGAACCTTACCGGTTCGAGCCGTCCGAGACGGAATCAGATGCTTTGTCTGATGACAACAGTTCCAACGATGACCAGAGAGCAGAACCAGTGGAAAATGTCATTGAACTGGACATTAATCACCTCCAGAATTGCGAAGCCGAAGGGGGTCTGTCGAGGGCGCCCCATAAATATTGATTTTTCAGAAGCCATTATTATTACAGTGGAGGAGAGCTGCTGCTGTCAAGAAATTGACCAGATCAATATGAAAATGGAGGCGCATACCTGTCAAGTGAGACGTTTTCGCCGTATTTTGGTGCCAAGCACGGCTGTGGGGGACACTTTTCTGGGAAATGTTTTAAATGTAGTTCGTGTTGTTATTGTCAAATATTTTAAGGAAAATATGGGGAAAATGCAATTTTAGCAAAAACGGGCGTATTGCCATTTCTGTACGCCCAAAAGAAAAATATACTGGAAAAAAAATTGAGTGTCTTGAGGAGCACTCCTGTGTGTGATCCCCCACAGCTCGTGCTGGCAGATCGCTCAGCGTGAGCTATTATCACTACTGTTCGAAGTGTGGAGTCAATCATTAGTTTAATTGTCTGGGCGGGCTGATCGCTCAGCTTGAGCTATTCTCACTACTGTTCGAAGTGTGGAGTCAATCATTAGTTTAATTGTCTGGGCGGGCTGATCGCTCAGCGTGAGCTATTATCACTACTGTTCGAAGTGTGGAGTCAATCATTAGTTTAATTGTCTGGGCGGGCTGATCGCTCAGCTTGAGCTATTCTCACTACAATGAGAAGTCATTAGGACAATGGTTTAACACGTTCAGCTGTGCAGCGGTTGCGGAACAGACAGAGATCGCCTGACAAATACAGAATTCTGCTTTTTTTTTTATTTTGCGCCAGACGCTGAGTTGTGTTGTTATTGTCAAATATCCATGAATCCTTAAAATATTTGACAATAACAACATGAGTTGCATTTGGGGCATTTCCCAGAGAGGTGTCCCTAGTTGCTCCGCCGTTCCTTATAGCCGCTTTTTACGGTGTTGAAGTACGGCGAAAACGTCTCACTTGACAGGTATGAAAACATTTCCCAGAGAAGTGTCCCTTATTACCCAGCTGTCCCTGATAGTCCCGTTTTAAGGTATGGGTGAAATATCCAATTTTTTCTTTCTTGTTGCTCACTTCAACCTTCCAGTCTCCATATAAACAATCAATTGAAATACCCCAAGCATCAAACTAGGGTACAATCGATTTCGTCACTTCCGCCTTCTTCCCCAGGCGATTCCAGGGGCCGTGTCAGGCCAAGCGCGGCAGTTTTAAATTAACGAATATTCCGTTGTTACTGAAGCATATGCACCAAGACCCGAACGGATTGGTTCCCTTTTATATCTAGTTTCAAGATATTTAAAGTACCCTGTTACGTGACATTTGGCCTTTAACAGAGAGGAAGCATTTGCTCCAAATTTTGCTAACTATGATTCTAAAAGGGATTATTTAGCTTATGAAAGGAAATATTTACCTTCTGGACAGCACAAGATGGACCGGAGCGGAACACTTTTTGTCTGCCATTGACCAAGCTGCATGTGATGGAGAGGACAATCCTGCCAGTTCAGCGGCGTAATCTAACTGAAATCGAGGTGTAATAAATCAGAAGAAAAATGTGAGTGTCTGGATGTAGGAAAGAAAGCAAAAATGACCGACAGAAGACAAAATAAGGACCGGGGATGAGCACACAGACGCATGGTGACACATGACGAGCGGTAGGTCTGATGTTTTTATTTGTTTACATTCTACTGATTTTCTGGTTCATATATTTTGAAGATAGCAAAAAACAAACAAACAAACAAAACCATCCTTTGTATAAATATGTCCAAAGTCCACTTTGACCAAAAGTTATGTAATCTGATATGGCTGCTGTCACATTATGCAAATTAGATGCGTAAATTTACTCTTATCATAAACTTTGGATCATATTCTACATCTTTCCCATAGACAGTAATCCATTATCTCTTACCACTTTCAAGTTAGAGCCTTTGGAATTTGTGGTATCTAAACTGAATATTTTCTTGAAAAAAAAATCTTCACCACCAGAGGGTGCATGCAGATTGTGTGGAGCTGTGACTGAAATCCTTTCAGGTTTAAATGGCAGGTGTGTGCTGATTCCCATTTAACATAAGTTTGAATGTGATTGGTTAAAGCGTACCTCTGGTTGTCGTGAAGACGCATTTAACTTGAAAACATTATGAAAAAGTATTTCTTATTTTGGTAAATAATTCTTGCCAGCCATATACCACCAGACATATATTCAAATAGGACCTTGGCCATGGGCAGCCAATGAAAACTGTGGGCGCAGCCATGACACTTGCGGATGTGACGTCACTTCGTGGATACGAAAAGACAATAATCAGCGTTTCCCCGCGATTACGGTGCTGTTGTCCGTTGTTTTTGTTCTATTATGGCCGAATTTTCTGACTATGCGGAAAAATTCGGGCGACATGGCTACATGTTTGAGCCAGAAAGGTCTTCTGAGGGTTAAAGTGATGAAGTGGTCCTCACACACAATGCAATTTCGTCTGAAATTATTCGTCTGTGCCCTGTTTCCGCTCCGATCTTCTGACAAGGTGAGCTGGGTTTGGGTACACAAAAAAAGTGTTTCTTTGTTTTTTTCGCTTATTATTCAGACATCCAAAGGCTTTACATTCCGCCATGTTGCGATATCCATATCGCATTGTATGTTTTTGTTTTTACAAGAGCACCGAGTGTCTGCTGCTCTGTATATAGTTTTAGAATCATCTTCCGTGTTGCGGCAGTTAGGAGCTCAGATCAGATGAGACAAGCCGCTGAATTTAAGCATTTATTTATTTATTTATCTACTCGTTTCAGTTCTGCATTTAATATGAACCCTGAGTTTGAAATAAATGTTTGAATTTGAATTTGAATATCCCCGAAGCGGCTGCACATCCGGGTACTCAGATCGCATAGTTTTAGAATCATCGGCCTTTACGAGCTCAGATCAGAAAAGACGGCCCGCTGAATTTAAGCATTTATTTATTTATTTTCTACTCGTTTCAGTTCTGCATTTAATATGAACCCTGAGTTTGAAATAAACGTTTGAATTTGAATATCCCCGAAGCCGCTGCACATCCGGGTACTCAGATCGCATAGTTTTAGAATCATCGGCCTTTACGAGCTCAGATCAGAAAAGACGGCCCGCTGAATTTAAGCATTTATTTATTTATTTTCTACTCGTTTCAGTTCTGCATTTAATATGAACCCTGAGTTTGAAATAAACGTTTGAATTTGAATATCCCCGAAGCCGCTGCACATCCGGGTACTCAGATCGCATAGTTTTAGAATCATCGGCCTTTACGAGCTCAGATCAGAAAAGACGGCCTGCTGAATTTAAGCATTTATTTATTTATTTTCTACTCGTTTTAGTTCTGCATTTAATATGAACCCTGAGTTTGAAATAAACGTTTGAATTTGAATTTGAATATCCCCAAAGCCGCTGCACATCCGGGTACTCGAGGCTCAGCCAATACTGATCCAGATCGCGGTAGCCACGAAATTACGTCACAGGAAGCGTCCTGGAAGTCCATGTAGCCGCTAGTATGGCTGTACCCATGTTTTGCTGACATAGCTGAACCAGCACATCAGCAATGGATTTATATCAAATTGCTTTGAACGTGAATTTCAACTTAAACTTGAACTAGAACGTGAGACGGGCTCAATATAATATCTTTTTTTTCACGACCACCATAGGTACGCTTTAATTCTGAACACAGCCACATCCCCAGTTATAACAGGGTGTGCATATTTGTGCAACCAGTTAATTGTAAGTTTTTTTTATTTTTTCCCTTAAAAGATTTCAGTTTGTTTTTCAATTGGGTTGTACAAGTTATAGGTCACATTAATGGTGGAAAAAGTTTTGAAATGATTTATCTTGGTCTCATTTTTTTACATCACAAAAAACTGATATTTGAACGGGGTTAGACTTTTTATATCCACTGTACATGTATATTGAAGTCCCCTACTATAATTATTCTATCCGATTTAAGCACTAAATCAGCTAAGAACTCAGCAAATTCAAATAAAGATTCTGAATAAGCTGTGGGAGGATGATAGACTATGGCAAAAAAATTGGTTTTAACCTAAAATTTAGCCCTAAAATGGGCTGCACGGTGGCGCAGTGGTTTAGCACTGTGGCAGCACAGTTTTACCCTCGGCCGGGGGACCGCGGGGATCATGAGATCGTGGGTTCGATCCCAGCCCCCGACCAACAGTGAGCTGTGTGGAGTTTGCATGTTCTCCCCGTGTTGCGCGGGTTTACTCCGGGATTTCTCCGGTTTCCTCCCGCATACAAAAAACATGTAGGTTTAGGGCGCTCGCGCACGCAGCGACCAGCAGCCGGTGGCTTGTCACCAGACTGCAAACCAAGTCTACCTACGGGTACAAATAAGTAACAAAAAAAAAAAAAAAAAATTGCTAACACGCCCAATACTGACGACCAGACCCTCAAAGGAATTATGTTTTTTGCTTTACATTTACTAGAAGTTTGGAATGGTAAGTTGTTGCTACTCCTCCTCCACTGTCATGTCCAACCTCCAGCAGAATAGGATTTAAAAACTCCTTCAGGTGGGTAGAACTCCAGTGTGGCATATTTTATTAACAGGGTGCCAAAATAACTTACAGCACGAGGGCTGTCGAAACACAAGATGAGCCGGTAGGGCTAAACACTTACAAAACATAATAAAGAATTGGAGGGAGATACTGTGATGATGCCACAATCCTGCAAACTAAGGCTGACGCATAAATAGGGAACACATAGATGGACTAACAAAGGACAGCTGGGTAACTGATTAGGGTAAAATGAAAGCACACATGACTGGCTGGAGGAATGGGAGGATGACAGGAGAGACCAGAAAACAATAACTGAACTAATAAATGGAGGAGAACCAAACAAGCTAATGATAACAGAGTTGTGCAACATTTAAAAAATAACAGAAAGTGTGGACAATATGTCCAACTCATAACAGTGTCCCCACCACCACCTTAAGGGAAGATAAACAAAACAAACAACACCCCAATCGGGCGGGAGGAGGGGGACAAAGGCACGGCAGGGCAAAAACAAGGACATGAAACAAAAGAAAAAATGTTCATTAGGTGGTCAACCAGAGTCCCAAGACCACCAATAGAAGAAATATGGTGTGTCTGGTGTCCTACCAAAGTCCATGGATCACCAGACTGAGAAGCAAGGTGGGTCAGAAGGCCTACCCAAGTCTATAAGCCACCTGATAGATGAACACGATGCATCTGGTGGCCTACCAAAGTCCATGGGCCACCAGACAGGAGAAAACACATGAGCCCTCTGCTCTGAAAATAACACAGGAGCCCTTTGCACAGAGAACAACATCACAGGAGCCTTTTGCTCAGAAAATACCATCATGGGAGCATTTTGCTCTGAAAATAGCTTCATGGGAGAATTTTGCTCTGAAAAAGCATCACAGGAGCATTCTGCTCTGAAGATAGTACTTGAGGGACCTTCAATGCAGTGGCATAATGCTCAGGAACCAGTGGCTGCAGAGCTCTCACCTCAGGAAGACAGGGTGGAGGCCCACCGGCCTCTGGGACAATGGGTGGAGGCCCACTGGCCTTTGGGACTGATGGTTGGGGTGCACTGGTTCTTGAGACTGCACAGGTTGAAATGTTCTCCTCTATCCTAGATGCATCCACCTCAGACAAAGAGGAACAAATACAGGTTGGTATCTGGTCCATAACATAACCACCAGCAGAAGAGCTCGGTGGGGAGAGCTCACAGGCAGATGAGAACTGCAACTGGGTCTCTCCTCCAGAAGCAAGACAAGACCTCTTTAAAATAGGTACAGAAGAAATAAAGAGGATCTGCCTTAGCTCCTGCTCCTCCACTGGCAAGGGTCCTGATGGCACTACTGCTGGTGGACCATCAGACGTGGACACAGAAAATGGAGCACATTGTGGAGCTGGCATTGGAGGCATAGAGCAACGTGGAGCTGGAACTGGAGGCACAGAGTGACATGGAGCCAGAACTGGAGGCACAGAGTGACGTGGAGCCGGAACTGTGGGCACAAAGTGGCGTGGAGCCAGAACTGTAGGCATAGAGTGATGTGAAGCCGGAACTGGAGGCACAGAGCCACGTGGAACCGGTACTGGAGCTGATGGGGCAGCGAGCATGGGCACCCTGGCTGCAGATGTGGGAGCCGGCACTGCAGGCATGATGATGGGCGAAACAGAGGATGAGGGGGTAGGAAGCTCAGCCGTAGGCACCGACGTCATGGAGGAGGGGAGGACAGCAGCAACAGATGGGGAGGAAGAAGGGGCTGACGGTGCAGCTGATGAAGAAAAACTCTGGAATGAAGAGGAGGCTGCTGCTGTGATTTTCTGGAGCGGCGAAGGAGGAGCTGTTGGAGAAGTAAAGATGAATTCCCACTCCACTGCCGCTGATATTGCCATTGCCACTGGGGCTGCCATGGGAAAACCAGATGAAATGCTCTGTGTGGCGGCAGAGTTTGTCTGGTGGGGAGCAGCCAGGAGGCGGCGAGGAGCTGGCATTGCGAAATGGTGAGGAGCAGAGGCTGGAGCTGGTGGAAGGTGGAGTGGAGGTACCGGAGCTGGAGAGCGGCGAGAAGCTGAAGACATCTGCACCAGGGGACGCTTCTTCGTTGGTACAGGTACAGACAGGGGAAAGCTTCTCACCAGCCCGCGGAGCATCTGCTGGAGGTTGGGAAAAGAGATGAGCAGACCTGTGAGTCCTTGATAGGTCTGCAGGCTGGGGTATTCCTCTATTATCATCGCCGCACCATCCAGAAATCTCAGGGCTGCCTCTGGAGTGTGGGAAGTGTGGGCGTCTGAAATGAAATCTTCAATTAAGCACACCGTCCAACACTCATCCTCACCTATACCGAAAACACTAAAGTCCATACACGCAGAGCCCTTTGGTGGCATCATTCTGTCATGTCCAACCTCCAGCAGAACAGGAATTAATGACTCATTTAGGTGGGGAGAACTCCAATGTAATATATTTTATTAACAGGGTGCCAAAATAACTTACAGTACGAGGGCTGTCAAAACACAAGATGAGCCAGTAGGGCTAAACACTTACAAAATACGATGACGAACCGAAGGGAGATACTGTGATTATGCAACAACCATGCAAACAAAGGCTGACATATACTGTAAATAGGGAACAGATAGCTGGACTAACAAAGGACAGCTGGGTAACTGATTAGGGTAAAATGAAAACACATGTGAGTGGCTGGAGGAATGGGAGGATGACAGGAGAGATTAGAAAACAATAACTGAACTAAGAAACTGAGGAGAACCCAACAAACTAATGATAACAGAGTTGTGCAACATTTAAAAAATAATAGAAAGCGTGGACAATAGGTCCAGCTCATAACATCCACAATCAGAACTTCTGGGATTTTGACAGTTTAAATAACCAGATGTGTAATGACCCGTGTTGCACTCTGTTGTTCTGTCCCCTTAATTACTCTCATGCTCTACAGCTGCTGCAGCTCCACCAGCTGCTCCTAATTAAGACAGCCCTTAAATAGAGGGCAGAACTTCACTTCAGCATGGGGACGTTGACTACAGCATGCTATAGAGAACCTCTCTTCACTGTGTGCAGCGTTCACCCTCTCCTCTAACGTGGGAGATTTGTAAGCAATTTTCTCCATCTCCACTCTGCTCTGTACTCTGTGTTTTCCCAGACTTACCTGTGCACAGGTGGACCATCCTCCCAGGCAGATCTGGATGCATTCCTCCTGGCCGAAGGACCCTCTTCTGCTCACTCCTACAGCTGTACGTGAACATTCATTGACCGAACTGTCTTTCCCAAATATTCCCTCAGCCAAGGCACACCTTGCACTAGCACGGTATACATCAGCACTGTGAGTTCACCAACCTTCACGGACGATGACAGCCAGGAGAGGAACGTAGATTCGTCAGCAGTTTTCCATAGCCTGCAGCCCTCAACCCGTAAGGCAGTTATCTATAATATCATTTGTCATATTCTGCACCACAAATTACTCATCACCCTTCTCTCTTCCCCATACAGGGTTGTCAGACTCTCCACTGATTATTATTTCCTGTGCACAAATAAATCATTGTTTAATCTACTAACTGAGTCCATGTCTGCTTATGGGTCTTGAACACCAAAATCATGTCAAGAGGGAGTTGATTCATTTAAACCAATATAATCCTCTTGCCCTAGCCAAGTTTCTGTAAGGGATAGTAAATCAATCTGATCAATTAACAGATCGTGGACTAGCAGAGACCTTGGAGTTAGAGACCTAATATTTGACAAACCACATTTAATTTTTAAATTATGAGGCAGAACGTAGGGCAAATCATTGGATTTAGAAGCTACATATTTAATTTGAGCTTTATAAATGTTGTTTAATCACTTCTGGATGCTTGTGCATTATATGTGACCCATGCTGGCAAAATGAGTCACTTTGAGGAAATTATCAAAACTGAGGTAATGTGTTTTTTTTTCCATATTCTGTAGTGAAAGACCTTCAGAATGATATTTAATTTGTTGTTGTTCATCCATCGTTCTCGACGATGACCAAGGACATCACAGGGAAATGGACTGGGTGCGATGTGTCTGGCTGTGGCTGATCAGTCCGATGCGGGCACGGAAGGCTCTGCCACAGGTTGGGCACAGGTGGTCTGCGCAAGCAGAAGATGCAGGGGTGGCTCTGGACTTGCAAAGCTCATGTTTTCTCTGGGCCTTGGCAATCCTGTTCAGCTCAAAGGAGGCAGCACCTTTGCTCGTACGGCTATGCCAGTCTGGTTGGTCTAGCTCTAGGGTCTCCCAGGTGTCAGGACTGATATCAAAGCTCTTCAGGGAGGCCTTAAGAGTGTCTTTGTAGCACTTCTTCTGACCACCTTGTGAGCACTTGCCCTCTGCTAGTTCACTGTAGAACAGTCTTGTTGGTAGAGGTGAGTCAGGCATACAAACAAAGTGGCTAGCCCACCTAATCTGGGCTCTCTTGAGTAGTTTGTGGATGCTAGGCAGCTGAGCTCGGGAGAGGACCTCTGTGTCAGGGATTTTGTCCTGCCAGGTGATCTTCAGGAGCTTTCTGAGGCAGTTCAGGTGGAAGCGGTTTAGCTTTCTGGAATGGCGCTCGTAGACTGTCCAGGTCTCGCAGACTTACAGTAGGGATGCCTTGTACACCTTCAGTTTTGTGGTCAGCCTGATGCCTCTCCTTTCCCACACTGTTGCACGTAGCTGTCTGAATGCTGAGCTTGCCTTGGCAATGCGTGAATCGACCTCATCATCGATGTTGACAGACCTGGAGAGTGTCCTGCCGAGGTACATGACCTTGTTGACAGCCTTGAGCGTCTCCCCATTGACAGTGATGGCTGGTTCCACGTAAGTCTTCTGTGGCGCGGGTTGGTGCAGGACCTCGGTTTTCTTCATACTGATTGTGAGCCCAAAGTTGTCGCAAGCAGTTGTGAAGCAGTTCATGATCTGCTGCATCTGAGCCTCTGTAGTGGCGTTGAGTGAGATGTCGTCTGCGAACAGGAAGTCACACACTGAGTCCCCTTCCACTTTGGTTTTGGCTTGGATCCTCTGCAGGTTTAAGAGCCTGCCATCCATCCTGCACCTGATCCTGATGGCACTTTCTTCATCATTGCAGAAGGCATCAGACAGCATGGCTGTGAACATCATGCTGAAAAGTGTGGGTGCGAGTACACAGCCCTGCTTGACCCTGTTGGTGACTGGAAAAGCTTTGGAGGAGTCTCCATCATCCAGTACTTGAGCAAGTGTGCCTTCGTGGGACTGGCACACCATGCTGATGAATTTGTCCGGGCAGCCGAATTTTGCCATGATCTTCTACAGCCCCTCACAAACGACGGTATCAAAAGCCTTGGTCAGCTCTACAAATGTTGTGTAGAGTTCCCTGTTCTGCTTTTGACACGTCTTCTGAAGTTGGCGTGCGGCAAAGATCATGTCAGCAGTTCCACAACCCTCTCTGAAGCCACACTGGCTCTCTGGCAGGTGACTGCCTTCCATGTGCTGAATGAGGCGGTTGAGAAGGAGTCTTGTGAGGATCTTGCCGGTGATGGTGAGGAGAGTGATCCCACGGTAGTTGCTGCAGGACTGCCTGTTTCCTTTCCTCTTGTAGAGATGGACAATGGAAGCGTCCTTGAGCACCTGGAGAATAACTTCCTGCTGCCACATGGTCTGAAAGAGCTTGGTGAGTTTCTGTATTAGAACTGGTCCTCCTGCCTTGTAGATTTCAGCTGGGATGGAGTCAGAGCCTGGTGCTTTGCCATTCGAAAGGAGTTTGATCACTTTTTGGACTTCTCATTCAGTTGGAGGTTCTGCCAGAGACGTGTTCACCTCTACTTGGGGTATGCGAGTGATGGCTTCTGCATTGATGGACGAAGGTCTGTTCAGGACGCTGCTGAAATGTTCTGCCCATCTTTCCAGGATTGTGTTCTTGTCGGTGAGAAGAGTGGCCCCATCAGCCCTGAGCAGTGGCCATGTTCCAGAAGACTGAGGCCTGTAGAAGGTCTTAAGGGCATTGTAGAAGAATTTGGAGTTGTTGCTGTCAGCATACTGCTGTATTTCATCTGCCTTTTTGCTGAGCCAGAAGTCCTGCATTTCTCTGAGCTTTGCCTGCACCTTTCCTTTGATGGAGTTGAAGGTTGCCTTGTTAGAGGCAGATCTGCTGTCTTGCTGGTACGCTCTGTGGGCTTCACACTTCTCGTCAAGCAGCTTTTGGATGTCCTCATCATTTTCATCAAACCAGTATTGGTGTTTGTGCATGTTCTAGCCCAGATGAGTGAGTGATGTGTCATACACCATGTTTCTGAAAGCTGCCTAGTCTTCTTCTGCTCCGTACGCCCCAAGGTCGAGCTGACTAAGCTTGCTGTCCAGGTCCTCAGTGAGGTTCTGTCGCACAGAGTGTTGTTCCAGCTTGCTGACACTGAGTCGCTTGTTTGCCTTTTTCCCCTGTGGATTCCTTTTGGGATGGATATGCATATTGCACTTTGAGACAATGAGTCTGTGATCCATCCAGCAGTCTGCACCACACATCACCTTTGTCACTCTAACATCCTGCCTGTCTCTCCTTCTCACAATGATGTAATCGATCAGATGCCAATGCTTGCTGGATGCATCCAGGAGGTCTTGTTAGCAGTAGACAGTATTAGTGATCAGAAGGTCATGAGAGGCGCACATCTTCAACAGGACAAGACCATTGCTGTTGCACTTTACAACTCCATTTCTCCCAAGCACTCCCTCCCATGTCTCGTAGTCTGTACCAACTCCGCCATTAAAGTCTCCAAGAACAGTGAGTTTGTCCTCCTTCGGTACGCCTTCAATGAGAGTCTCTAAGTCCTCGTAAAACTTTTCTTTGATCTTATTTGGGTTCGTCATGATGGTGGCATATGCACTGATTAATGTGGCATGGCGTTTTCCTCAGAGGGGGAGCCGCAGGGTCATGAGGCGGTCGTTGGTTTCTTTGGGGAGGCTGGTAGGCTTGCTGATCAGATTGGATCTGATCGTGAAACCCACTCCTGCTTCACAGCGTTCTTCGCTGCCTCAGCTGCTCCAGAAAAAGGTGTAGCCGGCTTTGACTTCTGTCAGCTGACCTTTGTATGCATACCTGGTCTCACTCAGAGCTGCGATGTGGATGTTGTACCTGCTGAGTTCTCTTGCGACAAGTGCTGTCCATCTCTCAGGTCTATCTGCTTTGGAGCTGTCCATGAGCGTTCACACATTCCAAGTGCCAATGGTGAGTGATGTCACCTTAGTTGAGTACCGGAGCGGTGGCTCAGTTGGTAGAGCATCCGCCCCACACCCGGGAGGCAGAGGTTCAAATCCCAGCTGGGTCATGCCGAAGACCATATAAAAGTGGAACTTCTTGCTGTCCAGCTTGGTGCTCAGCAAAAATGGAATGGAGGAGGGAAATTTGTGGCGGCGCCTTGCATGGCAGCGGCCCTCTGATTCTACACTTGGGGTGTGTGTGATTAACACAGTAGATAGGTAAAGCACAATCTCGTTCTACTGTACATGATTGGTTGTACAGTTGAATGACAATAAAGGGTGATTTAATTTCTTCTGAGAATTTTGACCGCTAGGGTGGGATCCCTGCCAGCCGCTGCTTGTTGGCCAGGGTGTAGCGAAGCAGGCTATGTTTAGGGCACCTTTTCTAGCCCCTTCCTCAGGCCATGGAAGTGAGCAGAGCGAATCCTAAAGAGGGCTGCTCAGACACCCAGGGGGCTGCTGAACTCCACTGCTGCTTCGGTCCAGTAAAGAGTGACCCTATGCCCTGGGCCACCTGTGTGTGGGATTGTGACTACAGCGTCCAGTGTATCCGCACCTGCTGCTTTGTCACTTGCCCATCGCCACAGGACTTGGGGGGGGGGGGGGGTTGAAGGATTTTTTTTTTGGAGGGGGGTGATGTCTTGACTTGCGTGTGAATTTGATTTAAGTGAGGGAGAGTTGCACAGGGTCGTCAGCCTCACTCTCTCGTCCCAGCCTATCTGGATCCAGTGGCAAGACGTAGTCAAGACAGCTGGAGCTATGTAGGTTTGGATGCAGTGGATTGCCAGCGGTGTCCTACGTGTCTCACTGTGCTCTAGTTGCAGTCCACAACGCTTTGCTGAGTCTGCCTTCCTGCCTGTTGAGCCAATCGGGTGATTTCCTCCGCACAGTCCGCCAGGTCCAGCCTATGCATGCGTAGGTAGACAAGCCCTATCTCACCGAGGGTTTCAAACCCGTCGGCTACCCTGACCTGATTTTGCCTGCCAGTCGAAGCGGTTTACCGGGGTGTGGCCGTTGTTATGTGCAAACAGCTACTTGAAGCCACAGGTGAGAGTTGAGTGCCAAGTGGGACCAAAGCAGACCAACCACCCGGAGGTGCGAATGTTGCCCCGTCAGAGGTACTATCCCTCCCTGACACTCCAAACACTCCATTTAATTTGTAGGAAGTGTGCAAAAATGGACCCGGAAAAAGCCAATTTATTTATATTTTGGCTAGGTTTAAAACTCATCGGTTAGGAGTTACCTCTTCCATCAAAACATATGTATTTTTAGAAAGTACGATTTCTAAGCTTTTCAATGATACCAGGCACTCACGGCGGTTTTCCCAGGACTTGCTACTAACAAACAAAGAAAGAATCATGATTTATGACTTCTCGTGCCTGTATCTCGTAATGACGCAGTGCGCATTCCGACTCATTTTGCCAGCACGGGTCACATATCTTTATTTACTTTAGAGGGAGTAGACAGTGATTCTCTGATGGGGGGGGTAGAGGCTAAATTGAGGGGTGGCAAATGGACAGAAGCTGCAGAGAAGTGTATAAGACTGCAACTCTGCTTCCTGGTCCCAACTCTGAGTAGTCAAGGCTTTGGAACTTTGGCTAAAAAATATGCCATATTTTTAGATAAATGAGATGCACTATCCAAAGTGGGATGGATGCTGTCTCACCTAACAAGAGCAGGTTTTACCCAAAATGAGTTCCAGTTGTCTATGTAGCCCACATCGTTTGCAGGACACCACAGCCAGCAGATGAAGGATGACACACGGCTAAATGTGTCACCACTGGTTAGGTTGGGGAGGGGCCAAGAGAATGCTGCAGAGGCCAACATCATCTTGGCAACGCTACATACCGATTCCACACTAAGTTTTGTGACTTCTGTCTGCCAGAATTGGATGTTGTTCATGCCAGTGTGGATAACAATTGTGGAGTATTTACAGTTACTTTTAGCCAGCATTTTCAAATTTGACTCAATGTTGCCCACTCTGGCCCCGGAAATGCATTTGACTATGGCCGCTGGAGTCTCTAGGTTCACGTTTCTGACTACAGAGTCACCAATGATCAGAGTTTTTTCCTCAGCTGGTGTGTCGCTGAGTGGGGAATAGCGATTAGAAACATGAGCGGGTTGATGGTGAGCCAGGGGCTTGCGACTATGCTTCCTTCTCAATGTCACCCACCCGTTCTCTCCTGGCTGCTCAGGAGAGGTGATTGCCGGGGGGACAGCAGGCAGGCCCTATGCTACGACGCTCTGCTGCAACTAACAGGAATCCATCATTATTAACTGGCGCTGACGGTGTTTCAGTGCAGCAGAGCCAGGATTCCAAATCACACAACCTCGCCTCGAGTGCCTCAAAAAGACAACATTTATTACATTTACTATTGTCACTAAAAGAGGCAGAGGTGTAGCTAAACATCTGACACAAAGAGAGCACCAGAGGAGAAGGGGAAAGACAGCTAGTAGCCATGACTAGTGGCTAACCTAAAGCTAACACAAACACTAATGAAAGGTGAACAGAAGGCTAAAGAGGGTGATTAGGTGACACTGAGTGCACACACAAGTGCAAGAGGCTTGTTAAACAACAGTGAAAGATGATGGTAAATGAAAAAAGCAATTAAAATGCAATTAAAGGCAATAATCCTCAGGAGAAGGAGGAAAACTAAGCGTAGCAAACTGTAAAGAACTGAGGTCCACACGAATAGTGGTTTCAACAAAGTTCTCTATTAAAACAAGGAGCGGGAACATTAACAGGCGGCAACATTAACATATCGCCATTTTCAACATATTCACTCGGTGAAGGTCAACTCTGACCTGTGACGTCACCACAGTCTTTTAAAGACACACCACACATATCAATATCACATTATATGACATCTCCCCCTTTTTTAGTTTTTTTTTTTTTTTTTTTTCAGAACCGAACAGTTTTCAATTCAAACATTTTTCATTTCCATTTCACCCTTCCCCACAGCCCATGGGTTAATCATTGAACAATATAACCACACTTATCACAGTGAACACGTGATTTTCTCTCCTTTTTTGGGGGGGGGTTCGTGGGTTTGCTCCGGGATTTCTCCGGTTTCCTCCCACATGCCAAAAACATGCATGTTAGGTTAATTGGCTGTTCTAAATTGTCCCTAGATATCTGTTTCCTATAGGCCCTTAGAATAGAGGGTTAGTGTTAATGAAAAGCGCTTTGAGTGGTCTTTGTGACTAGAAAAGCGCTATATAAGTGCAGGTTAGTTAGTTAGTTAGTTAGTTTTTCTCTCTTACAAATCTAGTCTTTGCACAGGTTTGCTCAATCTACCAGACCGGGTAAACAACAGTCCTTGCTTTGGGTCTGGCGGTTTGACACTGGGTACTGGTAAAATAGTGTCAGCGGCAGCTGCAGTTTCAGGCTGCTGTTCGACGATCTCTGGCTGCAGGTCATTTGTAGCTGAAGAGTGTATCTCTCTGGCTGTTTCAGGAGCATGTTGCAAGTGACGGCGGTTGCGTCGCAAAGTTGCTCTCTGGGGTGTTTCAATAAGAAAGGAGCGAGGTGTGCTGCTTTCTCCAGTGACAACAGCGGGTGTTTTCCAGGATTTCTGATGGTCCAGCTTTGTGAAGACTGAATCTCCTGGCTTTAACGAAGGTAGGGGTTTAGCTCCATGGCGCTGATTAAAGTAGAATGCTTGTTTCTGTTTCTCCATTGCATCCTTGATCCTGACGACTTCTAGATCAGGCCATCGGGGCTGAAGATTCACTTCCAGTGTAGGAAGAGTTGTTTTGATCTTTCGACCCATAAGTAGCTCTGCAGGACTCACGCCTGTGGTGGTGCCGGGCGTTGACCGAAAGCACATGAGGGTGAGCAAAGGATCTTGCTGCTTTAAGATTCTTTTTGCTGTTTGAACTCCTCTCTCTGCATGTCCGTTCCCTTGAGAGTTGTGTGGACTTGAGGTAATGCGCAAAAAGTCAAACTCCCTTGCAAACTGTTTAAATTCTTGGCATGAGAATTGAGGCCCATTGTCAGATACAACCACATCTGGACAACCAAACCTCATGAACACTGCCTTCAGCTTTAAGATCACCTGAGAAGCAGTGGTTACTGGCAGATGAAGTATCTCGAGGAACCGAGAGAAATAGTCTGACACAACAAGGTAAGTGTGCTTATTATGCTCACACAGGTCAACAGCAAGTCTCTTCCAGGATCGATCAGGTAGAGGGGTAGACAAGAGAGGCTCTTTTTGCTGAGCAGGTTTAATCTCCCGACACACCTGACAGGACTGGACTTTTTTTTTTTCTTTTTTTTTTTGTTACTTATTTGTACCCATAGGTAGACTTGGTTTGCAGTCTGGTGACAAGCCACCGGCTGCTGGTCGCTGCGTGCGCGAGCGCCCTAAACCTACATGTTTTTGGTATGCGGGAGGAAACCGGAGAAATCCCGGAGTAAACTCACGCAACACGGGGAGAACATGCAAACTCCACACAGCTCACTGTTGGTCGGGGGCTGGAATCGAACCCACAATCTCATGATCCCCGCGATCCCCCGGCCGAGGGTAAAACTGTGCTGCCACAGTGCTAAACCACTGCGCCACCGTGCAGCCCCACACAGATGTGCAGGCCCGCTTTTTACATTTTGTCAGACCTTGATGTCCATCATGTATTCGATCCAAGATGTCTGCTCTGAGCACATCCGGAATCAGCATAAGGCTTCTTCTGGTGATAATTCCATTGCATTCAGACAGTTCATTTTTGATGGGAAAATAGTCTCTGATAGCTGCTGGGACATTGCCTATGTATTCTGGCCATCCTGACTTGATGTACTGCAACACCAACTGTAGGTTACAGTCAGCTGCTGTAGCTGTCTTTATAGTGTCTATTTTGTGTGAAGTAGCTGGCATGTTATCAATGACTGCTGCTATGTAACACGCCACATCAGAGTGAGTATCAGTCTCGCTTTCTACGCACTGTAGTGGACTCCATGAGAGTGTATCAGCCACTGCCAAGGTCTTTCCCGGAGCATATTCGGCTATCGGTTTAAACCTCATAAGTCTCATGAGTAGCCTTTGGCACCGTATTGGCACATTATCCAGGTCCTTTTTGTTCATGAGTGGCACCAAGGGTTTGTGATCTGTGACCAACTTAAAGTCTTCCAGACCACAGAGGTACTTCTCAAATCTCTCACATGCCCAGACACTCGCCAAACACTCCTTCTCTATCTGTGCATATCTAGTCTCGGCCTCTGACAGGCGACGTGAGCAGTATGCCACTGGTTTCCAGTTCCCATCATGCAGTTGCAGCAGTACTCCACCTATACCATAGCTGCTGGCATCGGCTGACACAGCAGTAGGTCGGTTCACATCATAGAATTTCAGAACTGGAGAAGTAGACAGAATGTCTTTGATGCGCTGAAATGCCTCCTGCTGAGAATGGTCCCACATCCACATTGACTTGGATTTCAACAGTTCATATAGTGGCTGGCCCACTGTCGACAGATTTGGGATATATTTCCCTAGATAGTTAAACATGCCCAGGATACGCTTGAGGTCATGCACGTTCTGTGGTGGAGGGAGCTCGCGGATTGCCTTGACTTTATCAGGGTCGGGTCTCACGCCTGATTTGTCGATTTCTTGGCCCAAGAAGTGAAGCTTGTTTTGTCTAAACTTACATTTTTCTCTGTTCAGTTTAAGTCCGGCTGACTCGATCCTTTCCAGTACCTTGCTGAGACGCTGGTCGTGCTGTTCAGGAGTGTCACCGTACACCAGTATGTCATCCATAAAGATAGCCACGCCTTCCAGGCCGTTGAGGGTTTCCGTCATTTTGCGCTGAAAAATTTCAGGAGCGCTTGTGATCCCAAATGGAAGACGTTTGAAGGCATATCTCCCAAAGGGTGTGATAAAGGTTGTCAATTTACTGCTTTCTGGATGGAGAGGAATCTGCCAAAACCCAGAGGCAGCATCTAAAGATGTGAATGTGGTTGCTCCACTAAGTTTTGCAGTGATTTCCTCTGCAGTAGGAAGAACATACCTCTCTCTTCGTACAGCTTCATTTAACCTCTTTAAATCGACACAGATCCGCACTTTTCGATTTTTCCTTGGGACTGGTACCATTGGTGCGCACCAATCTGTAGGCTCAATCACAGCTTCAATCACATTATTCTCCTCCATACGCTGCAATTCCTCCTTAACCTTCTGCAAAAGTGGCAAAGGGACACGACGCGCAGTGTATACTGTGTATGGCTGAGCATTCTCTTTTAACAGGATTTTAACTGGTTGTGTTTTAAGTGTTCCATGCTCACCAAATGCTTTGTGAACTTCTTCGACACGCTTCACAAGCTCCATTGACGTTGCTGTATCTCTGCCCAGCAAATTGTTTGCATTATTGCCACTGATGACGTACACAGGAAAAGTATATGGTTTTTCCTTGTATTCTGTGAAGGCTTGAAATTTTCCTATACAGTCCAAGTGACGACCCGGGCTGCACAGTGTGACATTAGATGGTTCTAATTTCTTCTTAGGAACTAGTTTGTTAAATGTCTTTTCTCCCATAATGTTTGCATCTGCACCCGTATCAATTTTAAAATTGACTGGTGTTGTTCCAATTGTAAACTGTATGGTCCATGGGTCATCATTTCTGTCTGTTTTTGTGACTGCGCCCAAAAAAAAAGGTGTTTGGGAAACTGTCCCTTCAGTGACTTCTCTGACTGATTTACTGTGACATTTCTTTTCCCAGTGACCCACCTTTTTACATTTGTTGCATGTTGACTTCATGGCTGGGCACTTTTCAGGATCTCTGTGTTTTAATTTTCCACATCTTCCACACCATGAGTCTTTTTGCTCTCCACTTTCTCTTCTCTTAGGTCTCCATTTAGACCTTCCTCTGCCTGCTGCTTTTCCCTGGATCTCCTGCACCGTAGCGTGTGCTTCCCCCTGCTGGTGAACCTGGAGGGCAACCTCCTCGGACTGGCGAGCTGTTTGAATAGTTTGGGCAAGTGTTAGATCAGCCATTAGCTGCAATTTACGTGACAGCTCTTTATCGAGGATGCTCACAACAATTCGGTCACGGATATGTTCGTCTCTGTTTACACCAAAGTCACAGTGTTCTGACATCTCATAAAGGGCTCTGATAAACATTTCCGCTTTCTCACCAGGCCGCTGCATCCTCTGGTGAAAACAAGCGCGCTCGTGGATCACGTTCCGTTTAGGAAAGAAGTACTCGTCGTATTTTCCTAACACAACGTCAAACTTCTTTTGACCAGTTTCCTCCGTGAAGGTGAATGATTTAAAGATGTTTTCAGCTTCAGGGCCCATGGCGTAAATCAGTGAACTGACCTGAACTTCGCCGTCCTCTTTACTCAGTTTTGTAGCCATCCGGAAACACAGAAAGCGCTCTTTCCAGTCTGCCCATTCGTTTGGACGATCGAAAGAAAAACTTTCCGGGGGATTAAACTTGGCCATCTTACTGAAGCAAAGCGTCCGTCAAGCACTTCTGACACCATGTAAAGAACTGAGGTCCACACGAATAGTGGTTTCAACAAAGTTCTCTATTAAAAGAAGGAGCGGGAACATTAACAGGCAGCAACATTAACATATCGCCATTTTCAACATATTCACTCGGTGAAGGTCAACTCTGACCTGTGATGTCACCACAGTCTTTTAAAGACACACCACACATATCAATATCACATTATATGACACAAACCACACCAACAGTAAGCAAAACAGGAGGTGACCATACATTATCACAGGAAGTCATTTAGTCTGGCAAAGACAAAGGAGATATTTGATAATAGTATGGCCTGTAGATGATGAAATCCCTAAATTCCTTACAATTGTATGTTGATAAACATTGTTCTTAAACTGTTGGACTATTTGCCCTAGGGTTGCCAACTGTCCCGGTTTAGCCAGGACATCCTGTTTATTGGGCTAAATATGTTTGTCCTGAGCGGGACTTGCATTGTCCCGTGTTCAAGATCACCTTAATGAACGGGCTAAGTAAGCTGGGCTGAAGCCCAGGAGCCTACTAAGATCAGGGGCCTATCATGAGCCAATGAAAAAGATCATATTGTTGTTAATTGGTCAGATTCTTTGTCCATCACTTGATATTCATTTGTGGCTGCTGATTGGTCTAATTTACAAGTGCCCCACATGGGTACCACATAACAATAGCTTATCAGAGGAATTGTTTTGACATGTAACTATGTAAGCGCCAGTGAGAGGTAAGAAATAATTAGCTCAGTCAAAATGTCCAGAAAAAAGTTTGAAAGTGTAGCTCATAAAATTATTGAGAGGAAAAGAGCTTAGGGAAAATGAATTGTTCCAAAAATCCCGAAGCATAAAGGATTTTTCTAAGCTTGTGCATCAAGTGGAGGAGGCTGCTAATTACGCACAGAGAAGAAAGGTGGGTCACTAAAGCCCTCACCTGGAGGAGAGGGGGGAAGGGAGAAGAAAGGCCATGATTGCTTACATCAAACAGCTGTGCGTGGGACAGTGGAGTCGGAATTTGGTAAAAAGGTAGACTGGATCAAGCATGCATCCATAGAGTATGACAATATTCATGAACTGGACTTAAAGGACATAATGAAGGATTTTTCTTTAAAGAAGGCCTGAAGAAAAAACCTCTAAAAAGGTAAGACATGCTATTTGCAGCTTTCCAGTCACCTGTGCAGGTTTTCCATTGCTGCTGTTGTGCTTGTTTGAATCAGGAATACTTCAGTGATGTAATTTTATGCTGAAGGCAGTATCTGTCACACTGTAAAAAGAAATCTCAGTGTTGTGTCCGAATAATGAGGAGGTGAGGTGATATTTATGAGTTTTATTATAACACAAACTATACACACGCAGGAGTCCCTACTATGAGTACAGGAGCCACAGCAAAGAGAAAGTATGTCTCCCACTACTGGCTTATATACCACAGGTGATGCCACCCCCCAAAGGTGGGGCATCACCCCTCCCTAGCCTAGGGCACCACCATAATAATATAATGTATATAATGCAATTCTACACTCCCCCCCTTTTGAAAAAACGCAAGCACACAAATTCACCCAACCATATAATTTGCACCCCATTCACACTCTAATACAAAAGGGGTATAGGCCTACACACTCACACACCACACTGGCCCAGCGGAGCTTTCCGCTATGTAGACAAACAATCAGTGAAAAGAAAAAGGGCCACACATCAAACTAAATCAATCCCGATAAAATAAACATATATTTACAAACAAGTAATTACAAAATAAACAACTGCTGTACCCGACCCCCATAACTCACAGGATATACATAACAAACACAGACATTCCTGATACAATATACCAGTTTCACAATATAGGGCAACGAATACACACAGACCTCACACAAACAATCACACCCAGGTGTTACCACATCTTCAACACACACACAACACTCCGTCACCAGACATACACATGCACAACGGTGGTTACACTGTAAGTGCACATAACCAAATAGTCAAACAGGCAATTACACAACATTTACATTACCATATTGACAAAGCAGTGTCTTTCTTGCTTTTTTCTTTCAAAACCACTGAACATATCTTGAACACCATAAATCAGCAATAACAGACACAAGTTAGATTAATTGGCATCAAAATAGGGGATTCTAAATTGTCCTTAGGTATGACTGTGAGAGTGAATGGTTGTCTGTCTCTCTGGCTTGGCCCTGTGATGGACTGGCGATTTGTCCAGGGTGTACCCTGCCTCTCGCACAAAGATGCTGGGATAGGCTCCAGCCCCCCCACGACCCGAACAGGATTAAGCGGAAGAAGATGAATGAATGAATGAATGAATGAATTTAAATGCACTAAATCAGACACACCGTAAGCCCTCATTCACAACCTAGCCTGGGTCTCCCAAAGGCCCCCCCCCGCCCGGAGTGTCCGTCCCGCGGCCCACTTCCAGAGCGTCTCCGCTTACTCATGACAGGAGACGGGCTGCATTGACATCCTTTTCTACTCAAACGCCGCAGCTTGTTGGGATGCCATCTCGACCCATCAGTCAAACTCAGATACCGGTTGCCGCCGGACTGGACCACCCGCAGATCATCCTGTCCAGCTGCCAGTTTCCTAGAACCGCGCACCCAACCAAGCCGAGGCTTGACCCTAGGGCAGACGTCATCACCCTCACCCAGGGGAGTGCTCACTGGCTTCCTCCATTGTCTGCATCACAATCTAGCACCCTTATGGCTCCTCAGCAATTCACCAAGTTGACTCGAGCCAAGTCCCTTGCTTTTAATGCCGGCACGGCAAGGGTTCGTGCCATCAGATGATACTCCGGTTGCTAGATGTTGATGATGTTGTTGCGTCAGAGCGGCACCAGCCCCTGTTGGTTCAACAGTAGTATCCAGACGGCCACCGGATCACTGTAGCTCACGCTCTTTGGACCTTTCCGCCACCGCGGGGGTCAAACCATGTTGTTCAAGTCCACCGTCCACGGGACCACAAACACTGGCATCGGGACCCTTGCCTTGCCGACGTACTATGGTGCTGGCGGTGTCTCTCTTCACCCGGCATGGGCCACCCAAAGTCCCACACTTCATCACCACTTCTCACATAAAATGGCCGGTCCCATAGGCCACCACCTGACCACTCCTCCACTTCTCCGCAGGTGATGGAGAAACCTAGCCCGTAAAACAAGTCACAACCCATCAGGTTATTTCCATCCCGAGACACCATGACCTCGGCGGTGCACATGGAGGCCTCCTTGTACCTCAACAAGCCACTTGACAGCCACACCGAGCCCACGACATCCAGGGGGTGACTGCCATAACCGTAGCAAGTTATGCTAGTCTTACTCACTGTGTATTGGGGAAAACACCGTCTTACAGTGTCCAAGTTCAGAATGGAGACCACTGACCCCGTGTCCACCAACAGCGGTATTGGTGTCCCATCCAACAAAATATCACAAATAATACAACCGTCCGTGTTGGGCAAGACCGTGTGGACCACCGTAGGTGCCTTCTTTTTAACACTGTCCTTAGCTGGTCTCCATTCCTCCTTGTCAAAATTGTGGCAAACTCTGGCGAAGTGATGGAGCAGACCACATCGTCCACAATGCTTGCCCCTCGCTGTGCACTCCCTGGCTCAATAGCGGTGCCTGCTGGATCCGCAGCCGTAGCATCTCGGTGTCCCCGGGGCGGACCGTATTTTGACAATGGCTGCATACTTGCCGTCGCTTCCATCGTCTGAATCCAAGGCCAGGGCCTTCCCACATGCATTGTTCTTGGGCAGGGCTTCATTATCATTGAGGTGTTTTGTCAGCCGTTCCACTGCTTCGTGTTGCTTCGCTAGCTCTAAGGCGGTTAGCAAGGTTTGCTCACCAGCGTGAATTAGCAGGCGAACCCTCACCGAGGAGTAGGCCATGTGCTCAGCCAACTGGTTGTGGACCATCTCCGTATATCCTCATCGATGTTGTGTCTGAATAATGAGGAGGTGAGGTGACGTTTATTAGTCTTATTGTAACACAAACTATACACATGCAGGAGTCCCTACTACGAGTACAGGAGCCACAGCGAAGAGACAGTATGTCTCCGGCTACTGGCTTATACAGCCGTGGACAAAATTGTTGGTACCCCTCTGTTAATGAAAGAAAAACCCACAATGGTCACAGAAATAACTTGAATCTGACAAAAGTGGTAGTAAATAAAAATTCTATGAAAATTAACCAAAGAAGATCAGACAATGCTTTTGAATTGTGGTTCAACAGAATTATTTTAAAAAACAAACTCATGAAACAGTCCTGGACAAAAATGATGGTACCCTTAACGTAATATTTTGTTGCACAACCTTTTGAGGCAATCTGACATAATGGCTGGCCCAGGGGACAGACACGGACTCAGAAATGGATTTAGTTATCTTTATTTAAACCCAATGTTAGTGTGTGAGTGTGCTGTGTAGTGTATGTGTATGCTGGCTGGAGACTCTGAGCAGCTGGGAGGGAGCAGAGTGCCGTGCAGCCTAGCAACCCTATAAGCGGAGCAGACAGACAGTTAGCAGGATGTTAGCTGGGCTCATGCTAGGTATAAACTGCGGCTTACTTGTTGCAGGGAGATGGTGGTCGCCCGTTGTCCAGGGAGACAGCACCCTCAGTCCCAATGTCGCGGCTGTTGCTGCGGTGATGGTGAGGAAAGGATGGAGTCCACCGCTGCGGGATTCCACCTGTGCACAGGGGAGCAGTGGAAGGACAATTGAGTAGAGGTTGGCTTACTTGTAATGATGGAGAGATCCTCCAGGAGTTGATGCCGAGATGGCGAGGCTGAGCGTAGAGTCAGGGATGGCGTAGGAAGACAGGAGATGTGCTTCATAGCCTGGTAGACAGACAGCTCAGTGCAGGCCAGTGGGCTGAGTGGGTTTAAGTAGGCCTGCCCTGACGAGAAGCAGGTGTGTGCCCAGCTGATGATGATCGTGGCTGAGAGCAAGTCATCACAGTACCCCCCTCCCCCTCCTGGCACCAGCCTACCTGGGTGCATCCGGTGGAAGTCCCTGATAAGCTGTTTGTCCAACACAAAGGATGGACGCACCCAGGAGCACCACTCCGGGCCATACCCCTCCCAGTCCACCAGGTACTGCAGGCCACGACCCCAGCATCGGACGTCCAGGATGGAGGTGACCTTCCACGCTGGGTCGCCATCGATCACCATTGGTGGAGGTGGAGACCTGGGAGGAGGACAGAGAGGGCTGGAGAAAAAAGGCTTAACCTGGGACATATGGAAGGTGGGACAAATGCAGAGGGAGGAAGGGAGGGAGAGACAGGCGCACAGCCACAGGGTTAATGATGCAGGTGATGGGGAAAGGACCAATAAACTGCTGTGACAATTTCCTTCTTTCACCCTTGAGGTTCACGTGCTTAGTAGAGAGCCAAACCTGCTGACCAACCTGATAAGCTGGAGCCGGCCTCCTGCGGCGATTAGCAACCTTGGTGTTATGCTCCACCGTGCGCTGGAGAGCCGTCCGAACCAACCTCCAAACCTGCCGACAACACCTCAAGTGGGCCTGGACCGAAGGCACAGCGATGTCCCCCTCCCTCTCGGGAAAGAGCGGAGGATTGTAGCCCAGGGAGGCCTCAAATGGAGACATGCCGGTCGCCGATGACACTGTGGAATTATCGGCATACTCGATCCACAGAAGCTGGGAACTCCATGAGGATGGGTGAGACGAAGCCACACACTGCAGCGCGGCCTCCAGCTCCTGGTTAGCCCTCTTGCACTGACTGTTGCTTTGGGGGTGATAGCCGGAGGACAGGCTCACTGTGGCCCCCAGGGCATTACAGAAGGACTTCCAGACTTGCGACACGAACTGCGGTCCCCGATCAGAGATGATGTCCAGCGGTATCCCATGGAGCCTGATGACGTGCCGCACCAGCAGATCCGCCATTTCCTTTGCCGTGGGGAGTCCCGGTAGGGGAATGAAGTGAGCGGACCTTCGAGAAGCGATCCACCACTGTGAGCACGACGGTGTGACGATCAGACGAGGGGAGGCCAGTCACAAAGTCCACAGCGATGTGCACCAAGGTCTGCCAGGAACCGGAAGAGAGTGAAGTAGCCCCGCCAGAGGAGAGGAGGGTGTCCTGCCAGTGGCGCACTGAGGGCAGGCGCGGATGTAATTGGTGACGTCCCTCCGCAGTGACGGCCACCAAAATGACCTCTGGAGGACCTCAATCGTGCGGGAAACCCCTGGATGACAAGCCAGTTTGGAAGAGTGACCCCAATGGATCACCTTGCCCCGAACAGCCGAAGGAACGAACCATTTGCCCGCTGGCCCACCGCCCGGGTCCGGTTCTGCCTCCTGCGCCTTCAGGACCCTCTCCTTGATCTCCCACGAGAGGGCGCCCACGACACATGAAGGTGGGAGGATGGGAAGGACGGGAGCCTCCGCTGTGTCAGGGGAGAACTGTCTGGACAGTGCATCTGGCTTGGTATTCTTAGACCCAGGGCGGTAGGTGATGGTAAAATTGAAGCGGCCAAAGAATAAGGACCAGCGGGCCTGGTGGGCGTTCAGACGCTTGGCCATCCTGAGGTACTCCAGATTTTTATGATCAGTCCATACGATGAACGGTTGGGCGGCCCCCTCCAGCCAGTGATGCCACTCCTCCAGCGCGAGCTTAACCGCCAGGAGCTCCCTGTCCCCAATGTCATAATTCCTCTCAGCTGGAGACAAACGGCAGGAGAAGAAAGCGCAGGGCCGGACCTCCTCATCCACCAGAGAACGCTGAGACAACACGGCCCCCACCTCGGAATCAGAGGCATCCACCTCCACCAAGCACTGTAGTGCAGGGTCCACTTGGGTCAGGATGGGGGAGGACGAGAACTGATTCTTGAGCTCGACGAATGCAGCCGCAGTCTCCTCCGTCCAACGAAAGGGTGTCTTCGGAGAGGTAAGACCGGTGAGGGGGAGAGCGATGAAACTGTACTTATTAATGTAACGTCGGTAAAAGTTGGCAAACCCAAGGAACTGCTGCAGCTGCTTCCTGGAGGAGGGAGTAGGCCAGTCCACCATGGCCTTCACCTTTTTGGGGTCCGTGATGATTTGGTTGTGGGCAATGGTGAAGCCTAGAAATGACGTCTTGGCGGTGTGAAACTTGCACTTCTCAGCTTTGACATAAAGCTGGTTCTCCAGGAGACGCTGCAGGACCCGCCTCACGTGGACACGGTGCTCATCCAGGGATCGGGAGAAGATTAAAATGTCGTCCAAGTACACAAAGACGAAAGACCCCAGGAAGTCGTGGAGGACATCGTTGATGAGTCTCTGGAAGACGGCCGGAGCGTTGGTCAGCCCAAACGGCATCATCAGTTATTCAAAGTGGCCGCTTGGGGTCCGGAAACCAGTCTTCCACTCATCCCCCTCCCTGATGTGCACCAGATGGTATGCGCTACGGAGGTCCAGCTTGGTAAAGATTGAGGCCCCCTGGAGAGAATAGAAGACCGTATCCATCAAGGGCAGTGTGTATTTATCCTTGATGGTGATGTTGTTGAGAGCACGCAAGTCAATGCACGGCCTCAGGGACCCATCTTTCTTCCCAACGAAGAAGAATCTGGCCCCCACCACCGAAGATGAGGGGCGAATGATGCCAGAGCTGAGGGAATCCTTAATGTAGGCCTCCATGGCCTCCCGCTCAGGCGCAGACAGGCTGTACAGGCAGCTTGAAGGCAGCGGAGCCCCAGCCGGGAGATTAATGGCACAGTCGTAGGGCCGGTGGGGGGGGGGGGGGACAATGCCTTGGACTTGCTAAACACCGCCCCTAGATCATGGTACTCGGGGGGCACCCTGGACAGATTGGGAGGAGGCGAGGCTGGCGTGACCAGCGGCGTAGACGGGGCACATGCGGTGGACTGGAGACATGCGCTGAGGCAGAAAGAACTCCAGGACACCACACTTCCTGTTCTCCAGTCAAAGGATGAGTTGTGGAGTCGAAGCCATGGATAGCCCAAGATGACCAGGGATGAGGCAACCGGCAGAACGAACAGGCTGAGATCCTCATGATGATTGCCAGAGACGATCACTGAGACCGGGGCCGTTTGTTCAGTCACTATAGCCAGGGGAGCCTTAGACAGAGCAATGAGCCGAAGGGGGGCCTTTAAAGGACGGCAGGGAAGCCCCAAACGGGTTGCCAGTTCCCCCGATATGAAGCTCTGCTCTGCTCCCGAGTCAACCTGGGCATGAGTGCAGTAATCAGTTCTGTTATGTGTAAACCTAATAGGTAATGTGCACTTGGAGAGGGGATTTGGCCGAGGATGGTCCGTGAGTCCCTCTACTGCGACGCACGGACCTCCCCTTTTGGCCAAACGGGACAGTCTTCTAAGTTGTGGTCCTCCTCCCCACAATACATGCACAACCCCAGCTCCCTACGGCGCTGTTTCTCTGCTTGGGAGAGTTTGGTCCGCCCTATTACCATAGGCTCCTGTGTCCTAGTAGACTCAATGGGAGGTAGGGCTAATAGCGGGGCTTGGGAAGAGCGCATGGTCTGGGTACTCGAGCGACCGGACGCCTTCCGCTCAGCTGCCCGCTCCCTAAGCCTATTGTCTAAACTGATGGCCAAGGAGATTAATGATGAGAGCTTATCTGGCTTATCTAGCCGGGCCAACTCATCCTGTAGACTGGGGTTTAAGCTCCTTATGAAAATGCTACATAGCGAAGCATCCTCCCACCCAACCTCGGCTGCCACCACCCGGAAATCGACAGCATAGTCAGCCGTGGGCCTACACCCCCTGCCGAAGGTTTAACAACCGGGTGGTGAGCACATCGTCCCGATCAGAATGGTTGAATACTTCGCTGAACTCGTCCACAAACTGGCTATAGGTTAAGCTAGCATACCTTGCCCTTGCCATAACTGCGTAAGCCCAAGCTAACGCTCGCCCTTCCAGGAGATTGGTCACATAACCAATCCGGCTATGCTCAGTGGGAAAGTCGCCTGGGACCCGCTGGAACACTATCTCGCATTGGAGGAGAAAGCCACGCGCCTCCCCTATCTTTCCACTAAACCGGGAGGGCGTGGGAACCGGAATCAGACGGGTCGGAGGAGCTAGGCTAGGCTGGCTAACAGAGGAGCTAGTGGGAGCTGTAGCGCAGGTGGAAACGCCAGACGATCCAACCGGCCCTTAATTTGGGTTAACTGGTTTAAGATAACCTGCTGTTGGTAAGCAATGTGATCCACACAAGCCTCTAAGTTGTTTAACAGAAGTGCTAACGTGCTGTTCGCTGGGCCATTTTGACTGAGCCGTACTGACATAATGGCTGGCCCAGGGAACAGACACGGACTCAGAAATGGATTTAGTTATCTTTATTTAAACCCAGTGTTAGTGTGCGAGTGCGTGAGTGTGCTGTGTAGTGTATGTGTATGCTGGCTGGAGACTCTGAGCAGCTGGGAGAGATCAGAGCACCGTGCAGCCTGGCAACCCTATAAACGGAGCAGACAGACAGTTAGCAGGATGTTAGCTGGGCTCACGCTAGGTGTAAACTGCGGCTTACTTGTTGCAGGGAGATGGTGGTCGCCCGTTGTCCAGGAAGACAGCGCCCTTGGTCCCAATGTCGCGGCTGTTGCTGCGGTGATGGTGAGGAAAGGATGGAGTCCACCACTGCGGGATTCCGCCTGTGCACAGGGGAGCAGTGGAAGGACAGGTGAGTAGAGGTTGGCTTACTTGTAATGAAAGCAAGTCATCACACAATCGCTGCAATCAAACGATTTCTGTAACTGCCAGTGAGACTTCTGCACCTCTCAGCAGGTATTTTGGCCCACTCCTCATGAGCAAACTGCTCCGGTTGTCTCAGGTTTGAAGGGTGCCTTCTCCAGAAGGCTCCTTCCGCAGATGTTCAATAGGATTTATATCAGAGCTCATGGAAGGCCACTTTAGAATAGTCCAATGTTTCACTCTCAGCCATTCTTGGGTGTTTTTTGCTGTGCGTTTTGGGTCATTATCCTGTTGCAAGACCCATGACCTGCGACTGAGACCAAGCTGTCTGACACTGGGCAGCACATTTCTCTCTAGAATACCTTGATAGTCTTGAGATTTCATTGTACCCTGCACAGATTCAAGACACCCTCTGCCAGATGCAGCAAAGCAGCCCCAGAACATAACAGAACCTCCTCCATGTTTCACAGTAGGGACAGTGTTCTTTTCTTGGTATGCTTCATTTTTGCGTCTGTGAACATAGCGCTGATGTGCCTTGCCAAAAAGTTCAAGTTTTGTCTCGTCTGTCCATAGGACATTCTCCCAGAAGCTTTGTGGCTTGTCAACATGCAGTTTGGCGAATTCCAGTCTGGCTTTTTTATGATTTGTTTTCAACAGTGGTGTCCTCCTTGGTCGTCTCCCATGAAGTCCACTTTGGCTCAAACAACGACGGATGGTGCGATCTGACACTGATGTACCTTGAATGAATGAATGAATGAATTTTCCATCCATCCATCCATCCATCTTCTACCGCTTTTCCGGAGGTCCGGGTCGCGGAGGCAGCAGTTCAAGCAGAGAAGCCCAGACTTCCCTCTCCCCAGCCACCTGCTCCAGCTCTTCAGAGGGGATACCAAGGCGTTCCCAGACTAGCTGGGAGACATAGTCTCTCCACTGAGTCCTGGGTCTGCCCCGGGGTCTCCTCCCAGTGGGACGTGCCTGAAACACCTCAAGTGGGAGACGTCCAGGAGGCATCCTAATCAGATGCCCATACCACCTCAACTGACTCCTTTCAATGTGGAGGAGCAGCAGTTCTACTCTGAGCCTCTCCCGGATGACTGAGCTCCTCACCCTATCTCTGAGGGTGAGTCCAGCAATCCTACGGAGAAAGCTCATTTCAGCCGCTTGTATCCGCGATCTCGTTCTTTCGGTCATTACCCAAAGCTCGTGACCATAGGTGAGAGTAGGAACGTAGATTGACTGGTAAATCGACAGCTTTGCCTTAGAACTAAGCTCCCTCTTCACCACAACAGACCGGTACAACGTCCGCATCACTGCAGATGCTGCTCCAATCCGTCTGTCGATCTCTCGCTCCATTTTCCCCTCACTCGTGAACAAGACCCCAAGATACTTAAACTCCTCCACTTGGGGCAGGAGCCTGTCCCCAACCCGGAGAGGACAATCCACCTTTTTCCGGCTGAGGACCATGGACTCGGACTTGGAGGTGCTGATTCTCATCCCAGCCGCTTCACACTCAGCGGCAAACCGTCCCAGCAAGAGCTGTAGGTCATTGCTGGATGAAGCCAACAGGACAACATCATCTGCAAACAACAGAGATGAGATCCTGTGGTCACCAAGTATGACACCCTCCATTCCCTGGCTGCGCCTAGAAATCCTGTCCATAAAAATTATGAACAGGACCGGTGACAAAGGGCAGCCCTGGCGGAGTCCAACTCTCACTGGGAATGACTCCGACCGAGTGTTGGCAATACGAACTAAACTCTCACAACGGTCGTACAGAGACCGAATAGCTCGTAACAACAAGCCCGATACCCCATACTCCCGAAGCACCCCCCACAAAAATCCACGAGGGACGCGGTCAAATGCCTTCTCCAAGTCCACAAAACACATGTAAACTGGTTGGGCAAACTCCCACGAACCCTCAAGAATTCTCGAGAGGGTAAAGAGCTGGTCCGATGTGCCACGGCCAGGACGAAAACCACATTGCTCCTCCTGAATCCGAGGTTCGACCAACGGCCGGACTCTCCTCTCCAGTACCTTGGCATAGACCTTCCCAGGGAGGCTGAGGAGTGTGATCCCTCTAAAGTTGGAGCACACCCTCCGGTCCCCTTTTTTGAAGAGAGGAACCACCACCCCGGTTTGCCATGCCAAAGGCACTGCCCCCGACCTCCACGCAATGTTGCAGAGGCGTGTCAACCATGACAGCCCAACAACATCCAGGGCCTTGAGGTACTCGGGGCGAATCTCGTCCACCCCCGGGGCCCGGCCACCAAGGAGATTTTTAACCACCTTGGCGACCTCAGCCCCTGTGATAGGCGAGTCATCCCCCTTGTCCCCAAACCCTGCTTCCTCTGTGGAAGGCGTATCAGTGGGATTGAGGAGATCCTCGAAGTATTCCTTCCACCGCCCGACGATATCCCCAGTTGAAGTCAACAGTGTCCCATCCGCACCATACACAGTGTGGACGGGGAGCTGCTTTCCCCTCCTGAGCCGCCGAACAGTTTGCCAGAATCTCTTTGAAGCCGACCGAAAGTCTTGTTCCATGGCCTCACCGAACTCCTCCCATACCCGGGTTTTTGCTTCAGCAACCACCCGAGCTGCACTCCGCTTGGCCTGCCGGTACACCTCAGCTGCTTCGGGAGTCCCACAAGCCAACCAAGCTTGATAGGACTCCTTCTTCAGCTTAATGGCCCCCCTCACCACTGGTGTCCACCACTTGGTTCGGGGGTTGCCACCACGAGATGCACCGACCACCTTGCGGCCGCAGCTCTGGGCCGCCGCTTCAACAACAGAGGTGGAGAACATGGCCCATTCAGACTCCATGTCTCCAGACTCCCTCGGAATGTGGTTGAAGTTCTTCCGGAGGTGGGAGTTGAAGACCTCCCGGACAGGGGCCTCAGCCAGACGCTCCCAGCACACCCTCACTATACGTTTGGGTCTACCAGGTCTGAATGGCTTCCTCCCCTGCCATCGGATCCAACTCACCACCAGGTGGTGATCAGTTGACAGCTCTGCACCTCTCTTTACTCGGGTGTCCAAGACATACGGTCGCAGGTCTGATGATACGATAACAAAATCGATCATCGACCTGCGGCCTAGGGTGTCCTGGTGCCAGGTGCACATATGGACACCCTTATGCTTGAACATGGTGTTCGTTATGGACAGACTGTGGTTAGCACAGAAGTCCAATAACTGAACACCACTCGGGTTCAGATCGGGCAGGCCGTTCCTCCCAATCACCCCCCTCCAGGTTTCACTGTCGTTGCCCACGTGCGCATTGAAGTCCCCCAGTAGGACAATGGAGTCTCCAGGAGGAGCACCCTCCAGCACCCCAGTCACAGACTCCAAAAAGGGTGGGTACTCTGAAACATCATTTGGTGCATAGGCACAAATGATGGTCAGGACCCGTTTCCCAACCCGAAGGCGCAGGGAAGCAACCCTTTCGTCCACCGGGGAAAACTCCAATATAGAGGCAGCAAGGTGGGGCGATACAAGAATACCTACCCCTGCTCGTCGCCTCTCGCCCGGGGCAACTCCAGAAAAGGCCAAGCTCCAGCCCCTCTCCAGGAGACTGGTTCCGGAACCGGAGCTGTGTGTTGAGGTGAGGCCCACTATATCTAGCCGGTATCGCTCAATCTCGTACACCAGCTCAGGCTCCTTCCCCACCAGAGAGGTGACATTCCACGTACCAAAAGCCAGTTTAGAAAGCTTGGGATCAGTCCGCCAAGGTCTCCGCCTTTGACTGCTACCTAATCCACATAGCACCGGACTTCCATGATCCCTCCTGCAGGTGGTGAACCTACTGGAGGGCGGACCCATGTAACTCCTTCGGGCTGAGCCCGGCCGGGTCCCATGGGTGGAAACCTGGCCACCAGACGCTAGCCTTCGAGCCCCTCCCCCAGGCCTGGCTCCAGGGTGGGGCCCCGGTAACCCCATACCGGGCGGGGTACACTGAATCCTTGATATACAATTTATCATGAGAGTCTGTTGGATCGTTCTTAGTCTGGCCCTTCACCCAGGACCAGTTTGTCTTGGGAGACCCTATCAGAGGCAAATTGCCCCGGACAACATAGCTCCTGGGATCACTGGGGCACGCAAACCCCCCCACCACGATAAGGTGACGATCCATGAGGGGGTGAATGAATTTTATTTCGGATAATACAGTACAGGTTAAAAGAAACTGTATAATATAACAACAAGGTCAAATTAGACAAAGACTCCTTCTACTAAACAATTCCACGTGAGTTATCCGAAATGGGTGATGGCTGAAGCCGCAGCTTATATTGCCCACCCATATTCCATCCAAGAATTCAAAGAAAAAAAAAGAGTTAACAAGACAAGAGTGATGTACCTTGACCTTGGAGTTCACCTTGAATGTGTTTAGAGATTGTTCTGGGCTCTTTTGTTACCGTTCTTCATCAAGTTTCCTCCTGCGGCCATGTCCAGGGAGGTTGGCTACAGTCCCATGGATCTTAAATTTCTGAATAATATGTGCAACTGTAGTCACAGGAACATCAAGCTGCTTGGAGATGGTCTTATAGCCTTTACCTTTAACATGCTTGTCTATAATTTTCTTTCTAATCTCCTGAGACAACTCTCTCCTTTGCTTCCTCTGGTCCATGTTTAGTGTGGTACACACCATGTCACCAAACAGCACAGTGACTACTTGTCACCCTTTAAATAGGCCGACTGACTGATTACAAGTTTGTAGACACCTGTGATGTTAATTAGAGGACACATCTTGGTTGAACATGTCCCTATGGTCACATTATTTTCAATCTTTTCTAGGGGTACCATCATTTTTGTCCAGGCCCGTTTCATGAGTTTGTTTTTTAAAATAATTCTGTTGAACCACAACTCAAAAGCATTGTGTGATTTTCATTGGTTAATTTTCATAGAATTTTTATTTATTACCACTTTTGTCAGATTCAAGTTATTTCTGTGACCATTGTGGGTTTTTCTTTTATTAACAGAGGGGTACCAACAATTTTGTCCATGTGTGTATAGCACAGGTGATGCCACCCCCCAAAGGCAGGGCATCACCCCTCCCTAGCCTAGGGCAGACGCCATAATAATATAATGTTGTGGGGGAACCCACTCAGCATGTCAATGTGTTTCCACTCAGATGGAAGGACAAGGGGATTCGTCATGGGGGGTTGGTGTGTTGATGCGGGGGTTGGTGTGTTGATGCAAACAGTGACAAAGAGAATGGGAATTGCAAGTCTTTCATGTTACTGCAGCACCACAAGTGACTGAGCGGGTCATAAGCTATAAAAGGAGGGGTGCCTACGACCTGTACCTTGTTCTGATGCTTGTGATTCTGGATGATGTGAGAGAGAGAAATTAATAAATCCTGCTTTGTTCTGGACCACTCTGCCTGGTTATTCCTCTCTCCACCACTGTTTTCCACGCGTTTTTGTGCCAAAGGCCTTGAAGGATGCGGCGTTCGTATTTGTCAGGCATGAAGCCTGCTTTCGTTTTAGCAGACGAGCAGGTGGTGTTGGCCCGAGCTCCTCGGCATGGACGACTCCCACTGAGAACTCCCCAGGTAAATGACTCATCAGATCAGTCACAATGGCATGCTAAAGATGTTTTCCCCCCCCAATGTCCCCCCACAGACGGATGCATCCCCAAGAGCCCCCCACCGGCACAGCAGCACCTCGGAGCCGCAGACCCCCCGTTACAACCGCTTCAGCACTACGTCCATAGTGCTTCAGCACTATTCAGCATTTTTTTTTCTAATTTTAACTAGAATTAACTGTTACCAAAATTTGTTTTGTTTATTTTAAGTAAAATTATCTGCCAACAGAGCAAGACAATTTGACTTATCGAACTGCGTAAAACAAGTTAAAACTATTGGAAAGCATGTAAAATTTTCTTACACATAAACTGCACAGCAAAAATAAATATCTTGTCAGACAAAAAGACAAGCATAAACAGCCTTAATTTATTTCATTTTACTTATATTTGACTTTTTGCATTGTAGTTGTTTTCTAGCTCAAAGTTGCATTATTTCTCTAAGAGAAACAAAAATGAGGCTGTAGTGGCTCAGGAGGTAGAGGAGGCTGCCCAGTAGCCAGCGGGTTGGTGGTTCAAATCCCACTCCCTCCACCTTGCTGTTATGTCTTTGGGAAGAGACACTTTCCCCACCTTGCCTCCAGTGTGTTCACTGTATCTTTTTCCTCCTTGCCCTGTACAGCTCGGGGAGTTGGGCCTCCAACACACGCAAGTATTCTAGCTCCAGGGGGTAAGTACCAGCGTTTGCTTTCTGAGTTCCCAGCACTCACGGTGCCCACTTTTTCCACTACAGTAACCAAGCACGGGGTCGAGCATTTTATCACCATGACAGGCCCACCCAGGTTTGCACGCCCTCGCTGCCTGGATGCAGATAAACTAGCCATTGTGCGCAAGGAGTTTGCTAACTTAGAATGTTTAGGCATTGTTAGGCGCTCCAACAGCCCTTGGGCATCCCTGCTGCACATGGTGCCCGAGTCCGATGGGTCATGGTGGCCATGCGGCAATTTCTGACACTTAAACAATACCCTGGAACACGATCGCTACCCCATCCCGCACATCCAGGAATCTTCCATGCACCTGGCTGGGACACGCATTTTTTCAAAAGTGCATCTGGTCCGCGATTACCACCAGGTCCTGGTGCGCACAGAGGACGTCCCCAAAATGGCAGTAATAACTCCCTTCAGTCTTTTTGAGTTTTTGCGCATGGCGTTCGGATTAAAGGGCGCAGCACAAACCTTCCAAAGGATGATGGACGCGGTGCTCCGTGACTTACCGTTGGTTTTCATTCACCTGGCCAACATTTTGGTGGCTAGCGCGTCAGAGGAGGAGCACCTCGCCCATCTCAAACAAGTCTTCCAAAGTTTGGAAGCACACAGGCAGATTGTTAACCCAGCGAAGTGTCAGTTTGGGCTGCCGGTAATCGACTTTTCGGTCCACCGCATCTCACCAGATGGTACGACCCTGCTGCTGGATGAAGTGCACGTAGTGTCGGATTTTCAACATCCACAGACCATGAGGGTGCTGCAGGAATTTTTGGGGATGATCAGTTTTTGCAACTGTTTCCTCCCTCGCGCAGCCCAGCTGCTGCAGCCGCTCTACAGCGCGCTCAAGAAAAAGAAGCCCGCAGATAGCATCGACTGGACCTCCGAGTGGATCCAGGCGTTCACAGATGCCAGAACGGTGCTCAATAATGCAGCTTTGCTGGCCCACCAAGCCCCGTCAGCGCAGATAGCGCTCACCACAGACGCGTCTGATGTTGCGTTAGGAGCTGTAGTGGAGCAGTCTTCGGTTCGGGGCAGCCCCTTGCTTTTTTCAGCCATACTTTGCACAACAACGAGTGTAAGTATAACACTTTCAACAGAGAGTCGTTGGCTTTCCATCACGCTACATGTCATTTTCAGTTCTGGCTCGAAGGTAGATATAGAGTGTTGTGTTTTTTTCCTTGTAGTATTAAACATGACATTGAATATCAATATTTTAAAGATATTATTCAGGTAAAAAAATCCCAGTATTATGACAATACTAATGTCCACAACATCATGGCAACGAGCAATAGTGAAAATCCTCTGCCCCTTATTTGGCTGTGAGAAAGTTGGCAACCCTAATTTGCCCACTCATTTGATCACAAAGTGATGAACCTCACCCTGCCCTTGCTTGTGAATGACAGCCTTCCGGGATGCTCCTTTTATACCTAATCATGGCACTCATCTGTTGCTAATTAACCTGTTCACCCGTGGAATGTTCCAAAAAGGTGTTTTTTTGAGCTTTCCTCAACTTTCTCAGTCTTTTCTTGCTCCTGTCCCAGCTTTTATGGAATGTGTTGCAGACATGAAGTTCAAAATGAGTGAATATTTACAACAAAACAATAAAGTTTATCAGTTTAAACATCTTGTCTTTGTAGTGTATTCAATTGAATAGGTTAAAAAGGATTTTTAAATCATTGTACTGTTGTGAAGCCCTCATTTCACAACCGCTAATTAGGACACTAAACACTGTCTGTAAGTTTGCACATTTATTAGATTAGATTAGATTAGATTCAACTTTATTGTCATTACACATGTATGAATACAAGGTAACGAAACACAGTTTAGCATCCAATCAGAAGTGCAAAGGACAGCAGTGCAGTATATACAGTAATTGACAGTATGTACAGTATTAACATAAAAACAGAAACGAACGTGAACATAGCAAACTAAATCATAAAGTCCATGGCGAAGATAAACAAAGAACATTAACATGGAAAACACTGGAGGCGAGCAGGGCTCAGCGTCCAGGGGAACATGAAGCCAGAATCGCTGAGCAAAGGGGGACAGAATCCAGCTGGAGCAAATCCAAAGGCAGCTGGGGCTCATGGCTGGAAATAGGGAAGAATTACCTGGACGGATCCCTCCACTCACCTCTACAGCAGAATCAGAATCAGAATCAGAATCAGAATCAGAATCAGGTTTATTGCCATTGTTCATGTAGTACACAAACTAGGAATTTGTCTCGGTACAATGCTGCAACATTAAACATGATAAGATAAGAGAAATAAACTATACATGTAATAAAGTGTAGGATAAGATTAAGTGATACTGGTCAACAGTTAAAATATATATTAGCCAGCAGCAGATACTGTGGAGAACTATATAGTGCAGTCGGTAATGCAGGAAGAAAACAGTGATGATTGACATGAGTCTGGTTGAGCTGCTGTACATGGTGCACGAGAGTCACTTAGTGTTCAGCAGTCTAATGGCAGAGGGGAAGAAGCTGTTCATGTGACGGGAGGTTTTAGTCTGGATGGACCGAAGTCTTCTACCAGAGGGGAGGGGGGCAAACAGTACATGACCAGGGTGTGAGGGATCGGCTATGATCCGGCCAGCACGCCTCCGGGTCCTGGAGATGTACAGATCCTGGAGAGATGGGAGCTTGCAGCCGATCACCTTCTCAGCAGTGCGCACGACGCGCTGCAGCCTTAGTCTGTCCCTGGCAGTGGCTCCTGCGTACCACACGGTTATGGAGGTGGTGAGGATGGACTCGATGATGGCTGTGTAGAACTGCACTAACATCTTGGTGGGTAGCTTGAGCTTCCTCAGCTGCCGCAGGAAGAACATCCGCAGCAGAACACAAACATACTCAGGATATTTTGAAGCTCCTGAGGACAGGTGCGCAGGAAGAAGGACACAACAACCCCCGAGGGATTTGCCGTGCCCTATGAGCCAAACATAATTAGGAAGAGGTGTGGATAAATGAGAGGAGAAAATAACAGAATGACAAACAGGTGGGCAGCGCCAACTGGTTTGACAGCCGGAAGCTGCACAACACTGTCAAAATAAAACACAAACCAGAAAATACAATGACACAAGAACATAACTATAAATGCACAAAGAAACAGAGAAGACTGAGCTATACTAAAGAGGGGCCACAGCGACCCCCCCATGCCCCCGGATCATGACAGAGCCCCCCCCCCAAGGGGTGGAGCCCAGACACCCCAGGGTAACATCACAAAAAGACCCCCCCACACACACACATACACATAGAGGAATCCTCCCAAATACAAAACAAAACCCAACATGACACTATGACCAAAATGAGGGAAAATTGTGCATACCGGAGGAGGGCGGAGCTCATGACCAGGCGGAACAGAACAGCCCAAGCACTGCGGCTGAGGCGCACCCATACGCTGGGAAACCTGAGACAATTTCAGCTGGAGCACAGTGGGGCTCAGTGGCTGGGGAAGAAGGGAAAAGGACAACACCTGGTGGGAGCTCAATGCACTCTCCTCAATGGTAGACCAACTGAGGACATGAAAGTACAAAGTGTAACAAAAAGAAAATAAAGCCAGACTAGCATGAAATATAGCAAAGGCCACTAATTCCCTCAAACTTGAAATGACTCAAAACACTAGCAGATTAAGTTCATCAAATGACAACAAAAAGAAAAGAAACAAAAAGAACAGAAAGACAATTAATAACAAAACAGACAAATCAAAAAGTTCAAAGTCTTAGGAGAAACTCAACATTTTAAGGGCAAGGAGAAAACAAGAACTACACATATTCAGGGAAAAAAAAGGAAACTCAGAAAAACATTGCATCAAAAGGAAAACATATAATATGAAATAACCTGAAAGCAACCCACCCTGGGGGGGGGGGGGGAACCAAGGCATGGAGGGACCAAACCCAACCAAAAACAAAAACACTCATGACCCACACACTGTCCCACAGGTGGCAACACAGGATTCTAAGCCCGACAGATCACTGGATAGAGTAGCTCGGATGGTCTTCCAGAGTCCCAAGTCCACCAGCGTCTAAGCTGGAACACGTCGGGTGGCCACCCCTCATTCCAGGGCCACCCGAGAAGGAGGGACAGTGTTTCAGGTGGCCTACCAAAGTTCCAGGACCGTCCAAACAGTCCCAGGACAGTCTAAACTGGAACATGTTGGGTGGTCTCCCCGAGACCTCAAACCACCCAAGCAGGAGGGGCAGACCACTGGGAGGCCTCCCGGCATCCAGAAGCCGGCGAGCCGCAGTACACAACACACACACCCCCGGAGGCATCAGCCGGGCAATTCGACCCCCCCACCCAGAGTGCAGGAGGTGGAAGGTGGTGCTTGTCTAAGAAGGGCGACCGACCAGCGGGAACCTCCCAGGATGCACCCACAGCGGTCCCGGGCTGGGGCATTGCTGTACCCGCAGCGGCCCTGGACTGGGGCATCACTTCACCCGCAGCAGCCTCAGACTGGGGCATTGCTGCCCCAGGCCCCTCGCCACCTGAGGCCACCATGGCCTCAGGCGAGTCAGCAACACCCTCGGAGACCCTAGACAACGGGGCAACCCCCAAGGGGTTTGTCGTGCCCTATAAGCCAAACATAATTAGGAAGAGGTGTGGATACATGAGTGGAGAAAATGACAGAATGACAAACAGGTGGGCAGCTTCGACCGGCTTGACAGCCGGAAGCTGCACAACGCTGTCAAAATAAAACACAAATCGGAAAACATAATGACAT
Source organism: Pholidichthys leucotaenia (assembly GCA_020510985.1). NCBI lineage: Eukaryota > Metazoa > Chordata > Actinopteri > Cichliformes > Pholidichthyidae > Pholidichthys > Pholidichthys leucotaenia. The sequence continues at coordinate 73,930,097 of CM035843.1, read as the reverse complement.
TTAGCACTGTGGCAGCACAGTTTTACCCTCGGCCGGGGGACCGCGGGGATCATGAGATCGTGGGTTCGATCCCAGCCCCTGACCAACAGTGAGCTGTGTGGAGTTTGCATGTTCTCCCCGTGTTGCGCGGGTTTACTCCGGGATTTCTCCGGTTTCCTCCCGCATACCAAAACATGTAGGTTTAGGGCGCTCGCGCACGCAGCGACCAGCAGCCGGTGGCTTGTCACCAGACTGCAAACCAAGTCTACCTACGGGTACAAATAAGTAACAAAAAAAAATAAAATAAAAAAAAAAAATAACTATAAATGCACAAAGAAACAGAGAAGACTGAGCTATACTAAAGACAGGGCACGGCACCCCCTCGTGCCCCCAGATCATGACATGTACTGTCATGAGTCTGAGTCCAGCGCTCAGACTCCCTGTGTATTTTTGAGTATTTTCTGTCTGTTATTATTTTCTTGTCAATTTGTTATGTTTTGGTTTGTGACACGCGCCTCCTTCCTCCTCTCCCAGACACACCCACCAGCCACTCTCAGTCTGCTTCCCAGTTCCCAGCTGCGAGTGGCTGTCTAATTAGGTCACCTGCTCGCTCAGTCAGCTCACACCTGTTGCTCATCTACCTGCCAATCTGCTGTGGACTATTTAGGGGCTGCTGTGGGGAGCGCGGAATAAAGAGACTGAATTGCGTTTTAATTCAGATTTATTCAAGCATTCACATCCCCAGCCTTCTCTCTCCAACCAGCAAAAACAGAGGCTGAGCTGCATCCAAGGTTCACATTTATACATCTCTCACAAAGGCTTTTCAAACAAAGTATTCACACAAAAGGAAGAATCACATATCCCCGTCAAAACCCCTTATTGACATTTCTTCCCCCTTTCCAGACTTTCAGTCTTCCACCTGTCCTCAGGAGGTCGGAAGTCCTTTCATCGTACCCCCGTCCTGTTGTCGTCCTCTGCAGGTGGTCCAGACCTATTGTCCCCTTCGGTCGTGAGGTCAAACACCATATGTAATCTCAGCATCATCTTTATGCTTAAACATACAGTATGTATGCAGGCAAAAATATGTAGGCTCACAAATACACGGGCTACAGCTGCTGTTTTTTCTCTCAGTGCGGCAGCATTACATGGATGGCATTGCTTGAAGTAACTGGACTGCTTTCTCAGTAAGTTTTTTCCTCTTTATCTCCTCCAGAGCCACTCCTGCTCAGGAGTGCCAATCCTGTATACTACCCTTGTTAGTATTTTCATGTTTGAGCACTGTTTTGGAATTTTTGTTCTCTTCTGTTAATAAATGTCACTAAATAGTCCAGTACGTGAATTTGTCTCTCCCTGCCCCTAGGGGCGTTCATGACGTGTACTTTGTTTTTATCTACGTTTATTTACAGCACGTTCTAACTTCAGTAGAATTGGGGTTGTACCCGAAGGCAATACAATAGTACAAAAGAAAAGAACTGATTGGAAATGAAAGATTATTAAACTCAGATACAAAGAGGCAGACAAGGATGAAAGGCTCAGCAAGGCATGATCCTTGCTCCTTTCCTCTGTTTTATTAGAAGTCATTCAACCCCCTTCTGAGAGACACTGAGAGGCAGCCAGCAATTTGTACTGATAGATTTGATTAGCTGAGCTGTCAACCCTCAGTGTGACTGTAAAAGCATCTCTCGGTCATCCACACATCTAAGCGGAGGGGAAATAGGGCAGAGATGAAAAGCTACAGGGTTAATTGAAGGTTGATGAGCTCCTTCATGCCTGATACAGTAAACACATTGATTTTTAATAAAATAAAAAACCTCAGCTTAATATTCGAGGCATGGACTTTTGACTTTTTGCTTTAACTAGACTGAGTTAATGTATCAGTCTGTTTGTCTCTGATCTAGGATGTACAGGTGACTTCATACTCTTTTTTAAAATGTAATAATTTGAAATTGAGTGTAAAAAAAAAATACTAGAATAAGTCAAACTGAACAGTTGCTTTTTGACACAGTGACTTCATGTCATTAATGCAATTAACTCACAATGTGATTAATCATGGTTAAATGATTGCTAGAAAGAAATTTAAAGGAACTCAAACTCACCACTGCAATTTAAATGCTGCAAAAAACTGTCTCCTTTACTGTCGGATGAAATGTCTTGCAATCATGTATTTTTTTTTTCATTTCCTTATTCACACAAAACTCATAACAAAACACTTAAGTGGGGGGGGGGGGGGTTAAGCTGCCCTTACAGAGAGCAATTGTATATGAAAATCCAGCTTTCAAAATTAATCACTGTCCCATAGGGGTGGGAGAAATAATCATTTTTCCGATGCATCTTGATGCAGATGTGAACGATTCTGAATCGATGCACAAATGGCAAAATTCTGATTCTTAAATATGTATTTATAACGTAATTTTATGTGGCCAGAACTGGGGGGGGGGGGGGTAAAAAAGCAGAACCTTAAACGTGGAAGTTGGCACCCACCCAGACGGTATTTCTCGTGAACACACTCATTTTATTTGGGTTGAATTACTAGTGCATCGCTTTCATACTGTCTGTATATATGGACCGTACATTAATAGTAGAATTAATGTTAACGAGACCAAAAAAGCAGACTCTTAAATGTGGAAGTTAGCACCAGATGGTATTTATTGCATCATGTATATATGTTCATATCTGTAATTGTGGCACTGAACAAGGACAAAAACCTCTTCATTTTATTTAATTATAAGTGTTCAGATCAGTTTGCTGGAGAGTCGCTGTCTTCCTCCTATATGGACATACAGTATGGACCGTAGATTACAGTCAATGCACGTGTGTGAAATGCGGCTGTGGTGAGCGGGTCATCCGACCTGCACAGCCGTGGCTAGATCAGAACATGGAACCAGCAGGTAAGAATGCTTCTATTTTTCATTAGAAGTTTATATAATATTTCTTTCACAGAGGAAAAGAGTCTGAGCACACTTTTAAATTCACAGCCCTTTTTGATGTTAAGACTTAACACAACACTTTTTCCTGACTCTGAAGAAGGCATAGTGTTCGAAACATTATTATTATTATTATTATTATTATTATTGTGCACTTAATAAATATTATTGGCATCTTCCACTCACTGCCACATATGAGTTATAACAGTAAAAAAGGATATAGCAAATAAGCTCTGGCAACAATCAGGCATATTTACATGTAAAGTGTTAATTAAAATGCAACATCTTGAAAAAATAAATTAAATAAATGTTTAAATAAGTAATGAGTCTACGAGCTAAGAAGACTGAAGAGTATGTATGTATATTAGTCTTAGCACCACTAAAGGCTATGAATCTGAGTGACATAGTATTGGTGACCCACAGAGCAGACACGACTCAGGATAGATACAATTAACGTTGTTTATTGAAATAGTGAGTGAGTGGATGCATGCGTGCAGGGTGTGTTGTGTAGTGTAGTGCGATCTGTATTCTCCAGCTGGGGCCGGCAGAGCACCATACAACCTGACAACCCTGGAACGAGACAAAGGCCGTTAGTTTGCAGCTTAGCTTATACAGCTCACGGGATGTTACTGCGCTTACTGTCAGAGATAGTCGAGTGAAGCCCAGGTAGCGCTGAAGCTGCAGCCAGGAAGGCAGTGCCCGCTGGAGGCCGACGAACTGGAGGTGAGGAAGTAAGTCCACCGCCTGGAAGGAGGGGAGGACCGCCGTCACGGCTCTCCGCCTGTGCACAGGGGAAGCAGACAGGGTGAAAAGTGTGGAGTCTTACTTGTATAGTTGGTCCGGGAGGCACAGGCCCGGACAAAGTTCAGCAAGGGCTTGGAAGCCGATGTGTAGACGAGTAGAGTGCTGGGAAGCACGGAGGCAGGCGTAGCAGGATTCAGGAAAGGAAACCAGACAACTCCGCACCGAGCACTGGTCCTGGTGGAATAAATAGGTCACTGGAGATGACAGGCAGGTGCGCGCACAGGTGCCGTGATAGGCGGCCATGACACTGAGAGTGTCCTCCAGACTCTTCTTCTTTGATTTTGATGTCCATAAACTGACTACCACCTGCAACAGCTCCAGTTTTTTGGAATGAACTACAGAAATAATCATAAAAGTTGCTTAAAGATTCCCACCCCTAATACTTATATACATATTTAATAAATTTGATATTTATTTCCAATTTTAAATAAGTGACACTTGTTTAATGAAAGAGCTTTTCTTTTCCAATTATAAATAATTCATCACACATTTGTGTAATTAACAGTGTATTTATTTATTTCATTTAGTCATTGCTGACCGCCAATAGTCACATAGTGGGAGGAAAAAAAAATCCAGAATAGAAAAAAAGGAGAAGATGCATCGATATGCATCAAGAATTGTAATTGACTTGAATCGTGAGGTGCCTAAGATTCCCACCCCTACTGTCCCATTTAATGTGTGTCGTCACAGTCCTTGACTATTACTGAGAGCATTTTGCAGTCTTCACACACTAGAATTGATGCTCCAGAAGTGCAATAGAACACGTTAAAACCTGTTCTATCTGACAAGCCTACAGGACTAGCAACCAGGATGATGAGGATACGAGCATAAAAAGGCTCCAAGTTGGGTGGAGCGAGACCCTGGAACTGATTATGTTGACTGCAGTATCAAAATTTTAATTGAGCAACTGTGTACAGTTATCAGCACACTTTCCATTCGTGATTTTTGTTGTTTACAACACTTGAAACTTCCCACCCATATATACAGGTTTGAAAAAAGGTGTTATTCGATGCAATAACTCCAAAGAGGCTATGGAGTAGGATGAAGAGTTGTTTGCAGTGGCAAAAGAGAATGATGATGGTGAGGACCAACTTCACACAACTGCTGGTCAGCAGTTTCCAGCAGGAGTGGCAAAAGGCTTCTACTGTACCAAGTTGGAAAGGATGATGATGATGATGATGATGATGATGCTGCTGCTGATATATTGTTGTTGTGCTTGGAAAACAGTATGCTACACACCTCAAAGAACAGGAGTTAGGTTCCCTAACGACCATAGCTAGGAGAAAAATGCAGTTATGTGTAGCAAGGTAAAGAAAGACAGAAACACTGGTAATGCAACTTTCACATATCACATAATATCATAAAATTGGTTAGAAACAACACAAAGAATAGAACAAAGAGACCAAAACATTGTACTGTTCTTCAAAATCCACAGATCACAAGCTAGTCACTAGTAAGTAATATTACAAGGATTTTGTCCAAATTCAACATTAAATTCTACTTTCAGTGACTACTGCAATCTCACAATTATTCAATCACCTGAGTACAATTCCTCATAAGAGCACACACTTGCAAATCAGGTGTGGTTTCAAACACACCTGATGAAACCCATCAAGGGCTTCATTAGTTGCATCAGGTGTGCTAGAGATAGAATATCTCAAATACCTGGACTGTTGACAGTGACATTTGATTGTATGTTAGAAATATGGTTAAGAGAATTGTCCAAAAAGTTCAGAGAAGAGACCATTGCCTTGCACAAACAAGGAAAATGATACAAAAATATAGCAAAGGCACTGACTGTTCCTAGAGATAGAGTTGGAAGCATAGTTTACAGGTTAAAGGAACAGTGGCTACACAACCTGCACATGGCAGAAAGAGGAAGCCATCACTGGCTGCCACCAGAGTCCTGGGGAGGCAGGTCGTCAAAAACCCTTGACTGACTGCAAAAGACCTGCAGCAAGACTTGGTGGCAGCAGACACTGAGGTTTCAGTTTCCACAGTAAGGCACATACTAAATGCTGAAGGGCTCCATGCCCAAACTCTAAGATGTACACCACTACTAACCCAAAACCACAAGAATAGTCGGCTCCAATTTGCTCAAAACATACAAATAAGCCAAAGGGGTTTTGCAATTGTGTTCTGTGGAGCAATGAAACAAAAAGGGAACCTTTCAGGCCTATGGATCAGTAGTATGTCTGGAGGAGAAAGAAAGATTAAGAAGATGCTGAAAAGAGCACTTTGCCTACAGTGAATCATGGCGGTGGCTCAGTGATACTCTAAAACTCCTTTGCGTCTTTTGGCACTGGAAACATTCCACCACTCCACCGACACCCCCCCCCCACTCCCAACACACAGCCCCCCATCCTGACCCTGACCAAGACCCAGGTGAGGACGGAGCTGAGGAAGATCAAGGCGAGGAAGGCGTCGGGACCGGACGGCATCAGCGCAAAGCTCCTCAAGTCCTGTGCAGACCAGCTGTGTGGGATTGTGACGTATATCTTCAACATGAGCCTGAAACTGGGGAGGGTACCACAGCTGTGGAAAACATCTTGTGTGGTACCTGTACCAAAAACTTCCCACCCCAAAGACCTGAACAGCTACAGACCGGTGGCCTTGACGTCCCACTTGATGAAGACCCTGGAGAGACTGCTCCTTGCTCATCTCCGCCCCCTGGTGGAACCAGCGATGGATCCACTCCAGTTCACCTACCAGCATGGCATTGGGGTGGAGGATGCGGTGATCTTCCTCCTTCACCGTTCTCTGTCCCACCTGGAGAAGCCCGGGAATATGGTGAGGATCATGTTCTTTGACTTCTCCAGTGCTTTCAACACCATCCAACCGATGATCCTGAAGGACAAGCTGCTGCGCGCAGGGGTGGACCAGCACCTGTCATCATGGATCCTGGACTACCTCACGAACCGGCCTCAGTTTGTGAGAACCCGGGACTGTGTTTCCGACACGATCGTCAGTAGCACGGGGGCCCCCCAGGGAACGGTGCTGGCTCCCTTCTTGTTCACTCTTTATACTGCGGACTTCTCACACAACACAACACATTGCCATCTACAGAAGTTCTCTGATGACTCTGCGATCGTTGGTCTCATCTCCAGCGGAGATGAAGCTGAGTACAGAGGGCTTATCCAGGACTTTGTGGACTGGTGCCATCGGAACTGCCTCCAGATCAACGCGAGGAAAACTAAGGAGCTGGTGGTGGACTGCCGCAGGCATGGGCAGCCCCTCACAGCACCAGTAAATATACAGGGAACAGACATCGAGATGGTGACATCCTACAAGTACCTGGGTATTCATCTGAACAATAAACTAGACTGGTCACACAATACTGACGCACTCTACAAGAAGGGACAGCGCAGGCTGTTCCTGCTGAGGAGACTCAGGTCTTTTGGTGTACAAGGGGCGCTGCTGAAGTCATTCTATGACACGGTGGTGGCATCAGCCATCACTTTTGGAGTGGTCTGCTGGGGCAGTGGCATTACTGCAGCCGATAGGAAGAGACTGAACAAACTGATTAAGAAAGCTAGCTCTGTCCTGGGGCAACGCCTTGATCCGATGGAGGAGATAGGAGAGAGAAGGACGGTGGCTAAACTGTCATCTCTGCTGGAGTCCGAGTTCCACCCTATGCAGGACATACTGGATGCACTGAGGAGCTCATTTAGCAGCAGACTACATCATCCCAGGTGCACAACCGAGAGGTTTCGTAGGTCCTTCCTACCAACGGCTGTCAGACTGTACAACCTAAGCAGGGCTGCTCGCAGAGATAGCAAAAAGACGTAACAAACTAATAGTTTTTTTTTTTTTTTGTTTTTTTTTTTGAATGCAAAAGATGCAATAGACTTACACAATGGTCCTCTCCGGCATACAACTAGGAACATACCGGTCGCTATGGAGGGTGAGAATATGTATGGGCACATAATCATACCATGTAGGATAACTAAATAGACGGTTATGCTGTTTCATCCCACCTAGCAACAATGCTCTGCACTGTGTGTGTTTATATATTTACATATTTATTCCATCTAGCTACAATGCTCTGCACTGGGTGTGTTTATATTTATATATCTATATATTTATTCCATCTAGCTACAATGCTCCGCACTGTGTTTTTATATATCTACATATTATTCCATCTAGCTACATTGCTCCGCACTGTGTGTGTTTATATACTTGCATATTTATTCCACCTAGCTGCAATGCTCCATACTGTGGGTGTTTATATATTTACATATTTATTCCATCTAGCTACAATGCTCTGCACTGTGTGTTCATATATTCATATATTTATTCCATCCAGCTACAATGCTCTGCACTGTGTGTCTGTGTGTGTGTGTGTGTATATATATATTTTATAGTAATATGTACATATGTATATTAGCTGCTCTTGCTTGCTTGTTTTTTCTTGCCTTCTGATTGTTGCTCTGAGTGTTGCTATCCCTGTGCTGTTGCAATCCTGGAATTTCCCCGTTGTGGGACTAATAAAGGCTTATCTTATCTTATCTTATCTTAACATGTAGTGTGTGGAGGGCAAGATGGGCTTAGTTAAGTATCAGGGATTCATGGAGAAAATGTCATGCCATCTTTGAGGATGCTAAAGCTTGGGTATCATTGGACCTTCCAACAGGACAATTATCCCAAGCATACCTCAAAGTCCACCAAGGCTTGGTTTCAGAAGAAGTCCTGGAATGTACTGTACTAGAGTGGTCATCCCTCCACTCCATCCTGCAGCACCTGGACTCCCCGGGAACCTACGCCAGGATCCTGTTTGTGGACTTCAGCTCCGCATTCAACACCATCCGCCCCGCTCTGCTCCGGGACAAGCTGTCCCTGCTCAACGTGCCTGACTCCCTCTGCAGGTGGATCATCGACTTCCTGACGGACCGGAGGCAGCATGTGCGGCTGGGAAAGACTGTCTCAGACTATACTAGCATCAGCACCGGATCACCCCAGGGCTGTGTACTTTCCCCCCTACTCTTCTCCCTTTACACCAACTCCTGCACCTCCAGCCACCAGTCTGTCAAGTTGATCAAGTTTGCGGACGACACCACCCTCATCGGGCTCATCTCCAACGGCGACGAGTCCGCCTACAGGAGAGAGGTGGCCCAGCTGGCGTCCTGGTGCAGCAATAACAACCTGCAGCTGAACGCTCTGAAGACAGTGGAGATGATTGTAGACTTCAGGAAAGTCACTACTCCTCTGCCCCCCCTCACCCTCTCAGGCTCTCCCATCACCACTGCTGATTCCTTCCGCTTCCTAGGCACTACCATCACCAGGGACCTCAAATGGGAGCTGACCATCAGCTCACTCATCAAAAAAGCCCAGCAGAGGATGTTCTTCCTGCGGCAGCTGAGGAAGCTCAAGCTACCCACCAAGATGTTAGTGCAGTTCTACACAGCCATCATCGAGTCCATCCTCACCACCTCCATAACCGTGTGGTACGCAGGAGCCACTGCCAGGGACAGACTAAGGCTGCAGCGCGTCGTGCGCACTGCTGAGAAGGTGATCGGCTGCAAGCTCCCATCTCTCCAGGATCTGTACATCTCCAGGACCCGGAGGCGTGCTGGCCGGATCATAGCCGATCCCTCACACCCTGGTCATGTACTGTTTGCCCCCCTCCCCTCTGGTAGAAGACTTCGGTCCATCCAGACTAAAACCTCCCGTCACATGAACAGCTTCTTCCCCTCTGCCATTAGACTGCTGAACACTAAGTGACTCTCGTGCACCATGTACAGCAGCTCAACCAGACTCATGTCAATCATCACTGTTTTCTTCCTGCATTACCGACTGCACTATATAGTTCTCCACAGTATCTGCTGCTGGCTAATATATATTTTAACTGTTGACCAGTATCACTTAATCTTATCCTACACTTTATTACATGTATAGTTTATTTCTCTTATCTTATCATGTTTAATGTTGCAGCATTGTACCGAGACAAATTCCTAGTTTGTGTACTACATGAACAATGGCAATAAACCTGATTCTGATTCTGATTCTGATCCGAGTTGCCTGACTTGAACCCGTTTGAAAATCTCTGGTGGGATTTGAAAAAGGCAGTTGCAGCACGCAAACAAAAGAATAGTAGTGAACTAGAGGTCTTTGTCCATGAGGAATGGACTATAATTCCTGAGGAATACAGCCAGAGGCATGGCTATGCATCACCTTTGCTGCAGCTCATAACCGCAAATGGGTGCTCAAGCACTCAAGATGCATGTCATGAAGGGGCATTTTGTGTTGAATTTGAGGAAACCACTTGTAATACTGGTTGTGTTAAGCTATTTAAATTGTTCTTGTTTGATTTGTTTGTTGCAAACAGCTGCTATACTTTTGCACATTTTACGAATAAACCTAATTTGTAGTGGGAGGTTGAATAATTTTGATTGTAACTATAAGATAGTCCATATTAAACAACAGTTAGTTTCAACCGAGCAGTCTGATTGGACAATAGGGGTTCCAGATGTTACTATAATCCCCAGTAATAGCACTAGGACATTTCACTGAATATGTATCACTCTGCTTCAGCGTTGTTCTAATAATCTTTAAATTATATTTAATATCAGTGGCTTCTTATAATATCTAAGAACTGTAATACTGTGTTGGATACCTTAATTTCCACAATGTGGTGATGTTTGAAAAGAGATGGTCCTAAAAATCTAGACCTCTATGGCCCAGAAGTCTGGCCCTTGTAAACATCTGACTAATCACATTTGTTTAAAACAAAATAGACAAGCTACAGCTGGATTCATCTTGATACATAAACCTTAATACCATTGTAATGATGGACCCTATTAGATCTGAAAATGCCAAGAAAAACACAGAATGCGGCAAAGCTAAATCAGTCGGTGACTAGTTAGTGACCCACAAACTCAACCAGTGACTGGTATGTACTGACTGCTGCACTGGACAGTATTTAATTTGGTTACATATGTGAGAGGACAATATCCCATTCTTTTCTATATTATGCTCATTGAGGTGCTTAGCTACAGTAAACTGAGTGCATTCAGAGATATGACTATTTTTTCTTGGCAGAACAAAATAGCTGTTTAAAAAACAAAAATCATAAACATTTTGCCCTATATAGGTGTCATTTTATAAACTGTGCTTGTGGAACTGTTGTATAAAAGCAACATCACTGCGGTGATGTCTTCAGCCCTCCGCTTCACTTTGGGCCTACAACCAAATCACCGCAGTGATATATAAGATAAGATAAGATAAGAGAAGCCTTTATTAGTCCCACAATGGGGAAATTCCAGGATTGCAACAACACAGGGATAGCAACAATCAGAGCAACAATCAAGAAGACAAGAAAAACAAAAGCAGCAAATATACATATGTACATATAAATATATAAACACACAGTGCGGAGCATTGTAGCATTGGAGCATTGGAGCTAGATGGAATAAACAGCATAACCGTCTGCTTAGTTATCCTACATAGTATGAATATGTACCCATACATATTGTCACCGTCCGTAGCGACCGATATTGTCCTAGTTGTATACTGGGGGGGGGACCATTGTGTAAGTCTATTGCGTCTTTAACATTCGATACCATTAGGTCGTCACGTTTTTTTGCTATCTCTGCAAGGGGTTGTCCTTGCCTGCGGCAGTCCACCACCAGCTCCTTAGTTTTCCTCATTCCCTTCTCCAGGTGGGACAGAGAACGGTGAAGGAGGAAGATCACCGCATCCTCCACCCCAATGCCATGCTGGTAGGCGAACTGGAGTGGATCCATCGCTGGTCCCACCAGGGGGCGGAGGTGAGCAAGGAGCAGTCTCTCCAGGGTCTTCATCATGTGGGACGTCAGGGCCACTGGTCTGTAGCTGTTCAGGTCTTTGGGGTGGGAAGTCTTTGGTACAGGTACCACACAAGATGTTTTCCACAACTGTGGTACCCTCCCCAGCTTCAGACTCAGGTTGAAGATGAGCTCCACAATCCCACACAGCTGGTCTGCACAGGACTTGAGGAGCTTTGATGCCGTCTGTACGGACTTCAGCATCTCCCTGTTCCCCGACCTGCAGATCCTCTTCTTCTCTCTCAGAAGTGTTTTTATCTCAGGGTTGATCCAGGGTTTGTTGTTTGAGCAACACCATATGGTCTTGGTGGGTACGGGTCCATAATTTAATTTGACATATTAAACAGAAAACAAATATCATTATATATGAAATATTAAATGGAGCATTATTTTGTGAAATTCATTTCATAGAAAAAAAAATCCGGTAAGACTGTAATTATGAGTCCCAGTGCCATCATGCATGATGAGCCTAGTAAAACTGAAGTGTTACTAATATTCTAAGATTATTGTCCCAATTACCCCAACATCACGACTCTGTGGTGACAGCATGCCTCTAATGCACTCTAGCCTGTAGAGATATCCTGTTAATATTGTCAAACAACCCAAAGGTCACATCTCTGTCTCATTGGCAGGCTTGCTTATAACCCTGCTTTCCCCAAACCTCTCCCCTACTTTCTCACCGAATTAGACAGCTGTATCGCTAAAATAAGCCAATGATGCCTCACGCTATATGTCTCAGAGCTACATTTCCACTGATTTGCTGTGGCCAAAGTAACAATTATATCTAAAAACTTGGTATTCAGGTCAAAAAAAAACTGTACTTCAAAAATTATTATTTTTTTTTTTAAATGTGCAGCTCTGTGATGTAACCCAGGAAAGCACCAAATGATACACAACTGATTTTCTTAAATAGTGCACTGATGACAGTTTATCTTCCACATGTGTTCATTCTTGATAGCTTTGAAACAGAATTGAGAATTTGATTGTGCATAAGTAGGGGACTGGTCATTTGAGCAAAACACAAGTTGTTCCAATTTAGTCTTGTTTTTGAGAGCAGGGCTTTTCAGAGTGGCTGAATATATCAAGGGTTAAATTTTTCTTTACAATATCACCCAGCCATGTACTGGAGTCAATCTCATTCATTTTTCTGATGTACAGTAGCTTGTACAAAAGCATGAAAGTATTTAGAAATAAATGGGTTTTCACTTCAATGACAAATCTGTCTTTAGACATGATTTAAAGGTGAAACAGATAGTATTTTCATGAAACCAAATAGTGGAAAGCAATAATACATCTATAAAATTTTTGTACAATTTATTTATGAGCTTCAAAAAATATACAGTATAATGATGAAAAATACTTTAAAAATTCTTTTACCGGTCCAAAATAACCATATTTTCCTCTGAGCACTTCGATGATAAGACTGCAGTGGCCTGTAAAACACACACACACACACACACACACACACACACACACACACACACACTGTATATAACCTTCTTCCCATTGACAACTTTTTGGCAATGGGTAACAGGTTTCTTTCAGAATGTGACAGTATTTTGCCCCATCCATTTTTTTCCTTCTATCCTGACAAGTGCTGTAGAGAAACACCCTCACAACTTGATATTACCACCTCCATGGTTCACTGTAGAAATAGTGTCCGCCCAACACACCAAACAATATATACACAGTGGTATGAAAAAGTGTTTGCTCCCTTCCTGATTTCTCTTTTTTGTGTGTTTGTCGCACTTAAATGTTCCAGATCATCAAACAAATTTAAATATAAGACAAAGATAACACAAGTAAACACAAAATGCAGTTTTTAAATGAAGGTGTTTATTATTAAGGGGAAAAAAATCCAAACCTTCATGGTACTGTGTGAAAAAGTGATTTCCCCCGAAACCTAATAACTGGTTGGGCCACCCTTAGCAACAACTGCAATCAAGCGTTTGCAATAACTGGCAATGAGTCTTTTACAGCACTGTGGAGGAATTTTGGCTCATTCATCTTTGTAGGATTGTTGTAGTTCAGCCGCACTGGAGGGTTTTCGAGCATAAACCGCCTTTTAAGGTCATGCCACAGCATCTCAATTGGATTCAGGTCAAGACTTTGACTGGGCCACTCCAAAGTCTTCATTTTGTTTTTCTTAAGCAATTCTGAGGTGGACTTGCTGGTGTGTTTTGGATCATTGTCCTTCTGCAGAACCCAAGTGCACTTCAGCTTGAGGTCACCAACAGATGGCCGGAAAGTCTCCTTTAGGATTTTTTGGTAGACAGCAGAATTCATGGTTCCATTTACCACAGTAAGTCTTCCAGGTCCTGAAGCAGCAAAACAGCAGCAGACCATCATACTACCACCACCATATTTTACTGTTGGTATGATGCTCCTTTTCTGAAATGCTGTGTTACTTTTACGCCGGATGTAATGGGACACACACCTTCCAAAAAGTTCAACTTTTGTCTCATCAGTCCACAGAGTATTTTCCCAAAAGTCTTGGGGATCACCAAGATGTTTTCTAGCAAAACTGAGATGAGCCTTTGTGTTCTTTATGCTCAGCAGTGGTTTTCATCTTGGAACTCAGAATCAGAATCAGAATCAGAATCAGAATCAGCTTTATTGGCCATGTATGCACAACACATACAAGGAATTTGACTTTGGCTAAAAAACTTGCTCTCGTTGTTCAGGTGGAGGATTTAAATAAGATTTAAATAAGGATTCAATGAAAACAGAGTATGTACAGTAAATTACAGACTGTCCACGTTTCTATAAAAGGATGCAAATATATACAGGAATATATGCAGCTTATTTACTCAGACTATCCACACTTAGCAGAAATATATGAAAAAATATAGTCACACAGTATTTCAATGTGAACTCAGATTCAGTGATATAATGTGAATGAAGTAAAAAGCAGCGTGAGAGTTATGTGCAATGTAAGAATGGATGAAAAGTCATGAGTACAGCAACAGGTAGGACTAGGTGAATGTTAGGAGTTCATCAGAGTGATGGCTTGAGGAAAGAAACTGTTCCTGTGATGGGTGGTTTTGACCTTCAGTGATCTGTAACGACGACCAGAAGATAGAAGTTCAAACAATTTGTGGCCGGGGTGTGACGGGTCAGCACAGATGTTTCCCGCCCGTTTCCTGGTTATGGACCGATATAAGTTCTTCCATGCAGGCCATTTTTGCCCACTCTATTTCTTATGGTGGAGTCTACACACTGATCTTAACTGAGGCAAGTGAGGCCTGCAGTTCTTTGGATGTTGTTGTGGGGTCTTTTGTGACCTCTTGGATGATTCGTTGCTGTGCTCTTGGGGTAATTTTGGTTGGCCAGCCACTCCTGGGAAGGTTCATCACTGTTCCATGTTTTTGCCATTTGTGGATAATGGCTCTCACTGTGGTTCACTGGAGTCCCAAAGCTTTAGAAATGGCTTTATAACCTTTTCCAGACTTATAGATCTCAATTACTTTGTTTCTCATTTGTTCCTGAATTTCTTTGGATCGCAGCATGATGTCTTGCTTTTGTGGGTCTTTTGGTCTATTTCACTTTGTCAGGCAGGTCCTATTCAAGTGATTTCTTGATTGAGAACAGGTGTGGCAATAATCAGGCCTGGGTGTGGCTAGCCAAATTGAACTCAGCTTTGAACTCAGCTTGTGATCAATCGCAGTTAATTTATGTTTTAACATGGGGAGGGGGATCACTTTTTCACACAGGGCCATGTAGGTATGGAATTTTTTTTACCCTTAATAATAAACACCTTCATTTAAAAACTGCATTTTTGTGTTTACTTGTGTTATTGTTGTCTAATATTTAAATTTGTTTGATGATCTGAAACATTTATGTGACAAACATACAAAAAAATGAGAAATCAGGAAGGGGGCAAGCAATTTTTCACACCACTATATATACAAGCCCTGCATGTTTGATTCTCTTGTAGCCACGATCAAAAATAATGGATTTAATGGAATTTCATGGACTGTGAGTTGAAGATGCTCCTGAATGAAGTTGTAAAGCATGTAAAAACGTTTTGTTTGGCACGCTGTCCTCCGGCATTAGCGCCGGATACAGGTAATTAAATAGCTTGCTCACAGCCATATAAGATCAGTTTAGTGTTTTCCTTTATTCAGACAGGGATGAGAAGGAGATGTTTATTTAACCTTGACATGTTTCAACTGATGTCTGCAGTCATCCTCAGAAGGGTCAGCTGATTGCTGTGATTTGTCACCAGCCGGGTAGATCAGCTGGTTGAAAAAAGGAAAACAGCAATAAAAAAGAAAACAATATGAACCTATTTAGTGGGTAACCATGGTCACCTGTCAGTTGAAAGGAGATCATATTAGACTCAACAAGTACATATTTTATGTCCAAAATTCAAATCTCATCCTTTATAATAGTTATGTACATGTAAAATAGATCAAGAGGTAATTAAAAACGTAACTTACAAAGGTTCTTTAAAAACCAGGTGAAGAGTCATAAGTAGCAGTCAAAGGGAAAACTTAATGAGGATGCTCAAAGGAATTTATTTACAATACAATATGTACAACTGCCTGTTATGTCTGTATAATGATGGTCGGAGTCGGAGTTATGCCATGCAATGAACTGCCTCTTTATTGAAGAACACAGAACTATATACACTCTGGACGTAGCCCGCCTGACGTCACACCCAGGGCGGATACAGCAAGACACACACTACACATTCACTACACATCATTCTCCTCCCCCTTACAAAAGTGTAAAACACATACACACATTTCAAAACCACCCCAATTTGGGACATGAATCATGCACTAAGGGAAATAGCAGGGAAACAGTGAACTACAATAGCCTTACACATTCACCCAAAACAACTATAACCAGCGTTGCTTTTTTTTATACTAAATACTCAAAATAATCCCAAAATAACACACATCCTCTCATGCACACCAGCAGAGTATATATACATATTTACATTTCAACGTTTAAGTTAAGCCAATGTCCATTGGCAGCCAGGGGTAAAACCGACCCGCAAGCCCAGGACAGCCCCAAACCATCCCCTCCCCTGCCTGCCGAAGATAAGACCGGCTCAGAGGCCCCGGGCAGCCCCACGACATGTGCGCCGGTGGCCGTTGTCTGCAATCTCTCCCGCCATAATGTCCCTCTTCACCGCCAACTGAGTCACTCCTCGGCACCCGCCGTGCTGCTTTCCGGCACACCGTCCCTCCGTGCTTGTCAGTCCGCTCCCGCCTGCCTTCAACACCACCGTCATGGCTCCAAACACTCTAGCCCCCAGTGGCCGAACTGCGGGGAAACCCGAAGTCTGCTCGTCGGTGCTGCTCGCTGCCCCGGGCGCCTCGCCGTAAGGGCCCAGCACCCTCGTCCAAGGCGCTTTGAGCCCCAGCACTGAGATCTTGCCCAACCTCCACGGCGCCCGGTACCTCCTCTCTGTTGTCCAAGGTGCTCTGCTGTGCCATCTCTGTATCTGGCTGTCACTGCTGCTTCCCAGGACTTTCAGCATCACCCTTGTTTGTGTCACTCGTTGACCCAGGAGCCTCGTCGCTGCATCCAGCACCGTCGTCCAAGGTACTCCGCTGCGCTACCTCTGTTCCTGGCCGTCGCTGCTCTGACTCCCGCATGGTGAGCTCCTCGGCTGGCTTGCCGTCTTCGGTGACCAGGGGCTCCCCCACTCGTGGCCCCAGTCCTACCTCAAAGTCTAGCTGGTAGCTCATAGCTTGGTTTTAGCACATACCTAGCTTTGTGGCTAACTTCCCAATCGACACTGACTGAGCTGCTAGTTTCTCCCAGCTAGCTAGCTTAGCCACTCCTGGCGCAATAGCTCCATTACCCGCAGCTTCGTGGTCCTCGTATGTTCAGCAAAATATTCGGCCAGCCGCCCGATAGCATCTGCATAAGACTCCGTTTCAACCAACATACAGAGAATTCTCCGACCTTCTTTGCCAAGATGGTGGATCAGAAGTGCTCATCTTCATACTCCATCGAGCCTACTTAAGCCCAGCGCAGAGATGTAACCCTCGAACATGGCCAGCCAGTTCGGCCACAGGATCGCTGGCTCTCCCGAATATTCCAGAAATTGTGATAATGGTGAAGATAGCTCAAACACCCCCATAGTTTCTCCTCATCACCAAAATGTTATGTCTGTATAATGATGGTCAGAGTCAGAGTTATGCCATGCAGCCAACTGCCTCTTTATTGAAGAACACAGAACTATATACACTCTGGCCATAGCCCGCCTGACGTCACACCCAGGCAGGTACGGCAAGACACACACTACACACTCACTACACATCACTGCCTACTAAAATAAAAAGCCTAAACTAAAACCTAAGAATTAAACTATCTAAGAAACTAAAATAGGATAAAATACTGCCTAAAAACTTAAGTTAAAAAACTAAAAGTGGGCTAAATAAAAAAAAGTCCATAAAAGCTGAGGAGGAGGATCCACTCTTATAGGCCAGGCTCCATCTGCCAGCATGACACAGACATCCTCAGGAAACCTGTACAGGGGAAGACACTTGCCAGCAGTATATCCAGATTTCCCATTGTCATCACCATCACCAACAATGTCATCATCATCATCATCATCATCATCATCATGGGGTGCTACGATCTGGAAACCAGATACTTACAGCGAAGGCAGAGCTCCTCACTCTGCCTTTTGCTGTCCTTTGCCTGCAACACCCCAACTGCTCCACACAGAAGTGTCCACCCCCAAATGCTGGCACTGTGGTGGTCCTGGGCCATTACTGTTCTTCCTCCTCAGTCATGCCCTCCTTCAGCCATTTTCCCTGGGACCAGCAGCCTCCTCTTGCCCAGCAGAGCTCTCCTCCAAGCAGCCCTTATTCGGCTGGGCTCCCCTCAGCCAGCACTCTCTCATCTGACAGGGGCTTTATGTCCTGTGCAGCCACAGGTACTGCACATCCCCAATCAACACAGGTGTCACTGATCAGTAATTAGGAGAAGCACTGGGTGGAAGTAGACAACACTTCCAATTAAAAGCACACGGTTAAAATACAA
Source organism: Pholidichthys leucotaenia (assembly GCA_020510985.1). Lineage (NCBI taxonomy): Eukaryota > Metazoa > Chordata > Actinopteri > Cichliformes > Pholidichthyidae > Pholidichthys > Pholidichthys leucotaenia. The sequence goes on along the minus strand of CM035843.1, from coordinate 73,911,577 downwards.
AAAAAACTGCAACACATGCAAAGTTATAAATCATGCAACATAAACTTAAAAACTATATAAACCCCCCCCAAAATAATAAAATACTTCCACCCAGTGGCATACAACATACATGGATTACACACACGACGAAACGAATGAAGTGCGCAGGGGAAAGGGTGACACTGTTGCATTTCAAACTTTACGCATGTGTTTATTGACATAACTACTGTACACACAGAGGCAATTGGGGGCTTGGTAGAGTGCTGTGAAACTGTAGTTTAATCAGTAAAAAAACGGAAGTCACTTACTCGAACCACTGACTGGTAATGAAGCCTTGAAGACAGTGTAATGTTTGGGGGTGCACAGGCACATTGCACATGAGGTGGGTTATTTAAGACAATTACATGAATTTACTCACCAAGGAGCCACCCATCCGCACAGTGCCAGCTTGTTGTTTGTTCCCAACAATGCTGTTCATTACAATGAATGAATTGTGCGTTGAACCAGGCCACCTGGCAACAATGTTGGTTAGTCGCATTTGCACATCACATATAATTTGTACATTGATAGAATGGAAATGTTTCCTGTTAACATACACATATTCACCTTGTGAAGGTGATTTTCATAGCAATGTGTGTGCAGTCCATAGCTCCGATTACATTAGGAAAACTGGCTTCCGTTGCAAATTACGCTTCGATGTTGGCCTGTTCAACAGCATTTTATGGGAATATGATGTACCTGGGTGACAGCCGGATAATGCCATCCCACACAGCTGGCATAGCTCGGCTCAGGGTCAACTGGGAAATTCCTGATGGCTCTGCCAGCTCCCTCTGGAACGCCCCTGTTGCCGGGAACCCCAGTGTTGTCAGCACCTGCACTGGGACGGGCAGTGCACGGCTTCTCACAGTGTCACGCTCCAAGAGTGACTGTAGCTCTGAGCACAGTTCCACAAGAACTGCCTGTGGAAACCTAAACCGGCTGACAAGCCAGTCATCATCCTGAGCCATAAAATCTCTGTCTTTAAATACCCTTTCTCTTCTCACTGCATGATTTGCAATATCCTCTAATAACGCGAATGCCATTGTTGTTAGAGGTATTTTCTGCACTTCTTTGCGCTTGCTTTTATATCCACTCATCTAATTGCACACACTTGGATGTTTGTTCATCATGTGTCTCGTGTGTACAGTAATTTTCACATCATTATCAGTCTCCCATCACCTCTGTCACCAACAGACGTGATGGGAGACATGAAGTTCCCGTGGGGCTGTGCATATTTCCACAGTCATTTAATTAAATCACCCTTTATTGTCATTCAACCAATCATGTACAGTAGAACGAAACTGTGTTTCTCCTATCTACAGTGTTAATCACACACACCCCATACAGTTAGGCCCAAAAATATTTGGACAGTGACACAAGTTTTGTTATTTTAGCTGTTTACGAAAACATATTCAGGATACAATAATATAATCAATATGGGCTTAAAGTGCAGACTCTCAGCTGTAATTTGAGAGTATTCACATCCAAATTGGAGCAAGGGTTTAGGAATTACAGCTCTTTTAATATGTAGCCACCTCTTTTTCAAGGGATCAAAAGTAATTGGACAATTGACTTAAAAGGCTGCAAAAAAAAAAAATAACAAGGCTGCATGGGCTCTTCCCTCGTTAACCTGTCATCAATTAAGCAGTTAAAAGGTCTGGAGTTGATTCCAGGTGTGGCGTTTGCATTTGGAAGTGTTGCTGTGAACACACAACATGCGGTCAAAGGAGCTCTCAACAGAGGTGAAACAGACCATCCTTAGGCTGAAAAAAAAGAAGAAATCCATCAGAGAGATAGCAGAAATGTTAGGAGTGGCCAAATCAACAGTTTGGTACATTCTGAGAAAAAAAGAGTGCACTGGTGAGCTTGGGAACTCAAAAAGGTCTGGACGTCCACGGAAGACAACAGTGGTGGATGATCACAGAATCTTTTCCATGGTGAAGAACAACCCTTCACAACATCCACTCAAGTGACGAACACTCTCCAGGAAGTAGGTGTATCAGTATCTAAGTCTACCATAAAGAGAAGACTTCATGAGAGTAAATACAAAGGATTCACCACAAGGTGCAAACCATGAATCAGCCTCAAAAATAGAAAGGCCAGAATTGACTTTGCCAAAAAACACCTGAAGAAGCCAGCCCAGTTCTGGAACAGCATTCTTTGGACAGATGAGATTAAGATCAACCTGTACCAGAATGATGGGAAGAAGAAAGTTTGGAGAAGAACTGGAACAGCTCATGATCCAAAGCACTACATCTTCTGTAAAACATGGTGGAGGCAGTGTGATGGCATGGGCATGCATGGTTTCCAATGGCACTGGGTCACTTATGTTTATTGATGATGTGACAAAAGACAGAAGCAGCCGGATGAATTCTGAAGTGTATAGGGATATACTTTCTGCTCAGATTCAGCCAAATGCAGCAAAGTTGATTGGACGGAGCTTCACCAATGATCCAAAACATACTGCAAAAGAAACCCAGGAGTTTTTTAAAGCAACGAAGTGGAATATTCTGCAATGGCCGAGTCAATCACCAGATCTCCCAATCGAGCATGCATTTCACTTGCTCAAGACAAAACTTAAGGCAGAAAGACCCACAAGCAAGCAACAACTGAAGACAGCTGTAGTAAAGGCCTGGCAAAGCATCACAAAGGAGGAAACCCAGCGTTTGGTGATGTCCATGGGTTCCAGACTTCAGGCAGTCACTGCCTGCAAAGGATTCTCAACAAAATATTGAAAAGTAACATTTTACTTCGGGTTATGTTTATTTGTCAAATTACTTTTGAGCCCCTGAAATGAGGAGCGTTTGTATAAAAATAGCTACAATTCCTACATGTTTAATCATATATTTTTGTTCAACCCCTTGAATTAAACATTAAAGTATGCACTTCAATTCCGTTGTAGTTGTATCATTTCAGATCTAATGTGGTGGCATGAAGAGCCCAAATCATTAAGACTGTGTCACTGTCCAAATATTTCTGGGCCTAACTGTATATAGAATCAGAGGGGCCGCTGCCATGCAAGGCACCGCCACAGATTTCGCTCCTCCATTCCATTATTGCTGAGCACCAAGCTGGACGGCAGGAAGTTCTGCTTTTTTATATGGTCTTTGGCATGACCCGGCTGGGATTTGAACCCCTGCCTCCTGGGTGTGGGGCGGATGCTCTACCAACTGAGCCACCACTCCGGTAATTCTTCATACATCTGAAATTTTCTGTGGAAAAGGACGTACACCATGTTTTTGTGCTAAGTACCCTTTGTACACAAGACCCCTGAACACATATAATGTAAGAAATAATGGCATGGAAAAAATATTCAGGAAAACATAATTAACTAGAAAAGCACTCAGAGAGCACATACCTCCACCAAGGCTCCTTCTGTCCCTCATGGATCACCTCCAAAATGTAATGGGTTTGTTTTGGAGGATTCTTGCTAACAGTGTGAGATTAGAGCCTTGGTTGAGGTATGCATTTCTGGATCATCACCAAAATGTTATGGGTTCCCCTCTAGCTCAAGGGCTACCTCTGGTGAAAATTTCATCAAAATCCATTCAGTAGCTTTTGTGCAACCCTTCTAACAGACAGACAGACAAACAAACAGATGGACAGATGCACGGACAAACAGACAAACCACCCCTATTACATAACCTCCTAGGCGGAGGTAATTATGCGACTTCATGTGTTTTAACCTGTCTTTATATCTGCAATCATGTTAACACACATGAAACTGCATGCAGTGGGAAATAAAATGGGAAGCAATCTGTATAAATAAGTACACTGCTTTTATATTAGAAGAATCAAGTTTGGGATGAATGAGAAACTGCAAAGATTTGTGGAAAGGACTGATTTAGATCCCAATCTACTGTGCATGTATGGACTATATCTACTGTAGCAATATTTAATTTATAATTATGATCAGGTATAAAGATTATCTAATTTCTATTAAAAGTGTATGTGTGTGAGGGGACAGATGTTTGGTCCGTCACCGCAAACACTCAAGCCTAGAGAATAACACACTTGTCTTGGGGGCACCAGCTCAATAAATGTGAGCAATTTATTAATTAATTTTATTTTATACCTGTTTAATCAATTAATCAGTCTCAAAATATTAGTGAATTTGATACTGGGGCTTTGAAGACAAGCACAGAATGAAATAAATTCCCAACAACTTCTTGACATGGTTTACTGACCCAGAGAGCAGACTCGGACTCAAAGGCAGATGCAATTATTTTTATTGTGATTAGTGTATGTGTGTGCATGTGTGAGTGTGTGAAAATGTAGTAGCTGGGGGCGAGCAGAGCACCGTGCAACCTGGCAACCCTAGGGACAAACAGAGACAGGGAGAGTTAGTGACGGACCCCGGAGGGGATGTACAGAATTGTCCAGTGCTTACTGTTTGTGGAGATGGTGTTAAGCTCAGGTTCAGCTCAGTGGCTCCGGCCAGGAAGACAATGCCCGCTGTCCCGGTTGCAGCTGGAGGAGGTTGGAGAGTCCGGAGAAGCATGGTGCAGCTCGGTCTGCCGCCGGGAGGGAGAGTGGTCCGCCGCCACGGCTCTCCGCTTGTGCACAGGGGAACGAGTGAAGATAATGGTGAATTGAGCGAGGGCTTACTTTGAGCTGTGGTGTAGATTCTTCCTGATGTCAGCTGGCAGGAGGCTGGATTCAAAGACGAAGGTAGGCTGAGGCAAGGAAACTCAGGAACGAGGATGAAGGCGAGTGTAGGTCTCATAGGAATGGAGACAGACGACTCCGTACGGATCCAAGGGCAGCGCGGTCTAAATAGCCCTGGCCGTGATGGAGAGCAGGTGTGCGCGCAGCTGAGGATGATAGGCAGCCAGAGTGAACCATCACACTTCTCTCATTTTATAGATTTATTAAATGAACTCTGATTAAATGTTCTTACATTCAAATAACTTGAGCAGGTGAAATGATCAACATTAAGCGATCACATTCAACTTGTATAACTGATTATTAATCAACAGAGCATGATAACATTTGCAGAACCAGGGTGAAAATGTGAACTGAAGTAACTGGGATGAGGATATGAATAAATTGGATAGAAATTTATGGAGAAAATTAAACTAATTATATGGAAAATTCTGAACTATTCTAAGAAATTAAAATGGAATTTTAATAAGAGTTATTATTGTTCTCTAATTCTGTATCCAATCAGATTTCTGAATTATTTCCAAATTTTAGACAGGTCATTCAGCAGATGGAAACGAAAAGAAATGGGTCATTATTGCTCACGTGAATCCGGGTTGAAGTTCTGCTGTTGAGGCACCTCCTGAAGCTTTGTTTGCAGATGATGCCAGAGCCAGAATATCTTACCAGCAGATATTTGGGCAAGGTACAGCAGCTTTCAAAGTCCACAGTCCAGCAGTCATAAGTTGAGGTTTTGACTGTTATAATAAGCTTTGTCTTCACTCAGCTAGCATCTGAGTTCCTTCCTGGCAGCTGTAATGGCGAGATGCATCAGGGGCTTTCGTTGGTCAGCGGATTCTCCAGAGTCCAAATAAATTCAGAAATAATTCAAAAATTGGATCCGGAAAACAAGAGTTAGAGGGATAAGATAAAAACAAACTCAAGCCACAAAAATCTAAGTTACTCTGACATCGTGGAGTTGGCTGAAATAGCTTCCAGTGTGATAATGAATGGTCAGTCTGCAGAATGCTCTTCACTTCCGCTTCTGAGAGAGAGCAGACGCCTTTTCTAATCCTCTCTCTTTCCCTTCTGATCCTAGCTTGCAATGTTGTGTTTTTGTCTGTGTTTAGTCGCTCTTCTGCTGAATCTTAATCTAAATGGAAATTATGGATCTGGAAAGCAGCTTAACTGCGATTGTCACCACTTCAAAACACCCGCTGAGGAAAAAACTCTGATCATTGGCGACTCTGTAGTCAGAAATGTGAACCTAGAGACTCCAGCGGCCATAGTCCAATGCATTCCTGGGGCCAGAGCAGGCGACATCGAGTCAAATTTGAAAATGCTGGCTAAAAGTAACTGTAAATATTCCACAATTGTTATTCACGCCGGCATTAATGACATCCGTCTCCGGCAGTCGGAAGTCACGAAACTTAATGTAGAATCGGTGTGTGACTTTGCAAAAACGATGTCTGCCACTGTAGTATTCTCTGGGCCCCTCCCCAATCTGACCAGTGATGACATGTTTAGCCGCTCGTCATCCTTGAACCGCTGGCTGTCTGTGTGGTGTCCTAAAAATGACGTGGGCTACATTGACAATTGGAGCTCTTTTTGGGGAAAACCTGGTCTTATGAGACGAGACAGCATTCATCCCACTTTGGATGGTGCTTCTCATTTATCTAACAATCTGGCATCTTTTTTATCCAAATTTCCAAAACCATGACTACTCAGAGTTGGGACCAGGAAGCAGAGTCGCAGTCTTACACGCCTCTCTGCAGCTCCTCTTCATCCGCCACCCCTCAGCTTAGCCCCTGTCTTCCCCATCAGAGAATCGTTGTCTGCTCCCTCCAAAGTGAATAAAAATATAATGTATAAGCATCCCAAAGTGATAAAGCAAAATATTGGTAAAACTCAAATTAAACATAAAGCCTCTAAATTGAATGATTTGGCCTCTGTTACTCCTCATAATTTAAAAATTAAATGTGGTTTATTAAATATTAGGTCTCTAACTCCCAAGTCTCTGTTAGTCCATGATTTGTTAATTGATCAGCAGATTGATTTAATTTCCCTTACAGAGACTTGGTTAGGGCAAGAGGATTATGTTGGTTTAAACGAATCAACTCCCTCTGGTTATTTAAACTGTCAAAATCCCAGAAGTTCTGGTCGTGGAGGAGGAGTAGCAACAATTTACCATTCCAAATTACTAGTTAATGTAAAGCAAAAAACATGTTATAATTCCTTTGAGGGCCTGGTCCTCAGTATTGGGCACTTTAGCAATTTTAGGTTAAACCCAATTTTATTTGCCATAGTTTATCGTCCCCCATCAACCTACTCAGAATTTTTATCCGAATTTGCTGATTTCTTAGCTGATTTAGTGCTGAAATCTGATAGAATAATTATAGTAGGGGACTTTAATATACATGTGGATGTAGATAGTGACTGCCTTAATGTGGCATTCAATTCAATATTAGACTTGATTGGGTTTTCTCAGAAAGTAGGAAATTCTACTCATTACCTCCACCATACTTTGGACCTTGTTTTGACATATGGCATAGAAATAGAAAATCTCGTAGTGTCTCCTCATAACCCTGTACTGTCAGACCATTGTCTGTGAACCTTTGATTTTACTATTTCTGACTATTTGGCTCCTAAAGAAAAATATTATTACAGTAGATGCCTCTCAGATGATGCTGTTTCCAAATTTATGCAGATTGTTTCCTCTATGCCATGTGTCAACACAACGGAAATAAGCTGTAGACAGCTTGCTCCTTCTGTAATTGATAACATGGTGGATAGTGTTTCAGCTTCTCTGCATCAGACTCTAGACTTGGTGGCCCCCTTAAAAAAGAAAAAGTCTAATCAGAGATTTCTAACTCCTTGGTTCAACACAGAAACTCGTACCTTAAAACAGAAGACTCGTCAATTAGAAAGAAAATGGCGCTCTACTAATTTAGATGAAATCTATTTAGCTTGGAGAAATCATCTTTTAATTTATAAAAATCTCTTAGAAAAGCTAGAACGAGTTATTACTCTGCATTAATAGAAGAGAACAAGAATAATCCCAGGTTTCTTTTCAGTACTGTAGCCAAGTTGACAAAGAGTCAGGACTCTGTCAATCCTAGCATTCCCTTAGAGCTTACTAGTCAGGACTTTATGAACTTTTTCAATAATAAAATTTCATCCATCAGAGATAAAATCAATCAGATTCTTCCCACAGTTAACTTAAATACTGTAACTACTACAACTCCTTCTATTGATGTCTGTCTTGATGAGTTTACTCCAATCGACCTTTGTGAGTTAGACAAAATAGTTTCCTCATCCAAACCTTCAACTTGTCTTTTAGACCCTATTCCTATTTTGCTTATTTAAAGAAGTCTTCCCACTTATTGGTAGCTTTATTCTTCATATAATCAATTCTTCATTAACTTTAGGCCATGTACCGCAGGCTTTTAAAACGGCTGTAATTAAACCCTTACTCAAAAAGCCAACGCTAGATCCAGGAGCTTTAGCTAACTATAGACCAATCTCTAATCTCCCTTTCATTTCAAAAATCTTAGAAAGAGTTGTTGCTACGCAATTATTTGACCACTTGCAGGGAAATGGTTTACTTGAAGAGTTTCAGTCTGGGTTTAGAATCCATCATAGTACTGAAACAGCCTTAGCGAAGGTCACTAACGACCTCCTTATTGCATCTGATAATGGACTAGTTTCTGTACTTGTCCTTTTAGACCTTAGTGCAGCTTTTGATACTATCGATCATAATATTCTACTTGATAGATTAGAACACTATGTTGGACTTAATGGAACTTCGTTGCAATGGTTTAGATCTTATTTATCTGATAGGTTCCAGTTTGTTCATGTAAATAATGAGTTTTCTTTCAACTCAAAGCTTAGTCATGGAGTTCCACAGGGATCTGTGCTGGGCCCTACTCTTTTAGGTTTATATATGCTTCCGTTAGGCAACATTATTAGAAAGCACTGTATACATTTTCATTGTTATGCAGATGACACACAATTATACCTGTCAATGAAGCCAGATGATAGTAATCAATTAGCCAAGTTAGAAGCCTGTCTTAAGGAAATCAAAGCTTGGATGACTTGTAATTTCCTGCTATTAAATTCAGATAAGACTGAAGTCATTCTTGTTGGTCCAAAAAACCTTAGAAATTCCTTTCCAAATCAAACTTTCAGTTTGGATGCGGTTACTCTTTCTCTTAATAGCTCTGTGAGGAACCTTGGAGTTATTTTTGATCAGGATTTGTCCTTCAATTCACATATTAAATTTGTTTCTAAGACTGCCTTCTATCATTTGCGTAATATTGCCAAGATTAGGAGCATCTTGTCTCACAGTGATGCTGAGAAACTGATCCACACTTTTGTTAGCTCGAGATTAGATTATTGTAATTCTTTATTATCAGGCTGTCCTAAAACATCTTTAAAAAGTCTTCTGCTGATCCAAAATGCTGCAGCAAGAGTTTTAACAGGTACTAGAAAGAGAGATCATATCTCTCCGGTTCTGGCCTCCCTTCATTGGCTTCCCATAGAGTTTAGAATTAAGTTTAAAATCCTTCTTCTTTTTTTTTCCACAATATCTTTATTGAACCTTTTTTTTTTTTAACAAACATGATACAAACAATCAAACACTAACACTAAAGTACTACAAAAAAAAAAAAAAAAATACCCTAAAAACACCAACAACCACCAACAAAATCAAGTCTTCAACAATGCTCCTCTGTTTAGTCTAGACAATCCAATACATTAGTATACATATTATGTTCACCAGTTTGGAATTTACAAGGTCCACACACATCATTCACCTTCTTCTTCAAGAGTTATGTTTAAATTTTTTACATAATCAATAAAAGGTCTCCATATATTCTCAAACACAATTTCCTTTGATTTCAGTATATATGTTATTCTTTCTAATGGAAGGTTTGTTAACATCTGTCTTAACCACTGAGTCACATCTGGTCTATGAGTCTTTTTCCATAATAGTGCAATACATTTTTTGGCATTAAGCAAACTGAGGTCTATGAATGTTCTTTCACTTTTATTGAAATTATGCTTTTCTGGGTACAGACCCAACAAAAACAGTTTAGGATTCAATATGATTTGTTTTGAGATTATTTTTTCAATTGTTACCCTCACCTCCTCCCAAAGCATTCTTATTAATCTACATTCCCATAAACAATGAAATAGGGTTCCTTTACTTTCCATGCATTTTGTGCATGTATCTGGTATATTTTTGTTATATCTATTTAACTCCTCCGGTGTAACATACATCCGCATTAACCATTTGAAATGTATCAATTTAAGGCGTGCATTTATTGATTTGGTTTGAGCTTCTGTACAAGCCAATTCCCATTGTTCCTCTGAAATTTCAATTTGCAGATCTTCTTTCCAGTAGTTTAATCTTTTCAGTGAATTTTCACTTGAAGATAGTGTCAATGAGTTATAAAACTCTGAAATAATACCCTTTCTTTTACTATCTTTCATCATCATTTTTTCCAAGGATGAATAAATAGGTCGAGTGAGAGCTTTATTTTGATTTGATCGAATAAAGTTTCTAAGTTGAAGATATTTAAAAAAATGTGTTCTATTGAGATTAAATTTGATCCTCAGCTCTTCAAAAGACATTATGTTGTCTGCACATGGCAAATATAAATCCTGAATCTTTTGTATCCCTTTTAAATTCCATACTTTAAATACAGCGTCCGCTCTCCCTGGTTTAAAATATTGATTACCCCATATTGGACTAAATTGTGACAATAACTGTGGTTCTTTTAAATAGTTTTTAGCTTCACACCATATTTTGATCATATGCTTTACAAATGGATTTTTAACTTGTTTTTGTAATTTTTTTTGCCGAATCTGAGTATATGAATATGGGAAGAGGTAAAGGTAAATTGTATGATTCCATTTCAGTCCAGTGAGGGAGATCATTTGATGAAAAATAATATGTCATAGACCTCAGTTGTGCCGACCAATAATACAACATAAAATTTGGACATTTCAGACCTCCATGATCAAATGGTAAATATAATAAAGACAAACGTAATCTAGCCCTCCTGTTGTTCCATATAAATTCCACTAACTTTTTTTTATTCTTGAGAATAGATCTAAAGGTGGTGATAAGGGAATGTATTGAAATAAATAAAGTATTTTAGGTAAAATATTACTTTTAAGTATATTGATTCTCCCGATCATCGACATTGGTAGTGACATCCATCTCTGAGTTAACTCATTGATATCTGACATTAAGGCTTCATAGTTGACACTGGCGACTGATTCTAGCTTAGGCATAATTTGGATTCCTAAATATTTAAACTGATTTACAACATTGAATTGATTTACCTCAGGGGCTGGGTAATTTCTCTGGGTCTCATTTAGCATTAATATTGAAGATTTAGTTTTATTTATTTTATATCCTGATATTTCCCCAAAATTCTTTATTAAATTCAACAAGGTTGGAATTGATTTTTTTAGATTCGACATAAACAAAATTATATCATCGGCGTACAGGGAGATTTTATGTTCTGTTGGTCCAACTTTAATTCCATATATTTGTGAATGTAAACGTATCGCTATCGCTAAAGGTTCAATTGCCATAGTAAACAGTAAAGGTGAAAGTGGACAGCCTTGTCGACATCCTCTATTGATTTTTATTGGTTTTGAAATATTGTTATTTGTTAGGATTTCTGCTGTAGCATTATTGTATATTATTTGAACCCATTTTATGAAATTATTTCCAAGTCCAAACCTTTGTAGGACTTCAAAAAGAAAGGGCCATTCAACTCTATCAAAGGCCTTTTCGGCGTCCAATGATAGGAGAGCTGTATCCGGTGCTTCTTTATTAAAATAAATAATATTAAATAGTCTTCTTACATTATGGAAGCCTTGTCTACCCTTTATAAAGCCATTCTGATCTCGATTAATAATATTTGGTAAAATTTCTTGTATTCGTCTTGCTAAAATTTTACAGATTATCTTAAGGTCGGCGTTTAATAGGCTTATTGGTCTCATATTTTCACATTTATTAGAGGGCTTACCTGGTTTTGGCAACAGTATAATTAAGGCATTATTTATGTATGATGGTAAATTATTATTTTGAAATGCTTCTAAAACCATTTCCAAAAAAGGTTTTATTAATTTATTCTTAAATTTTTTATAAAGGTCAACTGGAAGACCATCTGGTCCTGCACTTTTTCCTGATTTCATATTATCAATGGCTAGCCCAACTTCTTCTTGACTAATTTTAGACTCCAATATCTCCCTGTTTTCATTTGGAATACACGGTATAGATAGTTCGTTCAAAAACCCATTTAGTTTTGTTAAATCAGGTTCATTTTTGGTATCATATAATTTTTCATAGTAATCTCTAAAGGCTCTATTAATTTCTAAAGGATCTATAACTACCTGTCCGTTACTTATAATACTGGTAATTGGTGTTTTAATTTCCAATTGTTTAATCTGCCATGCTAATAATTTTCCTGATTTTTCACCTTGTTAAAATCCTTCTTCTTACTTACAAAGCTCTAAACAATCAGGCTCCTTTTTATTTAAAAGATCTGATACTACCGTATTATCCTAACAGAGCACTACGCTCCCAAAATGCAGGATTACTTGTAATACCTAGAATCTCCAAAAGTACAATGGGAGGCAGAGCCTTCAGTTATCAAGCTCCTCTCCTGTGGAATCAGCTGCCAATCTGGATTCGGGAGTCAGACTCGATCTCTGTTTTTAAGAATAGGGCTAAAACCTACCTTTTTGATATAGCCTACAATTAGGGAGGGATCATGTGTTTCTGAACCCTCCCTTAGTTATGCTGCTAATAGATTTAGTCAGCCGGGGGACCTCCAGTAATGCACTGGGCCTCACTCCTTTCCTCACTCTCTATGAAATATTTTTTTTTGCTGGTCATTAACATCTGTTTGTTCTCTCCCATAGATTGAGTCCCCATCGTGCTGTTTGCTCTCTACATGTCTGTTCTTTTCTTCTTCTCTATCCCCTCACACTCCAGCCAGTCGCAGCAGATGACTGCCCCTCCCTGAGCCTGGTTCTGCTGGAGGTTTCTTCCTGTTAAAAGGGAGTTTTTCCTCTCCACCGTCGCCAAGTGCTTGCTCACAGGGGATCGCCTGATTGCTGGGGTCTTTCTGCAACTGTGGGGGTTCCCCCCTACAGTTGATAGTGCTATGAGATGACTGTTGTTGTGAAATGGCACTATATAAATAAAGTTGAATTGAATTGAATTGAATTCAAAAGAAGATCGGATCAGGAGGAACCCAAGAGGAGACTCATGGACATTGGAAGTCATGCGTCTGTGGAGATTTGGCAGGAAACATTATTGGATATGATCTCAGGACTTCTATTTTTGGCTGTGAAGTTCCCTGATGTATCAGAAATTGAAGGAAGGTGAGAGAGCTGATCAAAGCGGACCCAGCAAGCTCCTTCATCAAATTTGACCAGTTGGGGAGTGCACGTGTAGCGGCAAACGGTGAACTGAATGACAGTGATTCAGTGAAGGAATACATCTGGAGCCCCGTGCTCTCCATGGAATGGAATGCCTGTTTAAGCCTATAATATTAAAATTATGAAGCACAAGTGCATGAAGAGAGGAAATTTCTATTCTCCATGGGCTCTGAGCTGTGTAGATTTGACCTTGTTTTGATGCCCGGTTTACATTCCTCCTTGATGAGATAAGCAGTCGTGGTGGCTGCTAGCCCAAACAATCGACAGACAGCTGCTGTCTTCAGTGGATGAACTTCTCAAGGACAGTCCATGTGCCTTTATCTGCAAGCGAAGAGACAGACTCCGGACTTGTTTATAAGTCACATGACTATAACATCTATCTACTGCCTGGAGGCGCCCTCTGCTGTTCACTAGCAACTGTCACACCTACACTACACAAATGCACACAACATTACACGAACTGATACATATATACTGACTCATACATACACTGCCTCTCTCAACTCTTGTTTGTGTGATCTATAGTGTCTGCTAATTGTGCATAGAGGGTTTTTTTTCTGTGTAGTCAAAATTTGGCTCATTTGAGCTTTATATGAGCTTATACGAGCGTTATTCTGATTAACTATGTTTTTTCTCTCTCCTATTGTGTTTTCCTCCCCCTCCCTTCCCCTCTTTATCTCAACTGTATGACAGGCGCCTTGCATGGCGCCACGTCATTGGATGTGCCTAACGTGCGCGTCAAATGTCAAGTCAAATTCCTCGTATGTTTACTTGTAAATATACTTGGCAATAAAGCTGATTCTGATTCTGATTCAGTCCTTTGAAAAACCCACGGTGAGTTTAAAGAAAGTTTAACAGATAAAAAGTTAGAAAAACAAGAACGTCTGTGAAGCATGGAGTTTCACTCCATATCAAAATTTGAGCTCAGGAAATAAAGAGTTACAGACGTGGACAAAATTGTTGGTACCCCTCTGTTAATGAAAGAAAAACCCACAATGGTCACAGAAATAACTTGAATCTGACAAAAGTGGTAATAAATAAAAATTCTATGAAAATTAACCAATGAAAATCAGACAATGCTTTTGAATTGTGGTTCAACAGAATTATTTTAAAAAACAAACTCATGAAACAGGCCTGGACAAAAATGATGGTACCCCTAGAAAAGATTGAAAATAATGTGATCATAGGTACATGTTCAACCAAGCATAGACAAGCATGTCAAAGGTAAAGGCTATAAGACCATCTCCAAGCAGCGTGATGTTCCTGTGACTACAGTTGCACATCGTCGTCGGCCTCCGTCGGTCTATGATGACCATGGAAGAGAATCCTAAACATCTACTCTGCTGGAACAGCACCGCCTGTGGCTGAACAGGCCGATGCGCGAATGACAGTCCCTGTCACACAGGTCACACTTGTGGGTGGTCTCCGTGCTGCTGGGTCTGTGGCGGTTCTTCCTGCGGGTCCTTTTTTCATCTGCTGCAGCAGTCAGTCTCTCTTCACCCGCCTTGAGCTGTCTGGTCAGGGTGCCTCTCCATTTGGAGCGGTCCGTTGCAAGGTCCTCCCAGCACTCTGTGTTGATATCCAGGGCCTTCATGTCTCTCTTGCAGACATCTCTAAAGCGCAGCTGTGGGCGGCCAACGTCTCTCCTGCCAGTTGCCAGTTCTCCATAGAGGACGTCTTTGGGGATTCTGCCATCCTCCATACGGTGAACGTGGCCTAGCCAGCGGAGCCTGCGCTGCCTGAGTAGAGTGAACATGGAGGGAAGGCCGGCGCGGGACAGAACTTCTGTGTTGGGCACTTTGTCCTGCCAGGATATGTCCAGGATGTGGCGAATGCAGCGCAAGTGGAAGGAGTTCAGTCTCTTTTCCTGCCGGGCATATGTTGTCCACGTCTCACTCCCATAGAGCAGTGTGCTGATGACGCAGGCGTTGTACACTGCCATCTTCGTCTTGACAGAGAGTTTGGGATTCTCCCACACTCGTGTGGTGAGGCGAGCGAGTGTGAAGGCTGATTTTCCAATCCTCTTGTTGATCTCTGTATCAAGGGAGAGGTTGTTGCTGATCGTGGACCCCAGGTACGTGAACTGATTCACGACCTCCAGCTTGTAGTCATCAATGGTGATGGTTGGTGGTGCTTCCGTGCCTTGCGCCAAGACGTTAGTCTTCTTCAGGCTGATGGTAAGCCCGAAGTCCTTGCATGCCTGGGAGAAGTGGTCCATCAGGGTCTGAAGCTCCTGCTGTGTGTGGGTTGCGACTGCAGCGTGGTCTGCGAACAGCATGTCTCTGATTAGAGCCTCGCGTACTTTGGTTCTGGCTTTCAGGCGGGCGAGGTTGAAAAGCCTGCCGTCAGATCTTGTGTGCAGGTAGATTCCCTCTGTTGCTGTGCTGAAGGCATGCCTCAGGAGCATAGCAAAGAAAATCCCAAAGAGGGTTGGCGCAAGTACACAGCCCTGTTTCACTCCGCTGCGTATGTTGAATGGCTCTGAGACGTTGCCATTGTGCTGCACTATCCCCTGCATGTTGGTGTGAAATGATTCGATGAGGCTTTGCAACTTTGGTGGGCATCCTATCTTTGGCAGGATCTTGAAAAGGCCCTCTCTGCTGACCAGATCGAACGCTTTGGTGAGGTCGATGAAGGAGACGTACAGAGGCATGTTCTGTTCTCTGCATTTCTCCTGGAGTTGGCGGATGGAGAATATCATGTCTACCGTCGATCGCTCAGCGCGGAAGCCACACTGAGACTCGGGGTAGACACGTTCGGCAAGCTTCTGTAGACGAACGAGAACAACACGTGCGTAGACTTTGCCAACAACGCTGAGGAGGGAAATGCCCCTGTAGTTGTTGCAGTCGCTTCTCTCCCCTTTGTTTTTGTAGAGGGTGATGATCTTGGCGTCCCTCATGTCCTGTGGTACGGCACCTTCCTTCCAGCACTGGCAGAGGACATCATGCAATGGCAGCAGTAAGGCGGTCTTGCAGTGCTTGATCAGGTCAGGGGGTATGCCGTCGTTGCCAGGTGCCTTGCCAGAAGCCAAGCTATCAATGGCCTTACTGAGTTCATCGATGGTTGGCTCGGCGTCAAGTTCGTCCATGGATGGCAGGCAGTCGATGGCATCAAGGGCTGACGGTGTCACGGTGTTCTGTCTAGAGTAGAGGTCGGAGTAGTGTTCCACCCATCTCTCCATCTGCTTGTTCTTCTCTGTGACATCTCCCCAGTGGAAGATTTGAGGGGGGCCGTCTTGCTCTGAGCCGGACCAAGTGCTTTCTTGATGCCATCGTACATACCACGGATGTTCCCTGTTATGGCAGCGGTTTGAATGTCTTGGCTGAGCTGAGTCCAGTACTCGTTGGCACAGCGCCGAGCAGTCTGCTGAACTTTGCTTCTCGCAGCCCTGAGAATCTGGAGATTCTTCTCGTTTGGGTACTTCTTGTACTCAGCAAGTGCTGAGTGCTTGGCTTCAATGACGGGGGTCATCTCGGACAACTTGGCATCAAACCAGTCCTGTGACTTCGAGGTCTTCCTCCCAAAGGTAGCCAAGGCTGTGCGGTAGATGGTGTTTTGCAGCTCTTCCCATTTCGGCTTTGCAGATTCTCCTCCTTGTGGTACACCAAGTTCCTTCTCAAAGGTGGAGGCAAACTGCTCAACAAGTTCTGGTTGGGCCATCTTGCTGGTGTCAATCCGTGCCTTTCCAGGCTGTCTAGCACGATGGAATTTCTTCAGCTGCAGCTTGACCTTGCAACACACCAATGAATGGTCTGTGTCGCAATCTGCACTCTGGAACGAACGGGTGATTAGCACGTTTTTTTTTTTTTTTTTTTTTGTTACTTATTTGTACCCGTAGGTAGACTTGGTTTGCAGTCTGGTGACAAGCCACCGGCTGCTGGTCGCTGCGTGCACGAGCGCCCTAAACCTACATGTTTTTGGTGTGCGGGAGGAAACCGGAGAAATCCCGGAGTAAACCCGTGCAACACAGGGAGAACATGCAAACTCCACACAGCTCACTGTTGGTCGGGGGCTGGGATCGAACCCACGATCTCATGATCCCCGCGATCCCCCGGCCGAGGGTAAAACTGTGCTGCCACAGTGCTAAACCACTGCGCCACCGTGCAGCCCAACGTTCTTCAGTGAGGTGCGCCTGGTCAGGATCAAGTCTAGCTGGTGCCAGTGCTTTGAGCGCGGATGTTGCCAGGAAACCTTGTGTTGGGGCTCGGTCTTGAAGAACGAGTTTGTGATGCACAGATCGTGATATGTGCAGAATTCGAGCAGCCGCTGTCCGTTGTCGTTCATTCTGCCCACGCCAAAAGGTCCAAGACAGGAGGGCCAGGAGTCGTGGTCAGCACCCACTCTGGCATTGAAGTCTCCAAGGAGAATGAGTCGTTCAGAGTTGGGGATGATCCTGACAGTTGTTGCGAGATTCTCGTAGAACTCGTCTTTTGCCTCTGGTGTGGCTGTCTGTGTTGGGGCGTACACACTGACGAGGGTGACTGGGCCTTCAGTGGTGTTCAGGCGGAGGGTGAGGAGTCGTGCAGAGCCAGTGCTGCCCGGTTCCACCATCTTCAGCAAAGTGTTCTTCACTGCGAAGCCCACTCCGTGTTCCCTGTGTTCGTCACTGCCCTTTCCCTGCCAGTAGAACGTGTAGTCCTTCTCTCTCAGTGTGCCTGCATCAGCTAACCGTGTTTCCTGGAGAGTGGCGATATCCACTCCCAGTCTCTTCAGCTCATTATTGATGATGGCAGTCTTCCTGGTGTCGTTGATGTCCTTTAGGTTAGCAGCGAGCCCTGTCATCATAGTGCGGACGTTCCAAGTTCCCAGTTTTAGAGTTGGTCTCTTTTGTTTTATTGTCTTGCCTGGTGCGAAGGTTCTCGGCCTGCTGTTTGGATTTCTCCTTATCCCCATGCACCCAATGAGGAAAGCAAGCTGTGGCGGGACAACACCTTATTGGCTGGGGGCTGCCCAGCTTGAGGCGGGCGGTAGCTGTCCAGTGAGATCTGATGATCCCTCCCACCGTCGGGAACAACCCCTGGCGCCACGCTCTACGCCAATTGAGCAGTGGCTTATAACCGGTAACTGTCATTCCCCGTGTTTTGTCTACGCCAAAGGCGAAGCTGGAGTGTCCTCTCCAGTGATCCGGTGTTCTACCTTCCAGCGTTGGGCGTTGGTAGGATTCAAGCCTGGGCAGGAAGATATGGAGGACAAGATGTTGCCCATGCAGCATGTCCCCCCTCTCCACGTCACTGATGAATCCAAAGGAACAGCAGGGCTGCTACAGTTTGGCACCAGCGCCATTGCAGGAGCTGCCAGAACGATGTTGAGCACAACATAGAACTGCCTTAGGGGCTCCGACTCCGGATTTTTCCTCAGGGTTGACTCCCGAAGCCTTTCCCGTGACCGGGTATGCCGCAAGGCAGCAGAGGTTTGAAATCAGGGTTTACCTTCCCCTAGATGGGCTACCTTCCCAGGTTGACGAGCCACCATCTACCCGAAGCATCTGGTTTTAAGGCGCCAGAGATCCGCCCTCGCCCCTTCTCCTATTAGTAAAAGCAGTTCCGCCGGGCTTAGAGACTAAACCACACGGGCAGGCTAGGAGTTGGACTTAGTTGTCAGAGGCTTTTCGAGACGCATGCCATAAGGAGCATTTTATGAGCACTGGGAGCTTAACCCCAGTGCCGCTCCTGGCTATGACAACCTTGGAACCTACAGTTCCAACCCTTACACTTGCACATATTATTCAGAAATTTAAGATTTTCATAGAATTTTTATTTATTACCACTTTTGTCAGATTCAAGTTATTTCTGTGACCACTGTGGGTTTTTCTTTCATTAACAGAGGGGTACCAACAATTTTGTCCACATCTGTAATTCCCAGACGTTTAAAGAAAAACATTAAAACACAGAGACATTTACACAGCACAAACAATGGAGGATCACATGAATCTGCTCTGAAGGAGAGCGTCTCCCCTCTAATAACAAGACAACTTTTGCAGCTTCCGAGGATTGACAGAAGCCTAAGCCAATAGTCTTCCTTTGTTGGCGGGTTTTATGAACTTTAGTCCAATGAGCAACCAGTCCTTTGTCTGTAAGGAACAAATGGAAAGAAAGAGCTGCAGCCCAGCATATGCTGGGTGATGATTGGCTGATACCGGTCCTCACAGAATGACACACATTTTAATACACTGGGGATTCCTTAACATACTTATGCATAAAGTTTAAACTAAGGCAGGGATTCATGCACTTTTATACTGGTACTTATACAATTAACATGGAAGAATAAAATAAGATATTGAAGCATTAAAACATCCATGCACACATTTAAAATCAAGGATTAATATAAATTCTTCAGACCCAAATGATTGTCCACACAGAATGATATGTTAAGAGTCCCACTCGTTTTTCCATGGTGTCCTGAAAAAAATAAAAGAATAATCTGAACAGTGAGAGTTTAGAAAAAAGGTAGTCAATGTCAGGGAATAAAATTCAACTGGTTAAATCCAACATGTCCCTGGGTTGCCAGAGGATGGCCATAGAGTGGTCTAACCAATAAAACTGCCTTGTAAGGAAGGAAGTTTGTTATTTATGATGTAAACTAATCCGTTCCTTGCACAAGATGGAATCCTTATCTCTCGTACCTCTTTACAAAGGAATGTGTTCTCCACAGTGGTCCTGAGATAAAAAAGCAATTCTTGACTAGCCTTTTCCTGGGTGAAACATTGTCTTTAAGATGAAGAGTAGTTTTATTGATGAGAGCCAAAGCCAGATGATGCTACACTACTAAGTGAACTCCAGGTTTGCTATAAAGTAACCATACTTTTTTTTAATCTATTTTATATAGTTTCTAATTACAGAGGAGTGTGTGTCACTCCATATGTTATAGCACAGGAAGACAAAGCTCTGGAAAAATACTCAATAAGCGTATATCTCAATATTGTCATATTAACCGAACAATCAGCCTAGGTGCAGGATGCAACAGCAATGGACACACACACAAATGAATGTTTGGCAGTTTATTAAATTTCAAAAAGTGCAATCTTGCGGAAACACAGTCACTCGCCAGAAGAGCAGCAACCTGCAGGGAGAGGAAACGAGAGCTGGTTAGAGGAGGAATGGTTAAGATGATGGAAATCCAAACATACCACTTACGTGGAAGGGAAAGAGAGACCGGCTCAGAACCCAGCGAGGGAGATGAACCAGCAGATCGGAACTGCTGGGAAATGGGGAAATGGAGCTGTGCCTGACCGGGTGGAGAGGTGGAGCCATAGTGGGAGATACAACAGGCTGGTGAGCACACCGAAACCCCTGGAGATGCACCGCTAAGTTGGCAGCAACCTGGGAAAAAGGAGAGGATAATTGTGTGTGGTTAGGAAACGTCAACACATGAGAGCTTGCTAACAACAGTACTATTCTGCTACTGAGGCAGTATACCCAGACAAGCCAGCGTTGAATCACCGAAGAGCAAGTCCTTATAAACGCTGGCTCAGCAGAATCAACAGGTGCACCTGATGAGGTGATTGCAGGAGAGCAGAGGAACAGGATGGTGGGGGCGAGCGCTCACCAGGACATGACAGCAACCTCCCCCACAGGAATGCCTCTTGGCGGTCCACCGGGCTTCTCAGGATGGGCTTGATGGTTGGCCCGGACCATACCTTTGTCATGGAAAGCTGTTCTGGGAATTCATGACCGGTGTTCCAGGCCATAGCCTTCCCAGTGGACCAGGTATTGGAAGCCCCGGCGGCAGACATCCAGGATCTCCTGGACAATGTGAGTGATGTGGCCGTCGAGGATTCGGGGAGGGGGCGGCGGCTGCGGGGGAGGGCACAGGGGGCTGGAGGAGAGAGGCTTCACATTGGAGACGTGGAAGGTTGGGTGAATGCGGAGCACCCATGGGAGCTGGAGGCGGACAGCAGAGTCCCCCACATTGTTGGTGAAGGGGAAGGGACCCACGAAGCATGGTGCGAGCTTATGGGCTTCAGCCTTCAATGGGATCTGGTCCGCCAATACCCAAACTTGCTGCCGGGACCCTTTTCCGGTTGGCGTAGCGCCGATTGTGCTCAGTGGTCCGGAGGAGAGCAGCTCGAGTCGACTTCCAGGCCCGGTGACAGCTGCGAAAGTGGGCCCCCACGGACAGCACCGCAACCTCTGTCTCAGCCATGGATAGGAGGGGAGGATTGTAGCCCACGGAGGCCTCAAATGGTGAAAGCCCTGAGGCCGAAGAGACTGTGGAGTTGAGTGAATACTCCACCCAGGTCAGATGAGAGCTCCACGATGCGGGGTTGTCGGCTGCCACGCAACGAAGGGCGGCCTCCAGGGACTGGTTGGCACACTCAGCCTGCCCATTGCTCTGAGGATGGTGTCCGGAGGTGAGGCTGATGGCCGTGCCAAGAGAATGACAGAAAGACTTCCACTCACGAGAGACAAACTGGGGACTCCGGTCAGACACAATGTCCATGGGGATGTCATGCAGTCTGATGATGTGATAAGAAAGCAGTTCTGCAGTCTTGAAGGTGGATGGCAGCTTGGGGAGGGGAGCCAGGTGAACGGCCTTGGAGAATCTGTCCACAATCGTGAGGATGACGATGTTGCTGTGGAAGGGGGGGAGACCAGTGGCAAAATCCACAGCAATGGTGGACCAAGGTCGGCTGGGGACAGGGAGGAGGTGCAGCAGGCCAGCGGAGGGGGGTGGGGGGTGGAACAGGACTTATTACAGGCACAAGTTTGGCAGGCCTTCACGTACTCCTGCACATCCCGCCGCAGCGTGGGCCACCAGAATGCTCGCCTGATAAGGTCCACCATGAGCACCACACCAGGGTGACAGGCGAGGCATCCGGCATGCCCTACTGGATGACTTCGCTGTGGAGAGTGGCAGGGATGTAAAGGCAGTTAGGGAGACACCCCGCTGGTTTGGGCTCTGAGGACTGGGCCTGGCGGACTCTCTTCTCAATTTCCCAGGTAAGGGTCCCCAGGACACACAAAGGCGGAAGAACGGGTTGGGAGTGGGAAGGGGGGTCAGCCGAGTCCTGGATGAACTGCCTGGAGAGAGCGTCAGGTTTGGTGTTATGCGAGCCGGGACTATATGTAATGGTGAAATTAACCTCTTGCACTCCGGTGTACTGCGGGCGGGCACGCATCTGCATCCTAGGGTGTACGAGGGCGTCCTAGGACGCACACTGTGCGTCCTAGGAGGCACTGAAAAAAAAAAAAGCTGCATTTCCGTTCTTCCACTACAGACACAGCCACAAACAGAAAGCCAAAGGAGTGCTTTGATTGGTTTAGATGTGATTGACCTCTCATTCGACTAATAACAGCCTTGAATTGGGTTTCTGAAACCTTGAAGAACCAATGACTGAAAACCTAGCAAGAAGGACCCGCCTACCAATGGCTGCGAATACAGCCAGCCAATTGAAGCACAGAAGTTCGAAAGCTGTTTTGTGTAAGGCTGGGTGACACACAGGCATTCGCCAGTCTTTTTTTCTTATTACTGTTCTTATTTGTTTTGAAAAATCGTTCGCCAAAACCGCAATTATGGAAGCGCAAAACCGCAATAATAGAATTATCGTTTGACCGGGTCGCGTGACCAGAACCACGAGTCCATAACAAGCGGACCAGCTTCATGTTCGTCTGACAATGAGGAAGAGAAGTTCGCCAGCGAGACTGCTGTTGTGGACAGGTAAGTGTTATAAGCTAAATTATTCTTTATCCCTGAAAATTGTAATCCAAATGACTTTTGACCGATCGGTAAATTACAACTGTGCGTTATCGCAACATGACGGACCAACATGTCATGTTGCAAACGCCCCCCCCATCATGTTGTGAAGGCCCCCCCCCCCGCTACTCTTCTGTAGCGGATTGCAGATATATTGCAGATATTTTAGTCCAACTGTGCGTAGTAGACCACGGCGCACGGAGCGTATACCGCGGTGCACGGACTGGACACGGTTCGTGCGCTGCGTCCGGACCGTGAACGCCCCCGCCCCCCGCTATTCGTCTGTAGCGGATTGCAGATATATTGCAGATATTTTAGTCCATCTGTGCATAGTAGACCGCGGTGCACGGAGCGTGTACCGCGGCGCACGGACTGGACACGGTTCGTGCGCCGCGTCCGGACCGTGAACGCCGCCCCCCCTCGCTACTGTTCTGTAGCGGATTGCGGATATTATTGCAGATATTTTAGTCCAACTGTGCGTAGTAGACCGCGGCGCACCGTCACTGCTTTCCGTCATGTAGCGATGGGCGATGTCCGTCCTCTGTAGCGGGGGGTGGGGGGGGTGGTATTTGTTATCTTCTACATTACAAATATTTTCGTATAATTTTTAGTGCACTGTAGGTTATTTTTTCTTGTAAAAAAAAGCCACACATTTTTTACGTGGCATGCTTCTTTGTGTGTGGGGGCTTGTTTGTTCATTCATTCATTCATGAATGAATAAACAACCCCCCCCCCCACACACACACAGCCCTTCACCTTTCATTAGAGCCCAAGATGAAGCTTCTATATTGAATCATTCAAAAGTTATAGACGTTTTTCCAAACTGTGCCATTTGGCACAATTTGGCACAGTTCAAAAACGCCTGGGAACAACCTAAGAAAAAAGCTGTGTAATATATTCATTTTTTGTGGTATTGTTACAAAATTTTGACCTCAGCTGGATAACACTTGGTTCTACATTTCTGTTGCATTTTCCAGCCCGGATCTGAAGCTGTGTGTTATTTGCAAGCATTTGTATCCAAAAAAACACCCAGGCGAAATTTATTTTCTTCAAGTTCAGTATGTTTAGATGACTGTTACTCAGTGGCAGGAGCACTTAGAGAGATTATGACTGTTTTGCCAAAAAAATCAAAGTGTTTTCTTTTAAATGAGACCAACCCCATGAAGATGCTGCAAAGGGTTGAAGAACAGCTTTTGATTTACTTGGGTACGTTATTTTTTGGCGTTTTTAGGGAAATTGACCAGAGTGCAAGGGGTTAATGCGTTGGAAAAATATGGCCCAGGGTGCCTGCCTAGAATTCAGCTGGCGGACCGACCGCAGATACTCAAGGTTCTTGTGGTCTGTCCACACGACAACAGGGTGGACAGCTGCCTCCAGCCAGTGTCTCCATTCCTCTAAAGCCAATTTAATGGCCAAAAGCTCCCGATCCCCAACGTCGTAATTCCTCTCACCTGGGGTGAGCCACCAAGAGAAATGCACGCACCTGCGGAGCTTCAAGTCCGAGGCTGAACACTGGGATAAAAAAGCGCACACCCTCATGTCCGAAGCATTCACCTCCAGGGTAAACTGGAGCTGGGGGCCGACCTGGGCCAAGATGGGTTTGTTGGAGTACAGGCCATTTAATTTCACAAAGGCCTGCTCAGCTGCCTCGGTCCATAACAATGGTACCTTAATGGAGGTCAGCTGGGTTAGAGGCTGTGCAATCCCATTATGTTGTTTCCAGTGTACGCTTGTCTGTACAGAGCGAAGCATTTCTGTGCCTGAGCCAGAGCCGAGTCGGGCCTGAGGTGGATGCACTCATTGAAGTCCACCACAGCGTCATCCACCTGCTCCAGTAGAATCTTCAGCTGACCCCTGTGGTGATACACAGGGGTCTGACTGGATTGATCGTCACTTCCTTGTGGTAACATATCGTCACTTCCTGTTTTGCTGTCTGTCTGTGTGGTTTGCTCTCCTCACTCTCCTGAGCTTTTGGGTTAGCCACTAGCTATGGCTACTAGCTCTCCTTCCTCTCCTCCTCTGGTGTGCTCTCTCTGTCAGATGTTTAGCTACACCTCTGCCTCTTTTAGTGATAACGGTAAATGTAATAAATCTTGTCTTTTTGAGGCGCTCGAGGCGAGGTTGTCTGATTTGGAATCCCGGCTCCGCTGCATTGAAACACCGTCTGCGCCAGTTACTCCTGACGGATGCCCCTTAGGTGCAGCGGAGCTAGCTAGCATAGCTAACCCTGTTAGCGGTACTCCGGCTCTACTCAGCAGCGAGGAGACTGGGTGGGTGACGGTGAGAAGGAAGCCTAGTCGCAAAGCCCCGGTACACCACCAACCTGTTCACGTTTCTAATCGTTTTTCCCCGCTCAGCGACACACCCGCTGAGGAAAAAACTCTGATCATTGGCGACTCTGTAGTCAGAAACGTGAACCTAGAGACTCCAGCGGCCATAGTCAAATGGATTTCCTGGGGCCAGAGCAGGCGACATCGAGTCAAATTTGAAAATGCTGGCTAAAAGTAACTGTAAATACTCCACAATTGTTATTCACGCTGGCATTAATGACATCCATCTCCAGCAGTCGGAAGTCACGAAACTTAATGTAGAATTGGTGTGTGACTTTGCAAAAACGATGTCTGCCACTGTAGTATTTTCTGGGCCCCTCCCCAATCTGACCAGTGATGACATGTTTAGCCGCTCGTCATCCTTGAACCGCTGGCTGTCTGTGTGGTGTCCTGCAAATGACGTGGGTTACATTGACAATTGGAGCTCTTTTTGGGGAAAACCTGGTCTTATGAGACGAGACAGCATTCATCCCACTTTGGATGGTGCTTCTCATTTATCTAACAATCTGGCATCTTTTTTATCCAAATTTCCAAAACCATGACTACTCAGAGTTGGGACCAGGAAGCAGAGTTGCAGTCTTACACGCCTCTCTGCAGCTCCTCTTCATCCGCCACCCCTCAACTTAGCCCCTGTCTTCCCCATCAGAGAATCGTTGTCTGCTCCCTCCAAAGTAAATAAAAATATAATATATAAGCATCCCAAAGTGATTAAGCAAAATATTGGTAAAACTCAAATTAAACATAAAGCCTCTAAATTGAATGATTTGGCCTCTGTTCCTCCTCATAATTTAAAAATTAAATGTGGTTTATTAAATATTAGGTCTCTAACTCCCAAGTCTCTGTTAGTCCATGATCTGTTAATTGATCATCAGATTGATTTAATTTTCCTTACAGAGACTTGGTTAGGGCAAGAGGATTATGTTGGTTTAAATGAATCAACTCCCTCTGGTTATTTAAACTGTCAAAATCCCAGAAGTTCTGGTTGTGGAGGAGGAGTAGCAACAATTTACCATTCCAAATTACTAGTTAATGTAAAGCAAAAAACATGTTATAATTCCTTTGAGGGCCTGGTCCTCAGTATTGGGCACTTTAGCAATTTTAGGTTAAACCCAATTTTATTTGCCATAGTTTATCGTCCCCCATCAACCTACTCAGAATTTTTATCCGAATTTGCTGATTTCTTAGCTAATTTAGTGCTGAAATCTGATAGAATAATTATAGTAGGGGACTTTAATATACATGTGGATGTAGATAGTGACTGCCTTAATGTGGCATTTAATTCAATATTAGACTCGATTGGGTTTTCTCAGAAAGTAGGAAATCCTACTCATTACCTCCACCATACATTGGACCTTGTTCTGACATATGGCATAGAAATAGAAAATCTTGTAGTGTCTCCTCATAACCCTGTACTTTCAGACCATTGTCTGTTAACCTTTGATTTTACTATTTCTGACTATTTGGCTCCTAAAAAAATATTATTACAGTAGATGCTTCTCAGATGATGCTGTTACCAAATTTATGCAGATTGTTTCCTCTATGCCATGTGTCAACACAACGGAAATAAGCTATAGACAGCTTGCTCCTTCTGTAATTGATAACATGGTGGATAGTGTTACAGCTTCTCTGCATCAGACTCTAGACTTGGTGGCCCCCTTAAAAAAGAAAAAGTCTAATCAGAGATTTCTAACTCCTTGGTTCAACACAGAAACTCGTACCTTAAAACAGAAGACTCGTCAATTAGAAAGAAAATGGCGCTCCACTAATTTAGATGAAATCTATTTAGCTTGGAGAAATCATCTTTTAATTTATAAAAAATCTCTTAGAAAAGCTAGAACGAGTTATTACTCTGCATTAATAGAAGAGAACAAGAATAATCCCAGGTTTCTTTTCAGCACTGTAGCCAGGTTGACAAAGAATCAGGACTCTGTCAATCCTAGCATTCCCTTAGAGCTTACTAGTCAGGACTTTATGAACTTTTTCAATAATAAAATTTCATCCATCAGAGATAAAATCAATCAGATTCTTCCCACAGTTAACTTAAATACTGTAACTACTACAACTCCTTCAATTGATGTCTAGCTTGATGAGTTTACTCCAATCGACCTTTGTGAGTTAGACAAAATAGTTTCCTCATCCAAACCTTCAACTTGTCTTTTAGACCCTATTCCTACCAGGTTATTTAAAGAAGTCTTCCCACTTATTGGTAGCTTTATTCTTCATATAATCAATTCTTCATTAACTTTAGGCCATGTACCGCAGGCTTTTAAAACGTCTGTAATTAAACCCTTATTCAAAAAGCCAACGCTAGAT
Source organism: Pholidichthys leucotaenia (assembly GCA_020510985.1). Lineage (NCBI taxonomy): Eukaryota > Metazoa > Chordata > Actinopteri > Cichliformes > Pholidichthyidae > Pholidichthys > Pholidichthys leucotaenia. Next base: position 73,884,116 of record CM035843.1, on the reverse strand, counting down.
CCAGGAGCTTTAGCTAACTATAGACCAATCTCTAATCTCCCTTTCATTTCAAAAATCTTAGAAAGAGTTGTTGCTACGCAATTATTTGACCACCTGCAGGGAAATGGTTTACTTGAAAAGTTTCAGTCTGGGTTTAGAATCCATCATAGTACTGAAACAGCCTTAGCGAAGGTCACTAACAACCTCCTCATTGCATCTGATAATGGACTAGTTTCTGTACTTGTCCTTTTAGACCTTAGTGCAGCTTTTGATACTATTGATCATAATATTCTACTTGATAGATTAGAACACTATGTTGGACTTAATGGAACTTCGTTGCAGTGGTTTAGATCTTATTTATCTGATAGGTTCCAGTTTGTTCATGTAAATAATGTGTTTTCTTTCAACTCAAAGCTTAGTCATGGAGTTCCACAGGGATCTGTGCTAGGCCCTACTCTTTTTAGTTTATATATGCTTCCGTTAGGCAACATTATTAGAAAGCACTGTATACATTTTCATTGTTATGCAGATGACACACAATTATACCTGTCAATGAAGCCAGATGATAGTAATCAATTAGCCAAGTTAGAAGCCTGTCTTAAGGAAATCAAAGCTTGGATGACTTGTAATTTCCTGCTATTAAATTCAGATAAGACTGAAGTCATTCTTGTTGGTCCAAAAAACCTTAGAAATACCTTTCCAAATCAAACTTTCAGTTTGGATGCGGTTACTCTTTCTCTTAATAGCTCTGTGAGGAACCTTGGAATTATTTTTGATCAAGATCTGTCCTTCAATTCACATATTAAATTTGTTTCTAAGACTGCCTTCTATCATTTGCGTAATATTGCCAAGATTAGGAGCATCTTGTCTCAGAGTGATGCTGAGAAACTGATCCACGCTTTTGTTAGCTCGAGATTAGATTATTGTAATTCTTTATTATCAGGCTGTCCTAAAACATCTTTAAAAAGTCTTCAGCTGATCCAAAATGCTGCAGCAAGAGTTTTAACAGGTACTAGAAAGAGAGATCATATCTCTCCGGTTCTGGCCTCCCTTCACTGGCTTCCCATAGAGTTTAGAATTAAGTTTAAAATCCTTCTTCTTACTTACAAAGCTCTAAACAATCAGGCTCCTTTTTATTTAAAAGATCTGCTACTACCGTATTATCCTAACAGAGCACTATGCTCCCAAAATGCAGGATTACTTGTAATACCTAGAATCTCCAAAAGTACAATGGGAGGCAGAGCCTTCAGTTATCAAGCTCCTCTCCTGTGGAACCAGCTGCCAATCTGGATTCGGGAGTCAGACTCGATCTCTGTTTTTAAGAATAGGGCTAAAACCTACCTTTTTGATATAGCCTACAATTAGGGAGGGATCATGTGTTTCTGAACCCTCCCTTAGTTATGCTGCTAATAGGTTTAGTCAGACAGGGACCTCCAGTAATGCACTGGGCCTCACTCCTTTCCTCACTCTCAATGAAATATTTTTTTTGCTTGTCATTAACATTTGTTTGTTCTCTCCCATAGATTGAGTCCCCATCGTGCTGTTTGCTCTCTACATGTCTGTTCTTTTCATCTTCTCTATCCCCTCACCCCCCAGCCAGTCGCAGCAGATGACTGCCCCTCCCTGAGCCTGGTTCTGCTGGAGGTTTCTTCCTGTTAAAAGGGAGTTTTTCCTCTCCACCATCGCCAAGTGCTTGCTCACAGGGGATCGCCTGATTGCTGGGGTCTTTCTACAACTGTGGGGGTTCCCCCTACAGTTGATAGTGCTATGAGATGACTGTTGTTGTGAAATGGCACTATATAAATAAAGTTGAATTGAATAAAGTTGAATTGAATTATAGTTCTTGATGAACCTGCAATAGAAATTTGCAAACCCCAAGAAGTGTTGCAGCTCCTTGCGGGAGTGGGGTGTTGGCCAATCTAACACAGCCTTCACCTTGGCTGAGTCGGCTCTCAGCTTCCCCTCTGCTATAACAAAGCCAAGGAAAGAAGTGGAATTAGTGGAAAATTCGCACTTCTCCGCCTTGACGTATAGTTGATTTTCTAAGAGCTGCTGTAACACGGCTCTAACGTGCACTTGATGTTCCTCAGGCGAGTGAGAAAAAATCAAAATGTCATCCAGATAAACGAAGACAAACTGATTAATCATGTCGCGGTGGACGTCATTGGTGAGTCGTTGGAAAACGGCAGGGGCATTAGTTAAGCCAAAAGGCACAACCAGATACTCAAATTGCCCGAGGTGCATTTTAAATGCCGTTTTCCACTCGTCCCTCTCGCGTATTCTGACAAGATGATAAGTGTTACGCAAGTCGGGCTTGGAGAATACACATGAGTGCTGTAGGAGCTCAAAAGCGGAGTTCATCAGGGGCAAAGGATATTTATCTTTGACAGTGAATGAATGAATGAATGAATTAATTAATTAATCTTTATTTATTTCGGATAGATTAAAAGTACAGATTAAAAGGAAACAGAATAATATAACAAAGGGGGAAAGAAAATCCAACAAGGTCAAATTAGACAATAACTCCTCTGATTATACAGTTCAACATAAGTTGTCCGAAATGGGTGATGGCTAAAGCCGCAGCTTATATTGCCCACCCATATTCCATCCAAGAATTCAAAAGAAAAACAAAACAAGAGCGATTACAATTCAGAACATACAGTAATAGAACTTCTAACAGTAACAGAATTCAGCTCACGGTAATCGATGCACGAATGCAAAGACCCGTCCTTCTTACCTACAAAGAAAAACCCCACCCCGAGAGGAGCTGAGGATGGCCGAATGAGGCCGGCGTTCAGTGAATCCTTTATGTACCTCTCCATCGCCTCCCTCTCAGGTCTGAAAATGCTATAGAACTTGCTGGATGGCAACCGCACACCCTGGAGGAAGTCGGTGGCACAGTCATATGAGTGATGTGGGGGAAGCGCTAACACTCGTGACTTGCTAAAGACTTCCCCAAGGTCATGATAAAACCTCGGGCACGAGGCTGAGGTCCTGTGGCTCGACCTGAGGGGAGGAGACAGGGAGAGACGGCAAACACTCGGCCGAATTTAGACAAGTTGCCAAACAGTGTGGGCTTCAGGAGGTGATGGAATTTTGTGCCCAATTGAGAACAGGATTGTGTCTCCGGAGCCACAGATACCCTAAAACCACCGCATGAGAGGCTCGTGGAAACAGGTAAAAAGAAAGCCTCTCCCAGTGGTTGCCAGACAGAAGGACGGAGATTTGCGCCGTGCAACGAGTAACGGTCGCCACCGTCTGACCAGAAAGGGTGGTAACAGGATGAGGAACCGGAAGGTTAACCACCGGTATCCTCATCTCCTGAACGAGTTGGGAGGAGATAAAGTTACCCTCTGCCCCTGAATCAATGAGGGCAGAGACCCTCCTCTCAACCCCCGGCAACTGGACCAGGGCCAAAATAGAAAAATTACCAGGGGGATTAGAGTGTCTGCCACCCACCAGACCCCCTGCAGCTACTGACGGGCCATGTCTTTTTGGCTGCAGGTGACACGTGTCCCGCTTGTGCTTCAAAGAACCACAATAGGCACACGCCCTGATCCGCCTTCACCACTCAACCTCTGCCCTGATCCGCCTTCACCACTCAACCTCTTCACCACTCAACCTCTGCCCTCATCTCTGCTCTGCGAGCAGAGATGAGGTCCATGGCTTCGGTGGCAGGACTGCAGTCGCCTGACTCTGCAGCCACAGAGGGTGCGCACGTGGCAAATGGGCAAGAGGAGGCGCTGCGCTCCCTAGCGCGCTCGCGGCACCAGTTATCCAACCCGACCGCTTGATCAATGAGGCTGTCCAAGGTAGTTGGAACAGCATGAATCGCCAGGTCATCGTGGAGGCGAGGATTTAAACCGTGGAGGAACGCCCTGTGAAAGGCAACCTCGTTCCACCCCGATTCCGCCGCTTCAACTCAAAACTCCACCGAGAAGTGGGCCACCGACCGGCTGCCCTGGTGGAGCGACATTAGGTGACTCATGATGTTCCCTTTACTCTCAGTATGGTCAAAACTGCTGGTGAAATCGGTCACAAATTGGTCAAACTTTGGAGGTGAGCTCCTCTGGCTATTGATAACAGCCCAAGCCCAACTAAGAGCTCGGCCCTGAAGCAGGAGGGTGAATTGGTGAATTTTGGACACAGTGTCCGGATACTCCCCTTTCACCTGCTCAAAATACAGCCGAACGTGGCAAAGAAAATCCTTACATCCCCCCACCTCCCCTGCGTACGGGGCAGGAGTGGGAATAGAAGGAGTTTGGCAGATGGTGGAAGAAGTCGGGGGAGCAGGAGGAGGCGGAGCAGCTGGAGCAGACGTGCGGGCCAAATGATCAGTGACTACACTCAGCTGCTGTGTAATAGTTTGCAGCTGCTGAATGAGCTCAGCCACCTGCCTCTCTGTAACGTTGAGGCGGTGGAGCGCAGAGTGCTCCATTGCTGTGGCACCTGCTAGGCCGTGACCTTGGCTGGCTCATTCTGTCATATTAACCGGACAATCAGCCTAGGTGCAGGATGCAACAGCAATGGAGACACACAAACGAACATTTGACAATTTATTACATTTCAAAAAGTGCAGTCTTGCGGAAACATAGTCACTCACCAGAGGAGCAGCAACCTGCAGAGAGAGGAAATAAGAGCTGGTTAGAGGAGGAATGGTTAGTATGATGGAAATCCAAACATACAACTTACGTGGACGGGAGAGAGAGATCAGCTCAGAACCCAGCGAAGGAGATGAACCAGCAGGTCGGAACTGCTGGGAAACGGAGAAGTGGAGGTGTGCCTGACCGGGTGGAGAGGTGGAGCCGTAGTGGGAGAGACAACAGGCTGGTGAGCGCACCGAAACCCCTGGAAACGCACCGCTAAGTTGGCAGCAACCTGGGAAAAAGGAGAGGATAATTGTGTGTGGTTAGGAAACATCAACACACAAGAGCTTGCTTACAAGAGTACTATTCTGCTATTGAGGCAGTATACCCAGATGAGCCAGCGTTGAATCATCGAAGAGCGAATCCTTATAAATGCTGGCTCAGCAGAATCAGCAGGTGCGTCTGATGAGGTGATTGCAGGAGAGCAGAGGAACAGGATGGTGGAGGCGAGCGCTCACCAGGACATGACAAATATGTTACTGTACTACATCGTGAATTGTCCCCAAAGTCTCCAGAGCTGGCCATGTACACCATCTTGTCATCATTCCACTTAGTCTGGTTCATAGATAATTCTATATCTAACTAGAGAGCACCCAAAGAACGCATACCTCTGCCAAGGCCCTATCTCACAACATCAAAGACAGTGGAAAAAAGTGACCAGAATCATCCGTAGCCCAAGGGCCACCTCTGGTGAAATTGTCATCAAAATCTGTCTAGCAGTTTTTGTGTAATCCTGGTAACAAACAGGAAAACAAACAAACAAAACATTACCTCCTTGGCAGAGATAATAAAACACTTCACCCAGGCATCTTGATTTAATAATTCTATATTTAATTATATATATATATACTCTGTGTGTGTGTGTGTCTGTGTGTGTGTGTGTGTGTCTGTGTGTGTGTGTGTGTGTGTGTGTGTGTGTGTGTGTGTGTGTGTGTACAGTATCTCGCAAAAGTGAGTACACCCCTCACATTTTTGTAAATATTTTATTATATCTTTTCATGGGACAACACTGAAGATATGACACTGACACAATGTAGTCAGTGTACAGCTTGTATAACAGTGTAAATTTGCTGTCCCCTCATAATAACTCAACACACAGCCATTAATGTCTAAACCACTGGCAACAAAAGTGAGTACACCCCAAAGTGAAAATGTCCAAATTGTGCCCAACGTGTCAATATTCTGTGTGGCCACCATTATTTTCCAGCACTGCTTTAACTCTCTTGGGCATGGAGTTCACTAGAGCTTCACAGGTTGCCACTGGAATCCTCTTCCACTCCTTCGTGATGACATCACAGAGCTGGTGGATGTTAGAGACCTTATGCTCCTCCACCTTCTGTTTGAGGATGCCCCACAAATGCTCAATAGGGTTTAGGTCTGGAGACATGCTTGGCCAGTCCATCACCTTTACCCTCAGTTTCTTTAGCAAGGCAGTGGTCGTCTTGGAGGTATGTTTGGGGTCGTTATCATGTTGGAATACTGCCCTGCGGCCCAGTTTCCAAAGGGAGGGGATCATGCTCTGCTTCAGTATGTTACAGTACATGATGGCATTCATGGTTCGCTCAATGAATTGTAGCTTCCCAGTGCTGGCAGCACTCATGCAGCCCCAAACCATAACACTCCCACCACCATGCTTGACTGTAGGCAAGACACACTTGTCTTTGTATTCCTCACCTGGATGCTGCCACACACGCTTGGCACCATCTGAACCAAATAAGTTGATCTTGGTCTCATTAGACCACAGGACATGGTTCCAGTAATCCATGTCCTTAGTCTGCTTGTCTTCAGCAAACTGTTTGCGGGCTTTCTTGTGCATCATCTTTAAAAGGGGCTTCCCTCTGGGACGACAGCCATGCAGACCAATTTGATGAAGTGTGGCATATGGTCCGAGCACTGACAGGCTGACACCCCCCCACCACCACCCCTTCAACCTCTGCAGTAATGCTGGCAGCACTCATACGTCTATTTTCAAAAGACAACCTCTGGATATGACGCTGAGCATGTGCACTCAACTTCTTTGGTCGACCATGGCAAGGCCTGTTCTGAGTGGAACCTGTCCTATTAAAGCGCTGTACGGCCTGAAACTGAGCTGCATCAGTTTCAGGGCGTTGGCAATGTTTTTATAGCCTAGGCCATCTTTATGTAGAGCAACAATTCTTTTTTTCAGATCCTCAGAGAGTTCTTTGCCATGAGGTGCCATGTTGAACTTCCAGTGACCAGTATGAGAGAGTGTGAGAGCGAGAACCCCAAATTTAACACACCTGCTCCCCATTCACACCTGAGACCTTGTAACACTAACAAGTCAAATGACACCGGGGAGGGAAAATGGCTAATTGGGCACAATTTGGACATTTTTACTTAGGCGTGTACTCACTTTTCTTGCCAGCGGTTTAGACATTAACGGCTGTGTGTTGAGTTATTAAAAATTAAAATTAAATTAAATCACCCTTATTGTCATTCAATTGTACAACCAATCATGTACAGTAGAATGAGATTGTGCTTTACCTATCTACTGTGTCAATCACACACACCCCAAGTGTAGAATCAGAGGGCCGCTGCCATGCAAGGCGCCGCCACAGATTTCCCTCCTCCATCCATTATTGCTGAGCACCAAGCTGGATGGCAGGAAGTTCCACTTTTATATGGTCTTCGGCATGACCCGGCTGGGATTTGAACCCCTGCCTCCCGGGTGTGGGGCGGGTGCTCTACCAACTGAGCCACCACTCCTTATTTTGAGGGGACAGCAAATTTACACTGTTATACAAGCTTTACACTGACTACTTTGCATTCTATCAAAGTGTCATATCGTCAGTGTTGTCCCATGAAAAGATATCAAAAAATATTTACAAAAATGTGAGGGATATACTCACTTTTGTGAGATACTGTATATATACAGTCATGTGAAAAAATTAGGACACCCTGTATAATCCTGTGTTTTTTTTAACATATTTGGACATATGGATATTTAATATCAATGTTAAAAATACTGGGAGATTCATGTAATACAACTAAACAATTAAAAATGAATTAAAGACTTTTTTCAAATTTTCTGTAAAATGTAATTCTAAACAAATAGTGAGGAATGAATTAGCACCCCCCCCCCTCATCTTTTTTAGGACACCCCCACATTCATTCCCACTTAAAATGGCTAAAATAAATAATAAAAAATGCAAATAAAAATAAAAACAAGGTTAGACATAGATATGTGAACATTTATTAATAAAGAACTGAATATTTAATGGAGTGTCCTAATTTTTTCACATGACTGTATATATATATATATATATATAATCCATATTATTCTATTACTGTAAAATGTGCAATCATTTTGCAGACACTATTATCTGTCGGGGCGACCACAACATATTCCATGTGTAGTGATGTTTTAACCCACCATAAACAAAAGATGACATTTTGCCTTTTGATCATAGTGAGTTGCTAAGTTACTGAAAGCAACATTGGAAATGTTCCATTCAAAAGCATTTCTACTGAACGACTCCAAAATGCTTTCCTCTGTCATTATTTTTCTCCTCTGTGGCTTTTATTGTCTTTACATCAGAAACTACAGGCTTCTTTGTCAACATGTTCTGAGTCACGATGCTTCATATGTCTACATTTGACAGCCTTTGAGTGTGCTGCTGTACTGTGCATCGATCAGTGTGAGCATACCTGCACACATATTGTACTGTACTTCCGACAACTTGTACAGTTTGACCTCATGACCACTTTGCCTGCTTGCATTTTGTGTAGCAGTTTAACCGTAAGCATAGTTCTGGAAAATCACTGCCTCAGAATCAACAGTCAAAAAAAAGAAAAAGCCCTGAAATAAACTGGGCTGAAAAGTGTGTTTCATGTTCAGTTAGACTTAATGTGTCAACAAAGTTCTGTACAAATACTAAAACCCATGGCAAAGTTGCAGGATCCATCTTAGACGGTTTTTATTCAGTTGTTTTTTTCTGTGTGTGTGTGTGTGTGGGGGGGGGGGGTCACAGATATGTTCCAAAACCATTTTTATTTAACTGCTGAATATTCTACTAACACACAGACACATTCATCCATCGCAGGGCCAACACAGAGAGACAGACAGCCATTCACTCTCACAGTCATACCTAAGGACAATTTAGAATCCCCAGTTTGAGGCCAATTAACCAAACCGGAGAAATCCCGGAGTAAACCCACGCAGACACGGGGAGAACATGCAAACTCCACACAGATCACTATTGGTCAGGGGCTGGGATCGAACCCAGGATCCCCGGCCAAGGGTGAGTTGCTGTGCTGCCGCTGTGCTAACCACTCTGCCACCGCGCTGCCGCACGGCCTCTGTGTTGGCCCTGCGATGGACTGGCGATTTGTCCAGGGTGTACCCTGCTTCTCGCCCAAAAGATGCTGGGATAGGCTCCAGCCCCCCCCCCCCCCCCCCACACACACACGACCTGAAAAGGATTAAGCAGAAGAAGATGGATGGATGGATGGATGGATGGACACAGATACGTCAATGACAACTAGAAAAGCACTCGGAGAGCGCAGACCTCTGCCAAGAGCCACAGTTCCCCCCCCCCCCGTACAGTGTTTGTGTGTACGTTTTCAGATTCCTTGACCATGAAAACATATGACTAGCAATTGGATTCACAATGATAGGATTAGTGGTTCAGTAGTAAAAGCATTACCTCCTTGGCGGAGGTAATAAACTGAAGTGTTGGTGTTGTGTCCATCTCCTTCATGTGCCAAGTCCCAGGCTGCAAGCGTTTTCATAGATCACTGAAAGCAGCACTCAGGGCTTCAGTGATGGATGCAAATTGCGTAGACAGGTTGCCGTGGGTTTTATTGGGTTTGCGCTCCGCGGAAAAAAAGAGGATTTTGAAGCTTCCCCGGCAGAGAGCTGGTTTTTGCGCAGCCCCTATGGCTGGCCGGGGAATTTCTGCCAAATAATCCGGCGGCGGACAGCTGCCCGTCTCAGTTTTTGCAGCGTAGCGCAAACACAGGCACGCTGGCGGGCCCTGCCCACCACAGTTTTGACGGATGCAAATTGGGTAGACAGCTTGGCGTGGGTTTTATTGGGTTTGCGCGCTGCGGAAAAAAAGAGGATTTAAGCTTCCCCGGCAGAAAGCTGGTTTTTGCGCAGCCCCTATGGCTGGCTGGGGAATTTGTGCCAAATAATCCGGTGGCGGACAGCTGCCTGTGTCAGCTTTTGCAGCGTGGCGCAAACACAGGCACGCTGGCGGGCCCTGCCCACCACAGTTTTCCGCGTGCTTTTGTGCCTAAAACTTTGAAGAAGGCGGAGTTTGTGTTCGTCAGACACGACGACCAGCGCCCTCTATTGCCCCTGCACACATGTTGAAAATGGCCGTATGTCACAATGTTAAAGAATCCTTTAAAAAATTCCTGTATCCAGACGGTGATCCGGATCATCCCCAAAATTTAATCAGTTCTTTCTTGAACCATTTCCAACAACGCCTGAAAGTTTCATCGAAATCCGTCCCAACCTTTTTGAGTTATCTTGCTAACCAACAGACAGACAAATAAACAGACAAACAGACAGACAGACAAACAGACAGACAGACAGACAGACAGACAAACAAACAGACAGACAAACCCCGGCAAAAACATAACCTCCTCCTGGCCTTCGGCCTGGCGGAGGTAATAAAAAATTAGAAAAAACAATAAAACTGAAACCACGAAAGAAGATGCTAAAAGCTGATGAAATGTTTCTCCTCCATCATCATGGAATAAAAAAACACTTTGTGTTTGCATGTCATCACATTCAGAATCAGACTGAGGCATCTAACAATGACCCCGGTTACATGGTCACAATTAACCAATTACAGGGAATAAACTGATAATGGCAATAATTTTTGTGTTTACAGGCACTGAATAAACAGGGTAAACCACTTGAGTTAATGACGCCAGTTACATGGCCTTCATCGGATTATTCTTGTCATGAACCTGGGTTTGGTGGTTCCAAACCCAGTTCTGACCATGGTTGTTTTGCCCTATTTTCCATCAGGCACTTCAGGGAGCTATTTGGGTCCTTCGCACCCTGACAGCTTGGGCACGCCTCCTCCTCCCGTCAGTGCCATCAGCTGTGTTTCATTATTGGGTGTTTCAGACACGTACACACACACACACACACCTCATTTACTCCCATTCATATGTTGAGACACTCACACATACACACATGGTGTTAATTTTTGTTCAGCCCACGCATTGTCACACCGGCGGTCTCTTCCCTTGTTAGTATCATTAGTATTTTAATGCTGGGGTAATAATAAGAGACCATCGGAGCATTCAACTTCATACATGGCAGCGTGTTCCTCTGTGTATGTTTGTCTCTACTACCTACGTTTTCATTCAGCCTGATGTCGCCGTCTTCTCTAACATTTCAAGATTGTGTATTTCCTTGGTGTTAGCAGCTAACCCTGCCTCACCCCCATCCTCCAGACAGCATGGACCGCCTTGGATCGCCGCAGCCCGTAAGTTATGTCTGCCTTTCTCTCTGTGCCGACAGATACACTGCGGCACTAGGCATTCCCTCTCCCTGGGCTGCTGTGCGTCCGAGTGGCGTCCCTGTTTGTCTGGTGGCCAGTATTACATCATTTCAACTCTCTGTTTGTTATCATGACTATAAGCTGGACTGGTTATTTTGGGTTTGTGTCAATAAAGTGCACGTTCTACTCCTGTAATTGGGTTTTACATTTCTTTGTCCGTGCGCTATGTAGTAGCGCATGGGGAATCATAACAATTCTGTTTACATGGCCACTTGAATAATCAGATAACTCCAGAAATCCAATCATAATCGGTTTATTCATATGCTTGTAAACATGGTGATTGTTTAACTGTCATGAGGGTTATAATCAGTAGTGAGCTGATCATAACCCATTCTTGGTTTTTGGTTTACTTAGCCTTTTATTTTGTAATTTTGTTGGTTTGGTTGAACTTGATTCCAGTTTTATTTTAGTGTACTTCCTGTTTTGTGCTTGATTCTATTTCTCTTTTTTAATTACTTTTTAGTATTAGATTTGAGTTTACTTCTGTAGTTTGTTTCTTAATGTTTTCTTGTATATTAGGATGCATTCCACTTAGCTCTTCTTTTTTTTTTTTGTATTAGCTTATGGATTTTCATCCCTTGCCTGCCTGCTTTTACCAGGGATAAAACCAATTGAGGTAAGGACCTCTTTCCCCTGTGTTAGTGTTATTCCCACCACCTGATTGATTATCCACGCCTGTTCCCACTCCTCACTGACCTTTTTCCCTGTTTCCCCTCCTGTTTTCCCCTCAGTCTTTGCTGGGTTGTTAACATTGTCTTGCATGTTCTGACCCCTGCCTCTTCCTCCAGTCCCGGTTTATGTTTGTGGAATTTTATTTAGTCCTCGTCCACACGTACATGTGTAATTTTAAAATGGGATTTTCCTCATCTCTTTATTAAAAAGTGTCCCATTTACACAACACTGCTTTAAAAATCCCTATCCACATGAAAATGCACAAGCACCGTTCTGAGCCCTCCGTTCCTGTGTACAATTTGTGAGTAACTGAACATTTACTCATGTTATTAGAATATCGTGTTGGTTATTCAATTTCACAAATTAAAACCACAATGAAAACAAGATTAAAAAAGGCTTGAAATATATCTTTATGTAATGGAATACATGAAGGTTTATCTTTTTGGATTACATTGCATAAATTCAGTAACTTTTTCACAATATTTTGACTCACTGAGATACACTAGTATGTGCAAACATGTTAAAAAGTCCCATTAACAAAGTTAGAACAACAGCACAATCTCGGCTGCTTCAGGCGTTGCCATGAACACCACTAAGAAAACTTCCAGTTTTTCAGTCCACATGTAATCATCATCTCCTGAGTCAGGGAAGAGCTTCACCGTGGAAGAACTTTTTAAAAAGATGAACTTTTTTGTGTGTGTGTGTGTGTGTGTGTGTGTCCGTTTTTTTAATTTATTTTATTTATCATTTATTTTACTAGGCTAAGAACAGCTTCCTATTTACAATATCGGCCTGGCAAGTGCCAAAAGACACTTTAAATGGGAAGGGAGGAAAGGAGGAATTAAAAAAAAAAGACAATATATAATGAAACAGAATCAGTATAATGAATCAGACATGAATAAATCTGCAAAGTCCAAGTTGCACTTTAAAACCATTAATTAACATTTAGAGGTGCCATCATAAATGTCCTTAAGTAGTCACTTAAAAGTGGAGAGTGACATATCCAGTTTTATTTAATTATTTTTTGTAAGAAATTGCAGCCATTAGCTGCAGCACACTGGAAAGACAACATAGGATGAGTTATGGCATTTACTTTAATGTGCTCAAAAGACATATAGTATTTTCTTGGAGATAGTGGTTGAATTAGCTAATTTAAATTGGGAAAAGAGTGTCCTAAAAGACTTTTATAAATGCGTGTGAACCAACGGATATTGCAGTGAGTATACAATGAGGGCCATTTGACCAGAGAATACAGAAGACAATGATTTGTAACCACAGCAATAGTAGAGTGATACTGTACATTGTGGCAAGTTTATGAAGTGTTCCTTTGCAAGTTAATCTATAGACTGTCACCACAGTCAAAGGAAGAATGGTCATTTCAACAGTGGTATGTTTGGTAGCAGATGTAAATGAGGGCACGAGTTCTATACAGAAAACCGAGTCTTGATTTAATCTTTGACTGTGACATGGTGGAAGAAAGACGAAGCACTGTCTATCCAGATTCTTAAATATACTGTGACCTGCTCTAGGATGATTCTATCTTTAATGGTGATATCAAAGTTGGGAGGGGAGAGGGTGCCTTTGTGAAACTTTAGTTTCAATGACATTTACGGATAAATGAGATTAGCAAAAACATATTTCAAAAAAACTATGCTGAAGAGACTCCATCGCTGCATTCTGGGATGAACCAGCTGCATACAGGATTGTATCATCAGCATATATGGGCAGCTCAGTAGGGCAGTGGTTAGCACTGTGGCAGCACAGCAAGAAGGTCATGGGATCAATTCCACCCAGACCATCGGTGACCCTTTTGTGTGGAGCTTGCATGTTTTCTCCCTGTCTGCATGGGTTTGCCCCAAGTACTCCTGTTTCCTCTCACAGGCCTAAAATCCACTGTATGTATTAGATATATACTGTATATAATATTGTAATCAATAATCCTTAGTGAAGTTGGAAATAATTTATTGTAGAATAATAATCTTTTTTTCAAATAATATTTTGTAAAAACAGTACTGCATCTCCAAAAATTAGCACATCACCATTCAGATCTATATCAAATAGCTCAAACATATTCATCTAAATTTCAAACAAAAAAAAAATCTTAAAATAGCTAAATTTATATGGGATTATTGTAAGATATAAAAGTTTTACTTTTTAGATTGGAGTTATTTCTAAAAATAAATTCACCACAATATTCAACTTTTGGAGGTGCATGAGTAGAATGTAAAAGAAAATCTAC